>CM068372.1:91865348-93312848 GCA_034769895.1 Magicicada septendecula | reverse complement strand
TGGATCGATTAGTATTTTCTAAGATTAAGTACTACTATGGTCATTGTAATCACTATTTCGCTAAATATTTGTTGTAATTTGATAGTTTAATGAAATAATCGGTAACTTTCGAAACTGTGTTTGCCATTTATCAGCGTAAATAATGGATAAAAAGTTGAACTTTCAATTAGACTAATGCTGCCATTAGACTGCCACCAGTCTAATGGGAGCATAGGGCACCACGCGCTTCTAATCCGAACCTGCTGACTTTATAAAATCAAGAAATCAAGGAGTAAAGACAAGACCGGAAGCTGAATATATGATTTATGCATATCGTCAAAGAGTATTGTACAGTATGCTCGGATGGACCGGAGAATGGATGTCTCGGAAAGCATAAAGCGATTGTAAAACCATAAGAAGAATGTACGTCTAGTTCTCACAAGATACGGTGTGCTGTTAGCGGTTGATTATAATAACGGTGATTATATTAATTATCATTATGATTGATGGTTTTTTTGTAAAAAATAACGTTTTCAATACTACTAAACGTACCGAGTCCTTAGAGAATTACTATATCTGACCATGTTCTGGCTACGCTTTCATAACATAACATAAGCCTATTAACATTACATCGCGTCGGTTGTAAAACGCTTGCCACATACCACTTTTGAAGTTGATTACATATGACTATATAAGTGTACGCGATTAAACGAGTCACTTATCAGTCAACGTGCTTTCATTAGACAGATTTTCATTTGATAGAACAGCAGGTGTTCACGGGACTAATTATATGTAAAGAATTTAATAGCTAGACGTGTAACAGTTTTTTAAATATAGCCTACTAGTCTCTCTTGAAACAAATCTTTAAAATTGAATGACGCTGTGGATACTAAACTTACCATAAATAAAGTTATGGTAAATTATGATAAAGCAGGTAGGGGGGGTGTAAATACGGTAGAATACAGCTGTCCAGCCGTTGTTAGGTCTTTCAACCCCCACTCCCAGATAAGAAAAATTCATCTTTTTACTTCCATGTTCCATAAGGAAATGGAAGTATGGTGATGGCGAAAAAAATCGTGTTCGAGATAAGGGCTGATTCTGATTGTACTACCCTCAAAACATGAAGAAAAGTCAGTTTTGAAAAGTGTCTGTGTGTCTATATGTCTGTCTGTGTAGATTTTTTCTATGGCGAACGGTAACTGCCGCTAATTCAAACAAAATCAAATAATGTTTTGCATACATCCCTGAATTACAGAGGACTTAAGGCTTAATAATTTTGGTGAAGATCGGTTAAGGGGAAGGGGTAGTTTACCTGAAACATTTTATGTTTTAACAAGAGTAATTATTTCTATGATGAACGATAACTGCCGTAAATTCAAACAGAATCAAATATTTTTTTTGCGTATATGCCTGAGTTATAGAGGACTCAAGACCTATTGATTTTGATGAAGATCGGTTAAGGGGAAAGGGTAATTTACCAGCAACGTTTTATGTTTTAAGAAGATTAAAGTACTTAATTTTGATAGATAAAGTATCCTGAAAAGAAGGTCATAATAATCCACTGTAGAAACGTAGATGAATATCTATAAATGAAAAGGCTAGTTGAAGGGGGTGGGGGTAATTTTTTATAAATAAAAATTATAGTTGAAGGATAATTTTTATTTATATGTCATGTGTACTACGTTATCGGCAGCAAAGAAATAGTTAGTTGTTAAAATTCCTTCCCGGGCTGTTTGGCCGTGGTCCAATGTTTTCTACAAAACCAGACGTTTCGGCAGTGCTATCGACTGCCATCATCAGTGATAACCGAGTGCGCTAACGTGAGGTGGTATACGTTAGTGACCACATTACTGTGGTTAAGGCTGAAGAAAGAAGTAGAAAGAAGTAGTTTCTATGGAAATATTTCATTTCGAAAATGATTTAAAATATAAATCTTAGAAAATGGAAGTCATGTATGGTTCTCCGTCCCGATATTTTTTTTATTTGTATCGGCCATCTGAGAACCACATGCCAATTTCAATTCTTTATTCCTTGTTCTTTTTTTTTCTTTCATCTTTTCACTATATCTCTTCTTCCTGTCTTCAGTCCACTTTGAACCTGCTTTTTTTCTTTCCCACCCTGGACTCCTTCCATTTTTAACACTTTTGCCCGAAAAACTTTCTTTAATCCAACTTGATGTTGACTTCTTTCCCCACACAGATATTTGAAGATCTGTTTTGTTAACCCATTTTATATAAATGTCCAAAAAATACTAGTCTTTTTTTTCTCACTCTTTCTATTATATTTTCTATACTTTGATATATTTCATCATTACTTCTTAATTTTCAACCTTCTGAAGTTTTTCGTGGGCCTAATATTTTCCTAATACTTCGTCTTTCTTTCCAATATTTCTAGTTTGTCTAAATTATAATTCAATGCTATACATTCACTTGCATATAGGGATTCTGGCCTCACTACTGTACCGTAATGCCTTATTTTCGCATTTTCAGATATGCACTTTTTATTGTAAATATCTTTAGTTATACCGTATGCTCTTTCCATTTTATGAATCCTTTCTTCTATAGCAGATTTTTCTAAACCATTCTCTTGAATTATTTCCTCTAGATACTTAAATTTTCTAACCCTCTCTATTCGACGAATATCTGTTATCAGGAATTTTGGCGCATTTTTAATATTCGTGAGAAATTTGGTTTTTTCTGCAGAAATTCTTAAGCCTATTCTACTGGCTATGTCCTCTAAAAAATTAACTTGTGTTACTGCAGATGACAGATGTTCAGAAATTATAGCAAAGTCATCTGCGAATGCCAAACAGTTTATTTCAATATGTTTGTTCTTTAAAGATTCATTTTATTTTACATTATTTTGTAATTTAGTCTTAAGTTTTATGCTTAATGTTTGTATGACTTATATTGTTATGAAAAGCTTTTTTAACCGTAGTTAGGTGTATGTTGCTAATATTTTTTATAATATGTTATTGTAAGTTGTTTTATGTTGTTTAGCTGCTGAGGACGATCCCAGATTCCGGAGACAGAAAAGCCGAGCGACAACAAATTACGATGGAAGCAGCCCGAATAGAGAATTACGATGGAAGCAGTCCGAATAGAGAATTACGATGGAAGCAGTCCGAATAGAGAATTACGATGGAAGCAGTCCGAACAGAGAATTACGATGGAAGCAGCCCGAATAGAGAATTACGATGGAAGCAGCCCGAATAGAGAATTACGATGGAAGCAGTCCGAATAGAGAATTACGATGGAAGCAGTCCGAATAGAGAATTACGATGGAAGCAGCCCGAATAGAGAATTACGATGGAAGCAGCCCGAATAGAGAATTACGATGGAAGCAGCCCGAATAGAAAATTACGATGGAAGCAGCCCGAATAGAGAATTACGATGGAAGCAGCCGGAATAGAGAATTACGATGGAAGCAGTCCGAATAGAGAATTACGAATGAAGCAGTCCGAATAGAGAATTGACCCGTAAGAAATCACCCATCGCTTAGAAGTTTTAAATAATAAAGAAAGTTTCTGGATCTTTTGTGAATGGAAAGTTTATGGATACAGTACTGTGGATCTTTTGTCACAGTACTGTGGAAAACTGTTGAAGAATGTAGAGTCGTTACCTCCCGCGCCAACTTGTTGGTGATTGTCTAAGGGCGGAAGTAAACATCTGATGTTAGCATAGAAGCAATTTGGCTAACCGCCTTTGTACCGGCGATTGGCACATGCACCGGCAAGCGTGTGTTCGAGAACATTCAGGCGTTACCTACCGGGAACACAAGGATGTGGAATCGCTGGCTTTGAAACTCAGGCCTAATGGGCGAAATGTCCTTTGAATTACCATGTGTTGCCTTGGGATTTGTTAGACTTACCGCTGGATTTGTTTGGACTGCTGGATCTGTATCAGTTACAACTGGAGGCGCGTATAAGATCCCGCTACACCTACAGGAAAAACTCATATCAGACGATCTGGCAACCTACTTCGTACCATCCTTCCATAAACTATATCGGCTTTCCAGGGAAAGAGAGAAATAATTCCCGTCCTCCGCCCGCTGGTGGCACCTACGAGCAGTGAGGGGCCTGCCACTGGAGGAGAATAACCTTCTTCCTCAGTATGTCATGTAAATCATCCCAGGGAGAATCTCTTGGATGTGGCGTTACCGGCCAGGACAAACACACAGAAGAGTCACCGCGTCTACCGAGCGAATCGAAGGCACTAGTCCCCCACCGACGATCTCCAGACATCAAATGGCCCATGAGCAGGTTAAGACCTTCCGATCTGATCCTGTCTGTTAGCCGGGTTCCGCAGTCGACGCTGAACGTACAGTTTGGTGCGAAACACAAAATTCCGATACAGCCCAAGTGTCGGTTCATACCCGAGCGCGATATGAGAGTTTGGGGTAGACAGAATATACTACTCGGCAATTGACGGCTTGGGTCACTCCGTCTTCCTTACTTCCGGAAGCGTCGTCAGCTGATCCACACCAGGTGGGGAGGATTTATAGGCATGCCGTATGGGAAAGCAAGCTCCTACAGAACGGAATTGGAGACCTGCCGCACGAACTTGTTGGTGATTGTCTAATTACAGAAGTAATGCCTTCCCAGACGTTAACCACAAGCTACTAGTCCAATCGGCTGTTGGCGCATGAGCAAGAAAGCCTGTACTTGAGAATACCTGTACCTATTTTATTGACTCATTGTTTTGGAGCGATTGTGATTCCATGTTACGAAACCGAACAGTCATACATTAGATGTATATCAGACATTTAAAGATTTCAAAAATATCTTTAGCTAAAACTTTATCAGCTTCCCAGGAAAGGACGGTAAAATTAACTTCTGTCGTTTTCTGGCGACGATGGAGGCTCTCTTACTTCAATAGAGTATCGGTAACTTAGTTGCCGTTGCGGCATGTAAAATCTTAACATAGGCTACATGTCGGTACAACAAGGCCCGTTTTCGCTTACCGTAAACAAAGAAAATTACGATATTACAAAACCACTTAATCCAGTATATATAACAATTATTTTCTATTGCGTTGAAAATAATCTGCGGGCTATTGGGCCGTGTTCCACTGATGTTATTAATTTCAGACGTTTTGGCCTCGCCATCTTCAGTGCATAAAACTGACACGATGTTCGTCATTGTACTGTGGCAAAGAATGCGGAAAGAATCGTGTCATTTGCATGAATCGTTTTATGCACTGTAGATGGCCTCCAGAGGTGAAGCCAAAAGTCACTGGACCACGGCCCAATAGCCTGGAGTTTATTTCCAACACTGTCGACTCCGGGCGTAAAAGCCTTAGAAATAGAATTATTCTCTATTGTCTATTTTCTAATATAAAGTACTTTCTCCGGCCGTGACAAATTAATAATACACGGCACAAAAATGATTTTTGTTAATGAATTATTACTTTCCCTCTATCTGTAATTAAACATTCAAATGATATTTACGTTTATAAATTGAACCCGCAGCCAATCATTGCTACTTAAACAAGCCTGGGTATCAGTATACGAGACACTGGATCTCACATATCAAATGTACGGCGAGTGATTATCGTATTGCTGTAACCAGTTTCTCTAAACATCGGCGTGTGTACGCTAACGCCTGCAAGGTGGCCCCACCTATTATTCGTGTGGGTATTTTATTGACTCATTGTTTTGGGGCGATTGTAACACCGTGTTACGGAACCGAACAAACGCTCCATTCCGCTTAAACCGTTTATTACGCGTACAAAAGCTCCATAAATTAAGGATTTTGAAATTTATCTCAGTTCATGTAGATTCGTATGCGGCAACTGGTACGGTACTGGCACTCGTGTATAACCGTTACCATAGTTTTGAAACAAAACCAAATTATATCGAAACTATAATTTTCTAAAATTATATGTCGTATTAATCAACTGCGTTTTTTATAGTCTGTACTATTTATAAGCCACATGGATCTATAATCGTCGTCGTCGTTGTCTGTTTTAGAAGCTTAGGTTTCGATGCCCCCACAGAACTTTACAGATTAAAATTTTCCCACAAAAAGCTGTGAAAAACTTTTCGTTTTTATCAACCTGCTCTATTTCATATCGAAGCGGCTCGCCCACTCGAAACACTATTAAATTTTGTGGAGGAAGATACTTAATACTCTTAGTGATTTACTAGGAGTCGTAAGGTAAATGCTAATTGGGAAACGTTGGTAATACTGGTGTAGGCAGTTACAAGTACAGTAGTTTTATAAACATCCTTGAATAATGAGAAAAACACTGAGAGCAAAGTATGCATTCAGCGTCGAAGAACTGATCGCCGCAAGGAACGATCCACCATTATGTGATCGAATCCGCGGCACGCAGAACGTGCTGCGATCACTACGTCACCCGGTCTCTTGAATTGCTATTTATATAAGTAAAATTCATTCGAATAATAATGGTTAAAGGAAACCATTACCGTTACGTCATTTTACCTAATCAGTTTTACTGCGACATAAAATACGCATTTTATCGATTCGCTATAATATAGGATGACGTTTTAACGACAGTGACACCAGCACAGCCTTGTCAACTATTTGCTATGCCAGCTGACACAGATACAGGTGCACAGATCTTATCTTTGCCTAATGCGTATACTTATACGATGAAGCAACTGAAAACTAGTTGGACATTTTTTGTACCCTAAGCACACACGCGCGTTCGCGCAAAGCAAATTACGAGAAAAATAAAAACAAAACTACTGCGGGAAAACAATAAATATTGACGTTTATGATGTATAAAAATTCATTTTAAATTCCACCATCATTTTAACAATATTTGTATATAACCGTTTTATGTTTGGTAAATATTGCGTTAAAAATTATTTTAAATATTAAAATACCCTTACCTTTACCCTTAGTATTAAATATTAAGGGTTATTAAAGTTGTAGCATGACAGATAATCCACTAGGTAATAATTCTATTATGATCATAAATACATTAAATTACAATTAAATCAAAAGGAATATCAAATGAAAATAATTGAATATCAAATGAAAATAATTAAACTTCAAAGAAAAATAAAACCATAAAAGAAAAAGTATCATTTAAATAATAAAAATGCAACACAAAAGTATCAAGAAAATAAAAATCCAAAGAAACTAATATAAAATCAGGAGAATACCCAGATAGGTTAGGAGCAGGTAATAAAGAAGATACCCCGAACCAACCAACGGACACAACATGAAACCAAATTACCTTGGAAAACCCAAGAAGGAAGAAGAGAAGAAAAGAAGATGTAGGATGGGAGGACTACGAGGAATACCCACTGATAAACCTATTGTTAACTATGATAAACCCCAAACCAAATTTTAATGTCACACAAAGAAAGTATAACACCCCAAAACCTCAAAGCAATGTAAATTAATTATAAACAAAAGTATTTAGTAGTGTGAATAGAAGTGCACCAACTAAAGTTATTATATAATAAAATAAACAAATCTTCACAGTCTATTATAACTAAAAGTTTGGTCTTAGACTATTGTAGAACTCAAATATAAGTCAGAACCAACAGTGTATGTGAACCAGTGCAAGTGATTTTAATATAATAAACTTCGAGTAAAGGTGTAACTGTTATTTGAACTATGTGCTATTAAATAACTTTTATGTTGTATATAATTACAGAGATAACATGTCATGAAATATTGTTGTGAAAATATTTCTAATGTTTAATAGAAGAGGCCACTTTTTATCAAAAAACATTCATAGAATTGTAAATGATAAAGAGAGCAGGTGGGGAATAATTACTGTGACAGGGGATTAAAATATAATAAACAATATAAACAGAAAGGACTGTATTTAGATTAAGTTTAACAAAAAATAAAAAATTTAAATGGCTGATTATGTTTAGAGCCTATGAACTCCACATTTCAAGGTGGAATAATAGAATAAGAATTATTATTAAGATAAGAATATTTATTAATATAACAGTTTCATACAGCATAAAAGGTTTATGTCTGTATACTATAATAATTTATAAAATGTTTGTTATGTATTTTAAAAAATAGTTAAAACCAAAAAGTCTAACTTTAAAGACTAGAAATTAATTTTCAATATTGTTTTTATTATGAGCATGAATACATTACCAATAGTTATATAAGGAAATTTTATTTAATATTATGTTAATTTTAGAATGTCAGAGGGTGTATAGAAATAACATTATTTGAAAAACAGTATATGTAAAAATATAAAATCTAGGCCAAATTATAAATTCCTAATAACTTTATAATTGAGTAAGAAGGTTCAATAAACCAAGCAAACTAATGAGATTTATATAAGGTGAATCAATCACCAACTACTCTAACTGATACTATACATTAAAAGAATAATATAAAAAGATGTATTAAATTAAGAAATTTCAAAATGTAATACCTAACAATTTTAAAGGAGGAATAGTAACTATAGGAGAATTCATGAATTATAACTAAAAGAATGATCAAATGATGAATTTGTAAGAAATTAAGGAAAGTGAAAGATTTATATCAATCTGAAATTTATTATAATCATATTTATAACACCTAAGATGGCTAATAATTTTGGACAAGGACAGGAAGCAGATTTGAGCCTATATTTCCAAAATGTCAGAAATATAGCAATTTTGACAAAAATCTTTATAAATATGGACTATTGCATATCAAATTAAACAGAAGGAGTTAAAGAAACCAATTATGTAATTACTAGTTCACGAAAGTAACCAACAAACAAAAAATATTCTGAATATAATGTATTTTGAATCACATGAAGAGGAAGTGGATTTATAATTAAACAATACATTTCTAATATTAACTTGGCAAGATATTTCATGAGACGAAGGAAGTAAAACAGTTCTTAATTAACATTCGAAGCGAACGGTTGTTGTAGCTCGCGCTAAGAATATATAACGAATTGTTTAATGGCGTATAAGAATTTTAGCCTCAAATCAGTGAATGACCGAGAGTTACCGAAATTGGTATTTTAAACATAAAAACAGTGCACAACACCACTACAAACAGTGAAAACAAACAATAATTAACTGAATACAAGTGAAATAAACCGATAAAACTATCAAACATTAACAATTCACTTTACAAACGAACTTCACGAATTTTTGCCACACACCGACAAAAGTTGAACACACCAAAGACAAACATTTAAAGCCAGTGAACACGGAACATTTAACCAGAACACCTCTAACAGCACAATAGACATTATACAATATTACGGAGAACAGAAAACAGTTGTGAAGGCAATTTTATTGTCAGAAATTCTAGACATAACATTCACGTTTTCTTCAACAACGAGGCGGCAGCCATGATGGTTCCGTGATGCAAAGCAACTCTCTCGATTGATTTCATCCAGTCACCGTTGGGTATAAACTTGTGCATTCTAAACATTATATATTATTATCAATTTGTGTATTTATTAATTAATAAGATTTATTTTGTAATGTTATACTTTCTATGCTTGCCCCTTCTCTGACTATTATAAATATAACCGTTAAAAGAACCTTTCATAAAATTAACTATATAATATAACCTGTATCACGAATCGATTATCCCTGTAGAAGAGTCGAACTTTATGTCAATATCGATTTTAAATCGATATTTTCTAAAAACTTGTTAATAAATCAAATTAATTCAATTATCTGGGTTTAAATTTATTTCAACAGTTAAAATAAGAGTTTTCCTTAACTATAAGACTTACTAGAAGACGACCATTACTAAAGGAGAGTGATATACTGGAACATAGAAGAAAATCGCCAATCGATTGTTCAAGTGAGACAATCTGATTAACTCCAATTTTATTTACCGTCAACCAGAAGTGAATAAAAATACATAAATAAATTACAGAATTTTAAATTTTCGACAAAACCCAATAACAAGAATTATTTCTTAATTATTTAAACTATAACCAAACATAACATTTTTTTTTATTTTTTGTACAATACAGAAATATTTATTTGTAACCAGTATAGACAGGTCTTGTTACAAAGTATTAAGGGTACAATGTTCACAAAAGATAGGAGTACTTTCGATTAATTTAAGAAGCCGCGAAGAGATCAAAACGATGGATTTCAGTTCTTTAAAACCTGTAAGGGATGGGTGATTTGTTACGCGTAAATCCTCTATTCGGACCGCTTCCATCGTAATGTTTTTGTCGTTTGACGTTGCGACCCCTGGAATCTGGGATCGTCCTCGAAAGCTGTGAGTGGCGGTTGTTAGGTCGTTGAACAAGGTCCTTTCAACAGGGCCTTTCAACCGTCACTCACAGATTCTGAACACGATCCCAGGTTCCAGGGATCGAAACGTCAAGAGACTAAAATATTACGATGTAAGCAGTCCGAATAGAGGATTTACCCGGTGGATTTCAAGAAGAACAGTGTAATAAATAGCATGGTAACGAATCAAGATCCTGTACACGTATGAAGAAGAAGGAGACGTATTTCCATTGCATAAAACTATTATTATCAGAAAATAGTATTTGAATATCAAATATTTTGTTTATTTGTTTAGAAATGTAAAATTATTCAAGTGTACTTGCCAACTATAGTCATACAAATTTTTTTTCTATTGTATCGACCATCTGAGTACCACATGCCAATTTCAATTCTTTATTCTTTGTTCTTTTCTTTTTCTCCAATATTCTTTCATCTTTTCACTATGTCTCTTCTTCCTGTCTTCAGTCCACTTTAAACCTGTGTTTTTCTCTCTCCTACCCTGGACTCCTTCTATTTTTAACACTTTTGCCCGAAAAACTTCTCTTTCAATTGCTTCTTCTGCGTTTATATTATTCTTTCCTAATTTTTTTTTACTTCTTTAATCCAACTTGATGTTGACTTCTTTCCCCACAGTTATTTGAAAATCTGTTTTGTTAACCTATTGTCGTCCATTCTATATAAATGTCCCAATAATAAGTCTTATTTTTTCTCATTGTTTCTGTTATATTTTCTATAGTCTACTTTGATATATTGTATTTCATCATTACTTCTTAATTTCCAACCTTCTAAAGTTTTTCGTGTATTTAAATGTATTTTAATTTGTATAGCCCCACGTTCTTTGGGAGCCATTATTATACAACGTAAGAAGTTGCAAATCTATATATATAAAAGAGAAATACCACTGACTCACTCACTGACTCATCACGAAATCTCCGAAACTATAACACCTAGAAACTTGAAATTTGGCATGTAGGTTCCTTATGTGATGTAGGTATCCGCTAAGAAGGGATTTTTGGAAATTCGACCTTTAAAGGGGGAAAAAGGGGGGGGGAAAGTTTGCCTGACTGACTGACATAGAATCAACGTAGAGCAAAAACTACTGAATGGATATCAATGAAACTTTGAACATAGCTTCATCATAGGTCTTAGGTGCTCACTAAGAAACGGTTTTAAAAACTTTCACTCCTAAGGGGCAACCCCCCCCCAATTGTGTCTATGTATGTATGTTCCACATCTCCTCCTAAACCACTGGACCGATTTCAACCAAACTTGGCACAAATATTTTACGCGACGGGAGAACCAACATAGGATAGGTGTTTTTTCGATGGGGTCCTTTGGGGGGTTCTTTGCGGTCTTTCACATCTCCTCCTAAACCACTGGACCGATTTCAACCAAACTTGGGACAAATATTTTACGCAGCGGGAGAACCAACATAGGATATGTGTTTTCTTCGATGGGGTCCTTTGGGGGTTCTTTGGGGTCTTCCACATCTCCTCCTAAACCACTGGACCGACTTCAACCAAACTTGGCACAAATATTTTACGCAACGGGAGAACCAACATAAGATAGGTGTTTTTTCGATACGATCCTTCGGGGGGTCCTTTGGGGTCTTCCACATCTCCTCCTAAACCACTGGACCTATTTCAACCAAACTTGGCACAAATATTTTACGCAACGGGAGAACCAACATAGGACAAGTGTTTTTTCGATACGATCCTTTTGGGGTCCTTTGGGGTCTTCCACATCTCCTCCTAAACCACTGGACCGATTTCAACCAAACTTGGCACAAATATTTTACGCAACGGGAGAACCAACATAGGACAGGTGTTTTTTTCGATACGATCCTCTGGGGGGTCCTTTGGGTCTTAAACAACTATTAGATCTGGTTACTATGGCAACCCAATAGAATAGATTCTTGTTACCACAGCATCGGTGGAAGTCTCCCGCGTAGGAAATAGCGCGGGAGTCGTCCGACGGGCCTTCCCCGGAGTTCATCCACGGAACCCGGGGAGTCTTAGGTCGGATCCCGCGAAAGACGGCGGGGCCAGAGTCCACGGTTCTTATAAATAAAGATATAGGTTATGATATCAAAGGTGGTGTATGCATCTTAAGAAACGTCTTAATAGTGTGTGAATTCAGAGTTGTTTCAGTTTGAATTTAAAAGTGGATAAGTTAAGATCGAAGTAAGTTATAAGCGAGTACAAAAAACAAAGTTTTGATAGCGAATGTATTCAGATCATAGATCTCAGACAATATAAATGCCCTTGCTTCAGTTTGAATTTAAAAATTGATAAGCTGAAATCTATAGAGGTATTGTATTGTTAGAATAAGTTTAGGAGACACTAATTTAACAAATGCCTTATTTCAACATTAACACAATGAATTATAAAACGACAGTTAAATATGCAGCGCGTGCAAGTACTGTAGACATTTTATTGAAAACTAATTTAGCTGTTCGCCCTCTCCCAGAGTTAGAAATCGAGCAGGAGCATCACGCGCAACAGAATTCTTCTCCAGATATAAGAATACAGTTTATGACATGGTCTTAAACAGATGCGCTACAGAGTATTCCTCCAGTGAGAATGCGAACGTAACAATATAAGGAAGATTATACAGTATACAAGTAATATAACGTTAGAACAAGAATAGGTGCCTATGAGCCTATGAATAAATTATGAACCCGAGCAACGCTGGGTAAATCGGCTAGATATAGATATCTATATAAGCCAAATACCACTGACTGACTCACTGATCACGATATCTCTGAAACCACTGAATGGATATCAATGAAACTTTGAACATAGCTTCACCATAGGTCTTAGGTGCTCACTAAGAAACGGTTTTAAAAACTTTCACTCCTAAGGGGCAAAAAACCAAATACTGAAATTTATAGCGGGAATTGCATACTTGGTAAATGAAGTGGTTGACATCTCAGTTTACTGGAAACCCCGAATACATTTAGTCCTGAGTTTTTAATCATTGTTTTAAATTGAAAAAACTTCGTTGTTTGCAGGTTCTTATAGTCGAGAAAATTTCTAAGTTCAATTAATTAATAAATGTATGTCCTTTTTTTCTCGGAAAGGGCTCTAACGATTTTCTCGAAATAAATAATAAATAGCTGTTGCTATGAATGTAAATAGACAAACTAAGAGTTGAGAATTTGTACAATCTATCTAATCCTATACTATTAAGCGAGCAATAATTGTACAATTACGTACAACGTGAAACTCCGTAGCGAAGCACGGGTATTTTGCTAGTTTAATATAATTTAAATTTGTGGAGCCCCACGGTCTTGGAGCGCCATTATTTATACAACGGTTTTACGTTGCAAATATAATAATTTATTTGTGTTTGAGGAGCCCCAAGTTAACGGGCAACAAAATTATATAACAACACAATTATATATGCATGTTGTAAGTAATTATAACAATACCAGGTGTAACTATAATAAGAGTAGTAGATTTATGAGTATTTAAAAATTCATGTTTATTGTTTTCTCAAACTTTATAAATAATAAAACATCGTTAATAATCTTCGGTCAAGATATCACTCATTATCAAGTGTTTATCTCTTAAACTATACGGTGTTACACACATTTAAAACACTCTTACATCTAGACATGTTAATAATCTTAATCTAGACATTTATTCAATTTGATTTACTAAAACAATAAAATTAAAATGTAATTTGAATTGAATTCTTTTAATTCAGATCTGACCTCAGCTTGCTCAGTCTATACCAATGTTTAATAATTAAATTTAAAATTATGTTAATTACTTTTAGACTAAAATTTGTTTTACATTCAAAATTTAAATTATTCTTTTCTACAAATGCAAATATCAAATCAATTCAATTATTTACTTTCATAAACAAAAATGTACTATCTCAAATTTAAACTCTTTTTTTAATTTCTTTATATGCGATCGCTCATTCTTACGACTAAACATTTATCTAAGATTCCAATATATTATTTCTAATTATAAACTTTTTTTGTTTTAATTTATTGTCTTTTTATATAGTCTTTATGAGCTCTTTTAAAAAATCATTTATAAATGCATTATGCATGTCACCTCGAGTTTTGATGATTTTGATGATCTTACGATTTATTGACGGGGTCCAGCGTTGTCCAGAGTTGGTTTTCCGTTGCTCCTGGCTTGGGGTGGTCCTGGATATGTCCAGAGTCCAACGTCGTTCTCTAGCAGTGTGTGGTCCGTCTCAGAGAATTGCTATCTGCTGCAAGGTGGATCTCAATCGTCGGTTAGGCGTCAAAAAACATCTCCTAACGTCCAGCATCCCTCGTCCCTCTTGTAGCTTCTCCGTAGATACTCTTTGTAGACTTAAACGGTCCCGGTACTTTACGCTTTCCGAAATATTGTCAACATAATTACTGAACGTCTTTATTCGTTCATCGATAAGACTTAAAATAAAATAAAAACTGTTCTGCCGACGGACAGCATGTCCGACTGCAACTGTGTCTTGAAATGAAGAGAAGGGTTTTCAATCGAACCCTTAATTTATACCCTCTCGAGATTCCGCACCTGTTGGCTCCGAAATTATCATATCGAGGCCTGCAGATCACATGCTAGCCCCCACTCCCGAACCTTTTCATATATTTGCAATTTTTAGCAAAAAGCAATGTTTTGTACGGAATCGAGATAGCACAAATCATAGCTAATTTGATTAATTTGAGCGTCTTATTGCCATTTGCGTATTTTTGGCACGTTTATTTAGCACTGACTTCGCGTAGTGTGTCCTATTAACGTCATTTTCTCACTGGGGATAACTATAAAATTTACACACACTTTGGTGCCTTTTGTTTGTTTATACGCTAATTAGTTTTCACACAGTGAATTAAAATAATTATTTTAGTGCTTAATTGGGGAGGGTTGCTGGGATTCCTGTCTGTACATGCATCACTAACACACACAAGATACACCCGTAACACACATACAATCGAGCAGGTGTTCTTTGCCTGTCGAAACAGGTTAATTTCTCCCCTAATATAACAATGAAATATTTTTACAATCTCAGACCTGTCCATTTACCCTTAACTTATAATAATTCTACAAATTTTATATTTATTCAAATCAATGCCCAATACAGCATATGGCTGTATCTTTGCATTATACTGTTGAAATTATTATTATCAGCCGTGCTGTTAGGCCGTGGTCCGCAGTTACCGTTATTGACACACGTATCGGCCCCACCATCGGAGGCCATCATCAGTATCTAGATTGGCACGGTGTCCGCCAATTTACCTCAGACATGAAGTGTAGAGACTATATTGTCAATGACACTCATGATGGCCTCCGATGGCGGGCCGAAACGTTTGTCAATAACAACGACAGTCAACCACGGCCTAACAGCCCTTTGAGAATAATAATTTCAACATGTTGAAACCGGCCGTGAAAAAGCTTATGAACTTGCATTTCACATAGTGTTTATTCAAATCAGTTTTTTATCTAAGTAAAGAAAAGAGACGACTGTAGTGTATATTTTGTAACAACCAAAAGAATTTATGAATAAATAGCCAACGAATTTCTACAAAGATAAAAAGAACATGCAAAAGAAATTGATTACAGTGCCTTCTAAGCATGAATGAGAAATGAATTATAGGCCCGCCAGCCTTTCCTGAACAGTAACCTGCTCATGAATTACCCCCCACTTTCAATTATAGCCATGTGAGACGACGCTATAAGGTTCACTGTGTCACTTCCATATTATTTCCCTCTCTGTTACACACATGATTCCGTTGTTCTTGCCAGTCTTGTTGCAGCCGATGTTCACGCTATGAAACACTGCACAAAACTGTTCTGAGCATGTGCGAAGCGAATGAAAATTTTGTTAGCCTCACAACGAGGTGTTTGTCTACTGCGCATCGAGACCCTAGTCTTCAATTTACATCGCCCTGCCTCTGCTAAGACTTGTATTATAAACCTGACAAAAGAAATTGAACACTGACCTCGAGGTGCGCTCTGCGCGCTCAGAAACCCAGAAAGGCTGTCACATTTCTACTGTATTGTCACTAAAGATGCTGGAAGTTACGAATTTGTAAAGGACCTTTCTCATGGCTCATAAAATAATGATGGTCATAGCGACGCCGAAAATGATGATGATGACGATGATTATGATGCTGGTGCAACGGACAAACAAAAACTGGTGAAAAACTCTCGAGTCAAAGTCACTGATTAACGGGTAACGGCTACTTGGCTGGAAAACCGACTTGAGACAAGATAACCGGGACATTAGATGCAGTAGTGCTACTAGACTAATACTGTGGGGTACCTACTGTTGGGAGTTATAGTGGTTTCAGATTTACTGTACTTATAAATGGTACTGCCTGAAAGAAAGACGTGTTGGTTGTCACGTTGAAAGGCTGCACGACGTTTATTATTTGTATTAAAAGGTGTAATAGGTCATTATAATTTTGATTTACTTTTCAACGTAATCTCCAGCAACGTCTATGCACTTGTCCCATCTCTTTACAAGCTTTTTTATTCCCTCAGCAAAGAATTCTTTACCTTGATGTCGAAGCCAGTTTTGGACTTTTTCCTTCACTTCTTCATTGCTGTTGAACTTGACACCACTCAAAGTCTCATTGAGTGGGCCAAACAAGAAAAAGTCAGATGGGGCAAGGTCAGAGCTATAAGAGGGATGAGGCAGGATCTCCCAATCTACTTTTTTTTATTGTTTCGATCGTCAGTTTTGCCGTGTGTGGGCGGGCATTATCGTGAAGAAGAATCACACCTTTCCTCTGCCATCCCGGACATTTCTTCTTCAATGCAGGCTTAACTTTGTTCACAATCATGTCAGAATAGTACTGACTATTGATGATACGCTGGTCTTGTAGGTAATCACAGAAAATTGGCCCTTGGGAGCTCCAAAAGATGGTTAACATCACCTTACCAGCCGATGGCTGGGTTTTGAATTTCTTTTTGGCGGGTGAACAGGGATGCTTCCAGTTCATGCTTTGTCGCTTTGACTCAGGTTCAAAATAGTGAATCCAAGTTTTATCACACGTTAATATTCTTTTCAAAAATTCAAAAACCTTATAACAGAACGCTGTTCTTCGAAAGTACTCAAGAGGACACGCCATCGTAAATAAAACTGTATTGGTTATGTTTATGCAATATATTATTGAACAGCTGATCAAAACTCACAACGACGTTGCCAGGTAACACTCCTGAAAGTTTCAATCAGCTGCTACAATTAATTTATTTTCTACAGCTGTTTGTCTGTTTACTTATTGAATGACCCTCGTATATGTACGAGGAGATACATATAATTATAAAGTAATTTAAAATAACTTGTAAGGCAATAGTGTTAAACTGAGAATCTGTCAAAAGTTGTTGTTCTTTATTTTCATAGAAAGTTATCACACATAATGCAAAGCGACTGAAAAATTAAAACAATGAATACAGAAGTTTCTAAGCGATATTTAACAAATATAGGGTATACTTTTTTGACGTTATAGTCTACTATAAATGACGTTAAATGACACTGCAGTTAGGGTTGCCAGACTTCCTGCTTTAGCCGGACATGTTTGGGTTTTTGCAGTTTAGTACGGCTAAAAATAAGCATGTCCGGCCTATCCGAAATTTTGTAGGCTTTTTGTCTGACAAATTTGCACGTAGTATTATGATAAAAGTATAGCACATTTTTTGTGCTGAAAAAGGTACTAGATCTGAAAAAAATGTACGTACTATGTTTTTATTTCCTTTCCTTTCAGTAAGTTTAGGCCTTTTATGATGTTAATATTAATCTCTCTATTATCATCAAAGCCGTCAAATATTAATATTCAGTTTAAATTTTGAGATTTAAGTGTTTAGTTAAAAAGAATAAATTTATTTAATAATAAAAGAATGGAATTTACTTCGACTTCTTTATAATGATGATTGCAGAGCTTGTCTTTCTTTTTAATTCATATGTCTTACTATGTTTGTATGTGTAATGATAATAAACCTATTTTATGAAAAAAGCTGATGTTTTATTTTTTAACATATAGTAGGTCAAACTTACTACACAAATACAAGTCTATGTAAGGATTTTGTAAATGATAGTTCATGAAATAACGCAGCGATGTCCTTTCTTAGGCAACAATCATTTGTCCTTCTTCACTTTTACAAGATCAAGCACAAATATTCAAAGGAATTTATTGGAAAGTAGGATGTCTGCAACTCTGGCAGACCACACTGTCGTCATTGTCTGCTATTCCAGGGTGAGTACTTCTGCCTGTTGCGACCATATAAATCACAAACCAGATATACACAAGCACCTAATATCGAACAAACATAATAAGTGCTGGTTTTTAATATGAAAAACTGTTGTCCGGCTTTTCGGGTAAAATGTCTGGCTAAATTATCAGCTGTGTTCGGATGTAAATCAACTGCTTACAAACAGAGGTAAAGTCTGTAGAAGCCGGACAGTGGGGGTACAACGGTGATTCCTGACTACCACAGTGTATCTATTGTTCTGGTTAGCAAGTGGAGTGCACCCTCGAAGCAAATTGGCTTCTGTACCTACTGTCCTTGATTCAGAGTCGCTTTATCCACTCGCGCGATAAGGTCTTTTGTAGCTCGTTTAGTAAAACAAGAGAGGCAATTGAGCCTCTATTTATGCAAACGCGCGGCAAGAATTTCAAGAATCATGACGCGCGTTCCGATGAACAAGCTCCCTCCCTCCCTCCATCAGTACCGCACACTTTAGTTGTTGCAAACTTGTTCATTGTGCTGTTTGCGAGGTGTATTATTTGTAAAATTGTCTAACAAAATGGATGCCAATAATATCGATAATGAGAAATTTATAGACGTAATTAAAAACAAAAAGGACGGCTATTTGGCTCCTGTAATTGTCCATAGAGATTATGGAATAACCGGTCAAGAAAACGACACGATAGATAGAATGAACAGCCCATCTTCGTTTTTGTTTTTGTCGACTTTTGCTTGTCGACACGCAGGTGGCACGAACAGTGCCGGATTTAAAATTTTTGAGGCCCTAGGCCAAGTTTTCTGAGCCCCCCCCCCCCGGCTTTGACTTTGAAGTATTATATGTACTGCAGAAGTAATTTTATGTCAGATTAATAGGCCCCTACTATCAAATTTAAAGCCAGTAGGCTACTATAAAAAAGCGTGCTTTCATTTAGCAAACTTTTTCAAAGTATTAAGAACCATGCAAAAGAATTGAGCAATTGACTTTTTTTTAAGTAGAGTAACTTAAATAAGCTTATTCATGAATTTAACATAAAAAATTTCTTTTTTATTGTCTAGGTGTAACACATTAATTTTTTTCTTATCTACAACCTATATATATAAAAGCAAAATACCACTCACTTATTCATACGCCCACTCATCACGAAATCTCCATAACTATAAAGCCTACAAACTTGAAATTCGGCACATATGTTTCTCTTGGCTTCGAGGTGCTTGCTAGGTTTTGAAAACTTTAATGCCTAACCGCGAAAAACCGCTAAAAACCGTGACACCGGTAATGCAGCTTTTTTTCAACTGTACGCTTCCTGGAAGTCTAATGTTTATTTTTTTACTTTGCTTTAGGGTTTTGGGGAGTTACTAAAAAGTATTTTTTTCATTCCTATGTGTCGTTGAGTTTATTTTGAATTCTAAGTTCGGCACATATATTCCTCTTGGCTTCTAGGTGCTCACTAAAAAAGAGTTTTGAAAGCTTTAATGCCTATCCGGGAAAAACGCGAAAACTGCAACACTGTTAATGCCGCTTTTTCAGTTGTATCCTTCCTGCAGTACTTTTTTTCACCACCTTCACGAGAGCAAGCAGCCGTTGTCGGCAACCGTGAACACCTGAGGGAACTGTCTTATGATACTGTTCAGCTTTCCGAAACGGATGCTATGAATGTTCCAAAATTAAATAAACTACAGAGGAAAGCCTACGATGAAATCATGCACATCATTGCTTCTGATTCTGGGCAGTTGTTCTTTCTTGACGCTCCTGGTGGCACCGACAAAACGTTCTTGATCAATCTGTTGCTAGCCACAATTAGGGGCGGAAGGAACATTGCCGTTGCCGTTGCTTTCTCTGGTATTGGAGCTACCTTGATCGACGGAGGCAGGACGGCTCACTCTGCCTTCAAGTTACCTCTCAACCTGAATCATTCTGAGTCTGCACTTTGTAACATTTCTAAGCAGAGTGACATGGCTCAGGTGCTTCGAGAAGCCAAAGTTATTGTGTGGGATGAGTGGACCATGGCCCACAAGGGAGGTATTGAGGTTCTGAACAGGACGCTCCAGGACATTAGGGGCCGCAACCGTCTTATGGATGGAGTTACGGTGCTTTTGGCTGGTGACTTCAGACAGACCTTGCCTGTTGTGCCACGGGGGACACGTGCAGATGAAGTCAAAGCATATCTCAAGTCATCCCTCTTATGGCCTAATGTCAAAGTCCTGTCCTTGAGAGTTAAAATGCGTGTCCACCTCCAACGTGACATGTAGGCAGAGGAGTTTCCTAACTTATTGCTTGATATTGGTGATGGCAAGATTTTGGAAGAGGAGGGAAGAATAAATATTCCTGGGTAACCTTTGCAATGTTGTGGGAGATCTGATCAGCTTCAGTGACAGAATATACCCCAACATTCATCAGGCTAGAGAGGATTGCACTTCATGGCTGAGGGAAAGAGATATTCTCACTCCAATAAACGACTCAGCCAACAGTATCAACAACTTTATTTTGGAGAAGCTGCCGACTGAGCATATGAGGTATGAGTCTGTGGACTCTGTGGTGGAGGTCGAGGATGCTGTACATTACCCTGTGGAGTTCTTGCATACTCTACCCACCAGTAGTACCACGTCACGTCCTCTACCTCAAGGTTGGCGCCCCAATCATGCTGTTGCGCAATTGGAGCAACCCTCCGAAACTGTGCAATGGCACCAGGCTACTGCACAAACATGTCATCGAAGCCACGTCGGTAAGGGAGAGACCGTCATAATCCCCAGAATTCCTCTTATCCCATCAGACTACCACTTTCAGTTCAAACGTCTGCAGGTTCCCGTTAGGTGTGCTACGCCATGACCATCAATAAGGCACAGGGGCAGAGTTTCATAGTGGCTGGTGTGGATCTGAGGAGTGCCTGTTTCTCCCATGGCCAGTTGTACGTGGCGTTCTCCAGAGTCAGTTCACCTGACAGCCTGGTCATCCTCCAGCCAGAGAGAAAAACCAGGAATTTTGTTTACAGGGAGGTCCTGAGCACTTAATCTGAGGGCGCAACTGAAAGTATATGCTAAGCAAATTATTAGCCTGGCTACGTAGGCCAAAAAACCAGGGGTGGTTGTGGGATCAAAGGGCTTAAGCCCATCTATTTTATTGTTGTTAGACTTACAATAAAGGACTGTCTTAATCTCTAACAAAAACTTAGCTTACTCTCTTTAACTAAATAATATGGCGTCATTTTTGATAACTCATTAATTTTAAAACTTGATGATCTTCAAATCGATCTAACTTAAATAGCTTAAATAGTTTCTCTTAGTTTCAAAATACTGGTATCTAAGCTTCACAAATAAACTATTTCAATTTTCTGATTTCACATTCCGTTTTTTTTCTGATAATCACCGTAGCGAAGCATGGGTATCCAGCTAGAAATTTTTAAAAAATTAAAAAATATATCTAGATTTTTTTTTTATTCTTTGGCCAAAGATACAACAAGCTAATGGTAATCTGATATTCAGTGACTATGTGGCTTAATGGAATTAATGTCGGGGAAAGCATACACAAAAATCGCATGCGCAGATTAGTTTTCAAGGATGCCAACGTCTTAAAAATAAGCGCGCTATATTTAAATAAGAAGTGTCTTCCATTTGTATTATTAACAAAATTGATCATTTAATTAAAAAAAAATCGTACTTAAACAAATCAAATTGCCTCCTACTTTTATAAAAATACTTCTGTTAAAAAAAAAAATCTCTAGCTTGCGGTCCCCTCTGAGCCCGCGGCCTAGTGGTAAGTCCGGCACTGGGCACGAAGAGTGAGGACAGCGAATAGTGCGGGCAGGAGTACAGTCTGATGCCTTAGGAGGGTCGACCGTGAAGTTACAAACATTTGACATGCGATGTGTGCGGGCACCATCAAACTTTGACGCTTCTGATGTTCTTGTCAGAAATCAATTTTCATTTTAACTTGATTAGTAGTTACCACTAAAGGGAAGGCGTGTTCCCACTCGTTTCCCTCAGAGTCTGAAGTGGTATCCGCACACTTCACATGTAAAATATTTGTGAAATCTCAGTCCGCCCTCCTCAGGTATCGGAGTGTACCAATGTCCGCACTCTTCGCAACATTCCTGTTGTCCGCACACTTTGCTATCTGCCCTCTTCGTACATCCGACGGCCGTAATACAGCACGACCGGGCTCATCCTCCCAGAGCAGTGTCAATGAATGTGAGCAGTGTCAATGAACTCATACATACATAGAGGTTGGCAGACCCGATATACTTCTACTACGACCATAAACTATGCGCAACGTTATTGTTTGTTTTGCGATAAAAATCCTTGTCGCGCGAGTGCGTAAAAGGGACCTTTGCATCTCCCATTTCCAGTTGCTTCTGGTCCTCGTTTCGATATTGGAAAACCCAAGAACCTGAGCAACCAATCATCCTGAGATCCGTCAACCAATCCGAGTGGAGAATACGGTCAGGGCTAATGCCAGCAGGATACTTATAATAGTTGGTCACCTATTTATGTCAGTGCAATGATCAAATTGTGGATCCAGCGGTGGGAAACGGGAGTACATAATATCGCAACGGACCCAGTTCGGATAGATGGCAGTCGGCATACAAGCAACTGTTATCAGTGGTAATTATTTTTTATCTCACATCAGTGTTGTTATATTGTTAACATTATTTCTGCAAATGAATGGGTCGGTTCCATTGAAGGAGATAAGCTACGGTTGATGAATAGTAATGGTGGCAACGTGGACGCAAAACGGTAATCGCATCTTATTAACGGTGTAATCTGATAGCTGATTGATGTAGACAGACAGTATCGGGAAGTGCCACGCAATTAAGAACAGATTTTACATCAAAGGCTCCCGTAAGTTGTCCTTCTGGCCGAGAGAGAAATACAAGCATGGAGAAGAAGAAGAAGAAGAAGAAGAAGAAGAAGAAAAGAAGAAAAAGAAGAAGGAGGAGGAGGAGGAGGAGGAGGAGGGGAGTAGAAAAAGAAGAAGTATTTTAACACGTACTAAATGTAAATGTGTGTAACATTATCTTGTACTATCTTGACAAAATGCCGACTGACAGGATACCGCGACGAATTTTGTAGTATGTGTCACACTGTATAAGAGACTTGAGAAACACTCGTAAGAGACGAATTGAAGTTGAAGGAACACGTGAAGCGTTGCCTAATCCTTCACAGGAGGAGAAGAAGAAATTATTATCCTGTATAACATTGTATGACCAGTGGCGTACGTAGGCTATTTGGTACCCGGTGCGGAGCTCAGATTTGTCACCTTCCATAATGATATCCCCTCCAAACGGCCAAACATTATCATTTAAATGGTACTCAGACTTTAGTAAGCTAATAACCGAATATAATGTCTTTATTTTCAACATTATTTAGCTTTTCTTTCAACAGTGCAAGTACAATATGTAATAATACAGTAACCACACAAACACAATGTTAACTATAGTCGTGGTAGCCTATGGATATTTTCTTACATATTAAACTTTACTAGCACATGCCACTTACAGATATTGAAACTACACTTAAAATTACGCTAAAATTGTTATCAGGATCAATCTTCTGTTGCTGACTATTAGCAAAATTATAAGAACAAATAGGATCTTCATCAATCAAAATGCACATTTCGATAATACACACTTACTGAAAATATATCCAGTAATTTGAGATCTGGTTAATGCATAATTCATTGCAAATACACACATCATATCAATATTTCTCTATGATTTAGAAACCTTACATTTTTTTTGTCTTCCCACTTTGATTTCAGCAAATTTACTAATTACATCATCAAAATTAATTTTATCCAGCTGTTTTGTGGTTGATTAAAGTAATGGCTAAATTTGAAAGTCTCGACTGCCTCATCGTAGAACGGAGATAACTTTTAATCAACTTAAGTTTAGAAACGATATCCAAATTGTCAAATGGAGTCTTAGTGCTAAAGCCAAGTTTGGAACAGTGTCATAAAATTCCATTTCAGTTACGAATTCCAAAAATTTCAACGATGACCATTCTTGCAATCTTCTTGGTCGATTTCAGCCGCTCGCAAATGTCTTCTCAGTCGCTCGATTTCAACGATGATGTCTTCTTCGCAGAATTCATCGAACGTTCCAATAAGATTTGGCGATAAAACTTGCAGATCTTGGTTTGAAGCACCGACGAACAGGGGTGCCGATCCCCCCCAACCTCTATGACGCTTCCCCCAATTTTATAAAAAAAAACCTTTTTCTGACAAGACCTTTTCTCTCTTTTACAGTAAAATTTCTTACCTAATCGAGCAAAGGCCGGGTTTTTCTAACTCAAAACTATTACAAGATATTACCTTTTACGGAAACGATATATTGATTGTAGGTAGTTATGAACTAAAAAAATAAGGATTTCTAATAACAAATCACAAAATTAATATTTTCAGTAAAACGGTATTTGTTTTACAATAACAGTACTCTATGACTTTATTGAAAAGATACTATGTTTTGCAACTTAAACGTCTTACTGTCTCACTTAAATCTGTTTTTATCGATAAAATGCTATACAAATTTCAGTCTGTTTTTGGACCTTTTCGTAGTGTACTAAAATGTAGCAGAAAGCAAGATAAATAAAAAATATAAACACAAAGTTCTATTGCACACTGTAGGCTACTTTATTAATACAGTAAATAAAAAATAAAATGTATTTCAAAATTACATTATCATAATATGAACAATGTAATATTTTAAACTTACAATCACAATATTTGTGGTATCTGAAGTTGAAACATAACTTATAAGTAAGCAAAAATAACAATAATAAGTAAGTATTTTTAGCTGTTGAATAATAATTTTTGCTTTGTTTGGTGGAAAAGGCAAACTTATCAATGATTTCTTCGTGCGGAATCATGATTAAAACTTCAGACTCACTGCATAAAATTAACAAACTTTTTACCCAAGTTTGTTTACCCCACTCCTGCTCGTTCTAAGACGGTTTTTGACAATTTTGAGACGGCTCATGGTCCTCCCTACGAAACAGCTTGTTACGGAAAGAGACAAAAGAATTTATAGAGTCTATTTAAATTGGGAAGCCCAGAAAGTTGCTGGAGGCACCTGTACGGTTTTATAAATCCTCATCGTAGCCAAAGCCCCAGAGTTGTCTTGTCAGTACCAGTATCTTCTTTTTCTGCTCCTCCCTCATCTTCATTGTCATCTGTTTCTTCTGCCCAGATTCATGTTAGTTTTGTTTTACTGATGACATATTCTTAGGTTTAGGTAATAGATCACTAATGTCAATACTGCTGTGTGATGATTTATATACAAAGCTGAAGGTATCTAGTTCGGCTGTGACTTCTTGGTTGTCTAAATTAAACAACTGGGTAGATTTTTTGTGCGTCTGGTCGTGTCCAACACGATCCTCTGTAGGCACCCCTGCCGACGAAGTTATTTGGTTCCAGAACAGAGAACAATTTAGACATTTATTCCATTGAGTTGGTTCTATTATCAGGTTCTGAATGTAATCGATCCACACATTCAGACATAGCTCTTTTCAATTCTTGTTTATTGTAAGACCAACGTCTCCACACTTTTCTTTTGGTATCATCTTCTTATCATATCTGAAATAAGATAACTTTTCGTTTGGTATCATATTTGAAACTGGCACCCGGTGCGGACCGCACCCCCTAGGTACGCCACTGCGTATGACATGTGTGTGTGCGCGCGCGCACATACCAGCTACGCTAAAATGGTAACGTGATGAATTAAATAAAACCAAATAGACTCGTGTAAAGTATGAAATATTCATCTTTTCAGTACCCTTCCCACCAAGCGAACTAGGCCTACACTTTCTACTGTGAATCAACAGATTTGACCTTGAAGGGTTTGATCAAAGGAAAAAGCATAGCTGTGCAACGGATGTTGTGTACCGAAAGTGTAAACGTACAACATAAATACACATAGGCATTCCGCAAACGAAAGTTCATGAAGCGATGTCTTTTGTTAGGCAACAATCGTTTCCCATTCTTCAATTTTCCAAGGTCAAACACAAATATTCAAACAAATTTGTTGGGAAATAAGATTCTTGCAACTCTGGCAGACCATACAGTTGTCGTTGTCTGCTATTCCAGGGTAAGTACTTCTGCCTGGTGGTACTCACAAATCACAAACCAGATTTCGCCGCACCATTAAAAGTGGGCGTGTGTAATGATGAAACATAAGCTACACATAACATGCAACAGAAAACTTGCGGGGGTCAATTTACGAGTAATAAATTTAGACTAATATATTTTGGCCTACTCTAGTTTACTGACACAGGAAATTGATGTTTCCTTAATCACTGGCATATATTATGTAGTTATGTAATCTCATCAAACCGACCTCTTGTTGGCTACAGATACGAAATACTATATACACCACCGGTTATTCAGGATCGATTCTATGTGTATGTGTGGACAGTTAAACTCGTTCGTTCAACTGTTGCTATTTGTCAAATGCATTTTGTCAGACTTTATATATGTTGAAATTTTGTATTTTTACAGTTCCGCCTTTTTTTAAAACATAAACTATTCATGCTTTATTTTCTTTTTTGCGGCTAGACAAGAGTCACGAGGCTATACTAAAATTTTTACAGGAGAGGGATTGATGTTTGCAATGATGTCATCGCCATGTTGCCACTTCGTAACCACGTGTTTCTGTTGAATGTCAGGCAAGCGTAACTTTCGTTACTGCATTCCCTCAAAACATAGACCTACTTCTCGCAGACAAAACAAATCCAGTACACGCAGACTAAATATGTATTCCCCTACTTAAAAACTAATCTTCGATTTCGTTGTCCGTGACGTGTCCGTTAATTAACTAAATATAATTATTACACTACGACTCGGAACACAAAACTTTTTATAGGTAAAAACGAAAAAGTTTTACCTTACAACCTGAACCGGCTTTCGCCTTTTAAAGGCTTCTTCAGGAGTCTCGCCTTTTAAAGTTTTGTGTTCCGAGTCGTAGTGTAATAATTATATTTAGTTAAAAACTAATATTTATTCAGTTGTAACTACAGATAATTCATAAACTAAAAATGTGAATTCTTACGAGAATAATAAACGAGAACTTAATTAACTTCAGTGTTTTTTTTAAATTAACTTCAAATGTTCAGAATCTTTAATTTTTTGATTTAACGATAAATGTGACAATGTGCAAATGTGCAATAAATACACATTACACATGTTAACTTAGTGTATAAATGAAGTAAAAATTAACAATAATAAAAAATATAAGACAGCAAAATAAGAGTCAATGTTTTGTTTTTATTACTTTTACCATAAAAACAAAACTGAAAATTAAATTATTATTACCTGTCTGTAGTTTTCTGCCTGTGCCGTTAATCTAAAGGTGTTACACCACTTATGTCGCTACCAGAGTCACTCGAGTCACTGGATTCTGTCCCCAAATTTATTACCAGTTGTTCCACGGCGTCTTCTAATATGCCTTCGTTGCTCCATGCTTCGTCAATTACTTTCTTTGTATGCATCACTGCTTTTCTCCAATCGTCTGCAGTAACATTCGTAATGCCCTCGCGTATCAATTTTTCTACTTCAGTTCCTGTAAAAGTCTTATTATTTCTTGCTACATATCCCTTTACTTGTGCCCAAATTAACTCAATGGGGTTAAAATGACAATGATACGGTGGTAATCTTACTACTTTATGGACATGTTCTTGCGCTATTTTGTCAATTACGTATTCCGGAAAGCGGGGTTTACAACCTGACACCAGCTCCAATAGCTCTGCTTTTTTCATGCTAACAGTCGTAGAAATGTTATGTTCATGAAGCCAGTGAATAATTTCTTCTTTACGTGTAGCTAATGTTGGCGCTTTGTCGTATATAACCGAGTGATAAGGGGCGTTATCCATTACAACAGTTGACGGCACTGTGAGGTTTTTTAATAACGAGTCTGTGAACCACTTGGTAAAGTTTTCAGAGTTAATTTCTTCGTGGCAGTCACTCGTTTTCTTTGACTTAAAGGCATAAAAACAGTTAGGTATGAAACCTTTTGATGTCCCAGCGTGTACAATAATATATCTACCCCCTCGTCCTAAAGGTATTTTCATTGTTCCTTCCACAGTATCATCTGTCCAGCCTTTTCGTAAACTGTGACCTATGTTTACCCATGTTTCGTCTAACCAGACTATGTCTTCAATAGATTTAGTTTGAATTTCTCGTAGAAATCTACAACGTAAAGCAACTATACTTTCACTTTCCATAAGAACTTTTCTCCCCGAAATGTCCGTAAACTTAAAACCGATATTTTGCAATACTTTCCTAAGAGATGATTTACTACCGGCAAAAAGATCAGCTGCTGCTAACGACTTATGAAGTTTATTTACTGCTGGGTGCTCTTTTCTACAATAGTAGCTATAAATATGCTGTCGAATGCATTTTCTTGGAAAGAATCTAACTTCGTAACTTTTTTGTCTATATTTCTTTTTTTATTAGGTGTATGAAACTTGGGCTCTGTATCACTAAAATCAGTAAGAAGATCGTCTTTCTCTTTTCCTATACGTACTATAAGATTCTTCCCTACTTCGCATGCGGCAGCTGTACGCTCTAAAACTTTATTAAAGGAAATTAACGGCCCCCCGTTTGCTTTTTCTTTTTCAAAATATTCACGTACTGAACAGATAAGTTGTCTTGTCTGTCCATTAAATACTTTCCTTTTTCTTGTCTTGCGTATAGCTGAAGCACTCGTACTGGCGTCGGACATAGCTGAATGGATAATATTTACAATCACTATCACTTAGTCCACTAAATACTTAAATTTTACCACAAAATCACTTCTGAATATTAGACTAATAATCAATAAATTTAAAAATATCACTCAATCATGCAAATGCACTAAAATATGATAATATTGTAAATTTTAAAACTGTTAAATTTCACTCACATCAAACCGTAGTAAACGCACTAGGCCTGCTGTGCAATTTACTACGCGCACGTGGTAACGCACAAACAGCGGAACAACAAGTACGAGTTGACAACGCTGTGCTGTATAGTTTCGGTCAATCAGACCGCTCTAAACACCACTTCCCCCTCACTTGCAGACAAACGTCAATCACTCTCCTGTAAAAATTGTAGTATAGTTACACATACAGAAAATGATTAAGAGGCATCACGAAAAAGTCCATCATGGGAAACCATACATTTTTAACGACGACAACTTCGGGGGCTGTGCAAGATACGGGCAAGGTCGGCAAGGCCGTCTCCCGCCTTGACGCCACGTCCCGAGCTCCCGCCGCGAGGGCCACGATATATATGGGGAGGTTCCTAGATGTGGCCTGCTTCCGACCGTAGAGTTTCATTTAAAGTTGTTCTAATGCAGGGCTAATGTTCGCCGAGGCCGGTCCAAGATTCACCTAGCACAGACGGGTGTCGACTGAGGGCGTTTATGGAGAGGAGAGGGATTGCCCTGGAAGTAGGCATAGTCGCGGTAGAATGTTCGGGAAAGTGTTCGTGTGTGGTGTTCAGGGAACGGACACCTAGAGGGTTTCGGATACTCAGGATCGAAGTCAGATAATGCGCTTTGCAGGCCCAGTGCACGCCTCGGTCCAGGTGGAATGGAGCTTTGCCAGGTCGCTCCATATCGGGAAAATGTAGGTAACCATCGATGACCATCGGATACATGGTAATTATAGGTTTGCCTAGACGACGGGACTTCAGAAAATATTAAATTGTCAAAGTTACAGTGGCCAGGGCACATTATGAGGATGCCACAGGATTAAATAATAAAGAATAATTTGACAATGCAATTGTAGGAAGTAGGAATTCAAGAGTCTCCAATGAGTTGTAGCGGCAGAAATAATGAAGATGGAATGTTCTCAGGCAATTATACCTTCTCATTTTCGTGATTAGCGTGAACCCGCCTACATGTGATTTACACGCCTCTTGTTGTAATATAGATTGTAGCCAAACACCTAAAACTTTGTTGACAAGAGTGCGAATACGACGCGCTACCTGTCCGATGGTAAACCACCTGCGCCACGTTTCGGTAAACTATCATACTACTGTATTACAAAGACCCTACGTAACGGATGTGTGAACGTGAACGCCAGTGCATAGGACGGCAGTCGTGCAACTGGTGAATCATCGCACAAGCAGGCGCTGCGTTCAAAACCAGACGTTTCCGGGGATTAAACAGTGTACCAGAGAGGTTGAGTAACCGATTCCAGAACCTCGTTAGCGATTAAACGAGGTTGTCGAAACCTGGCTGTGCTTGGTCCGGCGCTAGCGATAACACCTCAGATCTGCGGCGGTAGTGCGGTATTAGTTCAATCAAGTCTTGAGTGTACAAGTGTTTATTTGGGGTTGCCATCTGCTTAAATGAACTCGTAGGACAATCGATGACAAAAACTAGGACGATTCCGACACCTGTATCTGTACGTCTAAACACAAATATCAGAAACACTTTATGTGTCATTAACATGTCATTCATAACATAAAGATAATAATAATAAAATTAATAAAACTAATAATAATAATAGTAGTAGTAAATTACTTGATGTTTTAAAAAATAAAATCTTTTTTACTTCCATGTTCCGTAAAGAAATGGAAGTATGGTGACCGCGAAAAAATCGTGTTCGAGATAAGGGCTGATTTTGATTGTACTACCCTCAAAACGTGAAGGAAAGTCATTTTCAGAAATGTGTGTAGAATTTTTTTTTTGGCGAACGATAACTGCCGCAAATTCAAACAGAATCAAATACTTTTTTGCATATGTACCCGAGTTGTAGAGGACTCAAGGCCTATTGATTTTGTTGAAGATCGGTTAAGGGGGAAGGGGTAGTTTACCTGCAACGTTTTACGTTGTAACAAGAGTAAAGTACTTAATTTTGATAAATAAAATGTCCTGAAAAGAAGGTCATAATAATCCACTGTAGAAAGGTAGATGAAATATCTATAAATAAAATGTATAGTACGTCTAAAACACAAATATCAGAAACACTTTATGTGTCATTAATATGTCATTCATAACATAATGATAATAATAATAAAATTAATAAAACTAATAATAATAATAGTAGTAGTAGTAAATTACTTGATGTTTTAAAAAATAAAATCTTTAAAGTTGAAGGGGGAGGGGGTAATTTTGTATAAATGAAAATGATAGTTGCAGGTTGTAACGTCACAGAACGTTCCATAAAGGGAACCATTTACATAGCAATTATCATAAGAGGAAAGTGAGGTGAACAGTATCGAACCCAAGTAGTCCTAAAAAATTGTGTAATATTGTATAATAATTTTTACTACTAACATGAAAAACGACCAAACTTTGACTAAGACACAAACCCCATATATATTATTAAAGTGAATAACAGTGAAAAAACCATAAGACACTATAAGAGAGAGAAATAATGTCAGAATCAACCAAAATGAAGTCATTAATTATTAACTCTGAATAGAGTATTAAGAACTATTTTTTGTGAATGAATGGGTATGATCCATTATTATATTATGTAATGTAAATAAAATAAATGTATTAAATGATTTAAATACATTATTAGAAAGAGTTTAAGTTAAAATAAAAATTATATATTTGTTATGACAAAAAATATTAATGTGTTGGATTTGAGACCATACACCCAGATTTCATGAAAAAAATTAATTATTATCAGATTGAAATAAAAACTATATGTAATTGTCAAGCAGACAAAAGTGAACAATTTATCTTAAATAAAGAAAGCTGTCAAATGAATAAAAGTCAGTCAAAATAGCCAAAAACAGTATTAACTAAAAACATGTGGTAGGCATATAATATTGTATAATTTATGGATTTAATGTTGCCAAAATGCAACCAAATTGCATTAGAAAGTTGAAATATGATATAAAGCGACTATACTAATATATTTGACTAACTTTAACATTGTAACAGTCAAGTTAGCAAAATATTTACCTATACCATATATGGCTGGAGCCAATCAACCAGTACAAAAATAATCATATCTGGCTAAATATTTACAAAATGCTAACAAAAATAAAATAGAATGGTACAATACTTCAGTATACCTTAAAAACGAACAAACTCAGTTGAAAATAAAGTCAATTATAAAAGAATTTAACTTATAAGAATGAGATTTGTCACACTATGAAAAAGGACATCTCAAGACCAATCAATGATGCTATGTCATCCTATGATAAAAATAATATATGTAAAGAGTAACCAGGTATCACAAAAGATAGACAATATAATAAACTCTGAGTGTACACTAGTGAAATACTACATATATTAAAGAAAGAGACTAATTATTGTGTTATAACATTAACAAAAAATCTAGGCCATGAGCAGAGGCCATGTAAAATTGTAATTATTTATGTATTATCTATGTTAAAATTTGTTTGTTTTGTTATAGGAAGGTAGTAATGTTGGATGTTCAGATTGTGGAAGAGACATAATACTTTCACAACAATCTTTTGTTATAAAAATTGAATTTTCATGACAACAACCCAAGGTGGGAGTTGTATATTGTGTTACTTATTAGAGTTAATTTAATTAAAAACCAATCATAATTAGTATCACTAGATTCAGTTGAAAACAGAGAATCTAAATGTAATAATGGCATACAAATTGTGAGTACTAATGTAAAACTGTTTGATAAATACCAGAGTAATTTTTGAAATACCCTTAGTATGAAGAATAAGAAATTCGTTCTAAAAGCTTCGACGGAAGTTAAAATTGTTCCATGACATTCCATTTCGTTTATTCTCGAACAATCTAGAAAGAATTTTTACACAAATATACCGGAAGTCAATGAAAACAATCAGCCTGAATTAGTATAAAAGAGAGACCAAATTCGACCCAAAAACACTTGAAACTTGAACTCCAGAACTGATGCATCACCCACAACACTGATCAACGCAGCTAAGGCGAAACCGAGAGGCGAGAAATCGACACAAGACCCGAAGAAAGGCTTTTCCCGTACATTGACAAACAGACTGACATAACCTCTACAAGAATCTACGCCAATGTGTTGCTGAAATAGAGCAGCGGCACGGCAAATTTTAATAGAAATCACGCAGCCAGAACGTCAACGGCCCAGGAGGGACCAAAACTTTAAATAGAGAACCAATTCTGCTGTGTTCGCATAGACTGACTAACTTGACAATAATCCCCTTAACGTAAACAAACATACACACAAAGCCTTTCTCTCGACACTGCATGGGAATCAGCGCTACGGCGGCCAATTTCTGAATCAACGCGAAACAGATGATTTGTAGCGGCGGCGTTTGAACGATAATCTACTGCCAAACGTTTTTACAAAAAGTGCGGAAATAGTAAATGATCGCAATTTTGACTTAAAATAGATTCAGTGCACATATGAAGAGGCGAGATTGAAAAACTACCCGAGAGGAGTGTCCAGTGCGAGATTAATTAACCATTGGAACGTGAGTTACCAAAATTGAAGTCATTTTTTTACCTGGTTACATTTATCACACAGTTGTACTACACATGCCACACACACCTTCAAATCACTTAATTTTTCTTGTAAAGCGTCTTATTGATATGTCTTGGTAGTTCAAAGGAGTCACGTCCTGAGAGTAAAGATTTTTTCACGTATTAAACTCATGCTTTTCAACTGAGTAAAAAATTGAAAACACTAGCCGATACTTGATTGGATAAATAAAATTGTCAATAATAATAATAATAACTTGTGAATTTTTTATTAACTCTGCAATTGTATAATTTTTTATGAATGTTAGTCCTTCAGACGATTTGTTTGTTTTTGAAGAATCATTAAACTTACCTGATTTTTCCAAGCTAAACTGACTTGTTTATATTTTTTCATAGAAGCAAGATTTAAAAATTTTAATTTCTTTATTAATCACATTTCATTCTTGGAACAAACGATTCCAAGTGGCGCCCACAAAAAACATAGTATTAAGTTGTGTTACAGGACTACATCACCGCAGAGGATCCAGTCAACAGTAAGTAACAAAAAGTGCGCGGAGGTAACGCCCGACAGTTTACAACACAAACAACACACTTTTTCTATTTGTTATAAATTGACGACTCCAACAGTGGGGCTTAAAGGAGAGTATCTTGGAAATAGGTTACACCTTATTTCTTATCTTTTTGTTATAAATTGGCAGCCCAACTAGTGAGGCTTGAAAAAGACGGAACAAGCCCGGCAACTACCAACAGATCAAAATGCCGCAACCTAAGGGAAAAAAGGTGAAGAAGAATGTGGAACCCGAGTTAAGTGTGGAAGACGGAGAGGCAGTACAGGTCGAGGAAACGGAATTAGAACCGCCCACACTAGAAATGGAAAGACCGGTACAAACGGCAGACGAAATAGAGGAACAAACGGGAGAAGAACCCGTAACATACAAATGGTAGAACAAACAGAGAAACCCGAACCAGAAAAAACAGGGAGCGTTGACACGAATATAATAATGATGATGGCGATGCTCCAAAGAATGGAAGAAAATATAAACGAAAATATGAATAAAAACAGACGGGAAGATAAGGAAGAGAATAATAAAAATAGACAGGAAGATAAGGAGGAAATAATCAAATCCTTGAAGGAGGATATGAACGAAAATACTAAAAAAAGTAATGAACAAAATGTTCCAAAGAATGGAAGAAAATATGAACAGAAATAAGGAGAAATTAGACAAAAACATAGAATCTTTAAGGAAGGATATAACCGAGAAAATAGATGACAATGGGAAAAAGCTAGAGCTATTTCAGGAGGAGAATAAAAAATGTATAGAGTCCCTGAAAAAAGAAATTAGCATAAAGTACGAAACAGTAAACAAAACGATCAATGATAATAAAATCGATAGTAACAGGAAGGTCGAAAACATGGAGAAACAGTTGGAAAGGTTACAGGAGGGAAACAATACACGTTTCGAAAATCTAGAGGAACAAACAGTAGAGACCAAACAAGATGTTTGAAATCTCGAAAACATGGTAAGGCAGAACCAAGACACCATCATGCAGGAGGTGGGAGAAGTCCAGAAAGACGTTAGCGAGAGGATGCAGAAAACATATGACATCGCTAACAGGCTGGACGAACAAATAAAAACTAACAAAAATAGTATACTGGAAATAGACCAGAGAGAGAAGAACCTGCAGGAAAGATTAGAGGCGCTGAGAGACACACCTATAGTAAATACTCATACGTGTCATGGTGAAAACAGGGAAGTAATCAACTTCCAAAACTATCGACGAAACCCAATGGAATTTTTAGAGAGAATGGAGGAGTTTATTGGGAGAAATAGAGAAACAAGGTGGGACAGGATACGGGAGATGTTAAACGAGACGTTTAAAAACACGAGGGATAACTGGTGGATAGCGGTACGACCCGAAATCACGAATTTAGCAGAGTTTAAACGCCAGTTCAAGGAGAAGTATTGGTCGGAGACTGCACAAAACAGGGTAAGAATGGACATATTCTATGGCAAATACGACGCGTCCAATGGACAGTCCCCGACGTCTTATTTCCTAGGAAAGGTATGTTTAGCACGGAAGTTGATACCGCCCATCCCAGAAGAATGTTTGGTAAGGCAGTTAGCTGGACATTACAGTTATGGTATCAAAGATGCCCAATTATACCAACAGCTCAGTAAAATAGCCGATCTGGCCAAATTATTAGAAAATTGTGAATCCACTGGAAGGTTCCAGGATTACCAACCCCCCAATCGTAAGGTAGAATACAATAACAACAATAACGGACCAAACCGGAATGGAGGTGGAAACGGTAATAACCTGAACACAAATAGTCAGAATAATAATACCCCACCAAATGGCCGAAGTGATAACACTCAGGGTCCAAATAACCGCAACTATCCGGGACCAAACAGAGGTAATTACACCGGGAATAATTACGGTAGAAACTATCACCAGGGAAACAGTTATCGCGGAAATAACTATAGGAGAAATAATTATGGTCAACGCAATAGTTATCGTAACGGGGGCGACCAAGGAGGAGGTGATAGGAGAAATCACGAATATAGGCCCCAGGTAAATTATACAATGGCAAATAACCGACGGCCATATCCACCCAATGTACCCACTTACATGTTTTACCCACAACAGGCGCCAGGTAGCCAGGGTAACACGACGAATAGCCAACCTATTAATGGTAATCCCGAGGTCAGGCAGGAAACACAAACGGGTCAGCAACCCAATGTTCCGGGAGACCGGGCCAATGAGACCGTGGCTCATTTAAACTAAACGCGGCAGTGGAAAAGGAAAACCGCCCTTCACTGAACCAATATTATGGGGTGACAAATTACGAACATAGACAGGACAAAGACGGGACTATGATATTAAGAATAAATAATTATCTTAAGGATATTAGAGAGGAGTTATTAGAAGAGGGTGACAATATCATTAAAAATAGTAACCAAGGGAATAATAGTATCGTGCAGATCAAAGCAAATATCAATGGCATAGAAGCGATATTACTCATTGACACGGGGTCAAACGTATCACTTATCGATAGTGTTGAGTTAGAGAGAATCAAACAAAATAGTAATTTACCAATACCCACTCTACCTATAAATAACATTATTTTAGTCGGAGCAACGGGGAGGCAAAATAAATCAATAAAGAAACAGGTGTCATTAGAGATGACTAGTAATGGGGTAACGATACCAATAGGGTTATTAGTGGCGAATAATTTACCCATGAGTATCCTAATAGGCTGCGATATACTTAGGCCATATAATGCAGTAATAGATTTGGAAGGTAAGGTGATAACTTTAAAAACTAACCAGGGAATTTGGACCAATAATTTAATCGATGTCCAAGGAAATGGTACAGACAACACACCTTATCAAGCGATAGTGAACAATCGTGAATAAACTTATCAAGTTTATTCTCGAACAATCTAGAAAGAATTTTTACACAAATATACCGGAAGTCAATGAAAACAATCAGCCTGAATTAGTATAAAAGAGAGACCAAATTCGACCCAAAAACACTTGAAACTTGAACTCCAGAACTGATGCATCACCCACAACACTGATCAACGCAGCTAAGGCGAAACCGAGAGGCGAGAAATCGACACAAGACCCGAAGAAAGGCTTTTCCCGTACATTGACAAACAGACTGACATAACCTCTACAAGAATCTACGCCAATGTGTTGCTGAAATAGAGCAGCGGCACGGCAAATTTTAATAGAAATCACGCAGCCAGAACGTCAACGGCCCAGGAGGGACCAAAACTTTAAATAGAGAACCAATTCTGCTGTGTTCGCATAGACTGACTAACTTGACAATAATCCCCTTAACGTAAACAAACATACACACAAAGCCTTTCTCTCGACACTGCATGGGAATCAGCGCTACGGCGGCCAATTTCTGAATCAACGCGAAACAGATGATTTGTAGCGGCGGCGTTTGAACGATAATCTACTGCCAAACGTTTTTACAAAAAGTGCGGAAATAGTAAATGATCGCAATTTTGACTTAAAATAGATTCAGTGCACATATGAAGAGGCGAGATTGAAAAACTACCCGAGAGGAGTGTCCAGTGCGAGATTAATTAACCATTGGAACGTGAGTTACCAAAATTGAAGTCATTTTTTTACCTGGTTACATTTATCACACAGTTGTACTACACATGCCACACACACCTTCAAATCACTTAATTTTTCTTGTAAAGCGTCTTATTGATATGTCTTGGTAGTTCAAAGGAGTCACGTCCTGAGAGTAAAGATTTTTTCACGTATTAAACTCATGCTTTTCAACTGAGTAAAAAATTGAAAACACTAGCCGATACTTGATTGGATAAATAAAATTGTCAATAATAATAATAATAACTTGTGAATTTTTTATTAACTCTGCAATTGTATAATTTTTTATGAATGTTAGTCCTTCAGACGATTTGTTTGTTTTTGAAGAATCATTAAACTTACCTGATTTTTCCAAGCTAAACTGACTTGTTTATATTTTTTCATAGAAGCAAGATTTAAAAATTTTAATTTCTTTATTAATCACATTTCATTCTTGGAACAAACGATTCCAAGTGGCGCCCACAAAAAACATAGTATTAAGTTGTGTTACAGGACTACATCACCGCAGAGGATCCAGTCAACAGTAAGTAACAAAAAGTGCGCGGAGGTAACGCCCGACAGTTTACAACACAAACAACACACTTTTTCTATTTGTTATAAATTGACGACTCCAACAGTGGGGCTTAAAGGAGAGTATCTTGGAAATAGGTTACACCTTATTTCTTATCTTTTTGTTATAAGGTGGAGGGGGTAATTTTTTATATGTGTACTACGTTATCGGCAACAAAGAAGTAGTTTCTATGAAAAATTTCATTTCATTTTGTCAAACTGTTAAAATTTTCCATTTATATGTAAATGATTTTAAATATAAATCTTACAACATGGAAGTCATGTATAGTTCTCCATACCGATTTTTAAAATTTTATTTTAGTTTTAAAAAGATAGTTTATAAAGCACACTTAATACATTTAACGTTTATTAATATTGAAAATAAATGTACAATTCGTTGCTGTTAGTTATTACAAAATATCGTTTTCGGAAAAAACAAATGAATAAAAGAAAATACACTACTGCTTTCCTTTTTTTAAAAGGCGGGTAGCCCCCTTATTATTATTGTGTGTCCACTCTGTTAAGAAGGCTTTCTTAATTTTATGATTTAAAATATTTTCATAGAAATCACTACAATTAAGATTTGTAAACTTAATCTGTGTAAAATTTATTCCTTTCACTGGTTGCACTTGATTAATTAATTAAAACATTCTTTTGAAGCACTTGCGCTTTGGAATTTTGTAATTACTAAAATCAATTAGAAAACGGTAAACAATAAAACCTAAAATAATTTAACAATTTAAAATAAATTGTAAAGTAACTAATAAAATGTTACAAATTAAAGTAACTGACACTACTGTGATTTAACCATAATAACCACACCCTAACAAGTAATGTAAAACTTGTCAACTGACTGAATGTATTGTAACTGAAGCCTAATCTAGTAGCTAATATACTTCTTAAAATCACCGTTAACATCCGTTTCTTTTTTTTTTTAATAGATACAAAGAATATAGAGGCAGAAAAAGAGTTCATATATCGTGGCTCCCAGGTAAACAGCACTAACGACACCAACAATGAAATAAGAAGAAGAATGTCTCCCAAATAAAACATATTATCGGTTTAAAAAGCACATGGCATCTAGATTCAACTCAAGAAGCACGAAATGCAAAATTTACAAAACAGTTATCAGGCCAGTGCTGATATATGCTTCAGAAACCTGGACGATGACAAAAAGTATCGAGAGACGTCTAGGTTGCTTTGAAAGACGGATTCTAAGAACAATATTTAGAGGAGAACAAGAAAATGGAATGTGGCGCAGGCGCTATAATTATGAACTATACCATCTGTACAAAGATCCGGACATTGTCAGGATAATTAAATTATATACAGGCTAAGATAGGTTGGACACGCAGAGAGAATGGGGGAAGGACAGCTACGAAACATATTTTCTACCATAAACCAGTGGGTATTAGAACAAGGGGAAGACCCCGAAGTAGATTCAAAGATCAGATAGAGGAGGACCTCAAAAAGCTGAACATAATAAACTGGAAAGCCAGGATATACAGTAGGGAAGAATGGAGTCAACTCTTGGAGCAGGCCAAGGGCCACCAAGGGTTGTAGTGCCATGGCTGATGATAATGATGAATCTCGAACTTGGGCAAAAATTTCTTCCAAATGTTACCCTCTTACACGAAAAAGAGGACGAGTTGGCAACCCTAGTTTAACTGCGTTGCGATATTGTAATTTATTTAACTTGATGACTTTTATTATTCGTTGCGTTTACAATGTATTATATTCCTGCTTGTAACAGAACTACTGTTGTTACACGTTAGCATTAAATCAGTAGAACTGATGTAATAAAGAGTCCGATTGTTTTATAGAGGTGTTAACACAAACTGTGAATATCAATCTCTCTGGTATTCAACAGTTTAGTCCACTGTTTGAGGTCACGATCCACGCGCTACTCTCATAAAAACATGAACGTTAATATAAAATACTAGTCCACTGCCGCTCATTGTCTGAAAGCAATCTATATTATTTAGAATTACTGAATGCACCGAAAACATTCAAAGCGTAAACACGGTTTATAACTTAGCACAGAATCAGTTTTCGGAGCACTTTCACTCGTAAGGACGTTGCCTCGGCGGGGACACTGCGGCACGTGTCAAATGCTGTCACAGTACGTGTTTAAATAGGGCAGTTTTAATACCGCGCCCTGCCAAAATGTCACCGACATTGACGACGTTGCACTGGCGTGTTGCAGTTGTCCTTGGTGCACGTCTACAAGCAAACACATGTCACTACTGTTATTAGTAAACACTGTGTTGTATTGACTGTTTGTTTTACTGCATGGTTGGCAGGACAGAAACGTTCTTGATTCAAAGCGTATCGATCCAGGCTTATCAATAACGATGTACAATAAAAAACGCTCGTGATTTGCTTATGCTGCATTGTCAAAACGTATGCGGTTGCAGGGTAAAACAAAGAAAAACTTAATGGGGCAGCTGAAAAGACACGCATCCAAAAAAAAAAACATCATCATCATCATCATCATCTTCACAACACGGGATAGGCAAAATGCTGCTTGTTCCGCATTCAAAGATCCTCCAGCCGTCTCTTCCTGGGTGTACCCACACACCTGTATCCTATAGGGTTGTATTTCCAAACTTTTTTGGCCAGTCTTAAATCTGACATTCTTTCCAAGTGTTGTTTCCACCGTTGTTTCAACTTTTAGACTTAAATTAAAGTTAAAAACGTGTAATTCTTCTCTAATGGCCTCATTCTTTATACGATCAATTCCAGAACACCTTGTAACTCCTCTTAAGAACGCCATTTCGAGGCGTGCATTTTACTTTCTCGTTTCTTGGTTGTCGTTCATAATCAACACCCATAGGCACCGTCATAGGCGCCCGTACCAGGAACCGTCATACTTTGTAAGACTTTAATTTTGTTTCTAAATTAATAAATTACCTTAGATCCGTGTTGTTACTTTGTTTTATATTTAAAAAGACGGATTTCGGAACATATGTAACGTATTATATAAAGTAATATATGTAATATATCTAAGGTAATTTATTAATTTATAAATAACAAAGTGACTTGGATAGCAATAAAAATGTGTATGTCAAGTTAACTTTGTGTCTCGACGTACCTCGTGTCTAAAAATCCTATTGGTTGTCCCAGAGACCGTCTGGAACTTGCCTAACTTGTCATCCATATCATAAATCTTTCATAGCCAACATAATTTTCCAAATAGTTAAAATAACTCATTGGTCTACAATTTGATAATCAATAATTATTTTTGTTCTTATTGGTTCCTTGCCTCGAAATACCATAACCTTTGTTTTTTGTAGTGGAGACTTTCATTACACCGGAAGGTCGATAAAGAGTCCTGGTGGAGGGTAGCAGTAGTCACCAGTACCTAGTTAAGGCGTAAGGGAAACGGTCGTGGCGGCTTATTTTTGTATTATTACAGGATTGAATGTAGTTGGATTTAATCGGCTGTAATACTGCGTCCTATTAATTATTATAGGGTTATATTGTGCTGATGACTTGCAGTTGGGTGTTGGGACATCAAAGTGTAGGGGAAGACAACCCTGAACAAACATTACCGGAAGTCATGACCCGTAAGGAGTCAGGCACTCGATATGACTTACCCATCTACCCTAAATAACCAGATGCAGACTCCTTATCGCTGTTCTCCATTATCCTCGATATGACTTACCCATCTACCCTAAATAACCAGATGCAGACTCCTTATCGCTGTTCTCCATTATCTTCTATATGACTTACCCATCTACCCTAAATAACCAGATGCAGACTCCTTATCGCTGTTCTCCATTATCCTCGATATGACTTACCCATCTACCCTAAATAACCAGATGCAGACTCCTTATCGCTGTTCTCCATTATCCTCGATATGACTTACCCATCTACCCTAAATAACCAGATGCAGACTCCTTATCACTGTTCTCCATTATCCTCGATATGACTTACCCATCTACCCTAAATAACCAGATGCAGACTCCTTATCGCTGTTCTCCATTATCCTCGATATGACTTACCCATCTACCCTAAATAACCAGATGCAGACTCCTTATCGCTGTTCTCCATTATCCTCGATATGACTTACCCATCTACCCTAAATAACCAGATGCAGACTCCTTATCGCTGTTCTCCATTATCTTCTATATGACTTACCCATCTACCCTAAATAACCAGATGCAGACTCCTTATCGCTGTTCTCCATTATCCCATTCGTCTTCCTATTTCTTCTTCTCAATTACGTATACAGACATTAAAAAACTACGAGAATTGTTCAATAGGAACACGTTTGATCTGCGTAGCCGTGACTTCGTCGCTATAGTAACGGAATTCATTTTTGTTTATATTGTCTGTTTAAGTACTAGTGACGCGTCTGTCAAAATTGTTTGCAGTTTGCTCTTTTCTAAGGGTTGTGACTGGGTTAAAAAATGGCATCTATGATAGAAAATCCGTCCAAAGACAATCTGCGTGCCGTTATTCAGTTTTTGGCCGCTGAGGAGGGTCAGCCAATGGAAGAATCCTTTGACAAGGAAAAGAATCCACTAAACATTCGGCCCGTCCCGGACCTGCACGTGTTGAAGCATCAGATGAAAATGTGAGACAGCTGGAAACTCACACATTTGCCTATTTGGACGCGCAAAAAGGCGAATTAAAGTTAGAGAATTTTCTCAAATGTTGAGCATCAGCGTGGGAACTGTTCATTCTATCATTCATAGTCTTGGTTATCACAAAGTTGCTGCTCAGTGGGTTCCACAACTGCTTACTGATGAGGAGAAAATTTTGCGTTCGGCCTTATCATTACAACATTTGATGCGCTATCAACAACAAGGTAATGCCTTTCTACACCAAATTGTTGCCGATGATGAGTCCTGGTGTTATCACTACGAAGCAGAATAAAAACGTCAGAGTATGCAGTGGAAGCATGCACAATCTCCGAAGGCGAAAAAAGTCGGCCCAACCTTCGGCAGGAAAAGTAATGGTGACCGTATTTTTTTATTATCAGGGTGTGCTGCTCTTAGATTTTAAAGAACCTGCTGTCAACATCAATGCTGTGCGATATGCAGACAGGTTAAAACGCTTACGGGTCATCATCAAGAATAAACGTCCCGGGAAGCTCACAAATGGTGTGATTCTTCTGCATGATAATGCTCGACCCCGTGTAGACCAGGCGATTCAAGATCTGCTTGGTCGTATGAAGTGAGAAGTCTTACAACATCCACCTTACACTCTCGACTTGTCCCCGTGCGATTATCTTGTTTTTGGCCCATTAAAGAAATCACTAAAAGGACGGCGGTTCAAATCGGACGCTGAGGTAGAGTTTGCTGTTAGCGAATGGTTCCGCAAACAGCCGCAAGAATTTTACCAGCAGGGAATCTACAGATCAGTGCAACAGTGGGACTAATGCCTTAATGTCAATGGAGACTTCTTTTAAAATCGTTGAATAAAAAATGCTTTACAGCCTCTAAACGTGTTTCTATTGAACAATCCTCGAATTAGACACAAAATAACTAATAAGCGGTGCTACCATTGTGTGTCACAGGGTCGGGTTTATTTTGACACAGGCCTATATCGAGTTGAAGACTAAGTATGCTAGTTGTTTTTAAATTTTTTACTGCTGTAAATCGTTACAGTACATAAAATTTTGTAAAAACGTTTAGTTTAGAGAGAAACGCAAGAAGGGTTTCAACCATAGTGACTGGATGAAATGTCATTTTGCTGTATAATTCGAAAATATAGTAAGTGATTTAAAATAAAAATTATAATAGAGTCCTAATATTAACCAATGTATGTAAAATCTCGAAACTACGTACGTGAAACGTAAAATTATGTATTTAATAGTGCAAATAAGCAAAATCCAATCACAGTGTATAAAATATTGAAATGTCTCTCTCTCTCTCTCTCTCTCTCTCTCTCTCTCTCTCTCTCTCTCTCACTGAATCGCTCATAGTCCCCGTCGCCCCCCCCCACACACAGTAAACCTGGTGTGTTTACAAGAGCACCTGTTATGTATGTGTATCTATGTGTTGTGTATTATAAATTACTCCCACGCTGGTCTGTCGTACTGTCAGCGATTGCAATAAACGTAAGCTATTATTGCAGTATTATTATTATTATTATTATGCTATATATTATTGCTATTATTGCTTATTGTAATAAGACATAAAACTGGACGACTACAATCCACAAATCACTTAATCTAGGACACAAATCCGCAGTGTTGAAACAATAGCGTATCGGTGACAGCATTTTATTTTATTGGCCTATCACTCAACGTTTCAATCGTATTATCTGATCTCAGTTTGGTTTCATTGTAGGCTGTGTAGGCGTGGCTATATGAGTGACAGGAGTTGTGGGACGACCACGAAGTAGTGTACACAGACAGAGAGACAAATAGACCAGACGGACAAAATAAAGTACAGACAAGTACATGAACAAACAGGGAGAGAAAGAGAGAAGTAAGTAGGCAGATATATAGATAATTACAGGCGGACAAAGAATCAAGCATAAACATTGTTAGATAAAGTCAGGGAGGTAGGTGTTTCGATATTTAATATATTGAAGATGAATCTCACGAATTAAAGCCATGTACTGTAACAAAAATTTATGAGAAAATTTTTTTCTCTTACTAATAAGTTTAGTGCAGTTCGATGTTCCGTGTTGTAAATCGATGGGTATATCATCAACATCTTAAGGATGCGCAATTCAATTCGTTTGATGTTCTTCCAACAAGTCAACCGAATTAAATTCTCCTCAGGTGAGTAGAACGCAGTGTGCAGCCAGTGTTGTTAAGTCTTGTTTAGATGGTGCCTTGTTACTAACTACAATATTCTGAGCAGTTTAGCTCCTAGCAGTGTTAAGGTCATTTCACACCGCACGTCCGTACATCATTTGGACGCTCTGCAGGTCCTTGCAATACCATTTCACACCGAGAATTTCCATCAGACGAATGGATGGATGTTTTACCAGCACCTTCTCTTGTTAGTATACTCTAGCTGCCCAAGGTGTGTAGTGTGCGGTATGTCCTAGTAATCAGGGGGTCTGGTGTCAGTGATTCTGTGACAAGCATACCATGGATTGATGAAAGCTCAAGTAGTGACGACGAAAATATTGTGACTCACTATATTGTGTGAGTATCAGATCATATTGGGTGCGTCCAATCCATAAAAAAAGAGGAGAATTCGGCGAGTACCATCAATTGATTAAAAATTTACAAATAAACGTTGAATTGACTTTCCGTGTACATGGATGTTCGTTGGATGGATGGATGTCGGTGAGAACTGTCTCATCTGACAAGCCAGCGAGCGATCTTTAACGGGATGGATAGACATGCAGTGTGAAATAACCTTTAATTGGTCTGAGTCATTCGCTCTCCTGTTACAAGTGTAACAAAAATATTAAACGATCTTTAAACCTAACTTTCGATTGTACGTGAACAGTATCAGAAGAGCTACGTCGGTCGATAACCATCGTTGGAATTTATCACACAACGCTTCGCTTCGACCACTAAACAATCTGTCCGATTCGACAGTGTGGTTGTGTGTTTCCGGCTCTGCCCAGCGGCCTTAGAGGGTAAAGTAGCAGGATTTTTATATAGTTTGTAATAGTTGTGTTCAACTTTGTAGGTGGTGGTGGTTTTTTTATTAATTTTTTGGCGGTCCATGCTTGTTAGCTTACGTTTGTATTGTAGCCTACTAGTTTAACTTGCACCTGAAGACCACATATTGTTTAGTGACCGAAACGTTGAGCGATAAATTTCAGATGGTTATTGTCCGACGTAACACTTTTGATAATAATTCTGAAATTAATTAACATTACCAACTATCTTATTTAATATTTTCGAGAACTTCAAATTACAAATATTGCCTTAAAAAAACATTGTTTTTTATTATTCAGCAGGTGTCGTTCTTTAGTTGTATTGGAATACAAATAACGTCTCGCTAAATCTGAAGCAAAACATCAAGCAATTGAAGCTTCAAGACATCGGGTTGCTCGAACAGCGAAATCTGGTCAAACCAATTTCTAAGTACTGAAACCGAGGTGCTCAGATGTATAACAATGGCGCCCAATATCGACCTACGCTACTGAGACGAGAGCTGACACATAGAAAACAGTACAAATATTGAAAGAAGCGAGATGAATATCTTAAGAAGCATACTGAACCTGACACTACTCGATGGGGATGGAAGCGATGACCTAAGGAGAAAATGCGGAGTCCAGAAAATAAGTGATTGGATCAGAGAAGAACAGAATAGTGGCACATGAATATGGAGAGAATTACTGAGAATCACGGACGAACCTAGGTGGGATATGGGGGATATATTCCCCCCCGAAATCCGAAAAAATAAAAAATGTTGAAACTAAAATTTTAAAACTGGTTGCGTGTTTTTTGAAATGTAATTAATTGATTTCTAAGTTTTGTCAATTTTAAAAAATTACGATTTAGATCAATGACAAGTTTAAATAATCTACAATAATAATAGGCGTTATACTCAATAATAAATATAAGAGATGTTGAAAGAAATGGTGGAAAGTGAAAAGAAGTCGACTTGAAAGAGAGTAGGAGGACACGATTACCGCTGGTTACAAGCAACTTGAAATATATGATTCATGTGACGACGTGCTTTACAGTACGCTTGAGCCATGTCAGCTGATTTATTTAATTTCACAATGAAGGAACTGTTTGGTTTTACCCGCTAGTTGGCCGTAAACCGAGGCCTACGAAAAAGACAGGCCATGGCGCGTACGACGATTATTAAGTCACGTGATGTTAGGAGTCGAAGAGTTCCATTGTTATCCTATGTACTTGCATAATTAACGCGCGTTACTTGACCAGATTTACTTAAATATTTCGAATTTTTTTAAAATGAAACATACAATAAATATATAACGAAACATATAATTCACAATTTTTAAAAAATATCAAGAAGGATAAGTAAAACATTTATTTAACAAAGTATATGGTAATATTTATTTCTTCAGTTTTTTTTTTACCTTTCCTTTTTTTCTATTTTTCCTTTTGCAAAAGACTTGCAATCGTAATATATAATTTTGTAACAAAATTATTTAACATTATTTTACATGTTGTAGAATTTATATTTACAAGCCTGATATATATATTTATATCCACAGCATTTATATACATGTTGTTAACCCTTACTTTCTTAATTTTAAAATTCTCTTTAAAGTATTTATATTCCACAGAAAGCTATTATTAGGCTTCCAAGACAAATTGGAAGGCTATCTGATGTATGTTTTTAATTGATTTTAATTAAATTAGTGAATTACAACTATTATTTGCGCATTAGTTTTAATCTGTTGGTACGAGTTTCACTATATGAGAAAAACGATACTCTAAGAAAACGATATGTGGTTGAAAAATCCACTCCGAAATGAATTCCTAGGTTCGCCCTGCTGAGGATCTACTAGTCGAAATAGTTATGAAGAATAAAACGGAACTAGGGAGCTTCATAAAAGAAGACGGCGTGACGACTTGATAGAAACAGACCCTGGGTCTGCATAAAAGTAGATGAACAAAAACATTTTTTGTCTGTTGTAAAAGACAGACTCGGAAGAACTCGAGGAGACCTGACCACTTACTCTAACCTGAATACTGAATTTAACCGGAAGAAATTATGGGATTTTCGGTTACACAATCTGCAGATAGTTTCAGTGATCCAGTTTCAGATGAGTATATAATTATCAGCTGCATTCCAGTTACATCAGTTAGGTAACAACAGTAAGGTACTAGTGTTACATACAGGAAGAGAGATCATCACGTACCTCTACTAGCAGTATGTCTACGGTCCAGTGGGTTTGTTTGCAACCCGTTCATAATGTTTCACAATATTTATTTCAACATAATCTCTCTCTCTCTCTCTCTCTCTCTCTCTCTCTCTCTCTCTCTTCTTGATAAACTTTACTTTCCCTTACCCTATTTGACAATTAAACTGTATATCTAGTTATGACCTATTACAGTGTTTCTCAACCTGTAGGGCGCGACCCACTACTGAGTCCCGAGGGGGTGTTTGGTGAGTCGCGACGTAAATCTAATATTTAATTACTGTGTCTATTATATATTTCTTCTTCTGATAGTTCCTATCCGTTTCGGATATCATTCAGGCTATTTTAACTTTCTGTACTGCTGCACGGAATAAGTCAGTTGTGTTCATGCCAAACCAAGTCCTTAAGTTTCTCAGCCATGAGATTCTCGGTCGCCCAACTGCTCTCTTTCCAAATACTTTTCCCTGTAGCATGGACTGCAATAAGGAAAATCTCTGTTCATTTCTCATGAGACGTCCCAGATACTGAAGCTTTCTTATCTTCACTGTGTTAATAACTTCCCTATCTTTCTTCATCTTCCTAAGTAGGCCTACTTCAACATTAGTTATATGTGCTATCCATGAAATGCTCAGTATTCTATGATAAAGCCACATTTCGAAATATTTCAATTTTTTAGTTGTGGCTTCAGTCAAAGTCCAAGATTCTACACTGTAGAAGAGGACCGAGAATACGTAGCAGCGTGAAAGTCTCATCTTTGTGTTTATTGTTAAATCGTGACTTTTGAATAAACTGCTCATTCTAGTGTACACTGTTCTTACCTTTTCAATTCTGCTCTTTATTTATTGAGAGTGGTCCCATTGTTGATTGACTATAGTACCAAGACATGTAAATTGCCTTACACGTTCAACTGGCCTTTGGTTTATATTAAGGGTGCAGTTTGTGAACTTGTTCTTAGACACAATAATTAACTTCGTTTTATTAACATTGATGTCTAGAGCATATTATGTATTTACTTTACTATTATTAAGTATGCAGAATTTGGTCAACTGTAAAAGAAGGCTCAAAGTACTCGATATTAGAAGACATATGATTATAAACAGGATGAACAGTCCTGCTAATTCTGCCGACGCCCATGTTTATGGGTCCCATAAAGAGTAATATCCTTCAAGGCGGATCCCGGACTTTTGAGAACCACTGTTCTGTTACAATTACAACAGTTCAATTATACTGGATTACTATAGAGTCCAGCTACACGCTATTGTAACAATTATACTTAATGTACTTTATTATTACACATCCCGTTTCGTCTTCATACATAACTGTTTGTTTCGTCTTCTTCACGAGATATTTCTACAGTCTAAGCCAGTAGTCAGCAACCCTGCGCCCGTCGATAAGGTTTGACGCGCCCGTGAATCAATTTGTAATTTTCTTTTCTTTTGAACGAAGGAACGCACCCGCATTGTAATTGCTTCTAAGTACTGTATTATAAAATTGTACAGGCCGTTTCAAATTTTACTTTTTTCTAATACAGTAATTACTGTTAGTTTTTTCAAAGGAACTGAAACCTTCATTTATGTTTTAAATGCTATTTTTTCAAGTTTTACATTTGTGTCTACTTTATGAAAATAAATAGTGTTATTGTGATAAGTTATTTAATTTATATTTTTGTTAAGATGTTTTCCTGTTTAACCATTTTTTTCGTTCAAAGTTTTGTTAGATTTAACGTGCATGTCCATGATGACCTACATGGAAGATACTGTAAAGCATTTTTGATTCGGTGTTCCACGTCGCTAAATATAAGCAAGGGTATTATAAACCGACAGTTAATGTTCCTAACGTCCGGCTGTTGAACTACACACTTTCTATTTTCCATTGAATAGGTGGGGAAGGGTGCGCCCATTGAACTGGTCCTCTGTTATATATGCGCCCCCATAAATTCAAAGGTTGCCTATGACTGGTCTAAGCCGTGTTTAACTTCCATTGTATACTAGGCTAGTCTTAGTCAAAAGGTTTAGTTTCGGGGTGGTTTGGCCTTAGAGCGGTAGGACTGTGTGTACGGGCCAATCAGAGTGTTCCGTTAATAAAATGACATATTATGGTGTTTAGAACATGGGTTTCCACAGTCAGCAACTGCAGCTTATCACCTACAAAGAAGCCGACCCGTCGTGTCGTCGTCATTCTACTGTCAGTATAGACCTTTGTTTAAGTGATAACAACGGAAAGGAATGTGTCAACAAAGCAGCCACATGGATGGAGGCAAAATTCGGGCACAAACTCTTGTTCGACTTTAGTGAAGTCTCATACACTGTAGCGAGCCATGCAACAGGCCGTTTAAAATATCAAGAATTTGTCAGTTGGATGCTGTGAACCAAGAAGTAGACGGCGATTTTTCTAAGAAACTTTTTTAGCGATTTTTTCCAACTGACTGGGTACGTTAAAAAATTGTTGTAGATATAAGCAGGGTCGGATTAGATGGGCGTGGTGCGTATACTCCTATCAGACTGGTGCCCCCCGATTCAAAATTCAACCTTTTATCCATTATTTATACTGATAATGGCATACACAATTTTTAAAGTTAAAAATTATTTTATTAAAGTTTCAAATTACAACAAATATTTAGCTAAATAGTGATTACAATGGGCATACTAGTTCTTAAGCTTAGAAAATACTAATCGATCCAATTTTTTTCTTGATTTTGCCTAACAAAGTTTTGTATAATTTCGTCTAAATCGAGCGACTCAAGTATCTCGCTTTCAATATTCAACCTTGTTAACGAAGATAATCCCTCGTCTCTCATAACTGAACTCACATATTTTAATCGTTTTAATGCAGAAAATGCTCTTTCACATTCCCAGTTAGCTATTGGAAGCGTGAAAAGCAGGCGACAAGCAATGTATACATTAGAAAATACATCAACCATTTTACAATCAATAATCCAGTTGAATACTTTGAGCCGGCAAACTGTATTATCATGGAATTCTTCAACTTCATTCGGACTATAACTATTAGAAGATCGTCGAAAAGTGTGCACACATCTTTTTATGATTTTGGATTGAGGAAATTTTTTTTTTTTTTTTTTTTTTTAATATTTATTACCTTCAAAACGTTTTTGTGATTTAGGGGTGGATGGTGCCCCCTCTGACAGCTGAGGTCTTGGTGCCCGGTACTGCAGCATACCCTAGCGTTATGGATAATCCGCCACTGGATATAAGGCACAGAGAACCCTCGAGTCACTTATGAAAAACCGTTGTATCTACAACAAGCGTGCATTTGGGTTGGTAGAGTGTTTGGGCCGTAGTATTTCGAAAAATGAGGCCGGAAATGGAATAACAGTGAACGATGAACGTTTGGGTAACATGAAAACGAGGTTTTTGTGGTTCAATTAGACGCAATGACCCTGGAAAATATGTGGTTTCAGTAGGACAGCTCACTTGTTCATACTGTGCGCGAAACAAATCACTCACTGTAACAAAAATTTCTTGTTCATCTCACCTTACACAACTGCGACTAGAACAGGCCACCGAGCTATTGAGGTTTGACACTGTGCAACTTTTTACTTTTGAGATTCTCGTGTTTCTGTAATAAAGTCATGAGGTACATTTGTCTCATATTGGGTTTCATAAATAACTACAGTAAGAATACTTTGTAATGAGGCGTGGGTCATGACAAAAAAGGAAAGCGGCGAGATTCAGAGTGCTGAAATGCGGTTTCTTCGAAATACTTTAAATAATACTTCGCAAGATAGAATAAGGAATGAAGATATCAGAGCAGAACTCGAAGTGAAGGACATAAATGAAATTATTTCAATTTACAGAAGACGATGGTGGGATCATCTGCAAAGGATGCCAGAGGATCGATTGCCGAAAGCGGCACAGAACTATAAAGCCATTGGTAGAAGAGACGTGGGTCGCCCGAGGATGAGATGGGTGCCGGAACAGGTGTATATAACCGGTGGAGGAGAAGGAGGAGGAGGAGAAGGAGAAGGAGAAGGAGAAGGAGAGAAGGAGAAGGAGGAGGAGAAGAAGAAGAAGAAGAAGAAGAAGAAGAAGAAGAAGAAGAAGAAGAAGAAGAAGAAGAAGAAGAAGAAGAAGAAGAAGAAGAAGAAGAAGAAGAAGAAGACTTTGTAATAAAATCAAAATATCTGAAATTTGTAAATTAATTATAACTTTATTAAAATATTAAGTCTTGCGTTATTTATGCGACTTGCGCTCCTATAGTTAGTTTATACGAATGAGGAATAGGCCTAAGGAACAAACAACTTAAAGATATAAATCGTTAGATGTATTTAAAACAATTAACACGTTAATATTTGCAAGTATTAAGAAATATGGGGCTAAGAATACAATTTGCTAGGATATCATCAGACTTCAGTAGTCATATTTAAATGTCACATGCTACCAAAAACGGTTTCGAAATGCGTCTCAGACAAAATTTGTCAGTGTCATGACCTAGGCTGCTGTAGACATTAGAAGCGAACATTACCTATCGCCAAACGTGCGTAATTATTATACTTGGATGGAAAGGGCGACGTCATTAAACAACCATTACAGAAAATTGGCCACAGTGTTCGCCAAATGAGCTTCTTTAAAGGGAAAATCAATTGCAACCGAAAGTAATTTTACGAACGCGACGCGGCTAAGTGATATATGATACGCGGCCACATATTTGACGTCCATGTGTGACCTCGTTCCTAGCAGATGCTGAATGCAACATTCCTGACGTCTCGAGCATGCGAGAACAAGTGAAAGGTGTTGCAGATGTCTACAGCCGTTTGAATTTCTATCAGCCACTTAGTCTTCCTACAGAATTATCATTTTTTCTGTGATCCGCGCATCAGGGAGAGCAACTCTTTCGTAACACACCTCTCCTGTCCGCTGTATTCTTTTCTTTACGTTTTCTGTTATAATATATTCCGTTACTAATGTTCCTTTATGGAGATCTTGCTGTCATAATATACTGTACTAGTACGCTCTCTGAACTGCAGAACTCGCTCACTATTTTGAACATTAACGCTCACTATTAATGGATAAATTTTGATATTAGATTACATTTTTAATTATCAGAAATATTATGAAAATTCCGATTACCCTACTATTATTTCTTTAGAAAATTAACATTTGTAGAGTAATTATACAATAGAGGCTAAACATCCCAAACAATCGGATTTGTGTTAAACGTCCCCTTATTCTGACACCGGACTGTTTTTTTACAATTTTTTTCAAACTTTTGATATCACTGGTGTCAAAAACCTGAAAATTCCAAAACTTTCGGTCACTACTTTCAGAATTTCCTTTTAATTTTATATGGCATATGCATTTATGCTATTTTGTTAAAAAATCGTCCACTTTTTAACCACGGGCGTCCCAAAATTTTTTTTTTTTTTTTTTTTTTTTTTTTTTTAAATGAACACTAAATTCATATTTTAGTTAAAATCTCCTTTAATTTGATACCCCACATAGACTTGCGATATTTTCAAAATTTTAACCGTGCTCACATTTTTGCCTGTCGCCCCACTATTTTTGAGGGGATTGTTCTAAGAAAACAATAGAATTCCGTAGGGGAAAAGTACGGACGCGCATGCCAAGTTTTACGAAAATCGGTTGATGCTTTCATCGTTATCGTGAAACATACCCCAAATAGACAGATAGACAAATGATAACGGTCGAGTTAATACTGAGAACTCGCTTCGATCGTTCGATTACGAAAAAGAAATAATTGTAAAACAACAAACAGAAGAATAGGATATGTCGTGAATCAATGGATGGATTCTGATATGATGATGCGATTCATGAAAATATGATGAGATGTAACGGACTATATGGGTTACATTTATTTGAGCGAATAATGGAAAATGGAACAGGGAGGGAACGACAAAGGAGGCGGTTAACGCCTGCCTGGCGTTATGGAAGAAGTGGGGCCTGGGAATTATTCTGAATGGCAGTTTAGAAGGCGAACTCATTACTACTCTTTTTGCCTACTTTTCGTGTACTAGCATCGCTCTAGTCTTTCGTATGTCAAACCTTTAAAATATAAACCTGTTACCACCGTATTCGATATTATAATTATGAAATAAAAGATAATTTTTAAATTTGTTCCATGCTACCTTATAAGGAGTGTTGAAATAGCGGTCCCCTCTATAAACGTTTTTAGAACCGACTTTCGGGACGACGTACGCCAAAGGATAGTAGCACGTGTCCTCAACTTCTGAGCCCCGTTTACTCTACCACGAATAGAAAGAACAGCAAACCCTGAGTACACCAAAGTAGTCTTCCACCAATCCCTTACGACTGAGAGCAGGAGAAAGAGAGAGGGGGGAGGGAGAGACAAATAGACGGACAGGGTAGAGACTAATAGATAGAGAGGTGGTAACTCTTGGAGTGTCGTGTAATAATATTATATTAGTATAATATAAGATAAATGAACTACACTTTCAAACCTAAACGGGCATTATTGTGTTAGTATAATACGCTACTGATGTTTCTTGCGTTTATGATAATGAGGTGCAATCAAAATTAATGTTTTTATAAAATAAACATTTGTTAGTTCTCGCTTTATAAAATAAACAATTTACAAATCGTCTTCCTATTAGGAGTCTGGATTATTTACCGTTCCGTGACTACACCTGGAATTGATCCGGCTGACCGACGATGGGATCTCCAACGTTCCTGTAAGCAAGCTGATGTTCCGGCATCCTTGCAATGTGCTGTCTCCACACTCGTTGGACTTTAGCAGCTAGCTTCTCCCCCGTCCATTCATTTTTCATATTCTCACTTCTAATCTGGACTTTAATTAAGCACAAAAATCTCATTTACAAAGCACTGGTTTAAGATGGATATACGTATTAAACTTCCCAATCTAATTTTTTCATAATAGAATCTGCAGGTGAGCATTACCCTGAAGAAGAAGAGCTAATCTTTCCACCATAGTAAATCCTTTTGAGATATTGAGTAAACTGTTTCAATGCCATCTTAGTTTATCCAGCATCACCACATCAACATCACCTGTTTCTTAGAATGGATTCATCATGCGAAAGCTGGATTTGAAAGGCTTGATCACATTCCTTACTTTGATTGCCGACAACACTTTTTCAGTTGTTTTTAACGTTCAACCAACTTGTATATTTTGTGCGGTTCACACAACCGCAGATTTCGAAGACAGTTACAGATGGTTGTACACTGAAAGGTATTCTACAAAAGTACACTTTTTAAACGGATTTTCCGCTGTTGCTTTACCTGTTTTAACCTTTCAAATTGACGACAGTGTCCAGGTTAATGTTTATAAACGTATCTTATTTTTTTGTCAGTTCTTAAACGGGTAACACATTGTGGAGTTGCTATTATTCGGGCTGGCCGCTATTCTAAAAAAAATCAGTTAATAATTGATTCAGTATCCTGATTATGCTGGAAGAACTTTCCAGCCTGGCCGCACGCACAGATCCTATTTAGGCAACCATCACCCACATTCAAGAGATTTCCCTTCAACATTAGCTGAAGGCGGCTCGTGGGAACAAGAGAGAATCCACCCGTCATAGCTCGCTCGGCCAAAAGGATAACATACAGATTGCACCGTCAGGAAGATGAGATCACTGTTTTGTGTCCACGTTGTCGTTGTGTTGTCACAATTCGTATTCATCAACCGCAGCTTATCACCTTCAACGGAACCGACCCAGACAGGTTCAGAAACGTGCCAACAACACAACTACACTGATGTGAGATAGAAAAATAATTACCACTGACGACAATTGCTTTAATGCCGATTGTCATCCTTCTGAGCGAGAAAGTTAAGCCTACATATATAAAAAATGACATTACTTTATTAACATGAAACAAATAACTGATCAGTTTTGAGCAAGATGATCAAGGTTACTCAGCTTGAGGGTCTATAATGTAAAAGGCTTTTTTGTACGTTGTATAATTAAAATATCGGTATGGAGAACCATACATGACTTCCATGTTCTAAGATTTATATTTAAAATAATTTTCAAAATGAAATATTTCCATACAAACTACTTCTTTCTACTTATTCCTTCAGCCTTAAGCACAGTACTGTGGTCACTAACGCATACCACCTCACGTTATCGCATTCGATTTTCACTGATGATGGCAGTCGATGGCACTGCCGAAACGTCTGGTTTAGCAGAAAACATTGGACTACGGCCAAACAGCCCGGGAAGGAATTTTAACAACAAACTACTTCTTTGTTGCTGATAACGTAGTACACATATAAAAAATTATCCCCTCCCCCTTCAACTATAATTATCATTTATAGAAAATTACCCCCACCCCGTTCAAATAGCCTCTTCGTTTATAGATATTTCATTTACGTTTCTGCAGTGGACTATTATGATCTCATCAGGATACTTTATTTATCAAAATTAAGTACTTTACTCTTGTTAGAACATAAAACGTTGCTGGTGAACTACCCCTTTCCCTTAACTGATCTTCACCAAAATCAATAGACCTTGAGTACTCTACAATTCAGGACGTATGCAAAAAATTATTTGATTCTGTTTGAATGTGCGGCAGTTATCGTTCGTCATAGAAAAAATGACCCTTGTTAAAACATAAAACGTTGCAGGTAAACTACGCCTTTCTCTTAAATGATCTTCAGCAAAATCAACAGACCTTGAGTCCTCTACAGTCCAGAACTGTATGCAAAAACGTATTTAATTCTGTTTGAATTTGCGACAGTTATCGTTTGTCATAGAAAAAATTTACATGCATTGCACAAATGCAATGCACAGAGAAGGGCATTGAAAATGCTTCAATAAATCTAAAAAATATATATATTTATAATTATATTTATAATTATAAATATAATATATATGTATACTCGCTTCCTCCTGATCCATCGCTCCGTAATAAATTCTTGTCTGATGTACTACCTTACGATAAATTTAAGGGGATATGGCACTGAAACTCACCAAAAAATTCAAAATGTTCTACGTTATTGACAACAAAGAAGTAGTTTCTATGGAAACTCACCGGTTCCCATTTTCGATCACGCACCAGCGATCGGCCGCAAATGTGCGACACGTCCTTATAAACATTTTCAATGTTAAAATTCTACACACAGACCACAGACACAGACAGACACACAGAGACACTTTTCGGAAAATGACTTTTCTTCATGTTTTGATGGTAGTACAATCAGAATCAGCCCTTATCTCTAACACGATTATTTTCGCCATCACCATACTTCCATTTCCTTATGGAACATGTAAGTAAAAACTGTTATTATTTTAGCCACAACGTTGTATTATTAATCATAATGGAAAGTGGCCTATGTCTCTACGAAAGGAGCAAAACAGTATTTGTAAAATCAGTTTTGGGCACTAAATTCCAAGAGCAAATTGCCAGAAGGTACCCGGGGTAAGACGGGGTCGGCATGTCATTCCAGTCGACAGTCAGGCATCCGGTCTCTTATCATCCGATTAGATCCCAACTCTGGCAGATTAGCCCGAGACACGACAGGGCCTCTGATTATTAGTTAGTCGCTGACACCTGCCGAGCAATTCAAAGGACAAAGCGACAGGGCAACATGTTCTATCTCGCACTGTCGATGAGGGAATCAGTAGTCACGTCTCAGTGTTGGCAAACTCGTAGCCCTCCGGAAAACACTAGCTCTGCAAAAGACTTGTTTGTGGAGTCTGCTCGGTTCTTTTTTTGTTCATACTTTCCTTCTCTCAGTGGGGCGGTAAAAGCTATAGAATGCAGAGCTAATGCTAAAAGCTCTTAAGTATCTTAAATTTGCACAAGTAGAGATAGAATGACGGATAGACAAATAAAGGAAGAATTATAAATTGCCAGCTAATTGACCAAAATAGAAAGTAAGGAATAAGTGTGAACAACGTTTACAAAGAATGAAACCGAAGATTATGTATAGATATCAACCGCCGGGACAGAGATCCCTCGGAAGACCAAAATGAGGTGGACTGATAAGATCCCAGCAGGCTACTAGCCTAATGCTTGATTGACAGATGAACAAGATTTACTCAAAAATTTTAAGACCGGCTTAAAATCAAATTGAATCTTTGCCAAATTCACTCTGCCAAAAGTCAATTACCTGAAAAGTCTTTAATGCGATAGTTTCTCCTTATCATCTGTATCATACACCGTTGTCCTGCATCCTACTTATTTGTTCATTCGCCTTTTAAAGGTAGTTTCCTATCCCAAAGATGAAAAAGGAATCCTAGTGCCCTAGCCCTCTACTTGCTCGACTGCCCTCCAAAGAATCTACTGTCACTTGGCAGAAAGACACTCCTTATACTGCTCCTTAAACGCTCCTCATTCGACAACCGCGCTGCAGTCTTGAAGGTGACTTTAGCAGTTCCGTTGGAGAGGTTGATAAAGACATATCACTGCTCCTTCCTAGAGATGGCGTCAGGTATGAATTAAAGCGATTCGGCCTAACAAACAAACAAAGTGATATAGGAGAAACCGGAAAGAACATACAACAGAGCTCGAGAGAAGGAAGATACTGTTTAAACGTAAACCACTAGTATTGGTCGACCAACAAAAAATCCGTTCAACGAATCAAACCAAAAGAGGGAACAGTCAGAAAACGAGACTTATTTTTTTTTAAATATTGGTTTAATTCTTGACGTTGATGATGATGACATTTTAAAATACAGGTATAGTTTACGTTTTTAACGATCTGCGCACTATACATTATTACTGCCCTGTAAGAAGAGCAAATGAATTTCAGTGGCGTGGCGTAGGTAGATAACGGCTGTTGCCGGTTTTTTTAGGCTGAAATTTGGCCTAAATATTAATTCGAATTTTTTTCTAGTACGAGATATTCTTTTTAGAGCCAGAATACTTTTTAGTGTATTTTCTACGTATCATTCGCTGGCAGAAGAAGATGGTCCCGGTTCAACGTAATCTGATTCCATTATATTGACACAGAATAAATCCGAACTCAAATAATCGAATTAAAAATTAATAAAGAAACACATAACTATACGAACAAAACAGAAACAGGCGCACGTAGTAACTGGTACGCGCTGCTAACTGAGCGTTTTGTCGGGTTATACAGCGGCAAAACATCGGGCGGACGAACGCATCTCCTTCCCTAGTATGCACAGTGACAACTACTGTACTACCAGGTCAGTGACCATACACAGTAGAACGTCACCGGTATCTGAGCCGTCAACATAACATTGAAATGACCGTACAAGCGACCGGCAGTTCGAAAGCAGTATTGTGCTTTTCTTAAAGTTTCTGGACTAATGTTGTTCACATTTAAAATTAATCAATAATTAAAGTATTTACTCTCTGACGTAATTAGTTTTCTCTTCTTTCATTGCTAGTACTGTTGCCGCCGGCAACAGCGGTTACATGGACGCCACGTCTCTGCCTCATATCACAAAGCAAACTCTTATCGCAAGGACGTGACAAGTTCTGTTCTGGGTATAACGAACGCTGAGCCTGACGAAGAGAGAAAAAATAGTGTTTAATGAAAAGTGACGAGCGTTGCACGTGACAAGAATGATCTAGGAACGTTTTGAAAGCGATCACATACCGATTCAACTATGTGCTTCTCTGTCGCCTTGCTGTGTAATACGTTACTACATCTGTGCACCAAACATGTGCAGTGTTGTTCGCCGATACCAGTTCTACAGCACGTGCCACACACACACACACACACACACACACACACACACACTCTTTTTCTCTTAAACCTGTTTATCGTATGTTCATACTCAATAATTACATACTTCAGAAATTATCAGAAATTACTATTTCCACCATTACGCCTGACGAAAAAAATAATAAGGTAAAAGTAGTAACAACATGATAATAACGAGTTACAACCTATTAAAAGGTTAATTAATAACACTAATAGTACTATGACAGTTGGAATAAATGCAATTACAACATAATAAACAGAATTATCACTGTTGCACACCACTATTGAAAAATTATTCCGATTAGCGCTTTCAAGCCTCCCAGCTCATCGTCAGGTCGGAAATAACAACACCAACAGAATAAAATAAACTCTACACACCCCCACCCAGTGTTTGGTTATATAATTACGTTACAAAACTTATTTGTTATAAACGGAATTTGCAGTAGTAGTAGTAGTAGTAGTAGTAGTAGTAGTAGTAGCAGCAGCAGCAGCAGTAGTAGTAGTAGTAGTAGTAGTAGTTCTCGTCGTTGTTGTTGTTGTAGTAGTAAGAAGAAGAAGAAGAATGAGAAGAAGAAAAAGAGAAAAAATAAGAAGAAGAAGAAAAATCTACATATAGGCCTAGATAGACGAAGACGAAATCCCGAAATCAGAAAGTACGTGTAAACGAATATGTAGAAGTGGTGGAGAGAGAGAGAGAGAGAGAGAGAGAGAGAGAGAGAGAGAGAGAGAGAGAGAGAGAGAACAACATTAAGCACAGTCTGCGAGTGGGGTAATTTACTACGCCTGGTTCTGTCAGTATTTGGCATTTACGTAACTGTCAGTCTGTGTATTTGATACCCGCGCGGTGATCAGTTGTCAATTTGCGCTGAGGTTTCTAATTTATTTTTGTCATACATCATCCGTATGAGACGTCGTATAGTTGCAAACGGTCATCTGCGCAATTTTCGTTGGCCACTCATAAGCTTTCTTGATTTCGTTGTTAAATTTCCACGTTTTCTTATGTAGGCGCGCGTAATTACATAACAGCGTGGGCTAAATGTTTCTCGCAAGTTAAAAAAATCAGTTGAAATTCTTCAACATTTTTCAGGTTTTTTCCAGATTACGAACTACAAGCCTGGAGATACGCCATTAAGGGGTTTAATTTGAACGGGAGAACAAACATCTGAAAACGAGTTTCAAGGAACAAAAAATAATCATTCAAGGATTACGTGAAGTAGAAAACAGGAGACGATTAGAAATCTGATCCAGAAGGAATCGGTCGTTGAGATAGTCGAAGTAAGAGCACTGCAATGCTTTGGTCGTTAAATGAGGATGGACGAAATGAAGTTAAAGTTTATCATAGAAGAGGGCAGACGGAGAGAAAGGAAGGGAAAGACCAAGAGTTGAATAATATGGGACCAAGGGGAAGATTGGATCGACGGGAAGATCAAGTTAGAAACCTAACAACTCGCCTATGCTGATGGGAGTACCGGAAGTGACTGAAGGATCCCAACGCTTGACGGCAGAAGAGGATGGGACAAGAAGAAGAAGAAGAAGAAGAAGAAGAAGAAGAAGAAGAAGAAGAAGAAGAAGAAGAAGAAGAAGAAGAAGATTCAAGAGAACGGGGACGTTCTTTTTTCACAGCTGACTCCAAGAAATCGTCATTATTTGTAAAATGTTTACTTAATTAAATTCCGTAAAGCTTGTATACAATAGAGTTTATTACTGTTTAAAATCACCTAGGAACTTATGACCTACCTTATTTACATAATAACCCAATTTCTCAATGTGCTGTGCGTTTTATTCTTTCTTTTTACAATGAGTCGCCCCGGTGGCTTCACTGGAATCGAGACGATTAAAGATCCGAAAAACGTTTTGTTCTTTTTTTCCTTGGTTCGACAGTAGTGCAACACATGACCGATGATCTCATTTAATTTTTTTTAATAAACAGCATTCAACGGCTTAAAAAAATAATAAAACTTTTTTGCCATTCGGTTCTCAAAGAGCTGTGGCGTATCCCATCACTGCTTTTGCTTCCACCAGCTGCAGCCTCGTCAACGAACTGCATGAAGTCCCCGATTTCCCTGACTTTAACACAAAAAGGTACAACACTTTTGTTGTTAATATTTTATTAACAACAAAATATTTTTTTTGTATCCGCCATCTAAGGACCACATGCCAATTTCAATTCTTTATTCTTTGTTCTTTTCTTTTTCTCAAATATTCTTTCATCTCTTTTTCCTGTCTTCAATCCACTTTGAACCTGCGTTTTTCTCTCTCCTACCCTAGACTCCTTCCATTTTTAACACTTTTGCCCGAAAAACTTCTCTTTTAATTGCTTCTTCCGCGTGTATATTATTTTTCCCTAAATCCTTTTGGTTTTCTTTAATCCAACTTGTTGTTGACTTCTTTCCCCACAGATATTTAAAGATCTGCTTTGTAACCTATTGTCGTTCATTCTATATAAATGTTCAAAAAATTATAGTCTTCTTTTTCTCATTGTTTCTGTTATATTTTCTATACTTTGATATATTTCATCATTACTTCTTAATTTCCAACCTTCTGAAGTTTTTCGTGGGCCTAATTTTATCCTAATAATTCGTCTTTCCAATATTTCGAGTTTGTCTAAATTATAATTCAGTGCTAGACATTCACTTGCATATAGGCATTCTGGCTTCACTATTGTTCTGTAATGCCTTATTTTCGCATTTTTAAATATTGTAACACAACAAAATGTTACTTAACCTAGACGTGTACCAAAAGAATAAATAAGGGCACGGAAATAATATAAGTGAATAATTTATGATGAAAGTAGCAAAGAAGAGAAGGACCAACGAAGAAGAAAGAAGAAGAAGGACCACAAGAAGCAGTAAGGAATACACTGCATGACACTACAACAAATACTATGACTGACTCTAACTAACGGACAAGCCAAGTTCACTATAAGCTGTCAAACAAGCCAGTCAATGACATAAATGTAAAATCACATGTTTATAAAAGTAATTAAAGAATGACAAGAATAATATAATATCAGAAACAGCATTTGGCTGAAAATAAATGAACCATGACCAGTAAATAATAATGCCTATGACTAAGACTAGCTATGGCCACAATGTAAAGTTAAAACTAGCATTGCAAACCCCAAATGTAATATTAAGAAGTAAGAATACTTGTAAGAGGAAACCTTATATGAATAAGTAACTTCCTCATTATACCAAATGTAACTAATGACCATTATTGATGCATAAACCGATGCTAAAGGTTGTAACGTCACAGAACGTTCCATAAAAAGAAATCATTTATATAGTAAGTTAGCATAAGAGGAAAGTGAAGTGAACAGTATCGAACCCAAGTAGTCCCAAAAAATTGTGTAATTTTGTATAATAATTATTTCTATCAACTTGAAAAAAACGACCAAACTATGACTAAGACAAAACCCCATATATATTATTAAAGTGAATAAGAGTGAAAAAACCATAAGACACTATAAGAGAGAGAAATAATGTCAGAATCCACCAGAATAAAGTCAATAATTATTAAGTTTTATAACTATGAATATAGTATTAAAAACTATTTTTTGTGAATAAATGGACATGATCCATTATTATATTATGTGATGTAAATAAAATAAATGTATTAAATGACTTAAATACATTATTAGAAAGAGTTTAAGTTAAAATAAATATTGTATATTTGCAATGACAAAAAAATATTAATGTGTTGGATTTGAGACCATACACCAAGATTTCATGAAAAAATTAACTATTATCAGATTTAAATAAAAACTATATGCAATTGTCAAGCAGACAATAGTGAACAATTTATCTTAAATAAAGGAAGCTGTCAAATGAATAAAAAGCAGCCAAAATAGCCAAAAACAGTGTTAACAAAAAACATGTAATAGGCATCTAATATTGTATAATTTATGAATTTAATGTTGCCAAAATGCAACCAAACTGTATTAGAAAGCTGTAATATGATATAAAGCAACTATACTAATATACCTGACCAACTTTAACATTGTAATAGTCAAGTCAGCAAAATATTTATTTATACCATGTATGGCTGAAGCCAATTATCCAGTACAAAATAATCAGATCTGGCTAAAATACTTACATAATACTAACAAAAATAAGGTAGAAAGGTACAATACATCAGTATACCTTAATAAGAAACAAACTCAGTTGAAAGTAAAGTCAATTCTAAAAGAATTTAACTAATTAGAGTGAGATTTGTCACACCATAAAAAATGACATCTCAAGAACAATCAATGATGCTATGTCATCTTGTGGTAAATATAATATATGTACAAAGTAACCAGGTATCACAAAAGATAGATAAAATAATAAACTCTGTGTGTATAGTGGTGAAATAATACATATATTAAGGAAAAAGACTAATCATTGTATTAGAAAACTGACAAGAACCTAGGCCATGAGCAGAGGCCATATAAAATTGTATTTATTTGTGTTTTATTGATGTTAAAATTTATTTATTTTGTTGTAGGAGAGTAGTAGTAGTAGATGTCCAGCTTGTGAAGGGAACTTTATAACTCCACAACAATTTTTGTTATAAATATTGAGTTTTTAATGACTACAACTCAAGGTGAGGGTTGTAAATTGTAATGTTTATTAGACTTAAGTTAATTAGATACCAATCATATTTAGTATCGCTAGATTCAGTAAAAAACAAGGAATCTAAATACATTAATGGCATACAAATTGTAAGTACTAATGTGAAACTGTTTGATAAATACCAGTGTAAATTTTGAAATATCCTTTGTATGAAGAATAAGAAATTCGTTCTAAAAGCTTCTACGGAAGTGAAAATTGTTCTATGACATTCCATTTCGTTTATTCTCGAACAATCTAGAAAGAATTTTTACACAAATATACCGGAAGTCGACGAAAACAGTCATCCCGATTTAGTATAAAAGCGAGACCAAATTCGACCCAAACACACTTGAAGATTGAACTCCAGAACTGATGCATCTGACACAACACTAATCAACGCAGCTAAGGCGAAACCAAAGAGGCGAGAAATCGACAAGACACGGCAGGAAGGCTTTTCCCGTACATAGACATACCCGACTGACTTAACCTCAACGAGAGTATACGCCAAAAAGTATCGCTGAAATAGAGCAGCGATACGGCAAATTTTAATAGAAAGCACGCAGCCAGAACGTCGACGGCCCAGGAGGGTCCCAACATTTAAATAGAGAACGAATTCTGCTGTGTTCGCATTGACTGACTAACGTGACAAATAATTCCCCCGAACGTAAACAAACTATACACTAGCCTTCCTCAACACTGCATGGGAATCAGCGCTGCGGTGGCAGATTTCTGAATCAACGCTAAACAGATGATTCGTAGTGGCGGCGTTTGAACGAGATTTTACTGCCAAACGTTTTGACAAAAAGTGCGGAAAAAGTAATGATCGCAAAATTTGACTTTAAATAGATTCAGTGTACACCCGAAGAGGCGAGATCGAGAAACTACCCGAAGGAAGTGTCCAGTGAGAGAATAAACGACCATTGGAACGTGAGTTACCAAAATTAAAGTCATTTGTTACCTGGTTACATTTATCACACAGTTGTACTTTACACGCCACACATACACCTTCAAATCACTTAGTTTTTTTTCTTGTAAGGCATCTAATTGATATGTCTTGGTAGTTCAAAGGAGTCACGTCCTGAGAGTAAAGATTTTTCACATATTAAACTCATGCTTGTCAACTGAGTCAAAATCTGAAATACTAGCCGATACTTGATTGGAAATATAAAAAATTGTCAATAATAATAACTTGTAAAATTTTTTCTCTGCAATTTTATAATTTTTTATGAATAATAGTCCTTCAGACGATTTGTTTGTTGTTTTTTAAGAACCATTAAACTTAACTGATTTTTCAAAGCTAAACTGACTTGTTTAAATTTTTTCGTAGATTTAAAAATTGTATCAATCACATTTAATTTTTTCTTGGAACAAACGTTTCCAAGTGGCGCCCACAAAAAGCATAGTTTTAAGTTGTGTTACAGGACTACATCACTGCAGAGGATCCAGTCAACAGAGTAAGTAACAAAAGTGCGCGGGGGTAACGCCCGACAAAATACAACACTTTTACAATTACAACACCCTAAATTTCTTTTCGTTATAAGGTATGCCTAGGCTACGCCTAAACAAACGTTTGTCAGTGAATTAATAAGTAGAAAGGACTACTAGTGTACATAAAATCTACTGAACAATCTATACAACCAAATGTAATAGTGAATATCACCACTCAATCATTAATGAGTAACATTAAGTTGAGTAGGATAAACAAAATGTAATTAGAAAGTAAGGATTCTTCATAGTAATGTATCACCATAGTTAAGCTAAGATTTAATAATTGTATTCAATAAATAGATATTAAGTATAACGACGAATGTGTTAGTGTTCCGACAAAGACGTTTAAAAGAAAACGCGATGTGAAACACTAAATATAACTAGATAGGTAATAATCGTATTTGGCTTCGCTAGCAGACGACGGTGAAAAACCATGTTTCTGAACATTATTTATTAGCAATGTCAGAGAAAGTGCGATTAAAACCAGTGTTAAGTCATATCAAATTAAAGCTCATGAACTATTCTTTAATTTGATAGTAATAGACTCGCGATCGCAACTATAATAAGGATGTAGTATGCGGTAGCATCATTTGTTATTATAAAGTGAGAAATTGGTTGGTTAAGACTAACAACAACGAAAGTTGTCAAAGACGTTTGTCAAACGACGGTTGGAAAACAATGCGTCATTTTTGTAATGGCTGTCGGAGCCAATCAAAAAATAGCTTATTAAACGAATTCATCACCTAAGCCCCGTGAAGCGAGGGGGTATATAATCAAAAACCGAACGAATTCCACACACTTTTGACAATCATCTCGAGCGAGAAGATGTCGCTCGTCACCCCAAAATTTTTAATAACTTAGCGTATCATGTAAACAGTGAATCCATTTAACCGATTCTTCAAGACAGATAACTACACAACAATTTATTAACAGGAAGTGCATCGATGTGAAGTAATTATTTTTATTTTGTGCGCGATATTTAGAACGAGAGAAAGATTATTAACCAGTATTTAACTTAGTCCGAATTTAGTTAGAAGAGGACTATTATTCTCCGTTCTTAGTTCGTGTGAAGTGTAATGAACCAGGGTCACTATAATCCGATCACTGGAGTGTTTAAAACAAATTTTAATCTATACGATTAAAATAAAAAAAGGTAACATTGTGACAATTCATTTTATTAATCTGTGTGCACTTGTAATTCTTCAACACAAAATTGTACTGACGCAAAAACATCAAAACTTTCTATCTGTTACACTGTGATCAAATTTATTTAGCGGATTTGTTAATCCCACGTAAGATTTGTATTAGTCTTAAGTGATAAAAAAATATTTGTTAATAATTAAGTCAGCGTGATCAACGCTAACCTACCAATAGGTACGAATTTTAAAAAAGAGGCCGAATTAGTAAATATTGTCATTAACGTCTGTATAGGCATAAAGTAGTTCTTTCTTGTATTTAAAAGAGCTTACGCCCGAGATATAAAATAATATTTAATTGAAAGTTAATCTGGTAATAACCAGAAGAGTTGATTTGTTCTATCCGAGCTAGTTTGTAGAGTAAAGGTACGAAGTAATTGCAATTTCATATTAATGTATCTATTATACTTGTAATTGTTTGAATTTATTCTCAAGGGTAAAAATAAAACCCGTTTGTTATCAGCATAAACTTTGACTATTTATTTCAAAGAGTGAATTAATAATTAACTTTGAACACAAAAATAACTCTGAAGAGAGGTTGTATTTTGTTAGATTTGAATTGCCATAAGTGCAATAAGCATTAATACAAATTTTAAGAAAAATTATCAAATATTTAATCTCATTAGTTGGTTTTTCATGGGATTTTCCCGAAATAAACCCGTGTGGCGCCCTTATCAAACAAGGAGTGATCTAACCTTGTCAATAAAGCAAGCTGGTATTAAACCCATCTTGGCAGCTTATTAATTACTATAAGTGAACTTCAGAACTTCTAGTATCACGATCAGGTACGTGAAAGTATATTATTATAAATTTTTGTTGTCCAGACGAGACTTAACATTACGTACTTTGACGACAATTAACCTAGAAGAGGAGTTTCGCCGCCAGATCGACGCTACGGCTACCTTCATCAGTCGACCAGCGATTCACTAAATTGATCAACCATTACTAATCAAACAGTACTTATTAATTATTACTGCAATTATTTTAGAAAAGAGTTCATTATTTTTAAATTGTAACTTACTACCGATTTATAACTCAACTTTAATTTTCAATACTAAATCTATAAATTTTGTAAACCGCCATAATCTAGTTATTTTACAATATGCACTTTTTATTATAAATATCTTTAGTTCATATGCCCTTTCCATCTTATGAATCCTTTCTTCTATAGCAGATTTTTTCTAAACCATTCTCTTGAATTATTTCTCCTAGATACTTAAATTTTCGAATCCTCTCTATTCGACCAATATCTGTTACCACGAATTTTGGCGCATTTATAATGTTCGTGAGAAATTTTGTTTTTTTTTCTGCAGAAATTCCTAAGCCTGTTCTACTGGCTATGTCCTCTAAAAAATTAACTTGTGTTACTGCAGATGTCAGATGTTCAGAAAGTATAGCAAAGACATCTGCGAATGCCAAACAGTTTATTTTAATACGTTTGTTCCTTCTTCCCAACATGATTGGTGATATTTTGCATTCCCTTTAATTTTTAATTCCAACTTCTCACTATTTTCTCGAGGACACAGGTGAAAAGAATTGGGGATAAACCATCACCCTGTCTTACGCCTGTATTTATTTTGAACAAAATATTTTATTATTAGCTCGTTCCCGAGACCGATTATATTGGTCCAGTGTTATACATATCAGCAGACGTTTCGACTGTGCGATTGACGGCCATCATCAGTGCAAAAATTGAGCTTCGACTAACGTAGATGTCACTGTTAGTGACCACATTACCACATTATCACAGTACAGTCTGCTGATATGTACAGCACTGGAGCACGGCCAAATAGCTCGGAATCAGAAAATATTGACAACATTGACTCCGCACGTGTAAGCCTTAGAAGACATATACTTTTACTCACCGTTTTTATTTTATACAAATAAATTGACCTATTTATGTCTATCTACTTTTATCATGTATGAATACCTGAAAACTCATATAAAAAGAAAAAACGTTGTTTATCTAGATTTACATTAACTTTGTGTAGAAAATATTACCGTCCCATCTCGTTAGCAAACAATGTTTAAGCGTCATATGGGCTCATCAGAAAAAAAAGGACGGAGCTTGGTCTCAAATATAGACAACTGTATTGGCTCTTGGGACGAAATTCTCAGTTGTCAATACACAACAAAATTCTGACATATAACCAAATTCTGAAACCAATTTGGCTTTATGGAATTCAACTGTGGGATTGTGCGAAAGAAACGAACATTAGATGTATTCAAACCTTCCAGAATAGAGTGCTACGGAACATGGTAAGTGCTCCATGGTACATCAGAAATAGTGATCTACATCGAGACCTTAGGATCCCTGATGTCGCCAGTGAAATTAAAAGGTTTGCTGCAAAGCACGAATCTAGACTACACCAGCATATCAATTTAGAAGCTATTCACCTGCTTGACAACGCCAATACAGTGAGAAGGCTGCAGAGAACTAAAACTTTTGAATTAGTGTAGTGCAGTGTGTGCAGAAATCTAGAAAGTAATATATAGTACACCAGTGGGCGACTGTATAAGTAACTTAAAATTATAACAAACATTAGATGTAAATTGATGGTTGGTCTTTTAGACCAGTTTCAATAATTAAAAAAAATAAATAAATAAAAAAAAAATATGGGCTCGCTATTGATCACATTCATACCAAACAAAGAAAGATTAATTCATCTAGCTACAGAATTAATTAATTCACAAACAAAAATAACACAAAATAAATTACAAGATAACGAGAGGTCGTCAGTGGAATCCTTCTCATATCCATGTGAATTGATCTGCCTATGGTATGGAAACAAAAAGAATAAAAAGAGTTTTAGTTTTTTCAAAGTAATTTTAGTTTTCGGTGGTTTTCTATAAGTGTTCAACTTTTATTTAAAATTTTATATAACTTTCAATTTTGTAAACTATTGCTTTTTTTCTTTTCTCTATCTTGATCGTGTTGAGTCCAACCCCTCTGTAGTTTTAGATTCAGTGTCAGGATAGTCGTTTCAGCACTGCGCGCGGTGTTCCAGCCGAAGCCTGATGACCGCCAGGATTTTTTGTGTTCCTGCGCAATTCTATATTAGGCTTTTTATAAGATTGGTCTGAAGCGGATCCTCGCTACAAAAACTGGAGCGCTGCGGAGAAAGCGGGGAAAATTGTTTGCTGCTACGGCTCATTGGCCATCCCCGACATATAAAAATGTGGAAGTCTTTACGATTTTGCTTCACGATTGCGAAGGACAATGCATTACACCGTTTAACTTATTCTCTTGAGACTTATGAGTAAATAAGTTTTGAACAACTCCCAGCCTCTAGAACCAGGAAATTGTATTCATTTAGCTTTTGGTGACCTGTGTGCAATGCAACAACTTTGTCATACGCTGGGTGGGACTCCATCCTAACTCTAAGAGCAGGTGTGCCACTTCTGCCGGTTCTTCGCCTTCACCGCCGCTGTTGTTTTCATTCGTAACCCTACACAAAGTTATAGCATTATACCCTACTATACTGGATCCTCAGCAGAACGACCACCAACTACTTGAGTCGGGTCCACGCCCACGTCGTGATAACGCCTGATGAGGATTACCCAAGCGAATTCAGACGAAATGTCTTTAGTCTTCCTTAGGCCGGGTCAATACTCATATATATGATGCCAAAGGTGTTCAGTAGTCCTGCAGTCTCTCTCCCGTCTTATTTAATATTTATGTTGATGAAATTAAAATGGAAATGGAAATGTTATAAGGAAATGGAAATTGGACGCTCCAAAGGATTATTCTTGAGGAAAGGATTTTATTTAAATAACTTAATGTATGCTGCCGTCCTCTACAACTTAATGTAGAGAACGAAAACGACCTTCAAAAAATCGTTATTTTATGTTAACAATATTTTAACAAGGTTATAAACAAACAATTTCCTTACGGTATCTAAAATAAAAGTTACGTCTTTTTATGGGCTGAATAATATTAGAACAAAAATAGTCATACAGGACTCACCAATATGTCACCAATGTGTCAGACTTTAAGTATCTAGGGTACAGCATTATACAGCAAGATGATAAAGAGGTTAAAAGTAAAATTAGTCTCTTCAAGTCGCTTTGTGAACGTACCATTAAATACTTAAAGAAGGAAACAAGAAAAGAGACGCAATTGAAATATTACAATGTACTGGGAATACCTCAACTACCATACTTCCACACTTGGGTTAGAAATGTGGGTTAGAAATACTACCGTACTGAAATTTGGGTTAAAAATGAAAAAGTTATATCTAGAATACAAGGGGCTGAAATGAGGCTTTTGAGAGCCGTAAAGAGTTGTACCAGGAGAGATCTTTTCGGAAATGATCAAATTAGAATTGAACTAGGCATACCTGAAACCTTAAACGATAGAGTCTCCCGGTACAAAACCGAGTGGTGGTTACACGTGGAGAGAATGGATTCACTTAGATTTCCAAGAAGAGCCCTTGACTACAGTCCAAGGGGGAAGACGAGTGTGGTAAACCCCGTAAACGAGGAGTAGAGACTGAAACAGGCTACTAATCTAAGCCGTAAAGGATGACGACGACTGTTTAACTTTATTACATGAATTACATTATTAACATGAATTACATGACGACGGATGACGTTTCTAAAGAGACAGCACCTAGGCGCACGCCGGCACGGCTCCGTGCTCCTTGGATCGAGAACACGGGTATTCACGGATTCTTAGACTCAGTCGTGATGGGCATGCAGCGATGGCTCTAAGAAAAAATCTGTGCTTCCTCTAATTTATAAGACAATACTTATGACGAGGACATGTCACAAACTTCCATTGAAATTAGATAAGCACATAACGTGAAATGAACTTGTAAAATCTTGGCCTCCGTAGACCTGCGAACCGGAAAGCACTTAGAATTCTATGCTTAGATACATACGATCTAAAGTGGGAAGGGCTGGACCCGCGATTTAATCACAATCGACACCCACTTGTAGTCTCGTGGAGGACTAGAATCATACGGAAATTTCGTGACATCCAAGCTTCTTTGTAAACGCTTCCCTTATTTTCTTATTTTATAGTACACGTAATTCACGTTCTTCAACGTCTATGTAATGGATGTCCATCATGACTTCCATATGTCTGTCACCCATCATTTCTTTGATCTTCATGAAATTCTTTGTTATCCATTCCTTCCACATCTTCTTCTTATACTTTTTCTTCCTGAATTACGCTACTAACTTATTTTACTCTGCTGGTTACCCATTCTGATATTTCCACCTTAACCGTGCTTAACCGTTGACTCTTCTAATTCGCTACCTTAGTCTAATTCTTCCCTCTGTCAGTACGTGTTCTTGTCAGCTTATTCTTCCATTAATGAACTCGTTTCCATTTCATCCACTGTATATTGCTTCCTTATTCTTTGGTTTCTACTGGACTGCATTGCATCTCAGAATCTGCACCGCTGAGAAATAGCATCTCGTTTACTGCTCTCCGTCTTAAAAGTACCCGTTTCCGAATCCAACATCGACGCTAGAATCGCACATTATCTTTTTCTCCTCTGGCCTACAGCACTACGCGAGCTTTGATCTCCTCTATGACACGTCAGATTCCGTCCCAACATTCACCAGTTTTGTTGTAATTTTTATTATTTCACGAGCTGTAAGGCCTTGGCCAACAGTTGTTGTTATTGACGATGGTTTGGTCCCACCATCGGAGGCCATCATCAGTATCTAAATTGGCACGGTGTCCGCATATTCACCTCACAGATGACATAGAGAGTATGTGTTTTGCTGCTATAAGGCGCCACTTTTATAAACTTTTGTACCAGCACGATCTAAGCTGGAAAGCAGCATCAACCAGTCAGCATCAAGTGCTATCTGATGCTGACAGTTTGACAAGTCCTGTTCAATAGGAGGCTTCCTTCCCATCGAGTCATCGCGACGGATCTATGTTTCAAGATTTCCACGGAATCTCCATGTGCAGCCGACGGTAGTAGGCACTCTCCGAGGACAAGATCTTGGTCAGAGTTGGAGAGTGGATGCTCGACCACGCAGACTCCGGCTGCCACAAGCGACAACAGGGGCCCTGCTCATCAACGAGTTGTACTGCGGTTAGGGGCGGAACAGATCGCGGTCGTAATGCTCTAAGGGAGAAGAAGAACGCTGCTTAGGTCTCAGAGCTATAAGTCAATACCGATCTTTTGTAGAAGAAGGTTTTGTAGAAGAATACATTGGGAAGGCTTTACGGAAGAGATGTAGGCTCACTGTCTAGAGACTGTAAATGTTCTCTCCTTGGGTTTCCTGTTAAAATTCTCATATGTAATATGTTCTCCTTCTTCGTAACTTAATATTTATAATTTAAAATGTGTTAAATTAAACATTATGGTATTTATAATTAGGTTATAAAGTATTTACGACGTCTGCTACTTGTCAAAGACGTCTAATTTCTCAGTGGCGGGCCGTGCTTAGGTTGGACGGTTGCACAACCCTCATTAAATCCCGAACTGTATTTTAAATTATAGAATTATGAATAAGACAATAACTAATAATAGTATTTTCATGCTAAATTATCGTAATTAATCATTTGCCGATTGAAAAGCGCAGATCAATTACTAAAAACCGTACACGCTCTTGCCGCGGTGTATGCACCAACTGTGACGCGCTTTGTATCATGGGGAAATACAATGGAGTAGTGCTCTGGCTGGCTAGACTCGGATGTTCCTATTACAACTATATGGGCTCGCTTGGTGTGATTAGGGGTTGCAAATGCCGCTTGTACGTCACGGCGACACCAGTCTGTTTGTTGGTAAATAACACGTGGTACGCCAGGTTGGAATTTGTTGGGTTATATTGTTACTAACAATTTGTTACGTTAGTTGAATTCGTTAGTGTTTGTTAAGTGTCAGTCCAGTTCATCGTTAAATGTAATAATAGTACATATAAGGTGTCATAGTGTAAGATATTTATTATATTTAACTGGTAGGACGTAATGAATTCTGTCGTAAACTTAACGAAAACGCTGTTCAGTTTACGTCCTATTGAGGAAAATATTGATATTAAGAGAGTAGGTAGGCCTACACCAGACCTTTCAAATTTTAATCAGTGTATAAAATCATGTAACATAATATTTAATCGTAAATTTAAAAAAAGATTTATACAATAAATATTCGTGTTTATGTGGGTGTGACATTAAAATTGCATTATTTTGCTTTTCTTGTGTATTGTTTGGTGGGGAGGAGGCTTGGACATTTTCTATAGAGAGAATTAAACAATATTTAATACCATCCAAACCAACTGCAATCCCCAAATTTTTCAACCACCAGCCGCCACTGTAATTCATTGGTGCTCTCCAGAGCCACTTGTGAACAAGATGACAAACCAGAGCAGTAGTAGATTTTCATCCCTGGGTACCGAGTAGGAGGGGTTACATAACCTGTGGCGCGGCGAGGCGAGGCGCGGCGCTACCAGTCCTGATTTGCGTAACCTGACACAAACACTGCTCTGTGCCGACATTGACTTACTTTTAGCCAACGACCCTGCACTGAAAATCGACATAGTTTGTTTTATGTACACAGCTTGTAAATATTTACGGGTGTTGCGCAACCGTCGTCTTCGGTCTGTGTTTGATTATTTTGTTGCACTGTACAGTATTATATTAGAATTAGAAAGTAAAAGGAAAACGAACAGCGTAGGCCGTGACCCAATCGAATTCCTGTTCACATGAATCATTGTCTTTGCCTACCCCTGTTGACCGTGACAGTGTTTCTCCCCGCGCGCGTGCTTCTTATAAAAACATATAGCCTATGCCTACTGTACCCACAGATGTTACAAACACTTTTGCCCATTCATATAGTTTAAATATATATAATTTACTTTGTACAGACAAACATACTCATCACTCACGAGCTCATGGGTCCACACACACAAACAAACACACGCGCGCGTCAAATATGGTCATATAAAATTTTGGATCATTTCTTATATAAAATTAGCCTTTTTCATACGGTTATATGTTACGTATGACGCTCACGTTTTTCAGTCCTCTTTATTTTGCCATCATCAACTTTGTCACAGATTAGGCGGATCAGACCTTACAATCCCTGCCGGTTCCACTGACCATCTTTTCCTCGGTCGTCCTATGCCCCATCACCCCTCGAAAGGTACTCAGAGGCTAATCCGGTAATCTGTACTCTCCCATACGACGGACACGCTGTATATCAATTAAAGTCTGTATCGTTTAATTTTTTCATATAGTGAAAAGACGTTTCATTCTCTTATATTGCATTTCCCGTCGTGTCAAGTCTTGTATATTCCATCTACTGCTCAAAAACGTCATCGCAGCACCTGTATTTTATTTGTATATTTTTTTCTAAGCACCCATGCTTCTCTACCATACGTGGGAGCTGGCGCTGCCATTATTTTATAGGTACAGCTTCATGAAAGTTTATTTTCTTAAGTATCTGCCAAGAAACCTTTTTATTCTTGAAAGGTTTGCTAGCTCGACCTGACTATGTCCATACGTTATGTCACACACAAGTTATCTAAAATGTAAGACCCGATCCAGTATGGTGACTTCATACCTTTGACCGAATTATGTTCTTTCCGAGAAAACCCATTACTTTGTTTTTGTTGCGGAACTTTTACAAGTACATTCCCTCCCTAAGTTGTTCAGGTGGTGAATGACAGATCACCTCTGACTAGATATTAAAGTTTCATCTTCGCCACATAATATGATATTAAGACTTTTGCGTCAGTGAATTTATGTGCCTTTTAACGCTTAAAACACTGGTGACAAACAAAATACCTTGTCTTACTCCTTGATTAATGTACATCAGTTTCGTGTTAGAAGTTAAAACTACAGGCCTAATGTTCTGTATTTTGTAAAGGAAATATTAAAGCAAAAATTAAAGCCAAATCTTGTATTGCTGATGCATTGGTACTGTTTCTGACTGTTAAAAAACTGAGGCACTTTCGTGACCACTATTCTTACCTTTAGGACTTAGATAGTACATTTATTATGGAATTTGTGAAGTCTTTAAATATTCCGGGACTAATAGGGACATTAATAAGTAGATAAGATGCCACTGGAGTAGAGATTAGGAAAGCGAATGGGTGAGGTAGGGCGGTGTCTTGTTGTTTCGAATGTTCGACAAAAAAGATTGGGTAGATAACTTTATTGTTATATTAAAGAATGGCTACTTCGTCGGAATAAAGAATATGATCATAAGCGATAAAAAATAGGGGTGAAATAATCAACGGTTCAGTTTACAAACGACGACCTCTTTCGGTTAAAAGAGAGAATAATTACCAGTCATCATCATCATCAACCTCAAGGAGTACGCTGATCCTGAACATGTTCCGGGACCCACTTCGCTCTCGGCCGTCCTACGTCTCACTTCCCCACCGGTCTATATTACATTGATAGCACTGGAACCCTGTCACCCGAAATTCTTCCCAAATGTACACACCACCTTCTTTTGTTGCTCTTTAGCTGTTCCAGCAATGGGTCGACTCCAAGTTCATTCCTTATAACCACATTCTTCTTTCTATCGAGAATGGTACAGCGCAGAATACTCCTCATAAACTTCATCTCCGCTGTCTGAATCTTTGCTTTGTCTCTTTCTGTCATAATTCTGGCTTCATCTCCATAACATAAAATTGGTACCGCTACAGTGTTAAGAAACCTTATCCTTGTTTCCTTCTTTGTGAATTGTTCAACAGATATTCCTAAATTTCTTTAATACCAGTAAACATGCCAGTTGCCAGTACCAGTAATTGAAAAAATGAGACTTATTTTATTGTGACATGTAACAGTATAATGAAGTGACTTCTCGTAAAAATATTATTATGTGATCTTTAAATATGATATTTCATACAGTTCCCAAAAAATATTGAAATTTATATAACACCATTGATTCCGTTGACAGAAATGAGAGAACTCTAAAATTTCAAGAACCTCAAAAACCTTCACTTTCATATTTTGCCATGGGACCGTTTTCGATAAAGCTTAAATTTACGCCTTTGGTTTCAGCAAAGATACAAGAAACAGAATATTTCTATTTATCCATTAATATGTTCAGTCAAGGCCGGCTCTAGTAGAAGGCCGTATTATTAAACGTGGCAACGTTGCGTCTGAGGCGTATAAGCATAGTGTAATAAAATAGCTAAAGTGAACATGTTATATTTTTATTTAATTTCATAGCATTAATAAAATCATGAGTAGGCCTATTTATAGCTAAATGTAAATTATAGGTCTGTGCGCACTTAGTACTATACGTTTAAGTTGAAGAAATTAGTGAATTAGTGTTAGGCCTAATGAATTAATTTTGTTCGAATTATTGAATTCGTATCATATGAATGAGTTAATTATTATATTTCTTAAATAGTGTAACAGTATTTTAAATAATAAACTTTTAATTTTCAAAAAAATTAAGAACTGCTGTTAATCGGCAACTAAAAAAGACGCGATTTGATTATTGAAATACATAAATTAAGAGATCGTCTAGTCGGTCTCAAATATCAGCTGGTTCCAGTGTTGCCACGTTTAATATTCCGGCCTTCTACCAGAGCCGGTCATGGTTCAGTCCTTCTCTCCGTTTGGCTATACATTCACCGGTTAATATTTCATAAGAACTTGTTTTTGCAGTCTAGAATTTCATGTATCTGTTCTGTACGCTGTGGAGACTTATGGAAGCTTAAAATGGTATTTTTTATGTGACTGAAATATCGTGAAGATGACACAAGTCAGAGGACACCAAGAGGGGCTGGTTTGAACATCTGTTATGGGTCCGTTCCCGATAAAGTCGACCACACCAAACAACTGAAATATTTTATACCCTTTACCGCTCCATTTAAGGAAAATGAGGTTTATTATGACGACCGAGCTTCATTATACGATGCGTAAGAAATTAATTTAATTCAGTTAAAGTTATACGGTACTAAATATTAAAGAATGCCGTATTTTTTAGTGTATATAAAAAATTAATTTATAGACACTTAACACATAGTTTGAGCACAACATGTGTTTAATAGCAGTGTAGAGAGCGATTCGATACCGAGCTTATAAAACGCATTACTGGTATTGTGTAAGTAAATGATATCATAATGGCACTGGCATGGTACAGTAGCCGGTATTTGTGTTACAAGTACAGTACAGACAGTGCTGCATTAATTAGTGCTGTCTTGTGACCGAGAGCCACTCCAGATATTAATAGGTGAAAGCTGTCATTACAAACATACACACATACAAACAAGGAATATGGGTCGGTCACTACTATTAGCTAGTTGTCACAAATAACAGAATGCATTGTCCGTTTTTTAAGATGTAGCCTACGAATATATTGACGAACAAGGAGGATATTTTATTAATATAATTTTTTCTTGCGTATTGATCAGACTATCAAAGTTGGTCATTGTTTTCGTCCAATCGCCTCTTTTTCATCGTAAGCGGGTGTGAAGTTAAACGAGAGAGCCGGAAGGAATATCATTAATTAATACACCTAGAATAAATTTTACAATTTGTTTTGTCAGCTGCCAAAATTGATTGTCAACCAACGATCTGTTGATTACGAGTCTGTACTTTCAGCCGTCAGTATTTTGATTTGAAATGCCATGTTTAAATTTAATACAAATTTTCTAAGTGTTAAAAGTTTTGTTTACATTTAAAACCATTTAAAACGTTATTTATTTTTGTGTATCTGTTTGTCGATTATGAACATATTAGGCTATCTGTTAACTGTCTGCCCATCTATATCTGCCTGTTTACCTAGCCTGACTTAATTATCAGCTCACCTACCCATGTTCCTAATTATAGAACTTAGGGAGAATATGATTGTCTGCCTGTATTTGCCTTTGTAATTGATAACCTGTCTTCGTGACTACGTGACAACCTTCTGACTGGAAAATCGGCTATCCGTCTACCTGTCTATTTGTAGGTACAGTACATATCTACGTGCCCACTTGCCAGCCTATCCGTTTGTTATGTCTATCTGTCTACCTGCTTACCCGCCTGTCTATCTTCCAAGCTATCTACCTGACTACTTGTCCGCCTATCCAACTGTCTACATGTGCACTTGTCTACCTATCTGACTGCGTACTTGTTTATTTGTCTATCTGTCTACCTACCGAACTGTTTATCTGCATACTACCGACCTACAAAATTATCTGTCTACTTAAAATGTCTTTTTGTGCACCTGCCCACCTTTTTGTCTGTCTACCCGACTACTTGTTTTTCTGTCTGTTTATCTGCCTGTATCTCTATCTGTCTATTTGACTGCCTGTCTACTCCATAACTGTTTACATTATGTCTCTTTGCCTATCTGCTTCTACGTTTATCTCTCCACCTGTTTACACGAATTCCTTGTTTACGAATCTACATGTATATATGTCGGTCTGTCTACATATAAATCCTTTTGATTATCCCTTTGTACCAGGGTATATTGGCTTATTAGAACGTTTACAGGACAAGCTTACAAACTAGAACGTTTTTGGTACAACACACGTTATATTCTCACCATCTGACACCTTCCAGAAATTCCATAATGAAGCACCTCCAGTTGCTAGACATATCAACATCAACAGTGGGTGAATCGATCTCGGTGTAAGCACCACCTGAGAGAAATCTGAAAGCAGAATAAGTAAAACGTTTGCTGTTAATGAAAATAAAAGGGTTTTATACTAAAAAAAAAAAATACTTGCAGATAGTGAATTTAATTTCTTTTAACGGTAACCATGCAATTAGAACAAAAATAGTTATAGACAATCATATTTTAAACAACAGTAGTGGGATTTTAAAATTACGTGGGATGTGATACCTTATATAAATGTGACACTGATTGTGAAGATACCTTAGCAAAGTTCAGAGACATTTGTGGAACTATCCGTAGACGCTTAAAAAATAAAACGAGAAAAGACAATAGTATACAATTTTATAAAACAATAGCTATCCAAACGTTCCTGTATCCCAGTAAAACATCGACACTTGGTAAAAAGGAAGTAAAGAAAATTCGAAGCACTAATGAAATTTTTAGAAGCACACAGGGATATTGTCTCCTGGATAAGAAGAGGAATTGTGTTATTAGACAAGAACTAAAAATCGATTCTGTGCACAAGAAGGTTTGAGACAATAAGAGGAGGTTGTGCCAAAACTTGGACCGTATAGCAAATTACCGATTACCAGTGGCAGCCTTGAAATATGAACCTAATGGATGTTGGTAGATCGAGGAAGAGATGGGTTACGAAACAGGTCAACTAGAGTTTAATCCGTGGAGTAAAGAAGAATAAGAATTTAATGTCTTGCCGTTATTAAGTAGCTTAAAAAATATATGTGCTGTACATCAACCAGAATTTGTTTTATTTTGCTTTATTAAGAAGAAAATAATAAAATCATGAAACAAATAAAATGAATTACTCATATATAAAAATTCAATTCGGGAAAATTCAGGACGATCGAAGATGAGTTTGAATTACTTCTTCTTCTTCTTCTTCTTCTTCTTCTTCTTCTTCTTCTTCTTCTCCTTCTTCTTCGGCGGCGCGAAAATCCATTACTGAGTCAAGGCCTCCTTTAGGTTCCTGCACATAAAAGATTTTGACAGATGGGATATGTGAATTCTCCGATCCAAACACCCAACCTGGAGGAGCAGGAACTTAGATTTTGGGGTGCTCTTCCCATAGAGAGTTGCTTTCACCTCAGCTGACGAGGTCTCTCTGCCCGGTCGCAGTACTGACTCAGCCCATGTGTGCAGCCGTTGGGCTACTATAGCCTCCTCAGCGTCCACACTAGATGCACACGCTACTGCCGATGTGCACCATCCTGCCAGGCCAGGACTCAGGATATCCCCAGAGTGCCCTGACAGAACCCCCACCTCCCATTTGCTTACCGATCCACTCCGCCGAAGTGATTGGTTACCACAACTTTGTACTGGATTGCTCGGCGTAACAGGGCCCACCGACGTGTAAGTGATAGTGGAGTTGGGGTGGAGAGGCTGGTGCATTTCTCTTCTATGAAAGCATATGTTCGCGTCACACCCCCTTCGGACCCCATTGTGTGCTACTTTACAATTTACTTTTAATTCTATAGTAACGACAACGTGTAGGCCTACCATCCGTAAATATCTACGAGTGAACAGAGCGTAACTCAGAGTGCGAAGCATAATTTGCTTCGTACGTAGCTATCTTTATTGCAGTGTAAATAATTATTTACTACCAGAGAAATAAACACAGCTACACGTTATTTAACACTTTACTAAAATTCATACCGTAAAAGAGTAAATCTCATCATCACAATTACCGTCAAGCAATGGGATCAAGATCTGTTGCGCCCTCTTTGCATGCTACAGCTCACACCACGCTACCGCCAGAGATTAACCACTACAGTGTCGAGCTGCACGTGGATGTCGCGTTGTTACCGATGTGGTCTACCTAACTCAGACAGACTTTTTTTTTGACATGTTCGAGGCTGGTCCTTGTGAGGCAAGCCCCCTTCAGCCAAATGATGAGATGTGGAGAGACGCACGCCAGTGCAGGTCGGAAGCGAAGAAAGTGGAGGCACATAGAAGGTAGAGTAGTGTATGTGGGTGTATTTATGTGTCGATGTAGTTTGTAGCGTTATAGGCGAAGGAAGAGGCTGGATGGAGGCGCCATTTATTAGTGTTTATTTATTTTTCAGGGCGGCCAAGACTGGGAGGAGTAACTCAGGTCGGACGGTCAGGTCAGGTGGAAGGAGGTGACAGAGAGGCGTCAAGGCGGGCGGGGGACACAAAGAAGAGGGTTAAAGACTTGGTAAGAAGGATTATGGATATTTTGTAATTTTTGTAATTTTTCCCATAATTTAAAAATTATCTAATACCAAAATGTATGTATCGGTAATAATAAGTGTTTTTCGTTCAAAATAGTGAGCGTGTTCTGCAACTCTAGTACACCGAACCGAACGTGATGACGTGACGAAAGACATGGAAGGTTTACATGGACAGGGCACGTATTCAGTCTTCAAAGAGGAGGGGGGGGTCGAGATTGAGAAAGTGTCTAGGGGAGAACCGGAAGAAGAAAGACCACCGGAAAGAACTATTATAACATGGAGGCGTCAGATGGCCACGCACCTGGGAGCTTTGGGACCGAACTGCGACGAATATACTATTTTGAGTATTTGTGTGTTTGTGATTTGTATAGCGGAAAGTATGTAAGTTATTTCACTTCGCTTTGTGATAACTCATCAACAGCAAACTTGATGAAGTAGTGTTCCATTACGCGAGGTGCTTATACTTTCATAAGAATCAGATTCGATCCAGTCATCGCAATATATTTCTACTTTCGATTACGCCAACCTGTCTACACTGGCGTCAGTTACGTGCAAATGAACAGAAATCTCCGGTAAAAACCAATTAGCAGTCAATCGTTCTGTGTAGCGACACCAAACTAAACCAAAGTAATTGCCTCTACTCACAACTAACCGCGTACAGTCTTGTCAATAGCCTACAAACAGAACATCTACTGCTGTGATATGCAATCACATTAAATATTAATTGATTTGTTTATTACTGCAGACACACACAGGCGCGCGCTCATGAACTGCAACATGTGTGCACATTATTAACAGCGTTTGTTCCCACATTAGCATGCCGTTATTGCTTGCAATTAATTGGTACGTCGCGGTCTCGCAAACAGTGCCTGGCATTATTTCAAATTGGTTTATTTACATATTACGCGCTCGCTACAATAATTCTCGTACACCATAAACAATATGTATGTATTTAAAATAAATCGTATAACAAATGTTAATTTATTCATTGTCACATTTTCCTTTGCAAAGAAATCTTGATTATTAATCACATTTTGTTCAGCCGCTATTAATCATTATTTAAAATAATTCTTAAATGGTTGGACGAATAAACAACGTTGGTTCGAATTAAAATTATAATTAAGGAGGGGCGGTACCTTTCTGCTCAAATGCTAATTACGTGAGAAAATTAGCTAATTTTGGCTATAATTATCTCAAAAACTGTTAGACCTGTATCTACGAACAATAACTAACCACGCGTCGGATTATTTACTGCAGCAAATCTACTAAAATATTACTTCTAGTTGAAAGAGCGAAGCGAATTCTCAGTTTTAACTCAACCGTTTTGCATTTGTCTGTCTGGGTAGGCCTATGTCTCAGATAACTTATTAATGGAATAACCGATTTCCGTATCACTTGGCATGCGTATCCACACTTTCGCTCTACAGAACTCTCCTGGTTTTGAGACTGATCAGAAGGCGGGAGAAAAAAATGTGAGGGCGTCAAAATTGTGAAAAATAGCAAAAGCCCGTGTGGGATATCAAATTCAAGGAAAATTTAACAACAATCTAAATATTGTGTTTATCTTCGAAAATTTCAAAATTTTTTTACGTCATAGCACAAATAAAGTGGGTGAAAATGTTGATAAAATCGTAAAACTTAATATGGGGTATCATATCAAAGAGAACTTCAATTATCAGTATAGTGTTAAGTTTTGTAATTTAAAAATTTAGAGACCCCAGGACCCAGAAAAAGATAAAAAATTTGAAACAACTGTAAAAATCCATCAGCATGTCAGATTAAAGGAACTGTAACCCAAATAAGAATGTTTCAAATTTTTATGGTTTATTGTATGATCGTGGTATATTGTACAATTATTGTTATATTACTAAAGAAATAATAGAGTAATCAAGATTTCTGTAATTTTCCTCAAAATTATCTAACATCAAAATTTATATAATAATAAATGTACTTCGTTGAAACTAGTAAGCGAGTAGTACTGCTCACGGAGCATAAGTTACTATCAGAAAATTTTCAATTTTATGTGAGACAAATTCTTAAAATTTTTTATTATCTTTTTAAAGTTTTTCTTTTTAAATTTCTTAATAAATTTAAACTGAGACCATGTTAGTTATGATGGATAAGATTATGGGAGAAATATTCAATATGAAAGTAAACAAGTATAAAACAAAAGTAAAGGACTGCGACAAAGAAAGACAAGTTAAAATACGAAATAGTATGGACAATGAACTACTTGAACAAGTGGATTCATTTACTTATTTAAGAAGTAAGATCACTAGAAATCTCAGGATTAAGAAGTAGAATTGGCCAAGTAAAAAGCGCCTTCAACAATAACAAAAGGATCTTAACTTCCATAAGTAACAGCCTTGCAACGCCAAGCACTTTCTGGATTAATAAAAATACACTCCAACTCTTACAATTCCATCAACGTGATCTCGTGTTGTAGGACCCGAAACACGTGGATTACAATGATAAAAAAAATTAATGGCGCATTGGTGTAGTTTTAGACGGACTGTAGCATCAGAATTGGGCGAAGGGCTAGAGTGTAGGTTACAACACTGGAACTCACAAGATGATACAAGATCGCGAGGTGAATGGGAAGATCAGAGACTGATCCAAGCTAGACAACACTGGAAACCGGATAGTAAGGAGAAGCTAATGTGGAATAGAATGGACGATAACAGAGTAGTGAAAATATGTAGGGAAAAATCAGGAACAAGAGAAGTGTCGGTAAATTCAGAAAATCATGGAAGGAATACTTTCAGCTGATTTATGCACAATTCGTAAGCGTAAGTAAATCGATAATCCATATTCGGAAAACGAAGGAGAAGAAGGAGAAGAAGAAGAAGAAGAAGAAGAAGAAGAAGAAGAAGAAGAAGAAGAAGAAGAAGAAGAAGAAGAAGAAGAAGAAGAAGAAAGTGTTATTATTATTTCTAAGAAAAAAGGTTGTAGTTCGTGAAGTCGTAATTCAGTCTGCGAACTACAAAAGTCGCGATCTTGAAAGGAAAACGCCACACACATATCACAGTCGGTTAAATGCTTTGTGTATAGTAAATTTTTGCTGCAAAGAACTGTTTTTCTTATTTTTTTTTTTATGTAAACTGCTTCCTACCGTGTTAACAGGAAAGCTTACATGGATGTGAAAGTATCTATTAGACAACTAGACAACATTCGCCAGGAAGTAAAGCCTAGTGTGCTAGTGTGTGTGAATGGAAGGGATTTCGCACAAATGCGCGAGCATATAACTAATTAAATTTTCCGACTTTGTTACGCAATCCGACGGCGGGAAAAATCTTACTTGCTTTACCGTACGGACTCTGTAAACTGATCATCGTTATAAATGAAGGTGCTTTGTAGCCAGATTATTCGACTTCGTATGTTTTATTCCAGCCACTTGATATATTTGGTATCGTGTATATAATCGGATAGCCAACAAATAAATCTCAGTCTAAACCTAATTGTATAAAATCTGTTGACTAATGTAAATATTATTGGTTATCAAACTCTCACAAGCACACTCTTATTTATTCACTTTCCCAAAATGCGAAATACTCAAACTGATCATCGTTGGGTATTATCTCTCTTACTACGATGAAAATAGACGTCTGTGTCCGACGGGATCGACTCTGTACACTTGTGGCTCGGCTCATTGTTACAAAATAGTTAGTCTGTACCAGATAAACTTAACAAAAAGAGTTTTTTTTTGCTCTGCCAAACCCATTTACAAACTTACTACTGTGAGCATTAATTGATTAAAATAATTACTACTTGGGCAAAGAAATATACGCCATAGCAAGTTAATTTCATATATACGCTAAGATCAGTGTGCGAACAATTGTGATATAATCATGATATATCATCCTGCTTAATACGTCAGCAAATTAACAGTAACATATTTGGGCTTAGCTGGATAGTCTATTGCGACCTGGTAATGGAACTATTCTTCAGCCGAGTTTAAGACAAACTCGCTAGGGTGTGAATTACCCGATCCTTAAAGTCTATCCTCAGGTTGAGCTGGGTAGTTTGTCTAAAACGACCCCTTCTAAACCTTTTGTGACTGTCTATACATGAAACTATGTCAGACAGACAGACGGTTGTTAACACGTCTGAGCACCCCTGATTGTTGGGGATTCGACTCGGAACCCCGATAAGCGGTAGTCTCTTCCGGTACCGCTCGAGCACATGTTTACAGCACAAGGAAATTAGGTTGCAGAAACAAGCATGCAAGTCAGCGAAGGCTGAATTTGTCTGAGGCAGTGGCTCATTGGCTTTTCCTGAAGTTTATCCTAGGTGTCCTAACATAAACGATACTCCGCTGTCGCCGTGGGGCTCAGTTAGATTCCAAGACGGAGACCAGCGGCGTTCATAAGGAAAGGCTCTAGGCATAACTTGGTAGAAACCCGGGCCGGAACTGCCTGGCGTGACCGTTTTAATACACGGTTTCAATGCATGGATAATGTTTCCCGCACACCATAGTTTCACATCTGACGCGATGCGACGATTCTGTAGCTTCTTGTTGAGTTGACACATTGAAACTTAGAGCCGCGTCAACGTGGGCGATAGGCAGCACCTCCGGTCGGATTTTTGGTTGGAAAAGGGGCATGAACATCTTCTGTCGTTCGGAATCAGAACTTTTTCTACTAATTTATAACTATTCAGATAACTTCATTCATCAGTTAACTTAAAACTCTTTACATGGTTTAATACTCTTAATAAGTTAGTAATGCTCTTAACTTACATAATAACTTAATACTCTTTCTGTTTACCTGTCTCTCTTTCTCTCTCTCTCCCCCTCGCTCTCTGTCTCTGTCTCTGTCTGTTTCTGTCTGTCTGTCTATCTGTTTGTCTGTCTGTCTGTCTCTCTCTCTCTCTCTCTCCCCCTCTCTCTCTCTCTCTCTCTCTCTCTCTCTCTCACACACACACACACACACACATCTCTCTCACTTCTATCATCAGCGGCCTGACTCATTTAATGCGGTCTCCCATCTCCTTCTATCCTGAGCCAATGTGTGAATCTCGGAATACCTAGAACATCCGATACCCTCAACAATCTCGTTCCGATACTTGCCTTGCTTTGCAGTTCCACTCTCTCACTACACTGCCCATCAACACCAAAGTCATGTCTCAACCACTGACCCACCAATCTGTCTTGCCTTCTCCTTATACTTTTCTATAGACATTTCCTGTAATCCTATTACTTCCAGACTTATTTTGAGAACTCAATTTGTTTTTTACATTCCTCTGTAGCACCATGAGAAGCCATAAGAATTTTTACACTCTAGACCAGTGGTTCTCAAAGTGGGGTCCGCGAACACTTTTAAGAAAAAATAGAATATAAACCTACCGTAAGTTTCTCCTATTTTTATGGTCTAATATCTAAATTTTAGAATCTTAAAACAATTAGTAGAAGATTCCAGTGTTTTTTGTTCAAGCTAATTGTATTTGTACAAGTAATTTCAATCTAATGGTTTTAATAATGTCTTTAAATCATGTCGTGTAGCAGATCTGTTTGTCAGCCGAACTGACTAGAGCGCCGCATCAACGCACAACTGATCGCGCTGTTTTAGTCCACGTATAAGCACAGTATCTCGTGTATAAGCACTGTATCTAAGCAAAACGTTTTTCTGTGTAGCTGGTTTTACGCCTAAGTAGCTGGATTTCGACACGTGTGGCTGGAAAGATAGAGCCGAGGTTGCCAAAGTTAAGAAATAAACTTGATTTCGAGAGTGATTTAATATTGAAATTATCAGACAATAAACATAATATTGCAGAGCTAATTGTTCAAAAGCAGCTTCATGGTTCACATTAAACTCTGATATCATTAATATTATAATTTTTCAAGTTAAGAGAATCAAATAATATATTTTAATTAAAATATAAGAGTTTGTATCTAATTTACTGTTTATTTTATTTCATAACTCAGACGGGGTCCGTGAAATTTTTAATTTTATGGCGGGGGGGGGGGGGGGAGGGCGGACTGAAAAGTTTGGGAACCACTGCTCTAGACGGTTCTCTCTCCTAAGTACTTCCACCTAGAGATCCGAATGTGGACCTATTTTATCTCCGCAACATTTTACCCCGGAGGAAGTTGCGTTTTGTCCTGAAGGAATCGGAAATCGCTTAGAAAAACTAACGAAATCGCATATCCTCAGGATAGCCTGAAGGTCTCGAATGCAGTGGTTCCCCTTTCTTTCTGCATCCTACGCCGTTGACCTAAAAAAGTTAATTCAGCTTTAGAAGCAGTTTCCTGCCTCAAGGCAAGAAGATGCCTGTAACCTCTAACCGTTCCTCCGCTCTCCGAAGAGACCGTTTGCAGTTGTTACAGTGGGACACCTTTACCGGATATCATTCGTTCTACGTTAACTACCATATGGTGCCCATCCCGTACCACGAGAAGTGCGATTGCATATTTCCTTCATAAAGGTACATGACCCAATGGCCATTTCTTATTATCTCCACTATTTCGGGGGCCACACGAACGCTATTGAGTATTTTTCATTAGTTTAGTTTCTTGTAGTAAATTTACAAATATAGTTAAAGAACAATTTAGAGCAGTTCTTCGGCAGATTATGGGTGGTATCGAACTTTAGACGATCGATACCGAACATTTTCATGCTCACAAAGAGATAATAACCTGGATGCCTTTCAAAAATAATTTTCACTTCTTCCTGTAGAGTTCTTCCTCTTAAGCCGTGTGTCATACAACCAGAAATAAAAAATACATATCACTGACTGCCTTTCAGACTTTAACACTGGATTTTACTAAGTATTTTCGTCTTTTTAGATATGTTATTAAATTTCTCACTATATTAATCTTAACGATTCTTTAATTTACAATCAAATACGTACAGATTACGGTACTTAAATAATCGTGTCAATCACTATCAAAATGTTTTTCAATCACCATAACTTTTTTCTTCTAATTATCGTCATTACTATGAATATAATACACTTTTAAAGGAAGGGTTTTGAATTTTTCCTAGCACTATTCTTTCAACATGTTAATAAGCCTAAGGGCTGAAGAATAAGACACAAAAATATTATGTTGATATTGATTCACTTTGTGTGACAATTTGAAAACTGTTTCTGATAAGTTAATTTAGAAAACTCGGATCACAGAGAGTTTTCTCCATAAGAACGTCATCCCTTCTTCCATGTTTGGTGACTATCGAAAGGCTACGAATCCGTGACCGCTGATATTGCCGGATCAGAAAATTCAAGACATGCAGCAATAATTTTCATGTATGACACAACTATCAAGTCAGCTGGGTTTACAATACAATAGCTCACGGGCCGACACCCCATAGATAAGAGGTGTTATTAACTATATAGGTTGGTTTGCCAAAGGTTAGTTTATTGCATACGATAATTATCCCCGTCACAAGTACGGTATTAATAATTTTTTTTATTTGTTTTTTTTTTTGAGAGAGAAATGCCTAGAGGTTATCATTACCTGTTGACCTCTGCACAAGAGGTGAAGTCACTATTACGGTTGCCAGTACAGTCAGTCAATACGGCATTCCCAATTTTAATCTGACATACATCGCGTTATTAATGTTAAGTTCTCTTTTACCTATACACGCCCGTGCGGGAGCATGCAGACCAAAGCACAGAAGTCAGCTGCTTTATTACCACTTTCACTTAGTTTGTTTTGGAGCTGACACCTTCATAAATTCTGCCATCTCTTGATACTGTTATACCAAGGTACTCCCCCCCAAAAAACGTCTTCTGGCACTACGCTCCCTGTAGAACCCTGGCCTGCTCAATGATTCTCCTCCATTAGTCTCTGTCCAGAGCCTTGCTCCTCCAACCTGCCACTCGCATCTCCCTCAAATCCCCTTCCTCATCTTCATACCATCTCCTCCTCAGACATCCACTCCTCTTTACTCCTTCGGATTCCTTTCCAATAACATTTTAGGCCTCGATCACTTCTCATTCTCACCACGTGTCCCAACCATCTCAACCTTTGCGCCTTCACTGCCGCAACTATGTCCGCTTCTCCATAAAGGTCTCTTACCTCACGATTCTTTTTATCCTCCACATCTCTCCGTCCCACACTTCTCAGAATTTTCATCTCTAAAACACCAAGACTTTTCATATCTTCCAACTTCAGCACCCATGTCTTGCTTGCATTAGTTACTATAGGTCTAATTACCGTGGTGCCTATTTTCTTTTTGTCATTTTTGGATACATTCCTGGATTGGAATATATTTTTCAATGCGTAGTAGCTTCTGTTTCCTGCTGCTATTCTTGCTTTGATTTCTTCGCTTGTTTCATTATTCTCTGTAATTTGGCTACATATATATTTGAATTCTTAAGACCTCCTCAAAACTGTGGTTGTCTATTCTTATTCTTTCTTTCTCTCTTCTCTCATTCCTTGTCATCAAAACCTACTTTGTTTTCTAATCATTTATTTTTAATCAGGCTTTTTAGTAGCCCGCAAAAGACTATTTTTTTATAAAGTGAGAACCCACTTTCATACTGGCTGCTTGACCTCCAATAACCAGCTGAACGGGTTTTCTAAAAGTTATACCGTGGCCCCGAGATCTGTTTCATTCATGGAGTTTTTGGATCATGTAATTGAAGTTCATCCATCGTTAACACAACTTGATCGTCCGTAAAGAGAAATGTATAGAGACAGTCGTCATTTATTAAACTGGCCATTTTACGACAGTATCTTTTCCATCTACTTAAGGCTGCGTTAATATAAACTGTGAATAAAGTATATGTTGTGGAGCACCCTTGTCTTAAACCTTTGTCACTGCAAATATAACAATTTTAATTGTTGACGCCTTATTCTAAATTTTAACAGCACTGGCACACCTCTCATAAAAGTTACGACAGCAAGACATTACCATAAAAGTGGCAACAGCTTTGATAATAATGGATCGCTGTCATATTGTTACGACAGTCTCACTGATCGTCGTATGGTACAGTGGAAAACAAAATACAAGGCACCAATCAAGTTACTAATCACCAGCTTTAATTAATCGCAATTACAGTTTATAATCAATTTGTACAATCATCCGAGCAAAATTTGTCCACACGCAATAATAATGTCAACTAATAGAGTTCTGCACAATTATAACACAATAACACTTTAGCCACAACACTTCTCACCTTACTTGAATAAATCATCGACACTTAAACATACTCTAAGAGGCAGCTCTCGTTGTTTAAATAGATAGCACAAGTGTTCCAGAATAAACCATAATACGCGTCAACACTATTCGGAAACACTAGAGTTATTAAACACCAGCTTTAATTCATTGCAATACAGTTTATAATCAATTTGTACAATAATCCGAGCAAAATTTGTCCGCACGCAATAATGTCAACGAATAGAGTCCCGCACAAGTATAACACAATAACACCTGAGCCACATTACTTCACACTTTACTTGAATTAATCGCCTCTTAAACTGACTCTAGGAGGCAGCTGTCGTTGTTTAAGTAGATAGCACAAGTGTTTCAGAATAATCCATAGTACGCGTCAACACTACTCGAAAACACTAGAGCGTAATTGATTGCGGTCTTGAACACAGTGCGTGACCGCTGAAGTCTGGAACAGGCTCGACGGTTGACGCCTGTTAAGTGTCTTTATTCTCAAAGTAGCAATACGTACGCACACAAACATTACAGCTGGGCTCCGCCGGGACAGCCAAGGAACGTTTGCAGAACGATTGCACAATATGCTTTGTGCAGTCAATAAATGTGAACATTTATTAAAATTACTTATACTAGCCGGGGCTGTCAGGACGTGGTCGACTGTTATTGTGGACAGACGTTTTTTGGCCCCACCATCGGAGGCCATCTTTCAGTGTCAGTAAATGTTTGGGAATGTGTCCGCCAATTCACCCCAGTACTGAGGTAGAGACATCTTGGCAATCATTTTCTGACACTGAAGACGGCCTCCAATGGTGAGGCCGAAACGTCTGTCCACAATAACAGTCGACCACGGCCTGACAGCTCGGCTAGTTACACAATAACAGTCGACCACGGCCTGACAGCCCGGCTAGTTACACAATAACAGTCGACCACGGCCTGACAGCCCGGCTAGTTACACAATAACAGTCGACCACGGCCTGACAGCCCGGCTAGTTACACAATAACAGTCGACCACGGCCTGACAGCCCGGCTAGTTACACAATAACAGTCGACCACGGCCTGACAGCCCGGCTAGTTACACAATAACAGTCGACCACGGCCTGACAGCCCGGCTAGTTACACAATAACAGTCGACCACGGCCTGACAGCCCGGCTAGTTACACAATAACAGTCGACCACGGCCTGACAGCCCGGCTAGTTACACAATAACAGTCGACCACGGCCTGACAGCCCGGCTAGTTACACAATAACAGTCGACCACGGCCTGACAGCCCGGCTAGTTACACAATAACAGTCGACCACGGCCTGACAGCCCGGCTAGTTACACAATAACAGTCGACCACGGCCTGACAGCCCGGCTAGTTACACAATAACAGTCGACCACGGCCTGACAGCCCGGCTAGTTACACAATAACAGTCGACCACGGCCTGACAGCCCGGCTAGTTACACAATAACAGTCGACCACGGCCTGACAGCCCGGCTAGTTACACAATAATTTTAACAATATTGACGGCGACCGTGAAAGCTTAATAAATTGCAATAAATGTGAAATAGTAAGTCATTACGTGGCCAGCAACCTTCTCACAAAGCTCTTTCAAGCAAAATACCTTATCAGTGCGGAAACGACTTTGTTTTTCTGCGTCATGTATCGTAGCTGCAATTTGATGTTTCAGAATTCGTCAATTCGTCCACACAGTTGTCGAACAGAACTCGTCACACTACAAAATTCACGCGTTTTTGCCGATCACTCTTTAACGTTCATGTTCCATAAGGAAATGGAAGTATGGTGATGGCGAAAAAATCGTGTTCGAGATAAGCGGATTCTGATTATACTACCTTCAAAACATGAAGAAAAGTCATTTTTCGTTGTTAAGGCTAAAGAAGAAGTAGTTCCTATGGAAATATATCATTGATTTTAAATATAAATCTTAGAACATGGAAGTCATATGTGGTTCTCCATACCGATATTTATGTAGCGATGTTATATTACCTAGTTTTTTTTGTGTTAAAAATGCAACAAAAAATCAGACCTTCATAATGTCGCACTATAGTATCATAGGTCTTGAAACAGCGGTCCGGTCTATAAATGGTTTTAGAACTAGCTTTTGGAATGACGCGCACAAAAGGTAGTAGTAACAACGCACCTCGCCATCGGGACGGCTTCCTTCTGATCCGAGCCGCCGTTTTTCTCTACATATCCTATTTTCTCTACCTACTTATTTTATCTATTGTCTTATACCTTCTATACGAGGGTCAGTTGAAAAGTTCGCAGAGCAACATCTATAGCTTAGCGGTAAAACTAAAATTTTTGTGTCCTGCAAGATTTTTATTTTATGTGAACTCATGTTAATTTACAAATCTGTCTTTCAATTTATTCATTGTTTAGAAGCTGTTTAAAATTGACGTGTATGAGTGTTTTGAAAAACGGACAAAATCAAACATCGTGGTGTGATTTTTTGTTAAAAATTGTTTAGCACCAACGGAATTTCAGAACGCAATTGTAAAATGTCAGGAGATGCTGCGACTTCAAAACCAACGGTTTGTAAGTGGGCACTTGAGTTAAACGTGGTCGTAAGAGCATTGAAGACGATCCCCACCGCACTGGACGTCTAAAAAATGCAACAACTTCAGAAGCGGCAGCCATCTTGCACAACTCTTTTTTACACCAATTTGTTGAGTTAAAGTATAATGCACACGCTCATACGAGATGCCTATGATTTCAGCAACGTCATTCACTCCTCAATCTGCGGTCTCCCAACACCCTATGAACTTTTTCAGTAATGTAATTTTTTGTTGCACTTTTTGGACGTCCACTGCTGGGATCGTCTTTAGTGCTTCTACGACCACGTTTAAACTCAAGTGTGCCCCACATACCATTGTTTCTGAAGGCCCAGCATCTCCTAACACATTTTCAATTTCGTTTTTATTTTCCATTAGCGCTAAAACGTTTTTTTAACACAGAATTCACCACAACACGATGTTTGATTTTGTGGACACGCGTGACAGGAAAATTTCAAACAGCTGGTAAAAAGTGAATAAATTGACAGATATATCTGGAAATTAACAGGTGTTCACGTGAAATGTACGCCCGCGAACTTTTCAACTGACCCTCGTATGTGGAAAAGTTATACAGATATGTTTAATAAAATATATTGCGCTGTTTTCGTTATATTTTGGCAACCGGAGGTTATATTTTGTAACTGCCTTCGTAGACATTATACAGTGAAATGTAGAACACTTTGTGCGTGAACGTTCTGACATTGCTACGCGCGTGAGGACGTCAGTACGTTTAGGATATTTCGTCAGCCTCCAAGATATAACAGGTGATCGCTGCAGCACGATACGGTCCGATCAGCTGTCTTCTTATCAACAAGCGGTCGGCAGCGTAATCAATTCGTTGGCACCGCCGCTAAAGAAGTCGACTGACACTATTGGCTTTGTGAGGATAATTACATAGAATCCAACTAGCGCCCGCAACGACCTTGGTGAATTAATTTCTATATTGCTTTCGTCCCTTGTTACTACTACTATTATTATTAGTTTTTATTGCAAAACTAACGATTTAAAGTTCCCGTTGGCGGGCGGCGCACAATGCCGGTCTCTCGATCACGTCTCCCCATTATGTTGTCACACCTGCTGTAGTGTATCGGCTCCGCGGCGTGACGTTTGTTTTCCACCGTCGTTGTTATCGCTGGGCCGGCGTCGCCATTATTTTTAATTAGAGACTCTGAGGAGGTTTTCAATCGGGTCCGGTTCAGTCAGCTATTAGTAGTGCCGCATAGAGTCAGCAGTTATTTATTGTTCGCTTCGGACAGTTTTTAGTAGCGCAACGACTCGGCTCAGACCTCGGCGATAATTACTTTATTCTGTCGGCACATTAGTTTCATTGTGTTGATACGTTCATTGTGTTGAAACTATGATAAATGTGCCGTTTACAGTAATATATTATACACGATTATCTGTGTGTGTGTGTGTGTGTGTGTGTGTGTAGGCGCGGGTGTGCGCACATACGTGTATAAACGCCCGTATTAGCGTGCACACGCGGGTGTGGTGTCTATAAATAACATATGTGTTTGCTTAACGTAGAATACTACGTTTATGTGAAATTAGATACAGAAAAAAAAAGGCAAACAGATACGATATATTTTATGTTGCGATTAATTAATACAAAGACAAGCGTTAAGAAACTGCGCTCGTAGTTTTCTGTTATTACTATTAATTACTGCTTAACTCTACACTTTGTGGTCATGTATACGGCATTATGTTTCTAGACGAGATTTTTAACGCGTACACCTGGAGAACGAACTAGGAATATGACCATGATATACCTGTTGTAGCAGAAATCGGTTGTCGAGGTAGCAGAGGAAAGAGCACTGCATTGAGAGGTGGGCCGATATGCCTATAACAGGTATTTTGGAACGATTTTTTTGTGGAACAGATATAACAGTGACTAAAAAGTTGAAATACCTGTTCTGATTCAACCCCCCCTACGCAACTAACGAATAAACAAGTAGACAAGTAACAACAAGTAAACGAGTACTACGAGTATTAGAAGTATTACGGGTACACAAGTAACAAGTAAATGATTACTACAGGTATTAAAAGTATTACGGGTACACAAGTAACAACTAAATGAGTACTATAAGTATTAGGTCTATTACAAGTATTACGAGTAGACGAGTACGAAGCCACTTTTTGGTGTTGAATACTTCATACTGCGCATGTGCCGATTACCTTACAAATACGGAACGAAGCAAAACAGCGAGGATCAGAATATCTCTATACCGAAGAGACGAAGCTGTTTTTAATAAATGAAAAAAATTCATACTGATGTTACATTTATTCTCGTGTGTTATGCAGATACATAATACACATTATAATAACAAATTATACGTATATTATACTAGTCACCAACTTGGTAAATTTTGAAAAAGCAAATTATATTGTGTTATAACCTACAGAGTGGCTGATAAGTCATAATGAAATCAATAATTTAATATTAAATCTGTGTCGGTTTGTTTACTCCTAGTGAAAACTTAAATTAGTATACCCAAAAGGAGATAGGCCTATAAATTCTCTTGTTTCTTATTTCCTTTTAAACAGTAACAGCTTAATAAAGTCACAATGTAAAGTAACACTGTTACTACTTTTAGTTTCAATTTATTTCTGATAACAAATTATATAATACAGGTATATGTATAATAAGTATATAATAACAGGTATTTGTACGTGTTTTTTTTGAACGGTATTGTTCCTACCTGTTATTTTCAAATACTAGTTTAGCACACCTCTACTGCATTGGTTTGGTCATGTAATGAGGATGGGCGAGAGGAAGTCGAAGGTCAACATGCAAGCGGGCGGAGAGGAAGAGGAAGGCCAAGACTGAATGGATCGACTACAATGAGAAACGGGCAAGTATAAATGGAAGACCACGTTAGAAGTCAAACCCATGACACATGGGGTTGTCGGAAGATTCAGACCAGCCTCTGGACGAGCTACCATCATCATTCCCACCAGAATCAGGCGTGTCTTTTATACGTTTTTGTGTGATCGTAGAAAGCAAATATTTTTAAATTTGAGTACGACCCTGAAAAATTAATGTATTTTAAGGGCTCTTTCACACGGGTCACCAGTCTGCGGCAAACGTCTGCCGTAGTAGGCTCTTTCGAGCTTGCTCTCGTCACACTGTGCCTCGCACCAAACGGTCCAGCTTCAATTTAGTCAGTGAAGAGTAAACATTCTAATTCAGCATATTTTTTTAAATTGATTTTTGATACAGTATTTCAAAATTATGAATGAACAGGAAGAAGTAGTTGCAATAATGGCGCTAGCACTAATTGAAAATAGAAAAAGAAGAAAGGAAGGAAGAGGAAAATGTTGATTGACCCACCAATAAACGACAGACTTACCACTAGTAGTTTTGCACTGTTGAATCACAAACTGAGAAATGACAATGAAAAGTTTTAAAATTATTTTCGTATGTCGATTTCTTCTTTCGATGAATTGCGTAGTTTGTTGGAGAATAACATTCAAAAACAGAACACCAACATGAAGAATTCCGTTGCAGCAGTTGAAAAGTTAGCGGTTACATTAAAAAATGTATAACCTTTAAATTTACAATACACATAGGTTTTTATTCAATTTGTATTTTTATTAGTAAAATTTTTAAGTACAATTAGTAAGACAAAACTGCAGTGATTATTTACTTATCTAATGCAATTTTGTTTTTTTCTTGACATTTCTTCGTAATCTTCATAGGCAATTAAAAATATTTCGTTCCAGGACTGTTGTTTTCTAATTTTATTACTATTATCTTTACAAGAACAATCCCACATAGCTGGACGATTGCGAATTTTTTCAATAAAGGATTCGACATCGAAAGTATGAATCACTTTTTCCATTCCGAAGAGGCAGACGTCCGCCTCGTGTGAAAAGGGTCTAAGGATTTGCACTTGTTAATTTGCAACTGGCCTGCCCGACCAGTTGAATTCAACTGTCGGGGAGAGAACGAGCCGGCAGACGTCTGCCTATCGTGGCTCACTCGCACCCTCGTGTGAAAAGCTATGCATTGTATCAATGGGATTTCTGTCTCTAGCAGACGTCTGCCGCAGATGTCTGCCTCGTGTGAAAGGGCTCTAAGAGTTACTTGTAACAATTTTTAAATGTTATTCAAAAGGCTAAGCGCGTAAAACCAAAGTCACGAAAATATTTAGACACTTTTTTTTAGTTCTGAATATTTCTATAAAGTATAAGAAGAAGAAGAAGAAGAAGAAGAAGAAGAAGAAGAAGAAGAAGAAGAAGAAGAAGAAGAAGAAGAAGAAGAAGAAGAAGAAGAAGAAGAAGAAGATAATGATGATGATGATGATGATGATGATGATGATAAAGATTGTGGTGGTGGTGGTGGTGGTGGTGATCATAATATAATTTATCGGTTTGCAGCAAGGATTCTCAACCTTGGGCTGAGAGCACATTTCATACTTCGGAACAAGTAGGCGAGCACCATGAATATATCTTGTAGGCTGTAGTAGTAGTAGTAGTAGTAGTAGTAGTAGTAGTAGTAGTAGTAGCGACAGCAGTAACAACAGCAGCAGCAGCAGCTAACGAGTAAGATCTTGGATAGCAGATGACGACTTAAAACTGGCAGCAGTAAAATCAGAAATCGTGCCACTTACAAAGAGGGATCTGCCCAGCATCTTGGCAATGCAGATCGGGGAAGAATCTGTGCAGACAAAAGGCGCTATTAAGTATCAGAGAATGATGCCGCACGCAATGCTCACGTTTTGGGCACAAATAAAAGGGGCGGCTGATAAAGCTGCTGCAACTATGACCATGGTGCTGAGTAGAATTATGGCTGACATCAGCGGGCTGAAACCTTCTACGCGACGTTACTGACGTACTGCAGTCATACACTCGATACACTATATGCTGCTGATATCTCGGCTGACGCCCTTCTTGTGTACCTTGAAAGACAAAATACTTATTCTTTTACCTACACCAGTGTTTCAGAGAAAATATTACTAATTATTTATGTTAACTTTAACGCTCAAAAGTTCTTAACAACGAATTAACTAGATGAGACAACCTGGCGCCTAGAGTAATAAATAAATCTCTCACAGTCCGGAGCTGCCTTTTCAAGCTGCATGTAACACAGAGGTTGCTGCCTGTTCTTTGCTAAACCACTGGAAGGCTATCTGTTTGCTATCGGTAGGCTATCTGCTTCTAACACTAAATAGGGCGCTTAGGAGTGACCGAGATTCTCAAACTGTAATCCGCGAAAGTGTGTCGGTCGATGACAACCTTTCTATGGCCGCCCTAAACAGACCGTATGTGAACACTAGGGATCATTGATGATTGCGAGCATTTTTTTACATCGGTGACGAAAGCACCGTTTTTAATTGCGGGACCACTACGGTGACAGGCACGTGGCAGGGTATACTCTCCATGATCATAGAAGAAACACAGATATACGGCAAGAACCGAATATTATGAGTATACTCGACAGGATCGTCCAGTATCGGCTGAATTGGTGGGAACATCTTTGCCGAATGGACGACTGCCGCATCCCCAAACAACTATGGAATTATAAGTCGAAGGGACGGAGAGGTATGGGACGTCCGAGGAAGCGCTGGAGTGACCAGCTCTAGACTTTGGCTGTTTGAGACCGGAACAAACCGGCGTTGGCTTAATCCTTGCAGATGATGATGATGACTAAGGAGATCGCGACCACCAGATCGAGAGTGCGTGATTTAGAATTATATTGTTGATACCAACTTGTAAAGTGACCCAATTTCTAACGTAGAAAGCACTTTTGTAAATACAATTTTATAAGATTCTTTCGAAATTTGAAAGGGAAACAATTACGGTTACCTTTCTAGTAGCTGACAATCTCTTCGCAACTGTTAATACTATCAATCACGTTCACATCCGTCAGAAACTATAACCAAAAACGACGCAAACGACGATTACCATTACCCAGTATTGTTTATTGGTTATGTAAATCCACAACCATACTACGTTCTCCGAACATAAAAACCTCTCAAACACAGAATCGACAATCCGAACAGCCCGAACACCGTCTTTTGACTCCGCTTATGTAAACCCCTTCTATTCTTTGGCCCCTCGTATAAAGAAACCAACCTTACACACGCTTCGAATTGAAAAAATGAGAAGAAAATTTGAAAACAAATCTTATAATATATCTCACGACTGTAAACACTGCTGCGCATGATCGAAGCAGAAAAAATTACCGTAGAGCCGAACGAACGTAATCCGCACGAGCATTACGTGTGACGTAAACCAACACTACAGTTTCATAGAGCACACACACAAGCTAGTTCCGTATTACGTAACATTACCGTTTTTCTATAGGCTATACCGTGTATAATATTGTGCAGATTGTGTTAACTGACCGCCGATTTCTTGGCTACAAATGAAAGCATGTTTCCTTCCTGCGGCACATTTCTACCTCTGCTCACTTTCTCATTACACTGGTTCTGTAGATTGCTATTGAAAATTTTTAAATTCTTCTTTTGTTTTCTGAAATCATTAGCTTTACCGTACCATGGCCGGCGTCAGTTCCTGTCCTGTCCGGTCCTGTCCGGTCCGGTGGTTCACTCCTGTCTGTTGTTACTAACAGACGTTTCCGCCTCTCCTCTGGAGGCCATCTTCAGTGTGCAAACGATTCGCTAACTTGCACGGACTTCGCCAGTTAACCACAGTACGGTTAGTAACAACAGGAGTGGACCACGGCTCAGCAGCCCGAAGATAAGTCGGTTTGTTTCTAATACAGTTAGCTTTACTGTTCTGCTAATCTACTTTACATTACGCTAATGTTTATGTAGTACCTATTTAGAAATAGAATTGGAATGTCATAAAACGTCTAGGATCAAAAGATTGAACCGAGCATATAAAGTAATGGAATCTTAAAATTAGTTAATGGCAGGGTGGAAACCTAGCTGCCAACTCATATGGAAATTTTCAGGTGTATTCGTTAACGAAACTTCCGGGGCAAAACTAGTCAACAGTTTCAAATACCTAGAGTATTTGGACATCAACAAAATTGGTTTGGGAGAGCAAAGAATTCGCTATAATCGTGAGATATTGGTGAGATGCCTCGATTGCTTACAACGAAATTACAACATAGATTCTAGGCAAACAAGACAAGAATTAGGCAGGAGGTGGTCGGTCCTGAGGTCTAAATATAAGGAAACATATCGGCTCTGATGTATGGACTCTGAAGCGGACTGCGGCAAATACGGGTTTCCACAGAGCATGTGTGCAGTTCCAAGTCTAGGACGGAAGGCGAGCGAACAAACCTCCTTCTTCTTCTTCTTCTTCTTCTTCTTCTTCTTCTTCTTCTTCTTCTTCTTCTTCTTCTTCTTCTTCTTCTTCTTCTTCTTCTTCTTCTTCTTTTCTCCTCCTCCTCCTCCTCCTCCTCCTCCTCCTCCTCCTCCTCCTCCTCCTCCTCCTCCTACTCCTCCGCCTCCGCCTCCTCCTCCTCATCTTTCTTCTTCTTCACCTTGTGGAAGAATTACAAATCTTCTTCCATATCTGGAAATCAGTTTTTGAATATTTTAGGAGGCGTCTCTAATTACGAAGTCTCATGTTTCTTTCAGTCTCTTCTGCCACCGCGAACTCTCAATCCTTGGGATACCTACTCGCCTCACGTTTTTTTTTTGTATTTCTGCCTTCGAAGTAACACTTCCCTGACCAACCTCTTATACCTAATTTAAAACAATCTTACGACATCTTCTCCTTTAAAGAGGACATCTACACCTACACATCCTTTGTTGTGACGGCATATGAAATGTTTTCTTAAAGCAATAATAAATTTCAAACAGAGTTAACACTGTTGTATAACACTACAGAAAAATTATTCCGATTAGCGCTTTCAAGCTCCACAGCTGGTCATCAGATCGGAAAATGATGAGTTGTAAAACTTAAAAGCGCTAATTGGAATAATTTTTCTAAAGTGGTATGCAACAATGTTAACTCTATTCGTGAATTTAAATAATAAATTTATTAACATTTTCTTAAAATTATATGTGTGTGTGTGTGTGTTGTGTTCCTTTGTAATTCCTTTGTTGATTATATTATTTTACGAACGTTTCATAGATGAAAACTGTATCATCAGAATCTATGATATATTAGGTCATACTGTGCTCCCAAAATCAAATTGTGTAGCCACTTGTATAGAGCGGAGTCGTAATATTACATGAACATATAAAAGCCGTTACATGTACTTTTATATAATATATAACAACATAACTGTGTATGAACGAGAGTTGAGGTACTATTTTCCAGTTGAACAGCACTGCTACCAGACTCCGTCTATCAGTATAATCAACAGTGCGTAACTTTTTCACCGCTTCCTAAATCTTGTTTTACATTAATGGCCGCCAACCTTTGATATTTATTTCAACTACCGTACCGGGTAACAAGCGTATCCACCGCCGCCGTCTGCACGGAAGCTGCCGTTTTGATCGCGTCGCGTCTGCATCTTTTGTTGAACACCGTGAAAACTGGAACATCCACCTTCTCCGTTGCTTTCTACCTTCTCTCTCTCTCTCTCTCTCTCTCTCTCTCTCTCTCTCTCTCTCTCTCTCTCTCTCTCTCTCTCTCTGTCTCGTCTCCTCTCTTTCCAGCTTTCTTCTCTTATTTCTCTCTCTCTTTCTTTCTTTGAGTCGACGTCATTTTTTCTTGTTCTCCGAATCGCCATCACTGTCTTTCTTTACAATAGTTAGTTGCATGAGTAGATGTTTGGAGTTGCTTTAGATTGTTTACCACTACTTAACAACTGTTTAATTCTACTGAATAATAGCGTATATGACAACTAACGTCTGAAAGGGATGCTGCTTATCCATATTTAATAGCAGAGCATAAATATATATATATATATATATTTAATTCGGGATCAAAACTTCCTACGATGTTATCCGATGCCCAACCTCCATTGTTATCTGTCGTTGCAGTTTTCATCGTTTAGTCCTCTATCCCTCATTGATCTTCTTATCCCCTCTATGTTTTTTTGGGTCTTCCTTTCTTTCTGTGCTCTCTAGGTAACCATCTCATTGTTGAAAATGCAAAAAAGCCTCATACTAGCAGAGTATAAATATACCCAGGTGAATATTTTAGAAAAGAAAAGTAAATAAATAGTTACATATTTATTTAAATTTATGTCGTTTAGTATTTGGTAATCGGAAAAATAATCCACTTTCTCTAAATTTTTAAAACGCAGACAAAATACATGGTTCTTATAAGAAAAATAGGCAAAAGGTTTTTTAGAAAATAACTGTAATAAATCAGTCCGAGTTTCATAAAAATGATATCGTTGATTAAGAATAGGAGGAGTTATTTTTTATATAATAACAGATTTTTTGTTATAAATACAAAACTTTTTTTAAATTTAGAATTTAAATCTTTAATAAGCTGTCATTTAAAAAATTTCAAAGATAAGGTTTTGAATTATTACTTACGTTTACTTTTATTTACTTAAGAAATAGCACACCTACTACTGTGTATACAAAATTCTAATTCCACACTCTTACTGTTTAGCAGTAATTTATTTACTGCACCACTTAATAACAAGTAATGGAGTGTGCCCCACTTAGCGTTGTTTCTGAAGCGCAGCATCTCCTAACACATTTACAATTTCGTTTTGATTTTCCATTGGCCCTAAAATGTTTTTAACAGAGAATTCATCACAACAAGATGTTTGATTCTGTGCATTTTAAAAACACATGTGACAGGAAAATTTCAAACAGTTGGTAAAGAGTGAATAAATTGACAGATATATGTGGAAACTAACAGGTGTTCACACGAAATATAAGTCTTGCAGCACAGCAAAGATTTTAGTTCTACCACTGAGCTATAGATGTCGCTCCGCGAACTTTTCAACTGACCCTTATATAATACGCATGAACGAAACAAGCACCCCGAGAAAGTGTTTGAGATAAGACTTTGATCTGAATGAAATGAAACCGACCTCGAGATAGTCCGAGGATAGTGTGAGAAGATGGCATCATACAGCCGGTTGGAAAGGATGAAATACCATAGAGCAAACGAAAGCATTGGCTTAAATCCAACACCGTGAGCTGTAGTAAGATAAGGAAAGTAAGTTATAAATAAAACGAGCGAATATCATTCATGAATAAAAGACAAAATACAATTTTTGCAAGCCATTAAAATGTAATAAGCTTAAAGTTACCTTCTTTAACAGCACATTTACATTATTTTTATGTGGGATTTAAAGTCTATTTATGGAATAGACTGCTTAACAGCAACCGGTAAATTTCTTAGCAAGTAATTACAGGCTACCTAGGAAAGTATACTTAATAAAATTATACTTAGTAAAGAATGTAGGAAACAACTCAATTTAGGGTACGGTTACACGAGCGTTGTTTTCCGGCCGTCACGTGCGTTTTCTCTCGGACGTGCACGGACGGAAGTGTAGTTACATAGGCGTTTTATAATCAGACGGCAGCGTTGGGACATCTCGGACGCGCATCTCTACAGCTCTGGCTATAAAGGTTAAATGTGTATATGAAGGCTTAAACGCAACTACACAGAAACGTCCGTGTTTATATTAAAGAAAACATTGGTTCTCAGTAGTAAATAAATCTTTATTAAGAACATTTTTTACATATTTTTTTATAAAGATGTCAACAACACTATGGAGATCAAATTTAATTACCGTAGTAAAAAGTAAATAAACAAATGTTGTTATAAAAAACGCACTAAAAACTCAGCAGTTTGCGTTTCGATGCGGGAGGCCTTGCAAACGCAGCCGAATTGACGACCCGTGCGTTTTTTCACGTCCGTGTGACCAATTTCATTGCCGCCTGTGTGTTAAAATCAACACGTTTCTGAATGGCGCGTGCACGGTCGGAAAGAAACGCTCGTGTAACCGTTCCCTTAGAGGCCTATTACTGAAACAACCCAACGACTGGAATAACTTTGCTGCTTCTGCTAATTAATATTCGCTCTGTCTTCGTGTATTGGCGTTCGGTGTCGACGTGCTCCAAACATTTGTAGGTTTTCAGTAAGATTATGATTCCGACAATAGGGATAAACTTAGGGCTACTATACTTCCTCGATTATCCCCGGACTGGCCTCGATTTTAGGCTATATCCGGGCGACCGGGCGCAGTTTGCCCGAGACACGATTTTATCCTCGTTTTTGCAATTGTTAATTTAAATCCGTTATTAATCGACTTCTCACAATTATTTATTTTAATCATCAATGGAATACCGGAATAAATCTACGTACACAGGATAAATCATAATAACGTACGTTCGATACATGATTTCAGTATCGATGGTATGTATTTATGTCTAACGAAATACCGGTTTTTGGTTATGTTAGTATTTCTTTTTGTTTATAATTTTATTTCACAGCATGCTCCATTACAATTGTGTAATACTACATGCTAAGATTTTCCTTATTTGAATAACAATGTTTTTATATACTTACATCAAGTAATAAAATACATATTACATAACATATTTTACAATCCTTTTGTGTGAATATTTGATTATTTACAATAAACTAACATATTAGATTTCAATTACACTAATAATTGTTTTGAAATCTTTCAGATGTTTCATTATAATAGCTTCTTTTGTAGGTGGCCAAGTTCTTGATTTTTTATACTATTGATTAAATTTTGTCCCTGATTTTTTCACATCTCACACTCATATATGGTGTGATCCACTGTCTGTTCTCCTGCATTGCAGTGGCACATTGGGTCGTTTATCATCTTGAAGCGGTGAAGGTAAGATTTCGTTTTTCCGTGACCAGTCACTATTGCCGTGAAGTTGGGAGTCATTTTGAGTTTTGTTTGTAATCTGTCTTTGTCTTTAATATTAGGGAAAAACATTTTAATTACTGTACCTTTCGTTGTTTCCTTCCATTCGTGTTCCCACTTTGTGTAATAATTCCCACTAAGTGTATCAATGCACTTATGGGTATTTTGTCAAAAGAGATTACCAATTCACTATTGCGTGCTACTGCCTTTGCTAACCGGTCTGCCAGTTCGTTACCATAAACTGCTACATGAGTCTTAATCCATTTGATATTCTCTAGTTATAGCTATTTGGCATCGCTGTGGCTTTCCTTATTTCTTCTATATGGTAGTTATAGTTTCTGGGATTATTAATTGAATCTATTGGTATTCTGCTGTCCGAATATATTGTTGCTTTCTTTGGGTTTCCTTTTTTGTTTATGTCGTAAGTCTTTCCATGAATCTCTTCTAATGGCTTTAGAATTGCAAGTTGTTCAGCTTGATTATTTGAGCATCTGTTATCGAGTTTGAGCATTAGTTTTCCTATTAAATCATTTTCAATGAATATGACCTGCACCTACTCCGTGTTCATTTTTACAGCCATAAGTGAAGATTTGAAGTTTATAGTCGTTGTTCTCTTTGGTTATGTTAGAATATTGAATCTTGGCTTATGATATTCGTGTTATTTGAGTTGTTTTAGTGAAAAGGCGCCAAAAGCTAAATCACCAAGGGTAGAAAGAATTACTAATGGCGACCTTGATGAAAGTAGAATCAACTGAAATGTTGTCTTGTTTTAGGATTCAAACAAATGAGACATTGTCCTATGGCTAGAAAATACAATTAGTGGTGTAACTAAATTTAAAAGCATAGACTTATTGCATAGCAAGTTACTGCGGAAGCTGAGCTGCATTTATTGGCAGTACAATGCGTAAGGACAGTGAAATCAATATTGATGACTTATTTGATGAAGTTTCTAAAGTTAATACATTTTTAAATTTATACACCGGAAGTGACAATAAAATTTAAAAATACAGAGTTGTCACAGATGTGGGTGGAAATTGTTAAACATTTTAATTCTGTAGAAGGAAAGCCTATCAATTTCCTCAAATTGATTCACTTTTTTTATTATTACCTGGAGCTTCTGCATCTGCGGAAGCGTATTTTCTTTAATGAAGAATGTGTAGTATTTAGAAAGAGGAAATAAGTTAACTAATAATAAACCGTAGTACAGTTTATAATTTAATGCTTTCTAATTAATGTTTTGTAGTATATGTATGTTCATAAGTTAAATAAATAATGTTTTGTTGTTAAAATTCATTCTCGGGATGTTTGGGCGTGATCCATTGATTTCAACAAAAACAGACGTTTCGGCAGTGCCATCGACTACCATCATCAGTGTAAATTCGAGCTGTGCTAACGTAGGTTGGTAGACGTTAGTAACCACAGTTTTTGTTGAAAAAAATGGCCACGGCCAAACAGCCCGGTAATGAATTTTAACAACATTGCATTGGGGCGTGAAAGCCTACAAAGTATAATATTAAAATTAGGTTTTATTAATAATATTAATATTGTTTAAATTTTATTAATTAAATTAATTAACAATGTTAATTTATATGTTCATGAATTTTATAAATAATATTTTGCAATTAGAAGTAAACTACGAAATGACGAATATGTTGGTTTCATTTAGAACATGCACAGAACCCCCCCCCGCACCAGCACTGGGCCAACACCAATAATTTTAAAACGGTATCCTCGTTTTGGATCTGAAAAATGTGGTAGACCTATTAAACTGTAATCAATTATGAACGTATTTGGCAACTCCAAAAATCTATTAATATCAGTTAAGGTAGTCACGGTAGCCTGTGTTTGGAAACAGAATACTTTAACAGATACATTCGATAAGGGTTTAAACAAAGTGAAAAATTGTTCTCTTCAGCATAGTCCTCGAGTGTTTTATAAGGGAAATAACATTATCCGTGAACATCTGGAATAAAAAATCACTACAGGTAGTGACTTAGGCGGATGGCGTTAATATAACTGAAAGGTCAATGGTAAATGTTAAGAAAATCACTACCGACTTCAGGAATAATGCTAAAGAGGCACAATGGTTGCAATAGGCCAAGTACAGACAAAACAAAAATACCGAAACAGAAAGGCTCAAGTAGGAATTTTTTAAAACGAAACAATAGAAAATGACAATCTGCAAAAGATGAAAGGCTTTGCTACCTCGGAGTGAATCAAGTGAACATGGAAATGAAGCATTGGGATCTCAAGATGCCCATCCGAGCGATGAAATCAGGATCAATAAAAACACAGTAAGGCGAACAATAACATATGGATTTGAAATTGGATCGTTAGACAGTAAGTGTCAGATAATATGAATGTTTTTAAAAGACAAATCCAAAGAAGAGTGATCCCTCCAAAACAGGAGAATGAAGTTTGGAGTTCCAGGTACTGCAAATTGTTTTAACAATATAAAGAGGGCGGAGCAACCTGTGATATATGAAGCGTGTGAACAGGGAGTGTGGGGACAGTGACACACTCTGATACCCGAGGAGGGCAGACTGTGATGTAACAAACACTTTATATTAGAGGTGTGCTAAACTAGTATTTGAAAATAACAGGTACGAATGAAACCGTTCCAAAAAAGTAACACGTACGAATACCTGTTATTATATACTTATTATACATATACCTGTATTATATAATTTGTTATAAGAAAATAAATTGAAACTAAAAGTTTTACCAGTGGTACATTACACTGTGACTTTGTTAAGTTGTTACTGTTTAAAATAAAATAATAAAGAAAAGAATTTGTAGGCCTATCTCGTTTTGGAAATATTAATTTAAGTTTTCATTTGGAGTAAAGAAACTGACATAGATTTAATATTAAATTATTGATTCCATTTTGGTTAGACAAATCAGTTGCTAAACTGAAGCAATTAAATTTAGAGTTCACTCACGTAATAGCACAAGAAAGAATGTCAAAAAAATTTAAGTGACATGTGCAGTGAAGTTAAAATAATCTCCGTAATCACATTAACAAAAAGTACTATATGCCCTATCAGCCACTCTGTAGGTTATAACACAATATAATTCGCTTTTTCAAAATTTACCAAGTTGGTGACTAGTATAATATATAATTTGTCATTATAATCTGTATTATGTATCTACATAACACATGAAAATAAATGTAACATCAGTATGAATTTTTTTCATTTATTAAAAAAGCTTCGTCTCTTTGGCATAGAGATATTCTGAACCTCGCTGTTTTGCTTCGTTTCTACTTGTATGGCAATCGGCACATGAGCAGAATGTTTAAGTATTCAGCACCAAAAAGTGGCTTTATTTGTTTATTCGTTAGTTACATAGCCGCGATTCGGAACCGCGAGGCCACAAGTAATCGGAACGGGTATTTCGACTCTTCAGTTTTCAGTTATCGTTGAATCGGAACAGGTATTTCAACTTTCCAGTCACTGTTATATCCGTTCCACAAAAATATCGTTCCAAAATACCTGTTATAGGTATATCAGCCCACCTCTATATACGAAGTGTAACCTCGGCGGGATGGAGGAGAGACAGTGAATATTTTTCGTTTCGACCACATCAAATCCGTTGTATTTAGGAAACGTGTTAGGGGCTCGACTCTTCATTAGTTTTAGTAGGCTAGTACTTACACACACACAGAAATCACCTGTTCCCCGTAAAAAATATCACTAATGGTGAGCATCGACAGACGGCCGATACCGAATCGGCGCCTCAATTCAATGATCGATGTTTACATCGATGATCAACAAATAGTGTAAAGACTGTAATCTTCCATAACGGGGTCAAAGAGACAGAATCTCATGTTTTTATTACAGGAATTTATGTCTGAATGTATGTGAACTACGAAAAAGGATGCAAATGGATTAGGGATTAATACGCTTCACCGTAACAAACGCATGCTAAAATCATGACTGTCTCGCATCTGAATATGACTGTATGGTCCTTGGTTAAACCCGTCCCCAAACGCATTCGGACAATATATTTAGCTTTTAGGATTTACAATTCGTTTGTGTCCACGCGTAAGAGTGTTTTAATTTTATTACGACTGTACGGTCTTCATTAATTTACTTTATGTTTACAAAATTATTTATTTACTATTAAGCAACAATAAGTTTAATTGTATACGACGTAACTAAGGAAAAAAACTAAATTTTTGTTTTCATTTTATTTATGAAATTGGCATGGGTAGATCATCATGTTTGTTGTCTGGCTTAGGCACTTGTGTTCCGTCTTCAAGTAAGTATCTAATCATCTTTCCCTTTTTTTCTTTGGTCGTCCTGCAATTCATCCCTTTTTACTTTGCCTCTGAGAACGTGTTTAGGTATATTCGTTACGAAACTTTTCTACTTGCTCTTGTGTTTTGTTAATGATATTCTATTTTTTCATTGACTTTATGTCTTGATTTCTAATTTTATCAACTCTTGTATACTCTTTCAGGTCTCGTAAGAATTTCATCTCGGAAGATTGTACTTTATTTTCAGTATAGTGGTCGTAAACCTGCCTCATTAGCATACAATGTAAGGGGGACTGCTATCATAAAATTTAACTGTAATATCTGGTCGCACTATATTCTTAATGGTTCTATTGATGGTTCCACATATAATTTGTTCTTTTTTATATTTTATTTTAACTCCATGTCCCTCTCTTTATTATACTAGCAATATTACCCAAATGGCTATAATAATTTGCTTGAACAAATTTTTGGTTGTCAATAATTATTTTGAATCTGGCTGACTCCTTCCTTCCAACATAGCCTACCTTAGATTTATTTGTGGACATTTTTACATTATATTCTTCACATATTTATAATTTATTATCTGAGTAATTACAAATCACAGTAACCTATGAAGTAATCAGCTGGACGACCAAAAGTATAACACTTGTCCAGCAACATAGGTACCACGGTGTGTCATGGAAGACTCCATAGACTTACTAAACTTTCTTCTTCTTCTCCCCCTGCTTTAACAGGCCTTCTGGGTCTATGGCATCCTTTAGTTCTTCCAACAAGACCAATCCCTAGCCATCGCTTACCAATTTATCACTTTCATAAATTCGTTTGCTATTTCGCCAGCGAGTCGTAGGTTTTCCTCTACCTCTACTACCTACCTTTTCTCTTTTTCTACCTTATTCGGATTTGACGATTGTCCAGTCTTTCCACGCGTCCTACACTTAGTCGTAACTTTTCTATAGTCTACTAAGTTTCTGACCTTAAATAGTTGTTGTAGTTCGGACTACCGCCGCTGCTGCTGAACGTAGTGCTGCCGCTTGAAGAGTCGACGCTGCACGGAAGGGGAACCTACCGAGCTACACGTATCAACGCTGCGCGGAAGGGGTACCGACCGACCCAAACGTCTCGACGCTGCGCGGATGGGGAGCCTACCGACCTACACGTACCGACGCTACACGGAAGCGGAACCGACCAACTTACACGTACCGACGCTACACGAAAGGGGAGCCTACCGATCTACATGTACCGACGCTACACGGAAGGGGAACCGACTGACACTGCACTGTAGATAGTATTTATGTATTATACTGTGTAATGCATTATGCATTGTATTTCTATATTTGTATTTATAAATTTTTACGTATGACGTCCTGCATATATACGGTATATATAAACACGTAAAAAAAATAAAGCAAACAAATACATATATGCTTAAATTCAAAAAATGAGATATATACCTATGTATGCAGGTACACGTACTTCTGTTTTTGGGAGTCAAAGGCTGGTAATGGGTACCGAACTGAGAGTTCGGTTAATGCCCACTGATACTGATAAATGAGTCAGAGCTCGAGCTAGCCAGCTGGAGTCAGCTCTGCCACCAAATCCTACTTCCAACGTCCAAGTTCGTGACTCCCGGGCAATGCTCTCTGTATGCACAGAGAGTAGCTGATGGACGAGGGTGCAACGCGATTTGGTTACGAGATTGTGTGACAGACGAAAATAAACAACATTTGTAATTTGAAATTTTATATTGAGATCTACGATTTTGTTTGTGTAATAAAGGATTTGTTGATTGTCTTGACGTCCTGACTTAAAATGTGGTATAAAGAATTAAGGACAGACTAAATTTGGTTAATTTAAATAAATGGGTAGACTTTTGTTTACGAACTGTGAAAGTTATTTTGAGGATTATAATTGCGACGAGCAAAGCGAGACCTTAGGCTAGCGAGACCTTAGGCTATAGCCTACAATTCGAAAATTCATGCACTTTTGTGGCGCAATTAATGAAGGAAGCAGAACATTTATGTGAAGATAACTTTATTATCTTTAGATATAATTAACAAATATATTTTCATTGGAAAACTTATGTGCTCTGTTTTTAACATTTTTACAAAAGCATGATGCATTATTTGGTTACAGCTTGCTACATAATTCGTTTGAATGGTTACCGTGGTAACGTAATTGTTTGGATTGTTTGTCTTTTTGTTCTTATGAAAGTGAGTGAAGAAAACAATGGTCGTGTCTAAACAGTCACATACAATATATATTTGGTTCACGGTTTGTATTTCATCATCATCATCATCTTCACGAATTAAACCAATGATGGTTTGTTCCGGTCTCAAATAGGCAAATATTACAGCTGGTCACTCCAGCGCTTCCTCGGACGTTCCACACCTCTCCGTCCCCTCGGCTTATAGTTCCAGAGCTGTTTGGGGATGCGGCAGTCATCCATTCGGCAAAGATGTTCCCACCAATTCAGCCGATACTGGGCGATCCTGTCGAGTATACTCAGAATATTCAGTTCCTGTCTTATATCTGTGTTTCTTCTATGGTCATAGAAAGTATACCCTGCCACGTGCCTGAGAAATCTCATTTCAGCCGCTTGGATAAGATTGGCCTGGCCTTTCGTTATAGTCCAATTCTCAGACCCATAAAGAAGTGTGGGAAGAGCCATCACCTTGTAGAATTTTAGGCGCGTTCCTTTACTTACGGACTTAAGGGTTCGCTTAAGCAACTTAAGGGTTACGCTTAAGGTTGAACTTATGCAACTTATTCACAACGTCGTTGCTTGCATTATAAGACACACACATTTTGTATATTTAAAGTAGTAATATGCATTTATAAAGTTATTGGCGTTTTTTCAGTCTACGAAAACATGTTTGTATGTTATCAAACATACGTCAATGAATCCCAACACGTGGGACTCACTGTCGGCACTCTTCGCAACATTTCTGTTTTCCGCACACTTCCCATGTTAAATGTTTATGACTTCACCGTGTACCCTCCTCGAGTATCAAAGACTCACTGTCGGCACTCTTCGCAACATTTCTGTTTTCCGCACACTTCCCATTTTAAATGTTTATGACTTCACCGTCTACCCTCCTCGAGTATCAAAGGACTCACTGTCGGCACTCTTCGCAACATTTCTGTTGTCCACATACTTCCCTGTCTGTACTGTTTGCGACACCCAGACTGTAGCGGTAGAATAATAAGGAGAGTAAGGAGAAGAAGAAGAAGAAGAAGAAGAAGAAGACTGTTTCTGTCCATGAATGATTTTATAAAACGTCATAAAATATGGTTGAGTATTTTAATGAATTGAATAAGCAGATCTAAGGACATATGGATGCTAAGTCTCTTAAAGGTTCTAGCTAACTTCAACAAAAATAATTTTTCAACCTTCAACTAACAGCTTCTCTTATTAGAAAGAACTTTCTCAAACCGAATAACTATTGTCCGTTAGTCGTTAAAAACGATAAAATTTACACATACAAATATACTGACAAACACGCACATGCAAACACATACACATGTCTTATTTTTATGTGCTGAAAGCTGTAGATTCCGCGGCGTGTTGTTATGTCAAAACATGGTTTTACTTCGCCTTCTGAACATTTCTATTCCCGCAGAAAGATGGAGATAAAAGATACAAATCTGCACCAGACATGAAACGGTAAAAACATAAAAGATAAATTCTAAATAAGTTCTTTAATCTGCCGAAGAGATAAAGCGACGAGAAGTTATGATAACGACTGGGACGTAGATAAGAACGAACACGGGTCGTTACAAGGACACAAACTGCAACGCCAATCAGAGAATTAACTACGTGTATAAACTGACTGCGTTATCAGTCAGCACGTATAATACTCGTGAAATCCCATCAGTATGTGTGTGTATTTGTTTATATTATTGCCGTGTACACAAACAAACACGCCTGTCGACCCGTCACGCCTCTTTATATTTTACAGTTAGTTTTTCTGCACTCTTGTTTTCTCTTCATCTCGATTAGATACGCGCGCCGCCGGCGACAACAACAACGGGTTTCAGAACCGGAATGATCGATCCTAGATACTTCTCGAAACGCGAGACTGATATTCTCCTCCTCCTCCTCCTCCTACGTCTTCTTCTATTTTTTCTTCTTCTTGTTTTCTTGTCGTCATCATCATCATCGTCGTCGTCGTTGTCATCGACGTCGTCGTGAACATCATCGTCATTATCTTCTTTTTTTTCTTCTTCTTCTCCCTTCAACCATTACGCCTACGGCTTGTTGTCCCTGTTGCGCCCCCTGGCCGTGGTGCAACTCACGTTCCGCCACCCACATAAAGAAAACAGTCGCACTGTGCCGTACTTTGTTCGGCGCTCCGTTATAAAATGCTAAGTTCGGTGGTAGGCGCATATATCATTCCACTTTTTAAAACTCGCGCGTAGTGCACTGCCATGTAGGGTGCATCGTTCCCGTGTGTTGCGTGCTACGTCTGATTGCGACGACGAAAATTATGTTGGCCATGCGCCAGCTGATTTTGCTGTAACCTGAAAATAAGAAGCGAGGTATCATTGGTACAATTCACCATAGATTCTGTCTCATTTCTCTATCGACCTTCTCAGAGAAATCTTCTGTTTACTACTGACGGCGTCTGCATCATTCTGCCTGATTGAAGCTGTACTATGGAAAAATAATTTAAAGCCAGCTCCAGGTGCTCGGCCAATGGCGAGATGGGTGTCGGGGTTGGCCAAAGATCTGCCAACCCCTTGTGCAGAGAAGCTACATGAGCCGTGAGACGCCGTCAGTTGGGACACAGACACACACACTTAGAGAAATTCTGCCCCCAGAAGTTATCAGTTCCAGCTACATCCTAGTCACATGGCCACCTAGTTACATTGGACAATCCAGGTGTGACCTTTCTATGTTTAATTTACCAATATACCAATATCATCTACCACAATACGGTGTATCTGCAGACGCTCTCGGAAACAGACTTATAAAAACCACCTTTAACTTGCACGAGATCTGCAAACACACATGTTAAGTTTCGTGCCTGCATGTTCTGACACTGTATACAACTAAGCACCTTATGTAATATTTCACGACATTCTTATACTATGTAAGGGAATATGCACATACACATGTACCTAGATGAACAGGTCTAAGTTTTCCCATTTTTTGTGTGTTCTGTGTATCTGAGCGTTGGTTATGTCCTGCATAATCACGTCCTGCCATGTGGCCATAATTCAGGACTGGGGGTGTCTGACTTTCGTTCAATTATTGAGGCTTTAACAATAATTATGGCTTAAGTCTCTGAGTTATTGATTCAGAATTGTTGAATGATGTATTAACTTATAAATTTCAAGTTATCTTGTTATGTTGGGGGCAAATCAGTTTCTTATGGTTATATGAATTTTCACCTCAGATGTGACACTAACTGTGTGAATTTCTAAGCTTAGTATTGTTTGTAATATATATATTATGTGATGGGTTATTGCGAGAGGGTTGGTGCAGGATTTGGGTGTGTGTTATATGTAGTAAGTACGTGTTTATGTGTAATTTTCAAAAGGGGAAAGATAATATAATACTAATGATATTATAGCACATGTGCTGAAATAATTGTCGACAGAGCTAGCAAATTTAACATTAAACATCAAATATCAAATATTAAATAACAACATCAAATATCAAATATCAGATATCAGTATCGTTCATTGAGTTGCATTTATTTTTTTTACTAGCCACTGCATTAAGCATTCATGCCTAAACCTATGGTGTTTTACAATAATTGTGCAGGCATAATGATTATATATACATATATCTACATACATAACTTCTAATAGTGATGACTGTCATATGCAGAGCAATAAATTTTGGTGATTAAAAAAAATTCTTGCTTACATTCACATGATGCTTAGGATATCCTTGTATCAAGGATATACATATATATTTGTAATTTAATAGTACTCAGTGGCATTTATAGAATTGTACCTTATTCACGCTTATATTATGTACAGACTGAACATCAAATAAATATAAATTTGTTACTGTTAATAGAGTTGCTTATTTGCAAGTCCTGACATCCAACCAGTGGACATGTCTGAAATTGTGGCTTGGGTCTTTGCACACTTCCTCTAGGTGCATTACCTAGTTTTAAATATTATGTCTCTCCCCTTAAAAAAAAAAAATAAAAAAAAATAAAAAAAATTCATAAAACACTTTATAAAATAAAAGGGGGGTTTCAAATGGTAGATCAGAGCGTGGTTGTGATTCAATGGGTTTATATAGTCATATGCATTCAGAATATGTAGTAAATGGTATTTCAGCACTTAATTCATTGACTTTTGGAAGTTATAGAATCTGTGGGGACTTGCATTTATTGATGTTAAATGAAAACTTAGTGTGGCTACAGGCATGTCAGCTGGCGTTAGGACTTGCAAATTATTGTGTCAAAAAATTGTTTGATCTGAGTCAAAGGTTTAAAGAAGTTAACTGAAATTTTGAACAGTTTGATTAAGTAAATAATCTTGATGGTATGCTATTTTGTATAAAATGAATAGAGATGGATTAAATTTAATACGTGTTAGTATTTAAGCATGATTATTACTTCCATATTCCTTAAGGAATGGAAGTATGGTGATGGCAAAAAAAATCGTGTTCGAGATTATTGCAGATTCTGATTCTACTACACTCAAAAGATGAAAAAAAGTCGTTTTCCGAAAAGTGTCTGTGTGTGTGTCTGTGTGTGTGTCTGTGTGTCTGTCTGTCTGTCTGTCTGTCTGTGTGTAGATTTTTTTTCTATGGCAAACGATAACTGCCGCAAATTCAAACAGAATCAAATAATTTTTTGCATACAGCCCTGGTTTGTAGAGTACTCGCGATTTATTGTTTTTGGTGAAGATCGGTTGAGGGAAAGGGGTAGTTTACCTGCAACGGTTTTTTTTATCAAGGGAAATTTTTTTTTTTGGCAAACGATAACAGCCGCAAATTCAAACAGAATCAAATAATGTTTCGTATACAGCCCTAAATTGTAGAGTTCTCAAGACCTATTGTTTTTGGTGAAGATCGGTTAAGGGAAAGGGGTAGTTTACCTGCAACGTTTTTTTAACAAGGGTATTTTCTATGGCAAACGATAACAGCCGCAAATTCAATCAGAATCAAATAATGTTTTGCATACAGCCCTGATTTGTAGAGTACTCAATACCTATTGTTTTTGGTGAAGATCGGTTGAGGGGAAGGGGTAGTTTACCGGCAACGTTTTTTATCAAGCGTATTTTCTATGGCAAACGATAACAGCCGCAAATTCAAACAGAATCAAATAATTTTTTGCATACGTCAGTGAATTGTAGAGAACTCAAGGCCTTTAGAGTTTGGTGAAGATAGGTTAAGGGGAAGGGGTAGTTTACCTGCAACCTTTTACGTTTTAACAAGAGTAAAGTACTTGAAAATTTATTTAAACTTTTTGAAACAATGGTAATTGTTGAAAATAAAATAATTTTGTTGCCAGGTAACAAAAATAAAGTCATTTTGATTATAAAATATAAATATTTACAACAAGAAAAGAATTTTCAGTTTTGAAAATTTAAATATATTTTTATAAAACAATGGGTTCTTCATTGAGGTGGGGACCATGTCACTCACTCCATCTCAAGCCTCTCCCATTTTGCAGAAAAAGAGGACCCTGTCAAGGCTGATACTTTGACGACAGTGACAGGGTTTCCACCAAATTCAGCAGAGTGGCAGGTAGGCCCAACTCTGATTGGCTCCTCAGATTTCCCCAGCGTTAGTAGGTTCTATGAAAATATTTTACTTAAAAAATGATTTTAAATATAAATCTTAGATATGTTTTATAAATCTCATGTTTTATGTTTTAACATGGGTAATGTTTTATATGACGAACCATAACTGCCGTAAATTCAAACAGAATCAAATAATTTTTTACATATGTGCCTGAGCTATAGAGAACTCAATGTCTGTTGATTTTGGTGAAGATCGGTTACGGGGAAAGGGCAGTTTACCTGAAACATTTTTTGTTGTAACATGAGTAAAGTACTTAATTTTGATAAAGTATCCTGATAAGATCTTAATAATCCACTGTAGAAACGTAGATGAAATATCTATAAATGAAGAGGCTAGTTGAACGGGCTGGGGGTAATTTTCTATAAATCAAAATTATAGTTGAAGGGGGAGGGGATAATTTTTTTTTATATGTGTACTACGTTATTGGCAACAAAGAAGTATTTTTTTGTTAAAATTCCTTCCCTGGCTGTTTGGCTGAAAATGATTTTAAATATAAATCTTAGAATATGGAAGTCATGTATGGTTCTCCATACCGATATTTTTGTGATAGTGAGTGTAAGGTAGGTGATGTAAGAGGTTATAATTGCGAGGTTAAGGGTGTATTGAGTAGGAAATTGATTTAATTGAGATTATTCCGACATACATTCGGATCTTAGAAAATTTTGAACTAGATCAGGTGCCGTCAGTACTTGTCTGTTTTTGGTTAGGACTTGTTCTGTTGTAGTGAGAACTTGTCTTTTGGGCAAGCCCAAGTATGTAGTGACTGTTGGTTTCGTTTGGTTATTGAGAACATTCTATTTGGGGTAAATTATGAAGCGAGAGGCTCATGTAATGGGGCGATGCAACTTATGGTATTTTGGGTCATTTTAATTTATGAATGCGTTATGGTCCGGCCAGACGTCGTGATGCTGTGATGTGTCATTAAATCCTTGATGGAATATTTGAAGTAGGGTCACGTTGTGAAATACCGATTTTCGACCTGACTCTAAGTAGTTGAATATTATGTCTCTCCCCTTTAAAAAAAAATATAAAAAAAAAATAAATAAATAAATAAATCATGAAATACTTAATAAAATAAAAGGGGGGTTTCATCACAATGGAAAGAGAGTTTATGTGTGTGTGTGTGTGTGTGTGTAAGCGTGCATTTTCACTTATATAATGCAGGCAAACCTGTATTATTTACCCGCAGCGATAGTGGTGCGCAGGCAGACCGAGTAGTGACCTTTATTCGAGCCCACAGCTGCAGCACAGTCGTTGCGATTATGAGCCGCAAACAAAGCCACGTGCCGGCCCACGCCCGTTATAAAGTACTTCTTGTAAATAATTGTTTAACGGATTAATTATAGCCGGTTACTTTATTGTAGTGTGTGTTCATGGACACTTTTCAATATACACTATGTGTAACAGGTATTCTATGCAACACAGTAGGAGGGTACAAACAACTGAGAATAGAGTGGTCACAGTGCACACGCTAACTGATGAAAATTCAACCAAATAAGTCAAAGCCAGTTTGATTTATTGAAACAAATTCAGTGTCAACTATTGAAATTCATGCAATTTGATTTGTATGGTACCTGACTGACTTTACTGAGTACGAACGAATTTAATACGATTTGCTGCAAAACAGTATTGAACACGTCGGTTGAAACTAGGACATAATATTACTAGATGTGATGGAGTGAAGTCAGCCTAATTCAACAGCGTAATAGCTACATTTGGAGCCGGTAAACTGGTGACTCCAGGATACGGCTACCCGCTATCTCCGGATTGAGGTTTCAAGGAGAAGACGTTGTAAGTTGTTACGGTGGGTTAATTAAAAAGTTCGCTGAGCGACATCTATAGCTTAGCGGCAGAACTAAAATTTTATTGTATTATAATAAGATTCATATGTCGTGTAAACACCTGTTACTTTCCTAATCTTTCTGTTAGTTTATTTAGTCATATGTGCGTTTGAAATACGCACGTAACGCGTGTTTTAAAAATGGACAAAATGAACAAAACCAAACATCGTGCTGTGATTGAAATGTTTGCTTAAAAAAGGTCTTGCGCCAATGAAAATTCATCACGAAATAGCAAACGTGTTAGGAGATGGTTAGGCCTTCAAAAACAGTGGTATATAAATTGGCACTCAGTTTTAAACCTGGTCGTACGAGCTTTGAAGACGATTTCACAGTGGACTTCCATAAAGTGCAATTCCAAACGCAGCATTCACCTTGTACAAAGGTTTTTCATACCACGTTCTTACGTTAAAATATGATACGCACGCTCGTGTGAGATTCCAATGGCCTCAGAAAAATCATACACTCTCAATCGCTGGTCTCCAGCACTGTGTATGAAATTTTTAAAATTATATCTGGAGTTGTTGCACTTTTTTGGGAGCCTACAGCGGGAATGATCTTCAATGGACATGCGACCACGCCTAAACTTCGGAATCCACGTACAAACTATTGTTTTTAGAGGGCAGCATCGTCTAACACATTTTTACTATTTTGGTGTAAACTTCGACTGGCGCTAGACTTTTCACAACAAAGAATTCAAATACAGCACGATATTTGACTTTGTCCGTTTTTCAAAACACGCGTGACACGTACATTTCGAACACCTGGTAAACAGTGAATAAACTGAAAGATACATTTGGAAATTAACGAAATGTTTACACGAAATACAAATCTTCAAAACGCTAAAACTTTAAGTTCAACCATTAATCTACAGATGTCGCTCTACGACTTTTTCAGCTAGCTCTCGTAAATGAGACAAGTCATACGGCCCTTGCGTTATATAAGATTTTTTAAATTACTAACAGTTCTTCGTACCGGACTGAACCGTTCGGTACGGTTGCCTTCTTGTAAGAACGCATCCATCCATATCGATTTACGTTTCAAGGTACTACTTTACAAGCAGATATTTTGAAGGAAATGTAATGGCTATTGCTGCTGACCTTTCTCTAACATGCACTCATAGAATTTAGAATGAATTAATTAATGTGCATAACTGTAGTAGATCATTGTAATTAGTAAAGTTAAAAGGAAATCAAGACAAGGTATTGTAGTCAAGATATCTGCATCTCATGAATTATCCCCAAAGGAAACATTTAATGTATTAGTATTTCCTTCATTAGGTTGTAGAAACTATTCAGCAAACGCACGAACCAATTGCCTTACACAGGAAACGTGTATCCTCTAAAAACTGCAAGCTTTCTTCTGTTATCTTAATATAAGTGATTACAAACAACTACGCAGCACGAACTGAATGCTGTACTGCGCTAGTAATGTAGGTCAGTGTTTTTTGTTGTAACGTGAATGAATTGTTTGTTATACAGTTTTGCCCCAAAGTTAGTATCAGTTAATGATTAAATTTTATAAACGATTGTTTTTTTTTTAAGAAGCCAACGTTTTGCCTACACAAAGCATTGATAGCCGTCTTTAGGAAAATAAATCTAAAACACCAGATTCCAAAATAGTAAATTGCTCTGAACCGCAGAACTTCGCCACCGTTTTGAACGAAATATTCTGACGTAAGTTTACATAGGGTGGTGGTGCTTCCCAGTTCTGCTCAGCGGACTTGGAGGGTAATTAGCGGTTCTTTTCTATATAAATTGTTTTACAGTTGCTTTGAACTTTGTAGATGGCGGTGGTTTATTAATGTTTTTGACGGTTCTCCCCTGTTAGTGAATGAATCTCGGGTTGGCTTAAGTTTATATTTATTGTACTACGTTAACTTACGTCTGAAGATGACCACACATTAGTCGAAACGTTGTGTGATAAATTATAACGATGGTAATTGTTCGAGTTAATCCTTCTGTTAATTCCTGAGTTTAATTACAGCCCTCATAATCTGTACCTAGTCAGTGGGGCTCACAATCTTCATTTTCGCTGTCCCAATTCTTTTTGTCTGGTTTTTTGTCAATCCTTATGAGCATTTTTAAAGATGGATGTACTTACAAAGAAATTCTTCATCGGATTTGTACTTCAGAGCTTTAATGCCATAAAGGAAGTCAAGGAATTAATTCTGCAAATCTTGTAAGACTATTCAGTCTGTTTTTTTTTGTATCGGCCATCCAAGGACCACATGCCAATTTCAATTCTTTATTCTTTGTTCTTTTCTTTTTCTCCAACATTCTTTCACCTTTTCACTGTATCTCGTCTTCCTATTTTCAGCCCACTTTGAACCTGCGTTTTTCTCTCTCCTACCCTTGGACTTCTTCCATTTTTAACACTTTTACCCGAAAAACGTCTCTCTCAATTGCTTCTTCTGCGTGTACATTATTTTTTCTAAATCCTTTTAGACTTATTTAATCCAACTTGATGTTAACTTCTTCCCCCACAGACATTTGAAGATCTGCTTTGTTAACCTATTGTCTTTCATTCTATATAAATGTTCAAAAATTTATAGTCTTCTTTTTCTCATTGTTTCTGTTATATTGTCTATACTTTGATATATTTCATCATTACTTCTTAATTTCCAACCTTCTGAAGTTTTTCATGGGCCTAATAGTTTCCTAATAATTCGTCTTTCCAATATTTCTAGTTTGTCTAAATTGACACTCATTTGCATATAGGCATTCTGGCTTCACTACTGTACTGTAATTCCTTATTTTCGCATTTTTAGATATGCACTTTTTATTGTAAATATCTTTAGTTATATACCATATGCCCTTTCCATTTTATGAATTCTTTCTTCTACAGCAGATTTTTCTAAACCATTCTTTTGAATTATTTCTCCTAGATACTTAAACTTTCGAATCCTCTCTATTCGACTAATATCTGTTACCATCAGTCTGCTTTTGTTAATAACCACATAAAATTACAAGTATTCTGTCTTAAAAACATCCGAATTTCATTGTAAACAAATTTTTTCCTCCTACCTTGAACTTTGGCGAAGCCTCTGTAAGGTGTCACCTTGTTCGCCTGTATACTGTAATGTAGTATATACATACTATACGTATACTATACATATATATATTATACTATACTATACATCGTATCTTATATAAGTATAATTTTTGTAAATAGTTTTGTCAATACCTTTTGTCAATCCAGAACTAGGATCCGAATAACAAACGTGGGAACAGCCATTGCCTTATAGATCTTAAGTATTATTTTTATTTTAACTCTAGTAAGAAGAGCATGCTAGTTAAAGGTGGGTTACAGGTCTCGGAGGTTGTATATGATGTCGATTACTATACAACACTAAAACTGTGAGAAAAGCCGACTGTTTCTGACGAAAGAGTCAGAGGTTCACGGAAGGGAACTCAGCTCTACCCACAAATCCTACTCTCACTTTCTCGAAGACGAAAGTCGCGTAGCCCCTGAGTACATAATGTAGCAGACGAGAGAGGGCGAATGGCGAGTTCCCGGCGCCAGAAAACTGGGACCCATCGGCTAAGGGAACGGAACCCTAACAGAAAAATCCCTGGTCCTCCAGGTTGGGGGTTGGGCGGTAGGCCGGTAACCTACCCCCGGAAAAAATACCACACTACGGAACCTTCAAGAAAGCCTCGGATTGGACGGTTATGGGGGGAAAAATTGTAGGAGGCCAGGGCCCAACAAGGGCTGTAGTGCCATAGGATAGAGAGAGAGAGAGAGAGAGAGAGAGAGAGAGAGAGAGAGAGAGAGAGAGAGAGGAGCATCTTTTATTGCACGTATCAGCTGTTAAATCTGCTGTACCTTTGTGTCGCGGTTGGATACAGAAGACATCACACCCTAAGTAACTGAAATTGTTCATTTTTCCCAACGTTCGATTGTCAGGTATATTTCATTAAATATTAAAAACAACCGGTACAACAAATTGCTCCATAAAGTCTGGTAAATATTAGTCACGACCACACACAGAACGAAAAACAGACATTTTTCTGTTGAGCGAGAACCCAGCTTTCTAACCGCACACACACTGATCGTCGTGTTCTGGCTATTATAAACGCAAACATGAAACGAACATTTTAAAGTTCAAATCAAAAGCAAGTTTACAAAGCATCGTAACAAGTGTGCACGAAGTGTAACATAAAATACCAAACAGAAAGTAAAAGCGTGCACAGAAGTAATCCGGTTTCTGGCGCACACCCACAAAGCAGAAATGGAACACGCATTGCTATGGCTGTATCTACTAACAGTAATAGCCATTTCACTGTAACTATTAGCCTATATTGTTTTTTTTTTATAGGCCATCTAAGGACCACACGCCAATTTCAGTTCTTTATTCTTTGTTCTTTCCTTTTTCTCCAATAATCTTTCATCTTTCCACTGTGTCTCTTCTTCCTGTCTTCAGTCCACTTTAAACCTGCGTTTTTCTCTCTCCTACCCTGGACTCCTTCCACTTTTAATACTTTTGTCCGAAAAAATCCTCTTTCAATTGTTTCTTCTGCGTGTATATTATTTTTTCTAAATCCTTTTGGACTTATTTAATCCAACTTGATGTTGACTTCTTCCCCCACAGATATTTGAAGATCTGCTTTGTTACCCTATTGTCGTCCATTCTATATAAATGTCCAAAAATATTAGTCTTCTTTTTCTCATTGTTTCTGTTATATTTTCTATACTTTGATATATTTTATTATTACTTCTTAATTTCCAACTTCCCGAAGTTTTTCGTGGGCCTAATATTTTCCTAATAATTCGTCTTTCCGATATTTCTAGTTTGTCTACATTATAATTCAGTGCTAGACATTCACTTGCATATACGCATTCTGGCTTCACTACTGTACTGTAGTGCCTTATTTTCGCATTCTTAGATATGCACTTTTTATTGTAAATATCTTTAGTTATACCACATGCCTTTTCCATCTTATGAATCCTTTCTTCTGTAGCAGATTTTTCTAAACCATTCTCCTGAATTATTTCTCCTAGATACTTAAATTTTCGAACCCTCTCTATTCCACCAATATCTGTTACCAGGAATTTTTGTTTTATTGATTGTTATTTTCTAAGAATTTACAACTTACATTTTATAAGGTAGCAATAGACAATGGATACAAAACAAAAACTATCAATAAATTAGAAAATAAAATAAAACATAAACTCACTAAACAAACACTATACAAATCATCATGTAAAAATCCTTCCACTAATGATAATACAAATATATCAGCTTTACTTATCGCAGAAACATAACTCGTAAACTAAGCAAACTATTTAAAGATACTGTACAAACTTAAAAATATCTTATAACACAGATAATATTGTTTTAAATAAAATAAACACTTAAAACTAAATTCAACATTCATAATAAAAATGGAGATTACAAAATAGAATGTCCAGATTGCAATAAATTTTACGTAGGCCAGACGAAGGTAAAACTATCCGAGAGATACATTCTACATCCCATGTGTTTCAACAACCTAATATTTACAAATCTAATTTAGCCACACAGTGTTTAAGCAATAAACATAAATTTCCAGACAGTCAAAATGTCAAATTAATTAAAAACGTACAAAAGGTAACAAAATGAATATCTTAATATTCATTTGAAAAGGGAAAATCTTAATTTTCACAAACACAATAATAATAATCCACTAAATTAAAGAACAAATCCAAATAAAAACAAAACAAAACGATTAATTTAAACTCATACATTTATTAGAATAATAAAATAAAACATTAAATATATAATAAATAGTTAACGACATAAACATTGCAACAATAGAAGATAGAATCGAAGTAAAATCGATTATCCGTTAATTATATTGTAAGTGAACAATTACAATTATATCAATATTGTATACTGATATCAATTAAAATTCAAACAAACCTCTGAAGATACAGAATAATTTCTATGAAACGTGAAAATAAACCTACTTGGATTGTATTTATTTGAAGATATTACATTTTATAAGAATATACAAAACCTCTTTGATCACTACTGTACTTTCTGCACTACTTACAAGTTATTAATTTTAAATTATTATAAATAAAATTATAATAATTTTAAGAGGCTTAGTAGACCAGTGGATATGGCGTCTGACTACTAATGTATAGTTCCCTGTTTCAATTCCCGGACGCACTACAAAATCAAGCTGTATGTCGACTCAGCCCTGTGGAAGTGAGTACCTGGGATAATGTCCTGGGGGTAATAATGGGTGGCTGAGGCGTGGTGCTGGCCACACTAGCTTCCAAAAGGCTCAAATAGGGTCGTCCATCCTGCCCTACAAAAATATTAAATTTATAATTATAATTTATATGAATATGATTTATTACTAATTCGATCTATAGTAACTAATGGTGGTAAAACCTGGACCTTGACAAATGCTGATGAGCAGCTATAGACGATAATAATTTCTTTGTTTAATGAATTGTTTTGTCTTGTAGGTTCTCCTTCAGTAATCATGTCCATTGTTTAGTTGTTTCATGTTCCATTTGTTCATTGTATCAATTTTTTTTCAATCACCTCTACTTCTGATCAGGTAGAATACCTTACGTTTAAGTGTTAAGAGGAGATTTAATGCCAAAATTTGAAAAACCTAAAATTTTTGCTTAATTAAAACTAAGGATGTTTCTGAGCATTTGGTTACAAAAACTATTTTGTATACAAGGAGGTTTGATTCTGACTGCGTATTTTACATTAGGCCCTACATATTGGCTGCCCTGAGAAGCCATGTGTTTTGTGAATTTTTTTTTGTAGGTTAAGGAGTGTAAACAAAACAAAAAGTTCTTCGTTTTTTGGTATCATTGTTCTCTTGTGCGTTTAATCTGTGGATGAGCTCATTTTCAAAAAATGTAATTTTTTCACACATTTGACACGTTTTCTCAGAATATAGTAAAGGTGATACAATTTTAACAGATAGTTTTGTATGATGTTGTAAACATGTGGATCTAGGATAATTAACATCGTCCAATTTGTTTCCATTTTATTTAAACACTGACATCAGAATTTTTATTGAAAATTAGTGTTTTAGAAACAAACTATAAATAATGTTGTAATATACAGATTGCTGAGATTCTAGGTCATTAAACGCAGTTAAAGTGTGACTATAAAACCAGAAAAATGTCAAGCATATGTGTTTAGCACGTTACGAGATAATGTGACACAAATATCTGCAATTTAACACTGGCAGAATAGGGTATACAATCTCCCCTTAATTACTTTTGTATAAGTTATAAAAAGAACTCTGTAAAAGAAAGTGTAAAAGAAAAACTTTAATGAAACTGTACAAAATCATGGCAGCGTCAGCTCTCACATATGGTATGGAGTACGGATGATAAGAAAGAAAGAGTTGCATATAAAATACAAAGTTTTGTGGAAAGTTTTTGAGAGGTCTGATAGGCTGCTCAATGCTTGACGTAATGGGGAATGCACTACTCGAGACGATTTAAAACCAGTTCGATAATTTTAAGTAATTTGATAGGCTGTTCATGCTTGACGTAATGAGGAATACACGTAAATCGAGATGATTTAAAATCCATTTGATGATAGATCATATTTAAAATTCATTTTAAGTGGTTTGATAGATTCTTCATGCTTGATGTAATGAAGAATCCACAACATGTGGATATTTAAAGATTTAAAATCCATTTGATGATAGATCATATTTAAAATTCATTTTAAGTGGTTTGATAGATTCTTCATGCTTGATGTAATGAAGAATCCACAACACGAGATATTTAAAACCCTTTGTTGATTTTAATAGTTTCATAGGCTAATTAATACTCGTCGAAATGAGGAACTCACGAATCGAGATGATCTAAAACCCGTTTCATCGAGACCATTAAAAATGTCTAATAATCTGTACGTATGAAGAATGCAGAAATACGAGATGATTTAAAACCCATTGCAGACAACGATAATCTTATTCTATATAAACTTCAAGGAAAAAGCATGCCAGTCACATGGAAGACTCCAGATTTCCTAGAGCAATTATAGACAATCATTTGACGGTAGAGCGTCTGCGGCCCATGAAGAGAGAGTCCGTGGAACCAGAACAAATTGCGTCATTATGATGGTGATTATAACTTTGTCTTTTTACGAATGATTCTGTTTTACTTGGAACAATCTCTTTCTCCAACCGAGTAAAAATGAATACCCGCATTCAGAAATGACTGTCAGGAAACGCTCGCCAATTAGGTCAGTGCTCCCTTTGTGATATTATCATTCTATTAATAATGTGGTAATTAATATTACTGAAATTAACAATGTGGTGCGAAATGTAGTTGTTTTATTTTTTTGTAAACAGTAGAGTGCTACGTAGAGTCTCTTTGTACGGCGTCATATTTGCAGTCCTCGATGTATCTTTTTGTAGATTATGGTATCCAATATATTTAGGATCAGTGTAAACGAAGCTTTCTACCAAAAAGTAAATGCGGTTTCACTGGAAAAACTTGATAAAACATCGGATGGATGTTCATAATTTCATAATAAAGAAATGTTCCAGGAAATCTGGTGTCCACGTAGATAGAATCTAGATAGATAGATAGAATCTAGCGAGAACAGGAAATTTCCTGTGGAAGGAAAAGGAAGAACTCCCAGACACGAAGGATGAAAGTCACTTTGATGAAAGGAGTTTTGTGACACTGGTGTGGCGTGGGTACATAACACCTGTTGCCGATTGTGATAGGCCTAAAACTTAACCTAAAAATTAATTCGAATTTTTTCTTGTACCAAGCGTTTTGTTGTTGTTTTTTTTAGAGCATTTTCTATTATTCGCTGGGAGAAGAAGAGGGTCCCGGTTCAATGGGATCTGACTCTCGTTATACTTACACAGAAAAAATCAGAAAAAATAATCGAATTAAAAATAATAAAGAAAAACAGAGAAACACATGACTAAACAAACAAAACACAAATAGGTACGTAGTATCTGCTGCACGTCAGTTCCGAAAACGAACATAGCTGCTAACTAAGCGTTTTGCCAGTTTATACAGAGGCAACACATTGGGTGGACGAATGTATCTCCCCTCCACAGTTTGTGCAGTGACAACTACTACGATGTCAATGACTGTACGCAGTAAAAACATCGCCGTTGTCTGAGCCGGCAACACAAGACAGTGCAAGCGCCCAACATTTCGAAAGTAACTCTACGCTTTTCTTCAAGTTTGCCTGCTAATATTCGGATTCAAATTATTCAATAATTAAAGTATTTATTCTGTAATATAATTAACATTATTTTCTCTTATTTTCAGTACAGTTGCCCTCGGCAACAGCGGTTACATTGACGCCACGCTGTTACGTATTTCTCTTGAGGGGATAGTGATTCTTCCAAAAGTTCCACTTATTGAAATATCCATGATGTTCAAGAAGGCGAGTCCCTTTGAGTCGAGGGGGGATAAATAATAAGAAAAATTATGTCAAATGAGGATAATAATTGGAAGCGTTCGCTAAAATATTAGTTTCTTTTAAAAGAGTAATTTCTCATAATTATCATGTATTTACCGTTCGGAAATCAATAGAAGAACACGTAGGACCAGACAACAAAGGAAGAATAATGGAAGTGAAAGGACGATAAGGGAAAGAAATTTAAAGAAAATGTAGAAGAGACGCGACGCCGACGTAAAACATAAAACAAACCTTTTACGGTAAATGTGAGAATGTAAGAAAAGATACAAGGTTAACGTTGCCGGGAGACAGAAGAACGGTAGCCAGCAAATGACAGAGCAATTACAGTAGCCTGCCAATAAAATTATCCAACAATGAAAATTACAGAGTACAGCTGGAGCAGCGGCAGTGTGAGAGCACCTGTGTTGTGGCAATTACCGCGGACGGACATAACTCACAGGCACCAAGGTTACGCTGCTATACTCGTACAGTACAGTGTCTCATGTCTTGTAGCTTAGGTCCCTTTTATGAGTCCGATTTATATCGTACGAGAAAAAAATATCAGTATGGAGAACCATACATGACTACCATGTTCTAAGATTTATATTCAAAACCATTTTCGAAATGAAATATTTCCATAGGAACTACTTCTTTCTTCAGCCTTAACCACTGTACTGTGGTCACTAACGTATACCACCTCACGTTAGGACACTCGATTTTCACTGATGATGGCAGTCGATGTCACTGCCGAAACGTCTGGTTTTGCAGGAAACATTTGACCACGGCCAAACAGCCCGGGAAGGAATTTTAACAACAAACTACTTCTTTGTTGCCGATAACGTAGTACACATATAAAATATCGGTATGGAGAACCATACATGACTTCCATATTCTAAGATTTATATTTAAAAACATTTTCAGCCAAACAGCCAGGCTGTGTCTTACCTGCCTTTTTATTGCTGTATTAAATGAAAAATATTATATTACATTAAAATGAAAAAATTATAATTTTATTGCCTGGCAACAAAATTATTTGATTTTTAACAATTACCATTGTTTCAAAAAGTTTAAATAAATTTTCAAGTACTTTACTCTTGTTAAAACGTAAAAGGTTGCAGGTAAACTACCCCTTCCCCTTAACCGATCTTCACCAAAATCGAAAGTCATTGAGACCTCTACAATTCAGGGACGTATGAAAAAAAGTATTTGATTCTGTTTGAATTTGCGGCTGTTATCGTTTGCCATAGAAAATACCCTTGTTAAAAAAACGTTGCAGGTAAACTACCCCTTTCCCTCAACCGATCTTCACCAAAAACAACAGGTCTTGAGAACTCTACAATTTAGGGCTGTATGCAAATAATCTTTTGATTCTGTTTGAATTTGCGGCTGTTATCGTTTGCCATAGGAAATACCCTTGTTAAAACATAAAACGTTACAGGTAAACTACCCCTTTCCCTCAACCGATCTTCACCAAAAACAATAGGTCTTGAGTACTCTACAAATCAGGGCTGTATGCAAAACATTATTTGATTCTGTTTGAATTTGCGGCTGTTATCGTTTGCCATAGAAAATACCCTTGTTAAAAAAACGTTGCAGGTAAACTACCCCTTTCCCTCAACCGAACTTCACCAAAAACAGTAGGTCTTGAGAACTCTACAATGTAGGGCTGTATGCAAATAATCTTTTGATTCAGTTTGAATTTGCGGCTGTTATCGTTTGCCATAGGAAATACCCTTGTTAAAACATAAAACGTTACTGGTAAACTACCCCTTTCCCTTAACCGATCTTCACCAAAATCAAAAGATCTTGAGAACTCTACAATTCAGGGCTATATGCGAAACATTATTTGATTCTGTTTGAATTTGCGGCTGTTATCGTTTGCCAAACAAACAAAATTACCCTTGCTAAAAAAAAACCGTTGCAGGTAAACTACCCCTTTCCCTCAACCGATCTTCACCAAAAACAATAAGTCGCGAGTACTCTGCAAATCAGGGCTGCATGCAAAAAATTATTTGATTCTGTTTGAATTTGCGGCAGTTATCGTTTGCCATAGAAAAAAAATCTACAGACACACAGACAGACACACAGACAGACAGACAGACACACAGACACACAGACAGACAGACAGACAGACACACACACAGACACTTTTCTGAAAACGACTTTTTTTCATGTTTTGAGTGTAGTAGAATCAGAATCTGCAATAATCTCGAACACGATTTTTTTTGCCATCACCATACTTCCATTCCTTAAGGAATATGGAAGTAAAAATTATCCTCGCCCCCTTTAACTATCATTTCATTTATAGAAAATTACCCCCTCGCCCTTCAACTACCCTTTTCATTTATAAATATTTCATCTACCTTTCTACAGTAGATTATTATGATCTTCTTTTCAGGATACTTTATTTATCAAAATTAAGTACTTTACTCTTGTTAAAACATAAAATGTTACAAGTAAACTAACCCTTCCCCTTAACCGATCTTCACCAAAATCAATAGACCTTGAATCCTCTACAATTCAGGGATATACGCAAAACATTATTTGATTCTGTTTGAATTTGCGGCGGTTATCGTTCGCCATAGAAAACATTCTACACACAAACACACACACACAGACACTTTTCGAAAATGAAGATTATATATTCGAAATAGAAAAAGAGGATTATTTACAAAGAGCTGTGTTTCAATTACAAGAAGTGGCGAAAGAGCACTCACCGACAGTTTCACTAAGAAAGATCAAAACCATGGCCTTTAAAGGTAAATATCCAGTGAGGACTACGATAGTTCTAAACAACAGCACTTTAGAACAAGTGAGCCGTTTCCAATGTCTCGGCTGTGCACTAAGCTATGAATCTGAATATAATATAAGAGAGAAGATAAAAGAATTTAGGAATATTTGTGGTACGATTCATAGAAATCTTAGAAATAAAACAAAACACAGCACAAGGATTAAATTTTATAAGACAACTGCAATACCCACATTGATTTTGCGAGTGAGGCGTGGGTCGTGACAAAAAAGGAAAGCGGCAAGATTCAGAGTGCTGACACGCAGTTTCTTCGAAATACTTTAAATTATACATTGCAAGATAGAATAAGGAATGACGATATCAGAGCAGAACTCGAAGTAAAGGACATATTGCAATTTACAGAAGACAATGGTGGGATCAACTGGAAAAGATGACAGGATCGATTGCCGAAAGCGGCACTGAACTATAAAGCCATTGGTAGAAGAGACGTGGGTCGTCCGAGGATGAAATGGGTGCCGGAACAGGTTTATATAACCTAATCCTTGAAGAGAAGAAGAAGAAGAAGAAGAAGAAGAAGAAGAAGAAGAAGAAGAAGAAGAAGAAGAAGATAAAATATTATTTATCTAACTTATAAACATACATATATTACAAAACATTAATTAGAAAGAATTAAATTACTGTACTAACTTTATTAATTAATTAATCAACTTACTTCCTCTTTCTAAATGCTACACTTTCTTCAGTAAAGAAATTTTCGCTTTGCGCAGATGCTGAAGTCCCAGGTAAACAAAAAATAAATTGTTTACGAAGAGTCGTACTTCGTCCGAGGATGGAGGATGAGATGGGTGCCGGAACAGGTTTATATAACCTAATCCTTGAAGAGGAGAATAAGAAGAAGGAAAAATATTTTAAAATATCGTACGATAAGTTTTGCATCCGATTTGACTCCGATTTCCGTCGTGCGAAAAAATGTCGGCAGTGGGTGTGAACAAACTCTTTCAGCGCTGCCATCATCAGTACTGACAATGGATCCGTGCGTGTTGTATGTCGCTTATCGGTTGGTTTTTATAGTCTTCGGAAGCGGGATCTCATAGTGCTCTCCTGTTTTGTGTTTCGTCAATGAGTCTTTCAGTATTAATGTTTTCCATATTTACAATACGAAGTAAGAAAATCACACTGCCACGTGTCACAATACCATTGATTACTTGGCACAGCTGCCTTGCGATGCTAGGCAGGAAGGTTGGTAGCACTGACGTCTGAAAGTCATACGATACTAAACTCGCGCGATATTACAGCCCGTGTATCTAGACAACTCGTCCGACTTTTTATCTGACGCGTTTCCTAGGACACGGCGATATGTTTTTGAGTTCGGAACGATAAATTTATCATACGACAGTGCATAAAGCGGCCCGTTTGTTTTCTGTTGTTCTACATGTCGTAGAGTTGTTATCGTAGGTTATCGTACGATATAAATAGGAAGCATAAAAGGGGACTTAGGCTGCAGACACAATTGATTAATGTGAAATAAAATAACAGCAAACGCTCACGTGTAAATGTAATACTTAGTTTGAAGTACAAATCTTTCCTAAATAAAATTATGTAATTAAATAGACTCTTTTTTTGTACCGTCGAAATGGCTTCGAAGTGAGTGACAGGGAAGACTGTCTACGTGAACCGCACGGTAAATGCGGAAGGAATACAAAACATTACCAAGATCCATGACGCTTAAGCTAACAGTTAACAATCAACAAAACATAACAGCAGAAACTGATGTCATGAATGTGATCAAGGACTTGTGTATTGGTACAACGAAGCGCAGCGCGAATTACAAACCATGGAGATCCCGATAAGGAACGGAGAGTTCTCGACTGGAATCGTTTCAGCCTGCACTTGTTGGTGGTCGACAAAAGCGACCACCATGCGGGAGCCATGCAGTACCGACCTAAGAAACAGAAGGTCGCAGAGCCTTTTGTGCGCAGAGCCAGGCAGTTGCGACACGAGACGAAGGGAAGCACTTTGGCTCGGACGCCGCATTTAATCACCTGTGCCTAAATACTTCACCTATTGTTTCCAAGCGATGGGTCTCCATTCTAGGGAGACGGACTCGCATCGGGAATGGACTTACGAGTGAAACAAAACGCCACGGTTTCTCCGTATTGATCCTTATCCACCACTTCCTTAGCCAGTCCGGAAGCAAGTTCAACTGACGCTCCAGCTTTGTACTTGCAAATCGTGGGGACAGGGAGCTACAAAGATGTATAGTGCCGTCGGCGAAGAGGGGCAACATGACTCCGGCAGATCGCTCATGACAAAACTGGCAGATCGGTCGGAAACAGAACGGGGAAGTGACTGGCAAGAGAGAAATTGGGCGATAGCTTTCAGGAAGCATTCGCGACTTTCTGCGATAAGGGACCATTTCGATGTTGGCTGTTTTCCACAGGCAAGGAAAATACTGTAGCCGGAGACAGGAGCTGTACAGCTCTAAAACGAAGTCAACGCCTGAGGCCGGGAGATGTTGAAGTGAATGAACCAGGCCCAGGAACGCGACAGCGGGTTAGTCGGCAGATGGACAAAACGAGTTATATTAACGGACAACAGAATTATATCCACATAAGTTAACTGTCTAACATACTAGAATCCGTTACAGGCTAGTAATCCAGCTCACTGTCACTAATCTACTGTGGAAAATTGCTGCATAAGCCGTCAAGCTTAGTTGTAATACTAATAATAAATTAAACTGATGATACAATATTGTTATAAAAAAAAAAAAAAAATTGTTGACAACAACATATAAATATTTCGGACTGACCACGTGAAATTTCACATACACGTGCAGGCTTAAACTGTCTCGTCGGCAACAAGACCCAGTCAAATGGATTTGACGGTCGCGGTCTGACTCGTAACGGACCACTTTCGCTTTCCAAATCTTGTTTGGCCACGTAAAGTCTGCTCCGTCTGGCATCTTCACACGCTAGCTTACGTAATCCTACACGTCTTCTCTGCGATTCCGGTATTTCTCGTTAACATACGGGCTTACTACGACCTACATAATAAAATTAACGGTGATAATTTCTGCCGACCTTTACCATTCACATCTCTCCTGCTGCGATACTCCGCTATTTATGTCGCATCCTCCATTTCTGTAATTTCAAATCATGTAGGCCTATCTATCTGTTTCTCGATCGTGTTAGGATTATTTTCGGTCGGCTGATTCATTTCTTTATTATGCTAGGTACTAGATATTAGTACGTACTACTTTTTCTTTAAATAATGTACAAAGTTTGGTCAACAAATTTAAGCAGTTTTTCTTTATTTAAATAATTATATTTTTCTTCTTGTATGGCGTTATAGTTCGGAGTCGAACCTTCACCTCCATAATCACCGCCTCCATTTTTCCCTGTCCTTGGCGATTGATGTCCATCGTTTTATTTAAGTAAAGTATCAGCATACTTAGCCACTGGGTCAATCCAGCGATGTTTGGGTCTTCTGACAGGCCTTCTACCCTCCATTTGACTAAACAGTACCTTTCTAAGTATTTGATTGCCTTCCATCCTAATGATGTGTCCTCCCCATTGCAATCTATGCAGTCGGATGGTGGTGGCCAGATCATTATTATATCTTTATTCTTCTGTGACGATTTTATTAATAAAAATAAATTAGTTAATTAAGTTGATAATGTATAGGTTGATAAATTTTAAGTGTTTAATAAAATCTCACATTTTTTACCTAAAGCTTATTGTGATCATTAAATAATAATAATATTTAAATGAAAGTCTAATAATATATTAAAAGGAATACGAGTGTACAGAAAGGGTAAAGCTTGTTAATTAATCCTGCAGAAACAGGCGCTAACCAGAATCAACTTGTTTTCCAACCCCTTAACTAACTAAAAATAATTGTAAATTGATTATTATTTAAATAATTAAACTAGACTACTATAATGTACTTTGATAGCAATTGTAACTAAGAATCTCTCTACTTAATTATTTAATCTAATTTTAGTCCTTTAAATAAAAAAGAAACTTGGAACTATTTTTATGTTGAGTTGAACCGTCGCGAGATTAATACTCTCACCCCTAACTATTTTCGCCCACTTGCTAGGGAGCGGTCAAACAGTAAGCTGTGTACTGCCGATATGTGCTACGTTAAAAATAGTTTATTACAAAATGTAATTAATCCGTCAGTTAAGACACTGACGCATTCTTTTACTATTAAACAATGTGTTGCGTTAATGTAGTTGAACCGCGGCTCATATAAATATGGTGTAAACGAGTGAAAATGAATAACTAAAATTTAGCGCCGGTGACATCTCTTCTAAAATCTTAAAATATAATACTAATGTAATTAAAACTGTGGTAATCCCATGAAGTGAAGTGCTACAATCAAACTATCATGTGAAGTGGATACAGGTGAATGAAACCTTGTGTTAATCATTCAGATCAACGAGCTATTACTATCAGTTAGCCAAGAGCTGAGAACCAGGAGACACCATGATCTACAAGACTTCAGGACTACACCATTCCCGGATACGAAGATAATGAGAGACACCTGACCTACTTCAAACATGCTGCAACCGAGGACCTACGACTGGAATAACGCAGAGCTGGAAGACATCATAAAAAAAGGTGACACGGAGGCAAGCCTTCCGTGCTTATGAAATACTAAATATTATATTCAACAAAAGACAATTAATTTAACCACATTAAGAGATTTTAAGTAATTGTATAACAGTAATTGTATACTCATAACTTGTATACTTATCCCTAGTAAAAGAGTTATAGCTCTAAACTGTAAAGCCTTATTGTTTAAAAGATTAATAAAGACCATTCTTCAAATGGCAAAATTTTGAAAGCTTTATATGGCGAGGTAACCATTCTTAACGTATTAGAGGAAATCCCGGATCCGGAAAATTAATTAAATTCATGTACATCTTATTTTAAGGGGCCTTGTAAAGAATAAAATATAATCATCATGTAAACTGTATCATGTAAAGCTATTGAAGCATATGTGTCGAGAATTTTAAGTAGAGAAAATAATACAATATGTAATAAAGAGATGTCATCAGGAGTACCTACTATACTGAGTGCATAAATCAACAGTCTCCCCTTCCCTGAATCCTTGTATATTTATTGTTTGTTGTTCTGATTAATTTTCAGCTCGTCACAAGTAAGGCAGCCTGAATAATTGGCAGAACCAATTATTGCTGGTTCCCTAAGTTATAACACAGGAGAAGATGTTATACTTCTACATTTGTCCTGTCCTCTTCACAGTAAAGTCCATCGGTTAAAACGCACTTACGTCAACAACTCTGCCCCCTTAAACCTTTTATGTAGGTATTCTGGAAACACTTTGTGGTACTGTTTAGAGCTTCCCTAGCGACTCTTGTTGTATGTAGTCAAATATCGCGAAACGTTCTCCTTTCGCAATTTTTTAAGTCTTGCGAAGAGGGAAAGTCATATAGGGCAGTATGTGGTTAATTCAGTAGATGCGTATCAATACGATATCATTTTTCGTAAAACATTCTTGAACAATCAAATTCTTGTGAGCCAGTGCTTTATTGTGATACAGTTTCCATAAATTTTTCTTCCATATATCTGTCCGTTTTCTACAAATATCTTTATGCAAGCTTTTTTGATATATTTTATCTTTATCAAATAGTAGTCTTTATCAACCGTTAGTAGGCAACTCTTTATGAATGGTATGAATCCATAGAACAAAACACCACGATCTTCGTCTTACTATCGTCTTCAGCTGATTCACGACTGCCTTGGAAACATTCTCCCATTTCTATACCACTTGTTCGTACATACTAGACTCGAAAAAATCTTCAATACTCTCATCATACCGCAGCACTTTATCTCCTTTTTGTTTACAAAATGGTTTATTTACTTTTTTTACTTTTATTTACTTATATACTTTTTTGATCCTGAATTATAGAATGTTTAAAAAAAATCACCAAATACGTCAAAACACATTTTGCTCAATTAGCTGTCAGTTCTGAACTACGAGTCCAAAATGGCTATAAATTTAAACAATTATTGCAGACAGGTTTACCAACATCATAATTATTATTTTGAAACAGACAGTTCTACTGCGCATCAACAAAAGCTTGCACAAACATTTCGATCAAACCTCGTGTGTACTTAGTTATAGCCAACTTTTCCAGAATTCAGGTAGGAGCTTCCTAAGCACGGCTATCTCCATTTCTCTCAGTACGATTTCCGACCAACAATAGGAGGTCTTTTCCTGCGTCTCCAACACTTTCTTTGACGGTTCAAAAACGGAGTCTATTATTCTTTTTTGTAAGAACGACGTTAAGAATAAAAGTAGGATTAATTAATCAATAATAAGTCATTATGGTATCATTAAAATTCCTAAACATAAGAGTTTATTTTGATTTGACTGTCGATATTTTACAAAATTAAGGCTTTTAAACACATTTTTAAGACTTTTGCCACAATTATAATATTTTCGGCCGCATAGGTCTGTTCCTTCAAAGAATATTACTAGTACTTTCTTTTTTGATACAGCGCTTTTATTCTGATACAGTAGTACTTAGGTCAAGTTTGACATTCTGCAAAAAGGTTTAGACGCTGATATTACAACCTGTTCGTCAGCAGACAGAGTGGAAACAACAAGAGTAACCATCTTTTATTCAGATAGTGGCCAAACTACATAAATTTCACTTTTCGGATATTAATGATTGTCTCTTATATTTCTTTTTGTCTGCCTGTATCTGTTTGTATGTTTGTATACCGGTTTGTCTGTCTGTCTGTCTGTCTCTGTCTCTGTCTGTCTGTCTGTCTCTCCACACACACACACGCGCGCGCGCGCGCGCACACACACACAGAGGCGTGAACATGCTCTAAAATACCATTCCGGGTTGGAATATCCCGGAATATTCCTCTTTATACAAAAATATATAAAACAGTTTGTAAAATCTTATATTTGAATACATTTTGTTATTTTATCTGATTTATTACCTACTTAAGATTTATTATTACCTATCTGACTATTGTAATAATTATTATTTTTACCATCATCATCTAACTTTTGCTTAAAAAATATACGTATTTGTATTACTTAAATTTTTCTGGCATTAATATATATAATGAAAGTTCAACTATTAAATATAATTTCATGAATTTGCTTAGTTAAAATTTTTTGACAGAAAGGCCGCACGAAATGTGCGTGACGCAGTTAAAGAAACGATAACTGGAGAATTTGGTTGAAACATGAACACAATGGGTGACAGTCAAATGAAAATTCTCAAGTTGAAGAGACTCGGATCGGCAGGGCACGTAAAAAGGATGGAAGAGAAGAAGAGAAGAGAATTTCCAAGGATGGCGTCATAGGGAAAATTTCTGGGAAGGAGGTAGAAGAGAAGACAATGGACTGGCGAAGATCACAACATCGGCAAGGCTGCAAGTGAGTTGTTCGGTGCCATTAATTGACGACAGCCAGTGCCATAGAATACAGATGTTGTAAGAAGACTAGGGACCTCTGTTATACTACATGTAGAAGAATTTGTTTGTTTACTACAGTGTTCGCTTAAAGTCTATCTATAAATATTTTTTTTTTTCCCAAGAACTCAGAACCATTGAGTAAATAGAAGAATGGCTTACAGCATTTGGTATGTCTGTACAGATCAAGCGTGATTTGGGGGGGGGGTGACGGGGGCCTCTTGGACGTCCTCGCTCCCCAATAAAAACAAAAGACTAAAATAAAGAAAAGAAAGAACGATAGAAAGAAAATAAATAAAAGAGAGACAAAGCTAGGAAGTGAATTTCTTATTTTCAATGATTCTTACTTTGTTTCTTAAATTCCTTCCTCTTTAATTTTTTTGGGGTTACAAGAAGTCCCACAGCTAGGTTTGACCCGGGCCCGTGGCTGCTAAGGCCGGTTTCTGTACACATTATTGGATTTCTCCCACAACGTCGTTGAAAACTAAATGCTGTTCGCCTAAAAAATAAAAGACTTAAGAGAGCGCGAACATACGAATAATAATCCTCTTATTTCGTGGTAACGAGAGAGGAACGGTCACGAGGAGAAACCGTCGCTCACGTGTCTTCGTGAATGCCAAACACTTGACTACACGAGAACTCTCCTTTACAGGCCGGTAAGTAGCCACTCGAGATGTCCTCGTGCATACTTCCCGTCAGGAAGTTGTTACGTACGCCTAATCGAGAGACTCTTTGTCATTACTTCTTTTAATGAAGATAGACCAGACTCATCTTTAAGCACTAAGGAAACCTAACTCTTTCTTCCTTCTCTGTGAGTGTGTGAGTGTGTGTGTGTGTGTGTGTCTGTATTCTTTGTTACTTACACGCTTGTTATGTAATTAAATAATGACTTCGAGTAGAGAAAGTGAAAGAAAGAGGAAGAGACGTAGAGGATTTGTTATCACTCGTTCACATTTACAGAGTGTAAAAACGAATTTAATACAATTCAAATACACGTCCAGCTTTCCACGAAGCTCTCAGCTATTCAAGCGTGGTTGGCAAATTTTTACTGGCGGTTACATAAGATTGTGTTTCTGCGAGAGATACATGTATCGTCTCTGACGGGCGAGTTTTTCGGAGATAATACATTTTTTATTGTATTGTCTATACAGTACACTGAACTCAGGTTTCACAGTCCACAGAATGTGATAAAATATGTAAACAGTCACTAAACTTCCAGACCGAGGACCAACTGTTTTACCTGTAAATTTAGGAAGCAACCCCTCGGATCCTGTCAATAGTAGATGCCATCTTATACTCAGTCTCCTTTAAACTGCGCAGGAGCTAACAATGGCCTTCTCATTCATTCAAAGCTTAAGCATAATTTTTTGATTATACAGGAACAAATTTTACAGGCAGCGCATGATCTGAACCGACGCGGCCAACTGGACTCATACGGTAAGTTCACACCGATCTCGGAACCTCCAAATTTGCAAACTAAAAATAATTATCTTTTATTTTTATGTGAAACTTACGTTTAATACGGCTCGATTTGCTAGTCCACCCGCACGTACGCGGACAAATAATACGTACGTCTTCTCTGGCATACCCGGGCCAGATAAGTAACAAGGGCACACAATATACTACACACATAAACAACACTCCCCCCCCGCACGGCTTGCCACCGGTGGTGGGTTCAAGGTTGGCTAATATCTCTCTGGCTGGGGTGGGGCGTGAGTTTTATCTCGGCCGGAGGGTGCAACAGGTGTATGGCCTAATGCCTGATAAGATAAGACTTACGTTTAATAACTTCTATTATAGGTTGGTATATAATACTCGTCTCCAACGTGCCATTCAAACGGAATCGGCTGTTGGCTTTTGTTCTGGTATACACCTGAGGTCAGTTCCAACGAGCTTTTCTTCTACTTCTTCTTCTTCCTCTTCTCCTCCTCCTCCTTCTTCTTATCCTCCTCCTCCTCGTCCTTCTTCTTCTTCTTCTTCTTCTTCTTCTTCTTCTTCTTCTTCTTCTTCTTCTTCTTCTTCTTCTTCTTCTTCTTCTTCTTCTTCTTCTTCTTCTTCTTCTTCTTCTTCTTCTTCTTCAAAATAAGGATATATTTTCTGAAAGCTAAAGCCAAGCTTTCATTTTTTGAACTTAACACCACACACCTTCTTTAATGTCATATTCCACATGAATTCTTGCCATGTAATTAAAATTATCAAAACTTTAAAATCAGGTTGTGGTTACCTTTAATTTGACACCATACATGGCCTTTTATGATTGTTTTAAAATTTCCTCCCCTCACATTATTGGCTTCCGCTCATCTATTTGGAGGGAAGGTCCAACCTCAAAACAATAGAGTTCTGTGGGCTAAAGGTGTGGGCACACATACCAAGTTTTACGAAAATCGGGCGATGTGTTTAAAAGTTATCGTGAGACACACCCCAAATGGATAGACAGGCAGACAAATGCCAAACGGTCAAGTTAAAACTGAGAAAGCACTTCGCTCTTTCAAATAATTGTGTTTTCTTCTCATTTGTCATTGATTTCAAGCTTTTGCCACTGAAAGCAAATAACTTTGGCCTTTTTTGTTGAAATCCTTAAATTCTAATTTTCATTAAATATTTCTGAGTTTAAAAATTCCTCTCTTCAATTAACCTTCGGTTTCTTGGACAATTAACACATCATCCGTTGCAAGAGAATATTAAAAAATACTTTAAAGTTCAACGGTATCTTTGAGCGTCCATGTTACCGCTGTTGCCGGCGGCAACAGTACTGGAAATAAGAGAAAATAATATTAACTATATCACAGATTAAATACTTTAGTTACTGAAAAATTTGAAATCCGAACAATATTAGTAGGGAAACTTGAAGAAAAGCGTAGCATTGCTTTCGAACTGGTGGGCACATGTACTGTCTTGTGTTGCCGGCTGATATCAGCAAAGTTTTACTGATTACGGTCATTGACCTCGTACTAGTTGTCACTGTACAAACTGAGGGGGGGGGGGACACTCGTCGTCCAATGTGTTGCCGCTGTATAAACCGGCAAAACGCTTAGTTAGCAGCTATGTTCGTTTTCGGAACTAACGTGCAGTAGATACTACGTACCTATTTGTGTTTCGTTCGTTTAATCATGTGTTTCTCTGTTTGTCTTTATTATTTTTAATTCGATTATTTGTGTTCTGATTTATTCTGTGTATTATCCTTATAATGAAGATCAGATCCCGTTAAACCGAGACCCTCTTATTCTCCCAGCGAATGATAGAAAATGCTTTGAAAAGAACACTTGGTACAAGAAAAATTCTAATTAATTTTTAGGTTAAGTTTTAGACCTATCACAACCGCCAACAGGTGTTATGTACCCACGCCACGCCACCGATTCAAAGACTTATCCTCCAATTCGTTTTATGTCATTCAAATATACATTAAAAAAAGCAGGAAATAAAACAACCTTATTTTCACTCGTAGACTTCTGTGATCAGAACTTTGAATAACACTTGTAACATCACTCATATCGCCCATACTATAACGTGGTATCCTGACTGGTAATTTTGAAACGTGATACCAATATAAAGTGGTTGTAAACCGAAAAGCGTTTTTACAACAACCTTATCTTACGCTTTAGTAAGGTTTTACACTCTCCTTATTTTATATGTCATATCTAACGTAACTGATTTATTGCGATTTGAGCTTATAATACCTCAAACAATATGCTGAGGATAATCCTTCCTAATTGTAAAATCCCCCATAGGTTTTGTGTGTCAATGTACTTTGATTTCGACTAGTATACGAGAAAATTTCTGCCTCCGATAAAATAGTTGCAAACACATAGGCGTAACTTGGGAGGGGCAAGGGAGCCAGTCCCCCCCCCCCCCCCCCCAATGTTCCGAGCATTATAAAATTTTGTTTCCGGTTGTTATAAATAAAAACTAACAAATAGTCAAACAGTGTTTCTATGCTTGCGAGCACAGTAAGCACTATTTATCAACATCTGTACTGTTATCAGACGACAAGTTGCCATAAATTTATTATTCTTGTTTCTTTCGAAAAAACTTGTGAGGGGAATGTTTGACAGATTTGAATGATATACGTCAAAATAATATTTCTGTTCGAAAAAAAAAACGCTAGAGACCTAATTAACTGGAATACAATGCGTGCCTTTTACACAGACTCGTTTTGGAACACCGTAATGAAATAATAAGCACAGCTGTACTTCTAAGAATTTGCTCTCTTTACTTTCCTCTCTTTGTCACACATATTCTTCTGAGTAACCATGTCTGTGCTCGGATTGTTTACTGTTTGATTCTATATTATCGCTGTTTTCAGTTCAGCAGAATTTCGCAAACACTACAGGCCAGTGTAAAAGAGCGGTATGTGTTGTGACTGAATCGGCTTACTGCTACTACTGTCGAGCACTTTGTGACAGTGTGCCTAAGGGAGAGGTTGCGTTTACGAAAACTGGGTATAAGAATTGGAAAGAACTGAAATTGTTTATGTTTATAGGCCTACAATATATTTGTTCTAGGTAAACATAACTGGAAGTACAACTTATGAAGAAAGGTTTGTTGATCATTGAAAAATGAAATTGTCCCTCGTTTACTAACTAAGAATTATTACTAAACTTTCTAATTTTGTATATAATACATGTTATTAATTTTATTATATAGATGGTCTCACTACACACTTGAATTTATGAAGGTTTACCCTGCCCCCCCAAAGTTAGGCCTCAAGTTACGGCCATGTAGTAAACGTATAGTACCAACGAACCAACCGACGTAAACCACACGGCTAATTTTCCCCGTCAGCTGTTTATATTGATGGCGTACAAAATAAATTAATGTAACCGAGCGTAATAATTGTAAGATAATAACTTTCTCTTACCAAGTTCTAGTGCCGATAGTGTTAATTACGTAATACAACTGAGAAAGTACCAAATGTAATATTTCAATATGTAACGAGCTATAGACATTTTATCGATCGTGTTTTTAGGTCTTTGACATTAAAGTTATCACGCTTGTTTATCCACTTAAAGTTATCACGCTTGTTTATCCACACAGTCTTCTTCTTCTGATAGTTCCTATCCGTTCCATATCATACAGACTATTTTAACTTTCTGTACAGCATAACTTCGTACCCAACCTTGACCGCAATCGCGTACATTTTTGGCGTAGTGTGTACTTCTGCTTAAAGTGCGAGTCGTCTGATCACTTTTTCTTAACCCCACCACCGCCCCCTCTTGTGTTTGTTTACTTATTACTATATTTTCCTTCAGTTATTATTCTTTACGTCGATTATTCAGTTTTCATTTAAAATGTTCTGGTATAAACACGGCTACAGTAATTGAATGTCTTATTGTACTCTTCCTAGTACGTAATGTAAATTGTTCTATAGAAATATTGCAACAGTACAAATGTGTTGAGTACTGTGCATTGCACAAAGTAATTAAAATAATTAATTGAAATAAATAAATAATTCATATTGTTAGCAATAATAATTCAGCTTTCTATCTGAACTGTAAAAGAACGACCAACTTTCATGTCGGGACAGGCTGATCACGCCACTCTGCTATGTCTGTGTGTACACGCGTATGTTACATGTGTGCGTGAGACCTGTCGATTCCTGAAAAGTGTCACCCTTAATGAACGCTATTAATTATATGAATTTATTTATTTTGTAAAGATTGTGTGCATAATATCACAAAACCAAATACACCAAAGTGTGTATAAAAATAAGACGCACATGTGTATAAACAATAGTGTGAAAAGGATAAAAAGTGCGATTGTAGTGAAAATAAATATAAATAAAACTTATGTTAATTAAGATAAAGAAAAACGGTTTATACACAGTGAACGCATAAAAAATTACCGACAAGATGAATATCGGGTAATGTGCAAAAGACTTCGCATTTCGCGAAGTGTGATAATAATCGTGTGTAAGAAGGGACGCCTACGACAGACTCTGACGTGCAGAATATTGTCGAAACATGATTTTAGCGCCCTAGGGTATAAATACACGAGACGCGCTAACTTAATTCTCTTTCTTGTTCAACCATAGTAGCAGCCGGAGGTTCTGCCCAGAGACAACAACTTTTGTATATCGACCACAGCAGCAGCCGGAGGTTCTTCACGACTACTCATCACTTTCGTGAGAACACCTGCAACCTGAGGCCATGACGGGAGACGAGGGAGCAGCCAAGTACATGTAATAGAATCCAGCGATGGATCAAGGACTCCAGAACTACACGACTACAAAGGAGCATCCAGGATCGCGGACCTAGGACCGAAGAGGACACGCTGCCGATTTACCACGACAATAAGGTGAAAAACAACCATGTATTTGTAAAACAGAGACTCACAGAAAGTCAATATAATTAACGATATAAAAAGAGAGACAATCCAATTCAAAGATGAATTAATAAATTTTGCAAATCTAAATATTTCTTGTATAGTAATTAGAGTAATGTTTTAAAAAATGTTTTAAACTATAATTTTGAATCAATAACTTAGTCATTGATATTTAAATTGATATAAAAGTAATTAGTAAATTTTATTAGAAAACAAAACAATGTATATGCAGTATATTCAAAAGAAATTAGATCATTAGAAAGAAATTAGATAATCTAATAAGTATCACACTAATGAGCAAGCCGAGAGCAATATTAGATAATTATAAATGTGTATTATAGTATAAGATTGTATATTATGTCTATGTGTAATACGAGATTATCACTTATATGTAATAATTAGATGTGTGCTATGACTACACACACAAGCAAATAATAATGATATTTTAAATCGCAACCAAATGAGAAATTTTTGATTAAAAATATTTTTAAACGACTTTAAACTAAATACGTTGTGTTATTATTATTACGATTACACACCCATCATATACACACTTCATAAATGGCTTCCAAGAACGTCGGAGAGCGCACATTAAATAAATAAAAAATAGTGTTGTTGTAATATATTAAGAAAAATTGGGAAGAAAATATATAAAGAACAAATTTTAGGGTAATTGAAAATATGAAGGATTGAATTACAGCTACAGCCGTAAATTCCCCCCCCCCCCAACAGAGATTTGTGAGTGGGTGGCAAATTTATGCTGCCTACGGCAAAATGGTAAATCCGCCGTCCCTGACGGCATCTTGAATTTATGTACTTTTTCTTTAATTAACCGGCTCTTATTCTAGAGATGCCCAAGACATTTCAAGGGGACGAAAAGAGAAATGGCATCAAACAGTGTTCACGTCATGGGACTACGGAGTCACAGAGGGAAGCGCGGGTTATTGCTGATCCATCAGTTGCTGACGTTGATATTTCTTTGCGAGATGCGCTCATAGATAGGATTTAGCAAGCACATTTACTTCGGTATCCAAGTTACTTGTATGAATACAAAAACTAACTTTTTTCAGTCCGCCTTGTGATTTCTTTTTACTTCCATGTTCCATAAGGAAATGGAAGTATGGTGATGGCGAAAACAATCGTGTTCGAGATAAGAGCTGATTCTGATTGTACTACCCTCAAAACATGAAGAAAAGTCTTTTATCGAAAAGTGCCTGTGTGTCTGTGTGTAGAATTTTTTTTTGGCAAACGATAACAGCCTCAAATTCAAACAGAATCAAATAACTTTTTGCACACTTCCCTGTATTGTAGAGAACTCAAGGCCTATTGATTTTGGTGAAGATCGGTTAAGAGAAAGGGGTAGTTTACCTGCAACATTTTGTGTTTTAACAATGGTAATTTTCTCTATGACGAACGATAACTGCCGCACATTCAAACAGAATAAAATAATTTTTTGCATACCTCCCTGAATTGTAGAGGACTCAAGGCCTATTGATACTGGTGAAAATCGGTTAAGGGAAAGGGGTAGTTTACCTGCTACGTTTTATGTTTTAACAAGAGTAATTTTATCTATGACAAACGATAACTGCCGTAAATTCAAACATAATCAAATAATTTTTTGCATGTGCCTGAGTTGTAGAGGACTCAAGGCTTATTGATTTTTGTAAAGATCGGTTAAGGGGAAGGGGTAGTTTACCTGTAACATCTTATTTTAACAAGAGTAATTTTTTATGACGAACGATAACTGCCGTAAATTCAAACAGAATCAAATAATTTTTTGTATATGTGCCTGAGTTTTAGAGGACTGCCTGAGTAGTTTACCTGCAAGATTTTATGTTGTAACAAGAGTCAAGTACTTAATTTTAATAACTAAAGTATCCTGAAGAGAAGATCATAATAATCCACTGTAGAAACGTAGACGAAATATCTATAAATTAAGAGGCTAGTTGAAGTGGGTGGGGTAATTTTTCTATAAATGAAAATGATAGTTGAAGTGGGAAGGGCTTTTTAATTATATGTCATGTGTACTACGTTATCGGCAACAAAGAAGTAGTTTGTTGTTAAAATTCCTTCCCGGGCTGTTTGGCCGTGGTCCAATGTTTTCTACAAAACCAGACGTTTCAGCAGTGCTATCGACTGCCATCATCAGTGAAAATCAAGTGTGCTAACGTGAGGTGGTATACGTTAGTGACCACAGTACTGTGGTTAAGGCTGAAGAAAGAAGTAGTTTCTATGGAAACATTTCATTTTGAAAATGATTTTTAAATATAAATCTTAGAACATACTCCTACGCTACTCCTAAGCTACTGCGCACCTATTCACGTTTGGTTGATCAAAACGTGAACAAGTTTGCAATCCAATCCAATACAATCCAAATCATGGGAATTGCAATGTAGTATTTGATGTGTTCCATTTTTCCACTCAGTGAGGAGGTTAACGCATGACACACAGCATACATTCAGAGCCCAGCCCTTATCAAAATCTCCACTTGACAGCCGAAGTAAAGTGCATAACAATTGTTTAAAAGTGGCGTTAAATTTCGCCTATGAGACTTAAAGGTTTCACCTCATACACAGCAGGAATTGTCTGAATGATTTACACAGTTTCTTGACATTATTAAAACAAACGAAATTATGTTATACCAAATACACTTCTAAAGAGAAGGGAACTAAAATATCGTGCTAACAGGCTCACTGTCAGTTCAATACTGACCACCTCTTTACACCACAAGGCCGCATTCTTAACAGGCCTGAATATGTCAAAAAATGAATAAGCCTGCACAGTCTTGTTTTTGGTAATTCAGTATAACACAACACACTATTTTGTTACATACATCTTGAATAAAACCGCTGAATATAAGTTAAAGAGTCCATTCGCAGGTCAAAAAATGTTAAATCCAATCAAAATCAAATCAAAATCTATCAAATCAAATCAATCAAAAGTAACTGCCACACAAAATCTATGGTTCATGAAAAAATTCTAATTTCATCTCTGATTTCATTTAGATGAAAATGTACTAGACTCACCATTTAGTTTTCTTGTAAAGAAAATCATGCTGACCATTGCTATAAAAAATTTCATTCCGGTTTTCAAGCAGAAAGTTCATATTGATCGAAAAATAAGCTTTATATTTTTATGTTATTTTATTTTGTGTAAATCACCAACATTATAACTAAAACATGTTCTATTTATCAAAAAAATATGTTTTTAAATAGCTACCTTTCTCTCGGTAGGGCACGGGACTAGAGGAAGGAAACAAGATCGGAAAGGGGACAAAGTTGGGATACGGTCGAGAACCCCTGATCTAAATCATTGATGTAGTCATTGTCACAACCATAGTCAACTCATGAAGCTATTGTAATTAATCAGATAACACGTCTACACATACTTTCTTCTCATGAGATTCCCTTACAGTTTTGTTCTTCTCACCCTTTCTTTTTTAGACTTCAATTCTGTCTTTGAACTAACGAGATCCTCTGCTGTCTCCTGCAGCTGTTGTAATTGTCAATTGTAATTAATGTTATTATATCATAATTTTACTTAAAAGTGAGGCTATAGAAATTTTTAGTTGACATTTGGCGATAGACACAGGTGTCAGACTGTATACCAGACAAACAGATGTTTTGAACATAAAAATAGTTTTAGAAACTTTCCCACGGTTTGATAAAGATTTCACCCGCTTTCTCAATAAGCGTGACTCTCAAGGAAGTAATAATCGTAGGAGACCTGGCGAGACACGTCAAATAAGAAATAATGGTGACAAGGTCCAGACAGAACACAGTAACACAGTAATTTCGCCATAACGTTGATATTCTTTGGGGGTGAGTCAAGTAAAGGGTCACAAGTGTGAAGGCAGGTGTACTCCGTGAGAACATTGGTGAATACAAGTGTTTTACTCCGTGAGAACTTTAATCTAAAAATTGTAACACACCACCAAATCGTGATGTATGGTAACATGATGCAGTTTTTGACGAATAATAGGAAGTTTTATAAAAATTTTAAGAAACTACCCTCACTTCAACTAGTTTTAGCCAATCATAGTTAAGGTTTTAGAAATAAGAGAAGGAAACACCACTGTAAATAAGAAACAGAATTATCACTGTTGCACACCACTATAGAAAAATTATTCCGATTAGCGCTTTCATGCTTCTCAGCTCATCGTCAGATCGGATTTAGTAAGCGCTAATCGGAATAATTTTTCTATAGTGGTGTGCAACAGTGATAATTCTGTTTGTGATTATAACCACTAACACAACTTTCATAATTAAACTACTGTAAATAAGGATTACAACCCACGAATTGTGTATAAAAAGTCAACCAAATACTGGAGAAAACACATTTGATCGTAAGTGTTATTAGAGAGCTTATGTCTGTCACACTTTGACTTTGGTTTTAAGAGAGCCTCTCTAGCCAGTGATAATCAGTCATACTTTTGTTCTTTGTAAATTTTAAAGAGTAACTAAAGTAGTTACATTATTTTGTTGAAACTAAGTACTAGTAACTGAAGGCATTTAGAGTTGACTAAAAGTAATTGAATTAATTGAATTACGTTAATTTCAAGAATTAGTATTATAAAGAAAACTGTAAAAAGTTTTGTATATGCGAATCATCAGTATATTGTCTTCAGAGAAGAACGGTTCAAATCAACGATTTAAATTCACCTCCGAAGCCACAACAGCTAACAGTTGTAGCCTAGCAACCACTCGATAGGTTACAACACAGCAACGTCTAACAGATCTCTGTTCCTATCTTTCTTATCAAAGGCGCACGATTCAGAGATATGCTAGACCTTACATACAAATATCTCGCGATTTATTCTTGGCCACAACTGTTCGTGACGCATCTGATTAAAGTAAACTGATAATATGCTTCCATACGACGCGATCTTCAGCTAGGATTGCAGCCATGTTTGTATTATGAATTCCCAATTACTTTATATTTGATCCAGGCGTATTTATTGTTAATAATAGTCTTAGGTTAACACATTTTAAGGTTCGTTTTTTCAGTAAAATTTTCAAATTGTAATGCTGTAAAAGCGATAATTCTAAATACAATACGTTTTATAAGTCCGTAATCTATTTTAATGGGATCAAACGATGTAGAAGTGTTTAGTGGAAAAGCTAATTTCATTTAAGATTACTTGTACTTTTTACATTATTACTTATATTATTAAATGTTTGTAATAAGAAAGGTTACCACATATAGTAACCTATTCTGGTCCGTGATAGCAACGTCGCAGTACAAACTGCTTACACACCACGGAACTGATGCCGTTATCGAGATCCGCATATTTTAATCGATTTTTCAGGCTAACATTAATCAACGTTAAACTTCTGATCTCGTCTAGTTATAACAGCAAATAACGACTGGCTTTATTTACTTAATGTTAACGTTTTAAACAAAAAAAAAAGAGAAAAAGAAAAATTATGTTAGCAATCAACTGAAATGGCGTGTCACGGATTTGATGTAATTTGAAAAAATTACCTACTTCGTGCACTGCGGCTATTAAAGAAGCAAACACTTGACATTTGTTAAACCGCTTTGCTAAAGTTAAATTTTAAATTTGTTATTTATTATATTAAAACTTATTCTCGCTCAACACTTCATAAATGTTCGTTTTACAAGGCTACGGCCTAAATGTAGAAAAATTATGACGCGTGCGCGCGTGCGACGCGGATTAACCAGCGTTGCAAATCGTTTAACAGCATGTTTGAAGTTCGTATATCCTGTGATTTATTGTTACACTTATCATTTATGATTCCTGTGCGGACATTACTGCTAGGCGTCAGCAAAAATGACAAGGAGTATAACAGAAAAACAAACCGCATTACCCTTTGCGAAAGCGTTTACCCGACCTGATAGAGGGATGATATTATAGTAGGCTTTACAATCCATTGGGGACTTTTTCATCGCTCTTTAAGCGCTCACAAACCCCGTTTTTCTGCGGCGAATCAGCTCTCTTTCTTCTTTCTTCTTTCAGTGCTAGAGGGTGGTGTGTGCTCTTGCACGATATCGTCATTTATTTTCTCTTCATTCTTCTTTTATGGCGTCACAGTTCGAAGTTGAACCTTAGCCTCCCTAATCATCCGCCTCCATTTTTCCCTGTCCTTGGCGATCGATGTCCATCGTTTTATTTTAAGTAAATTATCAGCATGCCTCACCACTGCGTCAATCCAGCGTGTCTTGGGTCTTCCGACAGATCTTCTACCCTCGATATAACTAAACAGTACCTTCCTAGGTATTCGGTTGTATTCCATCCTAATGATAGGCTATGTCCTGCCCGTTGCAATCTATGCAGTCGGATGGTGGTGGCCAGATCATTGTCTTTATACAGCTTGTATAGCTCCTCATTGTGATATATTCTCCATATCCCGTTTACTTGGATTGTTTCATATATTATCCTCAAAATTCTCCTTTGAAAAGTATTGACTATGTTAGCGGCTTGTTTATTCAGAGTACAAGTCTCGCTGCCGTATGTTATCATAACTTTATATAATGTGACCTTGGACTGATGGTGGATATTCCTTGTCTTGAATATAGATGTCAACGAAGCGTATGTTCTATTTGCGGCCTGTGTCCTTTTCTTATTTCATGTATTTCTTAATTGTTTTCTGCCATTCAACATCAAAAATATTTAAAGTGATTCACTATTTTCAGGTTTAGTGGTTCAGTTTCAAACTGTTTAGGTTTTTCTCTTCATTCTTCTATCCCAAACTTCTTCATGTCTCCCGTAACGTGGCCGATGCCTTTTCCCCTACTCCCACTCGTTTCTATTCCGAATTTTTTTCTTCTTCTTCTGTCTTGTAGAAGACAATCCGCAGGGATTTGCTCACACCATCTAATCCTTTGGATAAGTATCTAAAATAAAATACGTATGGAGAGAAGTAGCAAGAACATTTAGCAGGAATACCGCAAGCACGATTGTCTGCTATCGTTGTACGAGCTGTCGGGAAAAGATCTTTAGGGTAGACTGTGAAAAAATAGCTGAAGAAATTAAGGAGAAACAGTTACGTTCCTAAGGTCTATAATAAATACTAACTTTTTTTTTAATTTGATAATGATATTTCGAAATTATACACTCATTTGTTAATTCACAGTTATTAAAGTTATTAACACTCATTTCATGCGTATAACCAAGGTATTTTGCTAGTAAATAAAGACTCTTTTGTGAAGTCAAAAAGATAAAATTAACATTTCTCCTAATAACTCACTTTACACTGCAATAAATACTCAACAGAATGTATCTGTAGAATTTCATTAACAGCAATCATAATGTTTTTCAATTACTTATAAACGATTCTTTGCACAATATCCGACAAAAGAATATATATTAATGTACACTTTAATTTTTTTTTGTATCAGCCATCTAAGGGCCACATGCCAATTTCAATTGTTTATTCCTTGTTCTTTTCTTTTTCACCAATATTCTTTCATCTTTTCACTGTGTCTCTTCTTCCTGTCTTCAGTCCACTTTAACCTGCGTTTTCCACTCTCCTACCGTGGACTCCTTCCACTTTTAACACTTTTGCCCGAAAAAATTCTCTTTCAATTGCTTCTTCTGCGTGTATATTATTTTTTTCTAAATCCTTTTGGACTTCTTTAATCCAACTTGATGATGACTTCTTCCCCCACAGATATTTGAAGATTTGGTTTGTTAACCTATTATCGTCCATTCTATATAAATATCCAAAAAATAATAGTCTTCTTTTTCTCATTGTTTCTGTTATATTTTCTATACTTTGATATATTTCATCACTATTTCCTAATTTCCAACCTTCTGAAGTTTTTCGTAGGCCTAACATGTTCCTAATGATTCGTCTTTCCAGTATCTCTAGTTTGTCTAAATTTTAATTCAATGCTTATATTTTAATTCACTTGCATATAGGCATTCTGGGCTCACTACTGTACTGTAATGCCTTATTTTCGCATTTTTAGATGTGCACTTTTTATTGTATATATTGTAACACAACAAATTTATTTGTGTTTGAGGAGCCCCGCGTTCTTGGAGCGCCAAAATGTAACACAACCACTTTTCATCACAAGTGTAAATTAATTTATAAAGCCCAACGTTCTTGGGAGACAAAATGTAACAACAATAGTAAATTAATTTGTGCTGTGCTAACATTCATACAACATTACTAATAACGTGTATTTATAATTGGAGTTTGGGTTGTAATCATAATAAGAGTAGTCCTTTTATAAATTGTAATATGTTTTCATTAATTTATTCAAAATAATTATAAGGGTTCAAAAAAAATAGCATTTATTTCACCATAAAATATTCATTATCAATTGTTTCAACGTTTCTTTGTTGCAGTACATTCATCATAAAATAAGTCTTATACCTTATATTAGTAAAAATCTATGTTAAACATTTCTTTGTTACACTATAAATTCTCGACTGCTCAGTCTGACTGTGTGCTTTATACGTTTGTTCTTATTTACATTATTACTCTATGCTTGGCATACATCTTAATGCTTTATAAAATTTTAAATTGACTAATCGAATCGTTGGTCTTCTTCTATATTTCCAACTACTTTACTTTATACATTTCGTGTGATATTACACACTGATTACTTTACAAACTTTAAGTGAAAATTTAAATTTATTAAATCAATTGTTAATCATCCAAGTAATGATTTAAATTAACTTTAAATTAATTGGTCATCATTAAAGAAAATTCTTACTAAAGTTAAATTACATTCTCTTATCTCTATCTACATATGACATAAATTTTCTTTACTTTTTAAATTTTAAAAATGTCTTTTCAATGTCTTTATTTTTTCATAATTATAAATTGGTTATTTGTCACCTCAATTCTGCAGATTGTACCCATGTCCTCCGGTGATCTGTCGGTCCTCTCCTACTGGATTTTCTCTTGTGTTTTCCGGTTCCACTTGTCGTCCTCCAATCACTCGTCCTTCATGGTCCCATCTGATGGCTGTAGAATGGAATGATAGGTTGCTCTGCATCAGCTGCTGTTGTTCTAGTAACCGCCTCTATTGCTCTGCATATCGTTCCTCTGCTTGATGTGCTCTCGCCATTTGTCTAGAGTGTTGACGTTAGTGGTTGTAGACTGGTTGTATACGTTCGATAATTGTAGTTAAAAATAACCAAACTAAGAGTTACTGTTCTTGATTACTTGAATTAACGTATTGTCCATTAGACTTTACAGTATATAAACAAAAATCTCGTCGATATTGGACGTAGCGTCCCGCTGTGTCTGAAGACTGATTGAAAGTAATTAAAATTCGCGTCGCTGACGGACAGAGCTAACCGCCGCAACTGAAAACTGATTGAAGAGTAAATTTGGCTCTCCTGGGCCCGTATTTATATTCACCAAAAAAACCACACCTGTCGGCTCAGGATTCTGCATGTCAGAAACTGTCCGTGGCGTCAGTTCCTCCACTATCGTTCAATTTCACATATTCGCACATTTTTGCCGATTGCAATGTCTAATGCGGATTTCAACGTGACCTAACATTGTCTGATTTAATTACACATATTATACGTAATTATCATAGTGATCGCATCATTGGTGTGATTACTATGCTCTTAAAATCGCACAGAATTCGCACTGAACGTCATAATCACACCATTTTCGCACTGCACATGTGTCTGATTTTTATGCATATTTAGAAGTCTTTGCAATCTTTCTAACATTTACGGTTTGCTTATAATTAAATAAAACATTAATTTAGTATCTATTTGGGGTGCGATTGCAAACTTGCAGGCTTGAACAGGCTTCACGCACACACACTATTTACTACTGTACACTCTCTCAGCAATAATAGCGTGATCATGCATGTTCATTCCTGCGTCTAACTCAGCTTTCAACTTCACACCTGCTCGTCTATTACATATTACTAAAATTAATCTAAATATTTATTTAATTTAATACATGCACATTACAGCATATGCTTGTATTGTCGCAATATCTTTAGTTATACCATATGCCCTTTCCATCTTATGAATCGTTTCTTCTATAGCAGATTTTTCTAAACCATTCTCTTGAATTATTTCTACTTGATACTTAAGTTTTCAAACCCTCTCTATTCGACCAATATCTGTTACCAGGAATTTTGGTGCATTTTTAATTTTTTTGAGAAATTTGTTTTTTTCTGCAGAAATTCTTTTAATTTCTTATTACTTTATTTTTTATTATGTAAAAAACTGGTATATTTATAGAATATTAAAGAAGTAAAGGAAATACATTTAATTTATTATTGTACTATTCTATGAGATCCTCGACAAAATTTCATCTCTTAAATTTTTTTAGTTTTCATAAATCTTTTACACGTCTGCTCAAAAATTATAATATTACCAAAGTGGCTACTTAGTCACTTACTTAATAATTTTTATTACATATAAGGCTTATGTATTAGGCCTAAGTTTTCAAAATTTCTTTCAATTTACTTTACTATTACGGGTAACGTAGAAAGAGCAGTTTTCAGGGGAAAAGTTCTTTTCTTTCGTAAATAAAGGGAGTACAAAAATGAAGAATGACGGTTAAAATATGTTTTTAGAATTCCCATATTATTTCTCATTGATTGATGAAGTCGGAAAACTTCATTTTTTAATGAAAATATAAAAACGTTATGGGTATATTAAATTAAAATTGTAGATTAAAATATCGCATGCATAACAGCCTTTCTATCTGCTTAATGTTAATGAGCAAAAACACAATGGAAACTATTTGCATTTTCTTATCAAAAATATTTTTTTGACATCTTCCTAGCGCTGAAGTATCTTGTTGTTGTCCTTCTTCTTCACTTCACGGATTAAGCACAACTACTGTTCCCTCCTCACAGCGTATCTCTTCATCTTGCTCTCGCTCTTCCTATATCCGTTGCTCCGAAGGGTGCATTAGGTAACCGTCTATCCTCCACTGTGTACATGATGATACGATCATTCCAGGCGACATTTCTGAATTGTATCATTTGTAGAGGATACATGTAGCTCATTTCCAATTTTCTCATTACGCAAACGGTCTCGCCTTACACAACCCTTTGTTCTTCTCAAAAAACTCATTTCTGAACTCTGAATTTGGTATATAATCTTTCGTGTAAGCACCTACTACGATTCGCACCGACATACATGAAGACAGACACTGACATTGTTTTATAAAATTTAATCCTTGTTTTTTCGTTAGTGTTCTATGTATGATGCCACACATCATCTGAAACTCACAGTAACGTCTAGTCTGATTCATTTCACAGTCAGTAACGTCACAGTTTCATTTCTAATACTGATAACGCACCCTAAAGTAACGTGACCTAACGCTAAATATATTTCGTTTAAATATTTCAAACCTTTCTTTTTTTTAACAAAGTAATCAATAGGTACTTCACATTGACCTGACGATACAAGTAAATAAGATTCCTAGGAAAGGAGGACAGATGTGACCAAATTAATTTTTGTAACAAAGTGGGTACGGATGTAAATCTTATGGTAACTCTGTTGTAACAGAGGACGAGATAAACGACTTAGAATCGATAGACAAAACTACTTGTAAATAAGTAAAACAGGAAGGAAAGAACAATTTAAAGTTCTTAAAACTTGCAACATTGAAAACCGCAACCAGAGAAAGGGAATAAAATACAGTCTATCAGTCAGACCCCTTATAAAGTATGTAAAACAAATAAACAGAGTTACGCGGGACAGAAGCATGGCGAGAAATAGAAACACTCCGATATTCCAGATTCTGTAGCACAACATACTCTGCAATAGGTTGGTTAATGAATAAAAAGTATCAGAAGACTATCGGAAATGGTTTGGGAGATTAATTATGTGAGACAGAATAAGGAAGGAGAAATTAGAAGGACGGCAGTGTGAACGGGTATATTGAAGAAGTATGCAGAAGACAAGACACTGATCAATTATTGCGGAATAAATCGATACTTAGGACAGCGAAAAGTATGTGCGTTAGTAATGTGGCAGAATAAAATACGCTAGGCAGAAGGAGAAGAGCGCATCGAGAAGATTGTGAAGAGACGAGATGGACGATTCTATACAGTGGAGAAGATTAGATGAAGTAAGACGGATAGAATGTCGAGGAACAGAAGACCGACGAGGAACGTCGAGTGGAGAAGAATGGAGAACCTGTTTCAAGAGAGGAACACACACACACACACACACACACACACACACACACACACACACACACACACACACACACACACACACACACACACACACACACACACACACACACACACACACACACACACATATATATAAATATAGATATAATTACTTTAATTATTGAATTATTTCTTCATGATTACGAGTAAAATTAATTACGTATGTTATGTCATATCATCTACTAATTTATTTGTTTGTGCTTTCTTAGAAACTAGACAAGAATGCGAAACAACATTTTCAGGATTGTAAAAGTATTAGACGTTGCAGCTGCAAAACTTGTTAAACAGCCTAAAAGTGGAACAAGATCTGATCACACTAAAGAAACTCCCCAGACTTAAGAAAACGTAATTCTAAAGTAAAAACATTTATTAAAACCATACCACCAAGACGTTTATAGTAATACATCATGTTCTGAAATCTTGTGTCTTACGTAAGTGGCGTCCCTTTGGTACGAACTAATGGACACAAATGTTGTACACAACGTAATTTTCATACATTATGAGATCGGATATCAGTTAGTTTTGCGTTTTACGTGTGTGGTTGGCGGACAACATTCCGTGGGCGAGCAGTTCGGCTGCCGAGACTACACACAGTTATGAATCAAACGATTGTGGGTTAGCAGCTTTAAGAATCTAGGTCACGATTCTGCGACACCCGCATTGTATAGCAATCAATGCCTCCTTAATTGCCGGAATGCATTTAATGCGTTGAATAAGACACATTGAATTGAAAAATACTAACTAAATAATTTAACATTTCGTAACAGAGATATAGAAGAATGTATCCTGCCAAGTTCTAATCAAATTTAAATTACGAGTATTTCTTGTCCTTCAGTGATTTGCCTTAACGTGGTATTGACATAAATAAAACACCTGTACAACACATAATTCGGAGTAATGAATAATCTTATTCAAAACCTGCAGGTTATACATCTCTCATGTTCTTACGAAATCGTTAAATAAATATTTCATTCTTCACAAAACACACAATATCAGAATAACTTAATCGTTCAGAAATTTTTAATGATAAATAACTCTGTGTTCTTTCACTGAAACAGGTTTTCTTATATTAAAAATATTTCACTATTTTCTTAAATCTATCTTTCTAATTTCATTGCTTTATTATGCTGTTACGACAACGCAGAAAGCGAATAAAGCCATTAGATGTAATTGTAAGTATATACCTTTCTCAAACCAATTAGTAATGTTGAAAAGTATTGGGTACATGATAAGATATAAAAAGTACTATCTAGAAAGAATTTGAAGAAACTATTAGTAGTACAGATTAAAATTAATTTACCTTTTTTTCATCCGTCGTGTGACTTCTTTTTTCATCCGACGAAGTCACACGACGGATGAAAAAAAAGGTAAATTAATTTTAATCTGTATTGAATCGTGACTTGGATACCAGAGAACATGAGTTTAAAATAGTAATAGTACTTGACATTTTTAATACGTTACCTAAAAAACTAAAAAATACCCGACTCTTTCTTTCAAAAAGTCTTAGATGTATTTACTTCCAAATTTACTGGTGTTTCGGAAAGCAGTTACTATTTTTATTCTCAGACCTATAAAAAAGTGTGAGAAGAGCCATCACCTTGCAGAATTTTAGGCGTGTTCCTTTACTTGCTGACTTAAGGGTTCGCCTAATGCTCCCGCACATAAGGTTGAGCTTATACAACTTATTCACAACGTCGTTGCATGCATTAAAAGCCACACTGTAGTCCAGGTATTCAAAATTACTAACTTGTTCTAGGACAGTACCATCTATAACAGTTTTTGCCCGTACGGGATCAGTTCCACGAAAAGCCATCACCTTGGCCTTACGTGTGGATATCTACAATCCAGTCTTTACAGATTCGATTTAACAAATATATCCCCATCTGCAATCTGTTTTCAGAGTCCGACAGATAGCCTAATCGTCCGCAAACAACAAAATTTCAATTGTAGAGTGATCAATCATAAAATGTTCTGGAAGACACATCTGCCAGTTTTGTATGACATCGTCGATATACAGGGTCCGCCAGTGAAGCGGGAAAATTAAAAGTACCCAATTTTTCATGAAATATTTATTATCAGAATTTTTTTTTTACAGATTTTAGTTGAGTAAAGTATGCCATTATTTTACTTTTTAAAAATAACGCCGCTCAAGTGAGAGCCATTTCTGTGTAAACATTCTTCTAATCTTGACTGAAAATTTTCCATCACTCGACGAAGCAGGTCAGGTTGAATCCGTGCAATTTCTTGTCTGATATTCGTTTTTAATTCCGGTATGGTGTGCGGTCTATCAATGTACACCCTGCTCTTCAGAAATCCCCAAAGAAAAAAGTCGCATACGGACAAATCTGGGGATCTTGCAGGCCACGAGATGTCGCCATATCTGGATATGAGTACGTCCGGGAAGAGTTCTCATAAAGCAGCCATGGACACACGAGCAGTATGACTTGTGGCCCCATCCTGCTGGAAAAAATTAATTTCCGGAAACCTAGGGAGCTGTTGCATCAAAAATGTTCTGACCATGTGTGTGTGTAGCGGTCTGCATTGACAGTTGTGGTGTTTCCTCTATCGTCTTGGAAAAAATATGGCCCAATAATGCCAGATGATGAAACTGCACACCACACCGTAACTTTCGGACTATGTAATGGCTTTTCACGCAACTCACCTGGGTTTTCATCATTCCAATATCGACTATTTTGTTTGTTTACATATCCATTCAAATGAAAATGTGCTTCATCTGACATAAACATGCGGTGAATAAAGTTTTCATCATCATTTACACGTCGCAATATTCCTTCGCTGAAAATCCTGCGAGCCAGCATATCGCCATTTTTCAACTCCTGGATTACTTGAATTTTGTAAGGATGAAAAGATAAGTCTTTATGCAAAATTCGTCGTAACGATGTGTCACTAATGTTTAGTGCGGATGCATGTTTCATTGCAGAACGTTGTGGACTACGCGTCAATGCTACTCGAACTCTTTCAATGTTTTCCTCTGTTCTTACAGACCTTGTTGCTCATCTATGCTTTAAGTTTAATGTGGAACCAGTTTCTTCAAACTTTTTCACCCATGACGTAATTGCATGAGCGGACGGCACTCTTCCATGTCGTGGAATATTGAAATGATTACGAAACAATCGTTGTACACGTCACACAGTCACCGTTCTTATAAAACGATTTTACGCAGAAAGCACGCTGTGCACCGGACCACTGCTCCATGTTTAACAAATGGCATTAAATGTAAAACAACAATCGAAAACCTCCACGCCCTCTCGTGAGCAGAAAATGAACTATTGGACTTTCAAAATGTCCCGCTTCACTGGCGGACTCTGTGAAAATATAAATATAAATTAATAAGAGAAGGTGATAATGGACACCCTTGTCGTACTCCACAATTGATCAGGCCAACTCTAGGAGCTGTTCTCGGTTTCCCCACTTCTATTAAGATTTTATTCTCCACATAAAGACGACACATAACATCTGTATTGCTCTAATTAGATGCTGTGGGATCCCTTTCCTTGCCATTATTGCCCATAGTTTGCTCCAATTCACTCTGTCAAACGCCTTCCCGAAGTCGATGAAAGCTATGTATGTGGGCAGCTGGTACTCTCTACGCTTTTCAATAGCTGGGCTATTTCATGATCTGCCCTTCCTGAAACCGTTCTAAGCCTCTGAAAGCATGGTTTCCGTTATTTCATTCAGCCGTGTTCTTAATGTAGATGCATATAATTTATATGAAGTAATAAGAAGGCTGACTCCTCTTTAGTTCCTGCAGTCATTACGATCACCTTTCTTGAATATGGGAATTACCTTGCAATCCGCCAGTCGTCAGGAACATGAACAGTGGTCCAGCATGGATTAATGAACAGCAGCAAACAATCATGTAGCAAGGCTTGTGCATACTTTATAAGCTCCACGTTCAGCCCATCAGTACGTGGTGCTTTTCTATTCTTACAGCGGTGTAGAGCTGTAATTCATCAATTGTTATTGGGTCCACACAATCACTGATATCATGAACGGTTGTTTTTCCAGCTGATCCTGGGTCCATAGCTGCTCATAGTATTCAAGCCATTGTTGTTCTGAGATATTATTGACCTTCAGGTTATCCCTTTCCGTTTAATTGAAATGCCTTAATATTATGTAAGCCTTGTCCTACCTGCCATGTACATCGTGTTCTATATCACTTACATATTTATCCCATGAACTAATCTTTAACGAAAGGCCAGACCAGTCGCATCCAAGCGGCCGAAATGAGATTTCTCACCCACATGGCAGGGTATACTCTCCATGATCATAGAAGAAACACAGATATACGGCAGGAACTGTATATTACGAGTATACTCGACAGGATCGCCCAGTATCGGCTGAATTGGTGGGAACATCTTTGCCGAATATATAACTGTAATTTACGTTTGCTAGATATTACCTTCTTAAAGCCCGCTATTGGAGCGCAAATTTAATGTTAATAGCCTCAAGATGTGGTGCCAAATATAACTGTAATTTTTTTTATTACTAGTTGTCATTAATTGTATTGTTAATTAATAGATTACGTTTTTTAATCTAGCAACGGTAATTAAAGTTACAATGAAGTCTACTGATGTTAATTGTAATTGTGTTGAGTTACTTAAGCGTGATGAGTACAAAGAAATCTTATATGCTCAAGAATACTAATTGCTGTATCATCCCACAGGTAGTTATTAAATAACGAAAACGCATACACATTTATCAATATAATTGTTGCATTTATTATAATTACTATACTTGGCATTCATATTAATTCCATATGATTAAATATTTTATGATCATTCGTTAATTTAATATTATGATCTATCTCATATGACATTCATTCTAAGATCTCTATCTCAAGGTAAAATTTAACACTTAGCTCTATTAAATATCATGTTACACATATTTTATATAGAAATGGATTCATGTTTAATATATGAAGTTTATCTTTAATAAGACATACGTGAGTTTTTGTGTAATAAGTACGTGGCATATTTATATACGTAGGTTCTTTGAGTAGGACAGACAGGTATTTTAACAATATATTAATTAATGCATAAAATTTACTCTTGGTAAGTTATCCAAAACTGCGGCGTGTAGAACTGCGTTGATTATCATCCCCACTCCTTAGCTCTGCCAAGAAAATATAGATGCGCTAATCATATCGTGGTTTTGATCACTATACACTGACTAAGACACTCCGTCATCTTCCGACGTTCCAATAAATAATTTCCGGTTACTAGTGATAAGTTTATTCTTGTTACACGAGTTATAATTTTCACACGACTGTTTTCGAACACATATTTCTATCCGAATTGTTTTACAAGTTATATATTACTATAAGTTACAAATCTTCACAATTATTTGTACATGTTAAATCTTCGTACGTTTTAAGTCAATTCGCGGACTTTCACTACCGACTAATTCTGAGTTTCCGTAAAGACTCTGAACTGTTACGTTAAGACTCCACGAAACTTATAATCATCTCGTCAACACTTCCGACCGACTCCTCCGAAAGATTATTATTAGACACCTCGATCGCGCTCTCGGCTTATTTTATATACTGATTCCACCTAATTCCCTCTTAAGACTCTCTTGGTCCACCACCTTCTTTATCATTGGTTATCGTTCTTACTTTCCACGAAAATTCCCTCCTATTTCTCTTACACGTTGCCACGCTACGTTTCCATTGGTTTTTCGTTCTAGACTTCCTAGAACTTTACTTCTGGAAACCCGCCTACGTTGAATTCTGGTTTCTGATAGGATATCTTACTTCCCTACTTTCTTTTCCTTGCTTTTGGCTCCACCCTCGGCCTGTGACGATAGTTCGATTTCACACGCGTCAATCATCCTGTCACCTTTTTCTTATGTCCCATTCAGACACATTCTCTTAATTGCCTTCTAACGCACAGCTGCTGTACTCCACTTTGTTCTAGATTTTGCCGTATCTCTTTGTCTGGCCCCTCGCTGACTTTTCTATACCCAGGCGAGACCAATTTCAGCATTGTCTTCCAATGTCCAGCTGCATCCTCTGTTAGAGTTCACACACTTGGTGTGGCTTTTCTTAATAAATTTCTCTCTGATGTTTTTGCTATCCCTTACTCAGAATCACCCTTTTCTTTAACGTCCAGATGTGCTCGTTACATTAGTTTAATAACCTACTGTGTGGCTATCTTTTGTATTTCTGCGTGTACTTCTCACCAGGGTTCCTTCCTATGACATTTAGCTAGACCACTCGTCGGTTTCGCTACGCGTCCAGTTGATTAGAGCGTTCGCCTCCGTCGTATTCCTTCCTAGTATTTTCTCATTGTACTTTGTTCTGGCGATTGTTCTGCCTATCAGCCAGAACAATTCCTTAATTGCTCCACGCTTTTAGCTGCACTTGTTAACTTTGTTCACACGCCTCTGCCGCTGTTGTTAGATTTATGATACCTACTTTGTACTTTGTACTTACATGCTTTAGTTACCTTTTCTGCTGCATCCCCAAACAACTCTGGAACTATATAAGCCGATAAGCCGAGAGGACGGAAAGTCCGAGGAAGCGCTGGAGTGACCAGCTCTAATCTTTGCCTATTTGAGACCGAAACAAACCATATCCTTCGTTTAATCCATGAAGATGATGATGATGAAGAGTTATTACTTTTATCTAAATTCCCTGGAGTTCAGTTCTGGAGTTCAGGAAAGTAACTTGGTTTCCTTATATTATAGTCTCCAAGTCACGTGTATAAGTTTTTAATTGTAGTATTTGTAAACACTTGGTTACTCACTGTCTCGTGACTTCTTTAAAACTTCCAATAACAACGCGTTTCACGGATAAATCCTCATCATCTGGTTATAAAAACACCAATCCTTCTGGAGAAGTCGTCAAAAAATCAAAAATTATTACCAAACATCACAAAGCACTTCACGCCACGCCGCGACCTGGTGCGCACCACTACCCATAATTTACGTAATTCAGTTTCCTTGTGATCTTACGTAACGAACCTAGGGTAAACGTACTTTATAGACCCACTGCAAGGACTGGAGAAACGACAGGACGAGAAAATTTAATTCGAAAGACAAGACCAAGCAGATGGCCCAAAAAAAAACACTAAACAGGAGCAGAAAACAGACTTACAACCGTTAAAAAACACAACCCTTTTATAAGCGATGGAAAAACGTAAACAGTAATGTAATTGCCATGCAGCGCCTTGAGCTTACTACGTGGTAAGTTGAGTAAGCAGGTTTACTTGGAACTCAGGATTCAGTATTAACATGGATATTTGAAGTAGAAAAAATAAATTCTCCCCCAAAATACTGGAGAAGGTGAGCAGTGTTCTCGTTATTTACATAAATGTTCTCAACTCGTTAACATAAAATTGTCCTTATGTTCTTATTCCTCGACAAATAGAAATATCCAGCAACACCTATAAGTGGCTAACGCGGTTTTGGAGACCGAGTAGAGACTAGGACACACTCTTACCCTTGGAGTAAGAAATGCCCGTAAAGGCGGATGACTTTATCTTTGCCGACGCCGTAGGATGCGGGAGGGGGGACAAGGAGACATCACCACAATGAACAGTCTTGTGAATATATCGAACAGAGAAAAATAATCTCTTTAGTCCAGTAAGACAACCAGTTTATGGGAGACAACCCAGACAGAAGGTGGCAGCCCCACCATCATTTTACCCTGCGATATGCTAGTAACGTACGCAGTAAATATATTACTTATTAAACAGTCTCAGGTAAGGAATTACCACAAGGATGGCTCTCCCCACACTTCTCTATGTGTCTAAGAGTTTCGTTTTAACGAAATACCAGGCCTCTCGAATTCAACCAACCAAAAGGAGATTTTTCAGGACGTTACAGGGGAGATATGCAGAACACGGAAGGAACTGAATATTACGAGTGTACTCGACAAGATTGCTCAGTCTATACATATAAAACTCAAAGACTGAGGATTTATTTCTATTGAATACAAATCCACACCGTTACACCGATTGCCACCAAATTTTGCACAGGTAACCTTTGACACAAGGCAAACTTGCTAAAGTTGGAATTTAATATTCTGCCCCGTTCGCACTATTTAGGCCCTTTTGATTATGCCTTTTTGTTAACGTGTATAAAGATGTCAACAACACCATGGAGACAAGAATTAATTACCATAGTAACAATTAAATAAACAATTACTATTTAGCGTCATAGGAACTGTACCTTTGTCCATTCCTGCAGTACATTTTCGATGTATTTAATATGCGATTGTATCGATACATTACGATGTGGAAAAGAAGTGTAATAATTGTAAATTATCCTATTTCTTAATGCAAAGCGAAAATACGTTGTGTTTTCATTTGTGGGGTTAGGTGACGACGGTTTTTGGTTTTTAGTTTACTGCTGAAATAAATAAAACCCATGGTTGAGGAAAACATAACTTTTAATATGTTATAACACTATTTTAACGGAATAATAACTCATGGATATGATTTAATAACATAATGATTTAATCTGTGTAACATAAATTCAAATTATTGGAAAATTCCATTCGATACATAAGGTTGTCACAGGGTCGATATTTATCTCAGGATTTATAATTAAATAATTTTAATATATTTCGTGGGAATTCTTGTGGCTGCTACGAAAAGTTCCCTTGCATGTGGATTAATAATAGAGAGTACCTTTACAAACAATATATTACTTATAATCTAAAAATTTACACAAATTATATATTAAGTTACATACAAGTTTGACGATATTCAATTTGTCCGTCTCAGAAAATAATGTGGTTTATTAACGTGTACAATAAATGTTTCCTTGTAATCACTGTTCGCTTAGAGATTGAATTTGGTTGCACTTTAAAATGTTTACTAGTGATTAGTGTTAGTGTAAATTGTTATATTGTCTAGTGGTTGTTCCTTGTTAAAAAAATATTGTCAAATTATACTTTACACATCTAGACGATATTGCTGAAGGGTTCCTGGTCTATTCTGAATATTTTTCTTGATTGTGTGTATTATTTGTTCATGAAAATTGTAGTGGAAGGATTATTATCTTCGATGATGGTCCTTCAGATCTTCTTTCACAAACGGGTTATCTATTTTTATATACTTTTAATTACCTCTAGACACGCACTATTCAACTGCTTTCCATCACAATTAACAATTAAGTGTTATTTCTTCTTTCTTTTAGTTACCTAACTCATACAAATTTCTTAAATTTTGATTGGTCATTTATGTACAGTTTAAATGTTATAGGATCAACACCCATTACCTACATTATATTTTATAAATTACCTTTAATAGATAATATTATTATTATACTCTAATTATATATGCAATGTTTATACAATTATTAATTAGATAATTATAAACAATTTGATACTAAACATGCCTCAGTTTATAACTGTAAAACCTTATTAATTTGAATTTCTATGATATGTGGTGGAATAATTTGTTATGATTGATTGTAATTTCTACTTTGACTACCTGAGATAAATATATTTACATAAATTAACTGGTGACATAAAATCTTATAACATATAACAAAACTTTTAATAATAATAATTGTTTTTGACAGTTTTAGTTTATTTATACTGCTAAACTATTGTCTGTATGATAAACTAAAATTCTGTCTAATAATAACAAAACACTTCCATCAAAAATAATTACACTGTTTAACGGTAGTCTGTGTAGCTATTTCTTATGATCACACTCATTACTTTAAAGGTTTGTGTCCCTTTTCCTTTCCTTGATTATAGGCCTATATGATTATAATTAATACAATTTTATTATATGGATTAGGTACTCTTTATTGGGTTTGGATTATTATTCAGGGTAAGTTGATTAGGCCTACTAGGTTTACTTATTTCACTTTTTTCTGTTTACTGCCCTATTCTACTGGGTTATTTCTGGGTTTCTGGATAATATTATATAAGTCAAACCAAATAGTTTTCCTTTAATTTGCTTTCAATTATTATTTCTTGGTTCCTCTCTGGATCGGATTCCACTATTATTTACTATTCTTTTGTAACATTTTGTTTCGTTACAATGTATATACAATGCTTATAACACACTAACACTTAAAATAAAGAACCTAACGTTTTTGAGTTAACGGGTACTTGTGTTGACATAATTTGAAAATACAGATACGTCTATATATTTTGTAATTGTCTTAAACGATTATAAAATTTATGTTTATATGTATTTCTGATGATGCAATGAATAAGTAATGAAATATATTAAATACTACTGCTAATTTATCTATCTATATATTATGTACTGCTGTTAAAATGCACACAGTACATAATAGGGAGATAATAAATTTTAAAAGAGAAAGGATGCAGATTTTGTATTGAATGTAAACAGAAAACATTGGGAATATCGACTTACTCAGGCAACATAGAGGTCGATTCCTATATGATGTAAAACCATATTTAGTTATATGTTCAGAAAATAATATATGAAATTGGAATGAATATTATAAGAAGAGTAAAGAGTAATAAAATTATAATGTAATAAATAACCAATAGAATTACAAATATTAGAGTTAAATAAAAGATGTTTAATAAGAAATAGAAAAATGATATATGTTTTAATAGGTATATGATAAACAGATGTAAAGAAATTAGGGAATTATCATGGGGGCAATTTTGTAAATTGTTAAGGATTTGTTTTGTATAGTGATGAAGAAAAATGTATTAGTCTAATTTTAAATTCAATAAGAGTAACGTTATGAGTCTTCAATTAAATTCATTAAGAGTAACGTTATTAGTCTTCAATTAAATTCATTAAGAGTAACGTTATAACTCTAAAATTATATAGCTAATAGTAAATACATGAAGAGTCTAATTTCATAAAATAACATTTGTACATCATCAAAGTTAATGTAACATGGAAAAGAAAATAAAGTAAAGGATTTTAAATCGTGATACCAGAGTTTGATTATAATATTTAATAAATAATTAATAATACGAGAAATATAACAATATCCTTGATAGAACGACGACAGAAGAGGAACATCTTGGACTGGAGAAGAGTTTAAGTGGCTATAAAGGATAATTAAGTGTTTCGAGGAGACATCTGTGTTGCAGTAGTCCTGGAGAGCGGCATTCAGCGGTGAGAGCAATAAGAAATTAAAGTGAAGGAACAGATTGCCAAGCCTAATATTGCTTTTGAAAAAAGGTAAACAACAACCAGAAGTGAACCCGTGGCAGCTGGAAGAATTCAGAGACGGTTAAGTTACATTAGTCTGTTATTTATTACATGGTTAATTATCAAAATACTACATATTAACTGAATCTGGTTTGGTTTAAAGAAAAGAAAATAATAGATACAATCGTAAATACGATCAAATAACTTAATAATCATTAACCCTGAGAGAAAGAGTTTCTTTACATGTACTGGTAAATAAAAAAACATAATAACAGTAGGTACAGATCTTAGTTACCATACGTATAAATAATTACAACACATAAATGACGCATCCAACGTGGTGCAAATATTATATTATATATCAGTAAAAAAATAACAGTACATAAAATGGGCCCATACGTGAAAGCAAAGATTTTCTTTAAACCAGCACCAAATAACACAATTTTGTTAAATTTAATTAGCATAAAAATTTTTTTCCTTGTAATTAAAATTAAGTTAAAGACTGTTAAATGGCTAACAAACCAGAGCAACGATATGAATTAAGGAGTAATAATGCTGAAGAGGAAGAAACTGAAATGGAAATAATAGTAGAGGATGCCCAAGGGGACCAACCAAAGAAACCAAACCAACCAATGGATGCAAATTTCCAGGAGATGATGAGAATTATAATGGAAGGGAATAACAAAACCAGCGAAACATTATTGAAACAAATGAGAGTAGATAAGGAGGAATTAAATAAAAAAATTGATAGAAATAATGAAACATTGAAACAAAATAAGGAAGAAACTAATGACAATTTTAAGAAACAGGAAGAAAAAATCAATGAGAAATTGGACAAGACCAAACAGGATATGAAAGAGGATAATAAACAAATGAAATTAGATAATGAAAACTTATTAAAACAAAATATTGAAGAACTCAAGAAACAAATGAGGGAAGATAAGGAGGAATTAAAAGGACAATTGAAGGAAGAGAGTGAGAAAAATAAAGAGGAATTGAAACAACAGTTAGATGAGTATAAAACAGAAATAAGGAATAGAATTACAGAAACTAACCAGAAAGTTGAGAAAACTGATGAAAATTTAACTCAATTACGTGGAGAGGTAATAAATAAAATTATTGAAGTGGAAGAGAAATTAGGAGAAAATAAACAAGAAGTCATGGAACAGATGACGAGAGAATTGGTAAAACACAAACAGGAGGTAATGAGCAATATTCAATCCATGGGACAACAGTTGGACAGCAATAATACCAAAATAGAGGATACCATGGGACAATTAGTAGTAAGGGTCAATGAAATAGAACAAAATGGTAATCAAACATGTGTTATACGAGAAGACAAGAATATTAGTCATGAGGTGCCACATATGAAAGGATATATAAAAAATCCTATGGAGTATTTAAATAGAATGAAGGAATATTTGAATAGTACCAAGGAAAATAGATGGGAGAGAATTAAGCTAATGTTAGATCAAGGGTTCCATGAAATGAATGATTATTGGTGGGATGCTGTTAGAAACACCTTGAATAGCTACCCGGAATTTGTGGAAAGCTATAAAAATAAATATTGGACGCGATCCATACAGACAAGGGTGCGGGAGACCATAGTATATGGTAGGTACAATCCAAGTATAGGACAAACACCAACCTCGTATTTTTTATCGCATGTTTGCAGGGCAAGATATTTAGACCCACCCATGGACGACAGATATGTGGTGGAAGCTTTGAGTCATCATTTTCCTGAAACGGTAAGCTTAGCACAATTTGCCAGTCAAGCTAATACTATAGAAGCGATGACCTTGTTACTCACTGATTATGAGAGGAAAATGAATTGTGACAATCGCGTTAAACAAGGGAATATGAGAAGAGATAGCTACCCTAATAGATATCCGGAAGAACAGAACCGTGATAGAAATCAAATAGTAGAAAGGAACGACCAGAGAAATGTTCCAAGATATTAAGATAGGGAAGGTGGAAGAAATTACTACAGAAACGATAACCGGAGTGACCGGAGATATGATAATAATAATAATTACAATAATAATTATAGGGGCAACTACGCTTCAAATAACTATCGAGCGAATTTTATACGCCGCAACTATGATTCCCGAATCTACAATAGTCGTTACCCGAGGGAGACTGATCGAAATGGATATTCTCGCAGTGAGGAGAGACAGAGTTAGGTGAACAACAACTATGCACAGTTAAGAAATAGAGAGCCACATAGTTCCCTTTCCCAGTCAGAAAATAGTCAACAGGAAGGAAGGAGAGAGGAGAGAGTAACCATAAATGAAAATCAGGAAAACTAGAGAAGACTGTGAGTGAGTGCAGTGGTCAACCACAGTCAAATAGCCGATCACTGTCTTGGATAACCAGTTTAGGTCAGGATTTTATGGACAACGAGAAAATCAGTAAAAATGTAATTGAAAGTGATGTAGTGTCTATTACCGGTCAATATGGGAAAACCAATCAAAATTTTATTATTGATACTGGTGCCGAAATATCATTGATGAGTATGACTACATACCATGAATTAAAGGAAATGGAAAAGGGAATCACGTCATCCGAAGGGAAGGCTAATAGAATTTATGAATTACCTGTGAGCAAAATTACTATAGTGGGTGTAACAGGACGAGCCAATCGAACTGCTCGCAAACAAATAATGATGAATGTACAATTCAATGGAAGAGTGATACCATTAACATTTGTAGTATATCAAAATATAGAAACGGAAATATTAGTCGGATGTGATAACTTGCGGAAGTATGAAACTATTATTGATTTAGAAACTAATCAGGTGGTATTTACATACGATAAACAAAAAATACCTATAAAAATTATAAATAGAAATGAAGAGGTAAGGAAAATGGTCAATTCAACCAAATTAAGTGATAAATTTGAATACTCATATAAGGATAGACCAATCAATAGAAAGGCACTACAGCAGTTAACACTAAATAATCAAATGTGGGAGGAGAAAATGCAAGAAATCAGACAATTCTGTAATCATAATAATCAACTAAACAAAGAGCAAATAGATCAATTAATGGAAATTTATTTGAAACATTATGAAGTATTTTCAAACAAACCTGGCAAAATAGTAGGAGTGCAATGTAAGTTACCACTAAGAGAAAATGTGACATTTAACAAAAGATCATATCCCATACCCTACAAATTAAGAGAGCAAGTACAGGAAGAAATCGACAAAATGCTTCGTGAAGACATCATTGAACTAAGTCAGTCAGAACACACTAGCCCATTAGTAGTAATTCCCAAAAAAGATAAGTCCTTAAGATTGTGTTTAGATGCACGTCAAATTAATCAGATGATAATTGCTGATAAGATTTCGCCTGAGAACATAGGAGAAATTTTAAAACGTTTTAATAACGTACAATTTTTTAGTAGTTGGGATGCTGTATCTGGATATTGGCAAGTAGAATTGCATCCAGAAAGCAGAAAATATGTGAGTTTCATAGTAACCGGTAGGAATTATCAATTTAAAAGATTACCTTTTGGTCTGGTCAATAGTGTGGCTATATTTATAAAATGTCTTGATGAAGTATTGGGTAAGGAGATTTTGGAATTTACTACAGTATATGTCGATGATTTGATAATTGCATCAAGCAGTTGGGAAGAACACTGTCATCGAATTGATAAGGTACTTACCAGATTGGGAGAACATGGAATCACGCTAAAATTAGACAAGTCAACATTCATTGCCAGTAAGATTAAGTTTTTAGGGTTTATAGTTTCGGATACCGGCATATCGGCGGATCCTGATAAAATACAATCAATACAGAATTTCCCATGTCCAAAAAATGTAAAACAATTACAAAGTTTCTTAGGTCTTTGTAATTATTACAGAAGTTTCCAAAGTAATTACTTCGACCTAACACATCATTATCAACATTTAATTTGTAAGACGAATAAGTGGAAGTGGACCGAAAAGGATGAGGAAGTATTTAAGGAAGTGAAACTGAGATTTTTACAGTGCGTCATGTTAAGTCACCCAGATTTTAGTAAAGTTTTTATTTAAATTGTGATGCCAGTGGAGTAAGTTTAGGATCGGTGTTATATCAAGAAAATGACAAGGGAGAACCAAAGGTAATAGCTTTTGCAAGCCGTACACTAACTAAAGCAGAATTTAATCATACAATAACTGAAAAAGAGACATTGAGTGTTGTATTTGCAATAACTAAATTCCGAACATACTTATTAAACAGTGAGGTAGTAGTACGAACAGATCATCAAGCAATAACCTTTTTTAAAAACTGTAAGATGTCACATGGAAGGCTCACAAGATGGATGCTCCAGTTACAAGAGTATCATATAAAATGGGAGTACTTACCAGGCAATAAAAATATAGTAGCGGATATATTATCCAGAGTAGGTGATCAAGAAAAAATAATGGCCAAAGAAGCACGTAAAGTTTTGGCATGCTTTAGGAATAAAAGAGAATTAAAACTCATCGTGGAAGAAATAAAGAAATTACAGCCAACCGATATTAGAATACAAAAGTTGAGGAAAAGGATGGAAAGCACTTCCAACACTACATCACATTATATGATTCATGAAGGAATGATGTTTAGGAACACCGATAAAAGAAATACTGATTGGAAAATTTTAGTGCCAGAAGAAGTATGTATTAAATTAATTGTTGATTATCATGAGAGATATGGACACCAAGGCCAGAAGAAAGTAGTGTCAGCACTTAAGGAACACTTTTACATGAATAAATTAGAAAAGAAAGTAATTCGATCCATAGAAACATGTGATATTTGTCAAAACGTCGAGTTAGCTAATGTTAGATATGAGGGAAGGTGGATAAATAATCAAGCATTGAGATCGCTAGAACAAGTTTTTATTGACATTTGTGGACCGTTCCCAACTAGTGGTAGGAGACGTAGCAAGTACGTATTGATTATCATGGACAGTTTTACTAGATTTACAAAATTATATCCCATCACTAAGGCCAATACTTACACTATAGTTAAAATAATTAAAGAAAAATTTATAAAGGAGGTAGGATTGCCTAATAGTATTATATCTGATCATGGAACACAATTTAAAGGTGTCAAGTGGCAGAATGCTATGAGAGCCATAAAAATTCGTACGTATAAAACATCAGTTTACCATCCCAATAGTAACCCGGCCGAAAGAATGCTCAAAGAAGTGGGTCATCTATTCCGCACATATTGCCATGATCAACATAATAGATGGAGCGAATATGTTAGTAAAGCAGAGGAGTTTATAAATTTAGCCAATCATGATAGTACCGGTGTGACACCATATGAGGCAATGTATAAGAAACGCCCACCCAAAAATATCGAAAGTTTAGTTGATTTTACATGGTTCACTCAACCACAGAAGATCATACAAGTTATTATGGAGAGTCGGATTAAAGTGAAGGCAGAGGAAAGAGCCAGACGACAATACAAGAAGAGATATAAACAAATAGATTATCATATAGGAGAGTTAGTACTGGTTCGTAACAGACAACTTCCCAGCAGTAAGGAGAAATTGATGAAAAAATTATTTTTATGTTATGTAGGCCCATTCATAATTAATACAGTGAATGATAACAATACGGTAGTAATAAAATACCAGGATGGAAAAATTAAAGGAACCTACAATATTAATCAACTTCGCCCGTATAAGTCAGATAAGAAATAAATAAATTCTGCAACAAAGAACAAATGAAATGTATGCCCCGGATTGGGAAGGTGAGGTCCGAAATAAAGAGAATGTTTAGTCATGTTTTTGAGTTTTTTAGCCATACAATTAGGCACAATTGTTATTTATTATTTATTATTTTAATGTAAAACCAGTTGGTATAATTAACGTTGTTTTAAGTCATAAATAAGTGTTTAAGATATCATGATTCATGATAATAAGGAACCATATTTGTAATGTTAATAAAAGAAAAAACTAATTTGTTAAAAGAATTTTGTGAGGTGCAAATACCTAATTAATCAGATGTTTAAAAGTTAAGATTACACGATGTTGGTTATTTCAAAATTTCGTATAAAATTGTATCTGAAATTATGAAATAAGGGAAGGTATTATGTACTGCTGTTAAAATGCACACAGTACATAATAGGGAGATAATAAATTTTAAAAGAGAAAGGATGCAGATTTTGTATTGAATGTAAACAGAAAACATTGGGAATATCGACTTACTCAGGCAACATAGAGGTCGATTCCTATATGATGTAAAACCATATTTAGTTATATGTTCAGAAAATAATATATGAAATTGGAATGAATATTATAAGAAGAGTAAAGAGTAATAAAATTATAATGTAATAAATAACCAATAGAATTACAAATATTAGAGTTAAAAAAAAAGATGTTTAATAAGAAATAGAAAAATGATATATGTTTTAGTAGGTATATGATAAACAGATGTAAAGAAATTAGGGAATTATCATGGGGGCAATTTTGTAAATTGTTAAGAATTTGTTTTGTATAGTGATGAAGAAAAATGTATTAGTCTAATTTTAAATTCAGTAAGAGTAACGTTATTAGTCTTCAATTAAATTCATTAAGAGTAACGTTATAACTCTAAAATTATATATCTAATAGTAAATACATGAAGAGTCTAATTTCATAAAATAACATTTGTACATCATCAAAGTTAATGTAACATGGAAAAGAAAATAAAGTAAAGGATTTTAAATCGTGATACCAGAGTTTGATTATAATATTTAATAAATAAATAATAATACGAGAAATATAACAATATCCTTGATAGAACGACGACAGAAGAGGAACATCTTGGACTGGAGAAGAGTTTAAGTGGCCATAAAGGATAATTAAGTGTTTCGAGGAGACATCTGTGTTGCAGTAGTCCTGGAGAGCGGCATTCAGCGGTGAGAGCAATAAGAAATTAAAGTGAAGGAACAGATTGCCAAGCCTAATATTGCTTTTGAAAAAAGGTAAACAACAACCAGAAGTGAACCCGTGGCAGCTGGAAGAATTCAGAGACGGTTAAGTTACATTAGTCTGTTATTTATTACATGGTTAATTATCAAAATACTACATATTAACTGAATCTGGTTTGGTTTAAAGAAAAGAAAATAATAGATACAATCGTAAATACGATCAAATAACTTAATAATCATTAACCCTGAGAGAAAGAGTTTCTTTACATGTACTGGTAAATAAAAAAACATAATAACAGTAGATACAGATCTTAGTTACCATACGTATAAATAATTACAACACATAAATGACGCATCCAACGTGGTGCAAATATTATATTATATATCTGTAAAAAATAACAGTACAATATATATATTTATTTATTTAAATATATTTATTATATATTTATATATATTGCGGCGACGATACAAATAAATATTTTTTCTTAGGATAGTTATGTGTGTATAAATTATGCACAAGTCTATATTGGAGGTGTAGAAAAATTATTTATTTATACCACAAGTAAATAATTGTTTATACGATATATTTAAATAACACAAAATGTCATGTATAGTATTTTATTTATTATTAAAAAGTTTATATAGTTCAGTTTTGGTAAATTTTACTTGACCATAGAATTCCTTTACACTAGGCTTGACGTCACTCGCTCCGCCGCTCTCCGCTCTCACACTCTCTCTCTCTCCGCGCTGGGGTTCGCCGAACAACTGATAACACTGATACTGCTTTTACGTACAAATTGTCACTTTCCGAATCGTTAGTTTTATCACTCGGAATTGGTTATTATTAATTATTGATTGTTATTAATTATTCATACTTAGGGCGATAAAGACTGATATCCTTAAAAAGCGGTGTATATTACTTACACCTTCCGGCTATTCTTGAAGTGTTCCGCGTTATTAAGGATTTACCACGGTAGATAAATCTCTCCAAGTGGAAAATCTTCCACTAACACGTAGTAGCACTTAATAAATTATAATTGGTAGTTCACCCGCTTGGTTCTAGTCGACAAATTCGAAAAGAGTTCCAAGACTTAGAGTTACTTTAGATTAACCAGTTCGAACAAGAAAAACTCTTGACGAAGAACACACGTTCACTATGCAACGGCTTCCGATGAACTGCCCGAAGTACACCAGACAATCGACGGATCTGACTGAATTTAGGGGCTTCTGATTGGTCAATCGACTGTCTACGTGGTAGTTTGGACAAAAGATAGACGCGTTGCAGGCGAATCTTTGTAGAAGTCTGCGAGAGCCTGCATAGATTTTATTTAGAAATTTTATTACTCTTCAATTGATAAGCGTGAAAAGTTGATTTTTCAATTACTAAAAAACCACATTTAAAAAATAGCTGAGAACAACAGAGTATATAGAAAATGTAGCTATTTTCATAAATAATTCACTGTCCAAGTCTCATACCGATCGGTTAACTAACGCGGAAGATATAACAACAAAGGTTCACCACACGGGAACGCGCGCACATATTCACAAACAAAGTACATGACATTATAGAGCAAAAATTTACAAAGCATTTGGTACAACATAAGTCCTTATCCATCACTAAATACAAAACTTCTAGCTAATTGACAAAAATTGCATAAATCAATCTATAACATGCTCATGTCCGTCATCCACGCTCTGATATACTTATTCATAGATCATCATCCTGTGTTTCGTTGCTATATATGTATATCGTTGCAAGGTAACAGGTTATAGCCCAGAAAGAATGCACAATTAGTGAAATTTAATACATTTATTGTTCTTTCTTGTACACACTTTGTATTAAAATGTTCTTTTGTTATGTGACATAAATTAATTTCTTGTAATTAAAAAAAACTGACTTGAAATATCTTTAAATAAATGCTTTCTTGCTTTAAGCAGTTCTGTAATTTTTTTAAGTGTTCAAAGTCTTCTTTTTAAACCAAATTATTTTAAATTAATGTTCTTTGACGTTATACTTGAAAGTTTTATAATTTTGATAACAATTTTAAATTTGGCTTCCCTGTTTGGTCGTCTTCTCTGTCCTCCCGGTCGACGATTTCGATCCGGCCTCCAGCGATCCGTCGTCTCGGTTCACGTTCCAGCAACCGCCTCCAGGTACTGCCTTGCTCCAGGTCTCCGTATTCCAGCCGCCACGATCAGCAAACGATGCTCAGGAACGGTAGTTGAATATCTCGCACTCCGTGATGGTCTCCTGCTGACACTCGCTGCTAACACGACTCTACGGGCCCAAGCACTGTCTGGAATTGATGTTGCCTGTAATCGATGCCTACTGCGGCCGCCTTCGCTGTATGACGAACTTTCAGAGAGAGAACTTTCAGAGAGAGGAGAGAAGACTGGCTACTCTTTTTATAATCAGCTGAATGTATGCCGCTGAGCTCCCGAGTGACGTCACCGCCGATATGCGCGTAGGCGTCGTTTCTATTTACGCAAATTATATTCAGGAGCGCCAACGTGCACGCCGACTTCTAGACTTCTTGAATCTTCTAGAACACATCTTTGTAACACATGAATAACTTCCCTAACCTTCTATTTGCTACCCACATTACACAACACTTCACTCACATATTAAATTATATCTTCATAGTTTTTATATTGTCTTATTTTCTAATTTATCCTATTAATTCTAATTATTTTATTAATACTATTTATTTCCACACATTCTTTTATCGTTTGGGACATTTATAATAGCTGATAATCATTATTCTCCATATTCACCTACACTGAGACAGTTTGTCACGTTGCAATGTATAACTCAAAGGCTGAGAATTTGTTTATTTGTACTAAATACAAATCCACACCGTTACACTGATTCCGACTAAATTTTGGTGAAAAACACTGTGTAACTTGGAATTTGACATTCCGCCCCGTAAACAAATGCTATTTAGCGGGATCTTTGAACAGTCCGTGTGACCACACTCGTGCGTGTTAAAAACGTAAATAAAACGCAGGAGGTTGCGTTTTGTTGCGGGAGACCTTGAAAACGCAGGAGGTTGCGTTTCGTTGCGGGAGACCTTGAAAACGCAGCAGAGTTGACGACCGTGCGTTTTTCCACGTCCGTGTGACCAATTTCGTTGCTGTCTATGCGTTCAATGCGTTTCCCAACCGTACCCTAAGGCGCAGCGATCGTCCGCATTATCAGTTTTTACTTCGACTTTGAAGACAAGTAAACAGTACACGAGAGTTATACCTTCACACAGTTTTTACCATTTCTGTTTCTCTATTGAGTTGTTCATTCATCGTCGTATTAGTTACATTTATTCGATCTTATTATTCTGCACTCCGCTATTTGTTTTCCTTAACTACACTCCTTTTAAACTTCACCTTCAAATAACATTTCAGTCCCGTTTGTTTTCCTTATTATTCACGTCCTTTTAAACCAATCCTACTTTGAAGTACGAGTACTTTATCACCTTGCTTTGCGGAATGCCTCCGAAAAATGAGACAAAGCATTGGGCAGGTCCATCCAAATCCTAAGCGAGCAAGGTTATTGCGAGCAGCTGAGACGCCCGAGGAACGTGAGTCTTGAACAACAACGAAGAAGGCAGACAGAGATTAGGGCTGTGGAGACACCTGGGGAGCATGGGAAGTAACAACTAGTATTAACTAAAATACTTGAAACATCTTAAACAAATTGACTGCCGCATCCCCTAACAACTATGGAATTGTAAGCCGAAGGGACGGAGAAGTTCAAAGAAGCTTTGGAGTGATGTGCTGTAGTCTGTCTGCTTGAACAAACCATTTTCGGTTTAACCCTTGTAGAAGAAGAAGAAGAAGAAGAAGAAGAAGAAGAAGAAGAAGAAGAAGAAGAAGAAGAAGAAGAAGAAGAAGAAGATAAAATCATAAATTGCAAATGTTCTATGTCACAAACATAAAATGCTCGATATAAAGTTGAAAAGTTCATTAAAAACATGACGCAAAGCAACTGTCTTTAATGAAGTAGTTAGTAAAGCAATAAAGTAAAGTAATTGTTGTTACAATAGGAAGGATTTCTGCAATTAGGAGCAACTGAAAATCGACACTGCCTATAATACAGTGTAATTCACAACAAGGCACCATCGTTTGGTGGAAGCACTCAAAACGCGATTTCTCTTTGACAATTTAAAACTGCCGCTCGCGTACACAATATATATATATATATATATAACGGATCTTTACAGCTGTGGCTGTTTCTCCGTCCCCAACTTCCATTGTAACCTATCGTAGCATGTAAGTTCTTCTAAATTTCTTGCAACCATTGCTTCCGCTACGTCATCTCGCCAACTCCTCCGTGGACGTCCTCTTTTCCTCCTCACCGGTGGTATGCATTCCAGTATTTTGCGGGGCATCTGTCATCTTCCAATCTCTTCACATGCCCAAACTAAGTCAATTGTCTCCTTTCTATTTCATCTATTATTGTCCTGTCAATATTCATCTCGGCTCTAATAGTCTCATTTCTAAGAAGAAAAAAACTTGTTCTCGCGAAGTCGAAAGCGCGATGGCAGCATTCCGGAGAGACCCTTCATACGTTTGAGGCAAATAGTCTGGCTGGCTACGCTGACGTATCCAAAAGCCGGTTGCAGTCTAGACGTACAGAGATGGTGTCAGAGATTGCGAGATCAGCAAGCCTTTAGAATGGGACGTCACAATGATGCTTTTATTCACACGCTCTAGTTAAATTTGCCACGACGGTGTCTGTTTACAATAAACGACGTTATTTCACCGGTACCGGATGAAAAAAAGGACAGTAACGCATTGCTGTCAAATCACGCATAGAAAAAAATTATTTAAGAAACTCAGAATTAAAAAAAAAAATCAATAAGGTCATAACGATTCGAACCGTCGACAACAGACAAAAAAAAGTACCTTCGAAACTAGTATACAATGCAGGTAGGTTCTATAAATACAAAAAAGGTGATCCCCTTGAAGGAGACTGTTGGGATGCTATTGTCGCGGAATAGGGAAAGGAATTTGTCCAAGAGTGAGAAAGGAATAGGAGGAATAAAGCACCTGTACAATACAATAATTCCCTACTTCAGACTGAAGCACACTTGGCAACAAAAGCATTAAAGCAAGCCTAAGTGACATCACGGGCACCAGAGAATCAATTACGCGCTCTAATGACATCCGGTCTAATTGACATTTTAGTACGGAACGAATTGTCATCGGAAAACCTATGTAGAAATTACTAAAATTTATGGTATATTTCCGTTTTTGTCGACAGTGGTTTTACCGGAGTGCTCTAATTTATCGTATGCCAACTTAGTAGCACTTAACACTTTGCACTTACAGAACGAGTTCCTTCGCATTGTCTAACGGTTACGTGGCTTCAACAATCTATATAAACCTAAAATAAACTTCTTTTTTACAATGTATTTTCTATTTACCTTTTGTAAACAATTTGTAGTTTTATGGAATACGCCGTTTGTGGACAAACATAAATTCATCACTCATTCTTCCTAGGCACAAACTTTATCAGAATTCTCTTCCCCCATTGGATACATTTTTTCCTTACCTGAAAATATTAATTGACTTGAATTAAATTTTGCCAGACGTAACTGTCTCAGAATCAAGCAGCGACCAGCCAGCTTTCGTCTCTTTTTGATTTCAAGTTATGTATCCACGTTGGAAACAATGAAACAAAAATCATGCTCAGAATCGTCACTACACTCCACGACAAATGCTGAAAAATTTCGACGAAGACAGCATTTTGACAAACTAAGTAATTGTAGACATCACATTAAATTTACTTTATTTTGCGGGCCTAAAAATCTGGATTGTTTTTAGTTGTAACAAAAACTTGCATCTACTATCATGATTGAAATTTATAAGTATACTGTGCCACATACACACAAATAACCACTTACCACACTTACTGCCTCATATTATTATACCCGATGGTTACCTTCGTATGTTCATTTTCAACAATTATTTTCTTTCATCTCTTATTGTTCTTTTCCAGACTTTAGTGTAATGGAAACACTATTCATCTTTTACTTTTTAGATGATGAAAACTAACAATCCACTACTTTCAGCTAATAATAACAATAAATAAAAAATCAATGCTGCACTTTTATTCTACGTATCATGTATTCTATTTTTAAAAAGTTAATTACTTTGGGTACAAAAATGACATTCCGAATGTCTTAGAACACCATTTATTTATAGTAGTTGTGTCTCATAAATATTTATTACTGTCAACAGAACGGAAAGTCGAAAATTTTGTAAGAATAAAAGATATACCTTGCACGTAAGTTCGGATTTGTAATTACTTTTAAAACCAGGAACACAACACTTAAGTGGTATTATCACTGACAAACCTACACTGTACAATTTATTATTTCCGTCGACTAGCGTTTTGTAATAAATTAATTTCGCAAGGTTACTGTAAGTTAAAAATTCTAAGCACCTATCCTAGTTAAGCTTTATAATCACGTGCAAATTTTAGTTTAGGTTACGTTTCAATTAGTAGGCTACGTGGGTTGACCGTGTTTAAAGTCAACTTATTAAAAAAAAAACATACACAAAAAACACTAATAACGCTGTAGTACTATAAACTATAACATTAAACAGCACTACTGCACTACAGAAATCGTCACTAACAATAAACTGTAACAAGACCTTTGAAAATTTTACTACAAAGATAAGCGCTCACACGATACAGATCACATTCCACTCAACTGGCGCTTCCGCCTCAGTCGCAACGTTGCCACGTTTAATATTCCGGCCTTCTACTAGAACCGGCCATGGTTAACCCCCTAAATTACCATATATCAATAAAACATGTAATTTGTATATATTCTCGGGTATCGATATAGAATGAAGGCCGCTTAACCACATCTTGCATAAGAGAAGAATTAAGGATAAGATATTGGGCAGACTCTGCAGCTCTACAGTGACTAGTGCAATGAACTACTTCCAGTAACAATAACTACTATCATGTGTTAAGCTTTGCAACCCAACAAGGAAAGCGGTGACGTTTGCCATTCCACTGCACGTATCACGGTACTACTACACATTTACAATACGTTTAACACTGTCTCTCGCACGGTATTTCTAATTGCATACAGCTTACTGAACAATGTTTACAGAACCAGTAATACCCCACCACCAACACAAGCACGCGTTATCATTCAGTAGACCCCCCCCCCCGCTCTTCAGGCGTCTCGGTAGCACAGCCTGTGGTCGTGCAGTACATTCATCTTCTACAATAACACCAGACGGGACTACAAAAACTCATCCAACGGTATTATAAATGTTAGAATATACAAGTTAATATGTAGAAAATCAGCTTAATGTTAACTTAAATAAGATGTTTTGTTCAATAATCTTTGTAAATTTTTTATCATTAAACAGGTATTACTTTACAAACGACCCTCATAATTCCACTATCATGCAATCTTTTCCAGAACTTATCACTGATTAGTCTTTATCATTTGCCCTTCCAGTTAGGAAAAAAACAGTACAAAATTATTGTAATAAAATTGTATAAAACAATGGCAATACCTACACTACTGTATGGTTCTGAAACTTGTGTCATAAAGAAAAAAGATGAACAAAAGATACAAACAGCGGAAATTAAATTTCTGAGATCAGTTAAAAGGTTTAATAGCCGAGCTCATATAAAGAATGAAGCGACAAAAAGTGATTTAGATTTAAATAGATTTATTTAAAGAATAGAGAAGAAATGGATTCAGCACATAGATAGAACGGAAGAAAGTAGAATACCGAAGATGGCGAAAGATTAGAACAATTAAAACTCTGCTACCCATTCATATATTTGTTTGAGGGTATGTGGCTGCTTAGTAATGTTTGATGTTTTGTGTCTCTGGAATAAATACAACCCTGGTTGTATTTGCCCCAGGTAAAAATACTCGGGTTGGAAAGATTTACTACTCTGAGTGCCACGATCAAAACAACAAAGCATGTGTGAGCACCGCGAGCGCAACATGCTCTCGCGCGTGGCAGAGTGCGTGCTGGAGTCAATGCAAGTCGCGCACGCTCGCACTGAACCCCAACACGCAGACTGCAACGCGGGACATATCGGCTCAAGCGGTGCGGTGTAAGTCTGTACGCGTGGGCGACACATGCTTACGCGTACCAGAGTACGTGCTGGAGTCAATGCAAGCCGCGCGCGCTCGCACTGACCCCCAACGCGCAACTGCAACGCAGGGCGTGTGTCCGCCAAACGGGTGTGTATGAGTGTGATGCCTGTGCCCTAATCGCAGCAATCAAAAGAGCAAAAAACCCCGTGTAACTGGAGGATTTCACAATGGGTAAACATTCCACGAGATGGATTTATTTGCAGAGACACCAACGGAATACGTCTGTAGTCATTGACAATTTGAATTAAAATAATTAAAATCATCATTAATTTCGAACAATTGCTTAGAAACAGACAATTTATTGTTAAGAATTTCAACAATCACAATTTTAATAGTGTTTTTACTTCCATGTTCCTTAAGGAAATGGAAGTATGGTGATGGCAAAAAAAATCGTGTTCGAGATTATTGCAGATTCTGATTGTACTACACTCAAAACATGAAAAAAAGTCGTTTTTCGAAAAGTGTCTGTGTGTGTGTCTGTGTGTCTGTAGATTTTTCTATGGCAAACGATAACAGCCGCAAATTCAAACAGAATCAAATATTTTTTGCATACAGCCCTGATTTGTAGAGTACTCGCGACCTATTGTTTTTGGTGAAGATCGGTTAAGGGAAAGGGGTAGTTTACCTGCAACGGTTTTTTTTTATCAAGGGTAATTTTGTTTGTTTGGCAAACGATAACAGCCGCAAATTCAAACAGAATCAAATAATGTTTCGCATACAGCCCTGAATTGTAGAGTTCTCAAGATCTGTTGATTTTGGTACAGATCGGTTAAGGGAAAGGGGTAGTTTACCGGCAACGTTTTATGTTTTAACAAGGGTATTTCCTATGACAAACGATAAGAGCTGCAAATTCAAACAGAATCAAATAAGTTTTTGCATACAGCCCTGATCTCTTGAGTACTAAAGACTTATTGTTTTTGGTGAAGATCGTTTGAGGGAAAGGGGTAGTTTACCAGCCACGTTTTTTGTTTTATCAAAGGGTATTTTGTATGGCAAACGATAACAGCCGCAAATTCAAACAAAATCATATAATATTTTACATACAACCCTGAATTGTAGAGTTCTCAAGACCTATCGTTTTTGGTGAAGATCGGTTAAGGGAAAGGGGTAGTTTACCCGCAGCGGTTTTTTATCAAGGGTAATTTTTTTCTATGGTAAACGATAACAGCCGCAAATTCAAACAGAATCAAATGATGTTTTGCATACAGCCCTGTATTGTAGAGTTCTCAGTACCTATTGGTGTTGGTGAAGATCGGTTAAGGGAAAGGGGTAGTTTACCAGCAACGTTTTATGTTTTAAAAGGGTATTTTCTATGGCAAACGATAAGAGCCGCAAATTCAAACAGAATCAAATACTTTTTTGCATACAGCCCTGGTTTGTTGAGTACTAAAGACACATTGTTTTTGGTGAAGATCGGTTAAGGGAAAGGGGTAGTTTACCAGACACTTTTTTGTTTTGTCAAGGGTATTTTATATGGCAAACGATAACAGCCGCAAATTCAAACAGAATCATATAATATTTTGCATACAGCCCTGAAATGTAGAGTTCTCAAGACCTGTTGGTTTTGGTGAATATCGGTTAAGGAAATAGGGTTGTTTACCAGCAACATTTTATGTTTTATCAAGGGTAATTTTTTTTTTGACGAACGATAACTGCCGTACGTTAAAACAGAATCAACTACTCTTCTGCATACCTTTTTAAATTATACAGAACTCAAGGTCTGTTGATATTGTTGAAGATCGGTTAAGGGAAAGGGGTAGTTTACCTGCAACGTTTTATGTTTTAACAAGGGTATTTTTTCTATGACGAACGATAACTGCCGTAAATTCAAAGAGAATCAACTAATGTTTTGCATACAGCCCTGAATTGTAGAGTTCTCAAGACTTATTGTTTTTTGTGAAGATCGGTTAATGGAATAGGGTAGTTTACCAGCAACGTTTTATGTTTTATCAAGGGTGTTTTCTATGGCAAACGATAACAGCCGCAAATTCAAACAGAATCAAATAATTGTTTGCATACAGGCCTGAATTGTAGATTACCTAAGACTTGTCGTTTTTGGTGAAGATCGGTTAAGGGAAAGGGGTAGTTTACCTGCAACGGTTTTTTATCAAGGGTAATTTTTTTCTATAGTAAACGGTAACAGCCGCAAATTCAAGCAGAATCAAATGATGTTTTGCATACAGCCCTGTATTGTAGAGTTCTCAATACGTATTGGTGTTGGTGAAGATCGGTTAAGGGAAAGGGGTAGTTTACCAGCAACATTTTATGTTTTAACAAGGGTAATTTTTTATATGACGAACGATAACTGCCGTAAATTCAAACAGAATCAACTAGGTTTTTGCATACCTTTTTGAACTAAAGAGAACTCAAGGTCTGTTGATTTTGTTGAAGATTGGTTAAGGGAAGGGATAGTTTATCAGCAACGTTTTATGTTTTAAAAAGGGTAATTTTTTTATGAGGAACGATAACTGCCGAAAATTCAATGAGAATCAAATAATTTTGTGCACCCCCTGAGTTGCTGAGAGCTCAAGGTCTATTGATTTTGGTGAAGATCGGTTAAGGGAAAGGGGTAGTTTACCTGCAACATTTTATGTTGTAACAAGAGAAATGTTTCCATGACGAACGATAACTGCCGCACATTCAAACAGAATCAAATATTTTTTTGCATGCTTCGCTGAATTGTAGAGGACGGAAGGTCTGTTGATTTTGGAGAAGATCGGTTAAGAGAAAGGGGTAGTTTACCTGAAACATTTTATGATTTAACAAGAGTAAATTACTTAATTTTTATAAATAAAGTATCCTGATAAGAAGCTCATAGTAATCCACTGTAGAAACGTAGATGAAATATCTATAAATGAAGAAGTTAGGTGAACGGGGTGGGGGTAATTTTCTATTATTAAAAATTATAGTTGAAGGTGGAGGGGAGAATTTTTTATATGTGTACTACGTTATCGGCAACAAAGAAGTAGTTTTTTGTTAAAATTGCTTCCCGGGATGTTTGACCGTAGTCCAATGTTTTCTGCAAAACCAGACTTTTTGGCAGTGCCATCGACTGCCATCATCGGTGAAAATCGAGTGCGAAAACGTGAGGTGGTATACGTTAGTGACCACAGTACTGTGGTTAATGCTGAAGCAATAAGTAGAAAGACATAGTTTCTATGGAAATATTTCATTTCGAAAATGATTTTAAATATAAATCTTAGAACATGGAAGTCATGTATGGTTCTCCATACCGATATTTTTGTAATACGTAAACGTCAAAATGGGCATAAAGCGTAATGGGAGGGGAAGGCCCAGGCAGAAGTACATGGATTGGGTAAAAGAGAGAAGAACGTATGTGGTGATGAAGAGACTATCTACAGAAAGGAAGAAATTGCAACCCATCCGCCTTTGGTTTGGGGAGAAGAAGAAACAAAATCAAAAGTTAGGGTTACATACTCTCATTTTGGAGAAAAAACAGGTCAAATTTATTTCATCTAAAATTCTTTAAATTTTAGAGTTTACTTTATATAAAAGAGTTTAGGTCCTTAAATTCTTTTAGATAACCTAAAATATTAAAATCTCTTTGCCTCCACGTCAAATCGGTGTCCGCGCCCTGTATACCGACTTGTGTCAACGCCCTTGCGTATACACCTCGATATCAAGCTCCGTGGTCCATCCTATATGCGCTGTTTCGTCTCCCACATGGGCCAAATATTCTTCTCAAATATTCTCAAACATTTTCCATATTTGACAGAGATTGTCCAAGCCAGAAGCAACAATCAGCTTAATTGGTGATTTATAGACGTTTATTTAATACAAATTAATTTATCACTTCACAATTTGCCTCTGGTCGAAACTGATTGAATTATTGCTGGACCTTGTCTTACATCAATTTATTATCTAACCGTAATCTCTACATTAATATACATTACATAAAGTAGGCCGTAAAATCCTAGCGAAAAGCTTTTACTTAAATTAACAATGATTACGGTGTTATGGGCTGAATATTACACAGCTTTGTCAGTAATTATGGACGCTATAATACGTAACGACTACACAGGCCGATTGATCTACACGATCCGCATTATGGAACAGATTTATGCTTGCAGATCATTTTTTTAATGAACGTCGTCGGTTGCGTGACCGGGCATCGAGTCTGGGGTTAATAAATAAATCGATGAAGTCGGCTCCATTGTTTCGCTGTCCGAGCGCAGAGCGCGCTGACAAACGGTCCATTAAATTTCGTAATTAGATTTTTCAGAGCGCTTCCATTGAACGCGTCCGCGTGATTAATGGGGCAGCGCGCCTCTGTTCCGTGTTTTCAATAATTACGTTTTAATTAAATTATGATTGTTTATTGTTATTATTCTCATTGTCATAATTCAATAGGCAACGATTTTCGAATCGGCGGTGAAAGTTTATTGTCTGTGCGTGTGTTTAAACAAACAAACATACAAACAAACGAACCAGATTAGAAAGTGGTGCGACGTAGATGAATCGGCTGCTGTGCGTAAGCGCGCGCGGAATCTTGCGTGCATAGTTACACAGTCAAAGCATATCCCATTATTTAATAAGCATAATAGATTCTTTTTTGTATTGTGGTTTGTATCACTCTTATGGTACTACTCGGAGACCTGACTGCGTGACGACATCATCTTCTTAACGGTTTTAGGCTTTAGCGGCCTGTTACTATTCCACAGTCCACCTTTCCTTAGGTCCACCAACTTTCCTTCTTGATGGGAATTCCACTTGATGGTGATACAGTTTATTCTTTACAGTTTGCTGATGATCAATTACTTTTGGCTCATGTTTTTGAAGACATAGAGTACATGACTAGACAATTGATACAGGAATATCAAAAATGGGGACTAAAGGTAAATATGAATAAAACAAAACACATGACAATAGGTGACCTTCATCAAGACTTGATATTGGAGGAAGACATGGGGAAGATTTCATATACAGAAGAATACAAGTATTTAGAGGTGAACATTACTACATCCAGTGGGAAGCAAGACAAAGAAATACAATCCAGAATTAATTTGGGAAAGATGGCTGTATCTATATTCAATGGAATCCTGTGGGATAAGCAAATTACAGCAGAAACTAAAACCAAAATATTTAAAACCATTGTAAGAAGTATCATGACTTACGGCTCGGAAGTTTGGATTACCAATAAATACACAAGAACAAAATTAATGACAGCAGAGATGGACTTTTGGAGACGTTGGGCAAGAGTATCCAGACGTGGGAAAATTAGAAATGAAATCATTAAGGACAGAATGAATATGAAACATTCAATTGTTGATTTTAACCAAACAAAAAATTACAATGGTATGGACACACAAAAAGAACGGCAAAGGAAAACTTGCCAAGGGGAGATATGGAATGGACCCCACCAGAAAGAAGGAAAAGAGGAAGACCACCTACACCTGGATAGAAGAAATTCAAACTACACTGAGGGAACGAGAAATTGTAGAAGATCTTTGGATGGACAAGCAGCTGTGAAAATGAGAATTCAATCAATTCTGTAATCTTTGGTTCCGGAAAATGTGTAAACATTGTACAGCCGGGATAATAATAATAATATACTTTTCTTCTGCCCCTAGGGTTGTAATCTTTCGCTATCTTCGGTATTCTACTTTCTTACATTCTATTTACGTGTTGAATCCATTTTCTTATGTATTCTTTAATCCTTTCATTAACTGCAAAAATATCTAAATCACTTCTTATACGATCTCGTCTATTGCACCTTTTAACTGATCTCAGAAGTTTCATTTCTGCTGTTTGTATCTTCTGTTCATATTTTTTCTTTATGACCCAAGTTTCAGAACCATACAGTAGTGTAGGTATTGCCATTGTTTTATAAAATTTCATTTGAGTTTCTTTTCTTCATTTATTTCCCAGCGTTGTCCAAATCGTTCCACACATTCTTGTGAAATTCGTCACTTTATTTTCTATATCTCTATCTTGATGATAAGTAATCTCACGTCCAAGACATTGAAATGTCTTACTTGTTCTGTTGGGATGTTTTCACGTCCAGGAGTAGGATATGCGGAACATAGAGCCGTTTGGACCTGAGCCTCTACTGTAACTACTCAAGACCGTTGTGCGTGGTGAAGAGCCACACCCTTTTCGAGGTGGTCCTATAAAAGAACACGACGGATCTAGACCAGAGAAGGTCTATAAAAACTCTAGCCGGCATAGGGTTGGTTGCCTTATACGGTGGTCTCAATCAACAACTCACAATTCCAACAGGTGCCTTGGACTGCGTAACAAGTACTAAAATGTGAAATTCCGTTTCAAGAACTGATATTCAAATCTAAGGTAGGCCGTAGGGTCTTCCGAAGGGTAGTGCGAGCGGTCCGCTTATTTACTATTCAATTTGTATAAGCCGGTAAAATGAATCAACACGAAAAATAAGAACATGAAAACATCTAATGTGGATTGAAAATATTTTAACTTCATGGACATGGCGAAACCAGCTGAAGTCGTTCTTTGACAAGATCGACAAAGCCTGATTTTTCAACAGAACATTTGTTTTAAAAAGGTATGAAAAAACATATACAGTACCTGTGAGAATTGTTTTTGTCTTTCGATCTAAACAGTAATAAAGTTCATGAAGAGAGCAGACGAAAAACATGAGTGATTTTAAGACACAGTTATTTATACCCTATTACAGTAATAAGCCTCTAAATGAGGAGGGTGAAGGAAGAAGGAGTAGAAGTAATGGTTGGGGAAGTGGATTTAAATGTTGAGCAGTGAAGATCTCTACCTGCATCGAACGCCAAGATCTCTAGGGATGGAGCTAGTCTAGGAAGGTTGAGTTGTATGTTTCTGGCTAGATCGGAATGATCCCACGTTTACTGTACAAAACTGAAGATCCCTTAAGAGTACGGTTGCACGTGTGTTTTTTTCCCGGCCGTGCAGGCGCGTGGAGTTTGGAAAAACGTTTTTGTGCGTTTTTTTGTCGTACGTGCACGGACGGAAGTGTAGTCACACAGGCGGTTTATAATCGGACGGCATCGTTGGGACGTCTCGGACGCGCTCCCCTACAGCTCTGGCAGGCCGAGTTGTCTATAAAGATTTCAAATTTGTTTATAAACATTATAAACTTTTATAAACTTTATAATATTTTATAAATTATTTTATGAACTTTTATAAGATTTTTTTTATAAAGATGTCAACCACATCATGGAGACCAAAATTAATTACCATAGTTTTCGTAGTCCTTCAGCCTTTCGACTGGTTAGTACCCTCCCCGCATATACCCGTGGTGCGTGTGGTACTGAGTCTCTCACAGGTATATGGGACCTACAGTTTAACGCCGGATCCGAACGGCATAGTTGGGGAAGGTTTATACTAAGCAGGATACCTCTCGCTGGTTTGCCATTGCCTTGCGAGGGGGAACGGTCGTATCTAAATCAGATGGCCCCCGGCGGGAATTGAACCCGCGCCGACAGCGTAGCAGCGCCACACGCTAGCCACTACGCCACGACCGCTCCAAAATATTGGAGCAATTACCATTACCATAGTAAGATAGTAACCGTCCTTTCGCCCCTAGAACCGTTGACCTTTGTCATCACTAACGCTGGGCGGGGCCTTACCAGGTAACATGAAAGAAAAGACGGAAACAAGAATTACGAAGTAGAGTTAAACTATGAGAAACGGAAGACTCCCTAGAGCCCTCGAAACTTAATAGTATCGGAGTCGAAAAGATCACAATTTGGCCAAGAGTGACTAGATCGGAAATGTTAAAGAAAATTGCCTTACCGAAGACAAATATTGAAGCATGGCGAGAATTCAGCTAAGCTATATCGGGAGTGCTAAACCCGTAACCACCAGATGTGGATCCCTAATGAGCAGGTGGATCGTTTATCTGAATAGGACGCTGTGTGATAGTTTGGCCAAGGGATTTGGTAATACAAGAGTATTGAACAAAGACGTATAGGTAGAGTTAACAAGTAATTCCTCTGAGACCACAACAGGAGGTTCACCTATTACCCGATGGTAAAAGAAGGAGAGAAGGAGAAGATTACTAAAATGATTTTTGTAACCCACGTTCTGAAGTACTTCTAGCTCAAAGTATACTGCATAATTAATTTTTCAGAAACAAAGTGTTTAACATTAACAGGTTAATAAGTTTGTCGACTCATTTCCTTTTTCAGACCGTAAAGTATACTCTACATCGATCATCATTTTGACACCTGACGGAAAATACTTGAATTTCTTCTAGCTACGCTGATGTAATATACATTATATCCCTTCGTAAATTGCCTTCCTCCTAACTCCAGTTAACCCATTACTGACTCCAGTCTTTCTCTGCTGATGCCTTTTCGGTATTCTTTGCTATTACTTTGTCTAAATAGCAGTCTATACCTGCTTCCGTAGGTCATATTCATTGAGAGCACATAATAGCATTTTCAGGACTGATGTTGCTTTCATTTATTATGTTTCCTCTTGGAACTACTCGCTGTCATCTGTTATAATTTATCCATTTTATAAAATATCAATTAAAAACAACAACAACAATAAAATCTGTTTTTATACATTGCAATGGTTTAGGAATGTCAGACAGGGCAGACTTGAGCTGTATCTCATGGAAGAAGGTCGTATAGCTGGTATTAAGCTTCAGCCGTCCTTCATTAATGTAGGGTTTTATCACAATTAGACAGGAGAGGGATAAAAAACTCTCATTTTTATGGTGCTATTTGGAAATCGCACTAAGATCATAGACAATGTAGTATCCTCAGCTTTACTAAGCACTATGAATATAGTATTGTTACGACGGTCTACTGATCGTCGTTGGTACAGTGGAAAACATAATACAAGACACCAGTTACGTCACTAATCACCAGCCTTAATTTTCACAGTTAAACACTTCGTAATTAACAACACAGTCTCTTACAACAAATCAAATAAAAATTGTTCACACGCAAATAAAATGTCAACTAATATTAAAACACAATTGTATTACAATATACCGCCCGATTATAAAACACAGCACTTCGCTGATAACCACTTGGACGCACAGAGTAATATTGCCCGATAATAACTCTCGAACCGCACTGTAATTTTTATCGCAACTATACTGAAAACTAAGGCCGCTGCCGCCTTGTATTTATACATCCGCGCACAGACCAGAAGATTCCAAACTACGCCTTATCTCTAAATTACGACGTAATTAACCGCGGCCTTGACACAGTCCGCGAGGCTGGCGGCTTCCAGAAAAGTCTCGCGAATGCGTCGAGAATCACGTATTAGAGCGAGATTCTTCTGGAACATTCGACAAACACGTAGACTGTTCTGTAATATCGTAACACTATATACATTACACTACACGATATAATATTTATCATTTATAATAACATTATATTATATATTATATTGTACATTATATCAAATTGAGCTTCAGGGAATGGCCTATATATCAGAATATATATATCAGACAAAGAACATAACATCATACAAAGAAATTGTATGCGGACTACACAGAAAACATTGGAAAAATATTATAGTAATAACAAACAAAACTTAAACTTAGGTAGATACTTACTACTTAGGTAGTATAACAAAACTACCAATTAGATGTATAGGCAATTATAAATATTAAATCAAAGTGGGGACAGGAGATTATCGCCAGACTGGCGTAAAAGACAACGGCCCTTAATTGGATGGAAAGATGACTTGGTTAGTTATTATAGTATACTGTGAACGTCGACAAGAATTGGTCTGGAAAGGAATGAATGAAGGATAGTTTTTATTAATTTATCGATGGAGAGACAAATGATGACGGGAGAGGGTAGTAGTGGTAGTTGTAGTGATGATGACTCAAGGTCTCAACCACGCACCCGGCTCAACGTGCGATATATTGTGTAGGGCAGGGGCGACCATGTATCATATTTCCTTACGATACTTCACGCTACGTGGTCAGATATTGAAGTCGGAGTAAGAGATGCTTGCATCATGTGGCTAGAGAATATGTGCTAACGGATATAGTGATTTTAAACATTCAGTTCGTCCCAAAATTATTACAAACAAACAACTGATGGATCAAGTGTCACAATTGTAATTACTGGGGTTTGATGTTGGTTACCAATATGAAATAGTCATTACCAACATTCTGAATAAATATCGGATGGTAATTGACACAATACGCAGAGTATTATAAAACAGTATAAGAAAGGGTACAGGCTGAAATTGTGTAAAGTAATGACAACGCCTGTATTCGAGTACTTGAATTAATAGCGGATGATAAATAAATATGACAAAATGAGAACACAATCTGCCGAAATAATGCCTTTGGAGAAAGTGAAGTGTTGGACACTTAGTGATCAAATTAGAAATGAGAACACAGTGGTCAGAACAGAGCGAGGAACACCAGAAAGGAGGAAACAAACAGGAAGAATGGGAGGACAAAGAATTGTTGCTTGCAGGCAAAAACGAACGCTTGTAGGTCGTTTGTAGAACGATGACAGCCTATGGCTTTTGTGACAATCGGAACAGACTGTAAGAAGTTTGACTTGAAGAAGAATAGGGATGAGAGGAGGAATAAGAAAAGAAGTATAAAAATAAGACGAAAAAGGAGAAGGAGGAAGAGGAAAAGAAGAAAAACATTAGACTTATAAGAAGAAGAATTTTGTTACGTAGGACGACCTGCCAATTCAAACCAATACTCCAGTAGAGGAAGCAGTGTGAGAGACGACGACTGTGATAGGGGGATGTCGTCGTCATTGGCAGTGCACAAGAGAAAGGCGAGCGCGATCAGGAGCGGTTACTCAATGCACAGTCAGTTGGTTAGTAGGCGCAGTTTGTTGTAGATGACAGTGTGCTTGTTGTGTTTGTTGTGTGCTTGTTCTTGTTATACTGAACTGTATCGGTGACTTCAACGCCGGGTCACAACCATGCCCAATATACACTTTATCAGGTAACCATGGATACTACATTATAATAATTTATGTATTGTGAATTTATTTAATTTTATATTTTAAAGAATTGCATTTAAATGTAAACATATAATTAATTATGTATTTAACTAAGTATAAAGCCAATACCATTTATACACATTTAATATATTAATATTTTATATATTATATTCAATGTAATATAAAATTTATATATTTATATTGAATTAATATAATTCAATATATATTTATATAAAAATATATAATATATATTTGCATTCAAATTTATATATTCTCACAGTATTCTTGTGTAATTATTATTATTGACAATAATATTAATAAATACATTATACTTGTTTTTACAAGAATATATTTTTATATATTTACACTGTTTTGACAGTATTAACTTTCACCTTCAGAATATAAAAATATAAAGAAACATAACTCCCTGACGAAACGAAGAAACACAACTGTTACTCTGACGATATTTAAAAATAGATTCAACTGAATAAGCATCAGTACGTAAAATAAACACTTTCATAGTAATATGATATTGTAATAAAATTATATAAGCGTTTTAAAATTATAATTACACACACACACACACACACGCACAAGCACACGCACACAGACATTCATATAACTCAAATGAAGATTAAAATCATTTTGTGTTTGCACTTTAAAATACACAATTAATGTTAAAATTATTTAAGAACACAAAATACACTCACACGTTATAATCTGCCACAAAAATAAATTTCTTCTCCAATTCTAAAAATGTATAGTATTTTGTCTTACGTACGTTTCGAAGGGCAGTTCCGTTAATTTTGCACCTGCATCGCCAAAAAATATTTCCTAGCCTCTGATGATCCTGATGTGTTTCGCGAGCATACATAACGCAAAATAGCAGATTTACACTTGCAGAAGAAGTTTATTCTTGTGCCAAATTATAATATATTGAATTACAGGAAACACTGAAGAGCTACCAAATAATAGGGTATAAACATACATTTTTTACGTTTCTATAAAAATGTACTTTCTCAAGGATATTCTTCAAAATTGTTATATTATATTATGATATTATATAAATACTAATTTATATTGTACTGTACACTGTATTGTATTGTACTGTATTGTATACTGTACTGTATTGTACAAAAATATTATATTATAGTTTAAATTTGTACATTGTAAGGTTTGGCATCAGAGATAGAAAGCAGCTTCAAATAAATCGAATATTCGTTGATACTTTCAGTTTGTGGTGATGCAAACAACAGCTAGTGGAACGTGTTTTAGAGGGTAAAATATTTTTACATACAGAAGAAATAATTTTCTTTGTAACAATTGTGATATTGGTGAAACTAATTTTGGCGTAACAATTTAACTATATATATAAATACATGCAATACATGCGTATATACACACATAATGGTCATATATACATGTATATGTACACACACACACACACACACACACACACACACACACACACACACATGCACAATATTCTCTTGTACATAATGTATTAGGTATACTAATCAAATGTGGTATATACAACTAAAAATAGAACTAAAATATCGGTATGGAGAACCATATATGACTTCCATATTCTAAGATTTATAATCTGAAATATGCTTGCCTGCCAAGCACGATATATTTTCTAATATATACCTAATTTACATTAAAATGAAAAAATTATAATTTTATTGCCTGGCAACAAAATTATTTTATTTTCAACAATTACCATTGTTTGAAAAAGTTTAAATGAATTTTCAAGTACTTTACTCTTGTTAAAACGTAAAAGGTTGCAGGTAAACTACCCCTTCCCCTTAACCGATCTTCACCAAAATCTAATGGCCTTGAGTCCTCTACAATTCACTGACGTATGCAAAAAATTATTTGATTCTGTTTGAATTTGCGGCAGTTATCGTTTGCCATAGAAAATACGCTTGATAAAAAACGTTGCAGGTAAACTACCCCTTCCCCTCAACCGATCTTCACCAAAACCAGCAGGTCTTGTAACTCTACAATTCAGGGCTGTATGCAGAAAATTATTTGATTCTGTTTGAATTTGCGGCTGTTATCGTTTGCCATAGAAAATACCCTTGTTAAAAAAACGTTGTAGGTAAACTACCCCTTTCCCTTAACCGATCTTCACCAAAAACAATAGGTCTTGAGAACTCTACAATTCAGAGCTGTATGCAAAACATTATTTGATTCTGTTTGAATTTGCGGCTGTTATCGTTTGCAAAAAAAAATTTCCCTTGATAAAAAAAAAACCGTTGCAGGTAAACTACCCCTTTCCCTCAACCGATCTTCACCAAAAACAATAGGTCGTGAGTACTCTACAAATTAGGGCTGTATGCAAAAAATTATTTGATTCTGTTTGAATTTGCGGCAGTTATCGTTTGCCATAGAAAAAAATCTACAGACACACACAGACACACACACAGACACACACACAGACACTTTTCGGAAAACGACTTTTTTTCATGTTTTGAGTGTAGTAGAATCAGAATCTGCAATAATCTCGAACACGATTTTTTTTGCCATCACCATACTTCCATTCCTTAAGGAATATGGAAGTAAAATAGGTGTACAAGAAATGCGTGTTTATAAGTCAAACAAAATCTATCGAATACACACAAAAATAATTAAGATGTGTCAACGTTGGTTATGTTTTTGTGATAATTTTAGTGCACATTTTGAACGTTCTTGATATCGTTAATAAATTTACAAAAAGCGCTCTGCATCCAGTAAACTTCATAAACTTTTAATCTATGCGACACGGTTTTTATCTGTGTGTGAGATTAATTTGACATTGGTGTTTGTGTGTTATCTATTTTAATACGCCTACTAGCCTACCTGCTATGTAAAATTTTATTGACTTGGCCAAATATGAATCTCGTTAAATAACTTTAAATAACAACAGTTCATGATCTTCTCTCATTTCTCGCTTTTTTTCCTTTTCACTTTCATTACATTCTTTCATAATTTTTTCAGGCCAGACAATCTTTGTTTGTTTTATCTCTCTTCCTTAAAACCTTTCAATTCGATAATCGTTCTTACAAAAAAAAAAAAATATTATTATTATTTTACATTTACCGTTAGTATTATTACTTAGCTTAGCAATGGCCCTGAAATACAGCGGCCATATGACGAAATGTTTAGTGAGTTACAGTTCAGATATTCAGTTATCTAGGCACAATAATTGTAAAATAATTGTGCCGATGCTTCGATCAAATTTAGTATAATCTTCAAAACCTGTGTATGGGCAATATATAAATAATTATTTCAATTTATATACAAAATTCTACAATAACAGAAGCTGTCGTTAAATAATAATCAGTGCCACATGTTTTAATGGTTATGTATTAAACTTGAATGTTTTCAGTATCAATTATCTGTTATACTTACATGATATCTGAACAAAAAGATTAAAATAGATGCTTTCGTAGAATTATCTCGATGACTTTAGATGATTTCAGTGCACATAACCTAACCGTAGTACAACATATAGAATGGAATGTTATGCAACAATACATACAGGTATGTATGTCTTGCAACGCGTGCACCCTAATACACAATTCTTTACGCAGTGCCACGTGTGTTAATTATACTGTTACTAAGTAAAACACACACACACACACATACCATGTATGTGTATTTGCAATACATGTATACGTATAAGCAAATGTAGACGCTTATACATATACAAAACCATAGGCCTATATGAATTTCTAATTACGTTATTATAATTTAAACAATACAAGTGTTATATTTTTAATATATTAGAATGTGTCAGTAATATTTACGAATATTATAAACAGACCTTATTAATATAAGAATGATAATACTTGAATAACAATACTAATTTTATCTATAAAGCATATACGCCGAATGACACAAAAAGTCTCACAGTATGTGCGTTAACTATTTTTGCTCACCCTGTGTACAGGTTCTGAAGACGACAGCAAATTTTGTCGAAACGTCAACACAAATATTTATAATCGTGTTTAGTTAATTGGTCAAATCTTACTATTCAATTAGTAAGATTTCATTATTATTATTATTATTATTATTATTATTATTATTATTATTATAGTTCCTATCCGTTTCGCATGTTAGATATCATACAGACTATTTTAATTTTCTGTACTGCTGCACGAATAAGTCAGTTGTATTCATGCCAAACCAGGTCCTTAAGTTTCTCATGATATTCTCGGTCGCCCAACTCCTCTCTTCCCAAGCACTTTTCCCCGTAGTATGGACTGCAATAAGTAAAATCTCTGTTCATTTCTCATGAGATGTTCCAGATACCGAAGCTTTCTTATCTTCACTGTGTTAATAACTTCCCTTTCTCTCTTCATATTTCTAAGAACTTCAAGATTAGTTATATGTGCTGTCCATAAAATGCTCAGCATTCTACGGCAAAGCCACAATTCGAAAGATTCCAATTTTTAGTTGTGGCTTCAGTCAAATTCCAAGATTCTACACCGTAGAAGAGGACCGAGAATACGTAGCAGCGTAAAAGTATCATCTTTGTGTTTATTGTTAAATCGTGACTTTTGAATAAACTGCTCATTCTAGTGTACATTGCTCTTGCCTTTTCAATTCTGCTTTGTATTTCTTGAGAGTGGTCCCGTTGTTCATTGACTATAGTACCAAGATATGTAAATTTGTTTGCACGTTCAACTGGCCTTTGGTTTACATTAAGGGTACAGTTTGTGAACTTGTTCTTAGATACAATCATTAGCTTCGTTTTATTAACATTGATGTCTAGACCATATCTACGGCTATTATTATTACTGACTACTGTTAATTCTCCGACTCACACTTGTTTTACATGTTCCAACAGTTTCTCAGAGTTGATTTATTATATGAATTAATTCCAATCAATCTTTTCTCTTTTCCGTTTGTCACAATTAAAATCACGAAACGCTATTCGTTTGTCACAGAAAAATATATTTAAAAAATCCTATATTATAAAACTGGCTCAAAATACGTCAGTATGAAATATATATCACATCAAGGTCGGAGAACCGTTTTTTCGCACTTGTTCCCTGTTGCTATACTGTCTCCTCCGCACCGCAGTGCGTGGATCAGCAGAATTTTGTATTGAGTTGGAGCCAACAAAAACAAAAAACAAAAAAAAACTATTATTATTTTCTTATTGTTATATTACATAAAAAGGTTAAATATAAACATTATAAAATGATTACATTATTAGTGTAATTATAATAAAATATCGGTATGGAGAACCATACATGACTTCCATGTTCTAATATTTAAAATCATTCTCGAAATGAAATATTTCCGTAGAAACTACTTCTTCCTTCAGCCTTAACCACGGTACTGTGGTCACTAACGTATACCACCTCATGTTAGCGCACTCGATTTTCAGTGATGATGATAGTCGATGGCACTGGCGAAACGTCTGGTTTTGCAGAAAACATTGGACCACGGCCAAACAGCCCGGAAAGGAATTTTAACAACAAACTACTTCATTGTTGCCGATAACGTAGTACACATACAAAAAATTATTCCTTTCCCCTTCAACTATCATTTTCATTTATATAAAATTACCCCCTCCCCCTTCAACTATCCTTTTTATTTATAGATATTTTTTCTACCATTCTATAGTGGCTTATTATGACCTTCTTTTCAGGAGACTTTATTTAGCAAGCTTAGTACTTTACTCTTGTTAAAACATAAAACATTGTAGGTTTTACAACAAACTGAATCTAAAATTCACCAAACTGAATAGGCCTTGAGTCCTCTACAACTCAGGCAAATATGCAAAAGTATTATTTGATTCTGTTTGAATTTTCGGCAGTTATCGTTCGCCATAAAAAAAATTCTACACACAGACACTATAAAGAAAATGACTTTTCTTCATGTTTTGAGGGTAGTACAATAAGAACCAGCCCTTATCTCGAACACTATTATTTTCTCCATCACCATACTTCCATTTCTTTATGGAACATGGAAGTAAAAGCATTCGTTATGACAGTAAGAGAAAAAACAACTGTTATAATAATAATAAATATAATAATAATAATTATTATTATTAAATTATAATCATCACCATTATTATTTACTACTGCTGCTGTCACTTCTGACGACTGATAATTGTTTCGTATTGCACTTGCCTTTGGATTGTTACACCAATGTTAGGATCTACCTGACCAAAGTCGTCTGGCGGTACTAGTCCCGGTGATGAAACGTACATCTAGTTAAGAAAAGTTAAATTTGAAATAAATATTTGTACGAATATTATGACAGAGGTAGCGATGGTTACTTGTAACATCGTCAGCCATGGCTCTACAACCCTTGGTGGGTCTTGCCCTGCTCCAAGAGTCGATTCCATTCCTCCCTATTGCAAGCCCTGGCTTTCCAGTTTCTTATGTTCAGCTTTCCCAGGTCCTCCTCTATTTGGTCTTTGAATCTACTTCGGGGTCTTCCCCTTTTTCTACTAGCCATTGGTTTCTGGTAGAAAATATGTTTCGTAGGCTCTTTACTTGTAACAAGTTTACATATATCGCGCGCGCGCGCGCGCGCGCACACACACACAGTTTTAGTTTCTACATTTTTATTTTCCGAGATAATCCTTTCAGTGCTCGTCACTAGTTCATGTTTATTTATTATAGTTCGTTTATTGTCTTATATTTTTTCTTATTGTGAGTGAATATATTCAACTTTTCCTGACCACTCCTCAGTCTACCCCCACGTTTACAAACCTTTATTGTACAAAACCCTCTTGTCTTCACATTTTTTGTACAAGCCTCGCGCCTGGTGAATTTAACGTAAATACATTTACCCTTCATAACAGTGGTTCCCAAAGTGGGGTCCGCGGACCCCTGGGGGTCAGCGACAATGTTCCAGGGGGTCCGCGCACATTTTTCAGAAAGAATAGAATATTCCGTAATTTTCTCAGATTTTGTAGAGTCTAAAATCTCAATTTTAGAATCTTAAAACAATTAATCGAAGATTCCAGAATTTGTTTTGTTCAAACTAATTGTAATTGTAAACGTAATTTCAAACTAATGGCTTTAATGTCTTTAAATCATGTTGTGTAGCAGATCTGTTTGTCAGTCGAATTGATCGCGCTGTTTTAGTCCACTGTATCTCGCGTATAAGCACTGTATCTAAGCGAAACATTTTTCCGTGTAGCTGGTTTTACGCCTAAGAAGTTGGATTTCGACACGTGTGGTTGGAAAGATATAGCCGAGGTTGGCAAAGTTAAGAAATAAACTTGATGTCGAGAGTGACTTAAATATTGAAATTGTCAGACGTTAAACCTAATGTTGCAGAGCTAATTGTTCAAAAGCAGCTCCATTGTTCACATTAAATAATTGTTTGATATCATTATATTATAACTTTTCAAGTTAAGGGAATTTGATTTTAATACATTTTAATTAAAATATAAGATTTTTTTATCATATTTACTGTTTGTTTTATTTCATAGCTCAGACGGGGTCCGTGAAACTTTTAACTTTTTTTGGGGGGGGGGCCGCGGACTGAAAAGTTTGGGAACCACTGCTTTGTAACGTTTTATGTTATGTTATAAATAAGTAATATAAATGCTATAAATGTTTTATATATTTTTACGTGCAGACGTTTGGTTCAGAGCTGTTTGCTTTCGTAACGTTCAGTAAAATTCACCATCGGATTTAAACTAGAAATCTTTCATTGCAGTACAAATTTTCGTACGGTCGCAGTGCATAACACCGCTATAGTCACTTCACAGAATACGTGCAGGTGGTGAGAGTAAGGACGGACGGTGAAGCTGCTGACCCAGGAGTAGATGACCTATCAATGTGCAAACTGCTGCAAAACATTTTCGTACGGTCGCAGTGCATAACACCGCTATAGTCACTTCACAGAATACGTGCAGGTGGTGAGAGTAAGGACGGACGGTGAAGCTGCTGACCCAGGAGTAGATGACCTATCAATGTGCAAACTGCTGCAAAACATGTTCGTACGGTCGCAGTGCATAACACCGCTGTAGTCACTTCACAGAATACACGCAGGTGGTGAGAGTAAGGACGGACGGTGAAGCTGGTGACCCAGGAGTAGATGACCTATCAATGTGCAAACTGCTGCAAAACATTTTCGTACGGTCGCAGTGCATAACACCGCTATAGTCACTTCACAGAATACGTGCAGGTGGTGAGAGTAAGGACGGACGATGAAGCTGCTGACCCAGGAGTAGATGATCTATGAATGTGCAAACTGCTGCAAAACATTTTCGTACGGTCGCAGTGCATAAGACCGCTGTAGTCACTTCACAGAATACACGCAAGTGGTGAGAGTAAGGACGGACGGTGAAGCTGGTGACCCAGGAATGGATAACCTATCAATGTGCAAACTGCTGCAAAACATTTTTCCCAGTTTATATTGAGGTAGTGAGATGAATAGTTTTTTTTAATGTGTTCAATTTCTCATCGAAACTCTGATTTTCAAAACTTTGATAAATTCCTTTTTCAAACTTTCTACTGGCGTACAGCTTTGATGAGTGCAACGATAATGCTGTAGTAATTCTGTTGATTATGAAAGTTCAAACATTTTTTTAACGAGTCTGCAATTCACTGTATTGATTCATGACTCGTTGGGCACTTGGTGGAAAATGTTAATACAAAAGTTTTAAAAATATCGGTATGGAGAACCATACATGTCTTCCATGTTCTAAGATGTATATTTAAAATCATTTTTGAAATGAAATATTTCCGTAGAAACTACTTCTTTCTACTTCTTTTTTCAGCCTTAACCACAGTACTGTAGTCACTAACGTATACCACCTCACGTTAGCGCACTCGATTTTCACTGATGATGGGAGTCGATGGTACTGCCGAAACGTCTGGTTTTGCAGAAAACATTGGACCACGGCCAAACAACACGGGAAGGAATTTTAACAACAAACTACTTACTACTTCTTTGTTCCCGATAACGTAGGACACATAAAAAATTATTCCCTCCCCTTCACCTATTATTTTCATTTATAGAAAATTACCCCCTCCCCCTTAACTACCCTTTTCATTTATAATTATTTCATCTACCTTTCTACAGTGGATTATTATGACCTTTTTTCAGGATACATTATTTATCAAAATTAAGTACTCTTGTTAAAATATAAAACGTTACAGGTAAACTGCCCCTTCCCCTTAGCCGATCTTCACAAAAATTAATAGGCTTTGAGTCCCCTATAACTCGGGCATATGCAAAAATTATTTGATTCTGTTTGAATTTGCGGCAGTTATCGTTCGGCATAGAAAGAATTCTTCACACACACACACACACACACACACACACACACACACACACACACACACACACACACACACACACACACACACACACACACACACACACACACATTTCGGAAAATAAATTTTCTTCATGTTTTGAGGGTAGCACAATCAGAATCACCCCTTATCTCGAACACGATTTTTTTCGCCATCACCATACTTCCATTTCCTTATGGAACATGGAAGTAAAAAACGTACAAACACTTGGTAAGTTTCACAGTTTGTTATTTATCTCTGACAGCTGTTTCAGCTTAATATAGGCCTAATATAAGCTGAAACAGCTCTCAGAGGTAAATAATGAACTGTGAAACTTACCAAGTGTTTTTATGTTTTTTAAAACCTTTGAGTGTGCAATTTTTAACCTTCCACACCGAGGTGTGAAAGAACCTACTTAAATCATCTGGTCTTTTTCCATTTCTCTCGCGAGAGCGTGTAGGTCTGACACTGAGTGTTCAAGGTCAATTCTTGTGTAATAACGTTAAATGATTATTGCAAATCATAGAACAAAAAATATTATTTTTAAAACTGTCTTGCCTTAATCATAATTACTGGAACGAGAATCTTATTGCTTTCTTCTCTCAAAGTTACTAGAATATTTAATTATTCTTGAACAAAAACAGAAGAGTTTATTTAGTCAATAATCGTTTTATTTACTTCTCCGATAGTAAAATATTGTTCTAATTTAAAAGTATTTTTTATTATTGTATATAGTTAAATATTTCTTGTTTAGTTATTTAGTAAAATGTTATATTTGAAGTATTTTGACGATCTATTTAAAAACTGCACGCGGGCCGGTCAATCGCGGGCCGTAGTTTGGAGACCCCTGGTCTATGCTTCCCTATTTTGTGTATATCGCTAATGAACTGCTCATCTCCGCTTGCCTCGATATATCCACCACCTCTTCTTTGTAAAAATTAAACATTTTATCTGGCCATTTTGTTTGCCGAATTATTCTGAGACATGACCTCCTATAACACACTGTGAATATGAATACAACTAGTTCATATTGAAGTTATGATTCGGTTGTCATAGAAACTTAGGGACTCGTCTAATTTGACGACAAATTTTGTCGAAACGTCGACATAAACCGTTCAAATCGTGTTTACATCGTGTCTGACCTGAACTCGTCAAACCTTCTGTTATTTGATATTAAGTTAATGTAATACATTTAGTTTAAATATTATGTTTACACGCGTAAGCAGTCGTTTATAACAGGTTTGTTTCGACAACAACGGCGAAAGCTTGTACTGCACGGCTTATGTAACCCCATGTAGGTAAACAGTGTTCCAGTCAACTAGACGGGGTGAATGTAATGACACACGATTACCGTTACCCGATGTACTGCACGGCTTATGTAACCCTGTGTAGGTAGGCCTACACAGTGTTCCAGTCTAATACACGATTACCGTTACCCGATGAAAAATGTCCTGTCGTTGTCAAACCTAATTGTAAGTTTGACTCGAATGGTACATTTTGTATACTTCAATCTGATTAGTGAAGTCTAATTTATCGTTTCTTGTGTTCTCACTAGTTACATTATAAATAGCGCTTTATACGTTACTCCTATGTAAGCGCTACAAATGCATTTTCGAGTTTACAGTACAAACATTTTGCCGTAAAATGGTTTCAATTTTTTGTGATACTTTCTAAACACATATGTCCCTCTATACTGGCTGACATGTTCCAATTAGTTATAGGTCCTATTATCCTGATGTTTGATATCACAAATCCTTTCAGTAGATACAGTGAATTAATAATTGTTGAAAAATTTAGTGAAGTTTGGCAATTAATTCTTCTTCTTCTTCTTCTTCTTCTTCTTCTTCTTCTTCTTCTTCTTCTTCTTCTTCTTCTTCTTCTTCTTCTTCTTCTTCTTGTTCTTTTTCTTCTTCTTCTTCTTCTTCTATAGCACTACAGCCCAACGTGAATCCTGGGTTACAACACCAATCTTCTCCAATGTCTCCTATCCATTGCCATCTCAGTGTAACCCCTCACATCCATTCTTTTTAGGTCTTCCAGTACATCATCCAACCATCTTAGCCAAGGTCGGCCATATTTTTGCTTTTATAGACTTTCGCCCTCAGAGTTTTCTTTGGCATACGCTGATCATCCATCCATCGCTGACCTAGCCACTGTACTCATTGAGCCTTTATAAATTTTACGGTCAATTAAGTACACATGCTGTAAAAAAATCTATACGTAACGACGTTTTGACAAAATTTTGTTGTCATTTTAAGAGAGTTGTAGATCACTTCCTGAAACACCTTTACGAATGTAAATCTAATTTATCGTTTCTTGTATTCTTACTAGTTACATTCTAGTACTACTCCTGTTTAAGCGCTACCAATACATTCTCGAGTTAATAGCACAAATATTTTGCCGTAAAATGGTTTCAATTTTTGTGATACTTTCTAAATAGGTAGTTCTTTATACTGGCTGCGACGTTCCAATTAGTTATAGGCCCTAGTATTGAGCATAGTGTTACGCCAATTACGGAGCGCTCTCGCAAAGGTGAGAGTGTCGTTCTGCACGCTTCTCGACTAACCCAGCGTGCCTCGACTGTGTCAAGGCCGTCCACTCACGTGCACACAAGTATTTTCCAGAATGTTCGAGAGCACTCGTAACTATGCAAATTATGCTGGCACGTCGCCAAAAGGATGGAAGGTATTCTGGAACCTCTGCGGGACCTATGAAATAAGCAACAGCGGCCGGCTTTGTCAGTTAGTTTCGGTGGGTGATTTCTTTAGTGCGGATCGAGTAATTGTTGCTGATTAGTGGAAAGTGATTATGTTATAATTCGTTCGGAACTCTATTAGTTGCATCATTATTGCGTGTGGACAAATTTAACTTGAATTATTGTATGACAGTACCTTGTTGATTACAAATTGTCATTTGTGACTAATTAAAGTTGGTAATTAGTGACTTCGTTGGTTTCTGTGCTTTGTTTCCACTGTACCGTACGATGATACGTGAGACTGTCGTAACAAAGGGTTGTAAATAGCCCACTAGATGTGACATACACATTGCGTAATATAATACCTACATAAAATAAACATTATGCACATATTGCGATGTTATGGATAAATATAAATAAATTAATATTGCCGACACAAATGTATTAAATGGTGTTTTATTGAAAATTAATTACAGTGGCATAACTCTCTTTCTGGGCCTCCCGCAGGAAACTTTTGCGCCCACACCCCTCCACTAACCTTAATTAACTCATGCCATTGTTCCCGCTTTAATACTAACCCCAAAATAACTATTCTTTCTTGTATACTCAGTTAGTAAAATATAATTTTTGTTTCATATAGTTTGATTTGTTATTTAGTATCATTTATATCTTTGATCAGTGTAAAAAAAGTACTAATTCAGACATGTCATCAATTAAAATTTTGTCATTTATTGAAGTTCTATGCATCTTGAAAAAAGTACAAATTTTATTAAATTTCATGTAAAATTCAATGTGTGTGTGTATGTGAGTTTCATGTGTGTGTGTGTGTGTGTTTTTTTTATTCATGTAGACAGTGAATATTTATATTAGAGTTTATATCGTACAATTTATTAACTAATCTCATATTTTTAAACAAATCTATTTACCTTTAAAATTTACTGTCATCTGCATATAGCTTTATATAATTTGCAATAATTTTAGTATACGACTAATATTGGAAATGGAATTAAAGAAACGTATTCTGATTTAAACACATTTTATTTTACAGAAAATAAGATTATTGTATTTCAAACATTACTTAAGATGCGATTATTAACTGGCTTCGGTGCATTCTTAATTGGAATCATCGCTCATTTGTGCAGTTAACAAAATAAGTTTTACTCTCAAACTGTATCATTAGCTACTGGTAAAATACTAGTAATAAAATACGCGTATTTATTTTTTGTCGAGATATACATACGGGAAAATTTGGTTAAACCTAAGTTCAGCGGCTTATTAGTAAAAAAATAATGGAAATGTTTTCGCGGCCCCCGCATTATTTCATAAAAGATAGTGACAAAAAATAGTGAAATAGTAACTTTTCTGACAATTGAAAAATGATCTAATATTAAAATGTACCTATTAATAAATATATTTCTTTCAAAAACAGTAGTGAGTTTTACAGCTCAGGATGCATACTAGTTTATTAAACATTGATCGTTTTGAGTAGTTTTGAACCGAGTAGGACGAAACTAACATTTTATTTTCGTTAAGTACATGTAGGATGCATGTAGAATACTTTACTTTATATGTGGGATAGGAACCTGAATTTCTGAAGACGTTCCGCAAGTCCATTAGTTCGAGGATTCTTACATACTACATTGTCACATCGCACAACTTAAATATTAGAGCCTATAGCCTGAACTACACCGACCCCAAACCTTGTCTGGTGTATAAAACGAATCGATATTATTTTTATTTTAACTGTGAGTGTGCCGGGATACTCGCTTCGCACAATCTTGAAATTGGCTCCCAGTCTGTCTCTCTCTCTCTCTCCCTTCCCCCCTCGCTCCGTCACACGTCTTTCTCCTTGTTTCTTGCTTTATCTACCAGTTTATCTATCCATCCATCCGTTCACCTTTCCGTTTCTGTCTGTATCTCTTTGTTATATCTCTGATCGTGGTCGTGTAATGTTTCAATTTTCCAACATAGTGAATGTCCAGTCGCCCTTAAAAGATATAACAAGTCCCGTTCACGTAGCGACTCATGCATTATGCATGAACGTACTGCATTTTTCATTACCGTTGTACGCGAGTGCAATGAAATGCGATTTGCATGTACACGTAACGAGTCGGGTCAGCCAACGAACGACACGCTTATAAATTATCGCACTTTGTATTGAAATATTTTATCACCGTCTTCGCTTTGTTGGCTGTTCGCCTCTTACTCGCTCGTGGGAGGATTGCGCACGCTTTTGCTACTACGTATTCGTTGTGTAACGGATCGAACGCGTGACCTCTATTATAGCGTACGTTCATTCACCAGCGTCTGATCTTGTCATCAGCTGTCGGCACTTTCTTTGTTGAAACGCTGCCAGCTGTTTATATTCCACTTACTTGTCAAACAACAACGATAAGAATAAATAGAAAAATCATGTATTTTTTATCTGTTTTACAAGAACAAAGAAATCTAATCTCATGGTTTGCTATAAAGCGTTATGTTGTTCGGTTAAATAATCTTTCTACTGTTTTTAATTCCAAGCTATCGTTTTATTTTATTTTTACGAAAATTAATCGGAACGTACTACTTGAAAATTGAAATTTCGTAGACTAAGAATACAAATATATTTGTGGATAACTAATACGACTGATGCAAAGAGTCATAATTACTGGCTTAGTTCCAAAATTTTGTATTTTATACATTAATTAAATAAACAATCAATCTATTAAGACTGACACAGAGTTTGTGAAGAGGTGTTGAACAGAATAGGCAATGAGAGGAGGTGGTTGTTGAAAAGCATAATTAGAAGAAGGATAGAACTTATTGGACATACATACTGCATTCAAAAAGTTCCGGGACTAACGCTATTAAGGACACAACTTTTCAGATAAATGAAATTTTATTATTTATTACTCAATATACATCCCTTCCCTCTCTATACAGATTTTAGATCGCTCATACAATCGTTGAAAGGCATGCGCATAGTTCTCCTTCCAAATTGTGTTTAAAACAGATGTCACATTCTTCTGAATTGTCTCTACATTATCAAAACGCTGCCCATTCAGTGCCACCTTCAGCTTAGGGAACAGAAAGAAGTCAGCCGGAGCCAAATCTGGTGAGTAGGGTGGATGGTTAATCACTGTGACTGATTTTCCAGCGAGAAATTGTGAGACAATCAATGATGAGTGGACTGGAGCACTGTCATGCAGAAGAAACCACTCCCCTGATCGGTACATTTCTGGCCTAACCCTGCGAATTCTTTTCAAAAGGCGATCAAGTACTTCTTTGTAAAATGGTCCAGTTACAGTCTGGCCGGGTGGCAAGAATTCTTTGTGGATCAGTCCCCTTGAATCAAAAAATGTGATCAGCATTGTTTTCACTTTTGATTTTGTGGCCCTCACTTTCATGGGTCTGCCATCTCCTGGGTCGCGCCATTCAGCTGTTTGACGTTTGGTAGATGGGTCATACTGGAAACACCACGATTCGTCGCCTGTGACAATGTTCTGTAAGAAATTCGGGTTGTCATCGGCCCATTCAACGAGACTTCGCGACGCTTCCACACGTTGTTCCTTTTGCTCTGCTGTTAACGAGTGTGGAACGAACCTGGCACACAGTTTCCGTTTGCCGAGTACGTCATGCACGATAGTGTAAATACTACCCACACTGATGCCGATCTCTTCTGACAAAATCTGGACGCTCAGCCGACGGTTGACGGACAGTGCAGCACAGACACGCTTGACATTCTCGTCAGTCACGCTTGTGGAGAGGCGCCCATCTCGTGGATCATCTTCTAGAGACTCACGACCATTTTTAAAACGTGCATACCACTCGAACACTTTGCTACGACTTAACAATCTTTTCCATATGCAAGTTGCATCATCGAAAACGTTTCTGTCGCACTTTTTCCACATTTAAAACAAATTTTAATTGCAGCTCTTTGCTTCATCTCGAAAATTATGACAACAAAGAAAAACCAGATAAACTTAACAGTGTCGCTGTTTACTATGGAATGAGTCCTCAACAATGTAATTGTCACAGGAAGTGGGTGAAGGTTGTCACATAGTGTTCCAGCTGTGACACATAGTCACATAGCTCCATCTGTATGTCTATAGCAGCATCAGTCCCGGGACTTTTTGAATGCACTGTGTACACTACTAGGACTACTAAAATCGGTAATGGAAGGAACAATAGAAGGTAAAGGGTATAAGGGAAGACCAAGGCAAGTTATGAATAATGTAAATTGTGTAACTTATGAGGAAATGAAGAGAAAAGCACAAGATCGATCACAACGGAAGACTGCTGCAAACCAATCTTAATACATAAGAGTGAATTTGTTTACCTTGGTTCTACTGTAGACAAAGTTGAGATTGTCGATCGCGTATTAACGAAGCGATTAGAAAAGCCAGAAATTCGTAAGAAATGCTAATAAAATATACGGATATTTGAATTACACTCCAGTAAAACTAAAATTCTTATTTTTTACTCCAGCAGCAAATTTGCCCTATTATATGTATGGATGTGACACTTGAACAGCCACAAAAGCTGTTACCAGGAATATCCAGGTTTTATAGACACATGTCTACGCAGAATACTGTACGCTTTCTAACATAGAATTCTTAAGCAGAACGAACTACAAACTAGGAACCGGTTAAAAAAAATTCAACGAAGAAAATTCGTATAATTGGGCTATATTTGGTTGGAACTCCCCCCCCCCCAAACTGACTGATACCTCTCATCTCGCGACGAACCATTAAGTGAAACCCACGAGTTCTCGTAACAGAGAGCGGTCGGAGATACTTGAAAAGAAGCGATCCTCGAGGAGGCACTTCTTCTTTAGCACTACATCCCAACGTGAGCCCTGACTTCCAACGTCAGTCTTCTCCAAAGTCTCCTATCCATTATCAGTGTAATCCCTCACATCCGTTCTTCTGAGATCTTGTAGCACATCATCCAATCACCTTATCCTAGGTCGACTACTCTTTCCAGTTTTATAGACTTGCGCTCTCAGGATTTTCTTTGGCATACGCTAATCATCCATCCGCTCTAGGTGACCTTGCCACTGTATTCGTTGAGCCTTTATGAATCTTACAATGTGCTCATGATTCATATAGCTCATCTATCTCCTGGTCATTTCGTATTCTCCATTCATCATCTTCTTAACCGGGCCATAAACACGTCTCATCTTTATTTTTCCAAACCTTCTTAGTGTTTCTTGTTCCATTTTTGTCAATGTCCATGTCTTGCCTCCATAAGTAACAACCGGTCTGATAAGTGTCTTATATATTTTTATTTTTGTGTTACGACTAATGAGTTTGCTTCTCAGTAGTCTGCTGTTGGCATAATATGCCCTATTCACTATAAATGACACAGTACTACATTCCATAATAAATTATTAAATTCTTACCAACTTTTAGAGTAATACGGAAGAAATGACTATTGTGTAATTTGTGCAATTAATGCCCGCGTATCATTATTAATGTGATACTGTTTCACTTGATTGTATAATACTTATTATAAAATAGATAATATATGTTATAAAATTATTACAGATATAGTTAATATATAGATAATTATTACAGTCATAAATATAATCTTACATCACGTCATGGTATGGGCAAGAAGTTGGCTGATCCGCCAACAAAGTCAGCCAGCCATCTTTCTACATCTGCCCGTGAATCTATGTCCTGTACGTTTATTGTATCATATTTGTACGGTTAGTTTCAAAGTTGACATTCTTTGTAAACGTTTTTTCAATGCCGTTTACAATCCTTTAATCATTTGAGTTAAAAAAATCGTAATTTCTTAGAATTGTATGAATACGTGTGTACCTTTTCCATTCAAAAATACAGACTTGTAGATGGGTAAACCATGTGGATGGGCTGTTTCATTACGGACGATCACTTCTGATAATTTTTATACAGAATTGTTTTCCGACGACCCAACATGCTGCTACAAGGCATAAGCTAAAACGTAATCCTAAATAAATAGTACGCAGTTATACAGCAAAATAAATCTTATTAGATTCAACCTGAAATTTAGCATTTATGTTTACATGATCCGCATACACTGATTTCACCCCAAATATTTTGACTTCAGTATTCAACAATGACAGGTATTCCATAACATTTAGAACTAATAATAGTACATTAAAATTAATAGGCGCAATAAACTTACGTCTTTGGAAAAGAAAACAGGCGTCTACAAACTATCATGCAATGACTGTAATTGTTTTTACATCGGTAAAACGGGGAGCGGTTTTCTTAAACGATTCCTTAAACACACACCTAAGCAACTAAAGTCTAACTATGCTCGCCATTTGGTCTCACACCACCACAGTTACACGGATTTCAAGTTTGCACATTTGTAAAAAGGGTCGAATCATGAACGCCTTGGAGGAGTTTGAAACTTACAGAACACACACAAACATAAGCAGTCGCGGGTTCGTATTGAATGACCAGCTGAACTTTAAATCCAGTCCGCTATACGACACTGCCTTGAACCCGCTTTATCAGATGTTGCCGAACAAAAGCTCAGTAGGCGACCAAACGTGAATAGGTGCGCACCTACTGACGCGTATTCAGTGAAAATGCTGTTGAATTTTAACCGACGACGATCTCCTGCCGTAACTTGGTACCGATGTACACTCCTATCCTCCGTCAGGAATAATTATCGATCTTCCACTCCAGTTCCGTACTGTTCGCATCTGTAGGATGTGGCTCTTGAGATTCATTGCCCAAGCAACCCGGGTACATGCCTCAGAAATTACATCGTTTAAGAGAACCCAAGCACATAATAAATGACGTCGTGAGGTATTCTGGTCAAGTAAAAATTACGAGAACTGCACGTAATTGAAAACCTGTGCGGTTTATAATTCACACCTCTGGCAAGACTCGAGCGAATGGTGAGCTGTTAAAAAAGAATATTCACAGTGTAAATTCAGCTTACCTCATCTTAAATTCCCCGACGGAAAATCAAACTGGGGGCAAACAGGATCCTGTAGTAATAATGGAAATCAGGAATCACAGGGTTTACCTGCATTGATGACAAAATAAATAATCTAGCGTGATCAGGGGGGTGAATGTGGAAACCTGGTTCCTTAGACGGATGTTATGCCATGTGCGAGTCAGTGGTCTGAACTAACACTGCACGTGCACGGCGAAAACGTGTACAGCATGTTGCCAAAAGTAGTCGCTAGGGCGCGCTAGTCGATCCACGTACGTAAATATTTCGTTATAGCACGTAAATACTTCTCGCGCTAAAATTCCGACGTTACAAACAGAATTGCGATTTTTGACTTAAATGATAAAGTTCTGTAAACGCCAACGAAAACATTTGTAAAGAATGTCAGATCCAAGACTGGCCAAACTAACTTGCAAGTATAAGTCTATAGGACATATATGCATGTGGGCACTCAGAAGCCGGTCCAGGAAGTGTCTCTTATATGCCATGACGTGAAGAAGAAAAGAAGACGTTGGCATAAAAACGTTGTTAACGTCACTCCACCTACGCGCTTGCAGTTACAGTTAATATTACTATTGTAAATGTCATCATTGGGGCACTACGCGCTAGGTGTGGTCTCTGGCTGGCAACAACGATACATATTCCACAAAACTGGCACTCACAATAAAAGGGGTGTCTAAGTGTGTTAAGGCCGCTGGAATATTGAAAAACGTGAGCGATAATGTTTTCACAGCAATTACCATAACTTGACGTGAGTTTATTATAAAATTAATAACTCTACTGTGGTCAAGTTGTTGGTAAAGATAATATCAAGCTGGATTTGAGAGATAGTTCACATCCTGCCCACGTACATCGTGGCTGATCGCGCGATTTCCATAATTGCACCTTGTTACCGTGTAATTGGGGACGCTGTTGTGTCCACAACTATAGACACTTTAGAACTTGAAATCTCTGCAGATGGCGTCTCCACTTTATGTACTTATTAGGCGTCTCGCCTGTCTCGATTTCCACCTGACGATGGTCTAACTAGTCTACTACCTTCTCCCTTGTATACCTTCCTGCCTTTAGTGGCAACTGACATTCATTATTGGTGTTACTCACCTTAATTTTTGTGTACCAAAAGATCATCATCATAAGCGAGTTTTATTTACGGCTGTCGACGCCTTACGTATCACGGCTTCCAGTGGCTGCAGTCTGTCTTTCCGTCATACTCCAGTCCTCAGTTTTCTAAGCGATATTCACTTCTGAACTCTTTCTTCGTCTGTCTCTTTTTTTCTGTTTAGGGGAGTCCATTCGATTATTTATTTAGGCTACCTCTCATCGTTCATCCTCTGCACAAGGCCATATACCACCTCAATCTCTTGCACTCGATGGTTTCAAGTATATTAATACACTTCCTATCAGGGGCGTATTTACGGGGGGGGACGAACGGGATCGGACTCCCCCCCATCATCATCATCATCATCACCATCACCTAAAGAACTTGTCGAGTTAGCCACGTCTCTCTCTCCAATCATTGTCCTCTTTAAATCGAAGTACGATAGGAAGTTCATCTCCTTTCCCATTTCTTTGAAGAACGCTGCTCTTGGTTGTCCTCTTGGTTTTCCCCCACACCTTTTCTTCAATAATGTTACTTAAGAATTGATCGTGTCGTAACATGTGCCCGATCAATTTTTCCCTTCTTTTTCCAATCATTTTCAAAAGTGATCTACCTTCGTTCGCTTCTGCGAGGACTTGCTAATTACTTTTCCTATCCATCCAACTTGTCCTCGTCGTTCTCCTCCAGCCCATTTCCAGTGCTTTCAGCTTCCTCCTTCTATTTTGGCGAGGGTAAACGTCTCACACCCCAGTGAGTCGAAAAAAGTTGACGAATTTTGTTAATCTCTTAATATTTAGGCTACTTTATTATTTTTTTCAGCTGTGTACGCTAATATGATAGTAACTCTTTTTAAATGTACAAACAGGTTTATTACACAGCATTTGCGTATACGTTTGAAATATGAAATCGACTTATAGGAAAATCAATTCAGTCAATAAGTATCATCCAAACAAAGTTTTAATAACATATCTATTGTGTCATTATCTTTTACTTAATGAGATTGATTTCAGGATGTTATCACACGCTTCTCAACCACTTTTGAGAAGCCATTAACATGAGACACTTTTCTTCTTATCTTTTTTTCTTTACTTTTGACTTGTAATTAAGCCTCTAAATTCTTTGAATTGTTACAAAATTACATAACTGTACTATTATTAATATTAAAATTAATTCACCGGACTCTTAGGCCGTCGTACAAAATGTCAAACAGAGTGAAAACCAGGCGTTTCGGCCGTACCCGTGACAGCTATCTTCACTGACCTGGAACATAGATTGGATGTCCCTGTAGGGTTAGGTTAAGACACGTTTAATCCACTAGAGACACTGTATTTAAAACTGTTTCATCGTGTCTGAACCGTTCTCTATGCTGGTTATAACTTAGTTCTACATTCAAAATCCAACCCTGTTCCGCGCCACTGAAGATGGGAGTCACGGTATGACCGAAATATCTGCTTTTCACTCTGTTGGACTTGGACCACGGCCTAACAGTTCGGCGGATTTTAATAATAACGAAAATTCCTGCAGTGAGGGCTTACGCTCATCATTACATAACTGTATTTTTACCTGAATTGTTACGGATAACCTGAATTTGGTCTGAAACTTCATAAACCGGATTTACTATTTTATAGAAACTTTTGTTGTACACTTTCATCTTTCAGAGACATATCAAATATAAAATTGAGTAGTCGCTTTGTGTCTGTATCATTAAAAACTAAAGAAGAAAACAAGGAAAGAGACGCAATTGAAATATTATAATGTAATTTCATACTTCAACTACTGTATGGTAGTGAGACTTGGATTAGAAAGGCCAAACATATATTTAGAATACAAGGAGCTGAAATGAGATTCTTGAGGGCTGTAAAGGGTTGTACCAGGAGAGACCTTATCAGAAGTGATCACATTAGAATGATGCTACGCTGAAAGCTTAAATGAACAAATCTCCCGGTAGAAAACGGAGTGGTGGTTACACGTAGAGAGAATGGATCCAACTAGATTTTCAAGAAGAGCCCTTGAGCATCATCCAAGGGGGGAAGACCCCGTAAAAAATGGTTGGATGAATTCCATTGAGACTGGAACAGGCTACTAGTCTAAGCCGTAAAGGATGCCAACGAATATTGAGTAGTCTTAACTTGTTTCTTCTTTTGTATGAAGCCGACTCGACCGGACCCTCTCCCCCAGGCCAAATTCTAGATACGCCACTGGTTCCCAAGCGTCTTCTTATTTCAGAATCTTATTACTTCTTAGACCTGTTAGTTCTCATCGACTGGCAGTATTTACGCCAGAAGTTCATTTCCATAACTTGTATTTTAGAAGCTTCTTTTTATTAATTACCCATAATTCAGCACCGTATTTTCAATACTTTCTACGATGGTTTTGTGGAATGTTTTGTAACAAAAGAATAAAAGTAATTTTTTAGTTCCATGTTCTGTAAGGAAATGGAAGTGTGATAATCGCGAAAAAAATCGTGTTCGAGATAAGGGGTGATTCTGATTGTACTACCCTCAAAACATGAAGAAAGTCGTTTTCCGAAAAGTGTCTGTGTTTCTGTCTATCTTTGTGTCTGTATGTAGAATTGTTTCTATGGCGAACGACAACTTCAGAAAATTCAAACAGAATCAAATACTTTTTGCATATGTGCCCGAGTTGTAGAGGACTCGATGCCTACGGTTTTGGTAAAGATCAGTTAAGCGGGAGGGGTAGTTTACCTGCAATGTTTTACGTTTTAACAAGAGTGAAGTACTTAATTTTGAAGGGGGAGGCATTTTTTGAAATTTACCTTTCTGATGTCGAGTAAACTATTTTGAAGGATAAGATACCTTGGTATTTACATAAATATAATGAAGCTATTACTCAATAAAAGAGTAAATACAAAAAATTGGGTTGTTCGGTTAAGTAGGAGGGGTAGTTTACCTGCAATTTTTTTTAACAAGAGTAAATTACTTAATTTTAATAAATAAGTGCCCCGAAAATAAAGTCATATTAATCCACTGTAAAATGGTAAACGAGATATCTATAAATGGAGAGAGTAGTTGAAGGGGGAGGGGTGATATTTTGAAAAGTACTTTGCTCATATCAAGTAAAGTACTAGTATTTAATTTTGAAGAATAAGATACCTTAGCAATTACATATGATAAAACTATTACTCTATGAAAGTGTAAATATCATTAATGGTGGGGATCGGTTGAGGAAGAGGGATGATTATCTGCGTAGTTCAGTTTCTTTATAAGAATAAAATACCTAAATTTTTTAGATAAAGTGATTCGAAAATAACATTATATTAAAAGACTACCCCCATAATAACAAAAATATCTATAAATAGTAAAAATAACTTGAGGGTGGGGGATACTTTTTTAGAAATTATCGAACCGAATTCAAGTAAACGTTTTTAAATATAAATCTTAGAACATGGAAGTCATGTATGGTTATTTTTTTATCCACAAATTAAGAGTCACAGACAATATGTATTAATAAATATGTATTAATAATAGTCTAAAGTAAAAAGAATTGCCATACCTTATTCTACATTTCACGCGCTTTCTAGAAAAACATACGGTACTTCTGTAAAAGTACTTTATTAATTTGTAATTTAAAATTACAATGTAGTTATTGCAACTACTACATTAATACGTTTTTTCTATAATGCTAATCCGGTCCTGAAGAAACATTAGCTCAACTAAGTGTCCATAAAAATCATTACTACGATCGCTAAGAAATTTTTCAAATACTCGTTGGATAAAAAAAAAATTCTTGCATAGCGTTGATTTCTCAACGGTCACCTTGAAACCAAACCGGGGAAAGTCGTTCGTTCCTAATACGTTGTTAAAAACCTACATTCAGAAGTCCGATAAACTGTTTACTCAATTAATAAACATAAAACGTTATGTTAATTTATAGGATAGTAAATAAATACGTGTGAAGTGGCCGTTTGTACTGTAAGCGTGGAACTCTGCCAGATGGTAGGCTCATTACCCGACTCGGACTCGCCAATCATTTACGACTTCACGCAGAATTCAAACGGCAACTAATCAATAGATCAGCTGATATCTTTATCAATCTGTTGTGACACATCGTCATCTTCTGACACATATTTTATTTATTTATTTGAATTATTAGCAATCAGAAAATACATTCGTTAAGCTAATCTGCTGATTAGTGTACACACATAAGAAATGTACGAGGATTGTTCAATAGAAACACGTTTAGAGTTTGTAAAGCATTTTTCATTCAACGATTTTAAAAGAAGTCTCCATTAACATTAAGGCGCATGAGTCCCACTGTTGCACTAATCTGTAGATTCCATACTGGTAAAATTCTTGCGGCTGGTTTGCGGAACCATTCGCTAACAGCAAACTCTACTTCAGCGTCCGATTTGAACCGCCGTCCTTTTAGTGATTTCTTTAATGGGCCAAAAACATGATAATCGCATAGGGACAAGTCGGGAGTGTAAGGTGGAAACACCTTCCACTTCATACGACCAAGCAGATAGCCAAGACTATCTCAACATTTGAAAAAGTTCTCTAACTTTGATGCGCCTATTTGCGCGTAAAGCAGTTTCCAGCTGTCTCATATTTTCATGTGACGCTGCAACACGTGCAGATCCGGGACAGCCCAAATGTATTGCACCATTCAACCACTGCCGCATGAGAATAACTATAGTCACCATATACAGCTTTCATTCTCGTATACATTTCCATTGGCTGACGCCCCTCAGCGGCCAAAAACTGAATAACGGTACGCAGATTATCTTTGGACGGATTTTCTATACGCCATTTTTCAACTGAGTCACAGCGCTTAGAAAAGAGCAAACTGCAAATATTTTTGACAGACGCGTTACTAGTACTTAAACAGACAACATAAACAAATGAATTCCGTTGCCATGGCGACGAGGTCACGGCTGCGCAGATCAAACGTGTTCCTATTGAACAATCCTCGTGAATATTGCGTGAATAGGTGTTCTATCCAGCGATGTAACCTCGTAGTCCTTAAAGGTCGGGTGGCCAAAGTCTTCTCAACCTTCTGTCGATTGCAGGCTGTAGAAGTGGCAGCGGGTTGTGATGGTCGTAAAGCCTTGTATGGTGTCTAGTACCACGTTCGTGGATGACTTCACGGACGTATTGTAGTCTGTGTGCAAAGTGTGGTTGGACACATACCACGGGGGATCTGCGATATCTCGCAGGAGGTTTGGTTGGAATCGCTATATGATTGCTTGTTAGATTTGGTGGGGCTGCCCCAAAGTTTGATTCCGTAAGTCCATATGGGTTTAAGAACAGTTTCATAGAGAAGAAATTTGTTGTTTGTAGACAGATTAGATTTTCTGACTAACAGCCAGTTAATATCCTTAAATCTTAAAAATCTAGTTGTATCCTTTTCTGTTTTGTGTGGTGTTTCCAGGTCAGTTTAGCGTCTAAATGGAGGCCTAGGTATTTGACTACTGTTTGTTACGGTAATCATAGTACAAAAAGTTGACAGTATACAAGTAGTGTATTGTATGTAACCACGCATTTGTTTCTGCTCTCCAACAACTTACATTTCCAAATTTTAGGTACGTTTATTTATAAGACCTTTAGTCCTGGAAGGCTGATGTTTTTCTGGTTATGACCTAATAGAATGCCTATTATGTTAACTACTTTTTATGTAAAAAATGTATTTGCTCATTAATAAAAAAATATTATTTAATACAATTTTATATGCTTAGAATAGTTTTTGACAAATCATTAAAGGTGGACATTGTGCACTAAAGGGGTTAAAATGGGGTCAACATTACAGATAAAGGATTAAAATATTTTTGCAAAAAATTTGACTATTTATCTTACATTCTTTCTTAGATAATGGTACCTAAAATTGTCAGTTTTAACGTGGGCAATATACTAACTACAAAATCCCTTTAAGAATCTGAAATAATCTAAAAATGAATGTTTGTTTCTTTCTTTGTCCCGTATGCGTTCCTATACCATTCATCCGATTGCGATGAAACTTCGGTGAGTTGTTGTGCGCACGCCCGCGAAGGTTTATGAATTTTTTTCAATGGGGCCCTTTGGGGGGTTCTTGGGGTCTTCCACATCTCCTCCTAAACCACTGGACCGATTTCAACCAAACTTGGCACAAATATTTTATGCAACGGGAGAACCAACATAGGGTAGGTGTTTTTTCGATGGGGTCCTTTGGGGGGTCCTTTGGGGTCTTCCACATCTTCTCCTAAACCACTGGACCGATTTCAACCAAACTTGGCACAAATATTTTACGCAACGGGAGAACCAACATAGGATAGGTGTTTTTTTCGACGGGGTCCTTTGGGGGTCCTTAGGGGTCTTCCACATCTCCTCCTAAACCACTGGACCGATTTCAACCAAACTTGGCACAAATATTTTACGCAACGGGAGAACCAACATAGGATATGTGTTTTTTCGATATGATCCTTCGGGGGTCCTTTTGGGGGTCCTTTGGGGTCTTTCACATCTCCTCCTAAACCACTGGACCGATTTCAACCAAACTTGGCACAAATATTTTACGCAACGGGAGAACCAACATAGGACGGGTGTTTTTTTCGATACGATCCTCTGGGGGGTCCTTTGGAGTCTTAAAAAACTAACTTATTAGATCTGGTTACTATGGCAACCCAATTGAATAGATTCTGTTCTAAATATATTATCGCATTAAATTGAAGACCATGCGAACGAAGTCTTTATATATTATATATATATACAAACACTTTCTTTCTTTGAGTGGCATTGCAACGCATGCCGGGTACTCGCTAGTAGTTTTATAAAAATGTTCACATAACTTACGTATGAAAAAATGCACGAAAATTAAAACTAGAACAAAAATTGTAAAACATCACAGAACAATGTAATTTAAAATTCATATAACTTCTACAAAACACTTCTTCGTACCAGCAAGTTAGTAAAATTTTTTACCGTACCTCATATTTGCGATTATTTCGATTATTACTATGTTAGTAAAGATTTTTTTAAACTGTTACTATAAAATTGAGGTTTCTTCTAAGATAAAGTGGATATTTTTCAGATTCATAAAAAGGACATTAAAAGATTGGAATTGCGTTACTTTTTTGAAAGTATATTTCCTTCTAAAAATAATACTGTCACACCCACGCGTTGGAAAATTGCCGGTAAATTATGCTTAATTTATAACAGACATGATAATAATGTTATAAAAAATCCGCTTCTAAAACCCCGACATATTAGATTAACAAATTAGATATGTTTCCTCTAGATTTAATACGATAAAACAATTAATTTGTCCCACGTAACGCCTTGTTATAGTTGAGAACTGTTCCCATGACCGCTTAGTACAGACAATCGACTGTTTGTTTTATTATGTAATTACGTAACTACTTCTTTTCGTTTGACGTGGATTTAGTTACCTCCTTCCGACTTCGCTGACCACACGTCAATACCTGTAATGGCGGTTCTATAGAGCGGAATTAATTGTTCTCCCTTCACTTGACAAGTTCATGCAGGAAGTCCTGTCCCTTCCATTTTGTTGATACGTAACTGCTAGTTGCTTTTCTTTCTTTATTCTTCTTATATGCATAGCGACATTTATTTGGTGAAATTGAATGACACCACTTATTCTGCAGAAAGTATCTTGCAGGTCTTCATAAAACGTACCCTTTCCGTGTGCTGGTTTACCTTCTTCTGGTGCATATGCCGAGATTACACACATTATGTTATTTATCCTCAGCTCATTCCATATGCAAAAGAAAGCAGCCTGTCTCCGTTACCATTTCTTGTTTCTTCATTATATTTTTGCACAATTCCTGATACTACATTATTTATTATTCTTACACCTAGATCTCCCATCAAGATGATCTTTTCTTTACCAATTCTTAGACAGTTCATCTTTTGCAATCCTATTCATTGTCCTGTTTCTCGCTATAGTCATAACCGTATCATCCGTCCAGTTACGAGGCTGTCCACTGCTCTTTTTAGGCATCCATATTTTTACAGTGGATAGATGGCTAACCTTGTCCACCAACTCTCCTCATTTTATTCGGCCTTGGGACCGGCAGTGATATCCAACGTGCTACTCAATCCACACATTTTTATTTACCACAGGCGGAGTTTTCATTAACCGTAGCCAATCAAACACCAAGAGGACTATTGGTCGGCCAAGGAAGAGGTGGAGTGACAACCTGTAGGACCGTTGTTATAGAACAGGACACAGTCCTATCGGGAAGAAGAAGAAGAAGAAGAAGAAGAAGAAGAAGAAGAAGAAGAAGAAGAAGAAGAAGAAGAAGAAGAAGAAATTCACACCAGAGAATGTAATAGGGTGAGTTACAAAGGTCCGTTTAAATTCTTGGTAAGCTTCCATCTGAATTCAAATTGGGAATTTTAACAGCATAAATTATGATTATCGTTTTTAATGAGGGAAGCCGTCAGATCGATAATGATAATGGACGATACAACAATGGGTAAAGTATCCCATTTACAATATATGCAATATCAAAACACATACAGCAACAGGGATATAAATGCCAAGCTTATGTCAGCCAGCAGTACAATAGGACAGAACATTTGGCAGAAAACAAAAACATGGATAAATTAACTTATTACCTTATATTAGTTCCGTCTTGTGACCTCTTCAGACGCATACTGTTTCCCTCATACGTGATCGTCAAACCATAAAATACTAATTACAGTAAAAAACATACCAACAATAAAGTTTGACTTACGTACACGCTGTTTGATTCGGGCACTGGCACGGGTCTTCACCAGTTAACCACAGTACTGTGGCAAAAGATTGTCGTTTTTACTTTGAAGATGGTTTCCAAAGAAGAGGGCGAAACGCATGTTCACAGCGACAGGAGTGGGCCACGGTCTAATTGCCCGCAGACAAGTCGATTACATTCCAACACAGTTGGCGCCGGCCGAGAAAGCCTTAAGTATAGATTTTAGAACAATATTATAATTAGAAGAATATTTATTATACAACATTACAATTATTTAAAGACTTTTCTGTGTTAATATTAACGCAACTGTACTATGGAAATTACCGGCTAGGTCATAGTATTGTTACGCAACGAAACATTCTCGAACAAAGGAGTGTGTCATACCACGTGTTTCTCGGCTATCCCAGCAAAGCCCAGCTGTAATGTTTGTGTGCGTACATATTGCTAATCTGTGAGGAAAGACAATTACGTGACGCTTATCATGCGTCAACAATCGAGTTGTTCCAGACCGCACCGGTCCGCGCACACTGTGTTCAAAGCCAGACACGACACTCTATCTAATGGATTCGAGAGCGCCCGTAAGAGCCTGTTGTTTACCACGTCATCCGAAAAGTGACAGGTTATTCTGCCATCTCAGTGGAGTATAAATATAAGCATCCAGCGACGGTCAGTTCAGTTTACATCGGCCGACAGTGCGTCCAAAGTGGTTATTAGTGAAAAGTGATTATTGTGCGGGACTCTATTACTTGACATTATTATTGAGTGTGGACAAATTTTACTTGAATTGTTGTAAGAGACTATCTCGTTGATAACAATTTATTAACTGTGATAAAGCTGGTGACTTCATTGGTGTCTTGTATTTTGTTTTTCACGATCAGTGAGACCTTCGTAACAGTAGGCCTATGTTTGTTTGCGTTACGCTCAATATTACTGTTGTACAATTAATCCCAGTGTTAGTCGAGAGAAGAAAGATTTTAGTAGTATAAAATAACTGCTTAAATATTTAAAAAGAAAGTCACTGACTTATTACAATTTATTTTATGTTTTAATATAAATTTTGAAAACATAAATTTAAATGTTCCCTTTTTACGAAATTGTTTACAAATCATAAAAATGTATTACACATATTATAAATCACACAGTATAAAAACAACAATCATATAAACACACACACACACACACACACACGCACAAACACATAAGATACACATATATAAACGTAAATAAGAAAATGTTTTAGCTGCTCGGATGTCTGACATAAAATATTGAATTCACATAATTAATTTAAATATTACAAGTCGTATATAAAATACTATTTAAATATTTATTACATAAAAGGGAAAAGTTCACTTGTAGTATTCTAATAAAAAGTAACATTTACTTCAGATCAATAAATATTGTGCAACAATTTTAATGAACAAATATTAAAATTACAGGCATTATTTATACTAATTATTAAAATGTTTGTATTTACACTGTATATATAAATATGTATTCGTTTTTTTCAATATTTATAGTGTGTTTCAGTTTATTTACTGTCTTTTTCTATAAAAAATAATTGTTCATATATTAACAGTATACTTCAAAGAAAAGTAAGGTAAGGTAATATATTAATTAAATCAATTGTGGCTTGGATACTTGGAACATGAATTTTAAAAACAGGATATTGTAATGACGTTTTATAGAGTCATGGTAGTTAGTATTATGTTTTGTCGTCATCATCATCATCCTCCTCCTCAAGGTTTAAACCAAGAATGGTTTGTTCCGGTCGCAAATAGCCAAATATTACAGCTGGTCACTCCAGCGCTTCCCCGGACGTCCCACACCTCTCCGTCCTCTCGGCTTATAGTTCCATAGTTGTTTGGAGATGCGGCAGTCATCCATTCGGCAAAGATGTTCCCAACAATTCAGCCGATACTGGGCGATCCTGTCGAGTATACTCATAATATTCAGTTCCTGCCGTATATCTGTGTTTCTTCTATGATCATGGAGAGTAGGCATATACCCTGCCACGTGCCTGAGAAATCCCATTTCAGCCGCTTGGATGCGACTGGCCTGGCCTTTCGTTAAAATCCCATTCTCAGACCCATAAAGAAGTGTGGGAAGAGCCATCACCTTGTAGAATTCTAGGCGTGTTCCTTTACTTGCTGACTTAAGAGTTCGCCTGATGGTCCCGCACATAAGGTTGAACTTATCCAACTTATTCACCACGTCGCTGCTTGCATTATAAGACACACTGTAGCCAAGTATTCAAAACTGCTAACTTGTTCCAGGACAGTGCCAACATATTCACTACTAAATTGCCTCAAATAAGGAATTATGTTTTGTTAGTCTGAAAATAAAACACGAGACTCAAGATTCAAATCCTACCGCGCTGATAAAACGTTTTCCTCTGAATCGGTGTATAGAGTGGTCGGTTTATTCAACCCGAAAACGAAAATGCTTCAGCGGGGAGAGCCAAGGCGGTCGCCTGAATTTCCACCTACTCTTGGTTCCACAGTCGGATGAGACAATGGGGCCAGACAGGGAAGTGCATTGCACTTGTGGATTTTACGTTCACTACTGTTACGCGACTTGAAAACCCCGACCGGTAAAAATGACGTACCAGATAAGTCTACAAATGTAAACGGTACACGGTAGTAATAGTATTGTATGTAATACTTCAATTATGTGGGAGGGTATAATTGTATTTCGTTGTTACAAGCGTAGTCACGCCCCTTTCTACAGCGTAGGCGCTTGAATTAATTCTCGTAAGAAGATTACAGATTGTTGTAGAAATTGAAACCATTAGTCATGCACCCACACTGGAAACAGGATAAGAGTTGAATCTAATATGGTTATAGTATCTATGTGCTTGCACTGAACTGTCTCAGTATGCGGTAGGTTACACGATATGATCCTAGGTCATAGGGAAATGCTTGAGCGCAAACGAGTCTCTCGCAGCGGCCAACTATAGTGATAAGATTCTGAATAGCATCGATTTTATCTGAAATTTTGATATGCTTACTCTTCTCTCTTCCTTTTCCTTCTTATTTTTTTGTTCTCCTTTTCATCCTTTTTATTCTTTTCCTTGTTCTCGTTATTGTCCCCTTGTTCTTGTTCGTTTATTGTTTCTCTTGCCTCTTTAGTCCTTGTTATCCCGTTTATTTTATCCTTCTTATTCTTCTTTTTCTTCCTATAGCTTTCTTCCCCTTGTTCATCGTATTCCTCTTATCCCTCTTATTTCTACACTTTTATTTCCCTTATCTCTAATTTTCCCCTTCTTCCTATCATGTCTCTTTTCCTCTTTTTCATCCTCCTATTATTCCTTTCATCCTGTTTCTTCATCTTATTTCTCTCGTTCCTTTTATTCTTCTTATTTTTCCTTGTCCCTCTAGTCGTTCTTATCCCTTTTATTCTTCTTATTTCTCGTATCCCTATTTTTTCTCTTGTTCCTCTTACCTCTCATGTTCCCCTTATCCCTGTTGTTGCTCTTCTTCTTTCTGTACCTTCTGTTTTCTTATTTCTGTGATAATAGAAACGAAGAGGAAAAAACGAACGAAAATGTTCTTATGTCCAAAAGTCTTGAAATGGCTTCCTATAAGAGCTAACGAAATTAGGAGGTACCAGGTTGAATTTGCTCTCGTATGTTTGACAAGATACAAAAAAGATAGCGTCGAATTGTAAATAAATGTCACTTTTTCTTCAAAAAGGGAGAAAGAAATAAAACAAGAAAACTGACCGAGAGGTACCGAAAAAGCAAGTGAATTCAACAGAGAGATAGAGAGAGGATAGTATGCGTAGATTACAAAATTCTTGCGTAAATTCACGCAGGTTTGTCATTAGTCAAGTTAATATCTGTTAATCCACCGAATTTGGCATAATAACATATAATAACATGCCGGCTATCGATGATTGATTCATAACGTGGTTATTTTTTCCTGTCCAAGCTATACCATTTGCATAGATTTTTCTAGCAATGCTCAATAAGTCGAGCAACAAGCTGCAGCAACATACTGGGCTAACAGGTTTTTTCAATATTTGGTTCGTCGTGTAACAGACTAAAAAAAAGTACACAGTTGCGCTAAATTAATATCTTTAGGTGTGGCCGGTCAGCGTGTTTTGAAATATCTTGATAAATTACTACTAGATTAAAAATTGGAACGAAAACTATCCAACAATCTGGAAGGCGGTTAGTCAGCGTATACTGGTATTTGCAGTTTAGAAAGAAAAACAGCACACAAAAATAAAACATAATTCATCATTTCATTCATATTAATCGACAACGGTCATATTGTATGAGGCAGACGGCTATTACCTCATATGGTACCTCAAGATATGTTTACGGCCCTTTGCCAAAATGTTTTTTTCTGAGACTAATTCAAGAACCGAACGTAGTCATGTTGACGCGTTAATAATCCTCTACGTGCCTTTCAACATGGGGTCCAGTGTTCGGTACTTCTTATACTCGGATTACCACATATAATAATATATTATCACACCATACCTATTGAAAATGAAAAAAAGCAGTACACTGAATAATACTCTAATTTTAGCGTTGTAGATGAGAAAGCAGCATTGATCAGGAGAAATAACATAAAAAGTATGGAAGAGAGAAGGAGGGCTATAGGCCTACTACAAGTAGATAGAAGACATCGTGGTGACCATTTACATGCTTATCCCTGATAGAATATGTTACATAAATGTTTTAGATATCTATTAAAATATTACTTTCCCTTTAGTTAATAATTTAACAATTTTTGATTGTTTCCTCTATTGGCTCTATGTTGCTTTATTCCATCATTCGTAATGTAGATTCTCCAATTTTCTCAAAATCTTTTCATCTCTTAATGACAGACAGATAATGTTAGACAAAAACTTGAGTCGTCTTGGTTGCCGACCAGATTTGTTCGTCACATTTTGAATGCATTCAGTGCCTTCTTGTATTTTTGCATTGAACACTGAGCACGTTCAATTCTTTCAGACTCTTGCTTTCCATCGTAGATCGATTCCAAGTGTTGAACACCGTAGTGAACAATATTAGCGTTCAATGCTACATTTTGCTGCTGAAAAGTCAGGCCAAACTTGATTGCCTCATTTACATCTAGATATAACGATTTTCGTAGCAAATCAAATATGCATACGCAAGGTATTCGTTTGAGTTGCTTCACTTATCCACGTTTTGTAATGTGTGGTAGCATCAGCGATACTGTAAGGATACAGTATCCGAATTACAATAAAAAATTGATGCGACTTTCTGACGAAGGAGAGATACAAATAATGATTGACAAATAATGATAACTGCATAATTCTAAAGATAATAATGACGGGTAAAATAATCATCATTATCATCACCAGTCGGTGTACACTATTCTCCGACGTCTTCCAGTCTCCACCTTTTTTAGTCGCTCCATAATCATTCTCAAGGCTTCTCTCCCTCCTATCATTCTCTACGTCTTTTTCCTTGCTCCTACTCTCTTTTCCTTCTACCCTACTGCCTATAGGACGCCAATAATTTGGGGGGGGGGTTACGTGTTCGACATTCCTTTTCCGTATCTATATAAATGAAGTGTTTATTTTCTACGTCACTTGTGATTAAATGCATAATTTCAAAGTTGATATAACAAATACAGTACAAAAATAAATATTTGGAATTCTTACGAACATAACTGCGTCCATGTAACCGCTGTTGCCTGCGGTAACAGTACTGGAAATAAGAGAAAATATTATTAATTATATCACAGAATAAATACTTTAGTTACTGAATAATATGAAATCCGAACAATATTAGTAAGGAAACTTGAAGAAAAGCGTAGCACTGCTTTCGAACTGTTGGGCACTTGCACCGTCTTGTGTTGAAGGGTCAGACATCGGCAGTGTTTTCTTGCGTACGGTCATTGACCTAGTAGTAGTTGTCATTGTACAAACTGTGGAGTTGAGACACTCGTCCGTCCAATGTGTTGCCGCTGAATAAATTGGAGAAACGCTGAATTAGCAGCTATGTTCGTTTTCGGAAGTGACGTGCAGCAGATACTACGTACCTATTTGTGTTTTGTTCGTTTAGTCATGCTTCTCTGTTTGCCTTTATTATTAATTCGATTATCTGTGTTCTGATTTATTCTGTGTAAGCATAATGAGAGAGCACAAACCGTTGAACCGGGACCCTCTTCTTCTCCCAGCGAATGATAGAAAATGCTCTAAAAAGAACACTTCGTACAAGATAAAATTCGAATTAATTTTTGGGTTAAGTTTTAGGTACATGTACCCACGCCACGCTACTGCATAACTGACAAACAGGGCGTAAGCTAATGAGATTTATTGAACTCACAGAGAAAGGATCAGAAGAAGCAGGTGCCTCCTCAGAGGTTACGGGAAACAAGAGCGAGAAATAGAAATTGAAATCTGGAGCGGAAAATGTCATGCATCAGAGAAATTTCTAGCGTAAGATCGAGTTGGCGACTATTACGAGACAAAACAGTCGTGAGAACGTATTAAGCGGAAATAAAATAAAAAATGTTCATAATTTGTTACAATACGGTCTGTCAGCTGAGAGCCTCCTGCGACCTACAGACAAAGTGTAAAACAATGGGTGCAGAATTAGTTACAGGGAAACGCTATAACTCGTTACTCCAGTCGCAAGTCAAATTTAACTTCCTTCATATATTCACAGTCTGCTCCTTACTATTATTTTTTTTTTCTATTTGTATCGGCCATCCGAGGACCACATGCCAATTTAAATTCTTTATTCCTTGTTCTTTTCTTTTTCTCCAATATTCTTTCATCTTTTCACTATGTCTCTTCTTCCTGTCTACAGTTCATTTTAAACCTGGGTTTTCTCTCTCCTACCGTGCACTCCTTCAATTTTTAACACTTTTGCCAGAAAAACTTCTCTTTCAATTGCTTCTTCTGCGTTTATATTATATTTTTCTAAATTCTTTTTGACTTCTTTAATCCAACTTGATGTTGACTTCTTTGCCCACAGATATTTGAAGATCTTTTCTGTTAACCTATTGTCGTCCATTCTATATAAATGTCCAAAAAATACTAGTCTTATTTTTCTCACTGTTTCTATTATATTTTCTATACTTTGATATATTTCATCATTACTTCTTAATTTTAAATTTTCTGAAGTTTTTTTGTGGTCTTAATATTTTCCTAATAACTCGTCTTTCCAATATTTCTAGTTTTTCCAATTATTATAAATATTATTATTATTATCATTATTATTATCCATCTGTTGTCAGCTTGTTGATTTTATTATTATCAAATATTTATTTAAAATTCTTAATTAGTTTAAAGTTATATATAAATTTTAATGATGATGATTACTGTTTATTTGTGTAGAAATTATATAAGATTATAAAACATTGTTACGACGGCCTCACTGATCGTCGTATGGTACAATGGAAAACAAAATTACAGACGCCAATCAAATTACTAATCACCAGCTTTAATTAATCACAAATACAGTTTATAATAAAATTGTACAATAATCAGAGAAAAATTTGTCCACACGCAATAACAATGTCAACTAACGGAGTCCCGCACAACTATAACACAATGACACTTAGCCACAGTACTTCGAACCTCACTAGAATAAATCCCCACTTAAACTGACTTCTAAGCGGCAGCTGTCGTTGTTTAAATAGATAGCAGAAGTGTTCCAGAATAACCCATACTACGCGTCAACACTACTCGAAAACACTAGAGCGTATTGATTGCGGCCTTGAACACAATGCGTGACCGATGAAGTCCGGAACAGCCTCGATTGTTGACGCATGTTAAGCGTCACGTAATTTACCTTTCATCTCAAAGTAGCATACGTACGCACAGAAACATTATAGCTGAGATAGCCGAGAAACATGTAGAACGTTCTGTAATGGCGTAACAATACATTTACAAAATATTTAATATGTTTACAATTCAAATATAGTTTTAGATCAAATATAGTGTATTTTGTTTTGTGTTTGTTCGTTGTCTTGTTGTTGTTGTTGTTGTTGTTGTTGTTGTTGTTGTTGTTGTTGTTGTTGTTGTTGTTCTTCTTCTTCTTCTTCTTCTTCTTCTTCTTCTTCTTCTTCTTCTTCTTCTTCTTCTTCTTCTTCTTCTTCTTCTTCTTCTTCTTCTTCTTCTTCCCCTTCTTTTCTTTTTCATCTTCTTCTCTTGACTTAGAAGACGCTCCTCCTTATAAACAAATTCTTTATTCTATGACTCTCAATTTTCTCCATATCATTTTCGTCGTGCCATTTTTCATCTGCCTTTTGGACGATTATCTCGTGGCTTTTCAACTAGTCTGTCCTCATCTGTCCTCACCGGTCGTTCCAGAGGTGGCATACATACGTGTATAACACTATAATACATTTCCTGTGTGACATAATTTTCTTTAATTTCGTTAACCCATTGTTATAACCTATCAAGTGTGCTAATAATTTTTTAACTAAAAACAAAGAAGATCGTATTGAAGAGAACAAAGAGAGATGGCTTGCTCGTGTGAATAGGATGTCAGACGGCAGGCTGGCTAAGGAAGTTTGAAAATACTGTACTAGCCTGTTGGACAACGAAGTATTGGAAAACCTAGGAAGCGTTGGTGAAGTACTAGTGGATATATTCCTTTAAGACCGGAACAGGTGGTTCGCGTAGCCCGTGACAGAAGAGGAAGTAGAAAAAGAAGAAGAGGAACCAAAAACCAAACCAAAAAATATAACAAAGAGAAAGAATGCAATAATTTCTTTTGCCCTTTCTTCTAAATTTAAATTTCTCTTACTTCTAAATGTTATAACCATTGTTTTCATTGTTACCGAATTTCGGAACCACATTTTCAGTACAATTAAGTGCTAACAATTAACAAGAGAACAACCCCTTTCACGGCTTAATTTTAATACTTTAAAACAACTTTTTCTCTTATACATTGTTGTTGAAACGACCAAGTACTTATATCATCGAAAACAATTCATGGAATATAAAATTCTATTCTTTTAAAAACATTTGTCACCACCTTTGTTTGTTTATTTGTTGCACGGAAGTTATAATTACATATCGTGAAAAAATATTATTTCGCAAATGACGAAATTATTACAGTCATTCTGCTGAGATAAAATTATGCTTACAAGTTATAAAGTGCGATGTGGGAAAAATACTCGTTAGCATTGTGTGGGGTGATTTAATTAATGTATGTCACGCACAACAGTACACACACACACACGTCTGAACACAATCTCGATTGAAGTTAGATTTATCGTTGAAACCATACGAGATAGTTAGTCTATGATAAATGGGATAGACGTTTATAGACTCGTGTCTCTGACGTCACTCAGAATTGTAAATATGTTATTAAAGTAGTATCACATGCGTTAATACCCTGCAATAGTTAAGAAATATATTAGTGTTCTGTGCGCGTCTGGAGAAACAATTGAGTTTATTCTTGCATACTTTTGGTGACACATAAAGTTTCTAGATAATAATTGATGTAATTGTTATCATAATGCGATGAGGCTGTCACCGCTGTATAAAGATGTTAACGTAAATTAACTCAATTAACTCAGTTATTACCTTTCTGAATACCAACTGTAGAGACACATAATTTTTACACAAACGCACATGCGCGCGCTCGTACACAATAGTCATTGACTCTATAAAATTGGTACAACTAGGCCTATACTAATCGGCACAAAACATTGCGTTTGGCTAATCCCAGCTGTAGAAGCTTGAAGGCGGAGGCAGGCTGAGATGTGAAGACCGATGCCAATAAACATCTCAAAAAGATTAGTTGTCTCTGTCGGCTCAGTTGTAATCTCATTCGATTAGTCACATTGAATGTGCAATTATGTCGTCGTCACCATCAGGAGTTCCGGTCAACTGTCCATCCTCCGTTTAAAGTTCATTGCTAATTGGGGTAAACAACATTCTTCTTTTTATTAAGTAATACGAGAATACCAGTTGTTCTGTATTTGTTTATTTGATTGATAGTCGTTTACTTCTTCTTCTTCTTCTTCTTCTTCTTCTTCTTCTTCTTCTTCTTCTTCTTCTTCTTCTTCTTCTTCTTCTTCTTCTCCTGCTCCTCCTCTTCCTCCTCCTCCTCCTCCTCCTCCTCCTCCTCCTCCTCCTCCTTCTTCTTCCTCCGAATTCTTTTACGTAATGATAAGGCTTCTAGAGTCTCTAGAGTCGGTTCTGTAATCTGTTACATCAACTAGTCAGACCAGACTAGCGTGCTTTTAGAGCTCCACCTAACGCTGAGACTAACAGTTTTCTTTTATCCGGTCACTTGACATAAACTACACATAACTTGAGCATTTTTATTTATACTTGTGAACTAAGGGACCACGCTGCTACAGCATAATTATCGCTATTGAAGTTACCCACTTCTTGTCCTGAATGATGGAGATTCACTAGTCTCCGTGAGAACAGCATTAGTTCTCCTCAGTTGTAGGGTCATTTTCTAGATTCGTCGTTCTATCGAAAGATCGATTACTCACAGCCGTATGACAAGAATGACAGAAAAATTATACGGTTCATTTCAAAAATACAACTGGATGACAAACCGGTGGTTAGTACTTCCCTTGCATAGCAGTAACTGATTTTACTTCCATGGTCCATAAGGAAATGGAAGTATGGTCATGGCGAAAAAAATTGTGTTCGAGATAATGGCAGATTCTGATTGTACTACCTTCAAAACATGAAAATTGTTGTGTGTTGAATTTTTCTATGTCAAACGATAACTGCCGCAAATTCAAACGGAATCAATTAATTTTTTGCATACAGTTCTGAATTGTAGAGTACTCGAGGCTATTGATTTTGGTGAAGATCGGTTAAAGGGAAGGGGTAGTTTACCTGCAACGTTTTACGTTTTAACAAGAGTAAAGTGCTTGATTTTGATAAATAAAGTATCCTTAAAAGAAGGTCATAATAATCCACTGTAGAAAGGTAGATAAAATATCTATAAATGAAAAGGGTAGTTGAAGGGGAAGGGGGTTATTTTTCTATAAATTAAAATAGTAGTTGATGATGGAGAAAGTAAATTTTATAAGTTTTATATGTGTAATACGTTATTGACAACAAAGAAGTAGTTTCTATGGAAACATTTCATTTCACTTTAACAAAATTTTATATTTTTTCATTTTAATTTAAATCATGTATGAGAGAAAATATATCGTTCGTGGCAGCAAGCATATCTCACTTATCTAATGTTTACGTTTCCATTTTATTATTATAATTACCGCAATAAAAGGCAGGCAAGACACACACACACACACACACACACACACACACACACACACACAAAATTCGCGTTATTTCTGGCCTCACTTATGTTTATTTCTTACATTTGCACGCTTTTGTTATCGATTTGCTTCCTGTGGATTGCTGGGCAGTGTAACTGCACGTGTTTACAGAGGAACGGTTCATAAACAGACTTTTCGTCTTTACGGAATGAACCCTCTGCAAGATGCTCAGGATCCATGAGTGTCTTCGGAGCGCTTCGAAGGAGGGATGATTATATGCGTAGTTCGGTTTCTTTATAAGAATAAAGTAAGCCTACCTAATTTTTATGGATAAAGTGACTGAAAATAACATTATATTAAACGACTACCCTATAATTACAAAAATATCTATAAACAGTGAAATTAGTTTGAGGGTGGACGATATTTTTTTAGAAATTACCGAACCGAATTCAAGTAAATTATTTTAAACATAAATCTTACAACATGGAAGTCATGTATGGTTCTCCATACCGATTTTTTCGTAAAGCTGTTCTGAGCCAGCGTTAAAGTTAAATCTACATTCTAATCATTAAGTGGCCATATATGAACTAACATTAAAAGCATATAAGGACAGGATGAAACCTGAGATAGGATCTATTAGTAAACTGAAAACAATCAAGACTGGAAACTGTTAAAGTTGATCTAATTAAATCCAGAAACTGTCATTAAAATAAAAACTATCGAATTTCTTTCGAAGGGTGAGCAATGTTATGGAAGAATAACAAGTTTCCGTTGTATTTAAAAAGAATTGCTTTTAAACAGTGTGTGATTCCTGCCGTAACTTACGGATCAGAAACTGCGACTCTTGTGCATATCGGGAACTGTACAGTGTTACGGATAGGATTACGCTAGACAACAAAGCTAGACAGATAAGGTAAGACGTAGGCAACCAGACTGGATGGTTACATTACGCTTTGGGAATTCTTCTTCTTCTTCTTCTTCTTCTTCTTCTTCTTCTTCTTCTTCTTCCTCCTCTTCCTCCTTTATTAGGTTCACAACCTGCCAACAACTCCTTTCATCCCTTCGTTGGTTCCCTGAGTCCTTCAGGCTTGGTGATCGTGCGTCTCGTACGTTTACCGTGCAATCTATCATCCATCATTCCATTCACGTGCTGTTTCCATTCCTTACGCCTTCGCAACATTCAGTCCCCAACCTCCTTAATATTGCATAGCCTCTGTATTCCTTCGGTACTCATACTATCTGTCATACACTACTCACTCCTATTGTTTTCCTCGAAGTTTGCATCTCATTATTTTCAACATTTCTTTGGTTTTGAGTGCCAGGTTTTGTTTCTGCGACGTACGGTAATAACGATTGCATAACAGCGTTGTAACTTCTTACATCCGACTTTATCCATAAGAATTTATGTGTCGTATTGTGCCACTTACACATTCTACAGCTTGGTGTACCACTCTAATTGCTAGAATCCCGCTGCCAATTACCACAACCTCTAAATAATAATCGAAAAAAGACACGACCTACACAATGACTCAGGTTATCCCATGTGTTCAAACTTACAACATAATGGTTACATATTTGCTGTTAATACCTGCGATTTCGATGTTATAATTTCAATTCAAATTGCTTACCGACTTTAAGAGAAATCTTGAAGGTCGTCCTCGTTACCTGCAATCATAGTTACGTCGTCAGCATAACAGGCTACTATTACTCCTCTCGTTCCCGCGCTTAGAGTATTAACAGAACTAAGTGGGGGAGATGGGTGGGACTTATGGTTAGGTGATAGTAGATGGTCGAGAGCCACACAGTTGCTATGACGACGACTGTTCTTTACAAGGTGGAGAAGCAATGATCTTATTTAAGTTTGTAGTCAGTGAACTGGGCGAGAACTGATCATTTAAAGTCACTGGGGGAATGCATGGGGAAGTATTGGCTCGGCAATTGTACTGACAATGAGTGTATACGTGTGTGTATGTGTATAGAAACGGTGGGGCCCAGAGAGAGAGAGAGAGAGAGAGAGAGAGAGAGAGAGAGAGAGAGCAAGTCTCTACCTGTTACTAACGACATTACGTTTAGAACAATACGTCTGTAAAACACGTACCTGGGGTAACAGCTAAATTCTTCGTAATGTGTGTAACAATTAAGTCCTGAAATGCCTACATGACATGAGTACGAGTGTCTGACACGGCCGGATGAGCTGATGTACGTAACTAACCGCCCGGTCGATCGACAGAAAGTTGAACTCACAAGCACTGCCATTTGAAGACATTACACTACGGTAACGGCGGAAAACGCATACCGAGAACGTTTACCACACTCTTTGACCAATTTCAGACGGTTCCAACCAATTTAACTCGACGCGCCTACTAATTAATGTATTACGTATTTAAAAAATTATTACTTAATTATTACTAAGTCATTAAAATAATCAATTAGTTGAAACACCTTTACGCAAATTTTCTACCGGTGGCCCAGTTTTTACCACACATAAGGATAATGATAGTTATATAAGTATGAACAGATCCTAATTTAAACCTAATTAAAGGCATGTAGGCCCTATAATGCTCTCTCTCTCTCTCTCTCTCTCTCTCTCTCTCTCTCTCTATCTATCTATCTATCTATCTATCTATCTCTCTCTATCTCTCATATAAATATATTTCACTCAACTAAGATCAAACACTTTGCTCATTCTATTACGCGACAGCACCATTGAAAAACTGAGACTGAAATTTCATCATCACCGAGAATACCATGTTGTAGAACAACAACAGGCGAAACGTTCTATGTTAATGATAATAACCTATAACAATATCGATAATACATATTGATATCATGATATCATAATATCAGTATGTGGTTGTGAAACGCGCGCGCGCGCGTATGTGATAACTATTCGTCTGCCCGAAGTAGGGCGAATGCTTCCCTAGTGACTTCTTTCTCGAGAAATGTTTGTCCTGTTCCTAACGATGAGGTTAACCTCCTCCATGTTGCAAAGGATCGTTGCTTCTGCTTTAATTCGGTAGTTCTCAAGCCGAGGACATCCTTCCGGATCAGCTACCATCTCTCGCAAGCCACATATTCTGTAAACCTCCATTTAATTGCCTTAGTTCGTTAGCTATTGCTTTCCATTCTAGTTTTTTGGGGGTGCTTCGCTTAATTGTTGCTTCCGTATCACTTTTGGTGTGGCCAGGAGGAGTTCAACGCTTCACTGGGTAACACGCCAGTAGGACAATAGCGACGTAGTACCACCTCGCTAAAGGCCGCAGTTTAACACATAGGCCTACCATACAGTAAGGCATACTGCCACCAGCATTTCTATTCCCGCTTATCAGGCCCTTCTTGTTGATATCGCCCGTACAGAAATCTTGTCAATAACCCCCTCGTGGAAAATCATGGCCACATCACTGCGCCTTGTTACATAGTCCTGTTCGTTATCACCAATTCACTCTTCGGTTCGTATAATATTCCTACAATTTCTGAACACGTTTCTGGCCAGAAAATGTAGTTTGTTTTTCATTACAGTTTGCTCATCTATTTAAACTTACTATAATTTTATTCCATTGGTAATTTTCTTCATTAGGTCTCTAATATTAGATATAACTATTTTCCAAATATTTTACATCATTCACAAATGTATTCAACTCTATTATGTATATTAGAGTTGTGTAAGGCGAATTTTGCGTTTTGAACTTTACCGTTTGTGATGTCGACGACTTCTCGACTTGTTGCCATCGTTTTCGCTAATATCTTCTTCTTCACTCTTCAAGAAGACAGCAGTTGAGAAAATGTCGAAATTTCAAGAAAGTAACATAAATCGATCGTATGATGAAATCAAATCCTTAAGTTTAAGACCCAGATACATCAGGTAGCGGTAACTTACAAACATACACACACGTGGTATAAGAGAAAATGTGAAAAGGGGCCAATTTTTTAAAATTCAATTTAATAAATAAATGAAGTGAATATTACATATTACTTAGAAATAGTTGAAAACTGGATTTCAGTTGATAACAAAGAAACCTAAAGAGCCACCAATAAATTATAAACTAAATAAAATACAAAATTTAACAACAAATAAGTATTTACATTTGCCAACAAATTAAGAACAAGACTTTATTCATATTGATCCATATCGAAGAGTGAGTGAGTGGTCTCCAATTATTGGGCCAGTCTACTACTGTACACATCACTTATCCTGACTATAGCGCTTTCTGCTTTACACCATCTTCTGATCTCTCTTTTTTTTAGTTTACTTTGAAGTCACTTCTTTTAATCATAAGAAAGTAAAAGTAACAGTGTTAGTGAGGAAACTCTATGCAAAAATAATATACAGGACATGGTATTATTTGATTTGGGAGCATGCCTAAGCTGATGGCAAAAGTCTTTGACGACGATGATGACTAAAGTCCTTAGACGTTTTTGGGATTCGGTGCCAAGTACGACCCAAGAGTTACTTGAAAAAAATAAGAGAGGAAATATCATTATCAAAGACTCAGCAAAAGAGAAGGTATCAATAGATTGGCCAAAATATTAGGAACCAATATCAATAGTAATTATCCAGTATAGGAATATAGGAACCAGTATCAATATAAATATCAATAGTAGGAACCAAAATCTTTTGGAATAATAGTATAGAGTAAAAAATATTGGAAAGAGGCCGATGAAAGACGCGATAAAGTATAGGTAAGAAGGCCCTGAGAATTAATAAACTGGATCTTATCAAAATCAGATTAAGAGCTGCAAACTAATTGATTGAAGTACAGAGTGTATCCCGTCCGTCTTCTTCTTCCTCCGGCTCTACATCGCTTTGTTAGATTTGGCCTCCTCAATAGTCCTCCGCCATTCCCTACTGTTCTCAGCAAAACCCTTCCATCTTCTATTCTCCATGATCTTTACGTGCACCATCCACCGTTTTCTGGTCTTCCTATGACCCTAGACTCTAACGGTTTCCATTCTGTGATATTTTCGAATTTCTGATCTTCTCCATTCTGTAAACATATCCCAGCCACCTAATTCTCTGCGACTTAATACATTCTTAATTAAGGCATCTAGGTCAAGATTTATCCGCCAGGTGCTTCTTGTTCTTTCAAGTATTTTCCTCTTAAATTGTTTATGGTCTTCTTCGTATTTCTTCCGCACGGCTCACGTCCCGCATCCTTAAGTCACTACTTGTCGTATGAGGCAAGTTTATAGATTCTCAGTTTAGAATTTTTACTTAGTATCCTGGAGCATAATAGTTTCTTGTTTGCGAAGTACTCTCTGTTTCCCTTTGCAATCTCTTTGGTCTCACACTGTTCAGGTTGTCTTTATTTAGCAGCGATCCCAGTTACGTAAATTATCTTATAAAAGTGAACGAAGAGGATGTACCAACAAGATAATTGTAAATTATCTGCTTACCCAAAGTTGTAGCTTCCAAAAAACACCCATCAGATTTTTGTTTGTTATGCCTTGTTCTTGAGATTCACTTGTTCTGTTACTCAACCCAGCGTTTTTACCCCGTGGGGATCCAATTTTGTTCTTCCAAAAGCGAAAGAAACTTTTCTAGAATTATATTATTATTAAGTCACTCTAAATTAGTTCCAGAAATAAACAATAGGCCTACTTATGTTCAAAATAAGAAACCAATCAATTTATGAATAAACGTTTTGAGACCTAAATTTTAAAATTATTATTATAAATTATTTTCAGCGTAGTTTAGATACAAATTACAAGTCAACATTATCTGTGCAACTTTATGCCATTAGAAAAATTAATGTTCTTCTAAACGTAATGTTCTTGAATCACATTTTACAAGACTTCTTGATTTTTACGATCCGTGTAATTGCGTTTTGTCCAAGCGAAACAATTCGCAATATAATGCGTAAATTTGAGATAAACTGGGTTGTAAACAGTTTTAAACGCCTGTGCGTGGTGGTTCTTCTCGTTTAGCTGAAAATACTGCTTTCGTTCTTGAAAGTTTGGCTGAAGACCCGAGAATGCAATTCCAAGTCGTTCGGTATACGGTTAACGGCGAACACAACTGTACGGTATAAATCCTTTTTGTGACCAGAATTAATTGGTGTGCGTTTGAACAATGTAATTCAACAAGACTGTTCGCCATGCCATAGAACTAACGAAACAAAAACTTAAATGCAAATTTAACTTAAAGGCAGAATTTTATATCTACATAAAATTTCAGAAAATATGTTACGAGTGCTGATGTTTATAATTTTGTATTTAGATAGCCGCTGAACTTATAAATTCAAATTTTTCTAATTTGAACAATGTTTTCTCCATTTTCCCAAATATGACATACATAAATGTGCATAAGAAAATACACATATTAAATAAGCAAAATATATTCATTCATTCCTTAATTCGTCCGGGGGGGGGGACGAATCCTTAATCCTCGTGTGATTAAAAAGAAATCGCAGGAATAAAATCGTTCAGCACGTGTTGTTAATTCAATTAATTCGAATAAAATCGTTGTTAATTCGATTATCCAATGCATACGCGAAACTAACAAAATGCAATGACACTAATACAATTAATTACTAAGCGTCAAGGAATGCTTATGAACGCGTCAGTGTTTTAATTTATTTTCATTAGCCCTTCAGTACCCCATCTCTAGGTCTCATTAATAAATACATCATTAATATACATCTGAAACCTGTTATACACGTATTTATCAATAAAAACTGCGACAAGAACTTTCTAGTAGAAACCGCAAATTTGTTTTTTTTTTAAGTTGATAATTAATTATTACTTGGGATTCGTTTTTTGAAGTCATCATGCCTTTTCATGCGCGCGCGCACGCGTGTGTGTCAGAGAGAGAGAGAGAGAGAGAGAGAGAGAGAGAGAGAGAGAGAATATCTACTGTAACTACACATGGTTTTTATTTTTCGTTACCACAGAATCGTAGATAATTCGATTATCCGATGCATAAGCGGAACTAACAAAATACATTGACACTTAACACGATTAATTACCAAGCGTCAAGGAACGCTTGTGAACGCGTCAGTGTTTTAATTTACATTATTAAACATAACGCTTTCATTGTCTCAAACAAGAATCGACGTAAAAAGTAAATTAATATAATGTCGGTGTTCGTTAATCTGTAGTCACTTGGAAAATAACTTGACTCGCGGAATCGTTACTGTGACAGCAGCTGCTTAACTAGGGAAACACTGTGACACTAATCGAGTGAACACACGGCTCGCGTTTAAGTCACGGCTCCGATTTCGTTAGTAACAGTTAATTTCACAACACGTGAACGATAATGTTGCTGAACTCTTTGTTTCATGCATGATGTGTAACTATTACTGTACGTGATTCATCAGGTTCATTAATTATTTATTGAAACAAAAATAAATTGTGAAACGTCTGTACAAAGGCGATAAGTATCAAACTTTGTTTTAGTTTTAAGAAAAGGTATAAGTATTCTCTTTTGTTTCGCGGGTTCGTTTTCCTTTCCAATTTAGCCGCCTCACATGTTCTTGTTTAGTAATTGTTATTTGCTACACTTTTAACATCATGTCCTTTAAAATTAATGTCTTTGTAAACCAATTATAAATATTTACACAGTCGTCGTGAGAAATAATTTCATTAAGAAAGTTGTGTTAGTGGTTATAACCACTAACAACTTTCTTAATTAAATTTCTGATAAGATGTGCAATCAACTGCGCTAATCGGAGAAATAATTTCACCATTTAATGTTATTGTTACTAGCTAATTGTTATATGTAATACGTTTCCTTATAAACGACAAAAACTCTTAACACTAAAGGGAAGAAGAAGAAGAAGAAGAAGAAGAAGAAGAAGAAGAAGAAGAAGAAGAAGAAGAAGAAGAAGAAGAAGAAGAAGAAGAAGAAGATCATAATCATTATCATGATAAAGTCAAAGCGTCATGTTTGGTTTCTACACGTCCCACGAAGTTATTCCAACAAAATGCCTGTACGGACTTCGTGGGAGCAATGAAGAGTAAACTAACAAAAATAAATAACAGTAAAATCATACGGAGAGCTTTTGTTGAAGAAGATTTTCATGCTAGCGATGTTTGTAGTCGTCTTTACAGAGTGTTCCATTTGAGATTAATACCAACGCCTAAACAATGAATAACAAATTATGTTATAAAAAAATATTTCATTGTTAAAACTTAAATAAAAAGTGTGTTTTAATTAAGAATTAGTCTTAAGGATCTGGAAACATTTTCAAGAATCTGGGAATCTGGGAAGTTATATGTTCTCATTCCATTCTGTTCTAGCAGTATAATCCGAGATAGGTGATGATCCGAGGCAGTATAATCCAAGGGCTGATGAAGATGATGAATAACGTATTTACACATACATTCACTGATTGCGCACCCGAGTATAGCTACACTTCAAAATATTTCGTGTTACGTTCAGTGTAAATATATCCATATGTACTGACTCTCTCTCCCTCTAACACACGCGCGCGCATGAGTCAACAGTTATCCAAACATGCACACTATGTGAACTACAAACACAAACTAAGAGCGTGCATGCCCACATACCAACCCTTCCTCTAGCAACGCTTACGCAATCACAGCGCCAGTATACATGTAAGTTTGCTTAAGTTCTGAACTACAACGAGCTACACTTATTTAAATATAGGCTAATAATACGAATAAGCAATGAGCGCTTTTTATCTAAGACGCTGTCTTTTTATCTCATCTGTTAATCGGTACGATAGAACGCGGCTACAAGATAAGCCAGTTTCTCTGTCGTGCAGAACATCGACAGTTATATAACGAGATCTCGCAATATAACCGGGTTTAGGTCAGCACGAAATCGACCGGAATATATTATACTAATTGAGAGCGACATTAAATTAAGAATTTTTGTTCACCGTTGACAGGTTTGATAAACAAACCTGTGAACAAGCTGCCGAGTTCGATAACAGAGACACGCGGGTTACAGAATATATCGCTAAATAAGACATTCGAATTAATAGAAACTATAATCTACTATGAACACCTGAGTTATGCGGCCACGCATAGGTGCTTAATCACGTCGATTATCATACTACAGTTTCGAAATACGTTTGGTAGTGGATTTAGTACAATTTAGACATTTGCCAAGAATTATGGTAGTTAGGCGTAGGCCCTATACTCTCACCCACCGCTTCCGATGTCGATAATAGGTTGAATAGCCCTGGAAAAATGGTCAAAAAATTTGACTTTAAAGGAAAAAATTAGATAAAAGCTAGTTTTTTGTACATATGGTCCTTGAACCTTAAGTTATACGAAACCAATGAGTCTACCGCTTAAATTTGTCTGGGCGTGATTTTACAGGGGTTGAAAGAGGTGAAAGAACGATTTTTCGCAAATAACTTAAAAATGAAGTATTTTATCAAATAATGTTTAAAATAAACGTTGTAGCTCACAATATTCCCTATAATTTGGTGGGTGTCACATTCCTGTACGTCGAAGATTGTTGGAATAGGTCACATTTAAATCTTAGAGTATACTGTATTTTTTTGTATTTTGTGTGTATTGCATGTGAATGATCGTTTTTTTTAGAGAGGATGATGCCTACATAAGCCGAAGCTTGTGCGTAGGTAATGAGATGGGAATGACTTGAATGATGAACAAATGCCAGACCTTAGCGGGAATCAAACCCTGAACCTCTTGGTCTAGACGCCAGCGTCCTAACCACTAGACCAAACCAGTCAGTCAATATTTAACTTAAAATATTGTCTCAGGGTGATTTACCCATATTGAAATATGTAAAAATTTGTTTTTTTTGCTGATGCAAATGAAGAATTTCATCAAAAAAAGTATCAAATAAAATAGTGTTTCACATTTTTAGTAACTTCTATACAATTAAGTACAGAAAGGAACTATATAATGCAGACCAAAAGACCCCAGTATTGTAAAAGTAAAGTAAAAACATTCGGAGATAAGAAGGATTGTCTTAGACTAGGAGGGGGTTTTCATTTATTAATGTCTTTTTAGGATGTGTAGGATTTATCATGACCGACAGTCAACTCGCTGAATTAGTAAGCGTAATTTATGCCGAAAATTCTGTTTCACATAATATACTAACTGAGCACGCATATACTCGTGCTATACAAGCACATACATTAGTATCTCTAGCACTTTCAAATTTTATTTTACAAAACAGATTTAAGTGAAGAAGAAAAAACGAAATTCGGGAACTTTTTTTGTTTGAACGAGTTATCTACAGAAAAAACTACTATTAAAGAAAATGTCGTTGTTAAAAATATTATAAATAAATTTGAAAATAAATTGAATGATATTGAAAAAACTGTGGTCCAACTGCTCAGTTGTGGATTCAGTATACTAAAATGGTCACACTAATTAGAAATTTTATAGAAGCTGAGAGAGCAGGAGAGTGGGAAAACTATCTTTTTACAGTAAAATTAATGCTGCCTTATTTTCATGCCAGTGGTCATCGATATGGACATATAACAGACAGAAAATCGAGAATTTAAAGTCCAAGGTGGCGTTGTTCACCGAGGATTCACAGAGGAAATATTAAATTCATACATCACTACTAAATCAGCATTTTCGGATATTTGTCAAGAACTTGAAAATTTTTGCAGCACTACATTTTTCACATCTGAACAACATGTTGAGTTAAGTGAAACTTGAATTGCAAGAAATGATTCAGATGTCAATAAATTGTATGATTGGCTTATTAATCACGATCCGTTTTCAAAAACGCAAATCATTACGTCACGTGCAATACACACAAAGTACAAAAAAATACAGGATACTATAAGTTTTAAATGTCGCCTATTCCAACAATCTTCGACGTACTGGAATGTGACACCCACCAAATTATAGGGAAATTTGTGAGCAACAACTTTTATTTGAACAATTTTTGATAAAATACTTCGTTTTTAAGTTATATGAGAAAAATCGTTTTTCACCCCTTTCAACCCCTGTAAAATCACCCCTAGACACTTTTAAGTGGTAGACTCATTGGTTTCGTATAACTTATGTTTCAAGGACCATATGTACAAAAAACTAGCTTTTATCTAATTTTTTCCTTAAAACTTCCTATTTTTCCTGGGCTAGAATGTTTTCGTCGAAATTTCACACAGGTAAAAACAAAGGGAGGTTGTTGGAATAGCGATTTAGGTCATTTAACGAGATACAGTAACACTTAGATTTTAGAAAATGTGCCAAGTATGGCCGATGTTAGGAAAAGTGGTTTTGGTTCATTTCTTTTGTAGCCGTGCGTCCGATTCCGGCGTGTACTGTATTATATAGGCCTGTACGTTAATACAGGCGTGTATTTTCCAGTGCAAGATTAGTTAAATTGGGTGGTTTTTATTTATTTATTTTATTTTGAGTGGAACATTTTTTTAAAGAAACCAAAACCAACCTTTTCTGACCTTACGCTGGAATATTTAAAACTTAATGCGAGTTTACGTATCTTTTATTTTGTAGAGTTTCATCCACCAAAGGCACTCCCCTCCGTTTTATAATACTGCAGACTATACATTCGGATGCGCTGTTATTTATTCGAATTAGTCTGGCCAAGTATATAGGTAGACTGTTTAATAAATGAATAATCGTTGTAATTTTATTATGCTGAATGTTTTTATACATGTATATTAGGCAAAGCAGATATGTTTACAAGCCAGTATAGGGAAAGTTTTTTTTTTTTTTAATCCATGTATTTGTTTCCATGTGTCCGAATTTGGTGCGTATTGCACCATTGTCACCGATGTATGTTAACATAGACCGGTGTTTGCCTGCACGGGGTAACATAAGATGTTTCTGATAAGATAGGATAAGATGGTTTAAGTAACATGTTTTACTTATTTATTTATAGTTTTTAAGGTTTTTTTTAGTACACCAAAACAAGTTTTATAACCTTTCGAGAATAAGTCCAACCAAGTACGTATAGAATATGGATCTATATTTATCGGTAATGTATCAATGATAGATAACGGTAGGTGAATGGTCTATAAAGCAAAAGTACCAGAAATATTGCTCTCTTTCATTTTTAGTGCTGTATACTCTCTATTGACTGCGGGCTAGCTCGGTGAAGAGAGACCGCTTTCCGGGGCGTTCATTCCCCGTGTTGTGCTGTAGGTATGGGTATGGTTCAAGGTCGAATCAGTCCAAACCCGTCTCTACCTGTTGTTGGGGCAAGACATCAGGCTGGCTGAGATAAGCGGACCTCAGTCAGTAACAACGTGACATAAACACATACGAGTATAACAACAACACACCCTTCCCCGTCACTGCACGTGGTTAAATGCAAATTCTGGATTCTCTCTGGCGAGTTGTACCAGGGACTAGAAGCGCAACAGGCCATGGACCTAATAGTTAGGGAAGAAGAAGAAGAAGAAGAAGTAGGAGGGAGGGGAGAATAATAATAATAAGATGATGATTTTCAGTACTCTCCATAACGCCTTCATTTATTATTTAGCCTTCTCGTATGTACCCTTTGGTCTGTCTTAAAAATAAATTTGAGTTGCTTGATCTGTCCTAATGAGCTGTCATCCAACTTTCGCTACTACACTATAGTTATTGAGCTCAGGAACGTATTTAAGGGGAGGGGAGAACGAACGGGACCAGAGAGTCGAAAAAAGTTGACGAGGAATTTTGTTAGCCTCTTAATTTTGAGGTTGTTTTATTATTTGTTCAGCTGTGTACGCAGATATAGTAGTAACTCTAAATACAGTATACAAACAGGTTTATTGCATAGAATTTGCGTATACTTTTGATGTAGGCTATGAGATATAGGAAAATCAATTCAATCGATTAGTATCTTGTAAAAAATGTTTCGATAACGGGTATTTTAATTGTGTTGTCAATTGTGTTGTTTATTATTAATGGGATTGGTTTCAGGAAGTTATCTCACGCTTTACAACTGTAAAGATAATAATACTGATTAATCTTAATTTGTTTTTATCTTTTGTATGAAACCGACTTGACCGAACCAATACAAAGACCATCTTCTAGATACGCGACTGCTTGAGCTATAGTTCAATAAATCGTAAGCAGTACAATCCATATAAATGAATTGGTTTTCATAATATTTAGGCAGTATGAGTGGCTTTGGTCGTCAGGTATTTTTGAATGGACACGGCGTTATTATTGTTTAAAATTAATAAATATCGTAAACATAATCATCGTAAACATGAATAATCATTATTTCTTTAATAATCACCTGATAACACAGTTATTCAAATATAGAATTTATACAACTATAAAACGAACTGAGGTTCTTATAATTTCGACACCATTTACGTATTAAAGACAGACCGTCCGCAGAATCGATCTACTGTAACAGATGTTCGTCGTTACCTAATCGACGCCCATACTATTCTAGTGCCTTAATGAATATTTATTAAGATTTAATTTTGATTTATCGCGCCGTCCGACTTGTTGCGTTTCACGCCCAACACCTCAATGTCCCGAGCCGGCACTGCAAATATTTCACACACACACACACACACACACACACACACACACACACACACACACACACACACACACACACACACACACACACACACACACACACACACACACACACACACACACACACACACACACACACACACACACACACACACACACACACACACACAGTGCTTAAAATTTGTGTTAATAATGTATATGTGTCTCTCGTAAACAATTTACTGCAAATATTGTATCCTTTGATATTTTTTATGTTTATATATTTAACTTCACTTTCGTATATGTGTGTGTGTGTGGGTAGTGTGGCCATTGAACTCGAAATACCTTGAATATAAAAGTAACTGAAAGAAGTTTCGCGTACGTTACAAATTTGTAGGATGTTTTAACGTTTCCTCCTTAAATTTGTGATTGTTACTGTTTTGAAAACTCTCTGATACGCATTCGATCAAATCACGTTCAAGAAACTGAGATCAGTTTACACAGAATGTCCCATGACGAATGGGACATACTTCAGGATTGCATTCTACGGGCTGAAATAACGAAGAAATTTCGTACAAACATAGGTCCGAAAACGCTCGGTTTTAGATTTATGGCTTGCGAAAAATTTCACCTTGATTTTTGCTTCAAGGGTACAACTAAGCCCTACTGAAATTCTGAAAACTTAAATTAAAGGGTAAGTTTGATGGTTTACGGCCTGAAAAATTGATAAAAGGGTTCTAAAACTGTATCTAGATTAGTTTTATAGAAAAGGTATATAGAAATTTTTAAAAAATTGGTACCAAAAAACACTTTTTTAGGTTTGATGTAAATTTATTTGTTTAAATTATCATTACTCAAGTACCATTTACCATTAGTATAAATTTGTAATGCACTCATAAAAAACTTAATTTTGAGAAATTATATGTAAGTAAAGTCAATAAAAAACAAATTAACGTTATAAAAAATCAAATTAGATTTAACATCTGTCTAACTTCATGTGTATAATGAGGTTCTTTCAGCATGTAGAATGCGTTACGACGTATGACACATTCCTCATGAGACACTATGTAAAAATCTGTTCACGAAAAATTGTCAACATACTGCTCAGTATATCTAAATATTTCGATCAACAAGTCCAAAGTAATTGCTTGTTTTCCGAGTAAATTTACAGAAAGCACACCTTTCTATTTGGTGTTTGGTCCGTCTTCTTGCACGACACCGTCCTAACATCTTCACGCTCTACTTTATCTTTCAAGGAAATTCAAGTTGACTAAGTTCGATTTGATTTTTATGTATTCTTTTCTTGTTCTTGCTGTTGTTCTTCTTTCAACGCCTTAAAAGATACTCCTGTTTGTAATCAACTTCGCTAATCTGTGCAGCACCTCCATCTCGATTCTCCTTTTGCCTAATGGACGAGCCTTTTCAGCTAGTTAGGCTGTTGTCACCTACCCTGTCGTGTGGTCGTTCCTGCTTTTGGTAGTCTTCGATCATCCATACGATCCGATGGTCCTTTCAGTTTCTTCTATGCATCCCTATTTTCTCATTTAAGTTATATATTTCTAGCTCTTCTTTAATTTCTTCATTTCTAAAATCGAGCTTGTTTAGAACAACCTTTGACCGATCTTAGAAATTTCATCTCTGCTGCTGCTGCTTGTATGCTGCTTTTATCTCTCTTCTCATTATCCATGACTCACTTCCATAAAGAAGCATAAGGACAGCCATTACCTTGCAAAACTTCAGCGGAGTATCTAAAACTAAATTAATTAGCTAATAATCAAAATTATTTGATTCTGTTTGAATTTGCGGCAGTTATCGTTCGCCATAGCAAAACTTCTATGTACTGAGACACAGACACACACTGAGTACGTTTAGGAAAATGACTTTTCTTCATGTTTTGAGGTGAGAGTAGTCAATCAGAATCGGTCCTTATACATTCATTTCCTTACGGAACATGGAAGTAACACCGGATGAGCGTTATCACACAAGTTACATTTTGTCACAGAACATTCATTAGTTGTAGTATATGATGCATGCTTTTGGGCAAGGATGTATTTAGTTTGTTGACGTTTGTTTTCTGGTTTGTTTTGGCCTGACAATGTGTGCTAGTTCGGTTTCCAGTTCTCTTCGTCTGTTGCTCTGCACATATCCCGAGTTTTCGTGTTTTTTTTGCTCTGTCTCATAGTACTTTGTCCATTATTCTTCTCAGCGACCTCTGTGCACCGACTTTTGTTTATGTTTTAGCTATTGAGGTGTCTGGTCTTGCTTAACACACACACACACACACACACACACACACACACACACACACACACACACACACACACACACACACACACACACACACACACACACACACACACACACACACACACACACACACACACACACACACACACACACACACACACACACACACACACACACACACACACACACACACACACACACACACACATTAAGTTAGGTACGACATAAGCAATTTATCTTCAGTTTAATTAAGAAAGTTGTGTTAGTGGTTATAATCACAACAGAATTATCACTGTTGCACACCACTATAGAAAAATTATTCCGATTAGCACAATACTTTCAAGCTTCTCAGCTCATCGTCAGGTCGGGTTATTTCCGATCTGACGATGAGCTGAGAAGCCTGAAAGCTCTAATCGGAATAATTTTTCTATAGTGGTGTGCAACAGAGATAATTCTGTTTGCAATTTATCTTCGTGTCATCGCATCGTTACAAATGAAGTTGGAACCTACAGTTACATCGTAAAGAAGTTTCGTAAGTCGCGCCTGTCTGCTAGAGCACGCTTATACAGTCAGTATTTATAAACGCCAGACGTCTTCATTTGTGTTATTCTGTAACGACGTGAGAAATACGGAATAAAAACCGTTCCATTCGTTCACGTTTCGAAACTCTACGACGACATAATCACGAGTTAGATAAATTATTCAAACTTTTGTGTGTGTGTTATGCGTTCTGTTTTCTAGAACACAGTGATGTCACAAAGGACAACTGTCACCATGAATCATTTGAAGGCAACCGATTCCAATCGCATTCAACATTCTTATACATCCAGAAAGGCTTCCTGTGGTGTTTGTGTGTGTGTTTGTTTATCCATTGTTGTTTGATCTTGGAATGTACGACTGCGTGGTTACAGCACAAAAACTCCAACAGACGAATCGATGAGAATGTCGAAATATTGGGTCGACAAGAAGACGTCCACGCAGCCACATCCGGACAAACAATCGAAACTGTGTTACGTCAGGCGGACACAAACACAGCATCACCTCACTGTATACTGAGAACGCACAGTTATATAGCGTGATCACTTTATAATACATAAAACACAAGTGTTTATAGCTGGCCGCATAAGCACGTATTCTAAAAAAAGAAATAAAATGTTTAATAATTGTGTCGAAATAGAACTGTAAATGTCACAACAGAATATGAATAAGGTATATTTTAACATTGAAAATGTTTATAAGGACGTGTCGCACATTTGAAAACGACCGCTGGTGCGTGATCGAAAATGGGAACCGGTGAGTTTCCACAGAAACTACAAACTACTCTTTGTTGTCAATAACGTAGTACACATATAAAACATCGCTTATGAATGTGACTACATTTAACTTATAATCTGTACATTGGTAAATGAAGAATGAATTCATTGATTGGTGAATGAAGAATGAATTCATTGATTGGTGAATGAACATTAAATATATATATTTTTTAGATTTATTGAAGCGTTTTCAATGCCCTTCTCTGTGCATTACATTTGTGCAATGCCTGTAATTTTTTTTTTTTTTTTTTTTGGGGGGGCATCTTTTATGTAATAACGTATGCTGTTTATTTATATACGTGCTGCTTAGACGACAATAACTACCTACATAAATTTTAATGTTCGTAAGAAACTTTTGTTAACATATATATCGACAGCAGCAAGGCACTTGTATTTAATTTGCGATATAATATTAAATGATTCACTCTACAAAATAGTTTAACAGAGAATGAATTAGTGTTACCTTTAAATGTTTTAGGACCTCATAAACGATATTACGTACCGTAATTATAGCCATGCGTTAGCGACAATTACTAATTCGTAATATAAAAAAAGTTATAAGCATAATTAGCTACTAAATTATTATTTAACAAAGAATTTTATAGTGTACTTAGTTAATATAATTAAAAGTATAATGAAGTTAGTATTAGTATAATTAAACACAAGAAAAGTGCGCAGTAACAGTTAAAAAAGTATACGGGCACCCTAGTAGTCCGCACGGCAAGGCAGCACGGGTCTAAATGCGTGATGTCACTCCCCAGTTGTTGGGCCTGTTATATAGTGAGGTAATGTACACACACACACACACACACACACACACACACACACACACACACACACACACACAGTGACACTGAAGGTTGGGGAATAATCAGCAGGCTTTAGACTGCTCACTCGTAGAAAGCCAAGACCCTTTAAATTGTTATCTTGTTAAATGTTCAGTTTTCTTAGGTAGAAACAGAGAGAGGAATGAAAAAGAAACACGAAGAAAGAGAGAGAGAGAGTGACGGAGAGATATAGAATAACACAAATACAGATATATGTAGAAAAAGGACAGAATCGGAGAGTGAATAAAAGAGAGAAAGAGAAAGTGGCTGAGAAACTTAATATGGCTGAAGTTAATATTTCATCATAACTGTCACAAGGGCGCAATAAATCATATAAACTAATACAGATTTCATTATGGTATTTAAATAATCAAGAGACATTAGTTATGAATAGCAGACCAGTTGACAGAACTCCACAGGGGACACAGATGTGACACACATCTTACTAGCCTGGCAAGTTCTGCTGTTTAACTGTTTGGCTCGTGCATACTCCGGAGATTCAGCGTATTTTCTCTATGTGTGAGTGTATGTTTAAAACGTCCTTGCCGTTCCCACTTCTATTCCTATCCTATTCCTACTCCTATTCTCATCTCCACTATTTTTATTCATACATTTGTTTTCTCCTCTCTCTTCCATGATTGTTTCGTCCCTTTAGTTCAATCTGGATCTTCATCGAATTCTTCTAACCCTAGGTGTCGAATGCAGGATATATTTTGTTAAACGATCCTCACAGTATAACCACGAAACGCATATCGCTTTTGTTGATCTGGAAAAGCATTTGATAATATAGACCGTCAAATGTTATGGAATATTATGGATCGAAGATGATATCCACAGCATTTAATAAATTCATTTAAGATCCCTTATAAAAGTACATATGTAGTACTGGAACTGAATGGTAGGCTCTCAGGTCGCATTCCAATAAATAAAGGAGTTATGCAGGAATGCTGTGTTTCCCCAACCTTGTTTAATATATACATTGACGAAATGTTGAGAGCATGGAAATCCAGAGTGACTTCGGGAATACAGCTTAACAAATCAATTTGTATGGGTTCCCTGCTATATGCGGATGAAGAAAATGAGGATGATTTGCAAAAAAGCTATGTTTCAATTACAAGAAGTGGCAAGAGAATGCCTAACTAAATTTAGGAATATTTGTGGTACGATTCATAGAAATCTTAGAAATAAAACAAGACACAGCACAAGGATTAAATTTTATAAGACAATTGCAATACCGACGTTGATTTATGCAAGTGAGGAGTGGATCGTAACAAAAAAGGAAAGCGGCAAGATTCAGAGTGCTAAAATGCAGTTTTTTCGAATACTTTAAATTATACACTGCAAGATAGAATAAGGAATGAAGATATCAGATCAGAACTCGAAGTAAAGGACATAAATGAAATTATTGCAACTTAGAGTAGACAATGGTGGGATCATCTGCAAAGGATTACAGAGGATAGATTGCCGAAAGCGGATTGAACTATAATGCCATTGGTAGAAGAGACATGGGTCGTCCGAGGATGAGATGGGAGCCGGAACAGGTTTATATAACCTAATCCTTGAAGAGGAGAAGAATAAGAATAAGATCCTCACACTCTCTTTGCATGTATGTCCGTATCAGAGCACCTTCCTAGTTTTTATATCGTAGGCCAGCTTTTGGATTGGAATGCCCGTTACCAAAGGGACTCTCTCTCTCTTCACGAAGTTTCCACAACTCGCATTAAAAACTCTATTCCCGTAACATTTGCGAGTTGCTCCGTTAGTACTTATATTTAAAATTCATCAGAACTCTCTGTCATGATAATTCTTATTGCTATATCCGGTATTCGTCGTTGGGGGGGGGGGGCATTTTCTTGCTACATAGGACCCCGTTTAATGCACTTACTGCCCGTCGTCTGCTTTTCGAATTCCTTTCTCTATGGCTGCATCTAAACTTACGCCTTGTGTAGTCTTCGGTCATAATTCACACAGTTTGTGCATCCCTTTATGCAATAACCGTCATCATCGTCTACGTTGTTGACGTCATCATCATTGTAATTATCTTCACCACCATCTACTTTCTGGGATTATGCATCGAATATGTCTGTTCCGGCCTCACAGTTCTCTTGTGCCTACCAAGCTTTTGGGCGCCCCGGATCTCTCTTACCGTTTTTGATATAACATAAGCTTTAATGGCGACGTCATCATCGGGCTGTCTACTGTATTTAAAACTTCTTTCCATTTGTTGCGATCCACTCATTTTTTCATCTACCAAAATTGTGTACTATATCTTCTATTCCTTCCCAATACTACTGTGCTCCGTATAACCTCTTAATCTATATTCTACTACTAAACGTAAAAATTTCATCTCTGCAGCTTGCATACGTTTACAAACCTCTTTTCTAAATGTCTTGATCTCGCTATATACAAGAAACTAAGAACCACGCGATTCATTTATAAAATTTATAAAATAAGTTTCCATTTGAAATTTTCTTTTAAGTGTTCCTTTAATTGTTTTTACATATATTTTGAAGCCTAGTTACTTTATTTTCTAAATCTAATAAATCGAACCACATCCTAAATAATCAAAGACGCTTACTTGTTCAACTACACAATTATTCAAAACTATTTCTCGTCTTATTACTTGTTTACCACAGAAAGCAATTAGTTTAGGATTTTTGCAACAGACGTACTTAAATTACAGCCATTAATTATGTACCAGGAGCATAAAACGCTTTTCGTTAGACTTCTTCTGAGTACGGTAAAAAGATTCGGTCGTGTGAATATAACAGAGCTGATAAATTAAAATCTTTAAGTTTAAATCCATAGTCATCATCCATTTTCCACATTCTACTTGCATCCTTCAAGTTGTCCACCGATTCCTTTCTCAGATGAAGATAAATAATACTATTCATTCTTCTTCTTCTCAATTGGCGCCTACAGCTCTTGGAGAGCCTTGGCCTCCTGGACAATCCGCCTCCAGTCGTCTCGTTCCTCTGCGGCGCAGGTCGTCCTCAAGATCATCCAACCATCGTTTTCTGGGCCGACTCCTCCTTCTTCTTCCACCAGATCTCCCCGTAAAAATTGTCTTTAATGTAGATGTCTCTAACATTCTCTGGACATCCCCTGCCCACCGGATTCTACTTTTCTTTATGTCAGTGACGATATCTGGTTCTCCATAGATTTGCTGGATTTCTGCATACTATTCATTACACCAAAAAATGTTTCTCTAAAGATTCGCAAATAATATCGTAATGGACATTTTTACATCTATTATACAGATCGTTATGATTTTAACATTTCAGAAAGAATGTCTTTGATATTTACTCGATTACTCTAATGTCAGCTTAAAAACCATTTGCCAGCCAAAAACCAGTAAATGAATTCCACCTGTCCCACATTTTTGTTTCAAACAGAACAATTGCTAATATTGTCACCACTTATCGAAAAACATTAGTCAATACTGACGATTGACTTTGAAAGCTTTGATAACAACTACCGGAACATTAGCAGAATTAGTTCTTTTCTACCCTGCTGTAGATGGTAACTACATGCGAGAAAACTGCCATTATAACAATAAATAAAGCGTTCTCGTCTTACACATATTTGACCACGTTAAGTAAACGCTCGTAGAATTCCATAACGTGGACTACGTTTGTCGTCAATCCTGTTGAAAACCCGTACAATTTCTGCCGGAGGTATTCCGAATTACCACGGATAAATACCGTTGTGTAATCGGAAAGCAACACACCCAAGTACAGTACTAATGTTGCGTCACCCCCTAGTATGCATTACCACGGACAAATACCGTTGTGTAACCGGAAAGCAATCGGCAGCATGCAACACACCCAAGTACAGTACTAATGTTGCGTCACCCCCTAGTATGCATTAGCACGGACAAATACCGTTGTGTAACCGGAAAACAATCGGCAGCATGCAACACACCCAAGTACAGTACTAATGTTGCGTCACCCCCTAGTATGCATTTCAGCACCAATGTAACGGATCACACCATCGCTTAGTTTTTTGCTTTCCACAACTGCAGTTTTGTCCCTTTGGTTCCCTTTGGTTTCGGTTTCCGAATGTTTGGCGCAAGCGTATTTTCAAACAGACTCTGTTCGCTCTCTCGTTTGGATATTCATTTGGGTTTCTGAGTAAATTAGACAGCATTACTGTCAATGAAGGAATCATGAAACCAGCTCAAAATTTAGTAGAAACATACGGCAATGTTTTGGACAGCAATCCGGTAAATGAACTAATTCATTTCAAGTATTTTTGCAATGAGTACATCGAAGAAGGTGAAAAGGAGAAAACTGTCATCAGCCACGAGCGGTGGATGTACAAACTCCTTCAAGAAAAGAGCGTTAAGGAATATTTTCCTAAAGTGGAAGTCGAATTGTGAATGTATTTGTTAATGATGGTTACCAACAGTAGTGGTGAAAGATCGTTTTCGAAGTTGAAACTTATTAAAAATAGGCTCCGGACAACAATGTCAGAAGATACACTGAACTTTGTATCTCTTATGAACCTAGAGAGTGATATTTTAAAACAGTTATCTTATGATGATGCCATTAGTACATTTCGGGTAGTTGGGGGGCCGCACCACATGTTCAGTCTAGGGACCCACTAGCTCTAAATCCGGCCCTGACCTTCCGCTCTTCTACTGTCATTACACTAGCGCCCAATCTGTCTTCCCGTCATCTTATTCTTTCCATGGCCAAGCATGGAATTCTGTCATTTTCTAATGGTTTCAACCAGCCTCATGAATAAAAATTTCCTATATACGTTAAACAATGTTATAAGTTTTGTAAATACGTTTTGGCAAATTTACGTTTCGTTGACCACAATAAAGGAAAAAAAAGGAAAGAAAGTATCGGTATGGAGAACCAAACATGAATTCCATGTTCTAAGATTTATATTTAAAACCATTTTCGAAATGAAGTATTTCCATAGAAAATACTTCTCTCTTCACCTTTAACCACAGTACTGTGGTCACTAACGTATACCACCTCACCTTAGCGCGCTCGATTATCACTGATGATGGAAGTCGATGCGACTGCCGAAACATCGGTTTTGCAGAAAACATTGAACCACGGCCAAACAGTCCGGGAAGGAATTTTTACAACAAACTACTTCTTCGTTGCCGATAACGTAGTACACATATAAAAAATAATCCCCTCACCCTTCAACTTTAATTTTCATTTATAGAAAATTACCCCTCCCCGTCATTTACAACTACCCTTTTCATTTATAGATATTTCATCTACCTTTCTACAGTGGATTATTATGACCTTTTTTTCAGGATACTGTATTTTTCAAAATTAAGTACTTTACTCTTGTTAAAACGTAAAACGTTGCAGGTACACTACCTCCCGCTTAACCAATCTTCACCAGAATCAACAGACCTTGAGTCCTCTACAACATGGGCATATATACAAAACATTTTTTGATTCTGTTTGAATTTGCAGCAGTTATCGTTCGCCATAGAAAAAATCCTACATACAGACACACAGACACTTTTCGGAAAATGACTTTTCTTCATGTTTTGAGGGTAGTACACTCAGAATCAACCCTTATCTCGAACACGATTTTTGCCGCGATCACCATACTTTCATTTCCTTATGGAACATGGAAGTAAAAAAAGCCTCTAAAAAACGTTTGGACGACATCAGGATGTTACTGGGTTTTGAGTGCTATGAATATAGCGGAGACATCTGGTTTCAGCGAAAAGACGTAACCAGTAGATAATGAAAGATGTTTGACTACACAATTATGCTTTCTCGCCGAATGCTGTCGTGTGTGGGAGCGGGGCTACCTTTTTCAAGCGCACTGTGTCTGATTGTCGACACATAAAAATTGTATTGATACACACTAAATTTTTGTTAATGACTGTACCAAGTAGGGTAACTAGGAACTACTTGGGGGGGGGGGGTGACTAGCTTCAAGGTTGGACTCCCCATTGTCTTCAGGATACTTTAGGTTCTTCCCATATAATATTTTTTGCAGTTATTTATAAGCTTTATTTCAACACACGCAACTGGCATAGAAATAGGCCTACGTTACTTGTTTATGAAATTTTACTGAAGTTGTTAATAGCTCCGGGGTGATTAAGTCCCCCTGATCCCCACCCCGTAGTTATGCCACTGACTGCACCTTTGTGAGAATTGAGCATTTCAGTTATTTAGGTTTAATAATATAACTAAACGTTTATATTTGTTGCTACAAATGACATTATATAAATGATAAAAAAGTGTACAAATGATATTATACGAGTCGCAGCAGAAAATAAATTTTACTTTGCTCGGTAAAAAAAAATAAATAAAAGTAAAGCAATATCAGGAACAACAAAATGCACTCTCTATAATTAGTAAAGGCTACTATTTTGAGTTTTGCATCAGTAACATAGACCACCACCCAACTAAACGATGGTATTTTCTAACTACTGAAAGTAAGATATTAAAAGACATTTGTGGTCCATTATGAGGAAGAGATTATACGCAGTATACGTTACAACCAGAGGACACTACAAACACATTAAATTATCAAGGTTAAGGTGGGCAGAACATCTGATGAGGGGAGAAGAAGATAAAAAATAAAAAAAGTAAGTTCTGAAATGCAACTTGATAGAAAAAAGAGAAAGGCTGAGGGTGCGATGGGTTGATGGCATGAATAATTAGGCCAGACTCTTCAGGCTTTGGAACTGGAGAATGACTGTGTTGGAGCGGAGGAATTTTTATAAGAAACGTCCAGAGGCCGTCAAGACTCAGCAATGAATTGTAGCACCGGTAGTGATGGTGATGGTGTTGATGTCTCTGGTTATTTGGCAACGTTTTAGCTACAAAAAAACTAAACTAAATGTGGTTCTCAACGGGTGTGCCGCGAAACTTCCAAGACTTTGTGATATTGCAGGTAAAATTAATCAAAATAAATTCAATAAAATGTATTCAATATTTATATTTAGGAAAGGAAACAAGAGAAAAAGAATCAAGAGCTTAAACATATTTATGTACATGGAATTTATTGACTTATACCTTAGAATAAAAGATTTTAATTACTAATAAGAAACTTGAGGTTGTCGTTTCTTATACAGAAGTTCAATTCGTGGTAGAACTGAAAATAAACACACACGCATTCCTGTTCAACTAAGATAAGTGTCAACTAGCAATAATCGCACCTCGGATAAACCTCATTGGATACGATGGTTCTTAGTTTGGTTATTAATAGATTAATATGTAGTCAAGATGATTATTATTACTGTTTTATATATTATATATTATATACATTATTTGTTGTTACGTTTATTGTTATATATTATTTGTTGTTACATATATTATTACGTATTATATTTATTATTACAGAGTATATACGATTAATATGTTATTAATCAATAATTATATATATCCATGCTATTTATTTATAATATTTGTGTTGTAGGCCAATATTTATCATTTTATTTTGCATTTTTGCTAATATTTAAACAAATGTCTAACGTAGTTTTTAAATCGTACCAGTTCCTGTGTATTTTGTTGCAATGTTTGTCTTCACTAAGCACCTTCTAGTTTAATATATTTTACTGCATCTGTATGAGAATTTCTGCATGATTTATAAATTCATTTTTATAATTTTTGTGGTCGCTAATGACCGATGCTGTTGCAGCGACCTGATAAATAAATAAAAAGAGATAAGTGTCTCGCGTTTCTTATTTTTTATGTTTCTTACTGCCAAAAATCCCAGCTCACACAAACAGGTGGTAGGCAAAATATAACAGGGTAGTAACTCCATCCATTGCTATTACTGAATTCTCTTTCTTCGCTAACGTCCAAGTGATAGTTTACCATATTTCAGTTTAAGTGTTCGGTCTGACTGAAGTTCTCCGAGTTGTTCGTCTTTCTCTAGAGGGCGGTCGATGATGAATTCTGAGAAAACGAAATAAGAATTGCACACTAAGTCATACCTTTGACAGGGATGATGGGGCCCTCCCCATCATCGCTGCCACAACTTGGCAGCAACCCCCTGGTTGCTGCCAAGTCGTACGTTAGTGTGCCACGGGAACTCACTACAAAAGATAGTGTGCCGTGAACAGGAAAAAGGTTGAGAACCACTGGTCCGGAGGAACAGCCCGTTCTTTACACCTGGCTTCTTGGCCTTTATATGGAGTACGAGTCCGCTGCTAAAAGTTCCGCTTCTAATTCCGACACTGTTTTCTGTTTAAAGAAGGCGTAGGAAGCTTACGAAACAGAACTCAGATTATAAGTACGCGAAGTAAGCTTTGTCGACCGAACAGTCTTCCTTATTTCTGGTTCTTCTGATGTAACCCTTGCAATACTGACTTCCAAGTACATGACTTAACTACATGACAAGATTGTCAACAATCTCGCTGTTGTTATTGTATACTGTTAAACTGTCTTAGATTTCTAGAATGTCTTGAATTAACATTTCCATTTACCAAAATTAATTTCAATTTAAGGAACAGAACAAAGGCCTAACAAAGACAAAGAAGAAGAAGAAGGGAAGGTAGGAAAAGGAAAGATCAGAAGAAGACAATTCTAAGTCGCATTTCTCTGGCGTTTGTTTCCAGTCCTGAGCACGTCTCTTACTCTTGTACTACTGTTACAAAAAACTTCTCTTCCAATTGCTTCTTCCGCGTTTATATTATTTTTTCTTAATCCTATTTGTCTTCTTTAATCCAACTTGATGTTGACTTCTTTCCCCACAGATATTCGAAGATCTGTTTTGTTAACCTATTGTCGTCCATTCTATATAAATGTCCAAAAAATATTAGTCTTCTTTTTCTCACTGTTTCTGTTATATTTTCTATACTTTGATATATTTCATCATTACCTCTTAATTTCCAACCTTCTTAAGTTTTACGTGGGCCTAACGTTTTCCTAACAAATCGTCTTTCCAATATTTCTAGTTTGTCTAAATTATAATTCAATGCTAGACATTCACTTGCATACAGGCCTTAGAACACGGCGGCAGAAACCAGACACACAATTAATGTGTGTGTGTGTGTGTGTGTTTAACAATATACGAGGGTCAGCTGAAAAATTCGCGGAGCGGTATGTATAGCTCAGTGGTAGAACTAAAATCTTTCGTGTGCTGCAAGACGTCTATTTCGCGTGAACACCTGTTAATTTCCAGATATATCCTTTAATTTATTCACTTTTTACAAGCCGTTTGAAATTTTCCTGTCATGTGTATTTTTAAAATGCATAAAATCAAACATCGTGTTGTGATGAATTTTCTGTTAAAAACGTTTTAGCGTCAATGGAAAATTTTTAACAAAGAATCACACAACGATGTTTGATTTTGTCCGTTTTTCAGTCCGTTTGATTTTGATTTACAAATCTTGCAGCACACGAAAATGTTAGTTTTACCCCTAAGCTACAGTTGTCGCTCCGCGAACTTTTCAACTGACCCTACAAAAGTGGTCAGCTTAGTCAGCTCCCTGAGCTGCAGAACTCACTATTTTGAAGGAAGTACTTTTATTATTACATAAATTTTGATATTAGATAATTTTTCAATTATGGAAAACATAACAAAAATCCCGATTTCTCTATAATTTCTTTAGAAATATAACAATTTTAGTGCAAACAATCATACAATAAATACCAAAATTTTGAAACATTCCTATTTGAATTAGAATTCTTTTAGTCTGACACCCTGCTGTTTTTTTTTCAAATACCCTTGTTAAAGGATATTTGAAATCTTTATCTGATTTTGGTTTACCGGATGGTAAGGCGTGAGTTTTCTGCCACTTTGCGTGGCCAAATCGTCTCTGGCTTAAGTCGATACATTGAATCACCCCCTAACGTCAAGAAAATAAAGCCAAAACAAAAATTATACTTGGAAGATGATTTTAATCGTGAAAATCTAGGAACATTATGCACTTGAAATGTTCCTGTGTTGTACATTTTAATAAACAAAATAAAAATATAAATAAATGAAACATAAATTTTTATTTTAGTTAAGAAAAATGGGTTTTCTTTATGTTTTAGTAATTTCAAAGGAAACTGAGTTGTACACTGCACTACAATGTTACGAGATCATGTATGCAAATCAAGTAACACCAGTCTTGCATTGCCAGACCAAAATCGACGGCTACCACGATTGTGCACTCGACTTGTGAAATTTAACTAAAGCCTATAGACCTGAAACAGTTAGTTATAAATTTAATGTTTACACAATAACAATTTTTGTTGTCACAATAACAAACTGGACTTACTACATACACTGCAGGTTGCTCAAACTAGATTTTTGTAATCCATATTTGACGGGATTTCTGAATCAGTAGCCAACAAAAAAAAAAATCATTATTTTGTTTCCTGACTGAAATTAGCTGATTTTAATTGTTTATTGTGTAAGAAAATATCTGTATGGAGAACCATACATGACTTCCATGTTCTAAGATTTATATTTAAAATCATTTTCAAAATGAAATATTTCCATAGAAACTACTTCTTTCTACTTCTTGCTTCAGCCTTAACCACAGCACTGGCGAAACGTCTGGTTTTGCAGAAAACACTGGACCACGTACAAACAGCCCGGGAAGGAAGTTTAAAAACAAACTACTTATTTGTTGCCGATAACGTAGTACACATAAAAAATTATCCCCTCCCCGTTCAACTGTCTTTTTCACTTATAGAAAATTACCCCCTTCCACTTCAACTACCCTTCACTTAACTACCCTTTTTATTTATAGATATTTCATCTACCTTTCTACAGTGGATTATTATGAACTTCTTTTCAGGATACTTTATTTATCAAAATTAAGTACTTTACTCTTGTTAAAACATAAAATGTTGCAGGTAAACTACCCTTTCCCCTTAACTGGTCTTTACCAAAATCAATAAGCCTTGAGTCCTCTACAACTCAGGCATAGGCCTATATGCAAAAACTTATTTGATTCTGTTTTAATGTACGGCAGTTATTGTTCGTAAATTGCTACTTTCAAGCAGGAAAAATTTTGTTGTTGAACAGTGAAATTAACACAGACATAGAAATTTTAAACACAAACTGTAAGCACAGTTGATTACTTAATATACTTATTGAGAACACTGACAAAAATGACTTCAACTCTCGGGATTTAGACGGATTTAAAGATGTTAATTCTGAAACCGTCAGTCATTCGAATCAGGGGTCAGTACACTATTACGTGCCCAACCCCCACCTCGGCATACCCTCGTGAAAGTGAAATGTGAGCCAACTGCTATGAGCATTAAAATTTCAAGTAATCACTGAACTTTTTCTTAACTCGTAACTAACGGAAATAGAACCACGATCGGTACCATTTTTGGATATGCCACTTGCGAACAGCGTACCTGAGGTCCAGAATGGACGAGAGACCGACAGATGTGGCCAGAACTTCAAGTTATCTGAACAAAAGAACAGTTTCTCCCTTCCGATTTCCGGTCGTCCCAGAGCTACAAATTGTAATAAACAATTCTTAAAAAGAATATTATAATACTTCGTTGTACTGGAATAGGAGTACACCACATTACATTATACTGGAATGTATAATATTATATAGTAGACCCTATGGTAAGACCAAAATTGTGACAAACAATTATAATAATACTACAGGTTTCTTTAAATAGGCAGCATAATTAAAAATTAACGAAATAGCCAATTAATAGTTATTCACTAAAGAAAGGATCACTTTTCCATAAATTACTTAACGGTACATGTTTTCAACATCGAAATGAACAAGCTAATTAACACTCAATTGTCTGGAAAAACATTTGCTAAAGTATTTAAAATAAAATAGTTCGATTAAATAGTATTTTACGTCCAAGCACTGTGTTAATGAAGTTTTACTCAACGCGCGTTCCCATTGTGTCTGCCGAATTAATTGGTCAGCTGTTGTGTAAACAAGAGCCGGCTGGCATTGTGCCGGCGACATAGCCCGTTATTGTTATAGTTTAAATGCAGGCGGCGGTGATCGAACCCGCGGTAATTGTTATATGTCGTCACTGAAATCACGATCCATTCGGTTTGACATAATCAAGTTAACCGTTCCAGATAATAATTGCCGTGGAGAAAGTCGATTGAAAAGTAATTTTTAAAGAAAAAGACGACTGCCGTGACAAATTCGAAGCCAACGCGTTCTGTTACAGTCTATTGTTTATACGAAGTAAAACTGTGATCGCGCTGTGTTAAAATCAATTTACTTTCGAATTAATTATATATTTTACGTCGTTTAAAAAGTAATTTCACAGAACTAATAAAAACGGCGTAAGAAATATATTTCTTCGACCACGAGCTTGTGTTTAGAAACGGCAAGAAACACCGTGCATTTCTTTTTTTCCTGTGAAAAAAATGCTGAATAGCGTACGCTGAATCTTAATAAATGCTTCAATAATTTAATAATCGACGAATAATCACAGAAATATGCACATATAATGACTATAGCCTACTTTAAATGAACAACGAAACGCTACTTTTACGGAAGTGACTATAAAAAATTGAGTTAACTTGTTTGCACTATTTACTGCTGAACACACTGAATCGAAACTGTGACTTGATATCGTTTGTAGTCATTACAAGTTTTCTGTTCTTTTAAGATCGTCGTAGTTTGACCAAATTATTGTCCCCTGTTGCTTTTTTACATTAGACCTGTTACGTACCATTGCCTTCATGATTATTTCCGAATATTTGCATTGAAAAAGAGATTGAAAATTTATGCAATAATTTTTTTGAAATTAAATTTAATTAATAATCTTCATAAGAATATAAATTTTACTACATAACATGAGACTGACAATAAATTTAATTTTTTAGATATTACTATTATAAACAACCACATTAAGTCTGAATAGACTATATTCAGGAAACCTACTCAAACTTCTTTAATTATTCTAAAAATTCAATTCACCCTCCTTAATATAAATATGTTGCACTTGAATGCAAGATATATAGAATGAATAGCATTTCTTAAAATTAGAAAAACAAAAAGAATAGAAAATTATATATATGATATTGCAATACAAAATGATTATAACCCCAAAATTATTGATAACATAGTTACAAATTTAATTTAAAAATTTTAAATAATTCTTTTAATAAAAATACACAAAACAGTCGGAACATTAAATATATTAATTTTACATACGAGGGCATGGGCGCTATTAATCATAAAATTTCAAAATTATTCAAAAACCAAAATTAAAAATTACCTATAATAGTAATAAAAAATATTTTAACATAATCAAACCTAGAACAACTAATTTAATTCATAATTTAAATGGTGTATTAAAATGTAATGCCTTGACTGTACTAAATTTTATGTAAGCCAAACTAAATGTTTAAAAGAAACACTTATTCAGCACTGAGACTCATATTTAAAACCAGAAATTTTCAGATCAAAAAGTCATTAATTTTCTATAGAGGTAATATATACGAACGGACGCTCGCTTATGAACTGTCTGAGCGTGGGTACAACGACGATCTACTAGTAGGTGTACACCGAGGTACTTCACTTCGTTGGACCAGCGCAAGTACGTTCTGCTGACGTGAAGTTGTCTCCGCGAATCTTTCCGGCGCTTACAGAATATGACGGCTACATTCTAGATCGCGTTTAAAGCCACTTTTCAGTTGTCAGTCCAGTCCCCGAGCAAATCGAGCTGGCGCTGTAATCGTAGGACAGCCGTGTCTTCAGTAAACAGGGTTATCTGGACTCCGGGTGTCTCGGTACGTCGTTGATGTAGACTGAGAACAGGAGGGGGCCGAGAATAGTTCTTTAAGGAACGCCGGCATTCGTCTCTCGGAAGAGACAGAGTCATCTGTTCCCAATTACGAATTCTCTGACTGTACTGGCTAGTTATATTGATTCAGCCGGCTGGTGATGTTTTTCTGTTGGCGGAGGTCTTATCCAGTCATTTGGTAGATATCTTACCGTCAGCCCACCGAAAGGGAAATAGTTTATTAGGCGATTGTTATAGCTGATGTTGGACAGGTCCTTACTTATTTTTGGCCCCCGACTATGTACAGATTCTCCGTCCTACCCGACAAAGTGTTTACATTATTATAAGGTTTTCATCACGAACGCAGTTTAATCTTGAGTTTTCTGTTTTCCGATTTCTAGTTCGTGCTTAGACAACCTTTCGGCAACAACAACGGTAACCTGCCTTCAGTCTTTATGGTATTCTCTACAGTGGCGTGGCGTGGGTACATAACACCTGTTGCCGGTTGTGATCGGCCTAAAACTTGACCCAAAAATTATTTCGAATTTTTTCTTGTACCAAGTGTTCTTTTTAGAGCAATTTCTATCATTCGCTGGGAGAAGAAAAGGGTCCCGGCTCAACGGGATGTGACTCTCATTATACTTACACAGAATAAATCACAACACAATAATCGAATTAAAAATAACAAAGACAAGCAGAGAAAACCATGATTAAACGAACAAAACACAAATAGGTAGGCCTACGTAGTATGTTTTGCACGTCAGTTCCGAAAACGAACACAGCTGCTAACTGAGCGTTTTGCCGGTTTATACAGCGGTAACACATTGGGTGGACGAATGCCCCCCCTCCACAGGTTGTACAGTGACAACTAGTACGAGGTCAGTGACTGTACACAGTAAAACATGCCGATGTCTGGGTCGGCAACACAAGACGGTGGAAGTGCCCAGCAGTTCGAAAGCAATGCTACGCTTTTCTTCAAGTTTTCCTACTAATGTTGTTCGGATTTCAAATTATTCAGTAATTAAACTATTTATTCTGTGATATAATTAACATTTTTTTGTCTTATTTCTAGTACTGTTGGTTGGCAGAAGTGTTGTCCAGTCAGGTAGATTGTATTTCCACAAACGAAATATTTTAATTAATAAACCTATAAGTGAAAATTCAAAGATTCTTTAGGTTGTTAACGATTATTTTAGTACTTGGCCGGATTGTACGGAAACAGAAAAATAAAACAACACCGGAGACAAAGACAATATCGATTAAACAAACGGATCGTGAGGAAGGCTTAGGTTATGGTAGCAGTATTGTGTTACGATCGCTAATGCATTATATAACAGGCAAATTGGGCGCGAGATGCTACAAAGGTCGTGACTTCCGGCGGCAGCCTCAGCGCATCACGACACACGGTAATGATTATTTGATTACACACGGCTCTCGAAACGTCTTCCACTTTTGCTTCGTTTGGTTTCAACAGACGGGGTTATTTTTTATCTGCACAGCGTTTGGTAATATTTAATGAAAATCATCATGCTAGTGGGCGCAAACGACTTCCTGCTGTCTTTGGCAGAGCTTGTTAGCTAAGTAGGTTAGTAAAACTTTTAATCGGTTATCTGTGTGTGTGTGTGTGTGTGTGTGTGTGTGTGTGTGTGTGTGTGTGTGTGTGTGTGTGTGTGTGTGTGTGTGTGTGTGTGTGTGTGTGTGTGTGTGTGTGTGTGACGCTCAATGCACTGACGGTGACATTTGAATACCATTTGCTACCGATAGCTTCAGCTAGCTCCTCTTTAAAATTTTTTCGAACAAAAATAAAAGGAAAATTTGTGATGGTTTATCCCCAATTCTTTACAACTGTGTCCTGGAGAAAGTAGTGAGAATTTAGAATGAAAAATTAAAGGAATGCAAAATATCACCAATCATGTTGGGAAGAAGGAACAAACCTATTGAAATAAACTGTTTGGCATTCGCAGATGACTTTGGTATACTTTCTGAACATCTGAGATCTGCAGTAACACAGGTTAATTTTTTAGAGAAATAGCCAGTAGAACAGACTTAAGAATTTCCGCAAAAAAAAAAACAAATTTCTCACGAACATTAAAAATGCACCAAAATTCCTGGTAACAGATATTGGTCGAATAGAGAGGGTTCGAAAATTTAAGTATCTCGGAGAAATAATTCAAGAGAATGGTTTAGAAAAATCTGCTATAGAAGGAAGGATTCATAAGATGGAAAGGGCATATGGTATAACTAAAGATATTTACAATAAAAAGTGCATATCTAAAAATGCGAAATTAAGGCATTACAGTACAATAGTGAAGCCAGAATGCCTATATGCAAGTGAATGTCTAGCATTGAATTATAATTTAGACAAACTAGAAATATTGGAAAGACGAATTACTAGGAAAATGTTAGGACCACGAATAACTTCAGAGGGTTGGAAATTAAGAAGTAATGATGAAGTATATCAAAGTATAGAAAATATAACAGAAACAATGAGAAAAGGTAGACTATTATTCTTTGGACATTTATATAGAATGCACGACAATAGGTTAACAAAGCAGATCTTTAAATGTCTGTGGGGGAAGAAGTCAACATCAAGTTGGATTAAAGAAGTCCAAAAGGATTTAGAAAAAAATAAAATAGACGCGAAGAAGCAATTGAAAAAGAAGTTTTTCGAGCAAAAGTGTTTAAAATGGAAGGGGTTAAGGGTAGGAGAGAGAAAAACGCAGATTCAAAGTGGACTGAAGACAGGAAGAAGAGACACAGTGAAAAGATGAAAGAATATTGGAGAAAAATAAAAGAACAAAGAATTAAGAATTAAAATTGGCATGTGGTCCTTAGATGGCCGATACAAAAAAAGGAAATTTATGATCCCGTAAGAGCCTTAGTATTAAGACAAACTGCGAACTAGACGGATACTGTAATCAAAAACAAGATAAAATCAGATTTATTTAGCGTACAAGAATCGATTGCTTAAGGCATAGGGAGAGAACTGGTCGAGACAGGCAATGAAAAATCTTGAATGGCGAAATAGCAGAAGTAAGGCGGGTAGGAAGATTAAGCAGCTGCAACTGTAGGAAGTGAAGACGCATGGTGGCAAGAAAAAGTGCGTGCAGCCAAATAGTACAGGAAGACAAAGTTCATTAAGGACTGTAACGGGTCGGTATAAAAAGACAAAATAAATCAATGAATGAGATAAAAGACTACCTTGGCAATCAGTCTCCCTTAATGTGCTCTCCCTGGAAGGGGTGTAGTGTCTACAGTTAACAGAAGGGGACACGCCTTATCAAAGAAATAATTATGATCGGAAAGAAATAAACTCTATCAAAAACTTGTAGGTGCGAAATATACAGACGAAATACATGGCATGTTTTTTGGTATCCAAGTCGCGTAAATGTTAATAATTAAAAATTACCTTAATAAACGTCTTGCGACTTCTCCTTATTTTGTCCTGATGCGTTTCAAAACCTAGGGTTTCATCTTCAGAGGATAATCACTCTTCCGTCGTCAAACGTTAAAAATTAATGACACAATGACACACATACAACATAATTTACACACAAACATAGGCCTTTTCACATTGCACAGTGCGCACTGTATGGAGGTCCAGTTCATACTGTCAAACTTATCAGAACTCAGGTCCAAGGTGTATATTTATTAATGTTATCTAGTATTGTCTTGTGTCTCGAACTTAAGAGCTGTATCAAATAAATAATGTGTATAAGATTTGTATAAGATTATTCTATTTAAATATTTATTGTTTTGGGTAAAAAGAACTTCGTTTTCGTAATTTTTTATGAATATGTCAGCTAATAGACCTGAGAGTGGTATAATAGAGCTAATAGAGCCTAATCACAGCATAAAAACAGTTTTGAACTCATAGAAAACATGAAAGATATTAAAATTTCCCCACAATATAAACTACTATCGCTAGACATCATTAACATGAACACCAATATACCTGTACGAGATACCTTAACCGTTATTAATAATAACTTAATAAGAGCTAAGAAATTAAGCATAATAGAAATCAACGAATTAATCTTACTGCTGAAAGTAGTATTAGACCAAAACTACTTCACATTCGATGATAAATACTTCACACAACGCGAAGGACTTGCTATGGGTTCACCACTCTCAGGTCTATTAGCTGAGATATTCATAAACAATTACGAAAACGAAGTTCTTTTTACCCAAAACAATAAATATTTAAATAGAATAATCTTATACAAACGCTATGTCGACGATACCTTTATTATATTTAATGGCACTACGCGCCAGATAGAGAAATTAAAAAATTATATGAACAGCGTACACAATAATATTCAATTTACAATAGAACATGAAGAGGACAACAAAATTAATTTTTTGGACCTAACCATAATAAAGAAGGCAAATAAATTTCAGTACAAAATTTACAGAAAACCTACAACCACGGATTTGACTATAAACGCAGAGTCATACCACCCATATCCACAAAAATTAGCAGCTTTCCATAGCTTTATAAATAGGTTAATCAATATACCACTGGAAACAGATGATTTTAAAGATGAATTAAATACCATAAAATACGTAGCCACAAGAAACGGATTCAGTAGCACATTAATAGATACATTATTGAAGAAACATTTAAAAAACAAACATAATAATAAAAATAAACTTAAAATTAATACAAACACTAATATTGTGAAATATAGCCTATATCAGCAGAATATACAAATATAGTGCCGTTTATTTTAAAAAACAATTTAAACAAATTTGACTTCCAACTGATTTTCCGTACCAATAATAACTTACAAAATGCTTAAATCAACAGACAAAATACCTATAGAGAAACAAACAGGTGTATACAAGTTATCATGTAATGACTGAAACAATATATATATATATATATATATATATATATATATATATATAGGCCAAACTGGCAGACGATTTCGAGAGCGGTTTAGGGAACATTTGCCTAAGAGCAAAATTACAAAGTCAGAACGTATTAAATCCAACTATGCTCGTCACCTCATAGAGTCTAACCATGGGTATACAGATTTTGACACTAATTTCAAGCCATTACATTATTGTGCCAAGGAACGTCGTATGAACACACTCGAGGAATATGAGAGTTACAAGGCATTTAAAACCAATCCTGGAAATGTTTTAAATGATCAGTTATCTTTCAAATCACATTATTTATTTGATACAGCTCTTAAGTTCGAGACACAAGACAATACTAGATAACATTAATAAATATGCACCTTGGACCTGAGTTCTGATAAGTTTGACAGTATGAACTGGACCTTCATACAGTGCGCACTGTGCAATGTGAAAAGGCCTATGTTTGTGTGTAAATTATGTGTATGTGTGTCATTGTGTCATTAATTTTTAACGTTTGACGACGTTTTTGTTACAAAAACGTTTATTGGAATTTTATACTTTCTATCCGTTATATTGAAAAATACGTGTAGCTGTTTAAAGAATTTTTGATATGAAACACGTATAAATTAAAGCAGCGTACCGTAACGATGCAAGTTTGTCATTTTAAACTAGTAACAATATTGACGGACAGTAACATGTTCTGTCACATAAGTTGCAAATACTCAAGACTGGGACAGAGACGTTGACAATGAAATCAATAAATTTCAACATGCAGGGCAAAAGTTAGGAATACGGAAATTTTTCAAGAGCGTAACCAAGACAATTTTGCTGTACGGATGTGGGAGTTGAATACTGAGATAACGAGAAAGGAGAAAGAAGAATTAGCGAGAAACAAGAATTAAACCTTTCTTACGGAAGGGAAAAGTTGTCCTATGTTGGATAGACTTGCAACATGTACGTCCGAGACAAACTAGGAATTGTGTAAAATATGAGAGACTATGATAAAAGAATTTATACTCGGGCTGTTTGGCCGTAGTCGATTGTTTTGTCCAGTCTTTTTCTAAACGTTTCGGCTATTCACCGGAGGCCTTCTGCAGTATAAAAAGTTAAAAAGTGTCCGACAAAGGGTGGACCCCCACATCAGTTAGGAGTACGTTCGGATCTCCACCCTTTGTCGGACACTTTTAACTTTTCCCTACTGAAGAAGGCTTCCGGTGAGTGGCCGAAACGTTTATAAAACGACTGAACAAAGCAATCCCACCACGGTCGAACAGCCCGGATATAAATTATTTTATCATTGACCCCGGTCGTGATAGACCAGGTAATAAACTTATGAGAAACTATATTTCACAGACGTAAATCACACGCAGAAATAATTCTAATACAGGTATTCCGTATGTTTCCCTGAGACACAAGCATGTATTAAACTACTCAAAAAGAGGTGGATAGTACTTGAAGTCGGAACAGGTCAACGTGTCTAAACTAGGGGAGTGTAGAAATTTACGTTTCTAACCGTCTACGTTATCACTTCTTCCCGCGCCCAGTATACTCTCAACGCTTAACACTGATCATGTAGTTGAGGATGCTAAATATTGAATATAGTTTATTACAAAATTAATTCTTAAGAAATATCGATATGTACGTTTTAACATTGAAAATGTTTATAAGGACGTTTCGCACGTTTGCGGCCGGTCGCTGGTGCGTGATCGAAAATGGGAACCGGTGAGTTTCCATAGAAACTACTTCTTTGTTGTCAATAACGTAGACAATTTTGAATTTTTTGGTGAATTTCAGTGCCATATTCCCTTAAATTCATCTTAAGGTAGTACATCAGACAAGAATTTATTACGGAGCGATGAATCAGGAGGATGCGAGTGGAAGTACGGCTCAGACTTCCACCGATTCAAGTGTAGAAGTAACTAATTTGGCGGAAAAGCTACAAATTGGAAGCAGAACGTCGAAAACAAAAGCTCGAATATTGCCGAGAGTGGAAAAAGAAGCAAAAAGTACAGAAAATTGAGCAAGGTTTGGTCAAAACTCCACTAACTGAATCTGAACGTCTGCAACGAAAACGAGAAAATCAAAAACGCTATCGAGAACGTAAGAAAGAAGCAAAGATGAAGAGCAATGAACAGGAAGGTTTGGTCAGAACTCCACTAACTGAATCTGAACGCCTGCAACGAAAACGCAAAAATGATAAACGGAGTCGAGAACGTAAGAAAGAAGCAAAGATGATGAGCAATGAACAGGAAGACTGTGAAGAGAAGCAAGTGAGTAATTTAGCAAGATATATCGAAACGCACTTTTATATTGACAATTTGAACGACTACTGCTTTGTTTGTGAACGAATTTGGTGGACTACAAACTTAAAAGACGTTACTGGACACGCAGACGTTATAGAAATACTTAATAAACATGGTTATAATATTCTTGACAACTCAAAAGTATGCCACAATTGCTACAGACGCCTAAAGAAGAACAAGTTTCCACCTTATGCGACAATCAACGGCTTTAAGTACCCACAAATACCAGAGAATTTACCTGAACTAACGCCAATAGAGGAACGTTTAATATCGCCGCGCCTTCCATTCATGCACATTCGTAACATATCATACTTTGCTGGCGCTAATCGTATAATTGGACAAGTCATAAACGTACTGATAAACCTTGATACCACTACTCTGTAATTGCCTCGCATGTTGAATGACGATTTGGCGTTTAACGTTTGCCTTAAGAAGCACATAATCAATAAAAGTTCTTATATGCGAGGACTGGTTTGTAAAAGTGAATTTAAAGCTCTGGTTAAGGCATATGTTGACGACTGAGCTATTCAGATATTATAACATCACGATTAATGACAAGTTCTTCAATAATTAGCCTGAAAATGAAAGCAGTGCGTCTAGTGAGGATGAAGACGAGGATCAAGAACGACAGCAAGTAGAATGGAAAGACTTATTGTCTCGCATAAATCAATATAATAGCAAAATAACAAGCATACAGAAAGATGTAACTGGCGAATAGTACATCAAATTGCAGCAGGATAACTTATTCTGGTATGAAAATTTGATTTTACATCTAGCCCCTGGACAAAATAATCAACCATTATCGCTCGCATTCGATGAAGATGCAGAAGAGTTATCATTCCCAGCGATATATTATGGTGTGAAACGGCGGTTTACTTGTCGAGCCACACCATTCATGATAGCTAGTAGCGAACGTAGACGGGATCGGAGAAGTGTAAAATCCGATCATATCTTGTATATGGGTGCTAAAGTGCTGCGTTTGAGAATCATAGCGACTGTAAACTTAAAGTTTCGAGCAAATAATAATCATATCAACAGCATATCAAAACGAGATCTGGAAGATACCGAGTTTGTTAAGAGCTTGCTGCTAAAAAATGAAGCGTTCATGAGAAACATACCGAACTCAATCCAATATTGGCATCAGGGTAAAGTGGAATTATTCAGTATGATGCGACAATTAGGCAAACCTACCATATTTCTCACATTGAGCGCTTCAGAAATACATTGGCCTCATCTCTTAGAATCTATTTATCGCTTTCAAAAAGATATACCAGTAGACGTGCCGATAGATCCAGCGATATTTGACGGCATGTCGAGCACAAATCGAGCAGAATTGGTAAACAACGATCCAGTTTTGTGCTGCTTGTATTTCGAGAAATTGGTGTCGACCTTTATTAACGCGTTTAAAAAACCAAATGGCGTGTTCGGAGATCATTACGTAGTTGATTATTTCAAGCGCATCGAATTCCAACATAGAGGTAGCCCTCATTATCATATGTTACTATGGTTAGATAGTGCACCAACGTGTAAAAATATCACAGATAATGACGATTTAACCGCCATTACATCGTTAATCGATCAAATAAGCACAGTCGATAGTTCAAAATTGAAAAGCGAACGAAATTTACATACACATTGTGTTTTTCCCGAGTATAATTAGTGTTGTGAACCAACACACACACTATCCATCATGTCTTTAAGTCGTTTTGTTAGTGCTGATCAATCAGATGATGATGATGACGAACCTCGAATATCAACTTCGATCGTCGAACCATGCGAATATACGTTACGTCCTGATGATGGTAAAGATTCTTTCTTTACAGCAACAAATCTAAAAGATATCTATGATGATTTTACTAATACGTGCAAGGATAAGATCTGTATTAGTACTGTCGACAAACTGAAAGAAACTCATCTTAAGTTGACGAAAAAAGCGATTGTTCGCCAGCATTTCGTTCAATTCCAATATAAGGAGGCGCCTCATCTACTGCTAACTACTAACGCGTACGGGTTGTTTATCAACGATTCTGAAAATTTCACCTCCAGGAACGTAATACAGGTTTTAGATCATCTTCAAGCCAAACATCGTGTGAATTTGTTGTTACCGACTGTCAAATATTGGTGGAATCAGCAGAGCAAAGAGTTGATGGAAGCGTTTATCGAAACGTTTGTTACCAATATGAAATGTATAGCCAATACATCTGGCTTTATTGATGCCGTTGACCGCTATAAATTGCATGATTTTGCAAAGGTAGTTCAGAATATGAAAGCGAAAATATTAACGGCCGATAAAATTGGTAAGAATGATCGAATTACGCCTACAGTATTTGGAGTAAGACTGTATAATTCGTTGGGAACACCAAGTAAAATTACAGCGCCTTTGTATAAAATTAAGAATCAACAAACATTAACTTGCGGCAAATGGAAGGAACTCAAGACTGCTGCTTAATGCATTTGGTTCTCTTATTGAAAGTTGCTGGTTTTAAGTTAAACATCATCGGGGATCACTCTAGATATGTTCGTCGAGACGCTAGTCTTCGATAAGTTTGAACGAATGGACAAGATTAATAAAGCAGAGAAAGGAAGTAATAAAGCAGGAAGTATTGTCGCGATTTACAACCCAAGAGGATCAGACGTCTTCGGAAGAGGAATGTGATGAACAGCCTGAGAAAAAGCGCAAAATCAACATGGATGATTGGTGAATGCGTGCGCGCTTATGAATGCGACAACATTTAACTTATAATCTGTACATTGGTAAATGAAGAAAAATAGATATATATATTTTTTAGGTTGATTGAAGCATTTTCAATGCCCTTCTCTATGCATTGCATTTGTGCAATGCCTGTAAATTTTACTTTCTAACTTCTCTGTTCCTAACTCTGGATTCTATCCACCATTACCGTCAGCATCGTGAGACCATCAGAAGTTACAGAGTATTCTCACTGACTGTCACAAAATCACCGAGAGAGCAACGAAGACAGTTCTCCGACTGTTTATTAAATTTTGATGGCTTCGTAAATATTAGTACTTTACAAGTATTAGTTAACCTAGGTATTAAGCACTTATGTGATTGTAAATCATTCTTAATAAGATATGTATTTTTAATTATATATTACCTCTGAATAGACTGAGGGCTTAGAATCACCAGGGGGAGTACTTAGGGGGGGCGAACGGAACCGCACCCCCCAGAGGGTCACAAAATTACTGTGTACGCTAGTATGGTATATATAGTAGTAATATACATAATATACCATATACAAACAGGTTTATTACACAGCATCCCTATACGTTTATGAAATATAGGAAAATCAATTCAGTCGATAAGTATCCTGTAAACTATGTTTCAATAACGCGTATTTTTATTGTGTTATTACTGTTTACTTTAATGGGACTGATTTCAGGAGGATGTTATCACACGTTTTTCAGCCACTTTAAAGATAGTTGTTGATTAGTCTTAACTTGTTTTTCTTTTGTATGAGCCGAATCGACCCGAATCCCCCCAAGGCCAAATTCTAGATACGCGACTGAGAATCACACACACACACACACACACACACACACACACACACACACACCTAAGCAGTCGTTTATTTTTAAGGAAAAGAAATGCTGGTTTACACAAACTTTATCTAAATCTAAAAAATCATAAAAATTGTGTTTCAGATAAGATTATAAACATTAGGATTACTTACTTTATTAAAGTCTGTTTCAACTGTATTAAGCACGTAAAAAGACCTACGTTTAGAAAAAAGTGTTTTCTTGTACGGGACTTAGTACACCAATCAGAGACCTCGGCCTTGATTCATGGTGGGCACACCATAAAATCAATGTACATTTTTCAGCCCCCAGATCATCTCAACCTGTGGAAATGAGACCTGTTACAACATCTTGGAGTTATAATGGGGGGCTGATGTTTACTACTGGCCACATTGCCATCCTGTATGCTAAATGCAGTCTTCCCTGCACGCTCACATACGGGGCAGTCGTCCCTGCGTAACTTCTAACCTGCTTCAGTGTACAAAAAGGAGCCATTATTATTTTCTTGCACTTTCCTGTACTGTGAACAGAAGAATAGTAATCCACTAACCGACTGTCGAGAGAAATCGTGTTTTGTTGCTGTTCTATTTAATATTTTTCTCAAGTTTAGTATACGAATTCGTCGTTGTTAGAAATATATTACATTTCTTAAGTTTCATAAACTTCTAATTATTTCTTACACCCTGCTTTGATTATTTCGAGTAACTGCGTATACTCCAAACCAGTGGTTCCCAAACTTTTCAGTCCGCGGACCCCCTCAAAAAATTAAGAATTTCACGGACCCGGTGTGAATTATGAAATAAAACAAAAAGTAAATATGATACAAACTCTTATATTTTAATTAAAATATATTACAATTAAAATTCTCTTAACTTTTAAAATGATAATATTAATGATATCAAACATAGTTTAATGTGAACAATTATGAAATGTGAAGCTCCTTAGAACAATTAGCTCTGCAATATTAAGTTTAATGTCTGATAATTTCAATATTAAGTCACTCTCGACATAAAGTTTATTCTTAACTCTGCCAACCTCGGCTCTATCTTTCCAGCCACACGTGACGAATTTCAACTACTTAGGCGTAAAACCAGCTACACGGAAAACGTTTTGCTTAGATACAGTGTTTATGCGTGAACTAAAACAGTGATCATTTCTGAGTTGGTGCGGCGCTCTATTCAGTTCGGCTGACAAAAATCGATCTGCTACACGACATGATTTAAAGACATTATTAAAGCCATTAGTTTCAAATTACTTTTACAATTACAATTAGTTTGAATCAAAAAAATACTGGAATCTTCTACTAATTGTTTTAAGATTTTAAAATTTAGATTTTAGACTATAAAATATCGGAGAACGATACGGTATATTCTATTTTTTCTTAAAAGTGTCCGTGGACCCCCTGAAACATTGTCGTGGGCCCCCATGGGTCCGCGGACCTAATTTTGGGAACCACTGCTTTAAACCATTACTGTATTTAGTGGTTTTTACTGTTTTTAGGTTATATATTCTACGCGTTCTAAAGAGTTGTAACTGGACATACTCGTATTTCCAGAAAAAATACACAACGAAATATTTTTTTCGTTTTGAGCAGACATGTAGAAGGCGATGTAATAAAAAACTTTTACAGAAAGAAAATAGTCTTCTGAAAAAAAGTAAGAAAAACTGTTCCTTCTTGGCTACGACATAAAACTCAAGGGCGGAATTTCTGCAATATTCAGAAATATTCTTTTCCGCCAGACTCTTCGTTTCTTCGAAATTTTCAGGTAGGCGTGGTCGATTATATGGTTCAGGAAGACGTAATCCATCTGTTCATTAATATTAACTCGACATTTTTGGCCTCCGTAAGACCTCTCACAAAATTACCCCAGAGTAAATTCCAAAGTAAATGCTACGTTTATTAGAGTTTCGTTAATCCGTGACTTCATCACTGCATTAAGCTTCCCCTCTAATGCCATTATAATTACGTATTAAAACCTTGAGGATACGCGTTGTGAATGTTGAGGTAGGGCCATACTACATTGGTTGTCGCTTTCGGTCCATTTGGAATTCTCAAGGACCCTCTTAATTTCATTTCTAATTGACGATTCTGCTCACTCACTTAGTACAAATTTCACTAATTGCGGAACTGATGATACATCGTCAGTTTTAAAGTATCGATTTTAATTTGCAACTATACATTTTAATGTTGTTTTTGTCTTTAACGTTTTCAACACCCTCACCTTTTTCACAAGTATGTGCAATTATCATTATCACAGATCATTAAAACAAACAAATCTTTTCCTTACATAACAATAATTTCTTTAATTTTTTTATAAAAATTAATTCTTGTCGATCATAATCATCATTATCATCATCTAAACCATAATGGACCTTAATAGGCTAGTAGGCCTTGTTACTAAACTAATGCTTCCGGGTTCGATTCCCGGACGCACGGTAAAATCAGGATGACTCTGATCGGAGCTGCAAACTCCCGGGCGTGAAAGCGATTACCTGAGATAACATCCTGTTTAATAATGAGCGTCTAAAGCTTACTGCAGGGCACGCTCTAGCTTCCTCGTATTTCTAACAGCTTAAAAAAGACAGCCTGTGTTATCACCTAAACTAATTCCGTGGTACAATATCGGTATGGAGAACCAAACATGACTTCCATGTTCTAAGATTTATATTTAAAACCATTTTCGAAATGAAATATTTCCATAGAAACTACTTCTTTCTTCAGCCTTAACCACAGTACTGTGGTCACTAACGTATAGGGCCTACCACCTCACGTTAGCGCACTCGATTTTCACTGATGATGGCAGACGATAGCACTGCCGAAACGGTTGGTTTTGTAGAAAACATTGGACCACACCAAACAGCCTAGGAAGGAATTTTAACAACAAACTACTTCTTTGTTGCCGATAACGTAATGCACATGACATATAAATAAAAATTATCCCCTCCCCTTCAACTATCATTTTCATTTATAGAAAAATTACCCCCACTCCCTTCAACTAGCCTCTTCATTTACAGATATTCCATCTACGTTTCTAGAGTGGATTATTATCATCTTCTTTTCTTCATGTTTTGAGGGTAGTACAATCTGAATCAGCCCTTATCTCGAACACGATTTTTTTCGCCATCACCATACTTCCATTTCCTTATGGAACATGGAAGTAAAAAGGAACTATTCGGAACTGTACCTTTATCCGTTCCTGCAGTACATTTGCGATGTTTTTAATATGCTACTGTATCGATATATTACGATGCGAAAAGAAAAAGTGTACTAATCGTAAATTGTCCTGTTTCTTAATGCAAAACGAAAATACGTGTTGTTTTCATTTTTGAGGTTAGGTGACAATGGTTTTTGGTTTTAGTTTACTGCTGAAATAAATGAAAGTCATGGTTGAGAAACAAACATAACGTTAATGTGTATATACAATGCTTATAACACAGTAGCACTTAAAATAAAGAACCTGGCGATTTTGAGTTGGCAAATTAACGAACTACAACAGCAAATGTAAATTGAAAAATACAAATATTTATGGTTAATGGAAACCACAAACAACAGTGTATTAAGCAACAACAACATACGCTCTACATATTGTACATAATGGACGTTCCTTTTTGGTTAGCCACAAAACGAGTACTTGTTGGAAAACGAATATAACCGAAAAGCGAATTCTGCCACAAAAATTACATGTATAGTAATTGGCAAAGGGGCACCCCACCTTACTTTCGAGTTCGGTGGTTTTTCAGTGATGTATTCACAGAACGGGTATTATGAAAAAAACGAGTACTACTGGGAAAACGAATTCTACTGAAAACCGAGTTCTGCCACAAAAAAGGAGACATGTGTAGTAATAGGCAAGGGGTGCCTTCCCTTCTCCGCCTTACTTTCGAGTTGGGTTTTTTTTTTGTAGTTTCCGCCCCAAAAAACGAGTTTTACATTACACACGTATTTGCATGTACAATTTCAGTTCTCATGTTAACCTAACAACATCAACTTTTGGCGTCACACGTACAAAAACTGTGATATACTACTGCTACAATCATTTTTCATTAAAAAAGGACTAAGAACATCAACTTCAATCGCCAGACAACTATTTTGCAACATACGAAACTAAAATGTGTATAATTCTTTCACCTGCATAAAGTTATGTGCGATATTCACTAACGATCGCATAATCTTAAGCCAAACATCCGCACAATCGAAATATCGAAAATGACTGTAGGAACAGGTAAAGGTACAGTACCAATTCTTCTTCTTCTTCTTCTTCTTCTTCTTCTTCTTCTTCTTCTTCTTCTTCTTCTTCTTCTTCTTCTTCGTCTTCGTCTTCGTCTTCGTCTTCTACTTCTTTTTCTTCTTCTTTTTCTCCTTCTCCTTCTTCTTCTTCTTCTTCTTCTTCTTCTTCTTCTTCTTCTTCTTCTTCTTCTTCTTCTTCTTCTTCTTCTTCTTCTTCTTCTTCGTCTTCGTCTTCTACTTCTTTTTCTTCTTCTTTTTCTCCTTCTCCTTCTTCTTCTTCTTCTTCTTCTTCTCCTTCTTCTTCTTCTTCTCCTTCTTCTTCTTCTTCTTCTTCTTCTTCTTCTTCTTCTTCTCCTTCTCCTTCTTTTTCTTCTTCTTCTTTAGCACTACTGCCCAAAGTGAGCCCTGACTTCCAGCACTAATATTTTCCAAATTCTTCTGTCCATTGGCATAATAGTTTAACCCCTCACATCCATTCTTCTGCGATCTTCTAGCACATCATCCAACCATCTTATCCTAGTTCGGTCCCTCTTTCTGCGTTTATAGACTTGCGCCCTCGGGATTTTCATTGGCATACACTGATCGTCCATCCGCACTAAGTGACCTAGCCATTGTATTCGTTGAGCATTTATTAATCTTACAATGTCCTCACGATTCAATAGCTCATCTATCTCCCGGTTATTTCTTATTTAATGGCAAAATAAAAGTTTAATGCCAATTAGGCCGAGCTGATACTTTCTGATTCTGTAAGTTCTGGAGTCGTTGATGAGGTGGATTAGTGCAGAAAAGCAAGCTTGTACCGTTTGTTTAATTCCAAAGCTCCTCGCATTTTCATCACCATTAATTTCTCAAATATTTAAAACTAGACACCTATTCAAAAATTCCACCATTCTCTCGCTTTGTTTTCTTTCTTGTCTACCTAACCTCACGCTTTCAGTTTCAAGTAGTTTTAACATCCCTTTACAATCTGTTGTGTTACGTTCATAAATTGAATAATTATGGTTTAAGTATAATTATAGTACTCGCGCACATACTATAACACTGAAATTACACACGACAGTTGAAATTACACTGTAACTACATTTAAATTTGTGATAATTCTCAAAATTTCTTAGTTTTGTATTTTATTCAGACAAGGTTAAGAAGGGATACATTATTTAAATGTTACACTATATTAAGGGGAGTTCTGCGCCATAGCTTCCGCCATGTTAATGTTAACTTTTCTCATCATAATTTTTTTTAATTTGAAACTGTGCTTTTTGGTGGCTTTACTGAACCAACAATATTAGGTTTACCGAATAAGTTACTGACAAAAAAATATTTGAATAAAAGTTGTACAAAAATTGGTTCAAAAAAATTTTTTAATTTTTTCCAACAAAACTATAAACAATTATTTGTTTTTTTTTTAAGATTTCAAAAGCTTATTGTAGTGTCTGAAACACACACAAAAATTTCAGCTCTTTACCTCAAACAATTGGTGAGAAAAGTGTACTTGAACCTGAAAAAACATAAGTTTCGGAAAACGCGGAAAAACCTACGAATAAACTAAAGAATCGTGATTTTTTACCTTTAATACATTCCAGGGTTATAAGATGGGTTGTTTCCTTCCTCCTCCTGGCACATGGCACAACCCATGTTGAGGTCTTTCTATTTGACGAGAGAACCTTACTCCTCCCAGATACCTTTCCTCATGTCTTCAACTGATTTTACCTTCCGTCTTATTGCCAAGCCGTAATATTTTTGTATTTGGAGTATAGCTGCGTTTGTAAGTATTTTTTGCCCACCAAGAGAAGTACCATTCGGTAATTTGTTTTTGTTTTTGCTTTCAAAAGCCTTTAGCCTACTTCCCATTCTTTTTTTAACATGGCCGATACACTCATCCTTTACTATTTGTACATCCTCACCATAAGGTTTGTAAATCTACATAGCTTAGATCAGGATGAACAGTTTCTTTGCCTTGCGCCGCGCGTGAAAACCATTGTCGCTAGGCAAAAGCGCGTGAACATGATTGTTTCAAAAAATAATTAAAAATAGTTATCAACATCGCAGACATTTTTCAAATATACCGTTGTAAAGTGGAAGGTCTAAACTTTACATTAGCGTAATAAAAAAATATCGGTATGGAGAACCATACATGACTTCCATATTCTAAGATTTATATTTAAAATCATTTTCGAAATGAAATATTACCATAGAAACTACTTCTTTCTACTTACTGCTTCAGCCTTAACCACAGTACTGTGGTCACTAATGTATACCACCTCACGTTATCGCACTCGATTTTCACTAATGATGGAAGTCGATGGCATTGCCGAAATGTCTGGTTTTGTAGAAAACATTGGACTACGGCCAAATATCCCGGGAAGGAATTTTAACAAAAACTACTTCTTTGTTGCCGATAACGTTGTACACATATATATCAGTGGCGAAGTTACATGGAGGCAATTGAGGCAATGCCTACCCTAAAAAATTCTGTAGAATAAAAATTATAAATACGTATGAACTACATAACGTAAAGATTATACATTGTTACTGCGACTGTCAAATTTATTAAACCGAAACGTGCTTTATTGAGCGACCGCTAGATGGTGACAGGTGAGGTTCGGCATAGTTCGTTTAAAGCGAATGAGGCAACCTGAACTTGCCTCAGCGTTTTTTGTATACATCGTATGTAAGCAATGTAGTGGTGTGATAGGGAAGTGTTGGGAGGGGGGATTGTCCCGCGCTGTACACATAGAGCGTTGAGGCATGCCTCACTTCTGTGGTCCAAACAGTTAAGTTAAAGCACCTGTGTTGTTTCTAAGTGTTTATTTTATGCGGTTATTAAAAGTGTCACTGTTATTCCGCTGAACTAACAGATGATCAAGATTGTTATTTGAATTATTTGTAACATTAAACATATATATAGAAACTAATCAAGTTTAAAAATTTGAAGTTCAATCAGTTGTATTATTGTGTATGACTAATACAAGGATTGTTCAATAGACACACGTATAGAGCTGTAAAGCATTTTTTATTCAACGATTTTAAAAGAAGTCTCCAATAACATTAAGACATGAGTTCCACTGTTGCGCTAACCTGTAGATTCCCTGCTAGTAAAATTCGTACGGCTGTTTGTGGAGCCATTCGGTTACAGCAAATTCTACCTCAGCGTCCGATTTGACCCACCGTCCTTTTAGTGATTCCTTAAAAAAAATTTAAGATAAGATTTTTGCCTACCCATTCATTAACTACTAGCTTCGCCAGTAAGCAAATTGATGTCCATTTTTTCGGCTTGCACGCGTTATGTTGGTGTGGGTTTCGGCACTTTCCATTTAAAAAGCGTGCAAACGTAAGAAAATAAACATGAGTGAGGCCAGAAATAACGTGAATTGGGTGTGTGTGTGTGTGTGTGTGTGTGTTTGTGTCTTACCTGCCTTTTTATTGCCGTATTAAATGAAAAATATTATATTACATTAAAATGAAAAAATTTTAGTTTTATGCCTGGCAACAAAATTATTTTATTTTTAACAATTACCATTGTTTCAAAAAGTTTAAATAAATTTTCAAGTATTTTACTCTTGTTAAAACGTAAAAGGTTGCAGGTAAACTACCCCTTCCCCTTAACCGATCTTCACCAAAATCGAAAGTCCTTGAGACCTCTACAATTCAGGGACGTATGCAAAAAATTATTTGATTCTGTTTGAATTTGCGGCTGTTATCGTTTGCCATAGAAAATACGCTTGATAAAAAAACGTTGCAGGTAAACTATCCCTTCCCCTTAACCGATCTTCACCAAAAACAATAGATCTTGAAAACTCTACAATTGAGGGCTGTATACGAAACATTATTTAATTCTGTTTGAATTTGCGGCTGTTATCGTTTGCCATAGGAAATACCCTTGTTAAAACATGAAACGTTACAGGTAAACTACCCCTTTCCCTTAACCGATCTTCACCAAAAACAATAGATCTTGAAAACTCTACAATTGAGGGCTGTATACGAAACATTATTTAATTCTGTTTGAATTTGCGGCTGTTATCGTTTGCCAAAAAAAAATTTCCCTTGATAAAAAAAAAACCGTTGCAGGTAAACTACCCCTTTCCCTCAACCGATCTTTACCAAAAACAATAGGTCATGAGTACTCTACAAATCAGACCTGTATGCAAAAAATTATTTGATTCTGTTTGAATTTGCAGCAGTTATCGTTTGCCATAGAAAAAAAATCTATAGACAGATAGACAGACAGACAGACACACAGACAGACACACACACAGACACTTTTCGGAAAACGACTTTTTTTCATGTTTTGAGTGTAGTACAATCAGAATCTGCAATAATCTCGAACACGATTTTTTTTGCCATCACCATACTTCCATTCCTTAAGGAATATGGAAGTAAAATTGGTAAATTCTTAGATTTTTTCGCGCAGAGCTTCCCTTAATGACTTCTCTCTCTCTCTCTCTCTCTCTCTATCTCTCTCTCTCTCTCTCTCATATACATGCGCGCGCGCACGCACACACACACACACGAGGAACTACATATTAATAGACATATAAACCCTACATCTCAGCACGAGGCAGACGGGGGCATTTCAACATATACAACAAATACAGAGAACAATAGCCACATCAGCATACGTATGTATGTTAGTGAAATCGTGCGCGATTCTCCAAGCGTCTACTAGGCTAGCAATACGGCATCCATCAGAATATAACACGAAGCCTCCGTAGTTAACTACTATAGTTCCGATGAAACTAAGTAAATATCACGAATTACGGTCATAGAAATAGTGTGTTGAAACCCATGATTGACAGCCCTCGCTCCGGCCTCACAACAGTCAGCACTACTCGCTCGTGACTGACGTCTGTCATTTTGCTTTATTTTAAACAACTAATTGACATTTAGTTCTGCGTTTGCCTAATTTCTCACAGCTTAATCAAGTAACAGTTTCTACGGGTCATATTTACCAAAATATCTTCTCAGGTTCCCATTATTTCACGTTCAGGTTGCAGCTAATAAAATTGATTTTTGGACTGGAAAATGCTTTTATTTTGCTTGAAAATTCTCCACTAACTCCGAAAGAGAAAGCTGTAGGAGGCAACGTATGGCTTCAGTATGACAAAAAAAAAAAAAAAAAAATGGTTATGGAGAACACCGTACATGACTTCCATGTTCTAATTATAAAATTATTTTTAATATGTACAGTCAGAACGAAACTAAATATATCAGCATGCTTTTGGTATAAACGCTGGGAAAGATAATCAAAATACGAATTGTACATAGTTGTTAATATTCTAAAAATAAAGAATTAATTTCATGAAATTATCTTTTATTTAAACAACGCGACAGAAAGCGAATAGCGCCCAGCGTTTGTAATCTGTGAATTTCTGAAATCGAAAAATTATTTTGTTTACGTATCCGTGGTTACGATATTTTGTTTACGTGAAACGGTATCAATTGTTAATATTTTATTGAATTTTTTTTAAGTTTTCGGTCCAATAAATTTATAACATCAATACAAAAAATTACCCCCTCCCCCTTCAACTACCCTTTTCTTTTGTAGATATTTCATCTACCTTTCTACAGGGGAATAAAAGAAACCTTCTTTTCAAGATACTTTATTTTTTCATATACTTTATTTTTAAAAATTAAGTACCGGTACTTTACTCTTGTTAAAACTTAAAACGTTGGAGGTAAACTACCCTTTTATCTTAACCGATCTTCACCAAAATCAATAGGTTGCATAGTCCTCTACAACTCGGCCACATACGTAAAAAATTATTTGATTCTGTTTGATTTTGCGGCAATTATCGTTCGCCACAGAAAAAATTCTACACACACACACACTTTTCGGAAGATGATTTTTCTTCATGTTTTGAGGGTAGTACAATCAGAATCTGCCCTTATCTCAAACACGATTTTTTCGCGATCACCATAATTTCATTTTCTTACGGAACATGGAAGTAAAAATAAGGAGAGACAGGTTATGCATGTCCCTTCAAAAATTATCCTCACAAATGTCTGGACCGACCGATAAACTTCTTATCAGTGGCACTAAAACATACCATAAAGTAATCGAAAACCAGTCAAGAATGGAAATAAAAGATACGGTAGACTGAGGACGAGCGCCCACACTGTACGAGGAAACAATAACAGAGAAGCTACTAAAAAGCAAATACAGTAAACTGGGAAAGCAAAAACTAACTATCAGAACCAAAGCTTACATGTATAAAAACATAAATATATTGATCCATAATGGATATAATCGTGGAGACGATAAAAATGATGAACTCTCGAATTTCTGCACCAGAAATGAAATATCGGGAGAAAGGTGATGGAATAAAATCAGATAAAGCAAAAAATAGAGGCATAAGAGAATATACAGAATGAGTGAAAAGTAAATTAAAGTTACAGCCATCCGGAAATACCAGCACTAACAATATTACCGAAAAGATCTTTGAAATGAGTACAGAAGAAAAGAGAAGAAGAGTTTGACTCCGAATTACGTGGCAGCACACATTAAAGATATTCTTTGGGAAATACTATAGAGAAAACAAAATTCCCACGAAAAAGGAACAGTTTAAAAAATGAACTAAACGTATAAAACCGTCAGGCATAAATTGGGGGGGGGGGAGAAAGAACAGGAATTAATACCGACAATCTTCTCTTATCATATTAGCCTTCTTTTAATTAACCATATTTTAACGTTTTATGTTTTAAGATTGAAATACTTTACACAGATTTATTTCTTGTACGTAATTTTTCTTTTCCTCTGATTCCTAAATATCCTTCAGATTTTTCCGCAGTACACTCAATCGTATTCTACTTTCCTCTCCCATAACTGCAATCTTTAAAACGGAAGTGTCTTAGTGCAACCATATTGTAGTCACGCACTGAATCAGTACACCAACCGGTTCTAACTTAACCAATCGATTCTTGATTTTTGACAAGGTGCTAGGAAACCCAATAGTAGTAGACGCTTATTTTTAAATATTACTGATGAGGATTTTAAACGATACATATCACAGGACGTCGGAGCGGGCGAAGTGATGAGTTCTATCGGGGAGAGAAAAATGTATATTTTAAATCTTATAATTTTATATTCAGAATTTATAATTTAAAAATTATATCATAAATGCTAAATTCATATTTTAAATAAAGGACATTAAGATCTGTATCTTTCAGTTAGGTTAGCAGTCCTCAGATTCGTTGGCAGTCGTTCTCCGTGCTTCTCGGTTTTTATCCTTCCATTTTAATAGCAGTGCGTGTCGCAAAGTGTTTATTGATATAAGTTACCGAGTTGTCATCACCCACAGACCCGAACGGAATACTACTTCGTCTCTTGTGTATTTAATCAAAGAAGCGTCCACCAAGAGCTACTAATACTAGGGATACCTGAGCATCTTTAATATAGTACATCATTGTTTAATTTTGCTCATTGCCCTGGACCTCTACCCGCGTATCCACTTCCCGAGAGAGCGTTCTTACTAAGTAAAGGTGGATTCTTTATCTGGAAATCACTCGGACTCCAGTTTCTCTCGTGTTAAAACAGAATGCACTACCAAGTATAAATATGTACACACACACACACACACACACACACACACACACACACACACACACACACACACACACACACACACACACACACACACACACACACACACACACACACACACACACACACACACACACACACACACACACACACACACACACACACACACACACACACACACACACACACACACACACACACACACACACACACACACACACAACTACATTTATATCTTCTCACACGATTATTGTTTAATTATTTTTAATAGTAAGTAAATAATATTTGTTTTAGTGTTTTTTATATATTAACACTGTTTCAACAGTACAAACTGTCATTTTCAGAATCTATACACAATTTTGTATTTAAAAAAATATAAATATATTCTTGCAAAAACAGATATTATTTATTATTTTTAAAAAAGTGTGTGTGTGTGTGTGTGTGTGTGTCGAGAGAAACGTATCTCTCGATATATAAATTAATCTATTTATATAAGTTTAAATTTATATTGACGCCTTAAAGTTTGTGTTTATGTTTATTGAATTTGTTATCATAAAGAGGTGTGTTGCGTGTTGCAGGCAGCTGGTGTACGGCTGCGTCCTGGTGGGACTGACGGCGTCCATACAGTACTCGCCCATAGACCAAGTTGTAGACCAGGATTGCGCGCTCGTGCTCAACTCGCCGAGGTCGTCAGTGTACGACTACGGCCTCAACTTGCTCAGGGGCAACGGGTGAGTAACAGATGACATGAGTTTTAAGTAGAGTACTTACCAGACGGTTAGCATTGCACCCCGAATGTGTGTACCCTTGCAAAGGAAACATTTACATCGTACAAGTACATTGTTATTGTAAGTGCAGCATGTATGTGTACACACAGGCACGAAAACATCCATGCATATAAAATATATTGCAAATTTGCACCCTTCCCAGACTAAGCAACTTTACACTGACTAATATAATGTTAGTGGATCTCTTAATGATAAAGCGTACAGGTAGTCGCCCTACTAGGAAGGACATTCAACAGAGCCTTGCGTCCTTCCAACAGGATATAACTCTCTTATGACAAACGTAGAAACTCTCCTTTCGGCAAGACACGTTCTTCTGGCAGTAGGCCTACTTGACGAGTAGGAGCGTAATATTTTCGGTGTTAGAAATGACGGAACGTCTTGGATTTCTTATAAAAAACGTATTACACAAAAAGGCAGGATCTTTGTTGTATCATTACCACTGCCATAATGCACACGACTCCGTGCGTTGTTTGTGTTAAGAACGTCAAAGTACGCCGCTAAAACAAAAACGTGATTAGCCTTTCTTATCGTGCTCGCCATTACTAAACGAAGAGTCGTGTCGACTTCAGACTTATATGCCCTAATTGTTTACTTCTCGTCCTTTCCAATGAAAATATTTACCGCCTATTAGTGGGACGTAAAGGCCTCTTATTCTTATGACCCAATAAATGTCGTCCTCAAACGAGGACGTTATGTCCTGCCTGTAACGTTTATTTTTGAAAATATTTATAAAATTGTACAAGTAGTAAATAATAGCTAAAAATAATGTGTACTAGCAGTTATATTTGACAAAGAAGTATGTGAGGGTGTGTGAAGGGAAAGTTTGTAAGACTGTCCTCTTGGCATTGTAACCTACAGACAGCTTGATGTGTTACGGCTGTAAAGTTAATTGTTTGACAAAAAGAGTGACACTTACTAAATGTATGTGAGACGTTGTATTTCGCATCAGGCAGCTGGTCTGAGTAAGAAAGGCATAACCCCCAATAAACCAATTTACCCTTTTTAAAACTTTGACACAGACTGAAAGCAAAGAGTTTGTCAATTCGATACGGTACAACATTAGAGGCCAGAACAATTGCAACGTAGAAATTTGACGAAAGTCGTGATTACAAAGGAAGATTCGTTCCAGACTCAAAACAAAGCTAGAGTGCAACTTGAAGATAAACAATGGTGCAGCAGATCGAACAATACCAGTATTGTATCTATGTCAAAGCGTAACAGAAAGTGGACACTAGGAGACGGCCACGAGAGACAAAGAAATGTCGCCTGATTTACAAGGGGAAAGTGAAACTCACGAATTCTGGAGTGCTTGAATGAGATTCCTAGTAAATAGAGAAAACGGCTGTAGGAACAATCAGGACCAATGGGAGTTCGACAAGAGAATCACGTATAAAGCAGATATACTCGAAAACCAATTACGAATATACAATTGGTCACACTGGCTAAGGAACCAATAAGAGTATCCAAGCAGATGGAAGATTCAGCAGAGGTAGGCGGGATGAGAGTTTACTTGGTAGATCTCAGAACAGAAAAACGGCAGTCTAGTACTCATCATTAGTCTCGTACTCATCATTAGTCTAGTACTCATCTACAAAGTGATCACCACGAATCATCTTAACTCGCAAGAGAGTTGAACAGTTAATCGCGTTCGATTCGACAGACTATTGGTATAAAGTAATATCACGCGAAGTCAACATGTAAACAGACTTTACAATTAATTAACTTCACCGTAATTTAAACAAAGTGTCGGAGAATACGGATACACAGTACAATACTAAGTGAAGACAAATTCAATTAACAGACATTCTACAATTACAAATAATTCACAAGAAACTATAAACATCACAGCAGCTTTTATATAATACAGAACACATCAACATAGAGACTCAGTGCATATTCTACAACAGAGACATTAGACATAAAATCAGCAATCTAAAGAACTATTTAAAAAACATTATACATGAACTTTACCAACATCAATTAAGGACACTCATATTCAACACAATACGTGTGCCGTGAAAAGTGAACAGGTCGAGAATGCTTCAATAATTAAACAGTGATTGTGAGGTGCAGTGACCGCGAAAGGATACGTAATCTACAACGACTACGGAGATCAGCAACTACTAAACACAGAGGACCACATGATGTCACCGAGAGTATGAACTACGAATAATCAACGCTTTCAAACTAATGGTACTTTAGAGTTAAGTCAACAAACTCAATTCATTCAAGTCAAAGAACTCGCATTAATAATTAATTAACCTTGAGAACTGCCTCTCAGTGCTCTGCATTCGACTGAAGCGAAATAAAACGTCAACTAGTAAATTCTTAAAAATCATATCTAAACAGTAATCTAAATTTGCCAAATACAATTGTAGATTATAATTTACAATTATAAGTGTTAGAAAATTATTAAATGTTAATTAATCGCGATTTTAGAGATACTCATTGTTAAGATAAGAGAAGTGATTCTACTTAAGGAAATATCCATACAGAGTGTTATATTTGTAATTTGCTACAACTTGATTAATTAAATAAGCATTAGACATAATATTGTTGTTGTGTGTTTGGCAAATGAATCCTTTATATCCACATCCTTGTAGATATGAGGTGGCGCCCGGGAAATTGAAACATTTTGGCAGTAAGTGATTTTAATTATTAATTTATTACAATTATCAAAAACTCCCAATATAAAGAAATCTTATATTTGGCTGCACAACGCGTGGCATTAGTCTTATATGCCGGTAGTCCCTTGTACGTTCACCATTAAGTTCATAAACATACACTACCTAGAAAGTTATACTGAGTGGCATACTAAGTGATTTTAATATATAAATGTATATGTAACACACATGTAAACTGTATTACACGTTAGAATGCAAATATTATTTTATCTGAATTTTAATTGTTGTACCTACAGTTTTGTTGTTAGTTTAATTAGGTAGAGCCTATACGACTTTAATGTCCCGGATCGTATGCAGAATACCATTTCGGGGAGAGAGAGTTTTAACAAATAGTTGAGAGGGTAGTATTATTGTCACCCATCCCCTATCAACATTTTTATGGATACACAGAATTAATTATTAGACCTACCGCTTATTATAAACACTAATACCGGGGGAGGGGACACTAATACGATCGTGTCCTATTACATGCACAAGTACAGAATCTCGGCTAGATAACCACATTGCCGGGGACCTCTACACGTGTAAACTGAAGGAGACGATTATACCATAAGTAACATTACGCCTACCTTAAAGGACAATAAAATGACAAAATGTTACGTGGTCCCAACTGATTTGGGAGAGGGTTTGAATGACCGCCCAAGACCGCTCTCTAACTAGCTTCTTGACTAAACTGTTAGAAACACACTTCATGCACACAGAATCGCTATTCAGAAACATTAACCATTTTGGTTTCAAGAAATATCTCCTCTTACTCTGTGCCAGTAGCTTAACCAAGATTTGGACAGAAGTGGGAGTAGAATGAAGTGAACCTTCATTTTTGTCTCCCAGACAAATAAGAAAGGTTCTCTCCCATACAGTATCAGAAATATCAGGCTGACATTAAGTTTGGGACACTTGGTTTGCTATTATATAAATTCGTAGATTGTTGAATTCTAAATTTTCGACCAACCGAACACAAACTAAAATACATTGTTACCTATTTGAAATCTACAATTTGTCTGGGATATTAAGGTTTTCTAATAAAACGAGCAAACATGTTCTCTGCTTCAGCATTTTTTTACGAAATTAAGCAAATCTCCATTTCTTACCAAACGCTTACCTTCAATAAGTTGATTAAAGGGTAGAAACAGATACAACGTTTCTGTGTACAAATTGTAGCAAGATTGTCAGAAGTCTGTTAGCGAACGGATATAAAATACTCAAAAAACTCCAGTCTGCTAATAATTGAATTCAGAGCTCCATTTTCACCAATCGTTTTCTCCATAATTTGAGTTTCACAAAATCGTCATCACTGTCTACCTGTATATTAGTAGCATAGTTTTACTAATCGACTCAACTGAGATTAATGTTCAATTGCTTTTAAACGAGCCAACTATAGTTACTATAATTCCTTGCTATCGGACGTTCCCGATTTCGGTATACTCAACGGATACTATGCCCTCTCGAAGGACATTAAATTAAATTACTGTTTCCAGTCAGTGAATAGAGGGGTAGGACATGGCCGACAGTGTACGTACTGTCAGACTAAACTATGCAAAACTACGCGTATGTACTCGCTCTGCATTCACTAACGCCTCATAGTCAGTCTTCTTTACTCAAAACAGTAAATTTCATTTATACAACTTTTCGGAACGTTGCAGTATCTCGCTTTGACGTCATAATTGTATATTTTGATTAACTTACACAAGGTAAGGGGGCTAACGCAATACAATTTGACCATTATCGCTACAGCAATCGTTGTACGGTTAAACTAGTCCGTCTGTGATTACCGCACAGTAATTATAGCGCATTAACATTATCCTTCAGCCAGTTTAATTGCGGGCGTAATTGTTAGATCCGAATACTATCTCTGACAGCGAGAGTACAATCCGTTATTGCAGCAATTATGGCAAACATTACCATATCGCTTTAGCAACATGCAGACAATCTACATTTCTCTTTTTATATGTTTCTTATATTTAATGTCACAGTGCGTCTAGTCAGAGTTTGTCTTCGAAATTATTTTATGCGAGACACATACTGGGTACATATGAAGAATATCGTTCCTCCTCCTCCTCCTCCTCCTCCTCCTCCTCCACCTCCTTCTTTTTCTTCGTCTTTTTCTTCTTCTTTATAACTAATGGCATTATATTATGCCTTTTCATCTTTGCTTGACCTGATTTATATGATTTTTGATTTTATACATTCCTGACTATATGTTCTTTCGTCTTTTTCGTCTTGGACCATATTTGTTCTTTGATTTTCTGCTGGTCCCTATTTATACTTCTGCTTCGAAGCTTCAATTTTCTGCTGGTCAGTATTTATAATCCTGATTTGCTGCTATTTTAATCGCTTCCATTCTGTCTGATGATCCAGCCACTGTCGCCTCTCGATTGTTTCGTTCATTGAGAATAACTACCTCATTCTGCCCTACTCTAGTCGTTGCTAATACGATCTGCTCTTTATCTGCTTTTAATTGATCTTAAAAATTTTACCTCTGCCCCTTGAACCCTGGATGAACTTGAAGTTTTAAGGACTCATGTTCCACTCCATACCGCTGTTGCAAACAAACAAGTCTACTGTCTATCTAAAGTTATCCGGGCTGTTCGGCCGTTGTCTATGGTTTATTGCCAAACCAAACGTTTCAACAGCTCCATTGGCTGCCATCATTAGTGGAATTTAAAAGCAGAAATCCAAGGCCTCCTGAACGTGGGTTGTTCGCGTCAGGCCCACAGCACAGCACGTTGAGCCTTTACCACTGGCATCTGTTTCGTGGTCTCTCCAAACTTCGATTCGCTGCTGATCTGTGTATGTGTACATAAGCCTATTTCGCTATTTCAGTCCATTGGATTCTGTCTGATGATTCAGCCGATTCCGTCTGTTGTCGATTTTTCCGTGGAAAATGGAGAATGTGCCTAAGAATTACCGCCGATTGAAAACAAAAAGTTGCGTAACCTTATTCAAAAATATAAAGAATCATAACTGCTGTATTTACATGCCTTCGCGCACCAGTAGGTAAACACTTGCTCGTGCATTCATTCGATTGTTCACTGCTTTAGTTTTCCTTAACAAGTTGTAAAAGTCTACATTTTATGTCTTAGGCATTTTTTCCTATAAGTACCTTGCACCTTGCACCTTGATTCATGAAACTGGTTCCAGTGTAATAATAAAATGTTTATTGCCAGCAAACGAGAGAGTTGAAATAGTTTTTATTTTAGAGACCGGTTTTACACCATTTCTGCTTAGGTTTTAGGAGTTGTTACAAAAAAGCTTTGTTCTAATAAAGTCGCCTCTAATCCGATCTGCTTTTATGCGCATTTTAATTGATCTTAAAAATTTTTTTATCTCCGTCGCTTGAAACTTTGATTTTTTTTATCTCAGTCGCTTGGTTTGATTCAATACTTCGCACTGACAGCGTCAGGTGTTTCTGCTCTTCTACTCACAAACATATGTAGGCCACATTTCTGTACACAAAACAATATCTTGTTTAATGTTTGAAAGATTGTAGGATGCATATAATTGATCTGCTTCGGACTCAAATCCTTGTATTACATGTTTTACTCTAATAATTACATATCATGTTTAACTGCTTTTATTAAGTATTTCAACAGTATAACAGTTCAAACCATTATCTTCAGAATAATTTAAATCTTTTCTAGAAAAATTTAACCTCCTTATTCGATGAGAGCTTTAACTAATGAGATACGTTTAAAAAATTATGTAAAACCCTATAAAATATGTAAACGAAAATTAGCGGAAGGGTTTTTTAATTCCTTTCAAAACAAATTAGTTCTTCTATAGAAGACGGTTATATGTCGTAGCAATAATATATAATAAAGAATAACACAATAATAATGATATTGACAGATATAGAAAAGAGATATAGGGAACAAGATACAGAGAAGAAGACATAGGAAACAGAAGTGTTCAGAAGGAAAAATGCGGAGGTGAAGAGCAACCTCTTCGAAGAGAAACCAAGGCAACCAAAATGGTGTTATCAGAAGATTAACAAGCAAGATCGAGCCAGAGAATGACCTAATACTGAGAAAGAAGAAAATAACTCTAGAAATTGAAGGACATTCTGAAAGCAAAAAAGAACGAAAGACATAATAATGCCAATTATAATACTATATAATCCAATCCAGTGGATAATGTATTCTTTAACGGGACAGTAGCGTATCTAGAATTTGGCCTTGGTGGGGGTGGGGTCCGGGATCGGGTCAGCTTCATACAAAAGAAAAACAAGTTAAGACTAGTCAACATAAATATCTTTAAAATTGCTGAAATCAGTCTCATTAAAGTAAACGGTAAAAACAAAATAATAATACGCGTTAATAATCACTGTTTACAGAGTACTTATTGATTGAATTGATTTTCGTTTATTTCTTATTTCAAACGTATACGCTAATGATATGTAATAATAAACATTGTAATATAATTTTACAAATATAAAATAAAAATAAAATAGTTATTGATATGTGTTAAGAGTGTAGATTGTGTTAATTTGCCCTGACTGTAAGCCCCACTGGTTAGGCTAGTCAATTTGTAATATAATTTCAAATGTAATAATAAATAAAATATAAAGATATTGATGATAAGAATTGTGTATGTTGTCTGGATCTCGGTATTGAATTCACCGATGATACAGCTCCACTTTGGATTCACCAAATACAAAGAATAGATTTAATATAAATATGTTATAACTAGGTGTGATTGATTGATAAATAACAAATAAATCAAACTTTATAAATTGTGAAAATATATATTTTTTTTCTTGTATTGAGTTTTGATTTAATTATTTAATTTAACTAATTAATAATTAATTAATTAATTGAGTGTGTAATTTCCTTATATATCTATTTTCTCACTGTAAATTATTTTTTGTGTTTAAAAAAAATAATAGTAACATTAATTATAGAAATAAAAACAATTCTGGTAACTGAGTAATGATTTGCGTTTATTAACATTCAAAATTATGCGCCAGTCAAACTGCGCATGTCCCAGGCATTGGCTAATATTTGCTCCAGTCGGTAGCGAAAAAATCAACAAATATATTTTTTACAAGGTTAAATTTGTGGTTCTTTTAACGAGTCGAAATGGTCAGAGGGCAAGGAACAAGATACATTCTTAACAGGTATTCTTAAACTAAATGGTAATAGCTGAAATAGAACAAAATTATTATTGCAATTGTCAATTAGAAAAAATTGAATTTCGAACCAAGTCGATGAAATGACGTCACTCCCCTCAAGCAGGCATTGCACCGAGCTGGTGAGTAAAACAAGTATGGCCGCCGTCTCCTCGATTTTAACCGTTATGCTGCAGGAATTGGCTGGGCTTCTCCCGCAGAAATAAAATGATGTTCCCTTTTCTGCGAAGTGGTGTTGGTCCAGGAATGTAGTGTAGAGTGCCCTCTCGTCTTCTGCGATGTCGTTTCGTGATGGATTTCTTGTGTTGTGTCCGGTGTTCAAATATGTGTATTGGTGTTCTGTGAATTCGGTCCAAAATTGTTCAAAATGGCTGTTGATTTCTTGTGTTGAGTTTTATGGTGTTATTACTGTGTTTTGGAAATTTGTGAAGTGTTAGAAATTGATAGTTAAGGTTATTTTCACTTTTTAGATCATCTCCGTTACACGCCGCATAACCACACTTGGTTTTATACAAATTATTCTGTTTTCGGTACTCTGCTAACACATTTCCAACTATTCCGCTTTACGATTAACAATAGACTAATAGACGCAACGTCGTCGTTTTAGGGTAATTTGTGCTATGTCTTTTTCCTCTTTATATTGTTTAACTATAAAAATATCTGTCTAAGACTTGGTTCACCATCTAAATATACATAATAAGTTTTCTTATTTTTTACTGTATTTCAAGTATTTCTTAATTTTACATAAATCTAACTACTCAGTAATATTGATTAGTTAATTTTACATCTTTTGATATATAGCTGGGTTTGTTTCAAGCTCATTTAAGCCCAAAAATTACCATTTTATATAATGATTGTATGCCTCATATTTTGTACAAATTCGGTGTTTTAATGGTTTTTATTTGTTTTTTCTTATAATATTTCCATGGAATATACTTAATAACTCCGTGACTACTTTGTTGTTAATAATTTGCTTGTTAAAACATTTCAATATTGATTAATTTACTGTTTAGTCTGATTTGATTTCTATTATAGGCCTATTATTATCTGTTTCCAAAAGAAGTTAATTTCCTTTCCTTTGTCATTCTATTTGCTATTAACTGTATCTGTATTAATTATATTTTCAATTTCTGTATTGTATATATTGAATTATATTCCTATTACATAGATTGATTCTCTGATAGATAATTTTTTGGTTTATATGCCAGTCTGTGTTTACTAAAATGGTGTCTTAGCTGGTCTGTTTGTACATTATATATGGTTTACTGTTTTGAATAAAATTATTACATTTTTATGTCCTACTTGCCTCTCTGACTTACACAATGGAAAATTAAATGACATGATCTTAAAATACAATGAAATATCTTGTATCTACTAAACTTTCTTTATAATAATAACATCATTGAACCATAACATAAACATCTTATGCCTAATTTTCTCTATACTTAGAATTATAATGAGAACATATTATTATCAGTCTTTGGCTGTCCTTTGTTTTTATGTTTCATTTTATCACAACCTTATTCTATTAAAATATCTTATTCTTAGTAACAATTTCAGTTATTCACTGTCTCTTTTTATTTACTATAACTATTTTGCTAAAATATTAACATAAAAACACCTTAGAACTACTGACACTTTCAGTGATTAACTGTCTCTTGTGTTACCTATACCTAAATTGTTCATACAATAAAATAAAAACATCTTATAACTACTGACACTTGCAGTTATTGACTGTCTTTCGTGTTCCCTATACTTAATTTGTTCATACAATAAAATAAAAACATCTTATAACTATCATATTGTTATTATGCCTAAACACTAAAACACTTTTATTATCTAACTTACACTCAGTCATTAGACTGTCTCTTTAGTTTTTATCCAGTATTTCCTACACTAATGGTAGTCTGTTTTAATATATTTTTTATATCACACTTTATTATAAGGTGTCCTTTATTTTGGCTACACTAATAGTAGTCTGTTTTAATAGTTTTTTGACATATTATTCTTACAACTAGTATACAATTTGGTTTTCTGGGATTGTATCTTGTAACTTGTTCTGGGTCTACATATATCAGTTTTAATTTTGTTCCATGGTATGTATTACATGACTATCATTTTTTTGGAATATCTCTTCCTGGTTCTGGTCTCTTTGTGGGAATCTTGATATATTTTGTCCCTTTTTCAATATCACATTAGTAGTTTCTGGTCTTGTGGTCTCTCTGCATCTTGACCCTATTATTATTCCCTTATTAATATGGTTTCATCCTTTTATTTCCTTTTTTATGGTCCTTCCCTTTTTACTGCTTCCCCAATCTACTGGGTATACTGCTGGTTTAACTGGTTTTTACATAGTAGGTTATTTTAATCAATGGTTTTCTTTGTTATTTTTCATTTTTATTAACATTTTATTGACTTAATATACAGTTTCTAGTGTAATCCTTAAAACAATTTATTCTTCTCACTCACTATGGAACTTTTTCCTTTATTTATGTTGCATTAAGTCAAATGTTTAGCGTGATAATTTTGTTATGTTACAACATGTTTGTATATTTTAAAAAGAGTTACTAGTATATCAGTGTACATAGCTTAAAAAATAACAAAACAGCCTAAAAATTAAGAGATTAACAAAATTCGTCAACTTTTTCGATCCTCTGTGGGGGGTTAGGTCCCGTTGTCCCCCCACCTTAAATTCGCCCCATGAAACGGCAAATTATATTTTATTTCTATATACACTTTTGTACTTATAAATAACAGAATTTTAGATTGCATTACGTATTTAGAAATCATAAATTTATTTATAATTTTTATTCCACAATTACATACATCTACATAAAGCACGATAAGGCAATTTTTTTGAAAATATTGCGAAGTAGCGAAATAGATATTAATAATGTTAAAACAAAACCATGCAAATAATTTTCATAAATAACAAATAATAATGTTTAAGATAAGCTGTAAATGTTAAATAAGAAACACCTTTACAGACGTAAATAAATAGCTCACCGTTAGCGTAGAGAAATGACAAATTGGTACACGTCCGGTTAACAGAAAGTTGCACAAAGGTAGCTGTGAAACGTACGTATTATTAATGACATCATCTGCATATCCGATGTAAACATTATGTTGTAAGGTGCATGACCTTGCCGCCTTGAGACGTGTACTAGTAGTAGTAACAGGACATTAATCATCTCGAGCGGCTGAGAAAAATAAACTACTGTTATAACTTATTGCGCATACTGTAGTTGTTACGGACGACAAGACGTGCCGTGAGAGTTAACCAGGTCCGACAGAATTAACCGTATGCTTATGTAATCGCGTGTTAGCATTGGATACTAACAGCAGACATGTTATTTAGGATTTATGATGGATTATTTACGTATAGTAAGAACACACGTCCTTTACTATTCAACTCGTGATTGTTGTACGTAAACGGAATCATCAATAAGTAGGCCTATAGAGAAACCTGGAAACAACACATTAGTAGAATGGGCAGTGACAGATTCCCCAAGGTAGCCTTATTGTATCAGCCGAAAGGGAAGAGAAGCCTGGGAAGACCCAAGAAGAGATGGTCCGACCAGTCTGGAACCAGAACAGACTAAACAGTCTAAACCGTGAAGAAGAAGAAGAAGAAGAAGAAGAAGAAGAAGAAGAAGAAGAAGAAGAAGAAGAAGAAGAAGAAGAAGAGATTGCTGTAGGTTAGGCTTGATATTTATTAAATATCCACACTTCATTAACTTAGTACAGTAAAAACCTGTTAAAACGATCCCGTTTTTAACGCTATCCTGTATAATACACGCTTTTTGTCTGACTCCTGCTCACATCATACATAGAGGTTATATAAAATAACATGGATATAGAGGTCCATTCGCTCAAATTTCACATAATACGCTTCTTCGATGTTTCTTCTTCTTCAATGTTTGAAATAAATAGGGCCAATATGGGCAATGTTTTACCCCCACCAGGATCGTTGTCACAAGCGTGTGTCAAACAAATTAGACGTTTATAAAAGGTAAAGGTTTCGTGCGGAAAGTTTAGCGAGAAAAGTGCAACGATGTCTGTTGCAGAAAAAATGTCCCGGTTGTGGCGGCAAACACGTAAAAACACGCAATATTTTACACCTGTAAGAAACCTGTCGGTGCGTGTAAGAGCCGATCGTGCATGTGGATGACCGTTGATTTGGTTGTTACGTTGTCAAGGAAAAACAAAATGATGAAAACTGCACATAACGTCCTTTGTTTATAGACAACTGCCCAGCCCACCATAAACTGTAGATTTTAAAACCCTAGAGTTTCAGCTTATAGATCACGGATTAAGTGCACAAGCCAATTATACAAGTAGTATTAGCTTCACAATGTTTTTGAATCATAGTGATAGATACTACTTCTTCTTCTTCTTCTTCTTCTTCTTCTTCTTCTTCTTCTTCTTCTTCTTCTTCTTCTTCTTCTTCTTCTTCTTCTTCTTCTTCTTCTTCTTCTTCTTCTTCTTCTGTTTCTTCACTACATGGTCTACATGGCTTGGGCTATAGCCCGTTCCGACTTCACAGAGTCTCTGACCATTTTTTCCAGGGTCTTCCACGATCTCTCGTCCCCACTGGCCTATATTTAAACGCTTGTTTAGGAATACGCGTGTCTACCATGCGTTCCGCATGGGACTTCCAATTCTGCCTATATTCCTGTATTCTGTCCAGAGCCGACTGTAACTTCAGGCCTTTCCTTACGTCGTCGTTTCGTAGACGATCTCTCAAACTACATCCCTTAACTGCTCTTAAAAATTTCATTTCGGAGGCCTGTATTTTTGAAATATCTTTTTTCAGGAGAGGCCACGTTTCACATCCATACATTAAAGTCAGCACAGCCACGACCTTATAGAACTTTAGCTGTGTTTCCCTCTGCATTTTATTCTTCAATAGTCGTCTTATTGTTCCGCAGGTATAACTAAATTTATTTAACTTTCTCTCGATATCGTTATCCTTCCTATATGAGATACCACATCCATGCTTTGAAGAGCATGCTTCGAAGATGCCAAACAAGAAAATAACGAAGACGTGTCACAAAGTACATGAGGCTGTGTTTTTATGGGCCACGCAACAAAGGGACAACGAAGACGATGAGATAGCAGAGAACAGCAGCCATGACACCACTGATGAGATCTTCAATGCCTTAGAGGTAAGAGTTGTTATTTTGGGTTAGGGCATTAAATTAGGTTATATGAAATACGCGTCTTTCTCACGGATTTTTATTCATATTTTCAGATAGTGTTACGGTTCTTCGTACGATCTGAAGAATCAAAGCTCTCTGACGTTCTGCTAATGAAGCGATGGCGAGATATTGCTGCAAGAAAGCAATGTGAAAAGAAAAGGCAAAGGAAAATATAAGATTTCTTCAAAAAAATCATAAAACATGACTTTATGTAAATAGTGTAATTTAATTAAAACCTTTTTAAAATATTTTATATTACCTCCAGTTATTTTACCGCGCACTTTAAAAAATTATATCTTAATTATTATCCGAAATTTTGGTTATCCGAAACTGCCTTCCCCCCTTTGTTTTCTGTTAACAAAGGTTCTACTGTAATGAGCACAGCCAGACAAATTAAAGAGGACTGCCTGAATATTTACTGGCAATGGAGGAAGCTAGAGTAGGTCAATACCACCAGATTTTTAATATTATTGTAGATAAGACATCTCGGAATAAGTCAAGCTACAGGTATACAGGTCAGTTTTTCTACCCACATTACTCTATGGAACAGAAAACCTCATCGTGTTAGAGAACAGCAGACTGGAATGCCGTAAATTTCTTGAGGCGGGCAGCTGGAAAAGCAAAGAGAGAACGAATTAGGAATATGACCATCAGAAATCTGTTCCTGCAGGAACCAGTTACTGAGGTAGTAGAGAGAAGAGACTGCAGTTATGTGGTTACATAATTACGATAGGCGAAAGGAAGCTGAAGCTCATCATGAAAGCGTACTCAGAAGAAGAGGAAGATTACGATTGGAGTGCATCTATTAAATTGAAAAGTTGGGTAACAGAAGGGGAAGACCCGTTAGAGATCAAACGTCTCGCCCCAACAGGATAGAAGAGAATATCGGAAGTGGATGAAGGACACCGAAGCTTGACGGTAGAAGAGGAAGAACAAGTATGACACCTGATTTATAATGACTGCGTTATTGTTAAGACGATCGGCTCTCATAGCTTGACCTTAAACTGATGCATATTACAGTCGTGACGTCTACTGCAAGTATCAAGTATTCTCGTTATTTCCTTCACATTTTCTACATCTACGACAAGTTTGAGGTGTCATCAGTGTGCCTCATATCATCAAGTTTCTCCTTCCTACTTCCTATTTCCCACAATCCCTCTTTCCACCCTACCAACCAACAATTACCGGTCTCATTACAAATTCAGTCAAAGATTATTTTTCTCTTTCGTCGTCGTCGTCGTCGGTATTCGTTTCCAAACGTTTTCGCACTGTGTCTATAGGCGCACTTGGTGTCGGTGTTTTCATTTGATCGATAAATCGGATCGGTGATCGATCTCTGTTTCTCTTTCCGTCTACTTGAACGAACAGTCTTCAATTCCGTGCCGCTGTAAGACGTGACCGTAAACGTCAGAATTTGTCTTTTGTTGTTGGTAGCAGCCGGCCTTTGTCGAACATTTTTAGCTCAACAGAAGCAAAGCATTAGTTCTACGGTTACTTTCTACTGCATTCGTATTCTTATTTGTATAACTTTCTACTGTAACTGGTCGAGTCAAAAACCTACTCAAGTACTAAATACTAATAAATTTCTGATTCATAAAGTCTGCCACCTATTCAACCAGTGTGTCTGCTGCACAGAGTGCCCCGACGTCTAAAACGATATATTTTGTAAAATCTTTTTTTCGTAATGTTATACTTAACATATTTCTACACGGAGCTCATAACTTGAGTCTTCACAGTTAATTGTAATCTTATCACATCATTGCTTCTTGCTCTAACTGCAATTGTTCATTTTTAACATACCTGAGATAGAGATGCATTTGATTTTGCTTTGATCGTTTGAGTGCTCAAGCTTTTGATCCAAATAAAAGGCTTGAAAATGCCATGACTTATAGATTTTAGATCTGCTCTTCAAACGTCTTACTCGTATCGTTGTTATTTCTCACATACCCTACAGTCTAATGCTGTCAATAGGCTGATAATTATAAAATTAGTCAATTTATAATTTCGTCTGTTGTATGCCATGTATTTATGATGTATTTATCGCTGTCTTACTTGACTTAAGTCCTTAAATTCCTAGGTAGAACATAGGGCCTCGACGAAATTTCTCCAGCGTGTTCTGTCCATTGCCAGGGCCTTCACCTCCCTCCATGTCTTGTTGACACCAGCCAGCTCTCTTTCCATAGTCCTCTTCCAGGTGTTCCTCGGTCTTCCACGTCTGCGTCTACCTTGCGGATTCCAATTCAGTGGCTGTCTAGCGATATTTTCTGGTGGTCTTCTCACGGTGTGACCGATCCACCTCCATTTTCTTCTCTTTATCTGTAGTTGGATGGTTCTCTGACTTGTGGCCTCCCTTAGATCTCTGTTCGAGATGGTCTTGGGCCACCAAATTCTCATTATATACCTCAGGTAACGGTTTATGAAAGTCTGTAACCTTGTGGTAATGTCCTTTGTCACTTTCCAGCTATTACAACTTTGTCCTTTGTCCTTTGTAGTTTAGATATTACATCTTAACAAATTAAGATAAAAAATGCATATTTATAATTGCTATACAAAATAGTTTGTATACAGGAAAACTTAAAAAAAATTCTATAAAAATCGTTTATAAGAAAGTGTAATGCAATTTTTAAAGTACTAAGCTCTGAACCAGTTTTTTGTATAATTGTAATTTAATTGTGTGACTAATCAACTATTTATTACGCGTAACTTCACCAAAGACTTAGTCATTAGTGTCTTTTAACTTCACTGAAGCATAATAAACAAGGCTTTTTCTTCTGCACAACACAGCACCGGCCTGCTTCAACTTTTCACGCTTGTTGATACGTGTTACCATTTCACACTATCGAAAGAGTCTTTTTCTTCTTTTGATACTTTACACCATGTCCGCGTTGCCTAGCAGTTGGATGGTTTCAACGTTTTCACGGTGATATGGTCTTTTTTTATGTTGTTTCCATGCAGCGATTCGATTTCATCGGTTTAACGCACGTTTCCAGGTCCATAGTTGTCGGATGCATCAACAATGTTCCTTTACTTCAATTTAGAAATTCAGAGTAATTTTGGTCTTTTTGCATACGGGCCCAAAGTTCCATATGGGCTTTAAATCTGTATAAAGAGAAATTAACTGTATGTTGACAGATAAGAATTTTTTTCTCACTAACTTCATGCCTGGTGTAAAGAAATCCGACTTCAATCTCCGTATTCAAAAACAGACTTTGTAATCAATTAATGAGATGGCTCCGGAGGGGCGGGATAGGCTGTCTTACCCTAGTCTTATAACATTCAAGGAAGATAGTTTGGTTAGAATTACTTTATTGCTTGTGTTTTTACACGTGGATTTTTAAAAATTTTTGTAATGGATTAAATCGAGAACGAGTAAGTCCCGATAACTTCGGGATTTCTTGGGATTCCTACCGTCTGTCTTAGTCGTAGGAAGCCAAGAACTTGACAAGTTCGTTTTGACCGAGATGCGTTGTTGTTCTTGTTTGGTCGATCATCAGGCTAGTGAATCGGTACAGATTTAAGAGATCCGTGGACTCCTTGACGTCCTGGTTCAAGGTATTTCCACCAGATGCGCCGATCTGCCTATGCGACCTATGTGCTGGAAGAAAAAGCGGCATGGAAGGTCAACCGAAGGTGAAAATTCTCTGACCGGAGGTCTATCTTCGATGTCTCTATCCAATCATCCACGCGGTTTTGCGATCGCTTTGGAAATCGGCTTTCATACCCCAGTTAATTTCTAGTATACGGAGGCAAAGGCCCTGATCTGCGACTAGGTCATGAGGTCTCTATTCTGATTGAACAAGAAACATCTGGTCGTATGTACTCTTCTGGCCCCAATTGGGATTTGCTGCTCCCTCTGCACCCATCTCCACCGTGCATCTGACCGTTCACTGGTCAGAGAGCAGCCTCTATATACGTCAAGCTGATCGAAAACTACTGACATATTTGGAGCTTTAGATAAAACCTCAAAAAAGTTCGCTTTCTTTTCGAAGAAATGATAGTTCAGTAACAAAGTGATATCAAACAAACTCACACAAAATTCTATAATTTCATCGTCATTTTAATTAACAAATAGATGAAACAGCAAGTTATATCACATAACGGTCGTGGAGATCGTTTCCAAATGCACAGTGGTTAGGAAATAATTATACGTATAACGATAGGCAAATTCAAGTATCCAATTAATGGTAATAGTACTTTAAAAAATAAGTTAAGAAAGTAAAATGCATTGTAAGTCTTAATTTAAAATTATTATTCCTGAACGAGCGTACCGTAGGCTATAAGTAGTCTAAATCCGCACTATCTCATATTCTAAAACCTATTTAAAAAATGCAGTAAAACCGGCCTCCAATAAAACTATCTCAACACTTTCTTTTACTGGCAGTAAACTTTTTGTTATGACGCTGAGACCAGTTTTACGATTCAAGGTGCAAACTGTAAGGTGCACATAAATAAAGCAAAATATCCAATACAAAAAGTATACATTTGCGAACTTATCTGTCGTAAAACATACCGATACTTATGGTAATAGTAATTATTATTATTTCAACAGCCCTATTTTTGTCAAATTATGTATCAGGATACGCACTACCATATTACCATCCTGCACGAAACGGAAGGTTAAACGTTTAAGAATAAACGCGGAGACATTTAGAACTACAAAGTGATGGTTATTGCAGTTGTTGCGGTTTGGAAGCTCTTGATGATCTCGAGTTGTTCCAAAGACGCTATGTAGGAAGGGCTGGATTGTTTGTACGAAAAGAAGTGGACTGTAATACTGTTATTTGAAATGCGTTTATTGAAATATTAAGAAGTATTGATCATGATCGACACGTGCGGATGTATTAGAGGCCATAACGCCCATAAATTAGTTTTGAAAGAAATCGTAGTCCATTGAAGATGGACGCAGGTAGTCTGATTAAATTAATAAGTATAATACATATTTAAGAATTGTCCAGAAGCCGCAGCTGGAAGTGCAATTGTTTAACGAGAGTTCAGCTCGGAGCCTGGATAGAAACTAAACTAAAACTTGTCGCCCGTCGGCCAGCTGACCGCCGGCAGCGTTTGATAAGCACGTGACGTCATCCGCCCGTGTCGCATTGCAGTAGTCACTGCGTACAGCTGATAAACAAAGTACAAAGTTTGAACATACTGCCCGCCAAAATCGGGACGATTTTGTACATTAAACATTAATTGGGAACAGTATATTACAAATATTATCAATGCTATATATATAAACAATACATAATACACTTAAAAGGCTTATACATTAACTTGACTCTTGGATTAAAGTAACTCACTTCTAACATAAAATTTGTAGAAAACAAAATTCATTAAGCTAACAGAAAAGCAAAACAAAACAATTTCTGTGCTAGAAAAGGTACAAAAAATAAAAAATCATGATAAAAACGAGTCTTTGCATAACTAAACATGATCCCTCTTGAAGCATAACATATGGATAAGAAATACATATATTTAAACCTTGACAAACGTAAGTGACAACTTTAAATTATATAAGAGAAACCATCTTGAACACTGCTTCATATATAATAATACAAATAATAAGAACATAATGTTATCATAGTCACATCAAAGTTCAATGGTACATGACATTGAAAAATACAATACATACAATAATTGATACCATAATAATTTTCAAAGTTGAATATATAATCATATAACAGTACATAATTGATAGCACAATGAAAACGCAGTCACTGTTACAATAATAGCTATCAGAACTTAGTAATAATTACAATGCACATGATACAATTAACTCGTATAATCGCCCCGGGAATTTTCCGGGTGAATTCCAGGCAATGTGACAAGTTCACAATCCTAGTTCGTCTCGTATGGCACGCATACGACTAGTTTGTTGCCACCGGAAGGGGGCATAATTTGTGGATGGGTCGGCGTAAGATACCTAGCGCGGTGCGAACTTCTGCGACGCGTACTAAGGAATCTTGACCCGGAAAAACATTGGTAATTACCCCACGCTTCCACTGTAGTGGGGGGGAATTATCATCCAAAATGAGGACAAGCTGTCCAACATTCAAATTCCTTAACGGGGTGCGCCATTTGTTGCGCTGCTGCAGCTGGTGCAGATAATCCCTAGACCACCGTTTCCAGATGGTCTGTGTAAATTTTTGGAGCAGAAGCCATCTGCCCAAATGACTAGTATTGCCTTGGGTATAGTCGGGTTCCGGAAGTGCGTCAGTGGAGGACCGACCAGGAAATGAGCAGGAGTTAAGGGTTCAGGGTCTCTAGCATCGTCGGACACCGCGCATAAAGGGCGTGAATTAAGGCAAGCCTCAATTTGAGAGAGAAGAGTAGAGTATTCCTCAAAATTCAAGATCGTACCGCCTATTACGCGACGTAAATGAAATTTAACACTCCTTACACCACTTTCCCACAAACCACCGAAATGAGGGGCTGAAGGGGGGATAAAGGACCATTTGATACCGTGGAGACCGCAAAACTCCAGAGAAGATTGCTCAACTTCCTTTGAGGTTAAAAATTTGTACCAATCGTATAAGCTGTGGTTGGCACGACGAAAATTAGTACCATTATCTGAAAATATCTGCGCGGGAATACCTCTGCGCGAGATGAACCTTTTTAAAGCCGCTATAAAGGCGTTGGAAGTGAGATCCGACACCAATTCTAAATGGATGGCCTTTGTACACATGCATATGAATAACGCGATGTATGCCTTGGACGTGGACTTTGAGCGCTGCCCGCCATGGCGCAAAAGTACAGGACCGGCGTAGTCCACGGCAGACTGTGAAAATGGACTAGCAGGCGTGACCCTAGAAGGGGGTAACTGACCTAACAGTTGATTCGCGCCTCTAGCTCGGAAACGAAAACAAGTGACACACTTATGTATCACTGAGCGTATATAGGATTTGTCTTGAATGATCCAATATTTTCGCCTAAGCGAAGCTTGAGTTGATTGCACCCCAGCGTGCAACAAACGGATATGTTCATACTCAATTATCAATCTCGTGAGATGCGAGTGCGGGTGCAAAATTATTTGGTGTTTACTCGCGTAGTTAAGTGGGGAGAATTTCAAGCGTCCACCCACTCTTAAAATGCCTGATTCATCCAGGAAGGGGTTGAGAGCAAGAATCTTACTACTGCGAGGAAGGCACCGGTGTGCCTCAAGTTCCTTAACTTCTACGCCGAAATGCAACTGCTGAGATTGCCGGACAAAAATCAAGAGTGTGTCAGACAATTCTTGAGCAGACAAAAAGGACGTGGCTCTGTCAACAACCGGGAGCCTAGAATTGCGAAAAATCTGCAGCAATATGCGAAGACGCGAATGAGCCTAGTAAGGGATGAATAATTTTCAACATAACTATGTGTTGAGGACGCGACCATTAGTGAGGTTTGAACCTGCTTGCGACGTTCCTGCTCAAGGTCGGGATAAGTACAGGGAGCATTAATGTCGAAAGCGCTGACAACCAGGACGGACCATGCCACCATTGAGTATGACAGTGCAAACTACGAGGGAGGCAACCGCGCGATAAAATGTCGGCAGGGTTGTCATCTGATACTACATGATGCCAAGTTCCCCTGCTGCTAACAAGACGCTGTATTTCCGCGACACGGTTGGCCACAAATACCTTCCAGCGGGAAGATTGTTGATATATCCAATGCAACGCTATCATCGAGTCCGAATAGAGATATAGTCCGTCAAAATTGTAGTTGATGGCGTTTAAAACCTTGGACGTTAATTGCGCCAGCAATAAACAAGCACAAAGTTCAAGACGTGGCAGCGTTATCTGTTTCAGCGGAGCGACCCTAGATTTAGCACACAGCAAGTTTGATGATATGGCGCCGTTCGAATAGACCGCCCGCACATAAATGCAACACGCGTAATCTTTAGCCGAAGCGTCGGCGAATCCGTGAAACTGTAATTAACTAATTGGATAATTGTTCGAACTCTTAACCGACCTCGTAATCTTAAAATGAGTGTCGGAAACTAATTGAGAGTATAGTTCTAGCCACTGATTGGCTAATGACCCAGATAGGGGTTCGTCCCAATCTGTTCCCGCCAACCACAACTGTTGCACGAAATGCTTGCAGTAAAATGTGATGGGTGCGATAAGACCCAGTGGATCATAAATCCCGGTAAAGACCGACAACACGCTTCTTTTGTTGAACACGGTCAAATTATCATCACCCCGAACGGTGTATAAAAAATTATCCTTTTCAACGTTCCATTTGATTCCCAATGTACGCACGTTTTGACCTTTGCTGAAGTCATGGGATACTTGGGCGCGAAGGGTCATAATCTTGTGGTGGTTAGAGAACCACTTATGTAACGTGAAACCATACCTACCTAGCAACTTCACGATCTCGCATTTCATTTTAGCTAAGACGTTCGGATCATCCGAACTCTTTATAAGATCATCTACTTAAAAATCATTGGCTATGGCCCTAGAAGCTGTAGGGTAGTCGGATTTATTTTCGTAGGCTATCTGAGCCAGACAACGTGTAGCAAGGAAGGAAGCACTAGCAGTGCCATACGTAACCGTCCTTAAAGCGTAATGTCGCAATTCCTTATGCGGCGCATCACGCCAAACGATGCGTTGCAGGTTTGAATCCTTTGGGTTAACCATGATCTGGCGATGCATCTTTTCTATGTCCGCAATAAGTACGTATCGGTGGGTACGGAACCGAACCATTATCGAAAACAGATCCTGCTGGATCGTAGGACCGACCATTAGAGTATCGTTGAGGGACAGATTATTTGTGGTTTTAGCGGAGGCGTCAAATACCACGCGCAATTTAGTGGTTAGGCTGGAGTCCTTGAAGACTGCGTGATGGGGCAAATAAAAAATATCTGAGTTGTCAAGCGACAAATCGTAATCATTAAGGGGAGACATGTGACCAAGTTTCAAGTAGTCACTCATGAACTCGCTATAAACCTTATAAAGGATAGGGTTCTGCTTGAACTTGAATTCTAGCGATTGGAACCTGCGGATAGCTCCGCGGAGAGAATCTCCCAAAATAAATTTATCAGACCTGCGGGGCAGGGATACCACAAATCTCCCATCGCGTTTGCGGCTAGTGTTTTCCACAAAATGTTTTTTCACCCGGCGAGTCCTCAGCGCAGGGTTCGCGACTGGAGATCTCCTCCAACTTCCAAAATTCCTTTAGTTGCGAGGAAATCTGACTATCATTCTTACAGACCATAAAGGACGAAACTGTTTTAGTTATGTCGACGTTGAAGGGTAAGTTACCGGCCAAAATAAATCCTAACTTAGTCTCCTGAATTATAGGGAAGTGTGGTCCGCGCGTAAATTTAATAGGTTCAATTAGTTGGAGAAAATATTGAGCGCCGAGTAATACATCGATTTGCGCCGAGCAATGTAGGTGAGGATCCGCCAAGAATACGTGCTTGGGTAAATTCAAAGAGGCAAGATCGAACGACTCCGCCGGTAAATTATTAGTTATACTGGGTAATACGGCACAATGTACGTTTAACGTGAAGGGTTTATAGCGAGAATGTAGCCTTACCTTTGTACTAAAGTCAGCCTGGGAAAGCGAGTTGTTTATACCCGTGATGGGTAGTTGCGATTTAACCAATTGGAGGCCCATTCTGCGGGCGAAATCCATTGTGCAAAATTTCGCTTGAGAACCGGAATCCAGTAATATCCTAACGGGAAATTTCCTACCGGCCTTATTAGCGGTCATACAGACGGCGGTGGATAACAATACCGATTTATTAGTCTGTGACTTCAGTGAGCATTGGTTATTAATGGAAGCTCCGTCTCTGTTGGGGACATGAATTGTGGTGTGGTGACGCCTAGCACATTTTTGCAAGAGAATTTTGATGGACATTTTGAGCTTTCGTGTCCCGGACGAAGGCAATTTAAGCAAAGTTTGTTTTTCACTAAGACGTTTCTTCTGTCAGGGATAGACAGCGATGTGAATTGTAAGCAGTCGATAATTCTATGTTCACCGTTACACAGTCTACATAAATTGTTTCTGATATGAGAATGGGATGCCCCCCTAGGAGCGCTTATCTGTTTAACTGCCTTGCGATAAGGAGACTTATCGCTTTTATTCAACCTGCTCGTTGGGGTAGTCGCGTTATCAAGATTTTGTAGTAATTTTCTTCGTGAATTTAGAAAATTCATAAAATTATTAAAATCAGGGAATTTATGTTCCGACAAACTCTCTTTCCACAACCGGAAAGTGTAATTATCAAGTTTTTTAGCTAAGTAATGTATGACAATAATTTCGAATGTGTTGACTGGCAGTTTGAGATTATTTAAAGCGTTTATATTTTCTGAGATTTCATCAATGAATTTAGATATGCTGACTTGGGATTCTTGTTGAACCAATGGTACGTCCAGGACATTCCCGACATGGTGGGCGGAAACAATTAGCTTACTGTCATATCTATTCTTCAACAGATCGATAGCCACCGCGTAATTCTCATGAGTGATTGGTAATGACTTTATTACGTTAAGCGCCTCGCCATATAATGACGAGTGCAAATAGTGAAGTTCTGTATATCCGTCAGATCTGCTCTGACGTGAATTAATTCAAGAAAAATGTGATAATAATGTTGCCACTCAACAATACTACCCGCAAACCGTGGTAATTTGATTGGTTCCAATTGAATGGGGGGTGTTTTAAGCTGTTTACTTTCAGCATCAATTACTGGTTTCCGGTTCATATGCTCAGCTTGCTCCAGCAGGTGTTGCAATTTACACTCTATATTACAAAGATCGTCTTCCGTTTGTACCCTATCACTCGTTAAAGCAACGTCCGCTTCCTCGGCTTCTATTTGGGATTGAATCTCATCGTATTTGGTGGATAATTCCATCAAATGTCGCAGTTTTATTTTCAGCGCATGATGATCGCTGGTTACCAAATCGAAGTTATCCGCGAAAGTATTTACGCGTGATATTGAGGCCTTAATTGTGCCTCGTTTTTTTATTAGAGCCCTTACATCTGCCATTATTACAATTTAAGAAAAAAAAGAAAAATACCTTGGAAGAATTTGAGCATAGAGCATGTGAACCATAAACTTAAGTTTTAATAAATTTGACTACGTTGCGGTAGCTAGCGATCGTTGTTTATGAACATAATACTTGCTAGAACATAGGCTTACTCTCTCTATTAATCAAGCTTGGTTGGCAATTAAAATTCTTAAAATTATGAATTTAAATGATAGTAACATATATCTGTATCTTTGAAGTTTTAACTGACAATGAACTGCCAACCACTTATTAAGTTGTATTGTGTAATGATGGTGTTTGTTTATACAAAGGTGTTAAGAAATAACTGCTAAATGTAAAATATTGTTAAACGTTAAATATAAGTAAAAAGTTCATAGTCACGTGGACGTTGATCCATTCGTGCTGAAGCTAGCTTCGATCCCGTTGCTCGATCCTGTTAGGAGCTGTTGCACCTCCTGTCTCTACTGGTCAGATGACGCCTTATGTTGTAACCCTCCATTAATTAAAGTTGTGGAACCTTTTTACATGAACTCGCAAATGCTGTCCTGCCGTGTCCCGTCGTCTCTGGTCTACTGCTTGGCCGAATCTTGTCGTGTTGACTGCGATGCAACTCACAAAATGGTGTCACTCAGGACGAAAATGATGTCGCTTGTGGACGAAAATGTGGTCGCTCAGGACCAAGAAATGCTGCCCGTAGGGCGAGAATAAATTCAGATCGGTTGGACCAAAATGATGCGGACAAAGAAATGCGGTCCCTTGTGGACCCAAACATAAGAAATCCGTCCCGTGGGGACCAAAAATGTTTTCGTTTTTGGGCCAAAAATAAGAAATCCTGCCCGGATGACCAAAAATGTTGCGGTTTGGAAGCTCTTGATGATCTCGAGTTGTTCCAAAGACGCTATGCAGGAAAGGCTGGATTGTTTGTACGAAAAGAAGTGGACTGTAATACTGTTATTTGAAATGCGTTTATTGAAATATTAAGAAGTATTGATCATGATCGACACGTACGGATGTATTAGAGGCCATAACGCCCATAAATTAGTTTTGAAAGAAATCGTAGTCCATTGAAGATGGACGCAGGTAGTCTGATTAAATTAATAAGTATAATACATATTTAAGAATTGTCCAGAAGCCGCAGCTGGAAGTGCAATTGTTTAACGAGTTCAGCTCGGAGCCTGGATAGAAACTAAACTAAAACTGACCGCCGGCAGCGTTTGATAAGCACGTGACGTCATCCGCCCGTGTCGCATTGCAGTAGTCACTGCGTACAGCTGATAAACAAAGTATAAAGTTTGAACAGCAGTATTTACAGACATTAACGAGACATGGGCTACAACAAGGCAAGACGAACAGAAGATACAGTCATCAGAGATGAGACGTGCTTCTTAAGAAGTATCTTGACATATACACTACATGTTAGTGGTAAGGAACGCTGATATTAGAAGTGACTGAAATCTTACGTATGCAAGGAAATAAAAGGAACAGGTGTAGCCATCTGGAGAAAAAACACGGCCAACCAAAACCCCACTGAATTATAAGCCAAAAGAGAGACGTGATTAACACGCCCGAGGAAACGCTGGGTACTGGAGCAGGTTTTGTTGCAACTTGATCCTTAGAAGTGAAGAAGAAGAAGAAGAAGAAGAAGAAGAAGAAGAAGAAGAAGAAGAAGAAGAAGAAGAAGAAGAAGAAGAAGAAGAAGACAACAACAACAACAACAACAACAACAACAACAACAACAACAACAACAACAACAACAACAACAACAACAACGAGAACGAGAACGAGAACAAGAACAAGAACAAGAACAAGAACAAGATAAACAATACACGAGAATAAAAAATTCGATTGTTTAATTTAAAAGATGTTCTTTCATAACCATACTTGTTAAAAAGAGTGTAGGCCTATTTATAAGTGTGCATGATAAAACTTCTGAAAGTCTACCATATTTTGAATCCATAGCCATGTGGCAAAGTCAATTATAATTTGGGGCATTCGACACAACTTACACCCACACTCACTAAAAAATGTTTAAAATTTTAAAGTAATAAGCACTGATTATAAGTAATAGAAGTAGGACAATTATGGACAAAAATGTGTTGGATAATGATGAAGAAATTGTAAAAAAACGGAAACAATACATAGTAGACATGATTAGCGGGGTAAACTGCTTGAAAATACCATAGAAAAGGAAGCAGAGAGATGTAAATAATCTGGGCGAACCCAACTAGAAAGACGAGTCTAAACTGGCATTGAAAAATTTTTTTTAAATCAGCAAAGCTCCGGGTATATACAAGATTCCGGCTGAACTCCTTAGAGCAGAAGGAACAACATGAACTAAAAGCTGTATAATCTTGTATGTATCATGTACAAAGGAAAGCTTTCCTTTGGTTTTATGAAAAGCATTGTGATTCCCATTTCTAAAAAAAACACGTGCGATAAATAAGAAAATCATCATATTCTTAGTCTAGTTACGCATGTATAAAGCATCCTCTGTTTTCTGTTGAATAGAACATAAAATAGAAGTCTGCTGTAAAACTTATGGTCTGCGCCGTATATGGTTGTGAAACGAAGATTCTGAGGATTGAGAAAGAGAGGAAACTGAAGTCACTTGAGATATGGTGCCACAGGTGCATGTTGAAAATTAAATTGACCCTATAACGATACCAGGTATTTAAACAGTTATAACTATAACAGGTGTTTAAACAGTTATAACGATACCAGGTGTTTAAACAGTTATAACGATACCAGGTGTAACTGTAATAAGAGTAGTAAATTTATGAGTAGTTAAAATTTCATGTTTATTGTTTAAAAAGCATTATAAATAATAAAACATTGTTAATAATCTCCGATCAAGATATCAAGATATTAAGTGTTTATCTCTTAAGCTATACGGTGTTACACACATTTAAAACACTCTTACATCTAGACATGTTAATAATCTTAATCTAGACATTTATTCAAACTAATTTAATAAAAGAAATAAAATTTAAATGTAATTAAGTTTTATTTTAATTGAATTCATTTAAAGCAGATCTGACCTCAGCTTGCTCAGTCTATACCAATGTTTTAAAAATAAATTTAAAATTATATTAATTACTCTTAGACTGGCATTTGTTTCGTATTCAAAATTTAAATTATTCTTTTCTACAAAATCCAAATATCAAATCATTTCAACTAGTTTTCTTTGATAAAAAAAAAATACTATCTCAAAATTAAACTCTTTTTTTTTCTTCTATATTTACCTATATGCGATCGCTCATTCTTACGACTAAAACATTTACATAAGACTCTATTACATTATTTACCTAATTATAAACTTTTTTTTTAAATTCATTGTCTCTTTATATAGTCTTTATGAGCTCTTTAAAAAAATCATTTATAAATGCATTATGCATGTCACCTCGAGTTTTGATGACCTTACGACTTATTGACTGGGTCCAGCGTTGTCCAGAGTTGGGTTACCGTTACTCCTGGCTTGGCGTGGTCCTGGATATGTCCAGAGTCCAGCGTCGTTCTCCAGCAGTGTGTAGTCCGTCCCAGATAATTAATATCGGCTGCGAGGTGGATCTCGTTCGGCTGTTAGGTGTCTAAAAATCATCTCCTAACGTCCAGCATCTCGCGTCGCTCTTTGTAGCGTCTCTGTAGATACTTTTGCTGACTTAAACGGTCCCGGTACTCTACGTTTCCCGTAATAGTGTAAACATAATTACTGAAAACGTCTTTATTCGTTCGTAGATGAGACTTATAACAAAATAAAACTGTTCTGCCGACGGACAGCGTGTCCGACTGCAACTGTGTTTTGAAAAGAAGAGAAGGGCTTCCAGTCGAACCCTTAATTTATACCCTCTCAAGATTCCGCACCTGTTGGTTCCGAAATTGTCCTGTCGAGACCTGCAGATCACATGATAGCCCCCACTCCCGAACCTTTTCATATATTTGCAATTTTCTGCAAATGGCAATGTTTTGTACGGAATCGAGATAGCACAAATCATAGCTAATTTGATTAAGCACTCACTGTATTAATTTGAGCGTCTTAGTGTAATTTGCGTATTTTTTGGCACACTTTATTTCGCACTGACTTCGCGTAGTGTGTCCTACTAACGTCATTTTCTTACTGTGAATAACTATAAAATTTACACACACTTTGGTGCCTTTTGTTCGTTTATACACTAATTAGTTTTCACACAGTGAATTAAAATAATTATTTTAGTAATTAATCGGGAAGGGTTGCTGGGATTCCTGTCTGTACATGCATCACTAACACACACAAGATACACGCGTAACACACATACAATCGAGCAGGTGTTCCTTGCCTGTCGGAACAGGTTAATTTTCTCCCCTAGTGTAACAATGCAACATTTTTACAATCCCAGACATGTCCATTTACCCCAAACGTATAATAATTTTACAAATTTTACGTTTATTTAAATCAATGCTCAATACAGCATATGGCTGTATCGTTGCAACCTATAAGATTATAAATGGGGAAGTTCTTAGATTGGTTGATAAAGAAAGACTGTGGAAATCCATTGTTAACAGAAGAGTAAAACGCATCTCAGCGGCCATTTAATGGGACATGAAGGACTCCTAAGAACAATAATAGGGGGACATATAAACCGGACGAAAACTTGGGAAACACCAGGACTACGAAATTTGGATCAGTTTATGAAGGGTATTAGATGCAGGAGCTACGAAGAAATGAAAAGGAAGGCGGAAAAACGTGAAGAGTGAAGAATTGTTACTAACTGAACTGTTGCCAACCAATCTTCAGACTGATCACCAAAAAGAACAAGAAACACAGATCTCGGACATGACTTTCTGATAACAAAGTGAATAGCCCTAGTATTTTGAAAAATGTAATTCGAACTATGTTTTAAAAAATATCTCTTTTGTACATTCGATAATAACATAATTTACTGTTAAACAGTTGTAGTAAAAGCTATAGAGTTCCTAACGCTTCCACGGCCTGCGTCAACATAGTTGGAAACAATATTGTCCGATCTGTTAGGCCGTGGTCTATTGTTTGTGTGGACAGACGTTTCGGCCCCACCGTCAGAGGTCATATTCACTGTCAGAAACAATTGGCTGGCACAGTTCACCTCAGTGATGTGGCAGATACTATGGTATTATCACTGGGGAGTACTGCCTATTGTTTCTGACACTGAAGATGGCCTCTGACGGTGGGGCCGAAACGTCTGTCCACACAAACAATAGACCACGGCCTGCGTCAACATAGTTGGAAACAATATTTTCCGATCTGTTAGGCCGTGGTCTATTGTTTGTGTGGACAGACGTTTCGGCCCCACCGTCAGAGGTCATATTCACTGTCAGAAACAATTGGCTGGCACAGTTCACCTCAGTGATGTGGCAGATACTATGGTATTATCACTGGGGAGTACTGCCTATTGTTTCTGACACTGAATATGGCCTCTGACGGTGGGGCCGAAACGTCTGTCCACACAAACAATAGACCACGGCCTGCGTCAACATAGTTGGAAACAATATTTTCCGATCTGTTAGGCCGTGGTCTATTGTTTGTGTGGACAGACGTTTCGGCCCCACCGTCAGAGGTCATATTCACTGTCAGAAACAATTGGCTGGCACAGTTCACCTCAGTGATGTGGCAGATACTATGGTATTATCACTGGGGAGTACTGCCTATTGTTTCTGACACTGAAGATGGCCTCTGACGGTGGGGCCGAAACGTCTGTCCACAAAAACAATAGACCACGGCCTGCGTCAACATAGTTGGAAACAATATTTTCCGATCTGTTAGGCCGTGGTCTATTGTTTGTGTGGACAGACGTTTCGGTCCCACCGTCAGAGGTCATATTCACTGTCAGAAACAATTGGCTGGCACAGTTCACCTCAGTGATGTGGCAGATACTATGGTATTATCACTGGGGAGTACTGCCTATTGTTTCTGACACTGAAGATGGCCTCCGATGGTGGGGCCGGAATCTCTGTCCACACAATAGACCACGGCATAGCAGCTCGGAAAATTCCAATTATAAAAGATTTTTATTAAAGTACAACAATGAATCACGAAACTAATCTGCCGACAGTTTACTGTACCAGCAATTATGTAGTTACTATGCGTAACGAAGAAGTATCCTTCTAACACTTCTAACGTCTAACAAGACGTACATGTATAGTCAAACTGTACTCAGTTGTGAAATACGCAATACGAAAGGCAACGAACGGCTAACACTATTACAGTTTATAATAAAAATTCCGTAAACATTTTTCCACTTTCCTAATTAGTAATGAAAATCTCAGAGAGAGAGAGACAAATATTCAGACCAGTGTGTCACACGTATGGACCGTCACCGTATGCGCGTATTAACCGATCGTTACCGATTGCTTAATTACCACAGTTTGTGTCCAACTGTGTCAAGGTAGATCAGGTGGTTATGTGTCGCACTAACTGACGTAACGGTAGCCATAACGGTGGTAATGACAGTGATAACGGTAACGATTACAGTATTGTACGGTGCACAGTCTGTAATTGTGGTGGCAATAATGACACCGAAGTTGTTGTTATTATTGATGAAAACAGAAACGGATATGATTAGGATGACGATGAGGGGAGGAGGAGGAAGACGACGACGACGACGACAACAGTGACGATGATGACGTTGACTACGACAATGCCAGCGACGATGAATACGATAATGATGACGATACCTAATAAAATGAACGATGGTTATGATGATAATGAGGATGAGGATGATAATGAGGAGGAGGAGAACGATGATGACTACTGACGGTGACGACGTTGATGACTACGACAATACCAGCGACGATGAATATGATAATGATGACGATACCTATTCAAAAGAAGGATGATTATGATAATGATGAGGATAAAAATGAGGAGGAGAAGGAGGAGGAGAAGAACGACGACGCCCAGTGACGATGATGACGCTGATGACTACGACAATACCAGCGACGATGATTATGATAATGGTGACGACGATGAAATGACAAGGATGATCATGATGATGATGGCGACAACGACGACGACACCGATGTCGATATGATGGTTGTGACGTCTCGATGTTGATGAAGATTATATCGACGATGATAACTACGATGTTGAGATGGCGCTGTTCGTTTGTTTCATTATAACATTTTAATTACAACGACACCGAGATTATTTCATACGTCACTGGTGACCTTAGTTACGATGAGTAGTATAAGTTCAAATGAGCTACGACCTCAACCGGATTTTTGTTTACGGATACTATTGTGTTGTAATTCGTGCGAAACGTTAATAAGTGTTTGTTACCAAATGCGATTTCGTCCCTCCAATTTGTACTGCAAGTGACACGAATTTTTTCTTTTAAATATTATATAGCGCAAAACATTAACATTATATTATGTAAAGTCATATGTCTTAGAATGAGGGGTAAAATGTCGTCATTCATCATGGGAATACGTAAGTTAATATAATGAAGTCGTTTCTCATTATACGTACCGTAGCTTTAAATGCCGAACTCGTCTCTTCTCCTTCTCCTTCGTCTTCTTCTTCTCCTCCTTTTCGTTCTTCTTGTTCTTGTTGTTGTTGTTCTTCTTCTTTCTCCTTCTTCTTCTTCTCCTCCTTCTTCTTCTCCTCCTCCGTCTTCTCCTTCTCCTTCTCCTTCTTCTTCTTCTTCTTCTTCTTCTTCTTCTTCTTCTTCTTCTTCTTCTAATCTTAACCTGGAGATATTCGAACCTACGACTTTTTTATCTCGTCCATACACTTTTATCTCTGTCTTCTTCTAAAGCAGCATCCTTTCATCATTCCCGCAAGCGAATTACTGGACCAGCGAGAACGTCGCAATTGATGAGAAGCATTTTACTTCTTTCAACCGTTATGTTCAGCAGCGTCCTCCTTTCGACCGCACGCAAGACAGAATTTTTGGGTCTAGCATTATTTACTTATAACTTCACCTGTAGATAAGCCTTACCTTCGGATAATGATGAAACAACAATCCCGTACAGTCATGACATTACAGTACTTTCTGCAGTGTGACAAATATTTCTATCGGTGTACTAATAGTTGAGATAAGTTCAAAGTGCATATAAATCATAATAATAAAAGTGCAGATAATTATATGTAAGCGGCTGAAATGAGATTTCTCAGGCACGTGGCAGGGTATACTCTCCATGATCATAAAAGAAACACAGATATACGGCAGGAACTGAATATTATGAGTATACTCGAGAGGATCGCCCAGTATCGCTGAATTGATGGGAACATCTTTGCCAAATGGATGACTGCCGCATCCCCAAACAACTATGGAACTATAAGCCGAGGGGACGGAGAGGTGTGGGAGGTCCGAGGAAGCGCTGGAGTGACCGGTTGTAACATTTGCCTATTTGAGACCGGAACAAACCATTCTTGGTTTAAACCTTGATGATGATGATGATGATGATGATGATGATGATGATGATGATGATGATGATGATAATTATATGTGAAGGTCATTCAATAATTTAAAGAGAAAAATAGCTATAAGGAAAAGAGTTGGTAGGCGGAGTACGATAGTTTCGGAACTGTTAGTTGGCATCCCTGTGATGAGTTCTGATCAGCTGTTTGATTAGAATTGTTTTGCTTATAACGTCAAATTCTCATTTCATTTAACGATAGCGAGTCCTCTTGAAGTTTTGGAAATAGTTAAACAATGTCCAGTGATACTTTTTTTCTTTCTTCAGGTAAAAAAGCGACAACAATTACTCTCTTATAAGTAAACAATAAGGAAAGGCTGTATGAACTACAGAAATATTTATAAATTGGTTTAAAGTTTAAAAATGGTCGAACTTCAGTAACTGACGAGCACTGTTTTGGACCTCCAATTGAGGTTTCAACTTTTGGGGAATTTTTTAAAAGACCAGCAGACAGTAAACGGTACATACTCCTCTGACATGCTTAGCACTAAACTAAAGCCGGCAGTAATGCGAAAACATCCTGGATTTCTGCGCAAAAGCGTCATTCTCCTTTATGAAAACTCTCGTCTACACAAATCTCAATTAACACGTGAACCAATTTTCTCTGCCTCATACTCAGTACAGTCCAGACTTGGCTCCAAATGATTTCTACTTGCTTAGTCCATTCAAGGAGGCGTTGCGTGTAACAAAGTTTTATGACAACTACGAGGTCAAATAAAATGTCTTAAAATGGATCCAACATCAACATAAAGATTACTTTGCAGCTTTTCAGAGATGAGACAAGTGTATTAATGTTACTGGGAATTATGTTGAAAAATAAAAAAAAATTCATACTGATTAAATAAACCGTCTTTTCTCTATAGCTATTTGTCTCTTTAATTATAAAATTACTCTCGTAATATAAAATCAATTTCAGTAGTCGGATAAAGTCGCACACTGAAGGCGCAATTCAGTTACATCATCGCTTGCGTAACAACATTCTCAAGATTCCAACTGAACAGTCATTAGGTTGTTTTAGCTACCAAAAAACTGAAAACATTTAACTGGTATCTTTATTTTGCTACAGTAAAAAGTCTGTTTTCTCAACTTGCTTTTCTCCAAGCTATTATAAAACTGTTCTATGCAAAGGACAACGACAGAAAGTTCGATAGAGCAACTACATGTCTTACAGCATCCGCTCCACTTGTGTTTCCCGTTTCTTCTGAATGTTGTTATGCGATTTATTTGTAGTAAATTTTCTCTTTCTTAACAATTGCACTATAAAAATTCAACTCTCTCTCTCTCTCTCTCTCTCTCTCTCTCTCTCTCTCTCTCTCTCCTATGGCGCTACAGCCCAAATCGGGCCCTGGCCTCCACCAATCTCCGCCTCCAATCCACTGTATCCACTGCAACCCTCCTCCAGTTTCTTATCCCCATGTCTCTCGCGTCCTCTGCAACGCCATCTTCCCACCTCTTCCTCGGTCTACCTCTAGGTTTCGTTCCCTCCCATGTACCCAGCAAAGCCCTCTTAGGGTTCTTGCCATCCTCCATTCTCATAACATGTCCGGCCCAACGCAATCTTTGAATTCTTACTAATATACAACTACATGTCTTACAGCATCCGCTCCACTTGTGTTTCCCGTTTCTTCTGAATGTTGTTATGCGATTTATTTGTAGTAAATTTTCTCTTTCTTAACAATTGCACTATAAAATTCTATTACATTATCCTTAAATTACTAAATTTTAGATTATTGAAAAATCTTAATTGTCACTGTAATAAATTTCATAATTACAACCCATATGTAACTAATGGGGGCAGTGAACAGTATTATATAAGCAGTTTAGTAGCCAAATACATCAATTTTTTTTGACAATCATAAAAACTCGTTCTACAGCTAAAATAATTATATAAGAAACGTGTGGTTGTTCTGTGTCAAAAGATCCTCGTTGCGCATCCGTAGCTTTGACGGGTTGTTTTCGGACCAATTACTTTGTGTTCAGAACGGCGCCATGGACGGTCACGTCACATCTCACTTCCTGCACTGACGTCCCTGGCACCACTACGATCTGCGCGAACCGTTTCATATCTTACTATTTCATCTGTACTTTCATTACTTTAACAAGCTCGGGACGTACACACAATAAAAGAGTATGTAAACCTTCCTCGAAAACAGCGTCACCATCGGTTCAGCGCACCTCTGCCGTACACAATGGACGGACTGCGCACAAAAGATCGAGCAGCCAGGCGTTTGTATCCGCGATATACACAATAAATGTCGAAACAAAATTAACGCTCTCCACGTGCAGCGGCGGCCGTAACTGGGTCATTGGCACTGTGGTGTCAACGATGACAGATCTAACGTCGTCGCTGTCATGTCACGCACACACACGCACACGCGCCGTTGTTTACTTTCTTTTACAGTCGATTTCAATGACAGACAACCGACAACGCTGTGAAAGCTCCCACCTATAGCTGATTATAGCATCAGTTGTTGCTGTAATCTGCTAATTAATTCTGTCTCGTATCGACTGTTTCTTTTAGCATGTGGGTTTGTTGTAAAACAACTGTTGCTTTATGCATTTATAATTTTTCACTGCATTCCAATGGGAATAAATGTAAGGTGAAGGCTTCAAAAAGTCGTGTTCCAAATAACACAGGTCCGAAATCAAACTTCGATCTTCAAAATGAAAAGAAATGGATTATTCGAATGATCTTTGCATTTTTTCTGTAAAACTGGCCTTAGGGACTAAACACTAATTTTAAGCTAAACTTAAATCTAAATCTACTGATCAACTAAATTCCATTGTATACTTCAACTGATCGTTACCTGCTCGTCCATTCCTTGAGGTTGTACGTAACACACAACCACAATCACACACATCTCTCTCTCTCTCTCTCTCTGCCTTTCCTCTTCTCAACGCACGACCTGCACTGGCGTTCGTTTCTCCTAATTGTCCTTACTCCCTGACTGAAAGGAGATCATCCCACCACTCGTATCCTGACGAGTTTCAAATATTTCGAAAAAGTACCATTGATGTCCTAAAGCTGACACACTATACACATCACACAGACTTTTATTATTAATACTTTTATTTATAATTGGTATTTAAAAATTATAATAAAATTTCAGTTATAATTTATAATTATTAGTTTATGATTATAATTTTGAAGCTATTTATAATTATTAAATTCGGTACTAGCTTGTTGGTTTATCATCGATTTGTGAAAGGAAAATCAGAATATGGCTCAAACATAATCGATTATGCCTGTACGATATCGACTTCTATATAAAGAACCGGAATTATAAACGAGAAGGTTAGATATATTTTCGCTGGGATTCGAGGTCCGGTTACTGTGATTAGACGTGCATGAACTTTGATCATCGTTCGTAAAACACCGACAAAATTAAATAGACTATATAAAACTGCATATATAAAATTCTTGTTTGTTAATATTTATAATAATTGCAAACTACATGCAATAATATTTATTGCATGCAAACTACATGGAGACGCGTTTACCAAAGAAAGATAATCGGAAAGACGTAATTTTGTACGTCTTTCGGGAAACCGTCGTCAGCTGTTCTATCCTGAGATGTAGAGGTCAGGGATAACTGACACAGCTTATCAGACTTTCCTCAGCTCACTTAAAATTTATTCTTTGACTCTAAAAGTCTATGTTGTGTACCTGCCCGCCTTTGTTTAGGATGGCGGCAACGGGTACTTCTTGCCTCGAATGGCTGTCTTGCCAACATTTAATACCGTTATTCTTGGAAGCGTTCAAAGTGGGGAAAATTATTTCGTCTTGTTCTTGTTCTTGTTCTTGTTCTTGTTCTTGTTCTTGTTCTTGTTCTTGTTCTTGTTCTTGTTCTTGTTCTTGTTCTTGTTCTTGTTCTTGTTCTTGTTCTTGTTCTTGTTCTTGTTCTTTTATTTTTAACATTTCTCTTATTTCTTTGTTGACTCTTTCTTACCAGTCAGTAATAAACTACTTCACTATTTTCTCTTCACATCACCTTACGAGCCGAAACTCCGTTTCCTTATCCTTCTTTTATACTTGGAATCTATATTTCAACTCTCATTTCTTTTTTACTTAAGCGATACCAACAACTGTTCGTACGTAGTCCAGTTATCTACATATAGTCCTAAGTTATTTCAATATATAATAGACTGTTGTCTTCCACAAAATGACTAACGAGTTAATGTGATTGTGTGTTGACAGAGGCGCTGGGCTGAGACAGGCATGCATCACATATGACGACATCAACCAGGCGTACATCGACGCTATGAAGCGCATCAGTGAGTACATAATATTATGCAGTTTCCTGGTTTAATATTATTTGTTACATCTATCAGTTTACGATAATAAATAAATGTAATAGTGTTCTTTGTCTCACTGTGAATCTAGAAAGGTATTTGGTGGAGGAAGGAAACGTTTATAAGAGTAAAAGTAAATATTTCTCTTTTAAACACATATGTTTTTTATTCTTGAACAAATTTTTAAATTAAAAGAAAACTAACCTAAATAGCTAAACAAAATAATGTTTCCTTAACCTTATTGTAGAAATATTTTTAAAGATTCTGTAGAAGATGTCCTCCTGACTTCCTGATTCCTGATTTCTTCCTCTCCCGTGGATCCGCTCCTGGTGTATATTTCATTATTATTGTCGTTGTTCCTTCCTTTTTCGTTTCAGCCATTTATGAACTGCGATTACGCAACTTCCTTTACTTTCTGACGTTCTCTTCTCCTTCCCACATTCCTTCAATCTCGTGGTCGTCCTTGCTCATTCTTCTTCCGACAACACTCCTTTCGTTTTCCTAAGTTTCTCTTGGCAAAGATTCTTTACCACCTCAATTTTCCTTCTGTTTCCTGTGTCTTCTTCTCAGATTCCAAATTTTCTAGATCCTGATGGTTTTCTTCCATTTATGGTATTTGTATTCTTGTCTTCTTCATAATATGTACTTTCTTGGAAGACGAGAATCTTGTTTGCTATCCTTTCTGGCTCACTTCTTCTAACATATCATTACAAGACTATTATTATTTTTATTTTATTGTTATTATTATTATTATATTATTATTAATATTATTATTATTTTTACTATTACTATTATATTAATAATGTGTTTGGTCTGTCATACTCATTTTGTAGCGTGACTGATTAAGGAGTAGTACTTGGAACTCTTTTTTTTTTAATGTAATTTATTTTTTCTTGTCACAGATATCTTCTTACTTGACACAATAAATCCCTCAGATTTGTCTTTTTCAAGTGTGGTATACAAAGGTTCTTTGAACCGTTCTATCTCACTTGTCCCCTTTTCTCTACAGGGTGTACTTCTGTCTCGGTCCAGACATCCGGGTTCAATAGTGGCGACAAATAATGATACTACAAATCATACTACTACTGATACTACTGATCCAATAGCAAATCTCAGCGGAAAAGAGATGCTACTTAGGACTGTTAAAGCAGATGTGAAGTAGATTAATATCAATATCAACAAAATACACCCTCTATAAAATTTTTATAAGACCGGTCTTGACATATGGAGAGAAACAAGGACCATCACCAAAGCAAATGAAAGACATGTTTTAACTTATGAAAGAAAGGTATTCCGGAAAATTTATTGTCCTGTATCTGAAAGAGGTGTACGGCGGATACGCTATACAGTCAAGAATTATACTCACTCTTTAGGGATGTAGTAATTATAAAATATTCTAAATTATCAGGGCTGAGGTGGCCCGAATATTTGACGAGGATGAAGGAGGATGAAATACCGAGAAAAGTCTTAACGATGCAGCTGGATGGAAGATGAAACAGAGGCAGGCCAAAGCTGCGATGGACTGATAATATGAGCAATGATGCCAACCTAGAGATTCATCGCGCCAGATCGGGACTGTTGGAGAAGGTTTCTGAAGGAGGTCAAGACTCAGCAATTAGTTGTAGCAACAAGAATGATGATCATCATCAGAGGCGTTCGTTAGAGGGGGAGTATACGAACTTATCCCATAAGCTGTTACCATCGTCTTATAAAGTAAGTCCAATAAGAAGGTGTCACGTTGGAGCCTCCGGCCTGCTCTTGGGTACACCTCCTCGGTTCTTCCGCTCTTTCCGTCGTAGGGAACGTAGTCTTCTCCCACCGTTTAGTCGTTGACTAGTCCCGACAAGTCTGCCTTGACAGACAGTGTAGAAAGGAAGCTTTAATGACACTGTACAAAGTGATGACGGTGTCAGTTCTGTATAAATTGAGTATTTAATGATGGATAAAAAGAAAGAAGGAAGATAAAAAGAAAATGGAAAATGCCTATGTGAAGATTTAAGAAGTTTTGGTGGGCTCGATATATTGAGGGAATGAACGAACACGAGATGAAATAAAAACTTTTACAATAAGTGAAAAAAAAATCATCTAATACAGGCTTTGAATAAAAAGAGGATGTCAGTCGTACGGAAGAGTCCAGGTTAGCCAGTGAGTATTATCCAAAGGAAGACGTGACATAGGGCGTTCGAGGAAAAGATGGTGCACCGAATCTGTGACGGAGACGATTACAACAGTTCTCGTAGCACGTACGCAAAGAAAGCAAAAACTCGCTCTCAATTCGCGTGCGAATGCCGCTTCAGCCTCTCCACGCGTTTAAAAAAAAAAAATTTTAAGCATTGATGATTAGACATTACTTAATTCTCACGAAAAAAAAACTGATGAACGTTCACTTTCACGGGCCAGTAACGCAACAGCATAACACGATACAGACGCTCTTGACTTTGCGGCGAGACTCGAATTCGCTTTCAAACAATTCGTCAAACGGACATTCTTAAACTTAAAAAAGTAATAATAATAATAATAAACAATGTTAGAAATTTCCTAGCAAAATTTGTTGTACTTCCTACCGCAGAGAAAGCGACTCGCGTGTTTCGGTCGCTGCAAACATTTCCTCGAATCCTTTCTCTTTCGTTTAAAATATTAACGCAAAAAAACATAGTTTGTTAGGAATTCGTGTTAAGTTATGCGGTTTTTATTTTACAGCTGTCACGAGCTCGATAGCTACTTAGTCGGCGAGTGCTCACTCGACAGAGCGCATATTTCAGTACTCCGCACTTCAACGAAACGAACTCGTCGGTCATGATTCCGACACGTTCATTAAGATTCTTGAAGTTTTGTCGATTGTAGACGCAGTCGGCAATCGTTCTGACTTTCTTCCCCATTATATTTCTCCTCGAGTGTTTTTGCTGCACTGTGAGATAACTCTCTCCACTTAATGACACATTAACTTGTGCTGAATGACAAACAGAAGGTCATTCTTTTTACGCTTAACTACTCAACATTTAGTTATTTTTTCTTAAAGTTTTAGCCACATCTGCGTTCACGCTCATGTGTATGGTGTTCTTAAATTTTTCTTTAAAAAGAAATCATTTTTGCACACGAGGGTTTTAGTGGTTTCAAACATTTCACTAACTAAATCTGATTAAATTTACCTTCACGGAAGCAAGAATATATTATACCAGGATTGGCAAACGACAGCCGGCGAATTAATCATGTCTATACAGTATTAAGATGTAGAAAACAGTTTATCATGACAAACTTAAATGATCATCATCTTCACGGATTATACCAAAGATGGTTTGTCCCGGTCTCAAATAGGCAAAGATTAGAGCTGGTCACTGCAGCGCTTCCTGGGACGTCCCACACCTCTCCGTCCCCTCGCCTTATAGTGTCATAGTTGTTTGGGGATGCGGCAGTCATCCATTCGGCAAAGACGTTCCCACCAATTCAGCCGATACTGGGCGGTCCTGTCGAGTATACTCATAGTATTCAGATCCTGCCGTATATCTGTGTTTCTTCTATGATCATGGAGAGTATACCCTGCCACGTGCCTGAGAAATCTCATTTCAGCCGCTTAGATCCGACTGGCCTGGCCTTTCGTTAAAGTCCAATTCTCAGACCCATAAAGAAGTGTGGGATGAGCCATCACCTTGTACAATTTTAGGCGTGTTCCTTTACTTGCTGACTTAAGGATTCACCTAATGGCAAAGCACATAAGGTTGAACTTAAGCCACTTATTCATAACGTCGATTCTTGCATTATCAGACACATTGAAGCCCCGGTATTCAAAACTGCTAATTTAAGCGATAATGTGTTCAATTTTTATGCCCACAATTTTTTTTTTATAGAAACACATTGAAATATTGTTACGACAGTCTAGGACTGGACCGGATCATCGAGGGGACAGTGGAAACAGAATAACTGATATCAACGAAGTCACTAATTACAAACTTTAATTTGGCTTAAACGACAGCTAGAAATCAACAAAGGCACTCGTACACAATAATTCAAGTTAAATTTGTCCAACAATTAATGTCACCTTATTACAGTTTGCCCTAATTAATACGGTAATCACTTTCCACTAATCCGCAACAATCACTTGATCCGCACTGAATAAATCGCCAGACGTAACTGAAACTGGGCCGTTCAGGGATCCAGTATTTGTACCTCCTCCGCCTTGCAACGTAGCGAGGCTAGTGGGCCCGGATGCTGGTAGAATAATCGAATAAAGGGGCACAGAACATATAGAAAACCAGAACGTTACGCAACACTGCCGCGCAGAATAATTTCCAAACCTCTGGAACAGCCTTGCGCGCCGTGTGCCCAGAATCATGTATGCAGTCAACTACGTGGTACTATTTACTTCATCAGCGTAACAATATACTTGTAATCCTTGTCGCATCGCTTCATTTCGTTAATAAAGGTTCTGAGAAAGCGTTTTTCGTTTAGTGTGAGACACACAAACACAACATCTGTGCTGTGGTCGTGGAATTAAGTCAAGGTCACGACTTGGTCTGCCTGCCTACCCCTTTCGTTGGGTCAAATAATACAGCGTTCTTGTCTGGCATATCTGGGGTGGACAAAAGCACACTTGCACTACACACGCACAGAGGCAACTCCCACTCCTCCGTGAGCCTCACCACACCCGTGGTTAATAGATGACTGATTTCTCTCTGGCGGTTGTGGAACGTGAGTTGTATGGCGATCAGCGGCGAAACAGGCCGCAGTCCTTATGTGATGATGATGATGAAGTACTGTCGTTGCACGGTCCTCAGTAACAGGATACAGGGAACTTGCTCTATGAAACTCCCGTAGTATCAATAAAGCATGTCACCCGCTAATCTCATACGGGTTGGACAACATGCTCATGCTAATCTCGTATTCTTCTTCTTCTCCGCTCCGGTATTTGCCTTCAAGCTACATGTCAATTTGAGTGACTGCGAGAACTGGCCCGACTCAAGCGGCAAATTTTTGCTGAAGACTCAGTATCCCAAGGAATAATGCTATCCACAGTTGAGGACAAAAGATCAGAAGGCTGCAGATTCGGCTCCAATGTTATCACTTTTTTTAGTGTTAGTGTAAATTCTCTGCTAGAATATGGTAAAGATAGCGCCTTCGAATAAGACGTTGAGTCATCATAGGCGGGAGGAAGGAAACCACTATTACAAATCACCCGGTCCTTCTAGTGATCTAGTCCCAATTATTTTACAGGTTCCGAAAGAAAAGACACATAACGTATAGGGCCTAACTGAGCACATATGCATAAAGTTTGTATACGTATATATGTGGTATAAATTGGATCAGCCTAACCAGTTGTTAAAGTGAAACGACACCAGAGAGAAATTATTGCAATCGAAGCGTGTCTACTTGTGCGTATGATACAGACATACAACAAACTGTCTCACGGTGTATGTAGGTACAAAAACTGTGTTGTTGTTTGGCGTGCTTGTAAATTGCACAGTTGGGCGGTTTGAATTATTTTATCAGCCGTCTGTCCGAAGCCGGTCATACGGGTACCGTACGCGTACGCTGCTCTGCTACATAACGCCTGTGTGGTCCCGCCCTTTGGCAACGCAATATGGCCAGTGACCTGACCACTGTGTGTTTGCAATACTGTAACTTTGGAATGGAAACAAGTATCACACACAGCGCGCAAATGCATATACACAACCAGGGACGGACTAGCCAGGTCGGCTGGTCGGCGATCGCCGAGGGCCCCGGGCCCCGAGGAGGCTCAGGAGGCCCCCGCACCATAAAAATTTTATTTCAAGAAAAAACCGACAAATATACATATTTTTACCGGTATTAAAAACCTTTTCTCGTGTAAGTATTGTCGGAAATAAATCTTCAGGATTTATTTTGATCAGATTGGAAGTGCTCATTTCTCAGCCTTGTTTATATACAGCCTATTTAGTATTTACTAATGGAGGAAAGCGAAGGAGGTTACTGAAGAGGCGCACCGCGCGGCAACTGACTGACTCGACGAGTAGTAGTAGGGTAGGGTCATTGCAACATTCAGGGCTGGGGGGGGGGGCGAAGGCCTGGCCTATGTCAAGATTCAAAAGGGGGCCCATGGCATAAACTTGCAGGAGGGCCCGGTTAAAAAAGTTACGCTACTGGGGCTATGGATTGGTGGGACGGAGTGACAATGGACCGGGCGCAGAGCTCAAAGGGGCTCCACCGTCGTAATACACTGTGGAATATTTTAATTGGGATTTTATGTAGATTTGTAGGGTATAAATGTTCTTTATAGTAGAAACATTTGTAGTAGGTAATTATAGTTTTAAAGCTGGTTATGTTAAAGACTAAATAATCAAATAAACTGCCCTGTATGTTTTGTATTAAAACGTTCACTTACGCAAATACTGTACATACCATGTATCTATAAAGAGTAAATAAATAATTTAAAAAAGTATACGCACACAAATACTCGCGTGCGCGTTCGCGTGTGTAGCTGCAGGGGGCCCCTTGACTGCTTTCAGCCGAGGGCCCCCAGGGATGCCAGTCCGCCCCTGTACACAACTTATGTCTGTGTCTGTGGAGGGGGTAATAAATTTAAACGGAAGAAAAACAGTCATCTACGAAACGACGACGTAAGGAAAGACCTGAAGTTACAGTCTGGTTCTACAGAGAATAAAGGAATGCAGGCAGAATTGGAAGTCGCATGTGGAACGCATGGTAGACACGCGTATTCCTAAACAAGCGTTTGAATGTAGGCCAGTGGGGACGAGAGATCGTGGAAGACCTTGGGAAAAATGGTCAGAGACTCTGTGAAGTCGGAACGGGCTATAGCCCAAGCCATGTAGTCAAGAAGAAGAAGAAGAAGAAGAAGAAGAAGAAGAAGAAGAAGAAGAAGAAGAAGAAGAAGAAGAAGAAGAAGAAGAAGAAGAAGAAGAAGAAGAAGAAGAAGAAGAAAAACGGATTTCTGTTTTTTGTCATACTGATTGATGTATAAAAGGAAAGGAAAGAATAAAAGATACGATTTTAGTCGGAGACGAGAGACATGTGAAGTGAATATTGTCAACTGGACAGGGGCGTAAGTACCGATTGACTGGGACTGGGAAATGTCCAGGGGCCCACAAGGTAAAGGGTACCACGTTCTTTCGTTTTTACACTGAGAAACAATATTCTACTTTGTTCGTCTACTTTGTTATTTGAATTAGCAGTCTCCGTAATTCCACCTTTGTCGTGCTTACTTGTTACACTGCTACCTGCCATGCTCTGCACAAGGCCTTTCAGTGTCTCGACCAATATTAACTCCTAAACCACGCCCTAGGATTTGTAGTGTGGACGACCTAAACCCCAAGTCCGTAGTTTAGGACATGATAATGGTGGAGACTCTGAAAGATCTTGTGCAGAGCATGGCAGGTAGCAGTTTAGCAAGTAAGTACGACGAAGCTGGAAAATATTCTAGCAAAAATTACAAGTTACCTTGCAATAGAAGGTGATCTTCATCAAGACTTGATATTGGAGGAAGACATGGGGAAGATTTCATATACAGAGGAATACAAGTACTTGGGGTGAAAATTACGGTCAGTGGGCAGTAAGACAAAGAAATACAATACAGAATTAATTTGGGAAAGATGGCTATATCTACATCAAATGGAATCCTGTGGGATAAGAAAATTACAGCAGAAACTAAAACCAAAATACTTAAAACCATTGTTAAAAGTATCATGACTTACGGCTCAGAAGTTTGGACTACTAATAAACACACAAGAAGAAAATTAGTGACAGCAGAAATGGGCGTTTGGAGACGATTGGCAAGAGTATCCAGACGCGAGAAAATTACAAATGAAGTCATTAAGGACAGAATGTATGTGAAAAATTCAATTGTTGATTTTATCCAAACAAAAAACTACAATGGTATGGACACACGAAAAGAATGGCACAGGAAAGATTGCCAAGGAGAGTTATGGAGTGGACCCCACCAGGAAGAAGGAAAAGAGGAAGACCACCTATCACCTGGATAGAAGAAATTCAGATTACATTCAGGGAAAGAGAAATTGAAGAAGATCTTTGGATGAACAAGCAGCAGTGGAAGATGAGAATGCAATCGCTTCTGTAATCACTGGTTCTGGTAAATGTGTAAACATTGTAATAATAATAATAATCTTGCAATAGAGAAACTAAAAGTCAAATTTGGGAGCAATTAAAACGCTTTTGTGTAAACTGTATTCGGTAACTAAGCAAAAATTATGTATCCACCTAGTGAAATCTGGAAAGTCGGTGCCATTTCCAAGAACTTTTATAATTTTTACTAGGTTGACCTAGCAAAATTTATACGAAGGCCTCTTAATTACCCTCAAGTTCAAATCTTGCTCTCCATTGCAAAACGACTTGGAATAATGATACCACGAATATCTGTTTCCATATAAATGTTGTTTTCATTTGTTACGTATTTCTAATAATCCTGACGTATAGATTACTCCAGAGGTGAGCTAAAGGACTCGCCTATCGTTATATTTCATTATGTCGGCGGTAACTTGGTGCTCCATTCCTGACCCGGTTCCGGCTAGTAACAGGCTAGTAGATTCAGTAGGTATGGAAATTATTCGAACATTAGAAAACATGTGAGGACAACAATATGGGGGACAATCTTGCAACTTTGCCAAGGGCCCCTGAGCCTCTAGTTACGCCACTGCAACTTGAGGAGTGAAGTTAAGACAAAAATACTTCTAGACTTCTGTGTAACTAGTTTCCATTAGTATGTGTTTATATAGTACGACAGTCAGTGCCACCTTCTGCGGCTACATCCAAACCATTCACGCAGGAGGAAAGCTTTCTCCTTCTGACTTTTGTTTTTTCCATAAATTTTCATTACATGATTAACCCCGGAATCAGATACTTTTCTGTCTTAAATATGTGTCTAAGTATTAGTATCACACAATTAGCGACAAACCCCTTCCAACATTTGATACCAGACGCCTTCCTTTCTTTTCACGTGCGCACAAACTTTGGCTATTTTCCCTTATCCTTCACTAATTCATCCGCCTCTTATTTAATAATTTATTTATCTAATATCCAGAAACCTATTACTATACAATAATGTAAAGTCCCCGCCAGTCATTTTCTTCTTCAGTATTTTCTTTGCGACTGGATCATCCCAAACTTCTTTAGATTCCTCTGCTTTTGTTTTTCTGTTCTACCGTAGTTTTCGATATATTTTTTATCGGGGCTTTTATTCGAGTTTTATATGTCCTAATCGCTCATCTCCTTTCTCCTCAAAATACTGCTGAATATATCTAAATTTGTTTGTTATATCCTCTTTCTTCATCATCATCATCTTCTTCTTCTTCTTCTTCTTCTTCTTCTTCTTCTTCTTCTTCTTCTTCTTCTTCTTCTTCTTCTTCTTCTTCTTCTTCTTCTTCTTCTGCTCTCCACCAGGATTAGACCCGGTTAATTCTAGCGATTTTCTATTCTTGAGTCTTTCTCCAAAAGCTCCTTCCTATCGGTTTGTTACCCCTCGCCACATTATTTGCTAGCCCGTCTTCGTCATTCTGTCACAGCGCTCGTTCCGTTCTCTACTTCGTCCTATGACTTAGGCTCCGTAATCTCCTACGATGTATCGTTGTCATATTTCTCCACTATGTATATTTTTCTATACTGGGCTATTTTACGCAATTACTGATTTCAGTTGGTTCTAAGGTTGGTTCTATCGTCTATAAAATGATATTCAAGCACATTAGCTGTGTCATTGTAGGCCTTACTGTTGTCGTACATATCTTCACATTTTTGAACGATGTCGTAGAAATTTATTATACTAGATGGTGTCGTTCGGACACGTTTACCAGCTTGTTGGGTGCCCTATTTTGCTAATACTCCATTACTCACCGACAGCTAAAAGCTCCACTCGATGACTCTGCCGTAGAGTTCTAATTTACATCGCTTGGGTTCTTTATGTACAAACAGTGCTTTTGTCGTAGTTGTTTATATATTCAGTTTACGAGCTTTAGAAAATGTGAACCTCTATGTAAATCGTCCGCATTACGAGCAGCCAATCGTCAGCATATCAAACAATTCGAATTTTCTTCTATCCAATTTTATATTTCCTTTACGCCGACCCAGAGTCACATCAATAATCTTGTTTATGCTTTTGAAGAGTAATGAGATTAGCGAGTCTCGCCATAACCGATACCTTGGATGACTGGTATTTCCTCCGTCAATTCTCCTGCATTTAATTTTATTCTTGATTAATACTACATTAATATTAATATTAACATTAATATTCTCTTCATGTTGCGAGAAACTCGTGGAGTTAATTATAAAGAAATAATTTTATTCTTATATTACTATTTGCATGTACATTCTTTATTAGATTATTCCGTCTGGAGCATTATGCTGTACGTCCAGTATTTGCTTCTACGTTTTATTTGAATATGGTCAAACGTTTTCTTAATGCAATAAACGAAAATACTTTGGCATGGTAAATTCCAGCGATTTTCGTGCACTTGTCTCACTATGAATCGTGACAATCAGATAGTCACAACGTCTCATTATCATCAGACACTGCAAAGTGAATATAACATTTGCAAGTAGGATTCACTCCGTAAGTAGGAGGAATACAAAAGCAATGGTATGCTCGAGAAATAACAACAGGGTAGCCAATATAAATCTGAGTGGAGAAAACAACTGCAATGGTTTTGTTACCTAGGTAGCATTATAACTTAAGATGGTAGAAGTAAAAGGGAGATAGTCAAAGGGATTTCCAAAGGCTAAGAGAGCCTTCCACTGTACAAGGAGTCTTCTGACTTCCAGTAACGTGAGCCTTAGAGTCAAGAAGAACTTCATCCAAACGTATGTATGGAGTGCAGCACTATTACGGTTGTAAAGGTTTGCCCACCACAGCTGGAGAGAAAAGAAGACTGGGAGCCTTTGAAGTGTGCTGCTACCGAAAAATGTTGAAGATCCCATGGATAGAAAAGTATCAGATGAGGAGGGTCTAACGAGAGCTATAACAAACAGGAAACTTTGGACACTAATCTAACTTAGAAAAAACAAAATGATTGGACATATGTTAAGGCATGACAACCTCATAAAAAATGTAACGTTTAGAGTACATGACTCATTTCAAGCAAGACGTACATAGAAAAAGCTACACAGAGGTGAAGCAGTTGGCGCCAATTAGAAATAACTGGAGAGTCGCAGCTTACCAGTCCTTGGACTGATGACCTTATGATAATGTACCGTGAGATACCAATGCAAGATCGGTCTAGTCTTAAGCCTTTTCTTACCGCCGTTAAGCATTTTCACCTCACCTCACCTCACCTCATGTATACTTGTATTACTCAACAATATCTCTCTTATTAATTGATTTATTATGATAGCTTGAAGTATTTGCATGGTTTTATTTGGTCGTCCATTAGTCGGCATGTACTGACTTTTTCAATTCTCTCTTGGTTAATAAAGGCAAAATACATTGACACATAATTAATGCTTGGAATGTAATGTTAGTCAACTGTTATGCTCCCTGCGTTCCAGAACTCGCTCACTATTCTGAAATTTACACATGTTTATTGTTTATTATTAGACCTACATAAATTTGATATTAGATAATTTTGGGAAAAAATTACAAAATCCCGATTACTCTTTTTTGTTTTAGTAATACACTAATGGCAGAGCACTCAATCACACAATAAACACTAAACATTCGGAACATTCGGCTTTGAGTTACAGTTCACTTTAATTTGATAGATCACATGAATTCTTGTGATTTTACCAAACTTTTCACCCAATTTTTGGCCCCTGACGTCAAAAAGTTTTTAAGTTTTCATAAGTAAAGCTATATTTAGATTTTGGTTAAAATTTTTTTCTAATTTGATACCCCATACGGACTTTTACAATTTTTTTCACAATTTTGAACCGTCACATTTTTTGCCTCCCGCCCCAATATTTTTGGGGAGGTTCAATCTCAAAACAAGAGGTTTCAGTAAAAGTGTGGGTAAAAGGTGGATACGCGGACAGAGGTTTACGAAAGTTGGTTGATACGCTCAAAAGTTATCGCGAGACATACCCTATACAGACAAACGAATGCCGAACGGTGAGTAACTCGCTTCTCTCTTCAATACATAAAATCTACTATAATTTACAAACGATATGTACAATATAAAGTATTCTATAATGTTTACATCTTTTAGACACACGAACACATTTTACTTATTAATTTAAGTTTTCTGATAAACCGTTTTGATAAACGTTTTTCCGTTGTTAGTTTGTTATTAATTATGTCCGTTCTGTAATTTTCCAATCAACTTGTTACAGAAAGAATTGCATTTTGTTGCTATAGGCCGAGACAGGAATATTGCGATATATTGCAGTACTCTGACAGTGTTTATACGACTGACTGCACAACGCAAGGTTACGCCTTTTGCTGACCACGTTTTAAACATTTAACGACAACCATTACTGGCCGAACGAAAACAATTACTTTTAATTTCTATATAAAACAGAACAATAGTCCCTTTATTGTTTACAGCTTTTACTATATCCCAGTTGTACTTGAGGTATTAAGAAATCTATAAAAAATATTCTAGATACATTGAATAAAATATTATTTCTGTTTTATAATAAACGTCTAGAGAAATCCTGTAGATTACTTAATCACAGTTGTCGACGTTTTGACAGAATTCATTATCATCGTCAGGGTATTTTTGGTAACACCCGAATCGCAACTGATGATGCAAGTATCACAGAAAGTAGTTTCTAATTTTATTTAAAACTTTCGCCTTATATTAAGTCACGGTCACTTCTAAAGCGATTCATATTTCTCTTTCAGTTTTTCGTTTTGGGAAAACGTTATTCCGTTTTCTTCCTTAGGCTTCAACTTTTCCCCAGTGTTCCTGCATTCGTTTAAGGTGCGCTTCCATTCTTTCTTCATCCACAGCTTGCCTGTTCTCAGCTTGGAGAAGAGATGACCCTTAAGGAGGCCCCGTTCCTGAAAGTCCTTATGTGTGACCCTCACTTCTTGCAGACCCCTTTTCCAACTTGGTGAACGAAGCCCCCTTGGTTTTCTTTCTTAGAAAGTAGGCAAAGGTCCTGTTGCTCAAAGCGAGGGGGGGGGCGATCAAACTAGCTTCAAGGTTGGTTCCCCTGATTTTCCTCACGGAAAAGGAGAAATTCAGGATTCTTACCATATAATTTTATAAATATTCGATTATAATTAATATTTTTTATACACACACAAGGTATTATTTTTCGTGTCAAAAAGTAACTAAAGTTGCTTAATTATTTTATAAATTATTAAAATTTTTTGAACTTTCAACCTAACTTAACAAAAGTTAAAAATTTGTCAAAATTTAGTCTTTCATTTGTTTGGTGTATTGAACATTTCTTTTGCAGAAATGGTCACAAGTGTAATTTATATTGTACCAATAGTCTTTTTACTAAAGTATAGCAAACGTTCATAATTACTTATCAAACACATACCCTCAGAAATTTTACACTGGGAAAGCAAACGAAACAAGTCATACGAGAAGGACTTAATTTATTAGTGGTCAACACATACCAGTTCTCAAGGTTATTTACCTCCCGGCACAATTGTGGTGTGGCAGTTTACTCACGTTCATCGTTTGCGATCTGTTTCCCACCTGTTTGGCGGTGTGGTAAATCTATTATTTTTCAATGTGTCAACAAACACAGCTACAAAGACGGAGATAAAAGTTTCATTAAAGTTGTTAAGATTGTTTTCATAGCTGACGTTAACTGTTTCAGGGACTTAAAAATAAACAGATGTCTGTTACATTGTTAAATGATCACACACCTGCGTGCGTTTAATACCTCACTGAGAACTACCGCTCATTGCTTCGTGCCAATGTGTTCATTCAAACATAAAAGAGAGAGAGAGAGAGAGAGAGAGAGAGAGAGAGAGAGAGAGAGAGAGAGACAGACAGACAGACAGACAGATAGACAGACAGACAGACAGACAGACAGCGACAGAGATAGTTGTGTGTGTGTGTGTGTGTGTGTGTGTGTGTGTGTGTGTGTGTGTGTGTGTGTGTGTGTGTGTGTGTGTGTGTGTGTGTGTGTGTGTGTGTGCGCGCGTGCGTGCGTGCGTGCGTGCGTGCGTGCGTGCGTGCGTGTGTGCGTGTGTGAAAGAGAAGGGGAGTGTCTATGACGCGGGTGCAGTTCTTGACCACAATACAATAATGGCGTTACGTTTTTCAACACTGTAGTCAATAATCTCAACAATTAGTAGGGCCTATCTCAATAATCTCAACAATTAGTAGGGCCTGTCTCAATAATCTCAACAATTAGTAGGGCCTATCTCAATAATCTCAACAATTAGTAGGGCCTATCTCAATAATCTCAATTCCCTAAGTTTGCACAGGCTATAGTTATACCTCACAATCGTCTCAACATTGTCGCCAGCCGTTATACGATGCACTTTCCTTGTATTCGCCGCTTGACTAAGTTTCGAGATGTTTGTTTACTTCTGAAAGCTGACAAACGTGTTTAATCAACAGAACGTTTCCGCTCTGTAAATTTTGTTAAGTTTTATTTTTGTTTTAGTCTGCAGTGTAGATGTAAAAATCGTAATTCGGCCAAATTTAATACAATCTCCTCTAACTTAATGAGAAAAGTGAACTAACTCGTCACTAAGAGATCAAGCCCTTCGTCTTGCGATAGATATCACACACATTTTTCCACCCACTGCACCTACGTTTCCTAATTTCACCTAAACACGGTTGTATATTTTCATTAATAGGTGTTATCATATTATCACCTCACTGCATGCTCCTGTCCACTGCTGAGCGAAAGCCTAGTCAGCCATTCTTCAGTCCTTTCTGTCCAGAATAATTCTTGTCCAGTTCATTTCAGCATAGAACTTAACCAGGTGATGGCTCCATACTTCAATGGGCGTCCCTCTTTAGTAATTTTGGCTTCGAATCTACTGAATATATCGCCTACCAAAATATTGTGCCCACCTCCGTTTTATATTATTAATTTTGTAAATTGTATTGTTGCTTGCTTATCTATTATCTTATAAATTGTAAAATGGCGTATTTCGCATTGTTATGCAGACCATAATCCTTTCCGCACTTTTGAGTGCAGCACCCTCCCGTTTTTCTTCATCAGTCTTGTGGTCAACTGGTGACGATCCTGTCCTAACTACGCACAGAATTGATTTCAAATTCTGTATATATCTTCTTCTCATTGTTCCTATCCGTTTCGGAAGTTGGATATCGTACAGACTATTTTAACTGTCTGTACTGCTGCACGGAATAAGTCAGTTGTATTCATGCCAAACCAGGTCCTTAAATTTCTCAGCCATGAGATTCTCGGTCGCCCAACTCCTCTCTTTCCAAGTACTTCTCCCTGTAGTATGACTACAATAAGTAAAATCTCTGTTCATTTCTCATGAGATGTCCCAGATAAGAAAACTTATCTTCACTGTGTTAATAACTTCCCTTTCTTTCTTCATCTTTCTAAGAACTTCAACATTAGTTAGCCTATATGTACTGTCCATGAAATCCTTAGTATTCTACGGGAACGCCACATTTCGAAAGATTCTAATTTTTTAGTTATGGCTTCAGTCCGAGTCCAAGAGTCTATACTGTAGAAGAGGACCGAGAATTCGTACCAGCGTAAAAGTCTCATCTTTATGTTTGTTGTTAAATCGTGACTTTTGAATAAACCTTACACCCCGAAATATATATGTTCCGGTATAATATATATCTATGTATTTCTTATAATGAATGTGAACTAAAATGAATAATGTTATGTATGTGAAAGTTTACTCAGCTTCCATAGTTTAACATTGTCAGAATGGTTTCAGCGATTTTCTGTGCTGTCATCAGTCCTCTTGTAAGTCTCGATTCCCTATAGCTCACCGTACTTTCTGCAGCCAGTTTATTGGTGGCCTTCATATTTGTCTTTGGTGATGAGCATTTTCCCTCTTTTGTATTTCTTTACTCTCAATACGGTTTATTCTCCCATGCCCGTATGATTTCACTATCGAATTATTGTCTCTTTAATTTTCAACTCGTCTGTAAACGAAAAGGGATTTCCTCGACGTTATTTGAGCTCCATTCACTTAGCCATCGTCCAACATTGCACTGAAGTGATCACATATTATAGTTTTAATACTGTATTGTTCTAGTTGATCAGAACGACTTCATCTTCTGAACAACTTGGTCTTTCCTAGAAATCATCTTCGTATGATTCTTCCTTTGGTGGTACTACTCTTTGTTATTACCATATTATTGTTCTCATACAAATTATTATAGCTTCATTTAAGCTATCGTAGAGAATCCTTTAAAGTAAGCGTATAACTCAAAAACTTGCGCGCGCGCGTGCGTGTGTGTGAATACATCTTCTACGGCCTTAGCCGTTCTCAGTTTCCATGTTTATTTTAAAACATGTCTACTTCCTGAACCTTCTAAAGCCTTCCTTTCCATAGTATCAACAATATCGTCCCTTCTTCCATCGACGACCTATCCACCTCACTGTTCTCTTGACATGTCTAAACCATGTTAATTGTTTTCTCTCGACCTCGTCAACGACGTTCATAGGGTTTTAAACCTCGTTCAAAAAGTTTTTAAGCAGTTTGTAAAAAAATTTACATATTATTATCAGTCACATAGTAAAAAGTATCCCATATAGGCCTATAAATGTCTATAGAAATATACGTAATTTAAAACGCTACGTATTTGGTAGACTATGTTAGGCTTTCACGGCCCGGCGTCAACTCTGTTAATGTTAGTTTGATAATTCTCCGGGCTATTAGGCCGTGGTGCGATGCTGCTGCATAAAACAGACGTTTCGGTTAGACCGTGGTGCGATGCTGCTGCATAAAACAGACGTTTCGGTTAGACCGTGGTGCCATGCTGCTGCATAAAACAGACGTTTCGGTTAGACCGTGGTGCAATGCTGCTGCATAAAACAGACGTTTCGGTTAGACCGTGGTGCGATGCTGCTGCATAAAACAGACGTTTCGGTTAGACCGTGGTGCAATGCTGCTGCATAAAACAGACGTTTCGGTTAGACCGTGGCGCAATGCTGCTGCATAAAACAGACGTTTCGGTTAGACCGTGGTGCAATGGTGCTGCATAAAACAGACGTTTCGGTTACGCTGTGGTCCAATGCCGCCAAACAAACGTTTCGGCCCCACCGTTGGAGGCCATCTTCAGTGTACGACTTGAGCAGCAACTAGGTATAGTACGTTGTTTCCACAGTACTGTGGCAAAAGACTGGCAAAAATGTATTAATTTCATTTTATATCTTTTGCCATAGTAGGTACTGTGGTCAACTGGTGAAGAAAGTACCAGTTGTTGCTCAAGTCGGTACACTGAAGATGGCCTCCAACCGTGGTACCGAAACATCTGTTTTATGCAGCACCATTTGACCACGATCTGACAACCCGGAGAATTGTCAAACAAGTATTAACAGAGTTAAACTATACGCATAACGCCTGTTATTTAGGCGTTATGGTTATAAATTTAACTAAATAAATGCTTTGTTAGTTATTTTCAGTGTTTATTGCATCATGATAATAACAACTGTCTGATTTAAAATTGATATTTTATTTTTTTAAATAGTAAAATAGTTAGGGTTTTCGTAACTTTTGTTTTACGGCTTTTCACTTTTTAAAGTACAGAAATGCCGTGGCATAGACGTGAGGTCATCTCCTCGTGCTGTTTCTCGGCTAACGCTAAGAATCATGCATACGAAGGACTTTACTGACAGCATTATTAAAAATAAAATTTATTAACTTCATATTGTTTAATAAACAAATCTTTTTCGTTCAAAGTAGTGAGCGAGTTCAGTAGTTGAGGGAGAGCTTACATCTGCCCCGTATCGTCTACCACAGAGTCGCGATGTTTACACAAATAGGGGAAAAAAAGATAATAATCTCGAGTATAAAAGTCGAATTTTACAGCACAACTGTTGTATACGATGATGGGGTTACCCTTCAAAGCGTTCCAACCGGTAGTTGTCTGGTCGCTAACGAACGATCAGTACGTGGAAACGTAACACTGACCACGTGAAACCGAAATTAACCCGTGCGAAACTGAAACTTAATTGGGCACAGAACATGATCATTATACTACTATTACTGACGTTTAATTAGTCACTAACCGTGAGGAAAGTTGTTACATAAATTCCACCGACCGTGGTTACGTAAAATTGTACAATTAATTTTGTTTTAAATAACTTTCCTTCATTTTATACGTTGAGTTTACTAATCGAGTTTACGCATATGGGTGGCGTATACAGACCGTTGAATTTCACTCCAGTGTAAACTAGAAATCGCTTACAACGATACTGAAGAAGTTTTAATTCGATCAATATAAACCAATATAATTCGTAATATAAGTTTATTACGTACTTAGGGGTATGAATTGCCGAACCTGAAAAATAATCGCAAAAGCAATATCGCTATGAAAGATTTACCGTACCGTATATCGATTTACCATAAAGTATCGATATAGTATACTTTAGATAACAACACTTCGCTTTAGCAAATACTGCATTTGCACAAATACATTTCTAGAGACACAACCATTGAAATGTGATTTTTGAGTCGAGCAGCTGAAAAAAGTAAGAGAGAACGAAATAGGCATATGACCATCATAAATCTGTACCAGCAGGAATCAGTAATTGAGTTAGTAGACAGAATATTACCGCAGTGGTTTGGTGACATAATGACGATGGGCGAAAGGAAGCTAAAGGTCGTCATGTAAGCATGCTCAGACGGAGGGAGAAGAAGAGGTAGACCAATTCTGGAATGAGTCGACCATTTTGAGAAGTTGGCTAATAGAAGGAAGATGACCTTGTTAGAGAACAAATGCCTCTCCCAGAATAGAAGTCAGTGTCGGAAGTGACTAAAGGACTCCGATGCTTCACGGAAAAAACGGGATGGAAATAATAAAAAGAAGATCTTGGGTCTGAAGGGTACACTGTTTTCAGAATCACTCGTGAATATGCGATTCTTTAGAGTTTACAATATAAGAATTAAAGAATATCACAGATAAGAACTGACAGAAACCGATAAATTGTTTTGTTAGTTTCATTTTGAGTGATGACGGCATTAGGGATAAACTACATACACGTATTGCCCATGAACGATACAATCCAGAAATGTCGCCTAGAATGGTCGCAACGTCTGGACAGAATGGATGATAGACGGTTACCTAAAGTAGCGTGTAGTAGCTTTGGAACAAGGAATGTACGAGTAGGGTGACCGAGAGCAACATGGGGAGGTGTACTGTGAAATAGAGGTGTGCTAAACTAGTATTTGAAAATAACAGGTACGAACGATAGCGTTCCAAAAAAATAACACGTACAAATACCTGTTATTATATACCTATTATACATACTGTATACCTGTATTATATAATTTGTTATAAGAAATAAATTGAAACTAAAAGTATTAACAGTGTTACTTTACACTGTGACTTTATTAACCTGTTACTGTTTAAAAGAAAATAAGAAACAAGAAAATGTATATGCCTCTTTGAAAATACTAATTCAAGTGTTCACTAGAAGTAAACAAACTGACATAGATTTAATATTAAATTATCGATTCCATTTTGGTTAGACAAATCAATTGGGGCACTCAGGCAATGAAATTAGAGTGCACGTAATAGAACAATAAAAATGCAAAAAAATTTACGTGAGATGTGCAGTGAAGTTAAAATCATCTCCGAAATCACATTAACAAAAAGTACTATATGGCCTATCAACCACTCTGTAGGTTATAGCACAATATAATTCGCTTTTATTTTACCTAGTATAATACCTAGGTAAGAATTACCTGGTGACTAGTATAATATATAATTTGTTATTATAATCTGTATTATATATCTGCATAACACACGAGAATAAATGTAACATCAGTATGAATTATTTTCATTTATTAAAAACAGCTTCCTCTCTTTGGCATAGAGATATTCTGAACCTCGCTGTTTTGGTTCGTTTCGTACTTGTATGGCAATCGGCACATGCGCAGAAACAAAATTCAGCACCAAAAAGTGGCTTCTTACTCGTGTACTCGTAATACTCCTAATACTTGTGGTACTCGTTTACTTGTTGCTACTTGTGTACAGGTAATACTTCTAATACTTGTAGTAGTCGTTTGTGCAATACTTGTGTACTTGTTTACTCGTTAGTTACGTAGGGTGATTGAATCGGAACAGGTATTTCAACTTTTCAGTCACTGTTATTTCCGTTCCACAAAAATATTGTTCCAAAATACCTGTTATAGATATATCGGCTCACCGACGCTGTGAAGACGGAACAGGCAATGTGCCTACTCCGTGAAGTAAAGAAGAAGATGAAGAAGTTTGAGTGATAAGGTAGGAGAAATGAAACTAGTTCTTATCGCTTATAATAGGTACCATTAGGATTGTCTGAAGATTAAGCAAAATAATCGGTTTTTGCAACAGTTACAAATCCTACTTTATTAAACTTTTTACCTGTACAGGAGGGCGAAAATCCGAAAAAACCCACCTTACTGGATCCCATAATGTGTTTGTCTCAGCACAGTGGTTTGTTGCAAATACACATAATCACGCGATGGTAGAAAGACATTCAGTTTCTGTGTGCTCGCCTTAATCTACAGTAGATAAACATTATAACCAACATAACATATGTGAGTAATACGATTACGCTCATAACGGTTTCTTTCATTCATTACCAACTGTAGCCTTGAGTACACGAAAGAATGTATCTTTCACAGCTCCGAGACAGCTTTGTCCCATTCATCAACCGGTCTAGTACAAACGCACAAGCGTTACGCTAGTTAAAATTAAATATTAAAAAATGCCATTACTTTCTATACCGTACCGAGACGAATCGCAACGACAACAAATATGTATGTACTAAGCGGGATGACCTTAAACTGGTCACTGGACGAAGGTCGCCGGTAATGGATACGCATAGTGTCGTGCAGGCCTTGTCATTCGATACACATTCCGTTGTATATAGGTTGTACTTTATGGTTTCAATTAATAACTATTATTATTTAACTATCGTTTTTCTCATCAAACTTGAAATCACAAGTCACAGTAGAATCTCGCTAGTTCACCTGGAGTGAGACTATTCTCTGAATCAATGAAACTTCGACTGAACTGAACAAAATTAGTTCGAATAAAATGGGAATGAACATGTTGATTTTAACAACACGACTCCTTTCCTATATAATAAAATACGGCAATTGCTTTTTCGTTTCATATTTCATCTTAATTCAATTGCTATAATTGATGAATTTTTGCAGCCATTTATGAACCTTTCTAACAGTATAGCCATGTCCTAAGGCTTTCACGGCTGCCGTCAACATTGTGGTCGTGGTCTACTGCTTCTGTTAATAACAAACGTTTCGGCTCCACCGTCGAAGTCAATCTTCAGTGTAAAAAACGATTAACAAATTAGCACGGCTTTCGCCAATTCACCCCAGTACTGAGGTATAGATTATTATAGTGGTACTGGGGCGAACACAGTGCCAATTTGTAAATCGTTGTTTATACTGGAGATGGCCACCGATGGTGGGGTCGAAACTTCTGTTTTCAATAGAATCAGTAGACCACGGCCTAATAGCCTGGCAGGTAGCAATTTCAACAGTACAGCCAATATTAGATCGCTTTGTAGGTGTAAGATCGCTTACATTGCTTTTATTACTTTCAAGCACACGCTTGCCTTTTTACTTTTAAATGCTGCCACTGCTTGCTGAGCCATTTCTGAATCCATTTTGACTTCCGTACTCTGAACTTCCGTATTGTTCTTTGGGACTGACCAAAATATTTAGTTTTATTTTCACGCTTACAGTGGTCCTTCCACTTGTGTTTATATGTTTAATGTGATATTTTCATTGCTGCATATTTATTAAGGGATCGTTTATTTTAATTGACGATGCCCAGTTTTAATGCTTTTACAAAATTTGGGACCTTTCACTACCCTGAAATTCTGAACTATCACTGCATAATAAACTGTTATTATACAAACAAAATTTGAAACCGATGTGTGGGTTTACGGTATGCAACTTTGCGGTTCCACAGAGAAATTCACATCAAAATAATCCAGACTTTTCAAAAGTAAAGTACAGTAATCCGTAGTATTGTTGATGCACCTTTATATGTAAGGGACGATGACATCTATCGGGACCTGGAAATACCTGTGGTTAACGATGAGATCAAACGGTTTGCAGCAAATGAACAAAGAGTTCAAACGTTTATAAACTAACGGAACTACTCTCAGAACCATTGCTTTAACATTGTGTTAATTACCATCGAAATAATGAAGTGCTACAACTTCTTGATAATGCTGGACTTGTTCGGCGATCGCAGAGACGGAAACCGTTCGAACTGGTGTAGGAAAGTGAAGTGTTTTAAGAAACATCTACACATGAACGAAGTGTAAACTATAGTAAGGATTGCGCCAATGGGAGCATATTCTACACACTGCTAACATAGTGAAATATAAATAAATTATAAAAATTACCGAATACAAGAAGTTCTATAAATTTCCTTTCCTAACTGATATTTTTCGTATGGCTAATTGAAATTTCTGAAGCCATATTTAGTGATGTGGTCCTACGCGATTGCGAGAGATGGCAACCGGATAGATGCCTTTTTCTTTTTTTGCTTTATAATTTCTGAAGGGAATGTTGACATTTTATAGGAATACATATAACGTAAGAACTATAGCCTATTATTGCTACGAGAGGATTAAATTGACGCCTTGCACGTCTATTGACGCCTCGCACGTCTATTGACGCCTCGCACGTCTATTGACGCCTCGCACGTCTATTGACGCCTCGCACGTCTATTGACGCCTTGCACGTCTATTGACGCCTTGCACGTCTATTGACGCCTCGCACGTCTATTGACGCCTTGCACGTTTATTGACGCCTTGCACGTCTATTGACGCCTCGCACGTCTATTGACGCCTTGCACGTCTATTGACGCCTCGCACGTCTATTGACGCCTTGCACGTCTATTGACGCCTCGCACGTCTATTGACGCCTTGCACGTCTATTGACGCCTCGCACGTCTATTGACGCCTCGCACGTCTATTTGCGCGGCATAATTTCGGAACGCTCTGGATTGTTCGAGATACTCCTTCCAGATGTTACACAACTATTCTACCGGCATCCAGGCCCGCTATGTCACTAGCAAGCTAGGCGGCGTAGTATAAATACTGGATTTCGAAGCGACCGAGTTCAGCTCGATGATCCCCCATAAGCCATCTTCTATCCCCGCTGCCGACCTTGGGCGGTTTGCCTTCCCATCCTTCCTACCTACACCGCGTCCGTGCCGGAGCACGGTGATAGACGGGGGTTCGCTTGCCTTTGGAGTGCCTTGTGAGTGCTTCCTCCTCTTCTGTTCTGTCCCGTGCCTCGGGATTGCCAAACGGCAGCCTCCGGAGACTTTTCCTGGGCCGGTTTGAGGCGCTCCGTCCTTTATGGGCGAGCAATTAAAGCCTCCAAATCGAAAGTCTTTGAAGACACCCCCATTTTCCGCTGTTGCGAGTCTCTTCGAAGTCCAGAGTCTTACAAGGTAACATCTATTTCCATCCCTTTAAAATAAAATTACAAGAAGGTTCCAATCCGGCAAAGCGCGAGTTCAAGGTAACAAGCAGGCAACAGACAGTCGTCAGCTTCGCCTGGACACTGCGACCACCGGAGCACATCAAGCTGCTGCTCCGCACACTTGGACTTGGCCGAGTTCAGTTTTAGACCAGCGATATTACAGTGAGACTCGGAGTGTTTGTTTGTGACTGGCGGAAAGTGATTCGTGTATTAATTGCTACGAGACTGTAATAAGGTACATTTAATGTAGTATGTTGGCCAATTTAACTTCAGTTACTGTATAAGAGTGCCTTTGTTAACCATAACTGTTGTCTATAATTATTGGTGTCAGTTATTCTGTTTCTACTGAACAACACGACGATCCGTGTGATCGTCGTAACATTATTATTATATTTATTAATTTACTAATCTATTCTGGTTACTATTTCTCCCTCAAACAGCGTCAAAGCCCACTGTGGACTTGGCTCTTAGTGTGCATTCTCTAAGCCCGTATTCAGGTCCTGAGATTTTGTGTCTTATGTCGCAGTTAAATGAAACCTCGACTTTCCTTTCTGACTCCAGTCTGGTTTATGAAACAAGTTCCTTTCTTCCAAGGTCATTCTCCTCTTTTCTTAGCACAAATTAAGTCGGTCTAACTCGATCCTTCTCGATAACTTTGTTTGAGTCTATCCTATTGGTTGTACTTTGATCTCCAATCTTAAATACCTCCCGTATAGACAGCCGCAAAGTTTGTCTCTCTACGCTGTTGAGCTCAGCAATGAAGACGGATTGTAATTAAACGTCAAAAAGCTACACAGAAATGACGTCATGATTAAACGCTGACACAGTCACAACTGGACAAAAACAACTCGTTCAATGCGTCCTTCCGCTGTCTCAAACCAATGACACAAACCAATCAGCGGAAAGGATGAAACTGACAGAAGCACGAACGGAAAAGTAGGGCGATACTGAAAACGATTGCGAAAGAAAACTTGATAAATCAATAAATAACCGACGGCCGTGGTGATAAAATTGACAAAAGAAATGGAATTGCAAGGATAAATAAAATAGTAATTGACAACAGCGAATAAATTATTACATTGCAAACTAGCACAACAATGATTAAGTGATAAGCCTCGGACTGTGGTTGACCTCATACGGCTGATTGCCGATTGTGTAAAACATATTGGAATTGACAAATTGAATTTTCCCACTCGTTCGTACAGTTTTTACAATAGCAGCTGTAAGTTTGCAAATCTACATTACGTATATCTCTGGAAGAAAGAAAAATGTTTATCCAATTGTGAAAAGAACAGAACTGCTTCCAATACTCTGCTAGCTAAAGAAGAGTTCACTCACACCTTACAAAAAAAAATTTACGACTTTTGCTAAATTATAGTAACTTTAAAAAACTCCATAAAATTTGTGAAAGTTTTTTTAAAATACTCACAACTAAGCTGGAAATTTGAAAAAGACTTGAATCGGGTTAGTTGAACTTACGATCCCTGGACTTTTGACTTCTCGGACAACAGATTTGCGGATATCAGCATATAATAACACAAAAGATACCACAACATACAAGGACGGAATCTGTGATAGAATGAGTGAAGGAATTCTATGCGCCCTATGAAGCGTTATCTCCTATACTAGGAAACAGATACTGCAGTTGCTGAGGCATATCTTAAGAACGGAAGGCAACAGAATAACAAAACTCTACAAGGGCCCACCAGGCTGAGTGTAGCCTGGAAAAGAAGATGTTAGCTTCAATAAAGTACGGAAAGATGTTTGCTCAAATTGGGCGTCCGAACTAAACATCTGACGAATATTCTACATTAGGTCTGTTTCTTGAAGAAGTTTGTCTTGATTAATACCGTTTCACACCATACCATTTTAAAGTGTAGCTTTGCTTTCGGAAATTACCAAAAGACAACGTTTTTGGTAAATAAGGCTATTTGATTATGGCTTATGTTACCTCTTACGGCTTAGTTTTTATGTTCATGTTCATAAAAAGATAACTCAATAGCAAATAACAAATGATCCAAAGCGTCTTCATTATAAATCTCACTCATTACGGTTTTAAAAAAGCGGAAAAGATAGAAAAAGGGGTGTGTCATTACCAGTCCTAAGATCGATGTCTCATCTAGCAAGCGATAAGAAATTAAAGAGTAATAAGTTTGTTAAAAAAAAACATCGGTCCATTTAACTCAGGATGGTAGAACCTAGTTGTAGAGCACCTCGATTGAAGTTATAAGTTACACCTTCACTTGGAGTCACCGTTTTTCAAAGCTATAAAAAGTTTGTTTCCAACGGTGGAGACTCGTAAATAACCTAGGAGACGGGTCACTGAGTGAAATCCAAGTCGGATCTAAGGTATACAGGATCGGAGTTAAATCTTAATATAATTGTTAGCCGGAATTACGAAGAGTACTTATTGCACGGAGGACAACCGTGAAATAAAAACAGGCCTTGAGCTTATTCTATGAAGATGACAAAATCGACGTTTAAAAAAAAATCAGAGGCATTCTAGTCGCAAATTCATAAATTCATAATGTGGCAGGCGGACAATTTCAGTGCCTGGAGAAGTGGTTGGAGAGGTTTCGTCACGAAATTCTAGCAGAGTTGCCATCGCAAAGGCAAGACTCCACTCGTTTGTTTGTTTGTTAAGTGACTAATGAATAAAACTTGGAATTAGCATTTATTTGCTTAGAACTCTTATTTTGAAACCATCATAGTCTGGACTTCATATCCCGAACCCATCATTCCCGCTGTCTTCCGTTTGGTTTATATCTGTTTGCTTTAACTGGCGACCTTACTTCGTTCATTCTCTCTGTGTAATCATTCCGTCTATGATTCCTTATTCACGAAGGCTGTACATTTTTATAACGTTATCCTTATATTTTCGTCTCTCAATGTGTCCGACGACTGCATCCTTCGTAGAAGTTTCATGCTTCAACCTGGATTCAACTTTCACTGTTACCTACATTTCGCTCCCATATACTAGTAAATCCACTGGAGTCGTCTTATACAACTTAATATATTTTTTCGTACTTTTTCCTCTTCTCCCTCCCTGCGATCTGTTTCACCCCCTGCCCTGGTACTCAGTTCTTCAAAATTCTGCTTAGAGTTCCACAAATACGAAAAAACTTATTTCTCCCTCACTATCCTCACTGTAACCATAATCTATTTCACAGCCTACGTAATTGTGGTGGCTGACCTGCTTTCGTGTTCTGTTGTCAAAGAAAATCTTGGTTCTTACCAGTTTCCGACCCATAAATGGGATCGTTTTCAATTTTTTCGTGGATATTGTCATGTTTACGCTTTTTTTTACGGTGTCGGCCAATTCACCCAAGTGATGAGAGAGAGACTAGTCACCTGTAGTCATCACTGGGGTGAATTGGCCGACACCGTGACAATTCACCCAAGTGATGAGAGAGAGAAACTAGTCACCTGTAGTCATCACTGGGGTGAATTGGTTGACACTGTGACAATTTTTACCGAACTGATGGTCTACGATGGTGAGGCCGAAACGTCTGTCTACATCGACTCTAGGCCACAGCCTAACAGCCCAGCCAATAATGTCTGTCTACATAGACTCTAGGCCACAGCCTAACAGCCCAGCCAAACGTCTGTCTACATCGACTCTAGGCCACAGCCTAACAGCCCAGCCAATAATGTCTGTCTACATAGACTCTAGGCCACAGCCTAACAGCCCAGCCAAACGTCTGTCTACATCGACTCTAGGCCACAGCCTAACAGCCCAGCCAATAATGTCTGTCTACATAGACTCTAGGCCACAGCCTAACAGCCCAGCCAATAATGTTTCCAAATGTGTGGACGCCGGCTGTGAAAGCCTTGGGAACTCAATACGTTTACGGTAGTAATAACAATATTTTACTTAACTGATATTATTTAAAATGATCGTGAAATTAAAAAACTCGCGAAATGTTACGGATTCATGGGTGTTAGGACTTACAGAATGTTACAAACCGAATATGTGGAGCTTTTATAGGATTTCATTTTTACAACACCGTGTGTTTCATCTTTCGCATTATGATGACTTCCCGGTACAGTTAAAGCATCGTTTCTCCAGATGTTCTTGCCCCAACCCTAGAGTTAACCATCGAAATTTCTCCTTTCTTTCTTCCCTCACCCTGCGCACGCTACTTGCTGCTGTTTTTCCCCTGTCACCGGCACTCTGCCTCGGGGAGAGCGACCGACTCCTCAAGGCGTTTGCCTGCTGGACTTGACTCGGTTCCAGCAACAGTACCATACATTATAGTCTACTTCCCCCGCCATCTAGCGAACGATCGTGTTGGCGGTTATCCAGTCCAGTATCAGGTACCTGTATACTGTACCATAACCATGTTTATCATGTGGCAATCATGCCACAAGTGCAAAGACACCCCGCTACAATGACGCAACGCAAAGCTTAAGGTAAGTGTCATATGCACGAATACAGTCAACTGAGTAGATGATCACACGGCAGCTCGTTGGGCGGAGTACCTGCGTTTGTAACGGTAGAAATCATAGATTCGATGACGATGACATTAGGATTCGTAACAAACAGGAATTATGGAAATTCGTTGAATTCACCTTGTGTAGTCTAAGAACAGTGAACATTGAAACGAACACTTATTAAGATCTACAGCTTTCTTCAGACAGCAGATAAATAAGTGCGTTTCCCATAATATCATTTATATTATATGACCATTTAAAGTCAAAACATCAGCATTTATATATACTGCGGCGGAGATAATTTATCGGCTTATTTTTCTCATTTTACTCTAATCGTTTTGAGACCGCAGAATAATTTACGAGTTTCTCAGCCGCGAAGTTCATTTCTATTACGTCTAAATATGGTTAAGCTGTAGTGACTTTTTTAATTTAATGGCATAAATTGTTTTCTGCACGCATATGTCGGGCTGTGCTTATTTACGGTGCGGTACTGGATCTGAAGAACTAGTAGTAGTTTTGGCCTGATTCCGCTTAATTGGGCATGAAATCTTCTTTTTATGGATTTCCCCACTGTTTTACCGTTATGGCGACACGTTCCTACCCGCTTGGAAAGAGTAATGAACAAACATGGAAAAAGACAGTTGTAGAAAAATCAGGCGCGGATCTGAGTCGTTACTAACTCAGTTCAATATCTTGTAGTTCTCCCTAATGAAAGGTAGAGTGCAACAGCAGAGACATTTACATCACAAAAACTCGTACATCCGTATTTAGAACGTTGATTACAACGTCTGCTATTAACGTCTGGAGAATTTCATCAAATGATTTTTGCTCACTCTCTCTCTCTCTCTCTCTCTCTCTCTCTCTCTCTCTCTCTCTCTCTCTCTCTCTCTCTCTCATTCTCTCTCTCACTCTGACATAACGCGTACCTTGGTCTCGTCATGCGGCCGTATTTCGTAAATTCCATCTACTTTCACTGCAAAGCGCCCATCTAATTGGATAACCTCTGACTTATTGCACACTCGTATACAGACATACATCAACTGTCCGCCTAAATACATATTCGAATGTTTCTCTTTCACTCGTCTGTCTCCTTTTACGTGTCGGTTTTTTCTTTTTCATACCGACGACTGCCCTTAGCCTCGCTCTTCACTTTCCACCGTTACCTCATTTGTTGTCCGACTTCCACAAGTGGATAAAAAATTACGTTCATAATTTTGCAAACGCTCGCTTGCGAAAACTAACTTTTTTGTCAGACTTCTTCGTTCTTAATTATACCACGACTTGTAGTGTTATTAGGTTTTATCATTAAAATAAAAATTAAAAATAAAGTTTTCCCACGTATTCTGCCGACACAGATTCTGCTCAACAAATGCCTCTCATACTGAAACAAAATATAGGTATGGAGAACCATACATGACTTCCATGTTCTAAGATTTATATTTAAAACCATTTACTTGAATTCGGTTTGATAATTTCTAAAAAAATATCGCCCACCCTCAAACGATTTTCACTATTTATAGATATTTTTGTTATTATACGGTAGTCGTTGAATATAATGTTATTTTCGAGTCTCTTTATATATAAAAATTAGGTATTTTATTCTCATAAAGAAACTGAACTACGCAGATAATCATCCCTCCTCCCCAACCGATCCCCCACCATTAATAATATTTACACTTTCACAGAGTAATAGTTTTATCGTGTGTAATTTCTAAGGTGTCTTCTTATCCTTCAAAATTAAATATTCGTATTTTACTTGATTTCAGCACAGCAATTTTCAAAAAGTCACCCCCTCCCCATTCAAATACTCACTACATTTATGATTATCTCATGTACCATTTTACAGTGGATTAATATGACTTTATTTTCGGGGCACTTATTTATTAAAATTGAGTACTTTACTTTTGTTAAAACACAAAACAATGGAGGTAAACTACGCCTCCCTCCTAACCGAACAACCTGGTTGCGTGGCAACAAAATTATTTTATTTTTAACAATTAGTACCATTGTTTGAAAAGTGTACATGACTTTTTAAGTACAGTACTTTACTATTGTTAAAACGTAAAACGTTGCAGATAAACTACCCTCCCCCTAAATCGATCTTCACTAAAATCAAGACGCCTTGAGACCTCTACAACTCGGGTACATATGCAAAACTTATTTAATTCTGTTTAAATTTTCGGCAGTTATCGTTCGCCATAGAAAAATTATACACACAAACACAGACACAAACACACACATTTAGGAAAATGACTTTTCTTCATGTTTTGAGGGTAGTACAATCAGAATCAGTTCTTGTCTGGAACACGATATTTTCGCAAACACCATACTTCCATTACTTCCACCTTACGGAACATGTAAGTAAAATTACACATTATTTACACAGAAAAAATGTAAATTCTTGTGTGTTTTGAAAACGAACAAATACTGCATAATTAGGTAGAAATAAAACCGGGCTGTTAGGCCCTGGTGGGTCGGTTGCTGATAACTTGCGACATAGTCGGCTTACGTTTCGACCCCAGCTCCCGGGAATCTTCTTCAGAGCCGCACAGCGACAGAGAACACGCGTACGGCGGATGTTAGCCGAACATTACCCAAATACTTTTACCGGGTACAAGTAACTACCCGGGAGAATATCCCCGGTGGCTGGGATCTAAACGTAAGCCGACTATGTTTTTATTTCAACTTAATAGTGTTGTTACCGGCCGTGTAAGCCTACCTTATAAAACCTACTGCATAATTATGCAAGTTAGAGCGATCTATTGAAATTTGTTAATCAGAAATTATTCGGGAAAAGAACAAAGACAGGAACACAAGTATCTAGGGATGAAAATTACGGCCAGTGGGAAGCAAGACAAAGAAATACAAAATCTAGAATTAATTTGGGAAAGATGGTTATATCTACATTAAATAGAATCCTGTGGGATAAGCAAATTACAGAGGAAACTAAACCCAAAATATTTAAAACCATTGTAAGAAGTATCATGACTTACGGCTCAGAAGTTTGGATTACCAATAAACACGCGAGAACAAAATTAATGACAGCAGAGATGGACTTTTGGAATTATGGAATGGACCCCACCAGGAAAAAGGAAAAGAGGAAGACCATTTATCACCAGGACAGAAGAAATTCAGTCTATATTGAGGGAACGAGAAATTGAAGAAGATCTTTGGATGAACAAGCAGCAGTGGAAGATGAGAGTTCAATCAATTCTGTAATCTTTGGTTCCGGAAAATGTGTAAACATTGTACAGCCGGAATAATAAAAAAAAAAATTAAACGCACGTTCCAAGTACGAGTTTCATAAGTTGATAGTGAATTTCTCATCGTGTTTGTTTGTTTGTTTGTTTAGATGTTGCCCAGCCTCAGGGGACGGACTGGAAGACAGACGAGATCGCAACCGTCGGAGAGCTACTGCTGGATATCACAGCACAGCTTACTAAGCGGTAAGTCTTACTGCTCGTCTCTCACCCTCTCTAGGTTTCCTTTTTATACGTTTATTTATGCAATCTGATAATACATACCAATAAGCATAATTGATATGAGTACTTCGGCTTGCTCTTCTGTGGTACGTAAGCCTTAACCACAGTTCAGTGGTCACTGACTACGAAACCTTTGTCAGTGTTTTGCAGCCTTCTGCACTGAAGATGTCCGTCGAAGACACAACCGAAACGTTTGCACAAAACAACCATGGACTACGGCCTTACAGCCCGGCAAGCTCCGAAGTACTCATATCATTGAAGTCGGCCGTGAATGCCTCAGGCAGAATAATCATAATTGTTCACATAACACATGGCATGCAGAGAACTAGTCCATTGACTAGTTCTCTGTATGAGTATCTAAAAGTAATACAATGTGTACAATATATTTAGAGTTAGGATCTAGGTAAGTCCAACGGACATGTTAACTTTATTTAATCGTCTTGTGTGCAAGCTGTTGTCTAGTAGATTTATGGCTAAAGGATTTGTGTGCTGAAATTCAAGCCGTTTCACATATCTTTCGCTGAACATGGTAACGGTTCCACTGACTGAGGGCAAGTCTTTGTTGCTGATGAACCACGATACGTTGGTTCTCTATGTTTCTGTCTATAGCTATCTATCTAACAACCCTATCTTCCTATCTCGAGGAAGAATTACCAAATTCTGGAGTAACCACAATCAGGCTGATGCTCAGATTCAAGTCCCTTCTCTTTCTATCCTATTACTTATACGTACAATGAGACGAACATGTTCAAAGAATTCGCAGGAATCGATTTATTCTTACAGCACTGAATTAAAAATATAGAGAAAGAATAAACGTGTAGACCGAGAAGAGTAGGGTAGAGTATTAGGCGGACAGGTGTGCGTCTATTGTCTGGTGAAAAGAAGAAGATGGTGGAAACTGTAACTTATATGGTCAGCAGTAAGTTTGAAAAAACCCGTTCCTAGTTCGATTTTTTAATGAACCTTGCCGATGTACTTCCTTAACAGCCGTCACCTATTTTGTCTCCCGTAGGTATATAGAAAGAGGTGCAGTAGTTCCTCCACCTTTGATAGGGAAGAAATGTGCTCATTTAAAAGAAAACCCTCAAAAAAGCAACTGCACGTATGCATTGGTGGCCGAAACAGACGTAAGACCTAATGAAGGGAGGAGGAGGAGGAGGAGGAGGAGGTGGAGGAAGAAGAAGAAGAAGAAGAAGAAGATGATTATGATTATGGAGGTGGTGGGGAGGGGGATTAGTGACGAATTAGTGAAATAGACGAATTAGTGAGGGAGTAAGAAACAAACCCAGTAAAGACAATAAAAAATGTTTCTAAAATGTTTTATTACAACATTAGCAATGTACAGTAGCCTACTAATGTTATGCTCGAACATATTTATTGCTGGAAATTTTCAAACTCAAACAAGATAAACACTGTAACTGCAAAAAGATTTGCTTAATGATTGTGAAAAAATCTATAATTTTCTTCTGTTTTTTTTCTGTCGGCCGTACTTTTCAAAAGTCAAATTATCTATTTGGCGCAATGACATTATTTTAGGCAGTTCTGCTTCATCTTGGCCTTCGTACCACTTGATTTCTGTAGTCAGTGACTGAATGGCCTCCTTATTAGAGACTGGAGGTTTTATTGCCTGGTCATCTTCTTCATCATTAGCATCTGTGGATACGTAAACAATTACATGATCACTAAACATTTCATAGCCTACATCCGGTGAGTCTATTTGACACCAATTTTTGAAGTGCTCTTCATTCAAACTTTTAAAAGCTGGTAGGGAATAGCAGATACCTAACAATTCCGATGCGGGGTCAAGACCTTCTGATTCTGTAGAATTCAGATGATCGTAACTTATTCCAGGCAGATTTTAAAGTGTTTTCCGGAATATTTTGTCAGGCATCAGCAATCCGACTGAATTTTCGGAAACGTATTACGCTGTAACAACACAACACAACACTTATTGTTCGCCGTGAACACAAGTACGAAACACCCATTCTCGGAAACGTATTACGCTGTAAGACACAACACAACACTTATTGTTCGCCGTGAACACAAGTACGAAACACCCATTCTCGGAAACGTATTACGCTGTAACGACACAACACAACACTTATTGTTCGCCGTGAACACAAGTACGAAACACCCATTCTCGGAAACGTATTACGCTGTAACGACACAACACAACACTTATTGTTCGCCGTGAACACAAGTACGAAACACCCATTCTCGGAAACGTATTACGCTGTAACGACACAACACAACACTTATTGTTCGCCGTGAACACAAGTACGAAACACCCATTCTCGGAAACGTATTACGCTGTAACGACACAACACAACACTTATTGTTCGCCGTGAACACAAGTACGAAACACCCATTCTCGGAAACGTATTACGCTGTAACGACACAACACAACACTTATTGTTCGCCGTGAACACAAGTACGAAACACCCATTCTCGGAAACGTATTACGCTGTAACGACACAACACAACACTTATTGTTCGCCGTGAACACAAGTACGAAACGCCCATTCTCGGAAACGTATTACGCTGTAACGACACAACACAACACTTATTGTTTGCCGTGAACACAAGTACGAAACACCCATTCTCAGAACCAGTACCTTCCGTAATCGTTTCTCCTGGCTATTATTAGAATCCCGGCTACAATCAGCAAGTTTCTGGTTTACCCTGGCTTAGAGCGTATATGTTCCTCGCTTGTTAATAAAGAAAAATAAAAACAAGCTTGAGTGGGTGACGAATTACAGAGGGAGACGAATTAGTGAGGTTCCACTGTATTAGTAGTAGTAGTAGTAGTAGTAGTAGTAGTAGTAGTAGTATTTAGAATATCCTCATTAAAATACACAAAGCCTAGATCGTTAGTTTTTACAAGGTTCACGCAGTTGTTAACATTACTTACAAGTGTTTTCTTACGGGCTCCAACAAGAGCGAGCGGTGTGAATGACATGACACTTATGGTCAGTGCCTGTTACATAAGTGGTCTGCACCGACACACACACACACACACACACACACACACACACACACTTACACATCTGCTCTCACTCACTAATAATAAAACCGGTAGCAGTAAAAATAATACATAGTTAGGTATGCCTCTGTGTGTGTGTGTGTGTGTGTGTGTGTGTGTGTGTGTGTGTGTGTGTGTGTGTGTGTGTGTGTGTGTGTGTGTGTTTACAAAGTGTGCCAGGAAGTCAAGTGACTGGGTCAAGTGTTTATAGAAAACCGAAAAGTGAACCTACTGAAAGATGGCTATTACGAAGATTGTGTGTGTGTGTGTGTGTGTGTGTGTGTGTGTGTGTGTGTGTGTGTGTGTGTGTGTGTGTGTGTGTGTGTGTGTGTGTGTGTGTGTGTGTGACGCTCACGCCCACGCGCAAAGTCTTACTACTGATTTCAACATAGGACATTTTCGTGTTTTCAAGTAGACAAAGTGTTTAAATTTGACTACTCGAAACAAGGAAGGACCCCGTTACGTTACTGGTTCTCAAGTGTTTATAGAAAACGTACTACACGTGGTACTAAACGCCAACGCCTCAATCGATACACACATGTTTGACGTGTGAAACTAGCTCTCTTCACTCTGAACAAAATTCAACGTTTCCGTCAACTGACGCGTTCTGTGAAATTGGTTTCGTAACGCGGACGTGTTCACAGACGTGAGAAAGGAAAAGCAAAAACTCTTCAGAGTCGTCGAAATTCTAAACACTGATGATGGACACCAGTCATCCCAAAGCGTTATACGTACGAGCAGATTATCGTTATACTACTATAACAATAAAAACAAAAGAATAACAAAATTACATCTGCCACGACAAGGTAAATGACAGATACGTTTTGACCGAATACATCCACTGCAGGCAAAAAAAATAATTACTACTACCACTACTACTACTATTAATACTACTAACCCTCCCCTCTCCATGATCATCATCATTATCAACAAATCTTCTTCTTCTTCTTCTTCTTCTTCTTCTTCTTCTTCTTCTTCTTCTTCTTCTTCTTCCTCCTCCTCCTCCTCCTCCTCCTCCTCCTCAAGATTAGGCCGTAGGTCTGTTCTTTTGTACACAATGAATGTGTACAACCTTAAGGTGTTCTGTCGATTGGCAGGTTCCATATACGGGTATTATTGTTATCTCCGATTGCTCCTGCCCAAGGTCTGTTCTTTGGTTGTCTTGTGTCCTCTCTTCTCTTTTTACAATAAATGATACTTATATTTTAAAAAGAAGAATAATGGCTTTTTGTGGAACTGATTCCGTACGGGCAAACATTTTTATAGATGGTACTGTCCTGGAACAAGTTAGCAGTTTTCAATACCTGGGCTACAGTGTGTCTTATAATGCAAAAAACGATGTGGTGAATAAGTTGGATAAATTCAACCTTATGTGCGGGACCATCAGGCGAATCCTTAAGTCAGCAAGTAAAGGAAAACGACTAAAATTCTACAAGGTGATGGCTCTTCCTACACATCTTTATGGGTCTGAGAAATTGACTTTAACGAAAGGCCAGGCCAGTCGCATCCAAGCGGCTTAAATGAGATTTCTCAGGCACGTGGTAGGGTATACTCTCCATGATCATAGAAGAACACAGTTATACGGCAGGAACTGAATATTATGAGTATACTCGACAGGATCTCCCAGTATCGGCTGAATTGGTGGGGACATCTTTGCCGATTGGATGACTGCCGCATCCTCAAACAACTATGGAAATATAAGCCGAGGGGACGGAGAGGTGTGGGATGTCCGAGGAAGCGCTGGAGTGACCAGCTGTAATGTTTGCCTGTTTTAGACCGGAACAAACCATTCTTGGTTTAAACCTTGAAAATTATGATGATGATGATGATGAAAAAGAAAAATATATTTTTCATTGTTTTTATGTTCTGACAGTTTTATTAAATTACTGTCATCTTCAGTAATATAATATATAATAAATCGTAAATACATAAAACAACTGAAATAATTTGTTATAACAGCTGTTTTACATATACCTAATTTATTTATGTTTTCTATATATAATGGAATATATAAATTGGTAGTATCGTAGAAGTATATATGACTTTATTAAAATATTAATTTTCAAAATATTATTTCTTTTAGTATTAATTTGTATTTGTTCATCTAATAATTTACTGTTTGTTTTTTCTTTATAAATTTCAAAAATTTCCCAAAGGATCGATTTTTGATCTTAGGATATATGTTTTAATATAGTTACGTTATTTAAATTTGGGAGAGTATGTGTATTCTTAATTCAAATTTCATAGTTGCATGTGAAACAGGACAGCTTACAGCTCTTACCAGTCGGGCCTATGTCAACAGTTCGCCTCAAATGAATAATATTATTAACCTATTCATTTTAAAAATAATTATTTTAACGAATTCTACGAAGATTGAATCAAACAGGTACGTTCGATAACGGTTTGACTATAAACATTGTGACGATGTATCAATTTCGACATCTATGCACACGTATTTTATGTGTAAAAATCATCATCATTATCACCACCAACGCAAATCATTAACTTCTTATCTTTTTCTACTTCTTCTTCTTCTTTTCCAACCCCCCATCTGCTGTCGCACATTGGAGTTCTTCAGCCACCTGCCAAACTCGCTCCTTTCGTGGGTGTCCCGTTCGAGTTCTAAAAAGCTCTTCCCCATTCTGTCAGCCAGTTCCTCGATATATGCAACGAATTCCAATCTTGATCTTCTTGATCTCTCCCTCCGTCTGGGCGCGCTTCCACAGTGAGCTTCGGCTTCTTTTAGCCCACCCTCAATACAAAACCTTACAATTGCAATGCTCTTCTCTCTACTATCACGAAAACTGATTACTGCTGAGACAGATACCTGATGGTCATATCCCTAATCCGTTCACTCGTAACTCGTTCTGTCCGCCTACAAAATTTCATTTTACTGGATTGCAATCTGTTTTTGAGCTTGAAAAAAGGGGGGTTGGTGAAGATTGGTTGTATGATGAGATGGGACACGAACGATAGCGGATATTCAAGTGGACATGACCCGAAAGACGGAAAAGAGGAAGCCCGCGAAGTTCGTAGAATCATAGGCCTATTAGTGGACAATTCTATGGATAGATGTAGGTTGCGCTTGTCACATGGAGACGAGTCGTTGTGTGAAAGCCGTTTTCAAGAGGTTAAGCTGGGTACTCATTGTCAGACAGTTAAGCAATCTGGTGCTGATAATCGCAACTAGCGTCTACCTGTACGTTTTCCCGTACAGAATGTAGAAGCACAATGGTGTGGTGAAGACACCAGGGGACAACACTGCCGCTCTATTGCAGTCTAACAACTACGTCAGCAGTGAGAGATTTTGTAAACTTAACCTATAGGCCGTAACTTATTTTCGGTTTGTTTAGCGGTGTTACTACGAATGTCCTCTTGTGTTTATTAACAATTTAAGTATATGATTATAATATTTTATTTAATCGTAAAAGACAGTAACAGCATTCTCAATTATCTTAGAAATTTTGTGAGCCCTAGCATCATCGATAACAGCAATTCGAAATAATTATTACAAAATGAAATTATTTAGCAATCGATTCTGCTTTTGACGGAAAACTAAATGAACTATAAAAACAATGATAAATAACCAAAGTATTTATTAGAACTACCGTTTTTACTTCCATGTTCCTTAAGGAAATGGAAGTATGGTGATGGCAAAAAAAAATCGTGTTCGAGATTATTGCAGATTCTGATTGTACTACACTCAAAACATGAAAAAAAGTCATTTTTCAAAAAGTGTCTGTGTGTGTGTCTGTCTGTCTGTCTATCTGTCTGTGTGTGTGTCTGTGTGTCTGAGATTTTTACTATGGCAAACGATAACAGCCGCAAATTCAAACAGAATCAAATAATATTTGCATACAGCCCTGATTTGTAGAGTACTCAAGACCTATTGTTTTTGGTGAAGATCGGTTAAGGGAAAGGGGTAGTTTACCAGCAACGGTTTTTTTTAAATCAAGGGTAATTTTTTCTATGGCAAACGATAACAGCCGCAAATTCAAACAGAATCAACTACTCTTTTGCATACAGCCCAGAATTGCAGAGTTCTCAAGATATATTGTTTTTGGTGAAGATCGGTTAAGAGAAAGGGGTAATTTACCGGCAACGTTTTATGTTTTAACAAGGGTATTTTCTATGGCAAACGATAACAGCCGCAAATTCAAACAGAATCAAATGATTATTTGCATACAGCACTAAACTGTAAAGTTCTCAGGACCTATTGCTATTGGTGAAGATCGGTTAAGGGAAAGGGGTAGTTTACCTGCAACGTTTTATGTTTTAAAAGGGTATTTCCTATGGCAAACGATAACAGCCGCAAATTCAAACAGCATCAAATGATTATTTGCATACAGCACTAAATTGTAGAGTTCTCAGGACCTATAGTTTTTTGTGAAGATCGGTTAAGGGAAAGGGGTAGTTTACCTGCAACGTTTTATGTTTTAAAAGGGTATTTCCTATGGCAAACGATAACAGCCGCAAATTCAAACAGAATCAAATGATTATTTGCATACAGGACTAAATTGTAGAGTTCTCAGGACCTATTGTTTTTGGTGAAGATCGGTTAAGGGAAAGGGGTAGTTTACCTGCAACTTTTTATGTTTTAAAAGGGTATTTCCTATGGCAAACGATAAGAGCCGCAAATTCAAACAGAATCAAATACGTTTTTGCATACAGCCCTGACTTGTAGAGTACTCAAGACCTATTGTTTTTGGTGAAGATCGGTTAACGGGAATGGGTAGTTTACCAGCAACGGTTTTTTTTTAAATCAAGGGTATTTTTACTTCCATATTCCTTAAGGAATGGAAGTATGGTGATGGCAAAAAAAATCGTGTTCGAGATTATTGCAGATTCTGATTCTACTACACTCAAAACATGAAAAAAAGTCGTTTTCCGAAAAGTGTCTGTGTGTGTGTCTGTCTGTCTGTGTGTCTGTCTGTCTGTCTGTCTGTCTGTCTGTAGATTTTTTTTCTATGGCAAACGATAACTGCCACAAATTCAAACAGAATCAAATAATTTTTTGCATGCAGCCCGGATTTGCAGAGTACTCGCGACCTATTGTTTTTGGTGAAGATCGGTTGAGGGAAAGGGGTAGTTTACCTGCAACGGTTTTTTTTTAGCAAGGGTAATTTTGTTTGTTTGGCAAACGATAACAGCCGCAAATTCAAACAGAATCAAACAATGTTTCGCATACAGCCCTGAATTGTAGAGTTCTCAAGATCTGTTGATTTGGGTGAAGATCGGTTAAGGGAAAGGGGTAGTTTACCTGTAACGTTTTATGTTTTAACAAGGGTATTTCCTATGGCAAACGATAACAGCCGCAAATTCAAACAGAATCAAAAGATTATTTGCATACAGCCCTAAATTGTAGAGTTCTCAAGACCTATTGTTTTTGGTGAAGTTCGGTTGAGGGAAACGGGTAGTTTACCTGCAACGTTTTTTTAACAAGGGTATTTTCTATGGCAAACGATAACAGCCGCAAATTCAAACAGAATCAAATAATGTTTTGCATACAGCCCTGATTTGTAGAGTACTCAAGACCTATTGTTTTTGGTGAAGATCGGTTAAGGGAAAGGGGTAGTTTACCAGTAACGTTTTATGTTTTAACAAGGGTATTTCCTATGGCAAACGATAACAGCCGCAAATTCAAACAGAATCAAAAGATTATTTGCATACAGCCCTAAATTGTAGAGTTCTCAAGACCTATTGTTTTTGGTGAAGATCGGTTGAGGGAAAGGGGTAGTTTACCTGCAACGTTTTTTTAACAAGGGTATTTTCTATGGTAAACGATAACAGCCGCAAATTCAAACAGAATCAAATAATGTTTTGCAAACAGCCCTGATTTGTAGAGTACTCAAGACCTATTGTTTTTGTTTTCTATGGCAAACGATAACAGCCGCAAATTCAAACAGAATCAAATAATTTTTTGCATACAGCCCTGATTTGTAGAGTACTCGTGACCTATTGTTTTTGGTGAAGATCGGTTGAGGGAAAGGGGTAGTTTACCTGCAACGTTTTTTTAACAAGGGTATTTTCTATGGCAAACGATAACAGCCGCAAATTCAAACAGAATCAAATAATGTTTTGCAAACAGCCCTGATTTGTAGAGTACTCAAGACCTATTGTTTTTGTTTTCTATGGCAAACGATAACAGCCGCAAATTCAAACAGAATCAAATAATTTTTTGCATACAGCCCTGATTTGTAGAGTACTCGTGACCTATTGTTTTTGGTGAAGATCGGTTGAGGGAAAGGAGTAGTTTACCAGCAACGGTTTTTTTTTATCAAGGGTAATTTTGTTTGTTTGGCAAACGATAACAGCCGCAAATTCAAACAGAATCAAATAATGTTTCGCATAAAGACCTGAATTGTATAGTTCTCAAGATCTGTTGATGTTGGTAAAGATCGGTTAAGGGAAAGGGGTAGTTTACCTGCAATGTTTTATGTTTTAAAAGGGTATTTCCTATGGCAAACGATAACAGCCGCAAATTCAAACAGAATCAAATGATTATTTGCATACAGGACTAAATTGTAGAGTTCTCAGGACCTATTGTTTTTGGTGAAGATCGGTTAAGGGAAAGGGGTAGTTTACCTGCAACTTTTTATGTTTTAAAAGGGTATTTCCTATGGCAAACGATAAGAGCCGCAAATTCAAACAGAATCAAATGATTATTTGCATACAGCACTAAACTGTAAAGTTCTCAGGACCTATTGCTATTGGTGAAGATCGGTTAAGGGAAAGGGGTAGTTTACCTGCAACGTTTTATGTTTTAAAAGGGTATTTCCTATGGCAAACGATAACAGCCGCAAATTCAAACAGCATCAAATGATTATTTGCATACAGCACTAAATTGTAGAGTTCTCAGGACCTATAGTTTTTTGTGAAGATCGGTTAAGGGAAAGGGGTAGTTTACCTGCAACGTTTTATGTTTTAAAAGGGTATTTCCTATGGCAAACGATAACAGCCGCAAATTCAAACAGAATCAAATGATTATTTGCATACAGGACTAAATTGTAGAGTTCTCAGGACCTATTGTTTTTGGTGAAGATCGGTTAAGGGAAAGGGGTAGTTTACCTGCAACTTTTTATGTTTTAAAAGGGTATTTCCTATGGCAAACGATAAGAGCCGCAAATTCAAACAGAATCAAATACGTTTTTGCATACAGCCCTGACTTGTAGAGTACTCAAGACCTATTGTTTTTGGTGAAGATCGGTTAACGGGAATGGGTAGTTTACCAGCAACGGTTTTTTTTTAAATCAAGGGTATTTTTACTTCCATATTCCTTAAGGAATGGAAGTATGGTGATGGCAAAAAAAATCGTGTTCGAGATTATTGCAGATTCTGATTCTACTACACTCAAAACATGAAAAAAAGTCGTTTTCCGAAAAGTGTCTGTGTGTGTGTCTGTCTGTCTGTGTGTCTGTCTGTCTGTCTGTCTGTCTGTCTGTAGATTTTTTTTCTATGGCAAACGATAACTGCCACAAATTCAAACAGAATCAAATAATTTTTTGCATGCAGCCCGGATTTGCAGAGTACTCGCGACCTATTGTTTTTGGTGAAGATCGGTTGAGGGAAAGGGGTAGTTTACCTGCAACGGTTTTTTTTTAGCAAGGGTAATTTTGTTTGTTTGGCAAACGATAACAGCCGCAAATTCAAACAGAATCAAACAATGTTTCGCATACAGCCCTGAATTGTAGAGTTCTCAAGATCTGTTGATTTGGGTGAAGATCGGTTAAGGGAAAGGGGTAGTTTACCTGTAACGTTTTATGTTTTAACAAGGGTATTTCCTATGGCAAACGATAACAGCCGCAAATTCAAACAGAATCAAAAGATTATTTGCATACAGCCCTAAATTGTAGAGTTCTCAAGACCTATTGTTTTTGGTGAAGTTCGGTTGAGGGAAACGGGTAGTTTACCTGCAACGTTTTTTTAACAAGGGTATTTTCTATGGCAAACGATAACAGCCGCAAATTCAAACAGAATCAAATAATGTTTTGCATACAGCCCTGATTTGTAGAGTACTCAAGACCTATTGTTTTTGGTGAAGATCGGTTAAGGGAAAGGGGTAGTTTACCAGTAACGTTTTATGTTTTAACAAGGGTATTTCCTATGGCAAACGATAACAGCCGCAAATTCAAACAGAATCAAAAGATTATTTGCATACAGCCCTAAATTGTAGAGTTCTCAAGACCTATTGTTTTTGGTGAAGATCGGTTGAGGGAAAGGGGTAGTTTACCTGCAACGTTTTTTTAACAAGGGTATTTTCTATGGTAAACGATAACAGCCGCAAATTCAAACAGAATCAAATAATGTTTTGCAAACAGCCCTGATTTGTAGAGTACTCAAGACCTATTGTTTTTGTTTTCTATGGCAAACGATAACAGCCGCAAATTCAAACAGAATCAAATAATTTTTTGCATACAGCCCTGATTTGTAGAGTACTCGTGACCTATTGTTTTTGGTGAAGATCGGTTGAGGGAAAGGGGTAGTTTACCTGCAACGTTTTTTTAACAAGGGTATTTTCTATGGCAAACGATAACAGCCGCAAATTCAAACAGAATCAAATAATGTTTTGCAAACAGCCCTGATTTGTAGAGTACTCAAGACCTATTGTTTTTGTTTTCTATGGCAAACGATAACAGCCGCAAATTCAAACAGAATCAAATAATTTTTTGCATACAGCCCTGATTTGTAGAGTACTCGTGACCTATTGTTTTTGGTGAAGATCGGTTGAGGGAAAGGAGTAGTTTACCAGCAACGGTTTTTTTTTATCAAGGGTAATTTTGTTTGTTTGGCAAACGATAACAGCCGCAAATTCAAACAGAATCAAATAATGTTTCGCATAAAGACCTGAATTGTATAGTTCTCAAGATCTGTTGATGTTGGTAAAGATCGGTTAAGGGAAAGGGGTAGTTTACCTGCAATGTTTTATTTTTTAACAAGGGTATTTTCTATGGCAAACGATAACAGCCGCAAATTCAAACATAATCAAATAATGTTTTGTATACTGCCCTGAATTGTAGAGTTCTTAAGACCTTTTGTTTTTGGTGAAGATCGGTTAAGGGAAAGGAGTAGTTTACCTGTAATGTTTTATGTTTCAAAGGGTATTTTCTATGGCAAACGATAAAAGCCGCAAATTCAAACAGAATCAAATAAGTTTTTGCATACAGCCTGACTTCTTGAGTACTAAAGACCTATTGTTTTTGGTGAAGATCGTTTAAGGGAAAGGGGTAGTTTACCTGCCAGGTTTTTTGTTTTATCAAGGGTATTTTGTATGGCAAACGATAACAGCCGCAAATTCAAACAAAATCATATAATATTTTGCATACAGCCCTGAATTGTAGAGTTCTCAAGACCTGTCGTTTTTGGTGAAGATCGGTTAAGGGAAAGGGGTAGTTTACCTGCAACGGTTGTTTATCAAGGGTAATTTTACTGCTATGTTCCTTAAGGAAATGGAAGTATGGTGATGGCAAAAAAAATCGTGTTAGAAATTATTGCAGATTCTGATTGTACTACACTCAAAACATGAAAAAAAGTCATTTTTCGAAAAGTGTCTGTGTGTGTGTCTGTAGATTTCTTTTCTATGGCAAACGATAACAGCCGCAAATCCAAACAAAATCAAATAATTTTTTGCACGCAGACCTGGTTTGTAGAGTACTCAAGACCTATTGTTTTTGGTGAAGATCGGTTAAGGGAAATGGGTAGTTTACCTGCAACGTTTTATGTTTTAACAAGGGTATTTCCTATGGCAAACGATAACAGCCGCAAATTCAAACAGAATCAAATAATGTTTTGCATGCAGCCCTGAATTGTAGAGTTCTCAAGACCTATTGTTTTTGGTGAAGATCGGTTAATGGAAAGGGGTAGTTTACCAGCAACGTTTTATGTTTTAACAACGGTAATTTTTTCTATGACGAACGATAACTGCCCCACATTGAAACAGATTCAAATATTATGACGAATAATAAATTAATATTATGACGAATTATAAATTTTTATAATTATTATGAATTATAAATTAATAAAAATTTATTTTTATGACGAATGATAACTGCCGCATATTCAAAGAGAATCAAATAATTTTTGGCATACGTTCCTGAAGTTTTAAGTACTCTAGGTTTGTTGATTTTGGTGAAGATCAGTTAAGGGAAAGGGATAGTTTACCTGCAACATTTTATGTTTTAACAAGGGTAATTTTTTCTATGGGGAACGATAACTGCCGTAAATTCAAAGAGAACCAAATAATTTTTTGCATACGTTTCTGAATTATAAAGAGCTGAAAGCCTAATGATTTTGGTGAAGATCGGTGAAGGGAAAGGGGTAGTTTACCTGCTACCTTTAATGTTTTAACAAGAGTAATTGTTTATATGACAAGCGATAACTGCCGTAAATTCAAACATAATCAACTAAGTTTTTGCATACACCCCTATATTGTAGAGACCTCAAGGCCTGTTGATTTTGGTTAAGATCGGTTAAGGGAAAGGGGTAGTTTACCAGCAACATTTTATATTGTAACAAGAGAAATTTTTTCATGAAAGATAACTGCCGTAAATTCAAACTGACTCGAATAAATTTTTATTTAAATATACAAACAGTCTTATTATACAGCATTTGCGTATATGTTTGATATATGAAATATAAGAAAATCAATTCAGTCAATAAGTACCTTCTAAATAATGTTTCAATAACGCCTATTACTTCCATATTCCTTATGGTGATGGCAAAAAAAATCGTGTTCGAGATTATTGCAGATTCTGATTCTACTACACTCAAAACATGAAAAAAAGTCGTTTTCCGAAAAGTGTCTGTGTGTCTGTCTGTCTGTCTGTCTGTCTTTCTGTGTGTCTGTAGATTTTTTTTCTATGGCAAACGATAACTGCCGCAAATTCAAACAGAATCAAATAATTTTTTGCATACAGCCCTGATTTGCAGAGTACTCGCGACCTATTGTTTTTGGTGAAGATCGGTTGAGGGAAAGGGGTAGTTTACCAGCAACGGTTTTTTTTTAGCAAGGGTAATTTTGTTTGTTTGGCAAACGATAACAGCCGCAAATTCAAACAGAATCAAATAATGTTTCGCATACAGCCCTGATTTGTAGTGTACTCAAGACCTATTGTTTTTGGTGAAGATCGGTTAAGGGGAAGGGGTAGTTTACCTGCAACGTTTTTTTAACAAGGGTATTTTCTATGGCAAACGATAATAGCCTCAAATTCAAACAGAATCAAATAATGTTTTGCATACAGCCCTGACTTGTAGTGTACTCAAGACCTATTGTTTTTGGTGAAGATCGGTTAAGGGGAAGGGGTAGTTTACCTGCAACATTTTTTTATCAAGCGTATTTTTTATGGCAAACGATAACAGCCGCAAATTCAAACAGAATCAAATAATTTTTTGCATACGTCCCTGAATTGTAGAGGTCTCAATGACTTTCGATTTTGGTGAAGATCGGTTAAGGGGAAGGGGTAGTTTACCAGCAACCTTTTACGTTTTAACAACAGTAAAGTACTTGAAAATTTATTTAAACTTTTTGAAACAAACGATAACAGCCGCAAATTCAAACAGAATCAAAAGATTATTTGCATACAGCCCTCAATTGTAGAGTTCTCAAGACTTGTTGTTTTTGGTGAAGATCGGTTGAGGGAAAGGGGTAGTTTACCTGCAACGTTTTTTTAACAAGGGTATTTTATATGGCAAACGATAACAGCCGCAAATTCAAACAGAATCAAATAATGTTTTGCATACAGCCCTGATTTGTAGTGTACTCAAGACCTATTGTTTTTGGTGAAGATCGGTTAAGGGGAAGGGGTAGTTTACCACCAACGATTTTTTTATCAAGCGTATTTTATATGGCAAACGATAACAGCCGCAAATTCAAACAGAATCAAATAATTTTTTGCATACATCCCTGAATTGTTGCGGTCTCAATGACTTTCGATTTTGGTGAAGATCGGTTAAGGGGAAGGGGTAGTTTACCTGCAACCTTTTACGTTTTAACAAGAGTAAAGTACTTGAAAATTTATTTAAACTTTTTGAAACAATGGTAATTGTTAAAAATAAAATAATTTTGTTGCCAGGGAATAAAATTATAATTTTTTCATTTTAATGTAATATAATATTTTTCATTTAATACAGCAATAAAAAGGCAGGTAAGACACAGCCTGTCTGTTTGGCTGAAAATGATTTTAAATATAAATCTTAGAATATGGAAGTCATGTATGGTTCTCCATACCGATATTTACTTCCATATTCCTTAAGGAATGGAAGTATGGTGATGGCAAAAAAATCGTGTTCGAGATTATTGCAGATTCTGATTCTACTACACTCAAAACATGAAAAAAAGTCGTTTTCCGAAAAGTGTCTGTGTGTGTGTCTGTCTGTCTGTCTGTGTGTCTGTCTGTAGATTTTTTTTCTATGGCAAACGATAACTGCCGCAAATTCAAACAGAATCAAATAATTTTTTGCATGCAGATCTGATTTGCAGAGTACTCGCGACCTATTACTCGCGATTTGGTGAAGATCGGTTGAGGGAAAGGGGTAGTTTACCAGCACCGGTTTTTTTTTAGCAAGGGTAATTTTGTTTGTTTGGCAAACGATAACAGCCGCAAATTCAAACAGATTCAAATAATGTTTCGCATACAGCCCTGAATTGTAGAGTTCTCAAGATCTGTTGATTTTGGTGAAGATCGGTTAAGGGAAAGGGGTAGTTTACCTGTAACGTTTTATGTTTTAACAAGGGTATTTCCTATGGCAAACGATAACAGCCGCAAATTCAAACAGAATCAAAAGATTATTTGCATACAGCCCTAAATTGTGGAGTGCTCAAGACCTATTGTTTTTGGTGAAGTTCGGTTGAGGGAAAGGGGTAGTTTACCAGCAACGTTTTTTTAACAAGGGTATTTTCTATGGCAAACGATAACAGCCGCAAATTAAAACAGAATCAAATAATGTTTTGCATACAGCCCTGATTTGTAGAGTACTCAAGACCTATTGTTTTTGGTGAAGATCGGTTAAGGGAAAGGGTTAGTTTACCTGTAACGTTTTATGTTTTAACAAGGGTATTTCCTATGGCAAACGATAACAGACGCAAATTCAAACAGAATCAAAAGATTATTTGCATACAGCCCTAAATTGTAGATTTCTCAAGATCTATTGTTTTTGGTGAAGATCGGTTGAGGGAAAGGGGTAGTTTACCTGCAAAGTTTTTTAACAAGGGTATATTCTATGGCAAACGATAACAGCCACAAATTCAAACAGAATCAAATAATGTTTTGCATACAGCCCTGATATGTAGAGTACTCAAGACCTGTTGCTTTTGGTGAAGATCGGTTAAGGGGAAGGGGTAGTTTACCTGCAACGTTTTTTTTTCAAGCGTATTTTCTATGGCAAACGATAACAGCCGCAAATTCAAACAGAATCAAATAATGTTTCGCATACAGCCCTGAATTGTAGAGTTCTCAAGATCTGTTGATTTTGGTTAAGATCGGTTAAGGGAAAGGGGTAGTTTACCTGTAACATTTTATGTTTTAACAAGGGTATTTCCTATGGCAAACGATAACAGCCGCAAATTCAAACAGAATCAAAAGATTATTTGCATACAGCCCTAAATTGTGGAGTGCTCAAGACCTGTTGTTTTTGGTGAAGTTCGGTTGAGGGAAAGGGGTAGTTTACCTGCAACGTTTTTTTAACAAGGGTATTTTCTATGGCAAACGATAACAGCCGCAAATTCAAACAGAATCAAATAATGTTTTGCATACAGCCCTGATTTGTAGAGTACTCAATATCTTTTGTTTTTGGTGAAGATCGGTTAAGGGGAAGGGGTAGTTTACCTGCAACGTTTTTTTATCAAGCGTATTTGCTATGGCAAACGATAACAGCCGCAAATTCAAACAGAATCAAATAATTTTTTGCATACCTCCCTGAATTGTGGAGGTCTCAATGACTTTCGATTTTGGTGAAGATCGGTTAAGGGGAAGGGGTAGTTTACCTGCAACCTTTTACGTTTTAACAAGAGTAAAGTACTTGAAAATTTATTTAAACTTTTTGAAACAATGGTAATTGTTAAAAATAAAATAATTTTGTTGCCAGGCAATAAAATTATAATTTTTTCATTTTAATGTAATATAATATTTTTCATTTAATACAGCAATAAAAAGGCAGGTAAGACACAGCCTGGCTGTTTGGGTGAAAATGATTTTAACTATAAATCTTAGAATATGGAAGTCATGTATGGTTCTCCATACCGATATTTTTACTTCCATTGTCCTTAAGGAATGGAAGTATGGTGATGGCAAAAAAAAATCGTGTTCGAGATTATTGCAGATTCTGATTCTACTACACTCAAAACATGAAAAAAAGTCGTTTTCCGAAAAGTGTCTGTGTGTGTGTCTGTCTGTGTGTCTGTAGATTTTTTTTCTATGGCAAACGATAACAGCCGCAAATTCAAACAGAATCAAATAATTTTTTGCATACTGTCCTGATTTGTAGAGTACTCGCGACCTATTGTTTTGGTGAAGATCGGTTGAGGGAAAGGGGTAGTTTACCTGCAACGGTTTTTTTTTATCAAGGGTAATTTTGTTTGTTTGGCAAACGATAACAGCCGCAAATTCAAACAGAATCAAATAATGTTCGCATACAGCGCTGAATTGTAGAGTTCTCACGATCTGTTGATTTTGGTAAAGATCGGTTAAGGGAAAGGGGTAGTTTACCTGTACCGTTTTATGTTTTAACAAGGGTATTTTTTATGGCAAACGATAACAGCCGCAAATTCAAACATAATCAAATAATGTTTTGCATACTGCCCTGAATTGTAGAGTTCTCAAGACCTTTTGTTTTTGGTGAAGATCGGTTAAGGGAAAGGGGTAGTTTACCAGCAACGTTTTATGTTTTTAAGGGTATTTTCTATGGCAAACGATAAGAGCCGCAAATTCAAACAGAATCAAATACGTTTTTGCATACCGCCCTGATTTCTTGAGTACTAAAGACCTATTGTTTTTGGTGAAGATGGTTTAAGGGAAAGGGGTAGTTTACCGGCCACGTTTTTTGTTTTATCAAGGGTATTTTTTATGGCAAACGATAACAGCCGCAAATTCACACAAAATCATATAATATTTTGCATACGTCCCTGAATTGTAGAGGTCTCAATGACTTTCGATTTTGTTGAAGATCGGTTAAGGGAAAGTGGTAGTTTACCAGCAACGTTTTATATTTTAACAAGGGTATTTAATATGGCAAACGATAAAAGCCGCAAATTCAAACAGAATCAAATAATGTTTTCCATACAGACCTGAATTGTAGAGGACTGAAGGTCTATTGATTTTGGTCAAGATCGGTTTAGAGAAAGGGGTAGTTGACCTGCAACTTTTTATGTTTTAACAAGTGTAATTTTTTCTACGACGAACGATAACTGCCGTAAATTCGAAGAAAATCAAATTATTTTTTGCATACTTTCCTAAATTGTAGAGAATTCAAGGCCTTTTGATTTTGGTGAAGATCGGTAAAGGGAAAGCGGTAGTTTACCTGCAACATGTTATGTTGTAACAAGACAAATGTTTTCATGACGAACGATAACCGCCGCAAATTGAAACAGAATCAAATATTTTTTTGCATGCATCCCTGCATTGTTGAGGACTGAAGGTCTGTTGATTTTGGTGAAGATCGGTTAAGAGATAGGGGTAGTTTACCTGCAACGTTTTATATTTTAACAAGAGTGAAGTACTTAATTTTGATAAATAAAGTACCCTGATAAGAAGCTCATAATAATCCACTGCAGAAACGTAGATGAAATATCTATAAATGAAGAGGTTAGGTGAACGGGGTAGGGGTAATTTTCTATTAATGAAAATTATAGTTGAAGAGGGAGGGAGAATTTTTTATGTGTAGTACGTTTTCGGTAACAAAGAAGTAGTTTTTTGTTAAAATTCCTTTCCAGGCTGTTTAGCCGTAGTCCAATGTTTTCTGTAAAACCAGACGTTTCGGGAGTTCATCGACTGCCACCATCAGTGAAAATCGAGTGCGAAAACGTGAGGTGGTATACGTTAGTGACCACAGTAATGTGGTTAAGGCTGAAGCAATAAGTAGAAAGAAGTAGTATCTATGGAAATATTTCATTTCGAATATGATTTTAATTATAAATCTTAGAACATGGAAGTCATGTATGGTTCTCCATACCGATATTTTTATTTGTTTTCTTGCATTAGTTAACGTGATATTATTAGTAGTAATTTTTTCATTAATGTGCAAATCATTGCATTACAGTTATTTGGTATCCAGCATAGCTTTCCATAATGCTTCACTAACCTTATAACTGTTTAGGTATTTATATTTATTACGTAACTAGATATTAGTAATAGTTAATTTATTACAATTTCCCTTGTTAAGTCAGCTGAAACGGATCTATTTATAAACGATTCGAAATTTTCGCAGGTGGCCATGTATCCTTCACAGATTGAACATTTCGATATCTCTTATTTTGTACAAAAAAAAATTGCACTTTAAACAAATTTAACGAATTAACATATAACAAAAAAGGCAACCTATTCTCATCTTATCTTGAATAATTAGAATTTAAAACTTCTCTAAGCGGTGTTTATTACACAAAGGAAAACAAATAATGCTTTCACATTTGTTACATTAGGTTAAATTTGAACAGCAAGGTACGCTTACAACAGTAGTGTATAGCTCAACCAAACTGATATCAAGGCGCGCCAATACGGTGCTAGTGTCAGCAGTATAGTACAGGACGGTGTTGTCTCCCCCCACCATTGTGCTGCTTCTACATTCTGGATAGGAAAACGTACAGGTAGACGCTGCATAGTCGCATCCATACTTTACCGTGGTGTCCAGGACCTCTGGGTTGGTAACCAAGCACCAAACCCACTGGTCTATCTACTAACTCCAATCTACAATAAGTACCGTAACCTATTCCCACAGAAAAGCGAAAAGCAATAACTAATTAGATAACACTATTTTTCTTCATTTTTTGAGAATCTATCACTACGTTGTACAGAAATTTTAAAATAGTGAAATAACGAATCCTATATCCTATGTCCGAATCCTATATAGTATGTGTTATAGTTTTTACATGCCTGTAGGAATTCAATAGTTTTAAATTAGAAATAGCAAAGTGATTTTCACAACCAATTATTGTTACGGTAACATTGAAATACGGTGGAATAAACTGTAAAGAAATGGAAAGTAGAATTTAATTAATAATAAATTAAAAGGATAGAATTAAAGTTATAACAATGTCGAAACATTTACACAATTTAGTATTATTATTGCCAAAAATGTATAATTTCGAGAGTTTTAAAAATATATTTCTTAAAATTAGCCGCCAGAAATAGAAAGGTAAGTTATATAAATATTAATAGTGTAAAATAACATTTATAAATTTCATAAACCGAGTTAGTTTCATAATTACCCTAAAGCTTTATTGTACTTATCAACAGCTTTGTAGGAAATAGCCTAGTTATTAAGCAATACATTCCTCATGTTTATACCATTAACTACGCCCACCAAATAATACAACATTAAATATACTAAATTAATAAAAATCACCTCGTAATTATTAACCCAAACCTCGTAACCCTAACTTACGATTAATTTATAAGTTTGTATCTTTCATTTGAGTTAACCCATTTTAAGCTAACTATAAAACTGGTTGCTTCTTCTTCTTCTTCTTCTTCTTCTTCTTCTTCTTCTTCTTCTTCTTCTTCTTCTTCTTCTTCTTCTTATTATTATTATTATTATTATTATTATTATTATTTTCCATCTGCTGGCGTAGCAATTTTTCCATTATATTTAGATTGGATACGATTTCTTTGTTTTTTTTTTACAAGGGACTGTCAAAAACAGTTTGCACTCCTACTGTGTGTGAGACTCGCGCCCACCAAAACCACAAACTCTTTTGCCTACCAGTTATGTTAGTTTTATTAGCAGCCATGGGGAGCATGTTAACACCAAATTTCTCATCACTTATTGCAACACTGCTAGTCGCTTTGTTCTCGACGAGGCCTTTCGGTATGCCTGCCATCTTCAGGTCTTAAACGAAAATTTATTAACTCTACAACCGCATATATACTACCTTAAGACCCCACACCTGTACGTTTACATTTTACGTTTACACCGAGCAAAATGGGGATACTCGCTACAAATCAGTAACTTGCTTTCCTCTGCCTCTGTGAAGACCGCTGACTTGTGAAAATCGTCTTTCTATGGATACCACTGGTAGGCGTGTTCGTAAATTCTCCCACGGGTTCCACGGCTCTTACAGCTTACATCCGGCTCCGAATCGTTGAGAATACCTTCTTCTTATTCTTCTTCTTCTACTGTGTAGGATGTTTGTATAATGATTACACGTCATGTACTCCTTGGCACGGCTCGGACTTCCGTAAGATTATAGGCCTACACCAATCTCCTGTCGATGAGCCCCCGGAACAGCACTACAACATAGCTGACAGACACTTAAAAAGTAGCTGTGGACTATCGCCTACGCCGACACGACTCTTGAATTCTCCTCGATAAACTCCATGGCCAATCATGTCGTCCAAATGTGATCCATAGGCTCACACGTGGAAGCTTTTGTCGCTGAGTACCCAAAAGCGGGCAGACAGGACCTTGCAGCCTGAACATCCTCGTAGGAAGCGAAATAACAGGATTCCCTGGTGCTCGTCTTGTTAAATCCTGAATAGAGAGATACCAATTCTGTGGGGTGAAAGACACTGTTCGTTACGTATCCGGTTAACAATATGCTGATTTCGATCGTGTTTACGTGTTCCAATGTCCCCCCCCCCCCAACCGGTCCAGATGTTCTATATGTAGACGCGTTCACAAAACGTTTAAGAGAAAAGAAATTATCATTTCAGGTAGGAGATCAGACATTTTCAGTTTCGTTCTCAAATTATAAACCTTGTAACCTCGCAACCTGTCATGACACCGAATATTTCACATTCTGCAATTACTAGTATACTCGATTCTACACGTCTGTTATTTTATACATCCACCATTCAAAATAGTTAGGCCCTACTTTTCAACGTCGACAATAGTAACAGAGAATTTCAGCACATCAACAGAAGAAACCGGTCCCATTCCGTACATTAACTACATTAAGTACGTTATATACATTATTAACGTGCATGTAAATTTTGTCTTTTCGATCAACATTCATTCATTCCGTAAAAATAACTAAAAATAGTTCTTGATTTGTTCGCTTTTGCATTTAATATAAACTAGAGATACAAAATGAAAGGTGACGATTCCACTCCCTGATCAGTAAATATATTGCACTTGCACATTATTTGCATGCAAAAATGTAACGCGCGCGTGTGTGTGTGTTGCGCAATTGCAAGATCGCTTACTGTGGTTTCAGTCCAAGTGCGGCGTGTTTTGCATAACGTGTGTGTGCATAAGGTATTATTTATTGTCAGGGGTAATTGGGTTAGGTGTGTAGGCCAAACCTGCCCTGTTACACTTAATACGTAACCAACAACGTATCATAGTATAAGATAGTTGCATGAGAAACAGGGCCGCCTGCTGTTCGCGACCGGACGCACGTATGCCAACGGTTCGCTTCAAACGAATAATAATCCGTTTCTATAATTAATAAATAACAAAAATTAATTATACTTATGTTACACTGAATCTAACAGGTACGTACAATAACGCTTTTGTGGCCACATCTGTTTCATTGTGTCAATGTGTCAATTCCATTCTCTCTCTCTCTCTCTCTCTCTCTCTCTCTCTCTCTCTCTCTCTCTCTCTCTCTCTCTCTCTCTCTCTCTCTCTCACACACACACACACACACACACACACACACACACACACACATACACGCACGTACGCACAGACACATAAAATCATCGTCATCATCACCACCATAAGCGCACCGTCTACTTCTTGTTTTCCATACCTTTCTGCCGTCAAGCTTCGGGGTCCTTCAGCCACTTCTATCGTGAGCAAGCCATTAGAGTTCTACTAAGGCCTTATCCTACTGTTAGTCAGTTACTTGATGTAGTCAGCAACACATTCCAATACCTTGTCTGGACGAACTTCCTTGACGAGTTTCGGCTTTCTTTCGCCCGTTCTCGTTACACGACCAAACTATTGCAGGTGGTGTTCTCTCCACTTCTCGATAACTGATTCCTACTGGAACAGGCTTCTGATGGTCACATTCCTGATGCATCATCTCGTAGTTCTTCCAGCTGTTCATTTCAAAAATTTCAGTTCACTGACTTCCAATCTGCTTCACCTCTTCTTAGGTGAGATTTCCTATCCCACAGACTTCCGTGGGAAGAAAAACTGTTTTTTACACACACAGATTGGTTTTGTCCGTGAGTTCCTTCTTGCTCACAATAACGGCAGAAATATGGTGGTATATTTGATGGTAACATGCGAACTTAATTATTACAAAATCGAATTTTAACTGTAATACGGAATTTTCGAAAGATTCTAGAATTACCACACAGAAACACGTTTTTAATATGGTAAACAGTTATAAACTTTAGTGTATGTCAATAAAAGTGGCGCCCGACTGAGTAATTATACTCGTTATAATAGGTTAGAAAATCACTGTAGATACAAAATTTGGCAATAGTCAGTCACAAAAATAGACTTGTTTCTGCCTCTTTAGTTCACTTGTCATTTGTCGAGTCTCTGTTAAAAATCAATTTTACGTGGTCTAAAATCTCTTTCTTCCTCTTCTTCTTTCCCAGTCTGCTGTGCAATCAAGAACAGCCGCTAATATCCCTTTTCCTCTTACATCATATACTATACAGCTTTACTCCTTAGGATTTATCTAAAAATTTTCTGCTTACCTTTATTCCTTTATTTTCCTTTATTTCTGTTTCCAGAGCCTCCTCATTACTCACTCTTGTAACCCATGTTATGCTCTCCATTTTCTCCATGTCTATACCACAAAAGCCTCAAATGTATCCCTCTCTGTCTCTTTTCAACAATTCAAGTTTCACGCCCACATAATAGAACACTCCTTACATAGCCAGGCCATGCTTTTTCTTCTTTAAATGTCCAGAATGCTGTAAAATGGATCCTCCTTTTACTAAAAGGTCTCTTTAGCCGACATAATTCTTGTTTTAATTTTCAGTTCATTCCGTTAGTATAATCAACAGATATTTTTGCTTTTCAGTATTCCTTTTGTTGCAATGACCATCGTATTTACAGAAGAATAACAATGTGGGGTTATGTAGTTACGAATAGTTTGTGACACATAGCCAGAAGAACAACTAGACCAGACGAACTGAAAAACGTTGGAATATAAGTATAATTACGTGGAATTGTAATTATAATTAAATGAACATTTTCCATAAGAATTGATGCGGTTGGCCCTAGGTAGAAGGTTCTAGAAAGAACAAACAGAACTGAAATCTATTGATGCCACGAAACACATCCGAGATACAAGGCTAAAGATCAAGGAAGAAGAGAAGAGGAAGAGGAACACGTTCCCACTAACCAGACTCTTTACCCGCGTTATTTTTTGGCATACAAAAGAAAATTTGCAATGGTGAAGATGTCAACAACAGAATAAAACAAAGGAATATGGCTACAGGACAGTTAAATTCACCGCTTTGGTATAATACTAGAACAGCCCACAAAACCAAGAAGATGATACACTCTAACATCTTAGAGAAGATAGTCACTTATGGCTCTGAAACTTGGAACGTAAATCAAAGGCGCTCCCAAAGGCTCCAAGGAGAAGCAATGGGCTTCTGATGAAGCTCTTGTAGAATGACATTAGAAATGACTTGTGAGGGGGCAAATGCATTTAGACACAACAATATTCGGACACCTAAATATAAAGCTCATCATACGGTATGGTCACGTGCCTCAAAAAGTATTAAACTGGGTTCCAAACAAAAGAAGGAAAAGAGGTAGCGGTCTCGGTCAGTTGCGACGAAACGACGTTTTTACCTGTTCTTATGCTGTCAATTGCTCCCCGCACTTTCACTTACTGACCGAATCTGTCGTTTAGAAACGTTCCCATTCCGAACTTACTTCAATTCTACAACTTTTCATTTGTGCGAGTAACCTCTTTCTTTCAATACTTTTGTTACGTTAAGTTAGGTTCGGTTAAGTTATGTTTGGTGAGGTCAGGTTAGGTTACATTAGGCTAGGTTAAATTACGTTAGGCAAGGCTAGGCTAAGTTACGTTGGGTTAGGCTAGGAATTAATAGAATTATAATGATAATTTCTGTATTATTATTATTATTATTATTATTATTATAACGTGAAAATGTTAGCAACGATCGGCACCGCCTTATGCCAGCGTAAAGTTCACTCTACGATATCACAAAGACAGTTGATTGGTAGTCAGGGCCGGCGAGAGGGGGGCAGGGGGGCCAGAGCCCCGGGGTCCCGAAGCGGGCCCGGCGCATAACGGCCTTTGCCCTTTGTTAAAAGAAATAACTAAGCCTATAATGACGGTAAAATGTTTTTAATTTCTTAACTGCAGCTCATACCGTAATATAAGTGACTTTTTCCGTCCTGATAGCTGGTGCTCTTACAAATACAGATAATTTAATATACTTATAGTTAAAGTAAGGTTTTACTTGTTTTAATTCGGCATTAGATTAATAAAGTTTGCAATATGAATGTAATCAATAAAAGTAAAAATATGTGTACCATGAACAACTTTAAGTTGTAACGCGTTAGTGTAAAAAATAATATACAATGTATTATAAAAAAGTTTGCATTCTTTCAATAAAAAAATTCGTTAACTTTCAATTTAAACACATATTTTTATGTAGTCTATAAGCGAAAATCGTGGTCCAAAAACAGTTTTCAAGCGTGAAGTATTTAACGTTATCTTGGACAGTGTCATAGGAGATATGACAGTTCGTTTCAAGTCAGTGCACTCTTTGTGTGACAGTTTTTCAGTACTATGGTCTTGCAAAGACATTACAGTCGACAGATGCAAATAAAAGCCACTGCACTAGTACAGCGATACCCAAAGGACTTTATGATGAACTGCACAGTTTAAAATTGGTATATTCAGCGAACTTCGGTGAGAAAACACTTTCGCCATTGGATCTCTTGAATAAAATAAAATCTTTGAATCTGGAAACTATATTCCCCAATCTTACTGTGGCTCTTCGAATATTTGCAACCATCCCAGCTACAGTTTCAAGTGCGGAGCGCTCTTTCTCTGTATTAAATAGAGTGAAAAATGTTTTACGCTCCACAATGTGCCAAGACAGATTATCAAGTTTGGGTGTGCTGGCAGTGGAGAGAGAGTTTGTGAAACAAACCAATTTGGACAATATTATTGACGAATTTGCCTTGAAAAAGGCAAGAAAGGGGATATTGCTGTAATGACAGACTGATAAAAAGATAGTGTAAATATAGCTGTAAAACTTTACACAATACATTTATTCACTTGCTAACATACAACTTATTATATATTTCTATAAATATATTTTATGTTATTTTATGTCTCTCTTCACATATCTTGTTCTGGCCATTTACTAACAGTGTAAAACCCATTTATTTACGATTAAAGTTAAGAATAACGAATTGTAGGGTCAATTAGTAAATCCTAAACCATTAACAATCCAACAGTAATGATTTTGGTAAGTTTTTCTTTGGGGGGGGCCCAAAAATGTTTAGTCCCGGGGCCCGTGATCGCTCTCGCCGGCCCTGTTGGTAGTAACAGTGTATAAACATGGAAACTGTCGTAACATTCCATTACCATTCCAGGCGTGAGTCTCCATTGCTTCACACGTCTTTGAGAGGTTCAGTCCGTCTCTGTACCTTATAGAACGATATTTTCGATCGTAATTAGTCGGGTTAGTTTAGGTTAGGTTCAAAATTGACTGGGTTCAAATTTCCAAATTTCCACCTTGGTCGCAACCGACCGGATTTTGTACGATTTGTCGCAACTGACCGCGGTCCAGAGGTAGACCTGGAGATCGTGAAAAATCAACATAGGCCTACGTATGACGGGATGGAGGAAAGAGGTTTACAACAAGGAGAGAACAATGAGAATGGGACGACAGAAACCTCTGGCAACCATGATGGGAGAGACGCCAGGACGACAGGAGCTCTAGACACACTCGTTAATGGATGAATAGAACGAAACTTTAAAATCGGAATCACTCATATATGCTTAGCAGTCCAAGGTCTACTCCCTGCCGAGTAAAATAATTCGAGGCATGACGGTACCGTACGGAAAACGTTTATCAATGTCGGAATTAAATGAAGGATAATAATCGAAGGTTACGATCCCAATAAATAGTACGCCGATACAAAATGATATGCAGAAAGTAAGTTCAGCCGTTGAAATCCACGCCTCAAATACAAACAGCGCTGTCACGAAACGGTGTTGATCAATGAACATCACGCTACGTTTTCGTGTACACATTTGTAAGTACAACGTGTTGCTATGTGTAACGTGGGAAACGCGCAATATTTTGTTGCAAAATTGCGAACGCGATTGGTTGGCAATTTTACGCCGCCAACATAGCCGTGAAATGGTTTCTTTCCGGCCGTGAAACAAGGGGCTCACGAATCTTCTCGCGTGCGCGCGAGGGAGTGTGTGTTTGGTGTGTGAGCCAGTCACGTATCGTGAGGGAATATCACACGCTTTATTAAGAGCACAGGATTTGCACGAATTCAGTGTACACGAGAACTCACTTCTGAATGAAATTATATTCTGCGAATACACGTATGCGCTAAAATGTTGTAATGCTGTGAATGGATCGATTTCAGACCGTGAACCAATGTGATGAAATCCATATGATGACATATGATTTGATAAACACATTCTTCTACGATATACGAGTGAAATAAAATGAACGATTTACTTTATTAATATTCGTATCAAACTTCTCTCAAGCGTCAGGCCCATGGCCCAACAGTACAGCTGACACCACACCATCTTCTTCTTCTTTTTCTTCTTTTTCTTTTTCTTAGCTTCCAACACCAATCTCCTCCAATGTCTCCTATCCATTGGCATCTTAGTGTAACCACTCACATCTATTCTTCTTATATCTGACACCACACCACCGCCAGACAGAAACCATTCTCATTTAACCACGTTGAGGAGAGTGTAAGGTGAGGTTCAAGTCTAAATGTCGCATTGTTACTGATTAAGGTCTCCGTATTGCTCCAACAGTAGGTAGATGTGGTTCGATTGGGTCGACCTAGAGAACCGAACCTACAACTAATAAATACCGTACAGAGTAACCTTCACTCTACTGAGCCGCTCCATTTCTTAATAAGTAGTAGAATATACATATACGAATTAAATATTTAGACACATCATGAAGGTTAAAGCTACCATAATAGAGAAGGTACAACATAGGCAGGTGACTTGATACCATCAGGATGCCCTAGTGACGGATTCCCGAACAGTTTTTAGTAGAATGCCTACAAACAGAAGGGAATGTGAACGTTAGGGAACGTGAAAACAGAAGGAGAACGAAAACAATGTAGGAGAGAGTTTACCAGGAAATTGGCAGGATAGAAAGGATTGGAAATGGCAAGGCTTAGACCACTAGTAATTGATAAATATTCATATTATATGGGAACATATTTTATTATTATTATTATTATTATTATTATTATTATTATTATTATTATTATTATTAGTAGTAGTAGTAGTAGTAGTAGTAGTAGTAGTAGTAGTAGTATTTAGTATTTTTAGCAGTAGTAGTAGTAGGAATAGTAGTAGTAGTAGTAGTAGTAGTAGTAGTAGTAGTAGTAGGCTAGTAGAACATGGATTCATGGCGAGAAAAATAATAATAAGAATAGTAGTAGTAGTAGTAGTAGTAGGCTAGTAGAACATGGATTCATGGCGAGAAAAATAATAATAAGAATTTTTTTTTTTTTAAATAATAATTTACTTCGGGCCTAAGTGCATTTCCCCTCCCCATTAAAAAAAATGTTATTATTGATTTATGGCGAGAATAATAATTGTTATTTAATATTAGTAGTAATTAATGTTTCCACGGCCTTTAGTAGCTTCTTGTTATCACTCCTGTGGAAGACATTTCCAAGTCAGCTGCTTCAACTATAGCCTACAAGCTTTCCACAGCCGCATTGTTTTGTGACCTTTTTTTAACTTTCTCTAAATTGTTTTTATTGGAATTACAAGGATTTCAACGTTCATAAAAATTGTTGTATTCCCCTGCTTATCGACTTTCTTTATGTTAGACATATTGTTAGTGATGATCCTGTCTGTCAGACGGAATGGCTTCATCTGTATACCCGTATTTTACCTGAAATTATTTTTTATTAATTTTTTTTTCCAAAGTAGTTTCTTGTGGATGACACTTGCAACCAGGTCACTCGTGACTGTTCAGACCGAGAAAGGAAGAATACTGTAGCAGGAGGTAGTGTAGCTGAATCGTCTCTGAGGCGGTTTGGCATCGCCAGCACGCCGACCGCGTTGAGCTGCGCAAAACCAAAGAGGCGCGGCGCAGCAAAGCACGGGTTGTTCTGACAGCAAACCGCGCCATATTGTGCAACTTCGAGCACCAACGAATGCGATCCAGATAGTGTCGGTACATCAGAAGAAACTGTCCGTTCGTGCGCCTCCTATTTGGACGGTGTTTCCCGTTTACTGAATCTTAGCGGCACTGGCTGATTTTAGTTGACTGTTGATTTTAGTATTATATTCATGTTGATTTAAGTTGAAAATGACTTTTCAAACAATTTTAAAACTGTCCAATTTACTTAAAGATTATTTCCGCCATAAATTCCCGACTTTTCAGTACTAGTATTACCAATTGACGACATTTTCTATATTTCTTTTTTCCTTCAACTGATTATAAATAACTATGAAAGCACCACTGGCAATTTACAAATATTCACGCTCCATATTCAACCGCGCACGCGCTCACAGTGGAACTTGCTGCTCATCCACAAAACATAGCTCTGTTCTGCGCGTTTCTGCGCCGAGCTGAGCCGAGCATTGCCGAGTGGTCGGTGTGGACACGGTTGCAGATCGTGTTTCCTACAGTTCTTTGTTGCGATACACTGATCTTGGGTAAGGCAAGTATAAATCCATCAGTTTGTCGGTTCATCTCGCCACGACTCAACCGCCTGTTTGACGCTGGCGACATAATTTGTTTCAGATCGTGGTAGTGTTTGATGTAACTGACATTGGACTACAGATGTGACCGAGCCAAATACTTATGCTTAACTTGTGTTGCTGCCACTAATACTCACTTACACTTCCATGAGCGCTTTCAAGCCTCTCGGCTCATCTTCAGATGGAAACAACCTCTCATGGAAGTTTAAGTGAGTATTAGTGGTAGCAACACAAGTTTAGCATAAGTGAGACTTAACCACTAAATTGTATTTATCGAACCAAATACAGCAACACTACAGCAACAACAATAATATGAGATAAACACGCAATGTTACGGGCATAAATATTTTGTTTGCTTAAAGGAAGAGATTATGGAATGAAACATACTGAGAATGGACTATGACAAGAATTGTGAAAAAAGAAAAGGACTGAACACCAAAATGAGGAGTAGGACGTCCAAGGCAGAGGCGGTGCGCGACGATAAGACAACAATGAACGACTGCTTGTACAGCAATGTCCAAGAAGAAGAAGAAGAAGAAGAAGAAGAAGAAGAAGAAGAAAACAATACGTGTCATACACAATACAACATGATTGTGTACAATGTTGAGACATTATTACGTTTTTGGTTTGATTACAAACAAGGTAAGTATTGCAAATAAGCACTTGCTACCTGTAGTGCACGTTACGGGCTATACAGCCGCCACCTACCAATCAATCACCTCTCGACATTAAACACATTAATTTAGCGTACATTAAGGTCAAGGCATAAGACACACAACCTTTAATTACCCCCCAAATGAATGACAACAAGGTTAAGTATTCCAAATAATGTAAGTACGGTAATTACCACCTGTCCGCCTGTTCCAGTTTAGTCCAATCCTTTCTCCACTTGGGGTTCCTTTATCGTTACTAACAAAAACGGGGCAGAATAAGTTCGATAAATTTTATATTCTTTTTCTTCTTCTTGGACATTGTTGTAAAGCAGTCGTTCGTTGTTGTTTTGGCCTTCTACGGAGATGTTCTTCTTCTTCTTCTTCTTCTTCTTTTTCTTTTTCTTTTTCTTTTTCTTTTTCTTCTTCTCACTATCAACGATGCGAAGCATGCTGCCTGTTCCTTCTTCAAATACATCCATCCAACACCTTTCGAGTCAGCCAACACTTCTTCCTAATAGTTAATAATTCATCATTTATCTTTCAATTCTGTGGCATTAGTTCCACACGTTTCACCTGATAAATTTAACCTTGAAACTGTATTTAGCTGCCACATAACCCCTTTCGGTTATGATAAGGGACGTCGGTCAGTTGCGTCCGCCTGAAAAAGAACCCAGTCAATTGCGTCCCTCATAGGAAACTTTACCCGGTCAACTCCGTCCCTCGTAGGAAATTGTACCTTGCTATTCCGAAAAATTGATCATAATAATAAGTATAGATACTATGTCGTCGGGACTTAGGAAGGGTAAGCCAAAAAATAATTTCAAAAAACGGCTGGTTTCCGTGTTCGATTTATATTCAGAAGACAACCCAAGAGCTTGAATTTTTTTCCACCAGTTTTGCCCCAGATGAAAACGACAACCCTTGATCTTCATTGAAGGTCAAACAACTTTTGCAGCACCATGTATTGCAGATTCGAAGTCCATAAACATTTCCTCACGATCAAGGGACAAATTATGCGATTCGCACTTCGTGACAATTGACTTGAACATTTCGGTATACGTGCAAGAGTCTTTTTCCGGTAATAGAAAAAAAAACTAGTGGCACATACATACCCTTTACATATCCATGTATTGTGAATATCTGTTTGAAAAATTTTTGGCAACTTTTAAATGTACCATCAACATAGAGTTTTGGCGTTTCACACAGAATTTTTAAATTTGTCATTGTGGAGAAACAAACAAGTCCTTTTTCTGCGTCGTTCATCATGAGGAAGTCTTCCCCAGTATTGGTGACAATTTCCATTTCTTGCAGAGCTCGACTTTTTGGAAGACTTGGATGAATCGATTCTCTGGACCGCCTAATTAACTTGATTACTCGCTTGATTAACTCAACGTCTCCAGTTGATAATGTTTCTACGTCTCCGTTATTTGTCAATTCTCTCTGTAAGAGTTTTGACGGCCTACATGAAATATCTTCAGCTGCTTTTCTTTTCACAGAATTTGCTATTTTGTGTCTGTTAATTATATTTTCTTCCAAACGTGAATAAGTGTGTTCTTGAAAACTTTCTGTAATTTTATTTTCCAAATCAATTTTTAAGTAACACTTACAAGTCTTTGTGGTGCATGCCCATCGCTGAATTCCGTCCATCAGATCTTTGTGGAATCTGAATTTGTAACCACCAACTAAGAAGATTGATTTACCCTTCTCATTTATAATAACTTCCATAATCGATGCACTACACTTGCTACACACTACACACAATTTGACAACTCTTACTAACGACAACTAAATGAGGAATAAATCCTGAAAAAGATATAAATACAACAAGAAGCAGGTGGGGTGGGGGTGTTGAACCGTTCTTATTGTTAGCAGTAACGGGGACGCTACTGACCGGTTTGAAAAAGGGCGTCAGGTAGCGGCGGACGGAATTGACCGAGCCCGATGATAAGGTCTGATGTTCATTCATTTACTTACACATCTAAGTTAAAGTTACGCCTTTTATGCCCATGTCAGTGCTTACGGCCTATGTAGGTCGAGCTACGTGATTTTACCGTACTTTATAAATCACGGCTACGTGGCTGGGATTACGTCTGGACAGCCATTAATTTCCCCAACTGTTAACGCAAGGTAGCCTCAATTTTTTTTTTTTTTTAATATACGGAGAAGCAGGTTGGACGTCATGATAAAAATTCCTATCTTAGTTCGATTCGACTGTAAGACAATCTGTTTTGAGAGCAAGTGCGCTTACTACTGTGCCACCCGGAAACCATTAAAAGTTCATCGTTTAGGAATCGGAGGATTATCCGGCCCCCAAGTTAACAAGTACAACAAGGTAGCCAGTATGTTAACTTGATGTAGCAGCTTTAGAAGAAAATGTTCTTCAACTTTCTTAGCCACTGTTGCCTGCTCCGACTTCATCACCGTATCCACGGTCTTCCAATTATCTCCCTTCTTACAGCTTTCTCTTTACTCTGTGCGAACTATAAAGTGAAACACCAGGTCAGTTACAAGTATTTGCATAACTTTCTGAAGGATACGGGTTGCTGTTCTCTGCTTAGGAACACAACTAGGGCACCCGAATGAAGTTTTGTAAAACATTAGCTGGTCCAACGTTTACTGGTAAACTATACATACATCAACGTAGCTGGAAACCCACAGAGGGGAAATTTCCCCTCCGCTGACAAACTTCCCACTACTACGTGAGTACGCGTGTACTAGTTGGTACAGTCACCACTGCAAGCAGGGTTCGGAACGCTTTGTTTGTGTCAGTGTTTGTTTAAATTTCAATAATTTAAGAGCTGTTTTAAATATAAAAATTGCACACTCGTGCGCTCATAGCCCCCAGGTGGTAGCAAATATGCCTTATATTTTTATGTCTTAAGAAAAATATCCACTGTCACTTTAAAAATAGAACCAAACAACGAAATGCAAATACTACTGGTAATTATGTGCTACTGTAATTTCTAAATTTTGTAATGCAATTTATTTTCTATTTAATGTTTTTGGATCTAAAGAACAACATTTATAATCGTTAACGTACTACAAATTAAACACAGAACACTAACAAAGCATACCGAAAATTATTGTAAAATTATCGTAGGCCTATAAATATGCCGACATTATCAAATTAATCCATTCATCACCTCACCCCACTTGCTCCTATTTATGCAGTAAAATAGATCATTGGAACTACGTACTATAGAAGTAGGCCTACACAAGACAACAAAAATGAAAAATGGAATTATGTTTATACAAATTACCTTTCATGATTCCAAGGTCATCTTCAGGGCTTTTTGTCGTTTCATGTCAGTAGACGATCAGTAATATGCAGTCCTATGGTCACAAATAATTGCTAACTGTTCAAATAGAAAATAATAAAATTTTTACTGTGCAAGTCATATAGTAATATGACTTTTTTTATAGTAATGTACTTTTTTGTAACAAAAATATTTTCAACTAAGTTAACAGCTATGACAGCAGGTAAACCACACTTCACATTAAGTCTTCAATTCCTGATAGTTTCTTCACTGTCCGTGTCCATTTGACTACATCCGCTGGCGTCATCCTCATCTGTGTCACTGGTTTCCCCTCCAAGTTGAATGATGAAATTTTCAACAGCGTTTTCTATTTGTGGTTGAGATGTAACGTAGTCTTCTTCAACCTTTTTTACATGGTCACATTTTTTTTTGCCAGGATTCTCTGGTGATTTCCCCGAATTTTTGTACTGTTAGCTGCTTCACGTCTTCAATTGTAAACGTTGTGTTGTTGGTTGCTACCCAGTTCTTCACCTCGGCCCAAATAAGTTCTATTGGGTTGAGCTCCGGATGGTATGGAGGTAAGCGCAATAGTGTGGCCGTGTTGTTGGAGCGAATCGATTACATATTCTTTGATCCTTGGTTTATGTAACGAAATCAACTGCAGTAACTGTACCTTCAGCATCGAATCATCGAAAGGTATTCAGTTACTTCGAAGCCACTCTTGCATTTTACTTTTAGTTGAAGCGGAGGTTGGACACTTTTTTGACTGCACATTATGGTATGGTGCATTGTCAATGACAAGTACACTTTTTTCTGGCAGGTTTGGTATTAATTTTTCTGTCAACCACTTTTGGTAGTTTTCAAAGTTCATTGAACTGTGATAGTCTCCTGAACACAGACTTGATTTCCACATGGTGAAGCAGTTTTCAATAAAACCCATCTCTCCTCCCGCATGAATTATTATAAGTCTTGCTCCTTTAGTGAGGGGTATAGCGACACCATCATTGTTATTGTCTGCCCACGATTTCTGGCTCACATGTGACGAGTGAATATAAGTCTCGTCCATGTAAACTACGGGTCGCCCTTCTTCTCTGTATTTCCTAATGTTTTTTAAATATTCGTGTCTGTGGAAGGCTATGTGTTGTTGTTCAATAAGTACATTTCTGTTGTTTCTCGTCTTTTTCCATTTAAAACCCAACTGTTTGATTACTGTCCTTAAACTTGTCTTCCCTCCATTAAACCCTATATCTTTCACTAATTTTGAATGTAATTTTGGTAGTGTAGGTAGACATTTTTCGACGAGGTAAAAGCCGTTGATCATTCGGCGTATAACAGATTTATCAAAATCGTCCAAATCTGTCAAAGGCTTTTCTCTCTTCCTTTTCTTATTTTGCGTTTCAAATAATGGTTGCCCTTCGCTTCTCTGCCTCTTCGCTTCCTGGTTTATTCTCGCTAGTGTCATCTGACTTACACCAACTGCAGCCGACACTCTTTCTCTAACTTTTTTACAGTCTATTAAAAACCCTCCATGATCTACTTTCTTCTTCATAAACTCCATCACATTGTATATAACTTCGCGAGTTTGGCTTTTAAGCACCTTTCCCGACAACTTACTCATTGTTAAGCAATCACTAATAACAAAAATTAAAGATATAAAATGTATCGCGACGAAAAACAATACAAACAAATTAGTTTTAAATAACGTCACAGAAAGGTAAACCTAATCACTAAGATAGCTATTAAAATACAAAACGACAGCACAGATTGCAAAACACAAAACACAACAGCAACTCAGTAACTTTTGGAATGCTTGCAGACTGTACGTTTAAACAACACCACACGTACAGTCACACTGTATGGTGGGAGACGCTCATTCATTGCGCATGCGCTAACCAGGCAACTTCCTAAATTGATGTGTGTATACTACTGGTTAGAATACAAATACTTACTGGCGACCAAACTTTGACGTAGCTTTGTGATTTTAATTATCTGGGATTGTGGTACTGAGTGAGATCATAGGTTTCAAGACTCAAAGGGATCTACGGGACTGTTGGTAGTAATCGGAAAATTAAAACTTGGAAGAATAACCCCATGAAATTTTATGAGCTTCTTTATGCCAGGGAAACATGGAACCTCGGAAGAAGTGAGGGAAGAAGCTGGTAAACTAAAGTTTCTAAGAAGTGTCCAGAGCTGCTGCCTCCTAGGTAGGAAAATGATTCCAGAAGATGATAGACAGTGATCAGTGACAAGTGTCACCTGATAAAAGTTACAAGCAGCATCTTTAAAAGACGAGCCGTGTGAAAAAAGAGGTATCGGTAGACTTGGAGACATAATTCTTAAAGTATAAATAATGACGATGATCATCATTATCGACATTAATCATGATTGTGATCATCATCATCATCATCAGCATATTATGATCGTAATCCTTAATACTAATCATAAATTAATCATCGCCATTCCATCATTAACAACAAATTAATCATGATTATTATTCTAATCTGTTCACGACGATCATAATCGTGATGATCATCAATTAGCATCAGCATCATGGGCATTTCCTTCTGTGAAAGTTTTCCATAATATTTCTTTAAGAATCCTCTTAAATCCATTATCGTCCAATCGTCCATTTGTCTCCCCTAACTACCAAGGAATCTTCTTGTTTTTCTCCATCAGAAAATTTCACAAGCCGTTGATCCATATTGCCTTTTTTCCATATTTCGTAACTCGGTGTCCCATAGGGACACACGCGGTATAAAACACCTGTGAGACTTAAAATAAACCAAATACGTATAAAAACAGCATTTCTACTTAACAATCGAATAACTGGCAAATTTAAATTGTAACCATGGTTCTGTAAGTCATTCTCTAGAATAACTGCTGCCTAGATCCAGGAGTGCCTTCGAGAATAAACCCTTATTCACATCCAGTCTCCAATTTCTAAGAGACATGTTCCACCAAACGTCCATTCAGAATGTTAGGCTCATTGAAACTATTAGTTTTAAATTTTCTGAAATTTACCGCTTGGAAAACGTCCTGGTAATTTATTAAACATTTTTTCATAACCATTCTTAAATATACGCATAGCCTTTACAATAGTGTTCCTGGCTGGCTATAGTTTGCCACTTTCATATTACGGAATGTACGGTGCGGTTCGTGCCCGCCAATTCCTGATAAGTTACTTAACCCGCCCCGGTACCAACATCGCTGCCGGCGAGGCGTTAGCGTCACTCCGCTGAAGTAGGCCACCCGGTTATCTACTCCTTATTGCACTTTCTATGCGCATGCAATTAATTCGATCATTCTTAAGAATGCAGTCTGCGTACTCCACGGCATTCAACACACTAACAGCTACAACGTAAGTTATTGTACAAGACCAAGTGGAATGTAAACTTGACAAATTAATCTTGTGTATAAGATCGTATCTGATTGACGTAACGAAGTGATATGTAATCTATAAACGTGTTTTATGTACGGCTCTGAATCCAGAAATTACTGGTAAAGACACTTAGGAATGGTTAAAGGCTTTTGAAGCAGGTACTGGAGCAGGCAGCCTGTTTTACACTTGTGTCATTACACTGGCTTGTGCTCACCAATTTGTGGACCGAGATTACTAGAAAAAGAGGAGAAACGTGTTTGACACCCGTCCCGATCTACACAGTTGAAAAATCGAAATCCATAATGAGAAATCAATTTAAAATATTAGAATGTGCTGAGATCCAGCTAATTTCATTCAATTTCTCATCAGATGTGTTTCCAAGAGTCTCTAATAATTCAACGTTGTGGCATGTTATTGCTGAACAGGTAATTGCTTCCCATTGCTAGAGGCCTTGTGGTGTCTCAACCAATACCGAGATCTAACGGACGCTCCTGTGCAATTAGTAATTTGGCAACATCTATGATAAACCTTCTTCTTCTCCTTCTTCTTCTTCTTCTTCTTCTTCTTCTTCTTCCTTTCTATTTAGGCTAGCATCCTACCAGATCCTATTCCATTTACCAGATCCAAAGAACGTTCCCTCAGTTGTCAAACCTCCTTCTACCTGTTGAGTTATTGTCTCGGCATGCCCTTCCTGTTTTATCCTCAGTGTTTCTGTCGACATTTGGTTCCGCTCTATCCCTCTACTTACCGTCCAGTCTCCTATTTGACCACTCTTTGAGCCTTCCTAACATTTTCGTTTCTCTCTTTGCATCCATCGCTTTCCCTGCTATACTCTCTTGTTACTGATTCATATTCTTACCTGTCTGATATGTTTGTTATTACAAGCCCTAACAGCCACGTACCGGTGATATCTATTACTTCTTGATTTCTTCTTTAACGTCTCTTTTCCGCCTGACTCATGCACCGAAATATTGTATTTCCACTATTACCAGCTCAATTCACATTAAATTGTTTCTAAGTCGGCAGGGCGATACTGTCGTTTATCCTCGATTCAGTTCTTCCGTTTTAATGAACCAATAGAGTAGTCTTTATAAGTTGTGTTTGCTGTCAGACACCAACATCGGATCATCAGGACAGCACATTTGTGTATACTTTTCCTTTGGATATCATTTCGTGTCGTTAGTACCACTTATTATGCTATCCATAACTGTATTAGACAGCAGTGGACTCAATAAGATTCCCTTGTCGTGGACAAGGTCTAATACCATTATTTACGACTATTTCTTTTCAATGAAATCTATGGAGTTTCATTTTCATTTATCTGCTATCAGTCTTAACTCTCTAAGCGGTACGCTTTTCAATCTACGAGTATGCCAACGTTGGGAGACAAGTTGCCTATTACCATGTTCTAAAGATAAAGGAAATTTTGTTTATTGAACTACTGTGCTTTCTTGTGCATTTACTGGATCTTAATCCTTTTGTGTTACATAGTGTTTCTGCACATCTTTGATTCCACAATTTGATCTCTTCACCGCTTCTTAGATACCCTCAAATGCCTGCCACTTTCGCTAGACATTCTAAACATCTCCTTGGCTGTCTCTCTGGATCCATTTCATCTTGCGATAAAACCGCTGAAGTTTCTTATCCGTAGCAGCGTTTCTACGAACACAAGTGAGTCACGCTATTTCCCATAACTGGTGATCAATCCTTCTATAGTTATGTGCGCGTTTAGCGGAGACGGGGTAATGGCGTTCTGCTCTACTACTGATCGCCACCAATAACGCCTGTTCCTCTTCCACACAGATTTACAGTGCAGTTGTATAGAACATCAATTTGATGCGAATATTTCCTACTTTCATAGTTCAGTTTTTTCATTTACTTTTTAGAGTTTGCCTAAATATTAGAGTTAATATTAATACTGCTTTCTTTTAAATCGAAAACAATTAAAAATTAATTATACATACACATTTCCGTCCGTAGAGAAATCCAACACAAATATGCTGGCTGGCTTTCATCATCATCATCAACTGTCGCTCTACAACCCTTGGTGGGTCTTGGTCTGCTCCATGAGTCGATTCCATTCCTCCCTATTGCATGCCTTGGCTTTCCAGTTTCTTATGTGCAGGTTTCCGAGGTCCTCCTCTATCTGGTCTTTGAATCTACTTCGGGGTCTTCCCCTTTTTCTACTACCCATTGGTTTCTGGTAGAAAATATGTTTCGTAGGCTGTCCTTCCTTCATTCTCACTATGTGTCCAACCCATCTTAGCATGTGTATTTTGATTAGCCTGACAATGTCCAGCTCTTTGTAAAGATGGTATAGTTCATAATTACAGCGCCTGCGCCACATTCCATTTTCTTGTACTCCTCTAAATATTGTTCTTAGAATCCGTCTTTCACAGCAACCTAGACGTCTCTCGCTATTTTTTGTCACTGTCCAGGTTTCTGAAGCATATATCAGAACTGGCCTGATAAATGTTTTGTAGATTTTGCATTTCGTGCTTCTTGACATGAAGCTAGATGTCAGGTGCTTTTTTTAATCCATAGTATGTTTTATTTGCGAGATATATTCTTCTTCTTAGTTCAGTGTTGATGTCGTTAGTGCTGGTTTATCTGGGAGCCAAGATCAAGATATATGAACTCTTTTACTGCGTCTATATTTTTGGTGCCTATTTCAAGGTTTTGAAGGCTTGGGTTTAATGGTAGTTTGTTGACACCGTACATATTGTTGGCTGGCTTTAAATGTTATATTTAAACAAGTTCTTTTCTTGTCTGAAAAGAAAGAATTACTGCGTTTTTAATTACTTTGTACAAACCAAAACTTTCGAAACAATTGTCTTAAATCCTTTACTTCACTCGGGTTATCTTACGCATTTAATGATAAAGCTTTCAGTGGATGTGTACCTAAGAGTATTTTAACGAGTTCAAAAAATTGAACACGTTCACCATTACTTCTAAAAAAAGTTCTTATCAATTTCATATGAAAAGACGTTTTCTCAGTACCGGTTAGTCCATTAAACTCAACCGATCGTTTCACATCTCTCAGTTACCATTATAATAACGGCTATTGCACGGAAGACACATTGATATTTCAATTTTATACTGATAACTTGAAATATTAGGGTGGATGATTTTTTTTCAGCCACGCTAGTACCTGCATAGCTCTCCAAAAACCTTACGATCCCAACTGAACCTATAATCTGCTTTAGATATCCCGCTCTCGTCACCGCTGACCCTACTTCCGCCGAGATTGATTGCCGGGTCTCAGACGCCCAACTTGGTGGCGAGGATCGGAACTGCGTACGAAAAATTAAGCGGTTCTTACGTGAAATCGTCACCAGCTGCGAACGAACCTCTTTGCCCGTTGAGATAATTGTTGCAAGTGAGAAATAGTCTATGCGACGCTGGCTACTACTAATTACCGATCTCACTGCCCTCTGTATAACAGGAAACAAGACACGTAGCGGCGATTGCACAACCGACTTCTGGATAACCTGAATGTACACCAGCGTTACATTATTCATACTGGCCAATTAACAACGAATTTGGGTTAACCGACGAGGTAAGGCTTACCTCCCTGTTTTGGTAAGGCGGCAAACCTTGTTTATATCCCTCTTGTTGTTATTTGTTGTTTGTTAACCTCTGCTTGTTTATACCGTATACCGAACTCGTGTTTATTACGGTTACGGGTTCGTTTAATAACCTGTGTGCAGATAACGATCTTATAATTGAACCATTCGGTAAAATACTGGCAACTAACACTGACACGCATTAGAATAATATTTTATGCAAATTATTTTCTACCTTGAAGGAGTGAATTTGTATAACGAATTTCGTAAACGGATAACATTTTGTTTCATACAAACATACATTAAAAACAAATACTTGTAGGTAAACAGAACAAAAGAATTATAAACTGCAACGGGTTTCAGGAACGAAAAAGACCTCATCGAAAAATGTGGGCAGAGCTGAAACAAAATTAATATGTTATGGAATTAGGCGATGCTTAAACTGTTACAGGTGAGCATGGACTGTGACTGAAAATAGGGTCTCCTGAAATAAAATTCTTATGAAAGCTAAAAGATATCAGGAAGGTCAGTTCATCTTTAGATTACATCTTCATAATAGCTCAGTTCATCGAAAATAACAGAGGATATCAGTTGTCCACATACACAGCTTTCATCGACTTTGGAACGGCATTTAGATAGGGTAAACAGAGGCAGACTGTGGGCAATAATGGCAAAGAAGGGCGTCCCGCAACCCCGCATTATAGCCATACAAAGTCTTTATGTGGAAAGCAAAATCTTAATTTGAGACAGGAAGACGGACCACAACTCCTAGTGTGGGTCTGATCAATTGTGGAGTACGACAAAAGTGCCCATTGTCACTTTATCATTTTAATTTCTATATAGACTATAACATACACAATTAGCAGATGAACTTACAGAATATTTTATCTTCTTCGCAGGTGACACATCGTTATTGTCTTCGAGAACATTTTATGATTGGACACTCTACAACTGACACTTTGTTGTTTGCCGACGATCACCCTATTCTGTCGGACTCTGAAAACAGATTGCAGATGGGTAGCCTATACATTTGTTAAATCGAATCTGCAAAGACTCTGGATTGCAAATATCCACACTTAAGACCAAGGTGATGGCTTCGTGGAACTGATCCCGTACGGACAAAAATTGTTATAGATGGTACTGTCCTGGAACAAGTTAGCAATTTTGAATACCTGGGTTGCAGCGTGTCTTATAATGCAAGCAACAACGTTGTGAATAAGTTGCATAAGTTGAACCTTAAGTGCGGGACCATTAGACGAACCCTTAAGCCAGCCAGTAAAGGAACACGCCTAAAATTCTACAAGGTGATGGGTCTTAACACACTTCTTTATGGGTCTGAAAATCGGACTTTAACGAAAGGCCAGGCCAATCGCATCCAAGCGGTTGAAATGAGATTTCTCAGGCACGTGGCAGGGTATACTCTCCATGATCACAGAAGAAACACAGATATATGGCAGGAAATGAATATTCTGAGTATACTCGACAGGATCGCCCAATATCGGCTGAATTGGTGGGAACATCTTTGCCGAATGGATGATTGCCGCATCCCCAATCAACTCTGAAACTATAAGTCGAGGGGTCGGAGAGGTGTGGGACGTCCGAGGAAGCGAAGGAGTGACCAGCTCTAATCTTTGCCTATTTGAGACCGGAACAAACCATCCTTGGTTTAATCCGTGAAGATGATGATGATGACGATGATGATGACATTGTCATTTGCTGATGATCAGGCTATCCTGTCGAACTCGGAAACCGGCTTGAAGATATTTTCAAATTTCAAATTCTACCTAATTTTTTCACTTCTGACATATTTTTCCCTCAATGACTGTATCACTGAAAAACTTTTACTTTTCCAAAAGATGTCGTCTCGCCTGGTTTCTGTTATTCACGAGCTAATTGGCTTCAAAATAAGCTGTGTATGCTCACTTGTGTGTATACTCCTAAATGTTTATATTTCCAGTCGGTTCCCGCAAATAACCTAAAATATTGTTGGCTTTATTTTTTTATTGACAAGTAGGCTATATCTAAGCTTCTACTGAAAACAATCGTTATGCTTAATTATTTCAGTTTTGAAACTCTGACGAAATACAGCTATAAGAAATGCTTTTGCAATCAGTATTACAGATAAAAGAACATATATTGAGGGCATAAGAAGATCAATGAGCGATGGAGGATAAAACGATGAAAACTGCAACGACAGACAACAATGGAGGTTGGGCATCGGACAACGTAGTAGAACGTTTTGACCCCGAATTTAAAAAAAAAATTACAGATAAAAGACGCAAAAGTGCTTTATGTGTTTGAAAAAGAGAAGAGAGTTTGAAACAGACATCTTACAGTACCCGCGTACAACAGTATTAGAGCAGCAGATGGAACGCCTTGAATCCGTGTGTGGGCGCCCCGGGGTACAAACGCATAAGCAACCTCAATTACTGCAGACGGATTGCTAAACCACACAGCCGACAGACTAGGAGAGCGGACTGCGGAGCACATTAAAAACGCAATAAAACAAAAAGGCGGAGGTAAACGTTTCACACAGTGTACCGTATTGCGTGATACACATTTAATTGTTGCACGGCTAGCAGAGATCCTGTTCACCTTGCGGTCCTTGAAACACATAATAATAATAACAGAACGGTATGTAGAGTAATCGTGGATGAGAAATGAAGATCGTTTGTCAGTTTCAAATCGCTTCCTGCTCTCACCGCGTGTAAGCGTATGATCTCCGGAGCCTCTTATAAATCGGTAACGAGTATGTAGGAACGTTTGTCAGTAGCTGACATGTGAGCGTCCTTTACCGTCTGTGAAGGCGTTTGTTCGCAAAGGTAACGCGTATCATCCGATCGCCCGTTTACGCGTGACGAGTATACGCGCCGATTTGTCGTAACCTTGCTTTTGTTCTACACGGTCGCTTGTGAAAGGGCTGCGAATGATCGCGCGCGGGCGCCACCGGTACAAGCGATAATAGATTGTATAAAAACAATTTATTGTGAAACCAATATAAACGGAGAACCATATTAGGAACAATATGCATATTACATTATACGGTAGACTACATACTTTGCGTGTTAAGTAGAGTGCGTAATAAACTCCTGATTATATTTTTACGTAACTATTATAACTAAAAGCATTGGAGCCAGTGTAAACTGCTAACTATCGTATTGTATGATAATACGTATCAAAATATCAAAATGCCTTGTCGCGTGTAATGTTCCCTCTAAACTGCGCTGCGCCTCAACTCATTGTGTACTGTCCTGATTTCATCTAGTACGGTTGGCTCCAAGCCCTGATTCCAGTCACTTTATCAACTATCTCTACGTCGTCTAACAAACTGAACATCTTCGCACCTCCTAATTGGTTACTGAAAGTCTTTAGTTTTTTGATTTACTGCCACTGTTTGCACTCCTACGATGTATGGGACTCGCACCCACCAAAACCACAAACCCTTTTGCCTACCAGTTATGTTAGTTTTATTGGCAGCCATCTTAACACCAACTTTGTCACCACTTATTGCAACAGTGCTAGTCGCTTCGTTCTCGATGGGGCCTTTCGGTGTGTCCACGATTTTCAGGTCTTAAACAACAATTTATTAACTCTACAACTATATATATATATATATATATATATATATATATATATATATATATATATATATATATATATATATATATATGGTTGTATATACATTTACACCTACACGTTTACATTTGTTCGGTGTAAACGTATAGGTGGGCTCTTAAGGTGTGTGTGTGTGTGCGTGCGTGCGTGCGTGTGTGTGTGTGTGTGTGTGTGTGTGTGTGTGTGTGTGTGTGTGTGTGTGTGTGTGTGTGTGTGTGTGTGTGTGTGTGTGTGTGTGTGTGTGTGTGTGTGTGTGTGTGTGTGTGTGTGTGTGTGTGTGTGTGTGTGTGTGTGTGTGTGTGTGTGTGTGTGTGTGTGTGGAGTTAATAAATTGTCGTTTGAGACCTGAAGATGGCAGGCATACAGAAAGGCCCCGTCGAGAACGAAGCGACTAGCACTGTTGCAATAAGTGGTGACAAAGTTGGCCTTTTGCCTACGGTATGGATCCACCCCGGGACTCAGATTTCGCAGTACTTCAAGGTGGTGCCATTTGTTCTTCGTCCTGTTGACGTTCATCTGTTTTAAACCTTCAGCGTGTCCACGTTACCTGTTTTCTGCTATTCTGTCAGCGGCCCTACCAAGATCATTTTCTGCTTCCTTCTTTTGCCTTAGTACCTTCTCTACGTAGTACTACCTGATCCCTGCGGTGTTCGCTCTGCAGCATTAGTGCGATTATATTTTCGGGCGAGATCTGTCCCACTATATTTGCCTCTCTTATTTCCCTTTCCATCAGACACAGGTGAAAAACGTGTGGTGCACATCGTCTAGTTCCTGTTTGTAGAAAATGCAGTCTGGTCTCTCTACTTTCCCCATCCTATATAGGTAAGTCCGAAACAGGCTGTGACGAGTAAAAAATTATATTGGATGATTCTTCATCTTCTTCTTCTTCTTCTTCATAATGTCTTAACCGCTAATGGACAATGGCTATCATCCTAACGATAAACTGCTACTTAACACTGTTCTAGTGTCGTTCACTCGTACCAAAGTATCAGTTTCTCAACCAGAACCTACGTCGCCTTTCTGGACCCCCCACCCATCTTTCCCTTGTATGAGACCCGAATGAGGTTAATAATTGTGAGGTATCATATACACCTAAAGTAAGTAAATTTTTGTGTCTTCACAGTCCCTACGACTTCTCTGTATTTTTCGTTTGTCCTGGCAAATCTATATTGATAACTCGAGCTGTTTGACTAATCTTAAATACACGCCGATAGATCCTTATTTCCAACGCCTCTATCATTATATACCTTAGATTAAAGCCACTATAAAATCCTAAATATTCACCATAATCCTATAATCACTATAATTTTATAATCGCTGTTATGACGTATGAAAACTGGACGTTTAGTAGTGTAGCGCTCTCTGGCGTGTGTAAAGTCAGTTACCAGTATTATGCTGAACAGTAGGGATCTCCGTTCCCGACGTCTTGGATTTGTAGAAATATTCATTATAAAAAGTTGCATTGTTTAATGAAGTGTTGTCTTTATAAACATTACAGGCCATTTCTCTTCGTTTAGGGGTCCAGTCATCCCATGAGGTATAAACTTTCTATCGGGTTTATACAACCACCATAAGAACACTCGTACGCTGCTGTCTAGCCACGCAATTGTCTATTGTTCGCTAAGTTGTGAAACGCGATCCCGCGCGCGCACGCGCGCGCGCACGCGCACACACACACACACACACACACACAGTGAGTGTAATTGGTTGGCTCACCACTTGACGATCGATCGTTTTGTTCAATTGTACGGCGAAGTGAATGGTATTCTTCATCGTTATTTACAGCTCAGTTCTTCTCATTATTATTGTTGTTATACGGAACGACTGGTATAATGAGACTCGGTTACGTAAGCGGTAAGCGATAAATGTGATGGAATCGTGAAGTGAGCGTCGCATGAGTAACTAAACTCGTCACGTGATGCATACGCCTGTTGTAAGCGGTTTAACGAATTAAAACGAAATAATTAGACAGTCTACCACAGTGACAATAACCTAACTTTGAAAGAATCAAATTTAAATTCGTCATACATTTCTTCCGCCTGATTCTCCTCAACCTCCTCTTCCTCCTCCTCCTCCTTCTGTTCTCTTTCTTCTTCTCCACCCTACTAATTTATGAGTGTAGACATTTCGTTCGTGGTCGTTCTCCAGCTCCATAGCGTGAACAGCCCGGCATCATTTCCGATGTCGTCAGCCCATCGCAGTGCCAGGTTTCCTCTCTCCTTTTTCCATTAAGTTGCATTGTCTAAACTTCCTCCGTTTTCCAACCTCTTCAGATTCCTTGCCCCCTAAACTTGGTAATTTAATATATTTTATGATGTTCACAGCCTTAAATAGTTTGGTGATGTTACAATCAAACTTCACAAAACCGTCCGTCATTTATAAAACGGTCACTACAAAACTAAGAATTCATAACTCATCTTTTCCTACTGCCGTTACAACCCAGTATGGGTTTCACTCGATTTTTCTGCGACGATTTTTCTTCAACGATTTTTCTCCATTCAGCCCTCTCATTATATAGCCTTCTTCGTCTTCTTGTTCCCAAATTTCTAACGTCCTCCTGAACATCTGCGACCCATCTCTTCTTTGGCCACTGGTTTCTATTCTAGAATTTTCCTAGTAATTATGTGCTGTTCCATCCTCACTGTGGATCCTTTCTCGTAGTCCATAAATCTGACCCATAAATAAAACACTCTACATAAGACGCTTCAAGAGTCTCTTCCATAGTAGAGGCTGTGTGAAGACAGACAAGCTTAAAAACTATAAGAACGGAATTGGGTATACTTTATAAAAACAACAAAATTTAGAAGTAGAGCTCAAAGTGGTTGGCCTATATACGCAGAATAAAAGAGGAGAGACTGACCAAGTAAATTTTAAATTATAATACTGAAGGAAAAAGAGCCGTAGGGAGAGCTCGCAAGATGAGGTTCGGAAAAGGTGACAACATTTAATCTTCGATGGAAAATGAAGAAGAAGACAATGCAATTTTTTTAATACTCTACCTACTCATGACCGTCGTATGTGGTCCTCTCTTTTCGAGGTGGTCCTATAACAGAACACGACGGATCTAGACCAGAGAAGATCGATAGAAAATCTAGCCGGCATAGTGTTGGTTGCCCTATTCGGTGATCTCAAGCAACAACTCACAACTCCAACAGTAGCCTCGAAAACCAGGAGAGATTTACAACCCTCGAGGCAGAAGAAAAGGTGGACTGTGGAATAGGAACAGGCCGCTAAACCCTAAAACCTGTAAGAAGATGATGATGATAATACTTGGTGGGTATTGTTACTCCGCTTTCGTCTATCGCTATTAGAATTTGAATATCTTTATCACATTTACCTCTTTTGTTCACAATTAGTCCAAAATAATGAGTGTACATTATTATCATTTGAATTTTCATGATCTTTATGCCAACCGTAAACTACTGAGAAGCAAACTCATTAGTCGTAATACAAAAAATAAAAATATATGAAACACTTAGCAGACCAGTTGTTACTTATGAGGACGAGGCATGGACATTAACAAAAAAGGAACAAGAAACACTAAGAAGGTTTGAAAGAAAGGTTGTAAGACGTGTTTATGGCTAGGTTAAAGAAGATGATGATGATGAGTATGTTTATTCTTCATAAGAAGTATCCAGGACATAGACGAGTTATTGAAGCACGAGAACTTGTAAGATTCGTAAAGGCTCAACAAATAGATTGGCTGGGTCACCTAGAGCGGATGGATGATCAGCTTATGCCAAAGAAAATCTTGAGGGTACAAGTCTATGAGAGCAGAAAGAGGAGTCGACCTAATCCTAATTAGGATTAGGATCCTAGGATTAGAATTAGAATTATTAGGATCCTAATCCTAATAAGATGGATGTATGAATTACTGGAAGATCTAAGAAAAGTGGATGTGAGGGGTTACACTGAGAGGACAATGGATAGGAGACATTGGAGAAGACTGATGGTGGAAGCCAGGGTTCACGTTGGGCTGATGCGCTATAGAAAAAGAAGAAAATTGTCTTCATCTGCTACCTTGTATACGTACACTTGACATCCTCGTAGTTGATGCGCAATCCCTGTCGTTAGTATCCTTCCATCAGCATACACAGTTAAAGAGCAGAATTGAAAAGGCAAGAACAGTGTACACTAGAATGAGCAGTTTATTCAAAAGTCACGATTTAACAATAAACACAGAGATGAGACTTTTACTCTGCTACGTATTCTCGGTCTTCTACGGTGTAGAATCTTGGACTTTGACTGAAGCCACAATTAAAGTGGCTTTACCGTAGAATACTGAGCATTTCATGGACAGCACATAACTAATGTTAATGTTCTTAGAAAGGTGAAGAAAGAAAGGGAAGTTATTAACACAGTGAACATAAGAAAGCTTCAGTTAAACATTAATCCGATCATTTACATAACCAGCGTATAAGTGATTACATCTCCAGCGTACACGTATAATTGACATTAACGGGGACGACTTAATGAACGCTTTGCATAACTGAAGACAGATAACTGGTGTCAACCGATGAATACCGAATTAATTAAGCCATCACGACGCGCGAAGAACGAATAAACTTTTATAAATAACTTGTAGATCGCATTAGTTTATACCGTGCGCGCATGTCGGTGTGTGACGCGCAAAAGACAAAACCGACCATGACACCTTGGCACACAAACAACCCTGCGACGCCTAACGCCTAAGGCTGATCGTACCCCAGTGTACGGATACAAATAGAATTCGGTCATGGCCAAGGAACTCAACCACCTGTCGCTGAGCGTATTAGGCCTATCGATATTTTACGAAATCGGACCGTCGAACTGCTTTAGTCCCAGTATTTTTCATACATTTTTATGGAAGCCTACTTCTTCTTTTTCTTCTTCATCTTTTATCACTCATCATCATCTTCTTATTATTATTATTCTTATTCTTATTCTTCTTTTCTTCTGTTTCTAATCTTCTTCTTTTCTTCGCTACACGATCCGTTCTGACTTAATCAACCATCTTCTCTTTAGCCGTCCATCGTTTCATCAACCTCTTCCTTTACGATGTAACACTTGTTTATTCACCGTTTATCATCACTTAAAAGATGACCTTCCATTATCCACCGTTTAAATAATTTTCCTAATTTTGTTTTCACAACGCAATATTTTAAATTGTTGTATCCGTATTTAAATTTTCTCGTATGTCGTGAATCGTAATTCTGTCATCAGGTCTTGTCCGTCCTCACACGTTCTTCAGTAATTTCATCTCGGAGGAGTATATTCGTTGTCACGGTCACGTGTCAAGTATAATACTGTTCTGCTTAGTTTAAATTGAACTGTTAATTAAATAATATTAAAAACGTGTTTTAATAACTTAATAACAAAATATGTCTTATTTAAACTACAAGTATACAATATTAGAAGAAAATCTGTTAAAATTGTTTAAGGAATTCGGCCTTACACCAAAGACTAAATACTAAGAGTTACCGGGCAAGCTTCATTATCGACACAAAGACTCTAATTTCCCATAAAACGGAATAGTAAACAATTTCGAAGAAACACGCGCGTTTAGAACTCTTCATAGATTTAGCAGTCAAGTTGATTTTTAGTATTATCAATTTAACATAAATAGTTCGAGGGTGTGTGTGTGTGTGTCACCAGATCTACTTAATATCTATTTGGAATAAGCGGTGGAAATCATTTACTGGTGTAAGAAATGCTCGGCAATAGGAAAACAAATTGGCAGTCATACTTTGTACTAACTTCTATTTGAATTAATACGCGTTAAATCGCTTGACAGAAGAAAAGACCGGATATATAGGCCTACTGTTTATGCTTCTTCTCCTGATACTTCCTATCCGTTTCGGATGTTGGATACCATACAGACTATTTTAACTTTCTGCACTGCTGCACGGAATAAGTCAGTTGTATTCATGCCAAACCAGGGCCTTAAATTTCTCAGCCATAATATTCTCGGTCGCCCAACTCCTCTCTTTCCAAGTAGTTTTCCCTGTAGTATGAACTGCAATAAGTAAAATCTCTGTTCATTTCTCATGAGATATCCCAGATACTGAAGCTTTCTTATGTTCACTGTGTTAATAACTTCCCTTTCTTTCTTCACCTTTCTAAGAACATTAACATTAGTTATGTGCTGTCCATGAAATGCTCAGTATTCTACGGTAAAGCCACTTTAATTGTGGCTTCAGTCAAAGTCCAAGATTCTACACCGTAGAAGACCGAGAATACGTAGCAGAGTAAAAGTCTCATCTCTGTGTTTATTGTTAAATCGTGACTTTTGAATAAACTGCTCATTCTAGTGTACACTGTTCTTGCCTTTTCAATTCTGCTCTTTAACTGTGTATGCTGATGGAAGGATACTAACGACAGGGATTGCGCATCAACTACGAGGATGTCAAGTGTACGTATACAAGGTAGCAGATGAAGACAATTTTCTTCTTTTTCTATAGCGCATCAGCCCAACGTGAACCCTGGCTTCCACCATCAGTCTTCTCCAATGTCTCCTATCCATTGTCCTCTCAGTGTAACCCCTCACATCCACTTTTCTTAGATCTTCCAGTAATTCATACATCCATCTTATTAGGATTAGGATCCTAATAATTCTAATTCTAATCCTAGGATCCTAATCCTAATTAGGATTAGGTCGACTCCTCTTTCTGCTCTCATAGACTTGTACCCTCAAGATTTTCTTTGGCATAAGCTGATCATCCATCCGCTCTAGGTGACCCAGCCAATCTATTTGTTGAGCCTTTACGAATCTTACAAGTTCTCGTGCTTCAATAACTCGTCTATGTCCTGGATACTTCTTATGAAGAATAAACATACTCATCATCATCATCTTCTTTAACCTAGCCATAAACACGTCTTACAACCTTTCTTTCAAACCTTCTTAGTGTTTCTTGTTCCTTTTTTGTTAATGTCCATGCCTCGTCCTCATAAGTAACAACTGGTCTGCTAAGTGTTTCATATATTTTTATTTTTTGTATTACGACTAATGAGTTTGCTTCTCAGTAGTTTACGGTTGGCATAAAGATCATGAAAATTCAAATGATAATAATGTACACTCATTATTTTGGACTAATTGTGAACAAAAGAGGTAAATGTGATAAAGATATTCAAATTCTAATAGCGATAGACGAAAGCGGAGTAACAATACCCACCAAGTATTATCATCATCATCTTCTTACAGGTTTTAGGGTTTAGCGGCCTGTTCCTATTCCACAGTCCACCTTTTCTTCTGCCTCGAGGGTTGTAAATCTCTCCTGGTTTTCGAGGCTACTGTTGGAGTTGTGAGTTGTTGCTTGAGATCACCGAATAGGGCAACCAACACTATGCCGGCTAGATTTTCTATCGATCTTCTCTGGTCTAGATCCGTCGTGTTCTGTTATAGGACCACCTCGAAAAGAGAGGACCACATACGACGGTCATGAGTAGGTAGAGTATTAAAAAAATTGCATTGTCTTCTTCTTCATTTTCCATCGAAGATTAAATGTTGTCACCTTTTCCGAACCTCATCTTGCGAGCTCTCCCTACGGCTCTTTTTCCTTCAGTATTATAATTTAAAATTTACTTGGTCAGTCTCTCCTCTTTTATTCTGCGTATATAGGCCAACCACTTTGAGCTCTACTTCTAAATTTTGTTGTTTTTATAAAGTATACCCAATTCCGTTCTTATAGTTTTTAAGCTTGTCTGTCTTCACACAGCCTCTACTATGGAAGAGACTCTTGAAGCGTCTTATGTAGAGTGTTTTATTTATGGGTCAGATTTATGGACTACGAGAAAGGGTACAGAGATGAATTGAAGCGCTGAAAATCGCTCGACTTGGAATCGAGTGGAAGTAATATGGTAGTTGATTAAAATTGACAATGAAGACAGTAAAATAAATTAAATAAATAATTACCTTATTTTATCCATTAAGTGATCTTCTTTTATTAAATTACAACATGTTTCAGGGCTTATATCCCCATCTTCAGGTAAAAACAAAATCTACCCTATTGTTAGGGTTTCGTTAAAAAGTTCACAATGACACAAACACATAACACACTTAAATAAATTAACATAAAACATTGAGTTTGCATCGGAACGCGCTACAACCGATCCAGTGCACTGGCCGAAGTCCGACTTCCAACTGATCCGTACACGCTATTCACGGTTTATTTTCATTGCTGTGTCATATAGTTTATTTGCCTTGAATGACAATTGTTCATTAAGTACCTGACTTTCATTCATTCTTAAGCCCTTGTATATTTCAAATTCTTCTAGGGCATCTAGTAGTTGACCCTTTTTACCTACGTATATGTAAAGGTTCCAGATTCTCTTTAAATCCAGTGTATGTATGATTCTCATTTATTAGGTGTTGTGCGTAATGCGATACATTAGTATTGGTGAACTTCTTAGGTAAATGTTCTTTTAATCTCTCGGAAAATTTTCTCCCCGTCTAGCCTATATAGATTTTATCGCATTCATTACACCGGATCCTATAAACACCCGAACAATCCTCTAGTAATGCTGTGGTATGAGGCTTAAGTATATTTGTTAATTTATTCGTGGTCCTGAACGAGACAATAATCACTAGCTTTTTTAGTTCATTATGTAGTATATTAGGTAGTATGTTCGTATATCTAGCGGCAACATATTGGGTTTTATCTTTAACTTTGTCCGATCGTTTTAATTTATTAGCGTGTTTATATATTATTTTATCAATGATTTTACTATTGTAACCATTCACTATTGCTATATGTTTTATTATATTAATTTCATCGTTATAGTCTTCTATGTCCATCGGTATATTCGTCAATCTATGTGCCAGTGCGTTAAAAGTAGCCGTTTTTTGTGTATAAGGATGGTTGGAATCATCAATAAAACTGAATACACACAAAAATGCTATGATTTTATAAATGAAAAGAATATTAAGACCCTAAATAATGACCCCACCATTAAATATACAAGAGCCATAAATTCAGCGGTTAATAAATGTGTTAATTTATTCGATGCTCAAACTAGACGACGTATCAAAAATATAAATCCGAAAGCGCCTGCTTTCAGAGGACTACCAAAGTTACACAAACCTAATATACCAATACGTCCATTAATAAATTATACAACTGCCCCAAGCTATAATGTAGCCAAAAAGCTACAAATAATTATAAAAAACAGTTTAGTAATGGACAACATACATAGTGTAAAAAATACAATAGAATTTATAAACAAAGTTAAAAACATTGAAGTACTGCCTAACCATAAACTGATCTCTATGGACATAGTGAACTTGTATACGAACATACCCGTGTTAGAGACGGTAAATATTCTCGAGAGACTTTTAATCAAGACAAAAGTCTTAAAACAGATACAAATTGATGAACTTATATTTTTATTGAAAATTGTTATACAACAGAAATACTTTACACACGACAACAAGTTTTTTATCCAAGAGGATGGGCTGGCCATGGGTTCACCGGTGAGTGGAATTTTAGCGGAAATTTACATGAATCATTATGAGAACAACTACATACTTTCTGACAAAAACAAGTTATATAATAAAATCATCTCGTACACATGGCACGTAGACGACACATTTTTAATTTTTGGTGGTACTCTTAGACAGATAGACGGATTGCTTACCTTTTTGAACGGCATAAACAGTAATATTAAATTTGCTATGGAAGTAGAGTATAACAATATGCTGAATTTCCTGGACGTAGCCACATATAAACGTAACAACCTCCTTAGCTTTAAAATATATAGAAAGCCAACGACAACTGATATAGCCATACATGCTAGTTCCAACCATCCTTATACACAAAAAATGGCTACATTTAACGCACTGGCACATAGATTGAAGAATATACCGATGGACATAGAAGACTATAACGATGAAATTAATATAATAAAACATATAGCAATAGTGAATGGTTACAATAGTAAAATCATTGACAAAATAATATATAAACACGCTAATAAATTAAAACGATCGGACAAAGTTAAAGATAAAACCCAATATGTTGCCGCTAGATATACGAACATACTACCTAATATACTACATAATGAACTAAAAAAGCTAGTGATTATTGTCTCGTTCAGGACCACGAATAAATTAACAAATATACTTAAGCCTCATACCACAGCATTACTAGAGGATTGTTCGGGTGTTTATAGGATCCGGTGTAATGAATGCGATAAAATCTATATAGGCTAGACGGGGAGAAAATTTTCCGAGAGATTAAAAGAACATTTACCTAAGAAGTTCACCAATACTAATGTATCGCATTACGCACAACACCTAATAAATGAGAATCATACATACACTGGATTTAAAGAGAATCTGGAACCTTTACATATACGTAGGTAAAAAGGGTCAACTACTAGATGCCCTAGAAGAATTTGAAATATACAAGGGCTTAAGAATGAATGAAAGTCAGGTACTTAATGAACAATTGTCATTCAAGGCAAATAAACTATATGACACAGCAATGAAAATAAACCGTGAATAGCGTGTACGGATCAGTTGGAAGTCGGACTTCGGCCAGTGCACTGGATCGGTTGTAGCGCGTTCCGATGCAAACTCAATGTTTTATGTTAATTTATTTAAGTGTGTTATGTGTTTGTGTCATTGTGAACTTTTTAACGAAACCCTAACAATAGGGTAGATTTTGTTTTTACCTGAAGATGGGGATATAAGCCCTGAAACATGTTGTAATTTAATAAAAGAAGATCACTTAATGGATAAAATAAGGTAATTATTTATTTAATCATATACAGTGATCTGGAGACCATACAGTAAATATGTGTAAAATAAATAGTAAAGGTAGGATAATTCTGAGGTTACAAAGAATATAACGGAAACTGGGTATATCCTGAGGACGAAAGGACTACTAATGACAGTTTTTGAAGAAACAATGGAAGGAAATAGAGCGAAGGTAGAGAAGATTTAAGCTGACGTAAAATATGGGGATATCGTATAAACAGATTTAGGCTTCAGGCCGGAAAAACTAGATCTTCTTCTTCTTCTTCTTCTTCTTCTTCTTCTTCTTCTTCTTCTTCTTCTTCTTCTTCTTCTTCTTCTTCTTCTTCCTCCTCCTCCTCTATCAGGGAATAGGAAAATCACTTGTTACGGTCCCAAAGGAATAAATACCTTTCACCAACGCTTCCTAGGGGTACCTATACTTCTTTGTCCATAGGCTTGTATTGCCAAAGTTCCTTAAACGATCTCCCATCTATCAGTAGTGGGTGATGTTATCAAGTAGTATATAACCTTATTATAGAAAATTTTTATTGATAGTGAACGAAAACAGTGAGTATTATAATTAATATAACTACCACTGTTTCTATGTACGTCACCTTATGGCAAGAATTCGACTCATGCCCTGTTGCGCTCACCAGAACATGCAACATTTAACCTCCTGCAGTGACGAACTGCACGGTTCAGGTATCGCGCTGTTACTGACTGAGGTCCTCTTACCTCATCCAGACAGTTGATATGTCTCCACAGCAAAGGTATATGAGGGGTTGTATATGAGGGGTGGCACTGTGTATTCACATTTATATTCTTAAGTTTACTAGTATGTTATTAAAACAGATGTCAATTACATTACTAGTCACGATTGGCAACACAATGCCAATAGAGCGACATCTATACATCAACTAATGTGTTGTCAACACTGATTTTCCATTCTGCTGCATACAATATATATTGAAAGCAGACATGATTGAACGTCCAAATACAAAATTAAGGTTAACGTCACATCTTTCGGTTGTGTTCATCTTTTTAGTCGCTGTCCACTGCTGTACCAATTAATAATTCTGGTATAATGTTCTGTTTCAGGTTCGGTCTGACGGTCGACGAAGTGGAAAAGGGACTGCCGCTGATCGACACGTCCAAGACGCTGATCCGAGACGTGTGTCCGCCGTACCTGGCGACCGTCGAGTGTCACGCCGGCAAGTACAGACGCCACGACGGCCTATGTAACAACCTCAATAACCCCACCTGGGGAGCCACCATGACTCCTTTTACAAGGTACCTCTGTCTACTTCAAGAAATTATGTCTACACTATAGTTTCCTAAATCGAAGGGTTATCGCTCCCCCTGCGGGCGCTGGAGGGATCTGAGAAGGCCTCGGTGTCCCCTCGGGTTCTTAGAAACGAGTGGCCAATTAGAAGACGCTAAAAAAACAAATGTAATAGGCTTTGATGGCCCGAGTTGTTCCTATTATTCGTTATAACTATCGAACTATTCAGCCGTGATATAATGTTAACATCTGTTCTCTGTTATTGCCTGACATTCGACGTCCCGAGTGATCGAAGTACGGACCGGTGGTATGTTGATAGACGGGTTTTGGGACTCCGTACGATCATGCCATTGGTCCCCCCCCCTTTGAGGATGACGATCTCTCGAGCCGACAAAACGTCAGGCAATAACAGAGGAACCGATTTTAACATTACTCCTTGGTAAGAAAATGTTAATACAAAGTATACGTTTGTTTATAATAACGTGTCGTTTAAATTATTGTAGCAGCAAGAACGGGGTTCTTGCAAGAACGATTTGAAATTGGGGGGTTATGGAAAGTTGGACCATTCTTTAAAGGCCTAAAGTATAAATGACAGACTGGGTGATAATACAAAAAGAGTTTGTTATTATTATCAACACAATAAGTTTATTGTTCTTTTAATAATATTCACTTTAAGTTTGAAATACACACTATTACTTCTGTAGTATGAATCAAACAAAAGTCAACATATTGGGAAGGTAAAGTTATAATATAAAGAAAATTTCGTAATAAAATCATAAACCTGCATAACATGATATAAATTTTTTATCATATTCACAATCACAAAACCATTCTACAATCACAAAACGATGAAAAAATTCCATCTGAAGTAGCAATTTGGGATGGGAGGGGGAAATTTCCCCCACTTTCCCTCCGAAGATCCGCTCCTGTCCAGTAGATATAATGGGATATAAATCCCATTATAGGTTTGTTTCTGAGCCCCAAATAACGAATTAGTTTAAAATGTCTGTACAGTATAGAGTTTAATTTTAATTTTTTCTTTCCCGTTTTCTAAAGTTTATAAACGACATACTAAAAGTACGCCAAAGGAAGACGCAATAAAAAGGTTCAAGATTAAGCTTTAAGACTCCGAAACTTCACAACGTAACGACGACAAACGAATTTGCGTTATGTTTTTTTAAAATTTAAAACGTAGGAACGCAGTGTTTGAGTAGCATTGTCAGACACTATTTCAGGGCCCTGTAAAGAATCAACAAGTGCGCATATTCAAACTTGATAAGATATAGCGCGTCAGTAGAGAGGATATTAAATTATTAAAATCTTGTAACAGCCGTATCATATATGTAGGATTTAGCAAAGAACAATAAGAGATACTTATAAAAAATTCAATGAGCCTGAAATTTTATTCATCATCATCTTTAAGGATTAAACCAAAATCAGTTTGTTCCGGTCTCAAACAGGCAAAGATTAGAGCTGGTCACTCCAGCGTTTCCTCGGACGTCCCACACTTCTCCATCCTCTCGGCTGATAGTTCCGTAGTTGTTTGGGGATGCGGCAGTCATCCATTCGGCAAAGATGTCACCATTCAGCCGATACTGGGCAATCCTGTCGAGTATACTCCTAATACTCAGTTCCAGCAGTATATCTGTGTTTCTTCTATGACCATGGAGAGTATACCCTGCCACGTGCCTGAGAAATCTCATTTCAGCCGCTTGGCTAATAGTAATGTACGGCATTCTTACTGTATTAGTAAGAATCGTTTTATATACAGTTCAGCTATTTCTGTGGAATGCGTCACTCTCCTTTGAAGATTGTAATACACTTTAATAATGATACGATCACCAGTAAAGTGTAGCCTATAGTTATTTATTTCTATATCTCGTCATGATTGGCAATTTTCAACGCAGTGGCTCACGATTTTCTGTTTTAATGCCTTCATTTATTTCATTTTCTGTTTTAAGCAATTTACCTTATGGGCGCTTCGTGAATATTTCTAAATCATTAAACCACTGTTACCTCGTTTCTCATGTAATATTTTTTTTCTTTTCTGTTTGTATCACTTCTATAACACACAATACGTATGTTTGTTGTACTTTCCGTTTAATTGGCAGTGTGTTCAAATTCAGCTTTATTGATTAAAACCACTTGTAACTTACAATTTCCTTATGACATCGTTAATACAGCCTATAGAATATAAGCTTCATCGGACGGGTGAAAGTAGACTCCCGTATATTATTCAGACACTGGCCACTTTTTTGTTCAGAAAATAATGATGTGATTGTTTCCAGTAAACAGATCGAGGAAGCTAATTTGTAATGATGTGTTCTTATATGATTTCTTTCTAATTTCTCGAAACATTTATATAATCAACAAATGGTGGACACAGAGGTGAATTAAATCCATTCTGCATATCTAGAAGTAATATTCTGCATGTCAGAAAATAAAATTTATATAGCGATATTAGAGGCTGTTTAACTAATACAAAAGAAAGATATGACTAACATTTATAAGCAAAAATAAGACCTCAAGAGTTCTGCAAAACAGAAATGGGCACACAGCAAAGGAGCAGTTCGTTTTCCCCAACACCGTAGTAATTTGGAACAAAAACATTACAAAAGTGAAAATTTATAAAACGACGATATAAACCTTTGTTTGGATATGGAATCTGGTATCTTTCAGGCCGGCAATAAAATAAGCTGCAGATGATGGAAATTAATTTCTTAAGAAGGGCAGCGAAACTATCCAGACGAGGCACAATGAGAAACAAGAGAATTAGCACAATTACGATTATCGAGTGCGATATTAACTGACCAGAACAAAGAGGTAGTAAGATAACTGATATGGTACGGATGATTTTGATATGTATTGATAGGGATACGGATATGTATTTATATAATCTAAGGATGGTAATAAATGGAGAACACGTTATATCCAAAAATCTTCGCGAATTATTGGACAAAATGAAAAGAAAGTGAAAAGAGAAACATCGAGAACCGGCTGAAACCACATAACTGACCAAAATTGTCAACGTGGAGATTGCCTTCTGAGTGATTATACGAGTGGAAGACCAAATTAATGAGTGAGAGTGAGGGGCAGACAGATAGACAGGGCATCCTGCACCGACTGTGAAAACAGCATCGTCAACCTAACAGCCACCTGTAGGAAACCTGCCAAGAAATGGATTACTCGGAAAACAAAACGCTTCAGTGTAAAAACGTACAGATATTACGTACTAAAATATTTAATATGCCCTTAAAGTAATAATGGCTGAAGTAAATACGCATCTCTAAATCAGTTCTGCTGAAACTTAAAAACATACTTACCAGATTTCAGCAGCAAAGGATATGGTAAAATCTGTATCACATAGTACACCAAACGCGGCTACAAGAACCGACGATACAAAGCGACGACTTTTTAAGACTTTCTCATGGGGTATGCCAATAAAGATACTGACAACGGCCCGTAGCTACCGTCTGTTTTTAAAGATATGATTGCGTACACGATACTGAAAACAATAACCAGTTACAAGATGAGAATTTACTGTACGAAAGCAGAAATTAAAAACGTCGAGTGAAAAATCTAATGACTTTGTGTGCCTGCACAGGCACACGCAGGCTTGGAGGAGAAATTGATGCGTATGACACACGCGCGCGCTCACATACACACACAAATCAAATGCAGTTTAACTGCAAAATATAATTGAGGCTCATACGTCTTAATTGATTGTAGAATACTTTCCCAATAAATCCACTGAAATACTTTCCCCTATTTCCTGATGTGTGTCTTGCCACTTCAATGCGTACAGTAACATAATATATAACAGTAACAATGACTAGTGGTTTCATAAATTATACTGAGATAATACCGCAGTCTATTAATTTGTTCAACCTCAGTACACTTTGACATTAACACTGAATTCAGTGCTAATTGTTCTTTTTCTTTCGTACGTTTATAACCCAGAAAGGAACATACACGGAAACATAACGGGACTAGAGCTTGTAATCCGGCAACCATGTTGGTAGGTCGGAATAAGAATAATAATTAATACAAACAACTAATTTTGGAGGCCTTCCGGGGTGGAAATAAAAGTAATAAATATTGTAATACTTCATTTCAGTAATAAAAAGTAATTTAAAATTACAGGATTCCAGCTAATCTGAATCCTGATATCTCAGATTTCCGGGTAATCCGCATCAACCTCCTAGAAAAAGATAACGTCTTTAAAATTGATAAAACTGACTTTTTTATTTAGTTTAATTGAAAGAGTATTAAAGACATTACTTTAGAGTAGACTGATGTTAACAATAAGTTGCTAACTGATGAAATAAAAACGTGGGTAACAGAGAAAGTGAAAAACTCTATAAATCAAGAAAATATAAACGACAAAGCAGAGCCCGTTAAAATTTGTCAACAGTTAGAAGGTTGTAACTAACAGGCCGTTAAAACGATGAGAGCTAACCTTAAAATTACGAGTAGCGTTACATCATGTACTACTATGTTGTTTTTCTTGAAACAGTATGTCGTGTGAGATAAATAAAGTATACGATACACATATCTGTTCAGCTTTTGTGATCAGAATTTTTATGTCTCTGTTTTCTTTTCTTTCATTAAACAATTGGCCCTATTTCCTTTCTGGTTCTTGTCATATGCGTGTACTACAATGCAAACTATTATGACAAACATAAATGTATCGTTTAAAAGAAATTTTGACAATGAAATAACGTTGTCCTACTTAGAAAGTCACCCAAAGACAAAATAAAAAGTTACCGCCAATAGAAATACAGACTCTGACATTTGAGCGGGTAAAACTTTATAGAATCCTATACGCTTTCAAAAAAGAGTTACTCTTAACATTCTTGAAGATTTGAGGTTAAACCGGAGGATCCTCACTAACAGGGAGAAGTTTTATAACTCAGTAACTAAAATATAACAAATAGAAACTACGAAACAAAAGAAATTAAAAATACTCTTAAGAAACAGAAAATACGAAATAGTAATCCACGCAACAGTTTTTATTTTTATATGGTTTCTTATGGCTTACAGAACAAACATAACTAAGAAAAGGTAAACAGCAAATAAAAATCTTAAGAATCAGGACGTAACAGGAAATCAGGAAGACAGGGCGTACCAGGACGGTAATACTTCCCTTGTCTGAAAAAGCCACGAAACCTAAAAAAAAAACGGGATTTTTGTGTTTCTACGTAAACTACAGGTCAAGCCTAGGTGCGGAAACGAAAAACTTGAACTTTTTATTTGCAAGTTGCGAACAAAAATGCAAATACTTATAGCAATACAACACTGAAACACAATAACGTACCTTACACAGTGTATTCTATTATTCATTATAGATACAGAATAACGTTACAATTAATAAATATTTACTCTCGTAGTCTTCATGCTGTTTGTAAATGCAAGTACCACGTGAAAACTCGGTTGTGCAGAACATCACATCAAATTTTCTGTTACTTACTGAGGTAGTAAAAATACTGACTCAAGCACAGGTATGCCTTCATTTGCTAGTGCGCAGAGATTAGATGTTAGACAAATGATATATGTAACGTATGAATATACTGTATATATATATATATATATATATATATATATATATATATATACCACTTGGAGTCGTATAATTATATTAATGACTTGAGAATTGTGTAATAAGATCTGAGGGGCGAAGCTCCGAAGACGGGCGGTCTAGGCATTGTCTATCTCGACGGGCCGAGCGGCACCGGGGGTGCCGTTGGACATTACAGCATTTAGTTCTGTTTCAAAAAGAGTGATATATAATTTTGTTTATTCGTAGGTTTCATGTAAAATACGAAATAACGCATTTTTACGTTATTTAGACCCCAAAATAAATTTTTGCGAATTTGTTGCAAAAACATTTTTTGCGGATTATTTGCTTCCGCACCTATTTTTGGTCTGTAGTTTACGTAAAACCTTCAAAAACATCGGTTTTTGGAGGTTTCGTGGCTTTTCCAGACAAGGGTTCAATCGGAACTATTACCTTTGAAAGAAAGCAAGAAACAGTTACGAGACCCTACACATAGTTGAGAAGTTATTTTAATTTTTCTGCCAATCTGAACCAAAATCGACAGTTATCACGGTAGCGTGGCCGTTTTTATCAGCTTTTACTTAACTGGGCCGAAACGGACGTGGTGAAACCACTATTAAAACTGTTAGCGCCAGTTAACAAACGGTCCGTTAGGAAGAAAGTCAACAAAGGTTTGTCAAACGGCGCATTAGTAATATAAACTACCTATTCGATTTTTAAAAAATTAGCAGTTAACTAAATAAGATACGAGTGCAGAAAACGAGAAAGGTTGATATGGATGGTTATTCTGTCTATTTTGTTACACAAATGCAGTGGAAGATAACGCGATCAAGTTACACAATATATTAAATGTAAGATAATACTGAAAACATATGAGACAAGTTTAATAATGAAGTTAATGAGGAACCACTAAATAAATTATCAGTCATTTTTATCCTAAGCATGATAAAGTTTCAAATAACTTACCTGCAAGAAGTTAAGGAGTTTACAAACGTTAATCTTTGGCTATACATTATTGTAACGTTGGCCTATATTCTGCTAAACGACGAACCTACTTAAATAAATCACCTAAAATACAGATACATGGTTTTATAAAGTTACATAATAACACAGCACGATAAAATTACTATGAAACTAAAAATAACACACTCATAAATCAAACGTTTAATCTCCATTAACAAAAATCAAAACAAAGAAAAATATCAGACCCAATCAACAGATGTCTGAACGGGAACTACAACGGCCAATCAAGAATGAAAGTGTACGCAGTTACCGTTCCAAGAAAGAACCAACGCTACCTAGACATAAGCGATTTTACAAATTATGTCTTTTGATGACACCGAATCAATGTGATTCGTAGATTGTTAGAAAGTTTATATCGAACGATTATAATGTAATATTTAGTTATTCCGAAATTAATAACAGTCAAACGAAAAGATAAAAATTACCCGGTTAGGTTCTGTATAATTATTACTTCGATCGTCCATCGGGGATCGAACCTCATGTTAGTAACTTGTAAAGAATGTTTAATATGAAAAAATCCTATAACTTGAAAAATTGTCTTTTTTATATTTGTCTACTGTACTTTCTTCTTGCTTTCTGTTAGCAAACTCTATTATTTAAAAGGCCAGTATTTAGGAGATAAATAAAAGCAAATATCTAATGTGCTCTAGATGAATGGTTTTATCATACCTTATTGTCCAGTTAATAATTATTATGTTACAATAATTTAGTGCTAAATAAAGACTTTTCGAGTAATAGCTGTCCATAGATTTGATCAACTTTTATATTCAAATGATTTTTAATTATGAGAGATTTGTAAAGAAAAGTTGTAAATTATCCGAAATGTGATCGAGATTTATTTCGAAAAAGCATTCACCGTTAAAAATTCCTGATATACAGTGTTTCGTAAGTCAGTGTGTAAGTGTATATGAAATTCAACTTTGTATGTTAAACGTTAAATATATTAAATACTCGGGGCCCTGAAAATGGGACGAATAGGCACTGACTCTTGGTGACACAATTCGGGAAGGGTTCATGACCTAAGATTAGGTTTTTATTTAAAATAGTGCTCTGAAATAATTTAATACAAAAATTGTATATGACGACTCTATTTCTATTTCGTCTGTTTATTTCAACTGTTTAAAATCAATAACAGATTAGAAGTTATGTTTACTTTCAGTTGCACATGGTGTAACAGAGCCACTAGATTTACAAAATATTATCGATGATCGCTTTCTGTAAAAGCGAGTAAGGTCACACGTTAATAAATTGTACATCTGCTCTACAATACAAACTCCGAGTGATTTCTAGTTTTATTTTTCTTGGAAGTCAACAAGCGTTAACTAAACTTTATTTTAATTCATTCTAATACATTTTATTTTATGTTATTTTTAAATAAAATTATTTATCAGATTTTTAATATATCTGCTTTCTTTTAAACTCATAAAAATTAAAAAAAGTTTATATCGTACACACAAAAATATCATATTTTAATCAAGATTTCTTCAAAAGGCCCTGTTATATGTATAAAATTACCTTACAAAACTTGTTTAAAAAAATGTTAACATATGTTCATTTATTATACAACTTTGTACATATCAATTTTCTCAAAATTAAATTCTCTACAAAGTTAGCAATTTGTATTTGTTTATTGGAAAATTAACGAAGTTATTTTATCCCAGATCTAAAAATGTGTGTTTTTCGACTCCAATGTTTGGTGTTTTGCACAGTTATTCGTAGAAATTAATTGAAATAAAGTTCTGGAACCTCTTTTATTCATTTTTTCAGGTCAAAACCCATCAGAAACCACCAACTTTACCCTTCAATTTATACCCCAAGAATTTCAGTATGGCTTCATTTTACCGTAGGAGCAGAAATCAGGGCGAAATGTTTCGGGAGCCGTAACTCGCTAACGAACCGTTTTTGGACCTATGTTTAAATGGACTTTTTTCTTAGTTTTAGCTATAGAATCAGCTCTCGAGATATTGCAGTGAAATTTTGAATCATTCTGTATATTTAACTTAGTGGTAAACATTTTGAACGTCTTAAATAAAGTAAATGATTTTCTTACATATGAATGTATGTAATGTGTGCCATCCAAAGAGATCACATGCTCTAGAACACTCGCGACGATGAGAGTAATCGACTTGAGTCCTGTTTTGCCAAAATGAATGCGGTCGTTTTGGAGTTACTGGGGAATAAACAAACATACATTAGGACTATATCAAAACATTTTTACTCTCTTCCTTGTACACTGAGTAAAACGTGTTCATCTTCATCATCATCTTATTTACGGTTTTAGGCTTTAGCTGTCTGTTCCTATTCCACAGTCCACCTTTTCTTAGGCCTACCAACGTTTCTTCTGTCCCTAGGGTTGTAATCTTTCACAATCTTCGGTGTTCTACTTTTTTCCATTCTATTGATGTGTTGAGTCCATTTCCTTCTGTATTCTTTAATCCTTTCATTAACTGTAAAAATATCTAAATCACTTCTTATCTCCTCATTTCTTATATGATCTCGTCTATTACACCTTTTAACTGATCTCAGAAATTTCATTTCAGCTGTTTGTATCTTCTGTTCAGCTTTTTTCGTTATGACGCAAGTTTCAGAACCATACAGTAGTGTAGGTATTGCTATTGTTTTATAAAATTTTATTTGAGTTTCTATTCTACATTTATTTTTCAACGTTCTCCAAATTGTTCCACACATTCTTGTGAACTTCGTTACTTTATTTTCTATGTGTTCCTCTTCAGTGCAAGTAAATAATTCGTTTCGAATCACGGTGTTTATAGAACATAATTGTATAACAATGTAACATGTCCACAGACTGGTACCACCTCACTACGCTGACGGACTGTCCGCTCCACGTATCTCGATACTGGGCCACGACCTGCCGATTTCCCGGATAGTGTCTCGCACCATGCATCCGGACGAAGGGTTCCACGACCACGCCGGCACCGTCATGGTCGTCGCCTGGGGACAGTTTATGGACCACGACTTCACGCTCACCGCCACTCCTCTAGGTTTGTTTGACGCTAAGTACTGTCCATAAGTCTACACAGATTATATTTCCGTATCCATAAGCCGAAAAAAGCGATTGTCACTTAAACTTAAGAAAATTATTCGGTAGGCCACACTGTACACAATATACAGTTTTTTTTTTAACTTTAGAAAATAAATAAATTAGGAACAGGAGGTCCTCTGCAGTCGTTTTGCAGTAGAGATACAAGAAGATCGATAGATTTGAATCCAAAATTCATTACAAGATCTGTAAAAAAATTAGTGAAACTTTGATGTTACTTTGAATTTTCTTCTTCTATCATTTGTTTAAATCAAGAGGGGTATTCCGGTTTTGGAACCCGTTTTCCAAGTACAGCAGTTTCATTGATTTTTTTAAAAAGTCTCAATTATAGAAAGCTTAAGGCTATAATAAGTATAATTATAATATTTTCTGAGTATAAGTAAGTATAAGTGTAGTAAGTATTATAAGTATAATATAAGTATAAGTAATAAGTATAATTTCTGATAATCCCTCGATACGAAATTAGCACGTATTCAATTAAAACCCATTTTATATTTCCATGGGCTTCAAAATAGCCGATAAACAAAATGGTATGTCGATTTTTACCTAATTCTTCTACTGTTTTAAAACTCAGTTTATTTTACAATTTAGTTTAAATTTTAAATCTTAAAAATTTAACAAGAATCTGATGAATCGTTGACTGTGACCGTACCTAATAAACTGTGCCGTTCCATTTGCAGATGCAAGGAACAAAAACGAACCGGAAGAATGCTGCGGCAGACCGGCCCACCTGAAGCACCCGTACTGCATGGACCTAGAGATACCCGATGACGATTACTTCTACCATCAGTACGGAATAAAGTGTCAGGACTTCGTGCGCTCGTTCCCGGCCGCCAGACCGGGCTGTAGACTAGGTGACTATGCTATACACTCTCTTGCTGTCCGCTCAGCTCAACCAAACATTGCCACCCAGTCACAGTACAGTGTGACGTTGTGTTTCAGGTTCCAAGCTGCCGTACAACACGCTGACCGGAGTCATTGACGGAAACACCGTCTACGGTGTCACTGAGGAATTCTCTAGGTGAGTCGTCTAGAACAAAGTCTAGCAATTGATTTTTTTGTTCCTAGAACCTACGCAATGTTAACATTCCATCGTTCTGTTTCAACACATTCCAGTTTCTCCTTCTTCAGTATTTCTCTCTGATAGCCCAATTAGCTAGTCCTTCACAACCGTTTGTCATTCGAAACCCAAATCTACCCCTTTCCACATAGGCATTGCGACTACACAGCTCCCACTGGCATGCACAGTTTCGCATTTTTTTATTTTCTTCGTACTTTCTCATCCTGCAGTGGCGTCCGACATCCCCCAAACTTACTTCTCCAGTGGCTGAAGAGAGCTAGTCCCCAAAACAGCCCGGACGAGTCTCAAACAGCTCAAAAAATATAATGATAAAATAAAACATTCCATCATCCTAAAATATGATTAACATCTGCAATTCCTTAAGCTTTCACATATGGCGTCAACATTGTTAGTATTATTTCATTATTAACCTAGGTGTTAGGCCGTGGTCGACTGTTATTATAGACAGACGTTTCGGCCTCACCATCGCAGGCCATCTTAAATGTCGGAAAAACGATTGGGAAAGATTCCGCCAATTTACCCCAGTCCTGAGGTACAGTCATCGTTTTTCAGACACTGAAGGTGGGGACGAAACGTCTGTCTATAATAACAGTCGTCCACGACCTAACAGTCCGGCTAATAATAACAATAATTCTAACAATATAATTAACATCTCTTGTAACAGCGAGTGCTACAGTCACATCGATTATAATAATTTCTTTTCGAGTTCACTTGAAGAAGAAGAAGAAGAAGAAGAAGAAGAAGAAGAAGAAGAAGAAGAAGAAGAAGAAGAAGAAGAAGAAGAAGAAGAAGAAGAAGAAGAAGACGACGACGACTTTCTTTTCAAATCCCTTGCAGCCAAAAAATATAAAATCGTTACTCCCTAATGTTTAATATTTTGCACCACATGTGAACAATCTTATGAACTAGATTAACAATAATAACCTGCCAACTACTCGCAGCTTGGTAACCTCGGTCTCCTTCGCAACTCTTCTCCTTCCATTTCTATCCTTAATTTTCTTTCCATACCCTAACTTTGAGTTTTCTTAATCCTCCAGTACACATTGCATCCATCGCGACCTCGCCTTTCCTCTTTTGCTAAATTACATAGTTTGATAATCCTCTTAGGCATAAGACTATTGTCTCTTCGCCTTCCGTAACCCAGACATTATAATCTTAGAGCTTTTACAAATCTTACTATACCCTCTCCCTTTACTAATTAAATCAGCTGTCGCTAACTAAAGCGTTATTTTAAGCATAGAACGGCTACGGGTACACCTAGAACCTCGAATAAGGTCCGTTCTCTCCGTCTCATTGTCCTCTATAAGATTCAATGGTCAAAAATTAGGATAGACCCACGGACTACGAGCCTGAGGCCTAAAAACCAAAAAAATGCTTGATTATCTGGTGATGAGGCGTTATTTTAAGTTACAACGACCTGTCCAGTTATCATTCTCGTAGGTTGGATCATAGATCTTCAGCAAAACTCCAATATTATGTATTCCATTACAACAATTAAAGGATATTTATTACATTAATGAACTATCTAAAGTAATAAGAAATATAACAGTTTAGCTCATAACCGCGAAGAGCGTCGGCAGAAGTAGAATAATGCTGAAAATAGAAACTACTGAGAAACTCGTATAAATATTTGTAAAAAAATTGCAGTCTCTTATTTTAGTCCTATGCATGTCCTCGGATCTTATCGACCTAAAGCTATTATGTTATTATGTCTCTTATGCTTTGTGTTTTTCTAAATTGTATAAGAAACTCAGAAACCCGGATAGTCTACTCCACTAACATGTCCGCAGAAACGTCGCCAACATTCTATTTTCAACATCTTCTTTTTCTCCTTACTTTCTGTCTCCTCTTGCCGTAAAGTGCCGAGGCCTTTTAGCCACTTCCTGTAATGTCTTGTATCGCCTGGGCGAGGCGTTTGATCTCTAACCTGGTCTTTCCATGTCTATTCAACGCCTTCAAGTAGCTGATATTGTCCTAACGACCTTCCAGGCGTCTGTCCCTTATACTTAATATAAGTATGGTCGTTATCATCTGCACGTTAAGGACTAGGCTTACTGTCTTCAGCCCTGTCATCTTCTGGAGCTCTCCTTTATTACTTGTTTTACTAAACTCTCTTCACCATTTCTTTCGATCCGTTGCTTCCATTTCTGTAAGCTCTGTCGAAACAGTTTTGCAGTAAATACCTAAGTCTGACTATCAAAATTGGAATGGCTACGTGTTCTCAGTTTTATTGTACGGAAAGGAAATTTAGACTTTGAGTAATAACGTGACTGATAGATTGAAAGATTTGAAACGTGGACTTATCGAGGAATTGTAGGAATAGGTTGCATAAATAAAGTCTCTAATATCGAGGTGATGAGAAGGATGCAGAAGAAGAAAGAAATTATTAATTCTGTTTAAACCAGAAAACTAGGATACCTGGAAAACATAATGAGGGGAGGCAGATATAAACTTCTAGACGTTATTATACAGGGCAAGATCTAAGGGAACAGGAATCCGGGAAAAAGAACTTCCTGGTTAAAGAACTTGACAGACTGGTACAATTCAAGCTCTATCAACTTATGTACAGATATGAACGAGATATGAACACTCCGCATTTTCATATAGAACCTTCTTGGGTTTCTGGATAGTGATCTATCTGAAAATCACTAGATTCAGCTGCCGAATTACTTTATGCTAAACACCTCTGCTTCTTACTCATTCTGATGAGATTTTTCTTTAATTAAAAAAAAAGCAACTGACTTCTTCGTTGCCAGTCTTTGAGATGTCCATATCATCTTTTTTATTCTGATGATGACGACCCCTCGAGGTGTCGAAACTTTAGTACGTTTTAGAAAGACTATTTTTAATAACCACCACGCCAACAACCGCGAACGTTTTTCCAAATAATATGCTTCTAGTTTAAACTTCATAGCTTTACAAATACAATGGAATACGTTTATCGCAAAATGACGGGGACCAACTGTTTTTCGTGTTACCGAATTTAGTATTAAACGCACAAAAAGTAAAACAAAATGAGATAAATGGACAAATATTGTACACATTATTTACTGTATTGTGTAACTTGAAATAAAACATTAAAAAATAATGAAGAAACAATAAAGAAGGTACTTTTATCTAAATGTTTTATTTATCCTCCTGGATAATTTCTGGTTAATTTTTGAGAAAAAATATGTTTAATTTTTGTTAAAATTTAGTGTACACGCACTGTAGTTGTTCTTCACTTAGTCTAACGATTTAGGTTTCCTCGTGTAGTAATGGAGTACGTCCTTTAAAGTTCTTATAGTGACAATGTTCATTTATTTTTAAAATAGTCCGTTACTTTCTTTTGCACACAATTCTGTACTAGGCTTACTTTATTTTCAACAAATTGATCTAATTTATCAATGTGGTCAAACATTTCACCTTTCGAGTTGGTCTTCTTCTTCTTTCTATGGCACTACAGCCCTTGTTGGGCCCTGGCCTCCTTCAATTTTTCCCCCCATTCTCCTCTGTCAGCAGCCATCCTCCTCCAGGAACGCACTTTTAATATCTCTCTTGCATCCTCATCCACCGCATCCTCCCATCTTCTCCTTGGTCTTCCCACTGGTCTTTTTCCATGGATTCTGGTATACAATAGTTTTTGTGGTATCCTTTCTTCTCCCATCCTGGCTACATGACCAGCCCACCTTAGACGCTGTAGTTTTATGTACCGTGTTAACGGTGGTTCTTTATACATTTGATACAATTCATGGTTATATCTTATTCTCCAGCCATGTACGTCATTAACTGGTCCCAGGATTCTTCGTAATATTTTTCTTTCAAAGGTATCGAGAGTGTTTGCTGCCTTGGAGTTCAGGATACACGTTTCGCAACCATATGTTAGGATGGGTCTTATTATTGATTTGTATATCCTTAGTTTCGTGTTTCTGTGGATGTCTTTGGATCTGAAGATACTTGATGTGGCGAAATACGCTTTATTGGCTTGGACTATCCGGTTTCGGATTTCGGCTTCTTCTGTGCCGTTTTTTTCTAATATGGTTCCCAAGTATTTAAAGTTGTCCACCTTTTCGATATTGTCGATTGTTCCGTAGTTTCTTTGTCTTCTAGTCTGCACTAATATTTTTGTTTTATCTATGTTGATTTTGAGGCCTATATTGCTAGCATTTTCTTTGAGTTCAGAATACGTTTCCTCTGCTGCATTTTTTGTCCTACACATTATATTGATGTCGTCCGCATAGGCTACTAATTGGACCGATTTGTTTGTCAGTACGTTGTTTCTTCCTACTGACAGTTTTCTGATAACATATTCTAAAGCTAGATTAAACAAGGTCGGGGCCAGCCCATCTCCCTGTTTTAACCCTCGATTGATTACAAATCCTTCTGTTTTGTGTCCTTGTATTCGTACCTGAGCTTCTGTATTAGTCATTGTTAAGTTTATCATCCTTACCAGTTTCACTGGTATGTCGAATTCGTATAAAATATTAGATAGTTTATCCCTATCTATCGAATCATAGGCTTGTCTAAAATCAACAAAAATATTATAGACGTCTATATCTTGTTCCCACGCTTTACTCAGAACTTATCTGACTGTATATATTTGATCTATGGTGGATCTTCCTTTTCTGAAACCGGACTGGTATTCGCCGATAATCTCTTCAGCATATGGCTGTAATCTTTTATTGATAATGTATGTAAAAATTTTATATCCGGAGCATAGTAGAGAGATTCCTCTGTAGTTCTGGCATGATAGCTTGTCCCCTTTTTTATGTATAGGACATATGATGGTTTTCCTCCAATCGTCAGGGATTTGTTCTGTACTCCATATAGTGAGTATTAAGGCATGCAATTGTTCCACGAGTTTTTTCCCACCCCACTTAAGTAGTTCAGAGGGAATTTCGTCAATTCCTGGAGCTTTGTTATTTTTCTGTGCTTTAATTGCCTCTTGTATTTCCTGCATTGATGGTGGCGGTTCGTCATCGTGTTCATTTCCTCTTCTAGGCTCTTGTCTATTTCTGTCTTTTGTTTCGTCCGTTAGGACCCTTTTGAAGTATGTTTTCCACGTTATCTTAATTTCTTCTATGTCACTGATTATTTCTCCATTTTGATTTTTGCATATATTTGTATTTGGTTTATATCCTTGTTTTAAATTTTTAATAAATTTATATGCATCTCGTGAGTTATTTTCTATAAAGTCTTTTTCCATTTTCAGTATTTTGTTATTCTCGAACTTTCTCTTTTTCTGTCTGCAAGTCTTATCTGCCAGCTTCCTTTTTATTCTGAACTCTTCTTTTCTTTCTCGTGTCCGTCTTGTCATATATAATCTGTGTGCTTTGTTTCTTTCTCCAATTGCCCTTTTGCACTCTTCGTCAAACCATTGGTCCATTTCATTTCCTTTGTTTATTCCTAATATTTCTTTTGCCGCTGTTTTTATAGTGTTTTTAATGTTTTCCCAGTGTGATTCTAATGTTGGGTTTTCCTTCTCTTGAAGTTTTTCGCTGATTTCTTTTTCAAGTGTATCCCGGATGTCTTGGTCTTTCAGTTTATCTATGTTTAATCTTTCTTTTCTCTCTGTTTTACTGCTTTTGTTCTGGTTAATTTTGCACCTGAAGGTAGTTTGCACTAGCATATGATCTGAGTTACAGCATGCCCCTCTTCTGCTTCTTACATTTAATATACTTGTTGCTGCCCTTTTGTCTATCAGAACGTGGTCTATCTGATTTCCTGTTTCTCCGTCTGGAGATATCCACGTTATTTTATGTATATCGCGGCGGGGGAAGTATGTTGAGCTAATGACCATATTTTTACTAGTCGCAAAGTCTATTAGAAGGTTTCCGTTCTCATTGGAGTCGTCATGCAGGCTGTGTTTTCCAGCTGTTCTTATGTATTCTTCTTCTTTCCCGATTTTGGCGTTCATGTCTCCTATAATCATTTTTATGTCATTTCTAGGTGCTGAGTCATATACTTGTTCTAACTTTTGATAAAATTCTGTCTTTAAAATCTCATCTTGGTCTTCTGTGGGACAGTGCACATTTATTATTGTAAGATTAAAGAAATGAGTTTTTATTCTGATTTTGCACATCCTTTCATTGATTGGTGTAAAATCCTTTATATGTTGTTTTATTTTGTTATCTATAATAAAGGCTACTCCAAATTCTCTTGTTCCACTATTTTTTCCACTTTGGAGTATAGTGTGCCTCTTCGTGTCTCTTATTCCTTTCGAGTTGGTCTTAAATATCGATAAACACGGCTCAGCGACGAAAGTATATCGTTAATGTTATTATTTGAATTAGCAGTCTCTGTAACTGCAACTTCGTCGTGTTTATTTGCTAAACGTCATGTTCTGGACGAGGCCTTTCAGTGTTTCCACGATTTTGCTAAACCACCATTTCAAGGTCGTGGTTTAGGACTTGAAAATGGTGGAAACACTAAAAGGCCTCGTCCAGAACATGGCAGTTTACCAAATAAGCACGACGAAGTTGGAAAGCATATCGGTAGCGGTAAGAAGTCGTAAATTTTCATTGTTATTTCCGTGTCACGTTCGTCGGCACCCTCAACACTTTCACAGTTTTTAACTTGCACTGTTTTGGGGCGTGCATGAATGGACTTGTTTATTATGTAGCTATTGAAAGCCAGTAACAAAATTATTATAGAAAATTTTTCGTGTTAACCGATATTTTTTGTTAACCATTTTCGTTTTAACCGTTTTCCACTGCAGATCGCGTGTCGGTTTCAACTAAAGTAACTTTGTTATTAGGTTAAGCAACGCAGTGACATTTCACAGCCTTGAAAAGCACCGAGGATCACGTTTGCGTTCCGACCCGTCAGCGATGCAGCTGTTAACGACACAGAATTATTGCACGTAATGTGTATATTTGTTGGACATAAATACCATTCTTACTGTTAAGACGATCTTATTGTTATCATCAATACCCACGCCTCGCCTTTGCTTTTAGTAATTATTTGTTATTACTTTGCTGTTACTTTATTTGAGAAATAAAAATCCTTTCACTTAGAAACAGCCGTTATGTACCTTGAAGGTTCTGAATTCTTCTTAAATTAGACTCGATCGCTTACTTTTGCAGCTTTTAAACTCCGAGTCACGGAGGCTGTGGCATAGTAGTCTACATTACATTTAATTTTAGGACGTTACTAGGTAAAATTTTGTCTTAAGAACTTACCGTACTTTACGAAAAAAACTCTGTTTAATATTCGCGATTAGTTTTCAAATATGAAATTATTAAACACAATCAAGACCTCTATAATCACCCTTTAAAAACTCGATAATTAATGTAGTTAATTAATTCACTAGTTCTTTAGCCTCTACTGATTTCTTGACCGTCGGCCTATGGGCGACTATTAAAGTTGTCGAAACTGAGAAATCAAATCAAAGTTTCTGGATCACTAGGAAAGTTAGACGTATCGAATTAAGAACACATAATCTGTACTTCACAAGACAATAGGCCTCTTACTTTCTCCGTAAAATTCATCCTCTCTCTCTCTCTCTCTCTCTCTTTCTCTCTCTCTCTCTCTCTCTCCCCCTCCCTGTCTCTCTCTCCTATCTTAGCTTCTTTCTTAACTTTCATCTCTCATAAATCTGTATCACACTTACGAAACCTAATTTTATTATCGCTCTGAAGAAGTGTGTTTTCTTTTTATAAATCTGTACTCGTTAAAGCAGTCAGGATAACCTACTGAATTAATTACGATATTTAAAATGTCTTTTCACTGAAATTGTTTATGATATAACCTATGCAGCTACACTTTTATCTCTCGCCACCAACAAGGTATTCCGCCTTCTTCATTAAAGTTTATTCCTAAGTATTTGCAGCTGCATTTTTAATACATTCGTTGTTTTCTATGATTAAATCTATTGTTTCTTCTCCGACACTCAGATATTGAATATCTATGTGGCCATAAAAGAAAAAAATGAGCAACCTGAGAATTAGAAATGGCTGAAAAGAGTTGATGCTGACGGAAACGGAATGGTAGACATAAGAAATGAAAACGTTAGACAGTAAAGAAGAGAAAAAGAAGCAGTCACCCAGCAGCATAGAAAGAAAACACGTTTTGTAGCACGGAATATGCTGAGGATGGAAAACAAAGAAGACCCAATTTATTGTTTACATATCGTTCAGAAAGAAGAGGCGAAGAAGTAAACGTAGACTAAAATTGATTCAGAGGCAAGAGACTTTAAACAGAAGGACGTCACGATCAACGGCTGTCGAGACAGAAACTCGGGATGCTGGAAATTGCGTTATTTAATTCGAAGAAGATAAGCTCTGGGAATTGGCCCACATTACCGACGTCGTTGTAGATAATCTTATCATTAACAGAATTATCACAAATGATAATTTTGTTCGTGATTATAACCACTAACACATTTTTCTTAATTCATTTTATTATTAATACCGCTGACTCAAGTGACGATACAAGTTCCCAAGTGACGAAGGAATCCGTGTCGTCTTTTAAAGAACGTATTATTTGTTTTCATAAGCAGTAACGGACATTACTTATCTATATATACGAAACTCAAAGTCTGAGGATTTATGGGTACTAAATATAAATCCACACCGTTACACCGATTGCCACCAAATTTTGCACAGGTAACCTTTAACACAAGGCGAAAAACACTGTCTAACTTGGAAGTTGATATTTTGCTCCGTTCGCATGATTTAGGCTCTTTTAATTATGCCTTTTCGTTGACACGTATAAAGATGTCAAAAACACCATGGAGACCAGAATTAATTACCATAGTAACAAGTAAATAAACAAAAGCTATTTAGCGGAATTGGAACTGTACATTTATCAATTCCTTGCAGTATATTTTCGATGTTTTATAGAATATACTATTGTATCGATATATTACGATGTGGGAAAGAAGAAGTGTACTAATTGTAAATTGTCCTACTTCTCTTAATACAAAGCGAAAATACGTGTTGTTTTCATTTGTGAGGTTAGTTGACAACGGTTTTGGTTTGTAGTTTACTTCTGAAATAAATAAAAGCCATGGTTGAGGAAAACATAACGTTTAATGTGTTATATAATGGTTCTAACACAGTAACACTTAAAATAAAGAATTTAGCGTTTTTGATTTAACACGTACTTTATAAATATCTCCAAATGCTTTATAAACGGGTACTTTTAAATATCCAAAGGCAGTTGCACGAGCATAATAATTTAGTACAAGTTAAAATAGTACAAATTTTGAAAACAGCTTTGGAGAGAATTTGACTAATGAGTACAAAATTGTTATACGAGCTGACAGAACGCCATATAGACATAGACAATAAAAATTATATTAAAATACTTATTAAAAGTCAAATATTTGCGTGTGAAGCTGCGAGTAACAGCTAGTATAAAATATATATGAGGTTGCCAATTTGGTTCTGCGAACGGTGTTATTTTGAGGACACAGGTAGAAATACTTTCCGAATATTGGTTTAGGCGTGTTTAGCACTTGCTACCTTAAATGCCGCAATCACGGTTCGACGCACAGTTGAATAATAATCAATTAAAATATTTATTTATGTTTATGAGCTTTTGTGCGACACACGGTGCCCCGCCCCGAGCGGTCTAGACCACATGCAAAACCGGGCGTGCTCATTTTCTGTTCGATACAGTTTCGTTCCCTAAAAAATATTACGAAACGCTGACCGTTGCATTATATAATGGGCGTTATTTATAGACCCAATGTTGCAACTTCCGTGCGAGAGAAACGTATACTAATATTCTGAAGTTATTTCTCTTGATGTGTGTTAAATACTAGACAGAACTACATAGATATTACTAAATCGCGAGACTTGATAAGTGGAAAACGTATTTACTAAATCGGCGACCATTTATTGCTAATGTTTACCGCCCTCTCAAGATCGGCTCCGTGTGTTACTAACATGACAGAGTTAACATTCAAATTGTGAGATAGTTAAAGCAGTCGTGTATTCGCGTTGCCATCGTTAAGTAAGTGGTAAAGGAATATGAAGAGAATTGCAAATTAAAATCCTGAATCAGTCGATCAGCACGCATGACAAATTTACACCAAATCCACGTTATCGCTGTCAACATCTCTGTTCTTCTAGGTTAGCAGCCCATAGGCTGGCTGGCAGCAGCTGGCCATTCTTCATGCTTCTCTGCTTTTCTTTTCAACTCACAATATGATGTGCAGTTCATATCGACCATAAGCTGTTTCATGTAGCATGGAACAATTGAACGGGGTCGACCTCTGTGATTCTTCCCTTCAATTGTTCCTTCTATTATTCTCTTAACCAAACCATTGTGTCGTAGTATATGCCCTATAAATATCTCTTATCTCTTTTGCCTTTTAAATTCCGCAGAAAGCTCTTCTCCTCATGAGCTCTTTTAAAGACTTCCTCATTTGTTATCTTCTCCCTCCAGCTTATCTTGAACATTCTTCTGTAGCACCAGGTCTCAAATGTTAGGAATCTTTTCTTGTCACTTTCTCCAATTGTCTAAGATTCACTTCCGTATAGGGTAACACTAAACACGTATGTCTTTACTAGATCCTTCCTTATTTTTAGGCTGATAGTGTTAGAAGTGAAGAGGTTTTTTTTGCTATCAACATAAAGGAGCAATAAAATATGGACCATCCTCTGAAATGATAAATGCGAAATTATTTATCTTCTTTCTATTTCGTAGGCTATGACGGCCGGAGTCAGTATCATTAAAATCATTAGAAACCGGGCTGTTGGGCCGTGTTCGATCGCTCAAATTTTTATTTTTAACGTTTCGGCCAAACCTCCGGAGGTCACCTGCAGTAGAATATAGAGTTCAATTGAATGTCAAAGCCGAAAGCTGTATATTCCAACGATACATATTATTAAATGTAGGCGTTTCGGGTCCCACGTTCATGGGCGACATTAATGTAACGACACAAATTATATAATGTAGGTTGTATGTGTAATTGGGGTTCAGGTGTAATTATAATAAGAGTATTATATTTATGAGTATTTAAAATTCATATTTATTGTTTACCCAATCTTATAAATAATAAACATCAATAATCTTCGGTCACGATATTGCTCATTATTAAATGTTTCTCTCTTATACTATGCAGTGTTATACATATTTAAAAACCCTCTTACATCTAGACATGTTAATAATCTTAATCTAGACATGTTAATAATTTGATTTACTAATAAAATATAATATTAAAATGTAATTTGAATTGAATTCTTTTAATTCAGATCTGACCTCAACTCGCTCAGTCTATATCAATGTTTAAAATTAAATTTAAATTTATATTAATTACTTTTAGACTGACATTTGTTTTATCTTCAAATTTAAATTATTCTTCTCTATAATGCAAATATCAAATCAATTTAACTAGTTCCTTTGATAAACAAATCTACTCTCTCACCTTTAAATTCTTTTTTTTTATTATTATTTCTTTATATGCGATCGCTCATTCTTACGACTAAACATTTATCTACATTTCTAAAATATTATTTCTAATTATAATTTTTTCTTTGTTTTAATTTATTGTCTTTTAATATAGTCTTTATGAGCTCTTTTAAAAATCATTTAAAATGCATTATGCATGTCACCTCGAGTTCTGATGATCTTACGACTTATTGGCGGGGTCCAGCGTTGTCCAGAGTTAGTTTTCCATTCCTCCTGTCCTGCCGTGGTCCTGGATACGTCTAGAGTCCAGCGTCGGTCTCCAGCAGTGTGTGTGGTCCGCTTCAGAGAGTTGTTATCTGCTGCAAGGTAGATCTTAAACATCGTCTAACGTCCAGCATCCCTCGTCGCTTTGGTAGCTTCTCCGTAGATACTCTTGGTAGACTTAAACGAGCCCGGTACTTACGTTTTCCGGAATATTGTCACATAATTAACGAACGTTTTATTCTTTCGTTAATGCGACTTGTAATAAAAATAAAAATAAAACTGTTCTCCCGACGGACAGCATGTCCGACTGTAACTGTGTCTTGCAATGAAGAGAAGGGTTTTCGGTCGAACCCTCAATTTATACCCACTCGAGATTCTGCGCCAGTTCGCTCCAAAATCATCTTGTCGAGACCTGCAGATCACCTGATAGCCCCCACTCCCGAACCTTTTCATCTATTTGCAATTATTAGCAAATAGCAATGTTTTGCACGGAATCAAGATAGCACAAATCATAGCTAATATTTGATTAGCACTCACTGTATTAATTTGAGCGTCTTAGGGTAATTTGCGTATTTTTGGCACGTTTATTTCGCACTGACTTCGCGTAGCGTGTCTTATTAACGTCATCTTTTCACTGGGGATAACTATAAAATTTACACACACTTTGGTGCCTTTGGTTTGTTTATACACTAATTAGTTTTCGCACAGTGAATTAAAGTAATTATTTTATTAATTACTTGGGGCGGGTTGCTGAGATTCCTGTCTGTACATGCATCACTAACACACACAAGATACACGCGTAACACACATACAATTGAGCAGGTCTTCACTGCCTGTCGGAACAGGTTAATTTCTTCCCTAATCTAACAATGAAATATTTTTACAACCTCAGACCTGTCCATTTACTCTTAACTTATAATAATTCTACAAATTTTATATTTATTCAAATTAATGCCTAATACAGCGTATGACTGTATCGTTGCAATATACTGAAGATGGTCTCCGGAGGTGTGGCCGAAACGTATGGAAGTAATCATTTAAGCAGTCGACTACGCCCCGACAGCCCGGTTTCTAATGTTTTAATAATATCTATCTTCATCTTCTCCCACAAGCGTTAGATCATTAGTCCGTTTCGGATCTTTGACTGACTCATCTTTTCGGCCTGTTAATATTTCTAGTTCCTCTGGGTGTATAAAACCGAATTCTTTTGGAAGGCGTCGTTGTTCATTCTCAACGCGTGATCCTTTCACACTCGTCTACATTCTTTGATCTTTCTGTTTAAGTCATAAATTAAAGGAAATTTCCTGATCGCTTTATTTTCAACTGTATCCCTTTCTGTTATCCCAGAACTGACCTCAGACACCTCATCTCAGCCGACTGGGCTTTAATACAAGTTCTATTATTTAGGGTTCAGGCTTCACTACCTCACAGCCATAACTTCATAGAATTTTAACAATACGTCCTTTCGTGTTTTACCCATAACTGTCCCATAAGTGTTTTACTGTGCCGCACATGGGGTTAAATTTCTCTGTCTTTTTCAACATCCGCTTCGCTGTAGTTGAATACGTCACACCCGAGAATCTGAAAGCATTGACTTATTCTGTTATTTTGACTTGTTCTCTTTATGAATACAAAAACGGCAACTGAATTGTTTCTTGTCAGCGATGGTAACGATTTAGCTGTACGTGAAAATCCGCGTGAAATAGTGTTACAGAAAACAATCAGTGTAAAGTGGATCGTCATCATGTTATCTTTCCTCTTTGTGCTTCACGAAGTGGCATTAAACTTACGACCAGTTCTCCCAAATACATTTTGTTGCAATCATTATTTTTTCTTCTTCTTCACCTCGTGGCTTCTGGCGTAACTGCCGGGCCCGCAATGCGGGGGGCCGCGCAATCATTTCCCTTAATTTTTTAAGAACGGGTACAAATAATTGAACTTAAGTTAAATCAAATTTTCGCCGTATGTATTTATTATTAGAAACAAATACATTGATTATTTTACTGTTATAATACCAGTACCTAATGATCTTACTTTGAGAGCATAAACTGTTTGCTAAACTGCACAATAGGGCGGGGATTCCAGTTAAGAATGCACGATGCATCGCATCGTTACTGTTATGAGCTACGAAAGGAAATTATAAACGATCGCGTTGTAACTGTTACTCCGATATTGGCAGCTTCAAATTTAGCGTTTTAGAGGACACGAAGAGACGATAGGCCAGGCCAACAGCGGAAACGTTTTGGCAATTATCGATCTTTTGAGGACATACGATCCATTGCTGCAAGAGATAATCAGTAGTCCGAAGAACAGTGAAATGTATGAGTCCCAAAATTCAAAATGTACTCTTTCAGCTTTTATCTAAAACAATTTCAAATATTACTTTGAAACGGATTGAATTCGCTGAATTTTTCTCTGTAGTAATGGATACTACAAATACATTAATAGAAAAGATCAACTGAATCAAATAATCAGGTACGTCTTAACTTCTGAAGATGAAGGCCCAGCAACTTAAAAAATTAATGAAATCTTTTTAGGATTTATAGAAGTGACCGATCAAATTGGCCTTGACTTATAAGTAGAGTTTAAAACAATGCTGGGGATAATGTTAGTAGTTGTCACAACTACAAGAAGGGGTTAGTGTTTAAGAGGCAAAATTGGTATGAATTAAGTAAGGGTACTAGGGAGGGCCGCAAAGGATAGTTTGTCTGCAATCAATCGTCTATGCGCTGGTTCAGATTGTACATGATTAGTTCGTTCCGGATGCTACCATTACGTTCTATTTCCAACCACGTGCATCCCTTGACCCTTCTTTGAAAGCGCGTTTCAGCTTGTCTTAATTTGCATGAGCCCAGTTGTCCCTGCCGCGAGACTTCGGACAGCCACGGTTTAGAATAATTTATTCATATCTTATACTTCCTAATTTCGCAAGCACGTGGCAGGGTATACTCTGCATGATCATAGAAGAAACACAGATATACGGCAGAAACTGAATATTATGAGTATACTCGACAGGATCGCCCATTATCGGCTGAATTTTTGGGAACATCTTTGCCGAATGGATGACTGCCGCATCCCCAAACAATTATGGAACTATAAGCCGAGGGGACGGAGAGATGTGGGACCTCCGAGGAAGCGCTGGAGTGACCAGCTATAACCTTTGTCTATTTGACATCGGAACAATAACCATCCTTGGTTTAATACTTGAAGATGATGATGATGATGATGATGATGATGATGATGATGATGATGGTGGTGGTGGTGGTGGTGGTGGTGATGGTGGTGGTGGTGGTGGTGGTGGTGGTGGTGGTGGTGGTGGTGGTGATGATGATGATGATGATGATGATGATGATGATGATGATGATGATGATGATGATGATGATGGTGATGATACGTCCTAATAGTCTGTTTATTATTTCCCCTTTCTAATCTTTGAAGATTTTTCCATACAATATCTTTAAGAAAGCTGATATGCGATCTTAAATAGCAAAAATTTGATACATGTTATACAACTTATCAGACCGTTAACTTTAGATCGTAATCCCTGAAATGCCATAATTTTAGTTTTCTGTGCTGTCGTTTCTAGGAGATATTGTTTAACTATTTCCTCTAGTGTGTATATTGAGATTTGCTGGTCTGAGTTGACACCTTCGTTAGTCTGAGTTATTGTCAAGTCGTCTGAAAAAATTAGCGAATTTACGTTGGAGGTGTTTATTTCAGTACATTTTTGAGTTTCCTTGCAATTATTTAGAACGTAAACGACTTCTTCCTGTAAATTTAGAATACCTCTTACATTATTTTTAAGGGGAGATCCTCACTTTTTTGTCAAATGCATTTTATATGGGCGAACAGGGGTTTAGTTAGGTACCATTAATTAATGATCTATTGATCTATTATAGGGGTATTTGAAATTCCTACCATACCTGATCACATATATTTGTAACAATATGTACTAGTTTGAATCAATTTAAGAAAATAATACTAATATAAAAAACAATTACTTTTTATAAATTTTTTGAAAAAAAAAAGTTTTCAATTAAACATTTTTTAAAGAAAGAGATTAAGTACAGTTTGATTGTTACATTGTACTGTTCAACCACAAAAAACTTGAACTCGGTAGCACTTATAGTTTTTGAGAAAAGTGTACCTAATTGTTGAAATCCATGCTTACGGAAAAACGCGCGTAAAACTAAACGAAGGAGCTGGAAAACAACGTGTAATGCGTTTTATTTTTTTATTGTCACATTAATGTAGATAACCTCATAAACGTGTATATTTTCTTAATCAGGATGAAATGGAGAATTTCTTGGGACAATAAAAAAAATTCCATTTTTTTACCGAAAAACTGGTAATCTCCCCTTAACTCACCGACTTATACTTTTTTTGTAAACAATTTGCAGCAAATGTAGTAACAATAACAATATACGTATATGTAACGTTTCAGACACCTACGGGCAGGTATTGGTGGACAGCTCAGGATGAACCCAGTGTTCGCGGAATACGGTCTGAAGGAACTGCTGCCTCTGAAGCTGGATATTCCTGAAGAAGGATGCACGCGCAGCAACAGTTCGCAGTACTGCTTCGAAGCAGGTAACATCCTAACTTACAAGCAACACAACAGGTGCATAACCCAAGAGTTTAGACGGATCACTGTTTAACAAAACATTTAACCAGAAGTAGTCACACTGTAGTCGCCAATCTATTTTAACTAACCACTGAGACAAAGTAAACAATGCAGTCAGTTGTTTTAGTGTTTTATTTATTCTACTCTAAAGTGTAGCTTGTAATTTTTGGCTTGTTTTGAGAGTCTTTATTTTCTGTCAAAACTTTGTTGAGTTTTTCAAAATATTTTCAATTACTAGTTCTTTAAATAGGTATATATGAGGTTTGTCTAAACATTAATGAGACTAAATTTTTTCCCCCAACGAACTGATAAAACACAGTGAGACGAAAAATGCAGCAGATGATGACTATAAAGTTTGGTTACTTTAATAAAAGTTTTCAACTTGATAACTTTATCAAAGAACATGTCTGTACCATATGTTTTTGTTTGTTTTGTTTCATGTTACAAAAGCAGAGTAAATCTATGCGAGCAAATTTTATGTCAAACTTAGTGTAACAAAAACATTTAACAAGTTAAAACAGGCTTATTCTAAGAACAATGCTTGTTTAATATTTTGTAGTGACATTAACTACAATCACACATTCTTACTTTGTAAAGTATATAAAGTCAAATACAAGTTAAATATAATATTATTAATTATTACTTCTGCAAGTAGTTGATATTAATTTTTGTTATTTTTAAAAACAATATCAACTACTTGCAGAAGTAATAATTGATAATATTGTTCAAGAATACTGCAAGAAACTCATTGAGTTACTTATATAGAAATTATGAAAGTTACATATTGTTACAACACAAAAAGCCGCCCCAATACCAGGGAAAAAACTATAATGAATCAACTATATTGAACTAATGAAAATAAAATGACTATGACGAGACAAATGACTATGACCCAACCCAAGTGATTGACCCAAATAAAGAAAATAAAATGAGAAGGTATATGAAAAAGACACAAACAAATAATAAAGAAAATAAAATGAGAAATATTAAACTCAAATGATGATGAAAAAGGCACAAACAAATAATAAATGTAAATGACAAGTATTAAAATCAAATAAAGTAATATCAATTAAAGTACACTAACCAGAGAAAGAGATAGTATATGTTATGAATAACTCTATAATGATAAGTGAATCAGAACATGAAATTTGTTAACATAATAACTAATAATTGTGAATAAAACAATAAAAAACCCTGAAGTGAGAGATAGGTAGGAAGTGTAGGTGATTAAGTGAGTAAGAGAAATCAATATTAGGGAATAACCACTAGCAACACTAAAGTACAGCAAAAAAGTGCAAAGTGCCAGTGTAACCCAAAATAAATAGAAAACACAACATATAGGTAAAGACACCAAAACCAGTGATAAACACTACAAAAAAAACGTTTTCTCACAACACAAATAACTCTCACTACGAACTGATAACTAAATTTCTTTCAAGGATTAATTGAAAATAAAAACTAAACTTGTATGTAAGCAGAAAATAACCTGTATTCAAATTACGAATTCTTAACACACACTTTATAACACTTCAAAAACGAATTGTAATCAACTCTAATAGTATATAAGTACCATTGATGTAAGGTAACTCTGAAGCTAGATAAATCCAAGTTTATAGCGGAAGAAGTAAAATTCCTGGGATTTAACCTAACAGAGAAGGGAATATCTCCATCCCAAGAAAAGGTATAAGCCATCCAGAAATTCCCTACCCCAAAAAATAAGAAGCAGTTGCAATCCTTTCTGGGTATTTGCAACTACTACCGTAAATTTCAGAATAACTACTCCCATTTGACTGCCAAATTTTCAAAACAACTCTCATCTAAAGACAAGTGGACCTGGGGAACCGAACAGGATGCTGTACTAACACTCATAAAGCAAAAATTTTTAGAAACAGTGATGATGCATCATCCCAACTTTGAGCAACCCTTCTATCTGAATTGCGACGCCAGTGACGTCAGTCTGGGGCGCTGAACTGTATCAAGAGGATAAAGAAGGACACCACCTGGTCATCAGCTTTGCCAGCAGAGTGTTAAATAGTTGCGAACGTAACTACAACGTTACGGAAAAGGAGTTGTTAAGTATAGTGTTCGCGTTCGAAAAATTTAGAACATACATCCTAGGGTACCATATCACAGTCAGAAGCGACCATAAATCGATATCATTTCTTAAACAGTGTAAATTAAGTCATGGTAGACTCACCCGTTGGATCCTCGCTCTGCAGGAGTACCACATCACATGAGAATACATTCCAGGTAGGAAGAATGTAGCGGCCGACGTATTATTTATCCAGAATAAATGTTAACCATCAAACATTTGAAGGAGAAGAGGAGAAAATCACCAAAGAGAATTATATAGTGAAGGTTATAAGAAATTATCCAGAATAAATGTTGACAATCAGACATTTGAAGGAAAAAAGGAGAAAATCGCCAAGGTGTATTATATATTAAAGGATAGAAAAGACCTGGAAGAAATAGTCAATGAGATCGTACAACAGCAGGAACAAGATACCAAATTAGCCAACATACGAAGGAGAGTAATGGAATCAGAAGAAATTATTAACAAATTTTATTGCATACATAAGGATGTGTTATTCATTAAAACCAAAAGGAATCATGGAAATTGGAAGCTAGTAGTTCCAACATCTCTAGAAAATAAATTAATTAAGGACTACCATGTCAGATACGGACACATGGGAGCTTTAAAAATAGTCAAAGCTTTGGAAGAAGAAATGTTTATTAAAAGTATAACCAGAACAGTGATTAAAAATATCAAAACATGCATTATATGCCAAATGGTTAAAACCAATAATGAGAGAAAGGATGGAATGATGATACCCATCACATAAAATAATAAACTTGAAAAAGTGTTTCTTGATATATGTGGACCATTCCCACGTAGCGGAGGGAGGCATAGATTCAAGTTCATTGTAATTCTATTTGACCATTACACCAAATACACCAACAACATACGCTATCAACAGAGCAACCACAAAGAAAATCTTGGAAATAATTAAAAACAAATACATACCTGAAGTTGGAAAACCATATACTATAATAACCGATCACGGAACACAATTTAAAGGAAGAAGATGGAGAGAGAAACTATTGGAAATAAATATAAAAACATACAAAACGTACGTATACCATCCAAGCAGTAATCCCGCTGAAAGAGTATTGAGAGAGGTGGGTAGCATTTTGAGAACATACTTTCATGCTAAACAGAGAGAATGGAAAAAATATTTAATATCAGCAGAAGAATTTTTAAACATAAGTTACCATCATTTCATTGAAAACACCCCATATTCTATGATGTTTGGAAGAAAGCCACATAGAGAGATACAGGATTTAATTGACTTTCCAACCAACCCAGAAGACCCGTTTGAAGAGAAGAAATACTACAACAGGATCATGAGAAGATAGAAAAACAAACACCATACTTCCATTCCTTAAGGAATATGGAAGTAAAAAACAAATATTCACTGAACCAGACTAAAGTAATTAACTATCACTTAGGAGAAAAAGTCTTAATTAAAAATCGTGAACAATCATAAAAATAAATTACAAAATTCAAAAAGAATAAGTAAGATCAACTTACACTACCATTTAGGAAACATATGAGATAAGAGATAAAAGAAAGGAATAAACTACAAAATTCCTAATTAGTAAGTACAACCAACTTACACTAATGTTTTGAAAATAGGTGAGATAAAATGACTCTGTTATATATAAGGCCCGGATTTTTATGTAATTACATATTTAAATGCTGAGTGCATATTTACACGGAAAAGCCAGATATCGGCGAATCATACCAATAGGTGTCTTATCCGCGAGTTTAATTTGACATATTTTTACATATTTTGTTCATATTACATATTTCACTCCATCTTACATATTTCTACATATTTTATCTATTTTACTATACTTTACTTCAATTTGAAAATTGAAATGGCAAAAAATAGGCCTATAACAACATTACTCAGATGCGCAAATGTGCAATTAACCAAAATCAGGTGCAATTAAATTTATTGCAAGAAAAGGCAAAATATTGCATCTGTTGCAATTGCACGCATAGATTCTACTTTCAAGAAGAAAATTTTTTACGAACTCAAGCGACAAGTAAGGCATTTCGCACGTGATGTTAGATGAGAATGGTATGCGCGGCCCACTCCTTATTTACGTTTCGTTCGCACGTTCAGCAGACTCGGTGGGGAAAGAACGTGCTGTCCGCGGTAAATAAATACTTTCGCAGATCTTGCAATTCTTGCAACGGATTCCATCTACCAAAACAAACAAATATCTATGCTTACACGTAAATACGTAACAATCTGGTGTGCAGTGTGGTGCGTTGAAGTTATTGTCGTCAGTGTTTTGTCTTTCGCCTGCACTTCTGCGCTTGCTTGTTTCTTGCCTTGGCGGATTCTCGTTGTTGGACAAAAGACGTCTTAAATAATATATTGTGCGGTATTGTTCAACGCAAGTTCTTAAGAGTTTTAAATACAAATATCCTTGTTTTATCATGGCACCGACCGCATCATCTTTGTCATCTAAGTTAAAATCATGGGTACAGATTGACAGTGCTTTTACAACTGACGGTAAAGCTGTATTTTGCCAAGTTTGTGATTAAAATATTGGCTGTTCCATGAAGTCTCAACTGGAACAACATTTGCGAAGTAATTTACATACTAGAAATAAAGAACGATCTTCTTCATCGAAACAGGTACTACTTACAAAGATGCAGCAGCAATCTTCATCATCTAATAGTGAGTTTTATAAAGACATGGCTTTAGCAATGATTGCTGCTAATGTGCCTTGGTACAAACTTCAAGTGCCTCAATTTAAGTCTTTCTTAGAGAAATACTTCAAACGTAATATTCCAGACGAATCTACACTCAGAAAAAATTACTTGAACGTTTGCTATATTGAGACTTTGGAAAAAATCAGAGCCGACATCGGTGATTCTTATATATGGATAGGTGTTGACGAGACAACGGACGCTGTAGGTCGTTACATCGCAAATCTTATTGTGGGTAAGTTAGATTCCGAGAATCCAGCCAAGCCCTACTTGATTTACTGTAAGCCCCTGGAGCAAACAAATCACTCAACAGTAGCTCGATTTATTAATGATGGACTGAAAGTGTTATGGCCAAATGGTGTTAAAGAAGAGAAGGTACTGCTGTTGTATACAGATGCAGCAGCATACATGTTGAAAGCAGGTAATTCTCTAAATGTGTTTTACTCCAACCTACTACATGTTACATGCCTGGCTCATGGATCGCATCGAGTAGCTGAAACTGTCAGAGACCTTTTCCCCGAAGTAAATACATTAATATCAGCAACACAAAAGGTGTTCTTGAAAGCTCCTTACCGTATCCAGTGCTACAAACAAAGGCTACCTGACACACCTCTGCCTCCAGAACCCGTAATTACAAGATGGGGAACCTGGATCGAAGCCGTAAATTTCTGCAGTGACAACTTTGAAGCTGTGAAGTCTGTGGTGGAAACATTATCTCCCGATTCTGCAGTGTCAGTGAGCGAATCCTTGTCTGCATTCAACAACTCTAAGGTGATATGTTCTGTTTCGTACATCAAAAGGCATTTCGGTTGGCTTCCCGATAGTATCAAGAAACTGGAGACTGCAGGTCTGACTCTCCAAGAAGCCATAGGAATAGTTGAAGAGGCAGTTAACAAGTTAAATGCTGTGCTGAATAGAAAACCTGGTTACTCAACTTTACATACCATTTATCGCATATGTAACGGCGAAACTGTAGAATCGATTGAGAATATTCTTCCAAGTACGATTCCTCTGTATAAATATGCGCCGGTGACGACATGTGATGTCGAGAGATCCTTGTCTATATATAAAAACATACTCTCAGACCGAAGACAGTCCATGTCAACAGACAATATAGAAAAGTATTTAATAATTAATTGTGCAACTAAACAGTGGTAAAAAAAACTTACGTGGACACTTTAATCTTATGCAGAGTTATAGTAGACAATATATCTATATATATACAATATAGATTTTCAAGTCAAAAATCTACCTTTAATTTTATAGTAATTTCAACTCTCCTAGTAAAATACTTTGTTAAATAGTTAATAATTCTCAATTTTTTACTTTATACTCATGTCCTATACTACAGAAATCCATAGGTAAAATATTTTGTTGTTGTTAATTTTATAATATCAAGATTTCTTTTTTAATTCTGTTTTCTAAAATATGTTTTCATAAATTCTCTAAAGTACAATAAACAATTGAAAAGTAATTCATTTCTTATGCATGCTGTCTTATTGTAAACTCTTCAACAAAGAGTTGAACTTTCAGATACTGTGTATTCTGAGGGTTAACTTAATTTCTGTGACAGAAGTGGTAATCTAACTGGTGATTAGTGTCAGCCCCGAACTTGATTAGTATTTTATGGATTACATTGACTTTGCTCAAAATATATTTGCATGTTTTGAAAGTGGTTTTAAAAAGTTTAAAATGAAGCATCTATTATTTTCAAAGCCTTTCAAAGAGGGCATTGTTATGTTCTCGTAACAATGTAAATTACATTGTTGACGTGAAAGTATTTTAATACTACATATTTCTTAAATATTACATATTTAGCTACATATTTTCCTTATTTTTCCTACATATTTATGTACATATTTTGCCATTTTTTGCTACATAAAAATCCGGGCCCTAGTTATATATAATTACAGCAACCTGTATACTGTACTGCAATGTATTACTAAGGCTAAAAATAGTGAATTAAAACCGAGTGTAATTAATAAAAACCAAAAGTTAATTTAAACAAAATTAGAGTTTTTGACAAACATTGTACTAAAAAATTAATTAAACATTAAAAACAAAACAAAACATACATTATCATGGATTTACACTTTTTTGAAGAATTGTTGTATCACTGTCTGCTTCAAACCGATACCCCGTTTTCTCGCTGCTAAAGACTGAAGTCGTTTAAGTTTCATAAGCTGAGTACAGTCTATCTCGTCTTCTGTTTTGGCCTACTTTATAACAGTCTCAAGTGCGTCTAAAGCTTTTGCTGCTGTGGGTGGTTTTGCATTAGTAGCATTTAGTAGCACTGTCGCCGTTTTCATCTGAATCTGTTCGTTTCCATTACGTTCATTTAATTACTCAACTTTTTCTTCATCGGTTATAACTGTACAGTACTGTAGTTACTTATAGTACACAATTTTTTATGTTCAATAAATATCCAATACGCCTACACGTGTCCAATACATTACTGTACAGTACAGTACATAATTGTACTTTCTATTGAGTTCGGATAAAGAATGTTCGGATAATCGATGATTTACTGTATAGTTAGTTTTTGTTATGGATAAGTGGGCTACGGAACAAGTATAATAGGGGCCGCTACTCTTGACAGTGCTACTATCCTCCCAGTCCAGAGCTTCAACATCTATCGAGGTACCATTCCACACACTGAACTCTATGCAGATGTCACTGATAGAATGATTTTCCGATCGACACCGTCAGTCCGTGGGACTTTAGCGCTATTCTGATAAATCAGAGAAAATTTTAAGTTTTGTTTGGTACTCTTTATCTTTGTTTTCTTACTAACGTACTCGTCCTACAATAATCATCGCAAATACATTAACAGAACCCGTTGCCTCAGTGCTTGCTAGTAACACTGTGTCACGTGTGTTTTGTGTTGCAGGTGAGATTCGAGTCAACGAACAGTTGGTACTGACTTGCATGCACACGATAATGGCCAGAGAACACAACCGAGTCGCCATGGAACTGAACAAGATAAACCCTCACTGGGACGATGAAACTCTCTATCAGGTTTGTTCTACAGACTGTAGAACAAGTACAGTTCTAACAGTACCTTCGAAGTTTTACCTTTACAACTCTGTCACCTATATGTTCCGAATACCTATACGATTTTGTCACCTATATGTTCTGTATACCTATACGACTGTCACCTATATGTTCCGAATACCTATACGATTCTGTCACCTATATGTTCTTTATACCTATACGATTCTGTCACCTATATGTTCAGTATACCTATACGATTATGTCACCTATATGTTCTTTATAGCTATACGATTCTGTCACCTATATGTTCTGTATACCTATACGATTCTGTCGCCTATATGTTCTGTATACCGATACGATTTTGTCACCTATATGTTCTGTATACCTATACGATTCTGTCACCGATATGTTCAGTATACCTATATGATTCTGTCACCTATATATTCTGTTGTTCGAAAATTAAAAGTGATTTGCCTGAGCTCCGTTCAATACGCTTGCTCGGGATTTAAACTTTTATATGGATGTTTCCACTGGCATAACTAGCAGCTGCTCCTGGTGACGGGGGGGACAAGATTTGCTTGAAGGGTGGCCCCCCTATTTTTCTCAGGGGAAATGAGAAATTCATGATTCTTCACACATAATGCTTTAAAGACATTTTATAACTTCTTTGCGTCTCAAAGTTTTTAAGTAAACGACATGTAGTTGTATTTTGCAAATACGTACGTTTTTACCAGAAGTTGAGTGTTTGTCACTGTTAAGAAAATTCAAACTTCGATCATAGAATTTATAGCCGGGCTGTTTGACCGTGGCCTATTGCTTTGTTTCGTTATTGTATAAACGTTTCGAATATCCTCCAGAGGCCTTCTTCAGTAGAACAACGTTTATAAAGGGTTGGACAAAAGGGTGGGAATTCTACGTAGCCCTAACCGAGGTAAAAGGAAAAGATCGTTACTTTACCTCGGGTAGGGGTACGTTCGGCGCTCCACCCTTTTGTCGAACACTTTATAAACGTTGTTCTACTGAAGAAGGCCTCCGGAGGGTAGTCGAAACGTTTATACAATAACGGAACAAGGCAATCGACCACAGCCAAACAGCTCGGCTATAAATTCTTTTATCAATGACTCTGCCCGTGTTAGCCTACGTAATAAATTCAAACTTAATTTATTTATACATTTCGAACCTAAAATTTACAAATATTGTAATTATTTTTTTACAATAATTTTTACAGTTATTTACATTCTCGTCATGTCCCTTTAAATCCATAGGATCGGAAAGTGTAGCGAATTCAAGTATTTTGGAAGCATTATTTCAGAAGATGGAACAACTAAAAATGACATCAAAAATAGGATACTAGAGGGAAAAAAGGCTATTCGTTTGCTAAACTCGTTACTTTGGTCGAACAAAATGAAACTTCAAACTAAACTGACAATCTACACAACTATTGTGGAGCCCATTTTAACTTACTGCGAATGCTGGCAACTTTCAGATAAAGAGAAAAATATGATAGAAACTGCGGAAATGGACTCCTTAAGAAGACCGTGTAATATTTCTTGAATGCAGCATGTTAGAAACGAACATATAAGAAGGAAAACAGAGCGAATATTTACAACAACAGAAAGAATAGAATCCAGACAGTTGCTATGGTATGAGCACGCAATGAGGATGGAGGAGAAGCGATGGCCAAAGAAAGCATTGACTTGCACACACAAAACAGGAGAAGAAAAGGAAGACTGACAACACAGTGGAGAACAGGAATTAGGAAAAGCATGAGAGATCGAGCTATTGGAGATGATGACTGTAAGGATAGGGAGAAATGGCGATCGAAATGCGGGATGCGGCAAAGACTGTAGGACTCCCGCTAATAATAATAATAATAATTTACAAGGCTTATTATAACACACACAACTGGCTTATAAGTAGGGACACGTTAAGTCATTAAGGAATTTCTATAAAATTTGTAAAGCTCTGGGAGGGGGTCTGATCAGCTATGGGGAGGATGCTGTATAATTCAGCATCTAAGGCCACTTCAGAGTGGTCCATAAAAACAATGTTGTTCAAAATCACTCAAAGCCAAGCAAACCTTTCTAAGCCTACCTAAAGGATTCTACAAGCATTTTTAACAAATAAATTCCTAAAATAATGTCGAGACGGACTTTTCAATTATATATTAAGATTTTTTATAATGCAATGAATATGTAAAATTTTATAAAAATTAATTTGAATTATTTTGTCAAAATTTACAAAAAATCATTACTGGATCCGCGAGTAGAACAGGAATATTTGTTATGATCGCTGACTAAGTTAAGAGTCTGAAGTTATAATTGCAAAATTTCTAAATAATGGACTGAAAACAATATTCCCGATGAGCGTAACTTTCAAACTTTTTAATTATTGGTAAGTGGTATGAAGGGTATGAATGAAAAAAAGTTTCTACGGAATTTTGAGTAAAAATTCTGGACCTTCTGCTAAATTCTGTGCGTCTGATGAAAAAATCCGGGAGTCGTAATCTTGTTACGGAGATGCAGTGGGTCAAATTGACCCTGGCTTCGCGAAGCATTCTCTATCACTTTTCTGGTTTGAGGCTCCTCCTAAGTAGATACTGGCCACATGTGCAGAAATTTTCATTTCGTTTCAGGTATAGTAATTTCAAAAACCATCCCGAATTAGGCCATCACTGTAGAGTTTAGGCAACCTGCCCGTTCCACCGTCATCCCTCCGACCAACTTGCCAAAATTTCCCTAGCGATTTGCATATCCACACTCGTTTAGACAATCGAATAGTATTCTTCCCCATAGCCTATGTTCTCGCCACTTCTCTCTATACATTTTTATTTTGTCATTCACTCTACACACACTTAATTCAGCCCCTATACACTTGTTTCCTACATGATCAAACCTCGTGCACGCTTAACTTGCCGAACTCTTTCAGTTTTGTTAGTTTTATTAGCAGCCATCTTAACACCAACTTTGTCAGAATTTATTGCCATACTGCTAAATACTTCGTTCTTGACGAAGCCTTTCGGTGTTTCCACCATGATGACCTGAAGATGGTGAAGACACCGAAATGCCTTGTCAAGAACGAAGTATTTAGCAGTGTGGGAATAAATAGTGACAAAGTTGGTGAAACTCTTTCTTTTTTGATGTTTGTATTCTACTTTCCCTTCTTGTCTTTCACTGCCTTTTTTTATTTCATTCCGTATAGCAACAAAGGAACAGCCATCATTTTGTAAAATTTCATCTTTGATTCCCTTCGTAGCTGCTTTAGGCTTCTCACGAGATAATTTTTGGAAAAATATTTTTTAAGAAGATGAATTAAATGTAACAAATTTGATGAGGAATTTTAATTCTAACAGCACGTTATTTGTTATTGCAGGAAGCAAGAAGAATCGTCATCGCGGAGATCCAACATATCACCTTCAACGAGTTCTTGCCGATTATATTGGGCAAAGATGTCATGGAGAAATTCGGTCTCATGCTACAAAAAGAAGTAAGATAAACTCAATACTTGCAGTTACGTTGTGGTGTGGGGGTTGTTTCATCAAACGTATACATTGAAAGAAACCCTGCAGATTTTACAGTTCTTTTTAAAATTGCCTTAAATTATTTATTAGTTATCAAAAGTCTTTGGATTCCCATATTAAAAAATATTTTTTATGGCAAAAGATAAAAACAAATTTCCCTCAAACAAACAAATTTGATGAAGAACTCCTTCTACATAAGCATCTTGAAGCTTCTGAAGCATAAGTAAACTTGTTTTCGGTACTGGAAGCATATTAGAACTCAAATATAAGGTTTAAAATAACAAGTGAAACAAAAACAATTCATAATTGTATTTTAATGTTTACCTTTCAAACTGCTACACAACGCCGAGTCGTTTACACATTGTGTAGTAAACACCGCAAAAGTTGCATTAGATGCAACCTACAAAATGTTTATCTTATTAATAATAATTTAAAAAAAACTTTTAACAGGACTATACTTTCATCCAACTATCATCATCAGATATAATTAATAAATTCAAAATTTTTAAATCAATTGTTCTAAACAGCTGTTTTATATGCAGACTAAATTTAATGTTTTTATGTGTACATAAAAAATGTTACATAATTAATTGTAAAATACAATACAAATATTTATTATTTTATTAAATTAGTAATTTTGATATATTATGATTTTTTTGTATTAATCTGAATTTGTTCTGGTATTAATTTATTAATGTTTAAATATTTCTAAATTTTCCCACAAGGTCATTTTTTAACCTTTTGAAATGTGTTTTAATAAACTTTGGATATTATTTAAATTTGGAAATGTGTGTTTGTTTTTGATTGAGTGTGTAGCTGAATTTGATTTATATATATATATATATATATATATATATATATATATATATATATATATATTGCGACAGTACAAATAAGTGATGTACTGAGCATTGAATATAAAAATTTAAATATACCTAATAAACTGTAAATAATTAATAATGTATTAGAAATAAGCATGTCAGGGATTGTTGCAAGCTTGGCTCAGACAAAAATATGAACAGGTGTTTCGACCTGAATCGACGTGCACACACACACAAATGTAACTGAAAGTGTGTACACCAGTATTTTGCAAGTGTGTGTGATGTAGGTCTATGCACGCGAGTTTACCACCCCAAGATGAATAATTGCATAATTACTGTTTTTCCGTAATTATTCATAAACTATAAATAAGGAGTAAAATCCAAAAACACAATAAAAAGTAATAAAATTAACTAAATACTGTGTACAAAAACCACTTGAAAGGGACACACCGTACGAGTGTAGTGGTGAAATAACTGTGTACAGAGCGAAAGGGTTAAGTTGCAATGTCCAAAAATACAGTGAACATGTGTAGTGAAAATAGTTGTAAGATGAGTATAAGAGTATACTTACAGGACTCTGCAATTCGCAGAAATATAAGAAATAGCGAAATTGACAAGGAGTGGGGGGACTGAACCCAGAGACAATTTCAGACATGTCGATTTCGTACAACTGCAGGTGTCGTCCAAGACGTGGGTATAAATAGTACACACACGCTACAGTTGTTCTCTTTTTCGATCACCCACAGTGCAGCGGGAGCTTCTGCCCGTTCGCACAAAGTATTTACATTTTTTTGTAAATAGTTTCATCCTTCCAGTTACATACAGTTATGTAATTGGATTGTAAAAACAAGCAATTTTAATTAGTAACAGAATTACACGAGAAGAAAATCCATATAAGAAGATCAACTGAGTCCAAAACAGCACGAGAAGAAGTTCCAGAGAGAGAGAGAGAGAGCTGACGACTTAGTTCAAGAGAGAGACGACGCTGGACAAGAGAGAGACGACGCTGGACTCTAGAGGTGACTGTGCTGGACAAGAGGAACACTACTGAAGTCTGGAAACGACGCTGGACAAGAGGAGCGACGCTGGACAAGAGGAATCGATGCTGAGTTCGAGACAAGGACGATTACAGATGGATCCAATGATTGAGTATGATTGACGACAATAAGGTGATAAACAACTTATTTATCTCTTAATCGAACAATTAACTCAAAGACAATTAAAGACATTCTTGTTCTATTTAAAAGTAAGAGCCAATGTTTATTATAAATATAGAGAGTTAGAATCATAGATGTTATTGAAGTAAGATTAACGTAAATAAGAGCTCAAATTAATATTGAAATGAAAAGACTGCAAAGCATTTAAATAAAAATTAGCGTTTTATAAATCGGTACTGATAAAAGAAAGACAAATTCAGTAACTATTAATATTTTTGAGTTTCCAGTACACTATCTAAAAAGATATTTAAACAGTGATATTTCGAAGCACACTAATTGACTGAGTAGTCAGTAAATGATATTTTTCAATAAAATAATTAGTTGAATAGAATATTTAGTCAGTAAGGATGTATATGGAGTAAGCCTTACGGCATAGTAACAAGGTAATAACGAATGTTTTAAGTCGAATCAAGTGCCATGCGCACAATTTTATTAGTACCAAATAAATTTGAAATACCGTTACAAGTTACATCGAGTTCTTATAACAGATACACCTGAAACCCAAATTAAATTGTATTTATGCAAGTTGTATTGTTATATAAATTGTCGCTCCAAGATCGTGGGGCTATTCAAACACAAATAGATGTGTATTTGCAACCTGTATACACGCAACTATATATGTACTGTTATATAAATTGGTTCCCAAAGAACGTGGGGCTATAGAAATTAAATTACATATAAATTTATACACATACAACATAAATTATACAACTTATGTACAGCAGAATGTTGCATAAAATTGTCGCTTCCAACGTGGGGCATCACAAATTTAAATTATACAAAATTTGCAATGTTGTACTGTTACATAAAAATGGCGCCCTGGACGTGGGGCACGACAGGCCTACATTTATGTACAAATTTGTATATTAAATTTGTTACATAAAAATGTCGCCCTGGACGTGGGGCACGACACGCCTACATTCATATACAAAAATTTGTTGCATAAATTGTCGCCCATGAACGTATGGCCCGATCCCCACCATTTAACTTTTCAATTTTTTTTTTTAGCTAAATGGTTGCTCTAAAAATAAGAGTGTGTTAAATAAAAAAAAAATTATACGTAATAATAATTATTTATATTAAACATTAACGGAATGTTATGTTAATTGTTGTGTAATAACACAGCTGGCGCCCACAAATAATATTGTTTGTCTATGTAACAGGTGTAACTGTAATGAGTATTAATAATAACTATTAATAAAAATGAAGAAATAAATAAATAATAGGGAACGGTTATCAATAATAATTGTTAAAGAATAACTACGAAATAAATATTTTAATAATTATTCAACATGGCAGAACCAGGAGGGTTGAATTTAGAAGCATTTAAAAATTCGATACTGGCCATGATGGACGAATTAGTCATAAAACAAGCCGAAAAATTTAAAGAAGAGTTGAAAGAGGAGAATGTCAAACAAATAAGAAAAATAGATGAAATAAATACAAAACAAACAGAAAGTTTAGAAAATAAGTTAAAGCAACAGTACGAGAATTTTAAACAGGATACTAAAAAAATTACGGAAAGGCTAGAAGAGTTAAAAATTGATAATCTTGAAATAAAACGAACGATAATTGACGGTACTGCACAGTTAACCGAAAAAATTGTTGATACAAATTTACGCATTGACACGATCACAGAAAATATCTGTGAAATAATTAATAAACAAACGGAGATAATATGTGAAGAATTCATACTAGTTGAAAATACGTTTGTGATTACTAACGATAAATATAAAAAAGTAATTAACATTAAGGAAGACAAGCAAATAAAGGTTAATAAAACGTCACCTTATTAATAGAGATATCCCAAGTGTGAGGCACACACACATAAGATGACAATGTGAAACACTTAAGACACCACACTCACGGAGATAAATATCACTGTAGGCCTAACAAGAAACGTAGTAAATTATCTAGACGAAACACTATACAAAATTGTGGTAAATATGACGGTAGGTATACACACGAGAAATATAAAGTGAACGATAAGTATAACTATAAGTATAATAATTACGATGAATATTATCATAAACAACGCACAAAAGAATTTTCCAATATGTATGTAAAACGCATACGAACTAGTAAGAAATGCGTTCGACAAGAGGGGCGCAGCAGTGAGAATGAGAGAATTATGGAATGCGACCCTTACGAGAGAAAGAGAGGAGATTTGTGTGGCCGTCAGGCAAGATGAAAATGTTACCCTATGAACAGGTGACGTATACGATAAAAACAAACGTCGCAGCAATACAACGGAAATATAACGAGGGGGTAACCCAATGGAATGTTGTCGCGAGGGTTAGCACAATGAATTTCCTGTGTACAACAAACAATTGTTATAATAAGAGGGGTGTCAGATCGAACGACACACCGAACCGAACTCAATACCCGAAAATAAATAATTATTTTTAAATGAGAAAAATAATATTACTATAATTATTAATAATAAGATAGGAGAGTATAATTAAGAAATGTTATTTATTAAGGTTCTGATTGCAAATAAAAAAATAAAAAGAAATATTAGTGAAAAGAAATAAGGAATATTATTTTAAAGGGTTAATTAAGAAATGTATTATTAATGGTAAGGAATGATAGTGTAGAGAAATATTTAAGAAGTAATGGTAAAAGATGTTAGTGTTGTTATTGGTAAAAAGAAACGATTAGAGATGAGCAATCAATGCTATAATTGTCAGAACGGCTGATCAAGCGAACACTTAATGGAGATACAAGGACACAGAAGAAAGCGAGAGTGAAAGTCAAAAGGGCAGAGACTACTTAGGATTAAGGACATCGAGAAAAATATCGTTGTTTTCCAAGACAGTTCCTCTGTAACCGATCATGCGACACACTACAAGTATTCTGTTACGGAAGTGTATTTCAGGAAAGTAGTAGCGATCAGAAAGGTAATGTTAAAGAAATGTAATAAAAGGTAATGAATGTTAATGTATTGTATAAGTAATATAAGAAAAGTTAAGAAAGATAAAGTAATGTCATGTTAAGAAAAGAGTTAAGGAAGATTAGAAGCGAAGGTAAGAATGTATGAGTAAGATAATGTAAAATTAAGAACCGAATTTACACACATACGTAGAAATGCAGAGCATACAGAAAGGGAACAAGGGAGAGCTAATTGCAGTGAATTTTCTGGGACCACTACCACGATCAAGTCGAGGTGTGAAGCACATATTGGTATGTATCGATGTGTTTTCCAAGGCAGTCCGACTGTACCCAATTATGCGACCCACAACCAAAGTTGTTCTAAAGATACTACTGCAGAAATATATTCCGACATATGGAAAAATGAAGAAGGTACTCAGTGATCAAGGTGTACAATTCCAGAGTGAAAAATGGGAGAGGACGTTAAGGGAAAATGGAATTCAACCTGTACTCACATCCATAAGACATCCTCAAGGAAACCTTGCTGAGAGTGTCATCAAAGAATTAGGTAAATATTTACGAATATACTGCCATGATCAACACAATAGATGGGCAGAGTATTTACCATTTCTTGAAAAAGCCATCAACGAAAATTATAGTGAAGCAACAGGATATACTCCAATGGAATTGGAAGAAGATAAGAAGCCAAACATACATACAGTTATGTAATTGGATTGTAAAAACAAGCAATTTTAATTAGTAACAGAATTACACGAGAAGAAAATCCATATAAGAAGATCAACTGAGTCCGAAACAGCACGAGAAGAAGTTCCAGAGAGAGAGAGAGAGAGAGCTGACGACTTAGTTCAAGAGAGAGACGACGCTGGACAAGAGAGAAACGACGCTGGACTCTAGAGGTGACTGCGCTGGACAAGAGGAACACTACTGAAGTCTGGAAACGACGCTGGACAAGAGGAGCGACGCTGGACAAGAGGAATCGATGCTGAGTTCGAGACGAGGACGATTACAGATGGATCCAATGATTGAGTATGATTGACGACAATAAGGTGATAAACAACTTATTTATCTCTTAATCGAACAATTAACTCAAAGACAATTAAAGACATTCTTGTTCTATTTAAAAGTAAGAGCCAATGTTTATTATAAATATAGAGAGTTAGAATCATAGATGTTATTGAAGTAAGATTAACGTAAATAAGAGCTCAAATTAATATTGAAATGAAAAGACTGCAAAGCATTTAAATAAAAATTAGCGTTTTATAAATCAGTACTGATAAAAGAAAGATAAATTCAGTAACTATTAATATTTTTGAGTTTCCAGTACAATATCTAAAAAGATATTTAAACATTGATATTTCGAAGCACACTAATTGACTGAGTAGTCAGTAAATGATATTTTTCAATAAAATAATTAGTAGAATAGAATATAGTCAGTAAGGATGTATATGGAGTAAGCCTTACGGCATAGTAACAAGGTAATAACGAATGTTTTAAGTCGAATCAAGTGCCATGCGCACAATTTTATTAGTACCAAATAAAATTGAAATACCGTTACAAGTTACATCGAGTTCTTGTTACAGATACACCTGAAACCCAAATTAAATTGTATTTGTGCAAGTTGTATTGTTATATAAATTGTCGCTCCAAGATCGTGGGGCTATTCAAACACAAATAGATGTGTATTTGCAACCTGTATACACGCAACTATATATGTACTGTTATATAAATTGGCTCCCAAAGAACGTGGGGCTATACAAATTAAATTACATGTAAATTTATACACATACAACATAAATTATACAACTTATGTACAGCAGGATGTTGCATGAAATTGTCGCTTCCAACGTGGGGCATCACAAATTTAAATTATACAAAATTTGCAATGTTGTACTGTTACTATATATATATAATATATATATATATATATATATATATCTGGTTTAAATATGATTTACGGTGCCGTATTTATCTTTCTTTTAAACGTTTTTTAGTTTGGCCAACTTAAAATGTGTTACAATCAGAGCATTCAATTTTATATACTATATTTAAATTATGAATTAATTTATCTGTTTTAAGTTTGATTATATCAAAATCTGTTTTATTACTGTTATAGGTAATTTTTATATTTTGGTTTTTAAATAATTTTGTAATTTTTTTTATGATTAATATTGCCTATCTATTTGAAATTAATATACTTAATATTTTGACTTTTCTGTGCTTTGTTACTGAAAGAATTATTTAGCATTTTCTGATTAATTTTGTTTATTATGTTATCAATAATTTTGGGGTTATATCCATTTTTTATAGCAATATCATATATAATTTTTTTCTTTTTGTATTTTAAATTTTTCTAAAGGAATATTATTCATCCTATATATTATAGAATTGAATGCGGCATATTTGTATAGAAGAGGATGAATTTTTGGAATTATTAATGAAGTTTGAGTTGGTTTTCTGAATATATTGTATTCAAATTTATCATGGTTATTTATAATAGTAATATCTACAAAATTTAATTTAAAAATTAGTTTCAATGTCTATAGTAAATTTAATATTTTTATGGAGATTATTAATTAAATTAAAAATTTGACTAATGTTATTACCATTATTTTGAGATATGTAGAATGTGTGTATCGAACGATGCGAAAACAAGTTTTTTTTTTGTAGTTTTTGCTAGAAAGCCAAAGTTTTGAAATGTGTAAATGTAGGAATTGACGTAGACATATAGTAGAAAAATGGGTGTGAGAAGCTATAATAGTTTAGGACACCTAAAATGAACCTCAACAAGCAGTTAGTCCAGCGTTTGAATCCCATTTACTGTTGTACACATTTTATTAAGTTAGACTAGCATGAAGTCACAATTATCAAGAAAGAAAAAAATAAAGAGAAAGGTACTTTTTTTTTGTTAAAAGAGCTGAACAATTTTATGTTATCGATTATAATACGAATATACAGTACTTCTTTCTATTATTTTTGAGCAAATATAATTAGATCTTGTTTCAGTCTGGCCAATAAGGGCTACCAGATAGATGTTATGCCATGACGTCTCTCGACATATAATTAGTTGTCTCGCAGTACGTTATTAGTTGAGGTGCGACCAGTAGCGTGGCATCCATGTAACAGCTGTTGCCGGCGGCAACAGTACTGGAAGTAAGAGAAAATAATATTAATTATATCACAGAATAAATACTTCAGTTATTGAATAATTTGAAATCCGAACAATATTAGTAGGAAAACTTGAAGAATAGCGTAGCATTGCTTTCGAACTGCTGGGCACCGCCTTGTGTTGCCGGCTCGGACATCGGCACTGTTTTACTGCGTACGGTCATTGACCACGTAGTAGTTATCACTGTACAGACTGATGGAGAGGGGGACACATTCGTCCACCCAATGTGTTGCCGCTATATAAACCGGCAAAACACTCAGCTATGTTCGTTTTGGAACCAAGTGCACCAGTTACTACCTACCTATTTGTGTTTTGTTCGCTTAGTTATGTGTTCCTCTGTTTGTCTTTATTATTTTTAAATCGATTATTTGTGTTCTGATTTATTCTGTGTACGTATAATGGGAATCAGATCCCATTGAACCGAGACTCTCTTTTTCTGCCAGCGAATGATAGAAAATACTCTAAAAAAATATTTTGGCTGTAAAAAGAATATTTTGGCCCTGAAAAGAACACTTGGTACTAGAGAAAATTCGAATTAATTTTTAGGTCAAATTTTAGGTCTATCACAACCGGCAACAGGTGTTATGTACCCACGCCACGCTACTGGATGCTACTAGGACATCTCAACGTATCACTAGTCGGGAGACTAGATCTCTCATCGTATCTGCCTACTATTAAACATACAGTAATTTTTATGTGAGTGCTGATATTGTACTGTGCCAATAGGGATACTGGGACGGTTACGACCCCGAGGTGAATCCCAACATCATCGCTGCTTTTTCCGCCGCCGCCTTCAGGTTTGGCCACTCACTGCTGCCAACTGCTGTCGAACGTTGGAGCAAAGCTCATAAATTTATCTGTAAGTTCCAACAACCAGATAACGCAGTATAATTAAAACAATAATAAGAGGAATTTTATTTTTAGACAATAAAAATTATAGTAAAATGTGCATATTAAATGCTGTTACGTAGTTTAGGATCTTACATGTTGTGAAATTAAATTACCGTCAGAAAAACAAAACAATCATTTAACATCTTTTATCAGTCACTAACCTTGTTAAACATTTTTACAAATTACATTCAATCCAATAGTTGTCCTGAAGAAACAACCAAGCCATTCAAATAAACAATTAAAATAATTTTTAAATAGTTAAATTAAATTTTCAGACAACATTTCATCATCATTTAAACAGTCCGTGCTTCCGATTCCAAGTCATCATTATCTCTTCTCCTTCTAGTCCTGTTTCTTCCATGTCTTTGTCTATTACCTCTCTTGAACTCCTTCGTGATCGTACATTTCCTCGCCTTCCGTAAGGTGTTCATTCCACTATGTGCTTCGGTACCGATACTCTGGTATATGACCACCACTCTCTTAACTGTTCCCTCTTTATGTCATTAAATACTGTGCTCGGCATCGCCATTGCCTCCCGATTTCGATCACATGACCTTCCTGCGGCCCGTCTCCAGAAATCCGTTTCTGACGCCTCAGGCGTCTTTTCTGTTCTTAATTTTGAGGCCCATACTTTACTACGTTAATTTCTGGCTGTTAACTTTGTGTGTGTACATCCTTTTCAATACCCTATATATACTGTACAGAAAAGGATGTACACACACACACAGAATGTACTAGAAAGAAATGTAAAAATACCGACACGGTGACTGAACCCGCCTGTAGCAGGCAGACAGTAAGGGCGTTTACCTTAAGGCGTGTTTATAAAAACGTGTACGCACTGTAGGGCAAGTGGAGGTACAAAGGAGTTGTCTCGTTCCATTATTGTATATTTCCGATCTGATGATGAACTGTGAAGCTTGAAAGCGCTAATTGGAAAATGTTTCTATAGTGGTGTGCAACAGTGTTATTTCTGTTATTGTTCTAAAGTATACCATGGCAACATGTTTTTCCTTTTATGTTTCTGACTTTTATTGCTTCGCCTAATGATCCGTCGTTTCTTATATTTTCATGCCCAAGTATCTGTAGGTGTTACAATATCGAATGCGTCGTCCATACAAAACTGCAGCTAAAAGCAAACAACTCTTTATACCACTTCGCTCTGCGTAATATTATAGAGCTATAAAACAGCCCGCTTGCTTATTGTATGACGTTTTAGACAGTTCAGACACATCACAATTTGCAATTTTTTGAGCCATCAAGGTCCATTACGTAAAAGACAACATTCTAGATGTTACTTGTTGTTAATATCTATTTCTGCGTCACCGTGACAAGGCAATATAATTTATGTTTATATTAAGGTAAGTGTTTATTTAAAAACATGACAGTCGCTTACAATACACTAAACAAAATCATAATTAAATTACATTATCGAAGACTGGAAAAGCTAAAAGTTCTATGTGCCAAAAATATGTTTCCCGTTATTGATAAATCAAACCGTGTAATTGTTACAATATTTTCTCATAGTTTGTTATATAAAATGTTACAACCAAAAATAAGTGTTCTTCCAATATTGTAAAAAAATGTAATCATCTTTAAAATAACATAGTAAGAATAAATGTTGAATTTTGAAATTTCTGAAAGAGCTAAACGGCTTACAATTTATGCCATGTAAGAGAGTTAATTTCAACTTGTATTTCTTGTTTTGAGACTCGGAATACTGGACTTTTGATTATTTCTTCTTCTTCTTCTTCTTCTTCTTCTTCTTCTTCTTCTTCTTCTTCTTCTTCTTCTTCTTCTTCTTCTAGTTCCTATCCGTTTCAGATGGTGGATATCATACAGACTATTTTAACTTTGAACATAGCCATGATGATATTACTAGAGATATCTAAACGATCTTTACTGTAGTGGTTTCTCGTTGCCTTCTACATCCCAATTTCGTTGATTAATAACTAGTTCATTCGCCTTCGGGGCCGATTTCTTAACCCCAGGACAATGAGGTGCCCTACCGCTTGCCAGTTCATCCACCCGAAGCTGTTGACTACCAGGTGGGAGACTACTTTTTCCGGTAGTCACTCGGTCACCATTTCCTCGTCAGTTAAAACAGGGTTCACCATACAACCGAGGCTGTACTTCGAGAAGGTGATTTGATAATTTAGTTGATGAAAATTCTAGCATTATTCATCATCATCGTCTTCACAACCATAAGTAAGGTGCTGCCTGTTCTGCCTTCAAAGATTCTTCAGCCATCTCTTCCTGGGTCAACCCACACACCTGTTTCTTGTGGGATTATATTTCCAGACTTGTTTGGCCAGTCTGGAATCTGACATTCTTTCTAATGTTCTTTCCATCGTTGTTTGTAGTCTTTTAATTTTTCATTCAAGTTACACACATGTAACTCTTCTCTTGTAGCCTCATTATTTATGCTCTCAAGTTTAAAACACCTTTTAACTCTTCTTAAAAACGCCATTTCCGAGCCCTGTATTTTAGTGTCTTGTTTCTTGGTTGTTGTCCATAATTCACACCCGTAGGGTACAGGGAGTGCCATAGCTTTGTAAAACTTTAATTTTGAGTCTCGCCGTACCTTGTTTCTAAAAATACGGTTGATTGTTCCCATAGAACGTCTGGAACTTACCTAACTTAACCTAGCCTTATTCATTAAAATAAAAATTATATCATAAAATATATATATATATTTTTTTTATTTTGAACTTTGATTCCAGGTCGTTAGAAAATTAAACATTTAAGAGGAAAAAATTAATCAATCATTCACTGAACATTTTTATTATGACTCAATCATTTCCACTAAAACGCGTTAAACACTAACATACTAATACTTGAATAGTGCGAAATGGAATTTAAAATAAAACTGAACCCACAAAGTTTAATAAAAACATGCAATGGCTACCAGGAACATAGCTCTTTTAGAATATAAGATAAACTTGCTCTTACACAAATCCTATCTTCAGGTTTTTTATAGCTACAGATACTTAGTATACATAAGTATATACTACAATATTATACGTACACAGCTACAATATTGTTGCATTGGCATGCGGCTTCAGTTCATATTAAAAACTCATATATTTAACATTTTGAACTTAGCTCCTTTAGGTTTTTCAGTTTTCAATTCGTTTTTGTTTTCCTTGTTCATTCGATTTCGTAATAAATGGTTGTTTATGCTTTGCGTTTCACAGCGTCAAAACGTCTGTCAGATCTCATCAGAAGGCCATACGACTTGTACCGCGCTGGAGTCATGGACGAATACCTCATGGGTCTGATGAACCAGGTCGCTCAAGCTATGGATGACTCCATTACTCAGGAAGTATGTCTTCAGCTTCATATAAACAAAAATAAAAATCTATTATGAATGATGTTGTTAATTATGTACACGACCAAATGTATTTATGCTTACCTGCGAGGTAATTTTTTACCACTGATCTGTACGGCTGTCACCAATCACAGTAGTCTTAGGTTAAAAATGTTTATAAATATATTGTGTATATATATTCTAATATTATGGATGATCATAGATAATAAATTAATATTGCCCAGGTAAAAATATGGAGTGATGGTTTATTAAAAATTAATTAAGTAAACAACGGTTAAAATTTAAAAGTTGTTTCTCGTGATTTACTTGACAAATTACTTTACTGACCACCATAAATTCAACTAAAATTTATTGTTTTTTAAGAGTCCGTTTTACACAGTTTTTTATCTTTAAAAGTTCTTTAGAGCTTATGATTGAAGGGTAATATTAAAATTTGATTTCCCTTGCCTGTAGTCTAAAGATAGAAGTCGGTTGCTGGAGTCCGGTGACCCGATGACGTACAGTCGATCACAGACAGTTCTGAGGTGACCGTAATAATGTGGACGGTAGAGCTGACGGTCGCTTTCAGGTTGTTACTTGGTTCGAAATTTCACGGCTCTAACTCATTACGACCGGGGTGTATTGGACTTACATCAAATTCAGTACACTTCGAGTGTCTTTTGAAACCTATGCGGACAATCTTCTACTAACACGGAAAGTAGGCTACTCAGTTTTAAACTGCGGTAGACTAACACTTGTTTAAAATATCAGTGTGGTTGGAGATTATTTCTCCGAGATCGGCAGCGTTCATTGACGGTCTTGCGGACGTTTCCTCCATACTTATCGTTTGTAGAGAAAACCTGCTGTAGCACGTTCCAATAACCGACACGAACTGATTTTGCTTGCAGCTTAACCTAATCTCGACTGAAATTCTGAACCTATGATTGGTCAACATCTACTTTAAGATAAGGAGTTAAAATCCGATCATATAAAGTTCGTCTTCTCTGGTCAAGAATTGTTCTAAACCTACAGCAAATTATCTCAGATGTTATGATCTTTTATAGCTTTTCAAGTATGAAAAGCATGCATAGAATTATTAAAGAAACATACTCACACCCAGTGGGTAGGATATTTAATTACGGTAACTTGTTATTCATTTTATATATAATAAGTAAAATAAATAAAAAGTAATTAATTATATATTAAGCCTAATGCTAACCACAAAATATGAGTGAATAAACATAATTAAAAGCGTGTAAACATTTACTTATCCATTGCCTCAGTATTTTCTTTAATTTTCTGCACGAGAAAATTAATTTGTATTTTAAATTATATTCTTACAATAATTGCCAAATGATTTATCATTTTGCGATGGCTACGTTAGTAAAACGGACTTTTCCATCACTAAAAAGCGACGTTTTGGCTGCACAATAAATCGGTAGCACACCTTGGTCGCAGTTTTTGGTTGACCTTGACGTGTGCGTGTTCATGTGAGTTTGTGCGTCTTGTGTTGTGTGTTCAGTGTGTGTGTGATGACTTACAGATTTCATGATTGGTAAGTTTTATTTATTTACTTTTGATTGTCATCTATATATTCTGTAAATACTTTTCTGTGTTTTGACTCTGTCGGTTGTCGCACAGAGTATTTCATCATTTATGTCTGATGTTTAAGTTCTGTTTTTGGTGGAATGAATAGGCTACCGATTTGTTGTGTAGCCAAAACGTCGCTTTTTATTGATGGAAAAGTCCGTCTTACTGATAGGCCTAACGTCAATAAACCATCACTGACGGCTTTTAAAGAAAGCTGCGTTAGTGGCTCACCTGACTTTCTGTGACTATACACTTTAGATTGCATCTCATACAGTTGATGTTTTCGAAATACTATATGGTAACCCATTTTTAATTCCATATGTATTTACATAAGTCGTGACTTCAGTGTCCCAATTTTACTCAGCTTGTAGCAATCGTGTTCTCGCTTGTAGAGAAACCGTCTCGAAAACAAGACGCTTAACGAACCGGAAAATGAATAAATTATTGTTGGGATTTACATCAAAATGTTCAGTCAGCTCGGTAAAAATTATGAGATATTAACGTAAACTGGGAACTATTAGCGTAAATTGGTAAGTATCAAATACTTCTTCTCGTAATATAGAAGAGAAGCCTACAAACTTTGTGTACATCCTATCGTTCATTTTGAGTTTGTAGTTGTTTCAGTGTACCTCTTGAGTTTGTAGGTCTGAATAAATTATATCCAATTCTTTACAATGAAATGCCGGACTCTTCGAACTATCAAAATAATATATTAATTTTCGGTGAGATTTGTATATAATTTTAATTCTTATGATAGAATTTGTACGACGTTAGTGAATAAAAATCTTAAATTGCAAATCACATGCTGGATAATCGTATAATTTCGAAATGTTTGATCAAGTATTCTGTATTATGTATGTTGTCACTATCATCATCTTCAGCAAGGATTAAACTAAAAAATAGTTTGTTCCGGTCCCAAGCAGGCAGACCAGAGCTGGTCACTCCAACGCTTCTTCGGACGTCCCACACCAGAGAGGTCTTTTTGGCTAATAATTTCATAGTTCTTTAGGGGTGCGTCAGTCATCCACTCAGTCTAGATGTTCCAAGCATTTAGCCGATATTGGGTAATTCTACCAAGCGTACTCATAATTTTCAGTTCTTGTCGTACATCAACATTTCTTTTGCGATCGTAAAGAGAAATTTTGTTTTACACAGAGAGCCATTGGGTATTCCTGCTGTATGTAAGCTTGTGCACCATGTAAATGGCCTCTCACTGCTACTGCGCCATCACATCCCTGACCAATCAATACCTCACAATCTGTATTAAGTAATTTTAAATTTGAGACTATTAAGTTAGCCATACCTGGACCTGTTAGGTCAATGGCAGGCAGAAACATAAGAAAATCCTCATGGATCTTGCTTTCTTCTGAATTCACATAACGAACGCACAGAGATAGTTGCTCTCTCCCTGCAATATCTGTTGTTTTATTGGCAAGAATGGAAAATAACTTTTAACTGTTCGCTCATTCAACAATCTGTTCACTTAAAATGTTACCGCAGATCTCAATAATTTGATTTCGAATGGTGAAATTTGTAAGCAGTTTTTGTACTACCCTGCCACGTGACCGAGAAATCTCGTTTCGGCCGCTTGAATACGAAAGCCTGGGATTTCATTAAAGCGCAATTCTCAGACCCATAGAGAAGTGTGGGGAGGGCCATCACCTTCAGGCGCGCTTCTTTTCTCGTTGATTTTATATTATAATTTATGTTGTGAATACATAAAACACTTGACAGATAATTTTAACCATTTCTTACGAATGACGTAATTTTCTTATGATTTTTTATATCCGTAACAAATAACTTGAATAGCGTGTCGTCAATTGATGATAATAACGTAAGAATAATTAAAAATCTCTTTTCAGGTGACAAACCACTTACTGAAAAAACCTGGACACCATTTCGGCCTGGACCTGGTAGCATTCAATATGCAGAGAGGTCGTGAATTCGGTGTGCCCGGCTACATGGAATACAGGTGGGTTCTCTGGATTACTTTAACTTTATACTTTTTTGCAACACGCAGTTAAAAAAATGTTGCTGGCCTACGAAAGCGAAATTCGGTTTCCAAGCGCTTATCATAACCGCTTACTACTTGGAGGTAAAATTTTACTACTATTCACTTTCGTTTTCAAAACGGCAGATTCTTAAAGATGGAATATATTGACGCTCCGCGCAGGGGCGGATCCAGCAAGCAATTTTGTGGCGGATCCAGCAAGCAAAGAATTGACTTTTTTGGGGGGGGGATATGAAAAGTTGGCTATATGATGGCTATATCTATATTAAATAAAATCCTGTTGGATAAGCAAATTACGGCAGAAACAAATACCAAAATATTTAAACCACTGTTAGAAGTATCATGACTTACGGCTCAGAAGTTTGGACTACTAACAAACACATAAGAACAAAATTAATGACAGCAGAAATGGACTTTTTTAGACGTTCGGTAAGAGTATCCAGACGTGAGAAAATTAGAAATAAAGTCATTAAGGACAGAATGAATGTGAAAAATTCAATTGTTGATGTTATCCAAACAAAAAAATTACAATGATATGGACACACGAAAGAATGGCACAGGAAAGATTGCTAAGGAGAGTTATCGAATAGACCCCACCAGGAAGAAGGAAAAGAGGAAAACCACCTATCACCTGGATAGAAGAAATTTAGATTATTTTGAGGAAACGAGAAACTGAAGAAGATCTTTGGATGGACAAGCAGCTGTGGAAGATGAGAATTCAATCAGTTCTGTAATCTTTGGTTCAGGAAAATGTTTAAACATTGTACAGCCGGAATGAAAAGAAGAACCATTCTTTATTGTTCTACAGTATAAATGATAGGAAGAAGTGCAGATAAAAATTCAGACCCTCGATGCAATTTTGATCTAGGAGTGTTCACACGTAGTCGGGCTCATCCGATTTGTGAACGAATGTGTGCGCCACCATCGTCTAAGTCGATGTTCTTGTTTTTGTTTTATAAAATGATAAGCTGTTGGTACCATACCATGCCATATAATCAGGTTACGTTCTGTATAGAAGGTGTCAAAGTAAGCACATATTTAGTCATTTATACCCCGTCCCCCATGTAATCGAAAATAAGATGACGTCCGACCCTTCCCCCTTGGCTTACATAAGTTTGCCAAATTTCTTGGCATTATTTTGTACGCACAGCGTACAAACAGACTTTAGTTTTCCTCGTCGTACGTGGCCGATTATGAAGACGAAATTGAACTGAGGTGCTCGACAATTTCGGATGGTTCGTAGTGGCGCGTGTTCGAGAGAGCCGACAAGAACGAAAATAATGATTAGTGATCGAATTCTAGAACAGATGAGCCACTTTAATTATCTGGGAAATGGTATTGGCTATGGTAGAAATTATGATATTGACGTTAAGTTAGGTAAGTTCCAGTCGATCTGTGGATCAATCAACCGTATTTTTAGGAACAAGGTACGTCGAGATACAAAATTCAAGTTTTACAAAGTTATGGCACTCCCTGTACTGTCCTACTGGTGTGAATTATGGACAGCAACCAAAAAAGAAGACAGTAAAACACAGGCCTAGGAAATGGCATTCTTAAAGGAGTTAAAAGGTATTCTAAACTTGACCGTGTAAGAAATGAGGCTATAAGAGTAGAGTAACGAGTTTTTAACTCCAATGAAAAATTGAAATATTACAAACAACGGTGGAAAGAACACTTACAAAGAATGTCAGAGTCCAGATACACAAGGCCTAAATAATGCAAACAATAATAGCTGTCAAAAATAATTGTAGGATATCTCAACAAATATCTGTCAATCAAGGCGTTAGACAAGGGTGCAGTATATCACCTACTCTTTTAACATTTATATTAACGGTCTGTAAGGAAATGGAAACGTCTAGTAAATCCTGGTATTAAGTTATCACGAGACAGATATCTGAATGTGCTGTTGTTTGCTGACGACTTGGTTGTGCTTCAAAATACAGAATCTGATCTGCAAAAATCTGTTTTTAAGCTTCATCAGATTTGCAAACAATACAATATGAGAATCTCCACTATAAAAACAAGTGGAATTTCGAGGTAAGGGGCCAATACGAACAAAAATAATGATTAGTGATCGAATTCTAGAACAGATGAGCCACTTTAATTATCTGGGAAATGATATTGGCTATAATGGAAATTATGATATTGATGTTAAGTTAGGTAAGTTCCAGACGATCTGTGGATCAGTCAACCGTATTTTTAGAAACAAGGTACGTCGGGATGGAAAATTCAAGTTTTACAAAGTTTTGGCAGTCCCTGTACTGTCCTACGGGTGTGAATTATGGACAACAACCAAAACACGAGACAGGAAAATACAGGCCTCGGAAATGCCATTCATAAGAGGAGTTAAAGATATTATAAACTTGACCGTATAAGTGTATAAGATGTGAGGCCATAAGAGTTACAAGTTTTTAACTCGAATGAAAAATTAAAAGATAACAGACAACGGTGGAAAGAATACTTATAAAGAATCTCAGATTTCAGACTGGCCAAACAAGTCTGGAAAAACAAACCTATAGGACACAGATGTATCGGTAGACCCAGAAGAGATGACTGGAGGATTTTTGAAGGCGGAACAGGCAGCACCTTGCCTATGCCGTATTGTGGTCAGTACCGGATTATCCATAACGGTAGGGTATTCTGTAGCACCAGGGACCAGGGTCTCAGCTGTCAGAGGGGGCACCACCATCCACTCCTACGTCAAAAGAAATTTTCGAAGATAATAAATTTGAAAAAAAAACCAAATGTTCTCAATCCAAAATCATAAAAAGATGTGTGCACACTTTTCTCATTCGTTTTGTGTTCGAATGAAGATGATAAATTCCATGATACTACAGTTTGTCCACTCAAAGTGTTAAACTGGATTATTGATTGTAAAATGATTGATATATTTCCGAATATATGCAATGCTTATCGTCTGCTTTTGACGATTCCAATAGCTAACTACGAATCTGAAACATCATTTTCTGTATTAAAACGCATTGGAGATATATTGAGTTCAACTATGGGTGAGGAGAGATTATCTTCGTTAGCAAGATTGAATATTGAAAGCGAGATACTTGAATCGCTCGATTTTGAAGAATTTAGAAGATTATAGAAGACTTTGTTAATTCAAAGTCAAGAAAAAATGGATCAATTAGTATTTTCTAAGATTTTAAGTACTACTATTCTCGTTGTAATCACTATTCGACTAAATATTTGTTGTTATTTGAGGGTTCCATAAAATAATTGTTAACTTTCGAAATTCTGTAATACATTTATCAGTGTAAATAATATTTAAAACGTTGAATTTTGAATTGGGGGAGGGGCACTAGTCCGATGTCAGCATAAAGCACCATGCGATTAGAAAATCCGCCCCTGATTGTGATGATGATGATGATTATGTGTTCGAGAGACACAAAGTTGATCCGCGCAGTATCTGTATGCGCGCAAAATGTTGCATACGATGCAGTCAGCCGTGTTTGGGCACTAACGGGGAGGGCGCTTGTGTGCGTACACGCAAACTAACGGTGCAGCTCGTGTCTGACGTCATCAACCAGTCAGACCAGCTGGAGCGCGTGCACAGAGATCAGCTGACGCACGCCACTAGGTCAAAGCCAGAGTTGCGTGTGCCGCTTCAAATTGGCTACTCTTGTCCTGTCAATAATTGACACGACGCAACAATACAAAACAGTTTACAGTTAGTTACCAGTAGAGCAAGGTCTTCTACTACTACTTCTACTTGCAACACAACACTTTTGTAAACAATCTTAATTATTGTTAAACTAGTATGCCGCAGAACTGCCTTGCTATTAAGAATGAAGTACATTTATTATTAGATAATTTTCCAGTTATCAGAAAAGTTACGAAAATCTCGATTACCGTACCCTATTTTTTTTTTTTTTTTTTTAGTAAAATAAAATAATTTTTAAAACAGACAATCGTACTACAAACACTAAAATTTTCAAACTTTCGGATTTGGGTTAAAATTTCGTTTAGTTTGAGATCTAGCGAATTTTTACAATTTTTTTAAATTTTGAATCCCTTTTCTTGTCACTAGAGTCAACAATTTTGAACTTTCCAAAACAGTACGCTGTATTCGGATTATGTTTAAAATTCTCTTCAGTTTGATACCCCACACGAATTTTTTCTATTTTATAAAAATTTTGAAGTGTTCAAAAATCATCATCATCCTCTGCAAGGAGTAAACCAAGGATGGTTTGTTCCGGTCTCAAACGGGCAAAGTCTAGAGCTCGTCACTGCAGCCCTTCCTCGGGCGTCCCATACCTCTTCGTCTCTGCGTCTTATAGTTCCATAGTTGTTTGGGGATGCGGCAGTCATCCATCTGGCAAAAATGTTCTCACTAATTCAGCCGACACTGGGCAATCCTGTCGAGTATACTCATAATACTCAGTTCCTGCCGTATATTTGTATTTCTTTTAGTTTTCCATCCGTCCGGCTAGTCCTTATTTGAGGCAATTTAGTAATGAATATGTCCCCTGGACATGTTACTAGCACATCGCAGGGTAGTTTTCAAAAATAAACACTATATTTACATTGCGGCTAAAATTGCCTTTAATCTGATGCCCCACGCAGACTTTTGAAATATTTTTACAATTTTAACCCCTGAAATATTTGCCTACCTCCCCTTTATTTTTGGGAAGGGGTTCAATGTCAAAAACGATAAGGGCTGTAGGGTAAAAGTATGGACACGCGAGCCAACTTTCACGAAACTGAGTTGCTGCGATACAAACTTATCGCGAGACACACCCCAATTAGACAGACAGACAAATGCCAAACGGTCGACTCTCTTCGCTCGTTCAGCTACAACGGTTACGGCTACATTCTGTATAAGTATTAAGTAAGCACATTGTTAGTCATTTACACCTTCCCCTCCGCCGCATAAACAAAAATAAGACGTTCGACCCTGCCTCATATGCTTTTGAAAACAGTGCATAACAGCAAAATTCTATAAACATTTTATTGTAATCTGAAAGTGATGGCATTTCATTTTAATACTTTAACTACATAGTTAAAGTTTAACTACATACTTTCTGGGTAACTCCAGATGCTGCGGCGTTTGAGAGGGGGTCTGTAGAGGCAATTCTCAATTCAGAAGATGGTCAAGAGTGTTCCAGGTGCGGAGAAGGTTAAACTGGATTCGTGGTCTAAGGTAAGTGGGGAAGGTAAATCCGGAGACAGGGATCGCCAGCATCCCTCATGATTTCCGTGAGGGATTCTTGGTCACGTTTTCAAAGTAAATGGTTATTGGAGACGGTTTTCGATAAAGAAGAGCTGTGAATGAGAGGTGGGAATTTCCACCAGAAATAGTCTCGGTAAAGGAAAAGGACCCTAGTGTGGGCGGAAATCCATGCGGAGAGAAAAATCCCGTGAGTAGAAAATTTCCCTATACGCAAATTCTTCGTGTAGAGAAACACTTCTGTCCAAAAGACTGTTACTGGATGAAATCCGCCGAGATTTCATGGTGTCTATTTACGAAACAGGACATCCGCATGTTTTGAGTCTGCCTTTGCGTTTGGTACTAATAGCAGGGCTGTTACGCCGTGGTCGACAGTTTTTGCTGTTGACAAACTTTTCGGTCCCATCACCAGTCTCTAAGACGGGCGTGGTGTCCGCCTAGAGTCGACGTAGAGACCATGTGGAGCAACAACTCTGGACCACGGCCTAACACAGCCCGTCTATTAGTACCAATTTTAACAAGATTAACAGAATTTCCGGTTACATCAGAAACGATCTTGGTAAAGGAAAAGGACCCCTGGTGTGGGGGAAACCCGTCTGAACAGAAAAACGGTGTGGGTGGAAAATTTCCCTATACGCAAATCCTACGTATAGAGAAAAATTTCTGTCGAAAAGACTGTTACGGGATGAAATCCGCCGACAAACCCGTGGTCTCCATTTACAAAACAGGACATCCGCGTGTTTTGAGTCTGCTTTTGCGTTTGTATTTTTATACAAATCAAAATAACGTTTGTTTGTTTGTAGTAACCGAAACCCAATTTTTTGAAAGCAGGGGCGTATTTACAGGGCGGTCGGGAGCAGGCCCTGCCACAGAGGGTCGAAAAAATTGACAAATTTTGTTAATCTCTTACTTTTTAGGTCGTTTTATTATTATTATTTTCATCTGTAAACGCTAATAGAGTAGTAAATCTTTTTTAACTATACAAAGAGGTTTATTAAACAACATTAGCGTATACGTTTGAAATATGAAATATACAGTATAGGAAAATCAGTTCAGTAAATAAGTATCTTGTAAACAATGTTTCAATAACGCGTATTTTTGTTGTGTTATTACCGTTTACTTTAATGAGATTGATTTGAGCCATATAGTAATTTTGATTAGTCTTAACTTGTCTTTCCTTTTGTATGAAGCCGACCCGACCCCAGGCTCCCCCAGGCCAAATTCTACATACGCCACTGTCCGAAACTGCGTGTTTGAACAAATGTTTCAAAAATGTACATGTGTAAATTTTCTTTTCTAAATTTGTGTGACTAACAAAGTTGAATGTGACAGGAAATTCTGCGGCCTGGACATAAGCGACACGTTTGAAGGTATGTTCGGCAGCATGCCCAACACGACCGTCTTCAGATACGCGTCCATTTTCGAGTAAGTACAGTACAGTCGTATGATTAACGTGAACTACTGTAGTACAAGTCTGATCTGTTACTACAATCAGTCTGACAATTATTTCAGTCATCCAGCGGACGTGGACTTGTGGTCGGGTGGCGTGTCGGAGCGTCCGCTGCCGGGCAGCATGCTCGGACCCACCTTCGCCTGCGTCATCGCCACCCAGATGAGCTTCGTACGTCGGGGAGATCGCTTCTGGTACGAGCTGCCCAACCAACCGTCATCGTTCACTCCCGGTATGTATATCGAAACGTAACTAACCTTTGATCTGCTTAGTTGTTTTTTCTCTTGCTAGGTGCGTAAACATACGAGGGTTATTCAGAAAGTAAGTTCCGTTTGTCACCGTACCGATGCCGTCACGCTGTTGCGCATGCGCGCCTAGTTTTTTTATTCATTTGCAAGCCAACAACGCCATTTCTAAACAACTGTGCACTGGGTAAGCTTCGTTGGACGTGTTTATAACGTCGAATAAATTCGAGACGCCCGCCGCGTGTGAAAGTAAGTATGAGATTCTGTTCTTGAATGCGAAAGACATTAAAACAATAGAAATGCACCGTCAGATTTTCGATATTTATGGAGAAGAAACCGTGAACGATTCAATCCATTTTGGTACCAAGATGGATAAAACATTTTTGGTAGTCCGATCAGAGTAAGCGGTGTAATATGCTTAGCCGGGACATTGCGATGAATCGTGGAACTACACACACACTACCGCTGCAACGCAACATCATCTCACAAGTTTGGCTGGCAACAATCACCTTTTCAAGCATGCGAAACCTTTTGTTGGTGACCAATGATGTCAAACAGGCTGTTAGTACACGGATCAAATTATTATTCTTAGTTTCCATTAATACCCTATCGGAACTTACTTTCTGAATAGCCCTCGTACATGTAAAATAGCTCCTTTTTTACCGTCTAGCAGTCCAGAAGATTGGCAGATTAGGCTGCGTTATTTAAGCCGTTCGTCATACAAGCAAGCTAGTGCGGCCAGCACTACGCCTCAGCCGCTCATTATTACCCCAGGGTGTTATTCCAGTTAAGGGAAGCAGGGGAGGTTTGACCATATGGGAGGTTTGACCCACTGATATTACTGCTTTGCTTGAGTAGACATGTTAGATTTCTGTAGTTCAACTTTTCGCCGCTACGTTGATGCGTTAGCTTTGTGTTCAGTTTGTTCACAGCGTGCTTGGTGTGAATGTTATAACGAAGTATTTGTTTTGAGCGAGTTGACTGTTATTTTCGGGAATACTTCGTAAGCTTTCTGGTGAGTTACAAACAAATATTTTTATTCTATTTCTTGTTGTAATATACCACAGTGTTTAACTTACAGTTTCATATAACGTTAGAGAATATCGTGTTATTCCTTTTTAAAATATAACCTCGAACATGTGATTAGGTACATGAGGGAGGTTTGACCCATCAGATTCATTTTGTTATCTTTATAAAAATGAATATGACTTGATTTTATGATGATTACCATTCTAAAATTAAGTTATATAATAAAGAGACAAAAGAACTGGTGGTTTTTCTTTCTTTTCAGAAAATGCCATTCTATTATAAAGGTGGAAAAGGCAAAAGGTGTCTCCTGATAGGATGCGAAACGCTGTCAAGCGAGTACTAGAAGATGAGTGTAGCATAAGATCCGTTGCAAAAGAATTTAATGTCGATCGTAAAACACTTGGAAGATACGTTGAAAAAATTAAAGATGGGAAATCAACTGATTTCCAAGCTAATCACGTTTCAAACCAAATTTTTTCTAATCAGCAGGAGGAAGACCTGGTAATGTATTTTATTCAAGCCTGTAAATTGAATTATGGAATGACGTCATTGCAGACTCGTAAGTTTGTTTACGATTATGCTAATGCTTTGGCAGCAGCTGGCATTGCAGTAGGCATACCTGAAAATTGGCATAACACAAAAGCTGCAAGTTATGACTGGTTGAGGGGCTTTCTGCATAGAAATAACAATTTATCGTTAAGAATTCCTCAATCAACAAGCATAGGGAGGTCAGTTGCTTTCAATCGTACGAAAGTAGAAGAGTTCTTCTGTAATTTGCGGGAAGTTTATTCTCGTAGGCATTATGAGCCTCAAGATGTGTACAACGTAGATGAAACAGGTGTTCTGACTGTACAACGTCATGGGAAAATCATTGCACCTCGTGGAGAGAAACAAGTTTCTAAAGTCTGAAGAAAGAGGCACCCTCGTCACAATGTGTGCAACAATTAATGCTCTCGGAACATCATTACCACCCTTTTTTATATTTCCTCGAAAAAGGCTATCGGAGAGGATGAAAGGTGGTCCTCCAGGCTCTCAGTATGCCGTTCACGAAAGTGGTTGGATGACTGGTGTTAACTTTGAAGCATACATGAAATTCTTCATCAACTTTACAAAATGTTCAACTGGCAAACCTGTAGTCGTGATATTAGACAATCATGAGTCTCACATCTACCCACCGGTTTTACAGTTGTGTAAAGATAATGGTATCACTCTTGTCACTTTACCTCCCCACATGAGCCACAAGCTCCAGCCGCTAGATATAGCAGTGTTTGGACCTTTCAAAACATTTTATAATCAAGCAGCTGATGACTTCATGAGCACCAGAGGTGGAGAAAAGATAAACATATATGACATACCAAATTTAGTGGCTGTAGCTTTTCCTCGAGCCTTCAATCCAATAAACATTCAAAAAGGTTTTCAATGCACGGGAATTTGGCCACTTGACAGCAATATTTTTACAGATGAAGATTTCCTTTCTTCTCAGGTTACATACCTACCAGAACCTGAGAATCAAGAAAGCTTAAAAGATGCGTCTCCTGTGGAACCTCTTTCCATACCGTCTACTTCAACAGCTCCATCACCAGTTGTTCAATCTATAAAAAATGCTGAAACTAGCAAGGGCTCTCAAACAACAATGGATCTACAATCTACTTCAACAGGTTCGCCGCCAGTCATTCGAACTTCCACTTTAGTAGTTTCTCCATTACACGTTCGACCTTTTCCAAAATCTTCAAAAAAGTCGGCTCAACTAAGCGGAAGAGAACTAAGAGCAGAATTTTGACAGATACACCAATCAAAGAATCCATAGAGACAAATTATGCTGATCGTCATTCTAACAAAATCAGCTCTCGAATCAGTAAAAGGAAAATTTCTCCTGGATTGAAGCAGTCAGTGAAACGAGCTATGTTATTTAATTCTGAGGATGAAGACAACTGCAGGTCCTTGCAGAAATCCCCCAGAAATGAGTCGATGAAAAAAACACCTTCAACGGAGTCATGGTATTGTATTGTTTGCAGGGAAGACCGTGTGGCTGATATGAGGCCGTGCTTTCTGTGTCAAACATACGTCCATGAAGAATGTGTGGGATTAACTGTGAATGATAAAGAAAAATATGTGTGTTGGAACTGTGAAACTAATTAATGTAGCTTGTCATAAAATTAATTGAGATTATTGTATTTTCCATTTTTATTTATAAGAATGTTTTCTTGGATTTAGTAAATTTCTAAAACTTTTGTTCTATTTCCTTATTAAAAAATAATACTTTACTTGCTTTGTAAAAACTTGTTATAATGAATGATTAAAATGAATTAACCTTGTAAAATTTGCATTTCATTTCAATTCAGAATTATTGGGTCAAACCTGCCACATGTGGGCGGTTTGACCCACAATATATTACTTTTTATTTTATAAATTTTGTTTTTTTATAAGCTTGATTTCCTTTTTCTCATGTATTTTTTTTTATATTATTGAAACTCTTATTTATCATAATGAGCAATGAAAATCTACTAAAATGAGTTACATTTCATTTTATTGTGAAAATTAGAAAAATGGGTCAAACCTCCCCTCTTTCCCTTACTCATTTCCACAGGCTGGGTCGACCCCACGTGGAAAACGCACATGGCTTCTGTGGAGCACCCGGGGATCTCTAGACTACCAGGCTCTGTATTCATAAATGAAACCGCTAAATTGGAACAAAAAAAGAAAAAATTTATGCCAGTAGTATTTTGCATAAGATAGTGGAAAACGTTTAATGCGAAAACGGTTAAATATGACTCAGGTGCCAATCGACGGTTATACTTTACAATTACAGTTTGTACAGCCTCCAGAGGGTCGAAAAAGTTTACGAATTTTGTTAATCTCTTAATTTTTAGGCTGTTTTATTATTATTTTTTCAGCTGTATAAGCTAATACAGTAGTAACTCTTTTTTAAATATACAAACAGGGTTATTATACTGCATTAGCGTATACTTTTGAAATGTCAACTATAGTACTATAGTACTGTTTACTTTAGTGGGACTGATTTCAGCCACTTTAAAGATGTTAATGTTGATTAGTCTTAACTTATTTTTTTTCTGTATAAGCCGACCCGACCCCGGACCCCCCCAACCCCAAATTCTAGCTACACCACAGAGGATAACTAACGATTTCCCCGTTCGGAAAATCACATAAAGTAAAGTCATAGAAAAGTTAAAAAAAAAAAACAGTTCACGTTCGAATATGCAGTTTACCGTAGTCTTTAACGACGATTAACGTAACTGTCCGTAAAAAAACAGTCACGGATAATCGAGTGTTATTTTGTTTGTTTTAACAGAACAACTGCAGGAGATCCGCAATATCAAAATGTCACGTATCCTGTGCGACAACACCGATCTCATCGACACCATCCAGATATACCCTATGGTCTTGCCGGATCATGAAATGTAAGTAACCCGTAAAGACAGTCGCTTATTTCACAGAGCTCTAAGATTTATTGCATGAAAGTTCATTAAATATAATACTAGAGGAAAGTCGATGACTCATGGGCATGATCTATAAACGGTGATCTTTGATAGGGTGTATTATGGTAGTACAGAGTATTAACTAGAGCACAGCCGTAGTCTTCTCCAGACGCTTAAGGCTACCCGACAGACTATATGTAGGCGATACTCAGTTGCCCTGGTCTCGAGAGGTCAAGTACCTCGGGGTCCACCTCGACCGTCGTCTTACCTGGCGTGCACACTCCACACAAGTAGCCCGCAAGACCGCTAATCGCCTATACCAACTCCGTCTTCTGCTATGCAGCAACGCCATGACCCGCAGCCTAGGGAAACTTATCGTCTCCACCTATGTGGTGCCGATGGTTACCTACGCGATCCCCGTTTGGGGCTACTTGGTCAAGACCCACAAGCGAAAGCTTCAGTCTCTCCTTGAACGAGGATTGCGCTGGGCGTGCAAAGCCCACTATTTGACATCTAATAGAACCATCCGTGAAGCCCTGCGTATCCGTTCCCTGGACGCCACTGTGGTGAAAATTCTATCACCGCACCGCCCGATTCCAGGGCAACCACCTCATTAGCGCCCTCGGTCGCTACCAATCTGTGCCAGTAGAATCTTGGACCCGGCCTCGGCGTACTCTCACCCTCAATTAGCTAATAATTGATTGAACACCCACGGCCGGTAGCAGGCCACATCCTAAATCCAGCCCATCTATCGTCCCTGCGGCAGGAGCTCTATTTGAAGCTCGGGACGCAATATACGAGCAGGCGCGGGCATGCCCTTCGTCCCGCACAGCCCTCGAACTTGTGAATGTTAACTGTTAATACATTAACTGTAGTTTTTACTGAAGTTAGTGTTCGGCGGCATTTGTGATTCTACTCAGTCGATTGTTAATTAGAAATTAGAAATGTCTGTCCTAAAACAATCTCGTCATTTCTGAATACAAACAACAGCCTGACGTTGTATTTCTCATAATTCTTCCTGACGTGTTCTAGTCTCTGTCTTCTCCTACAGTTCTTCCCATTCACTACACTCTCCCCATACCAAACTCAGTAATCATGAGTTTCAAACGGCGCCAGGAGATGTTGTTGCCGTAGATCTGAGGGAGATGCTAGGATTGTGTGTAAAAGAACGATTGTTGTATTTGGAGTAAGAGAGATTTTGTTATTAAGAATTAAGATTCAAATAAGAGCGAACAGATAATTAAATGAGATGAGGGCATAGTAGTGTTTATATGTATTTTATAATAATAAACTGATATTTACAATGAGCATAAATAGAATCGCATCACACATCATATTATTTTTAATATATATATATATATATGTGTGTGCCTAGTAATTTAAAATTTATATTTATATTACCTCAAGATGTTATTTTTCCTTATTCGGAACGTTTCGAGAGCTCCCGTACTCTCATCCTCAGCCTTTGCGATCTTGCGTCTGGTGAAGTATTTGTGTTGGCTGGATGCTATTAAGGTTTCTTGTTGGTCTCTGGTATTTTAAAGTTGTATTATTGTGTGTGATTGTGGTATATGTATTTGTATTTTGTGTATTTTCGATATTGAGTGCTTTGAATATTGTGTCATGTTTTGTATTGATTTGTATTTGTTCAGGTATTAGTTTGTTTTGTGTTTTAGGTTTTTTATATTTGTAAATTTTCCAATATGTTCATTATGGTGCCTTTGTGTGGTATATGTTTCATTAGTGTCACATTGGTTATATCTAGGAATTCATGTCCTGTGTTTATTGCATGTGTGGCTAAATTGGATTGAATATATACAGCAGAAAATGATTGAATATATATATACACACAAACAATATGTAACAAATATTTTTTTCAATGTAATAATATGATTTGCGCAATATTTAGTTGAAAAGTATAATGTGATATATGCAGTACAACAATTCAATTTTTTTACAAAAAAAAAATTATAATAATAATATTGTTTTAATTAAGTTGATTGTGTAACCACCAAATCTTGTTTGGTGCTGCTCTCTGGTGGCGGACCTGAAGTTAATGATAATGTAACATGATACACTATGATGAAAGAAATGACCATAGTAATGCGGCCTTGAAATAAACGCCAAACATTTTCTCATCAAATGTGATCAAACACCAAACAGATTAATTAAAGAAAAAGATTATTTTTAATATTTACGTTATTCTTGTAATAGTATTTAAATGTTTAGAATATGCTCATATTATTTAAAATATTACACTTTGCTTAAAACATACATATCTGTGACAGTGAGGACATTTTGCGTAGCTATGTGGGGAAAAGAGGTTTGGGGGACTGGCAACAATCCTTTTTCGTTTCAGCTATTTCATGGCACTGAATCAGTTTACTGCTCTAGGAATGTGAAGTGTTGAGACTAAGCTGGGCACCATAGGGCTACATGTTTTTACATGTTTTCATCTCCATTTTCAATAAAGAAGACTGATTTTTTGAAAACTTTTAAAAACAAAAATATAAAGTCAAAAAAAGATTTAGTTTCTGAAGAAAGTGTGTGTGTGTGTGTGTGTGTGTGTGTGTGTGTGTGTGTGTGTGTGTGTGTGTGTGTGTGTGTGTGTGTGTGTGTGTGTGTGTGTGTGTGTGTGTGTGTGTGTGTGTGTGTGTGTGTGTGTGTGTTTAAATAAAAATACCATTCAACAAAAACAAGTTGTTTCTGAAAGTTATATGGCAGTTGTGCTGCTACCTATCTACAAACTTTTAAACTACTATTAGTGAATGGCTAATAGCAAACAAAAGAAAGAAATATATTTTTTATTTATAGGTTAAAAGAATATATTTCTTGTATCTTTATACTATTCAAAGTTAAATCCTGTTTCACTTGCATACCGGTATAGCAGTTTCTTTTTACATAATCAACTTTAGAAGTTTTTATGACTTTCTTTACCTGCAATTTATGGAAAAACACAGTTTGTCATTTTTGGGACATTAGAGTGATGAACTGAGAAAATGACAAATCATGGAACCATAATTTCAATATGATTTTTTTTCATATTGTTTTTGTTTGGTATTACCCATTCATTAATAGTAGTTTAAAAGTTTGCAGGTAGCTAGAAGCATAACTACCATATAATTTTCAGAAACAACTTGTTTTTACTAATTATAACACTACCGACTCGGAACACAAAGTTTTTTATTGGTAAAAACCTAAAAATTTTACCTTATAGCCTGAACCAGTTTATAGCCTGAGCCTCTGACGAAGCTTATAATAAGCGAAAACTGGTTCAGGCTATAAGGTAAAAATTTTACGTTTTTACCAATAAAAAACTTTGTGTTCCGAGTCAGTAGTGTTATAATTAGTTAATGTCTTTGTTGACATATCAACGGACATGTCATGGACAACAAAATCCATGAACTTGTTTTTATTGAAGGTGTATTTTTATTGAAACACCCACACACACATTAATAATGACGATACATTATACAGAACACAACATATTGATAATACACAGAAATAATAATAATAATAATTTTTATAATAATAACTTTTTGTATACAATAGAATGTATTAATTCTGTTCATAATTCTTTTTATTTGTATTTAGTAATCCTCGAGTACCCTGCCGAAGTGGTATAATTCCAAGCATCGATCTAACAAAGTGGGCCGAGTTTCCAGGAGGTCATATCGGTGACAACTTACAGTTTGTGAGTAGCCTAGACAGTGCCTACTCGCCAGTACTCAAGTGATGATTCACACTTGAACATGTGTATATACTCACATACTTGCCATCATCAGCCATCCATCATTATTTCACTTATTTATTAGAATAATTAATTTTGTTGAAAAATTCAATTTTCATATACATACTTGTAAACATACCACATTTATATATAAAATGTCACATGATAAACTTATCATACTATATATCATGGTTCATATATGAACTTTTGTAATTACGTGTAGTCATGAATACGTCAATTTTTTTTAAATGTTGGAAAGTTATTTAGCAATCAAAAATTATTTTAATCAAAAATTACTGTGAAAAGTCATATTGAACTGAAAATTTATTATAAAAATATTTCCGTACATTTTTTATCATTTAGGTTGTGCCAAAACTAGTATAGACTTTTTATATGTTAAATTTTACTGTTGATAGAAAATATAAATTAATTTAAATACATGTAAATGAATAGTTATAAAACCTTCTGTATGCCAAATTAAAATTATAAGTAAAAATGTATACTGCCAAATCTTTTAAAACATTTAAGATTTTACAAAGAATATTCTAATTAAAGATTTAAATTTTCTGAGAAATAGAATATGTACAAAATTTTGCCTACAGCAGTAGCAATTTTTTAACTTCGTTTATAAAAAGGAATACAGTTTTAATAGACAGACACAAACTTTGTATTTGTGTAGAACAAATTTCTTTCATGTCAAATAATACTACCAATTATGGAAAATAATTTTTACATTTTGTCACAATGATTGTTACAATTATCATTTTGTGGGTTAACATTTAAATTTAAATATCTCCAGAAATTTGGTTTTCCTGAGAATTCTGTGTTAAACAAAATTCATTGTCAAGGAACAAGTAGGCCTACTTACTGGTGCTCAAACCCATGGTTATGCTGTGATAAAATATCTTTTGGATTTTCTCTTTTATAAGTAATTTAGTTTAGCACTTAAGGCTCACTCTGTAAATACTAAGGAACTTATGGGTATAAATATATTCAAATCCTCAAAATGTTTTGACACAGCATACTCAGAAGCTCAGATGCTTTCTAAGAATTAAGATAGTTCCCACATTTATTATTCTTTGAAAATTTAAAATTAGCCATGTCATAGATTCTCAAAAACTCTTAGGAAAAAGAATTCTATGGTTTCTTTTTAATGCCTAAATAGTCATGGACTATTTTATTAGTACAAAGTGATGAACTATTTTTTTAAATGAGTAAAAATGAATACAGTATATATGTACATAACTGATTTTTAGTCCAAATATCATTATTGTAAATTGTGTGATAAAGAGTTAAAATATTATCTGAAGTGAGTAAAGTATAAAATGGTGACTTGTCTTAAGAATGCATATTAGCTGTATATTTGTCTTGCTGATTGATAAAGAGTTTTAGTCAACCATAAAGCTGTACAAAAGTAGAACAGGATTGTTTCGATAATTTGGTAAATAAATTAAGAACTAGGCTACTGCTAAAATTATCCAAAGACATACTTTTAAATTCTGTAATGTTTCATCATGAAGTTCAGTTAATGAAGAATTTTAATGTAAATTTAGTTTTACCCTATACATTTATAACTATTTTGATGCTTTAATTTTTTTTTTCATAAAATCATAATATGAAAATTTAGTCTGAACTTCTAACGCACTGAACAGCTTACCTTCACCTGGCTGGTAAAAATAGTAATTCATTTGCACATACTGTATTATTCTTAAACAAATAGAAGATCCATAATGATATTACAAAATTTTGCTTGCTTTCAGAGACAGTAAGTGTTTGTGGAATTGGATTTTGATAGTTTTCATTCTAAGTTGTCTCTATGCATTCACACTAGCGACTACATGCACAGTTTTATTGTTAAAAAATTTCGACGAAACCGAAACATCGAAGCATGATAATGTTTTTAGGCTTTTGAAATGTATAATGTGCATAAACTGCAGACTCTCCTGTTCAGCGATGTTCGTACGGATTTCTTAAAAATGACAGAGACCGAAGATTTCTAGACTGTGGGGAATCGAAAGTGTGGAAAAAATATAGTGTTAACATCATCTGGAGCATTACATTTTTCGATGACGTTACACATTTTGCATCACGCATTTTGTGGAATGACCCCCAGCCTAAAAACATTATCATGTTAAAAAGTAAAAGGAAACTTCTAGTAGGACATTTAGGCATATACAGCTGGTACTTGCATGTTCAGTTATAAATTAACTGTAGCATACCTATTATATCTTGCATTGTAACTTTGTGTCAGTTGATTTTGCAGGAGGGTAGATGAGCATTACATTGTGTTAACAGCCAATGGCAGATTAATTATACTATTGTAATCCAACTGATATTTCCTCCAAACCTCTTACTTTGGGAACACAAAGTAAAACATAGAACGATACATAGAAAGTATGTTTAAAAACAAAACATAGAAGTTCTTGTATTAAACCCTTATAATGATTATTTATGGCATTAACATTTTGAAAGCAAACAAACCTAAAAGATGAAAATTATGACTACAAAGATTAACAATTTTTTAAGAAGAGGTAAGCTTTCAAGAAAATAAATTCTTGTGAACTAGGTATTGAAGGAAATGAAATACTCATAAGTTAACAGAATTACAATAACCTAAATGATGTGGACAACTGTGAAGATGATAGATGACATTTGATGAGCTATGAATGCGGTGAGTGGAAATTAATATTAAGATAAGTGGTTGGGAAGATTATGTTGATGTTCTAATGAGCCAAGACATCTGAAATCTGATGAGTATATTGGGAACATGGGGTGGAGAAATAGCACCCATAGAAGAAAATTTGTTTGTTGTAAACAGTGAATATTGATCAGCTCACATTAATTAAAATAATATGTAACTCATAGCTCATCGCAATCAAGGACAGATCCAGCAAACAATGGTGGGAGGAAGTTAACTTTTGGGGAGGGTGAATATGAAAAGTTGGACCATTCTTTAATGGTTTGAAGTGAAGATAATGGGGTGAAGATAAAATTGGACAGTGTGTTATTGTCAACTCAATAAGTTTATTAACATACAGGTACAACATCAGTTCATTGTTAATAATATTCACTTATAGTTTAAAATACATACTACTTATTTAAGTTATGTACCAATCCAAAATTGATATGGTGGTTAGGTACAAATACTATTTAAAGTAATTTTAGAGTAAAACCATGAATATACATAATGTGATACGAATTCTGTATCATATTTACAATCACAAAACCATTCTACAATCGCAAGACGACAAAAAAATTTTATCTGAAGTGATCATTTAAGAGGGATCCCCCCGCCCATTGTTTCACACCTGATCACAATACTTTATTGCTTTATTCAGATCCTGAAACAAAATAACATATCTTGATGACAGTCGGTTGAAATTCTAAGCTGGTACACATCTCTTGCCTTTAGCATTATGCTGATCACTGAATGCAAAGTTACAGTGTAAGAAATGTATATTATAGTGTAACCAAGATACACGTGAATTTTATAACAGTCACACTTACTGATTATTACATATTTATAATTATGAAAACTGTACAGCTAACATAGGATATATGATTATACCGACTATATACATGTAAAACATTATCTGTGGGATATGTTGTATTGTAGCATAGGTAGATATTTTGTAACTTTAGATAAATAAGTAACTGTAAAGAAAAACGGACACAACAAAGGCAGACACATTGTATAATAATCAATTGTTGTACCTCACACTGTAGTCGATTGTTGAGACCGGTGGCTGGTATTAGCTTACACTTTATATCGCTTACACAATAAAGTATTGTAGCATCTGCGTAAGATTAATTGCAGACCTGTCCCTCCCTACCAATAGTGTTGTCACTAGAAAAACATCTGAATTCACTTTTCCCATATAGCATATTTAGTAAGACAAGAAACCTGAAAGAACATGAATAATGATATTAATTATATTTTATACGTAACTCAGCTCAGCACTAAATGTTTTCAGATTTCATAAAAAAAGAACAATCATATAAGACAGGATAGGTTAAGATAGCTTTGACATGGGAAAATGTAGTGATCATAAATGTAGTTTTAGTAGATAAGACTATCATCCCCTTTAGATAACATAATTTCATTGGGACGTTTATACAATGAGAATGTTCCTAGGTAAGAATTTTAAACTACAATTTTTTTTTGATTTTATGTGTTACAGTTATCATTTTATGTCATACAGTTAACAGAACATTTTACTTCACCTGCAGTACCTACTATGAATTGTAATTTCATAGTATACATTAAATGTACCAACACTGAACAAATAATTTAATATATACTTACAGATATTTTTTTTAAGAACAAAACAGTCCCTCCCAAAATAATATCTTGTATTACTTCCATATCTTTGGGTTTCCATGCACAGTGAATTCAGGTGTTTCTGTGTCCACCGTACCTTAAGTCCTCCACTCATTATCCAATGTTTGGCACAAGTAGATTCAGTAGATAGATAATGTAAATTGTTGACAATGCTGCTTCATCTCTCAGTATGGTTGTTATTTGATGTACATGCTTGCTTTTGTGTATATACTGAATGTGTGTGGTGTGTGTGTGTGTGGTGTGTGTGTGTGTGTGTGTGTGTGTGTGTGTGTGTGTGTGTGTGTGTGTGTGTGTGTGTGTGTGTGTGTGTATGTGTGTGTGTGTGTGTGTGTGTGTGTGTGTGTGGCAGTATAAAATTATACAAATTAGTACATAATAGGTCCACTGTATAATTCTTATTCTAAATAAATATTCTTCTAAGTTAAATTGTTCATCAAAGTGATGCCATCCCAGTTCTCCTTTACTGTCAATTAACACAAATGAGTTTCCTTCATTTTACAAGATGAACTTCAGTGTAAGTCTAGGAGTTAATGCTGAATTGAATAACCAGTTTTTATGAAAGTTAAATATATTGACTGATGTTTACTATCAAACCACATACAAATTAATGAGACTTTTAATGAGTCTGAAATTGAATTATTCTCTTTTTAATCAACGACAGTACCAATATGGAGCAAAAGTAACGTATCATCCTGCTTGATGATTCACCTTACTGACTGCAACAATCAAATCTGTCAATTAAATGGTTCAATTGATTCAGTTTTGTTTCTATGAAACATAACTAAATGCATAAATATAGTATGGAAACAAATTCCTTTTATATCCTTCAAATGGCATTTTAGTATTGGAACTTTATCCAGCATACTAACATCTTAGTTTTATAACATGTTAAACTGATTAAAATTTATGAAAGTTTTATATTTTCTTCAGCACAAATTGACTCTCAAGTGTCACAGGCATTTCAAGAATTTCTTAACAAAAAATTTCATTTTTATTGAAAGTTTTTTACTTCTAAAAGTTAGTGCACTTTGATAATAAAATTGAAACAAAATCAAGTCATGAGGTAAGTTTTCACAGCTTTGTATAAAGTGGAAGATAGGCAAAATGGTGTACGATTTTTAAACAAATTTAGCTTGGTTTAAGTTATTTTTTTATTGTTTTTGTATATTTTCAGTCTTATGTTTAAAAGGGTGCAGTAAATTCAAATACAATATAAAGGCAGTATAGAATTGTGCACAGAAATTTCCCACATTTGTTTCAAGTTGTGTGTGTGTGGTTCTCAGACCAAAAATGAATTGAACATTTGTTATTGGTGTCTACAAAATAAAATGCATAGATAAAAAATGACCAACCTGCATTAGGTGCACCAATTAGTGGAATGTGGGCATAGGCCTACTGCAACAAAAAAATTTGTTTTATGTGAATTTTGTTACTTGTTAATATTATTTTGACTATTCACCGGGTTATTAGGCCATGGTCTAATGCTGCCACATAAAACTGACATTTCGGCCCCACCATTGGTGGCCATCTTCAGTGGTACGACTTGAGAAAAGCAACTGGCACGCTCTTCATCAGTTTCCACAGTTGCTTTCCTCAAGTCATTACACTAAAGATGCTACTGCCGTAGTATTGTAGAAACTGGTGAAAAGCATTCGAGTTGCTTTTCTCAAGTCATAACACTGAAGATGGCGTCCAATGGTGGGGGCAAAACATGTGTTTTATGCGACAGTAATAGACGACAGCATAATAGCCTCGTGAATAGTCAAAATAACAGTAAGAGAGTTGACGCCAGCCATGAAAGCCTAAGGTACCAGTTTGTTATTGTTGTTAAACTTTTACTGGGTTCATAATAAACAGTGACACCTTGCCTTTTGTGTAATTTTAAAAGTAGGCCTATATCAAAACCAAGAAAAACTGTAGTGCAAAATAATATTTCAAGAAATTTTTGTTGTTACTGTTATACAACTGGAAATATTTTATCATTTAAAATTTTATTACAATATTTTGAAGACCCTATAAAAACTGCAAGAACTATCACTATTTGCTTTGTCTATAACAGAATTATATCATTGTGGGTTTCGTAAAGCTAATCAAAGTTGGACCAGAAAAAATATTGAAAAATACTTCAAGTAAAGGACTTTTAGAACTCTTGGATTTTGTTGTCCATGACATGTCCGTTGATTAACTAAATATAATTATACCACTACCGACTTGGAACACAAAGTTATTTATTGGTAAAAACGTAAAGTTTTACCTTATAAGCTGAACCAGTTTTCGCTTATTATAAGCTTCGGCAGAGGCTGCCCATGGAAGCGCTGTCTGTCTTGTTATTGGCAATGGTGTCGACTTATGAAGGATTAATCTTGTGTGTGGTGGGGGTGTGATATGTTCGTACAATGCGTGTGATTTGAATTGTGTCTGTTTCGTTTTTATGACGTTTACACACAAAAACACATAAAAACGACATCCTAAATGAACAGACACAATACAAATCACACGCATTATTCAAACATATCACTTCCCCCCCCCCCACACACACACAACATTGATCCTTCAAAAGTCGACGCCATCACCAAGAACAAGACAGACATTGTTCCCAGTAGCAGCCTCTGATGAAGCTTATAATAAGCGAAAACTGGTTCAGGCTATAAGGTAAAACTTTTACGTTTTTACCAATAAAAAACTTTGTGTTCCGAGTCGGTAGTGGTACAATTATAATTACTTTTAGAACATTTAAAGCAATAGTTCATATTTATATGTTGTTTTAATAAAATTTCCGTGATACAAACCTTACCATATTTTGATGTACCTGTATACTTGAATGTTATGCTTATTTGTTCATGTGACACTCCTAAGTTCCACAGTCACAGGCATAACCTGAGTAAGTGGCTCATGGCACAAAAAATTGGTCACTACTGACATATATAATACACACACATACCATAGGGCAGGGCCTCTCTCTCTTCAAGTTCACTAATTCGCTAAGAGTAAAATAATGAAAGTGAAATAAAAACAGTCATTTACAACATATCTACCATAGATTCACTTTTAAATTTCAAATCTGTAGAGTATACTTAGAACCATCCCTATGACACGATATTGAATTGGATAGAAAAACGACTGACACTAATAATTGCAAGCACTATATTGAAAGAGAGAGAGTGGAGTGTGTGTGTGTGTGTGTGTGTGTGTATGTGTGTGTGTGCATGCGTGCGCGCGGCTTTATGTTTTATGATCTATGATAAAACAGTAGTGCAGGACAACCATTTTGCACCATTCACTGTCTTTGTAACTGTTAAACCAAGAGATATGACGTAATCAAATTGTTTCTTATAGATATTATAAAAAATAGGTATATAGGCTAGGGTGACCAGACGTCCCGTTTTTAACGGGATTGTCCCTTTTTTTCATTATGTGTCCCGTTGTCCCGGCAAATTATTAACGGGACATCAAATGTCCCGTTTTTCCGTACTTGCGATAACGGATAACCTAATCTTTTATCTTCGCTTCGTTTTGAGTTTTTATTTGTTTTTGTGTCATTTTGGTCTCGTTCGTTTAAACTTTCTTACTGAGGTCAAGACGGGTCTCGAATGGTTAAGGGAACGCAATCGCGAAAAGAAATGATGATCTCTGGTTTCCGCCAGAGTGCGTCAAGGGAGAGTGAGGCAATCAAGGTAAACTTTTTTGGTTTGGTTAGTTTTAACGCTTGGCGTGGCGAGCTTGCTCCATTGTCTGTTGTCCGCTTGGTTCGAGATACACGTGCATATTAATATGGGGAAAAGAAAGTGTACTTTCTCCAAAACCCTGAAAGAAGAGTTTCCTTTCTTGAAGGACGACACCACATCTACAAAGGTAGAATGTACTTTATGTCGTTCAGTTTTTCCATTGAACATGGAGGACGTGCCGATATTACACAACACATTAAGAAAAAGAAACACATGTTGGCAGTTTCCGCGAGAACTTCCAGTAGTATAACTTCCTTTGTAAGTAGGAATGGACTACAAACTGAGGAAGATAAACGTATCGCTGCTGAAGAAGGGCTGTTTGCATTTCATACTGCAAAAAACAACCATTCTTTCCGTTCAATGGACTGCACATCTCTTATCATCAGAGAACTATTTGAGAAGATATCACGTGTTCCAGGACAAAGTGCGAGTCGATTTTAGTGAACGTTTTATCGCTGTATGCAATGCATGAAGTGCAATCAGAACTTGAAGATGCTAAGTAAGTGTCTGTGATGGTTGATGCATCAAATCACAAAAGCTTAAAATTGGTGCCGATTCTAGTTAGGTATTTCATTCCTACCAAAGGTGTTCAGTGCAAAGTAACCTGTTTTCAGAACGTTGGTGGAGAAACAGCAGAATTATTAGCTAATCATGTTCTGGACATCTTAAAGAAACATCATTTAGTTGACAAGATCATCGTGTTTTGTGCAGATAACTGTAACACTAACTTTGGTGGGTACAAGAGGGCCGGAACAAACAACGTTTTTTCTAAATTGAACATTGTGCTCAAAATGAATATTCAAGGCATTGGTTGTGCAGCTCATGTGGTACACAATGGTGTACAAACAAGTGCAGACATTCTTCCTATCGACATAGAAACAGTAGTGAATAAAATATTTCAATATTTTCACATTTATACCGTGCGTGTGGAGGAATTGAAATTATTTTGTGATTTTGTTGCTACTGAATATAAGCAGGTTCTGGGTAGTGTTAAAACTAGATGGTTGTCATTGTTGCCAGGAGTTACAAGGGTTATTGATATTTATGAACCTCTAAAGTCTTATTTCATTTCTCAGGATAGGTATCCTACATTGCTAAAACAATTTTTTGAGAACCCACAGTCACTTCTTTGGCTTCATTTCATACAAAGCCAACTGAAAATGTTTTCAAATTCAATACAAAAGTTGGAAAGAACCAACATTTCAGCCACTGAAGTAGCTGAAGAATTAGAATTGCTTACAGAAAAAGTCAATAACATGAAATGTAGTAAGTTTCAAACTTCAGTTGTTTCTTCAATTTTAATTAACTTAGAAAATGAAGGTCTTTTCACCCAATCGAAATATGAAACGATTACCAATTTATTTTATGACACTTTTTTAAGTTACTTAAACAAGCGGGTCTCTCCATTTCAGCCTCTGAAATCATTTCATTGGATAACATTGAAAAATTCTGTATCTTGGGATGAGGTTTTAAAAAGTCTGAAAATTCTTAAGACAGTAGATTCATGTTCAACAATTCAGGTACATGAAGATGAATTATTTGATGAGATAGGACATGTGAACAAAGTTTTATCCAGAAAATTTGAGGAATGGGAAAAAGTTAATGTGGAGATTGATAAGAAATGGTGTGATGTCTTCCACATACTTAAAAGTATAGGCATTCCATGTAAAAACATAGAGGTGGTTGTGAGTTTTGCTCTGGCTGTACCAGGCACAAATGCTGTTGTGGAAAGAGTCTTTTCAATTGTGAACTCCCTTTGGATTGATGAAAGAAACCGTTTTACTACCAAAACTATTCAAGCAATTGTAATTTTAAAAACTCATTTTCAAGACCTTAGCTGTAAGGAATTCTACAACCTGCTATTAAGTAATTCAAAGCTCTTGCGAGATATCAGGTCTTGTGATAAGTACAAAGTTAATAGTGATGTTCCTGATTCAGAAACCACAAGTTCATGTTCAGCAGGTTGTTGATATCTATGAATCACATCCATGTAATTTTATAGTTGTTAAGAATTTGAATATTTATATTTGAATAATTATAATTTTATAATTCTTGAAAAAACTTGATCAATTATAATATGATCCAGTGCCATGATAAGTATGTTTTTAAGTTGGTTATTAAAATATATGTCTTTTTATGTGTAAAAAGTAGTTTTTATTTGTCTTAGTGAAGCAGTGCAGTCATATATGAAGCACATTTTCTTTGTAACTCGTGTCCTGTTTTGTCCTGTTTTTTTATTTCCATATTTCAGAAATGTCCTGTTTTACGTCATAAAAAATCTGGTCACCCTAATATAGGCAAATAGGCATACATTAAACTGTGTTCAGGGATTTATTGATCTGTTATTAAGATTCTATTAACATCAAGCCTAAATATGAACAACTGACTAATAATAATTTTTAAAGTAATTTTATACTAGCTTTACTTATAACATTTCTCAGTATTTTGTTTTTACTTCCTCTTCCTCTTTGTTTTGAAAATCAAGGAAGATATTATAATCATGCTATGGTCAGGTCGTATGTTTTGACAGTTTTTACATTCAGATCGGGGTTAATGCATCTTTATCATCAATAAAGTACCGGTATTATATTTTTGCACCTCAAAAATATAAATTTCAAATTAAAATTATTTTCGGTTGCATAAATTTACTTGACTTCATTAGAAAAAAAAGCACAATACAATGCACAAAATATAAAAATATATTTTTTATTTTCAAATACATGAAATTAGGAAAAATTATTTCAGTTTCATATATTTGCATGTAGATAAGAAAACGGATTGATGTACACCAGTGGTAACTCACATAAGATTCTAGCAACCATATTTTACTTCAAACATTATTTTGTAATACAATTTTTGTCTTTTAGCATATGCCTAGTTATATTATGTAACTTTATGGGTTCAAAATTTAATATAAATTTTTACATAGCATATCATTTTACATGGCATAACAAGATTCACAGAAAAAATTTATTTTCTATGTTACTACATGCCAGTAATCGGTATGTATGCTGTACATTGGCCAACACTATGGTAAAACGTATACTTACTTCATAAATTACTTCATAAGAAGTATATTAAAATTATCATGTAGCCTGTTCTTAAAAATGCAACCACATTTACGATGATGAATCTCACATATGAAAACCAAAATCATCACTTCATAGTTAGAAAGCATCTTTAAAAAGTTCCAATACTTCATTCTATTAAAAAATTGTAAAACACAAATAGGTGTAAATTAAAAAAAATTGTAAAAATTACACCTAATTTGTTGTTTTACTAAGCCAACTATTATCATACATTACAACACTATTGGTTCAATAGAATAAAACTGTATTATATCTAACGTTATGTTAATGGTTACAAATATGTCATGAGAACCCCAGTACAAGAATTTATATGATTTTGTACAATAAAAAGAATTTATTTTATTTTCATAACAAAAACATACATTTCTTTAGCAATGAAACCCCTCCCATTGGATTTGCTGAAGCAAATTTCTTTTCGCTTCATCTTCCATTGAAGTAAGGTCTTGAAAATTGTAGAAGAATATTTTTTCAATAGAATGGTTAGATACTCTACTTCACAAAATTTTAACAAATAGACCATTCCACATGAAATTCATCAGGTCTGGTTTTAAACAATTTAATTATGTACATAGTTGTGTTGAAAATAAAATGTTTACACTATGTAGATGCAGTAGAAGTATTTTGAGGAAACAGTAGTTTGGCTGTAGTGGTAGTAGTAGTAAACAGCTTCGGGTTGCTTTTGAAGGAAGAAGATTCATCACTGGAGTAAGGAGTCAAAACAAGTAGTTCAGATCTTCAACACAGAATAACTGAATGCATTTCCAGTAGTTAATGTGCTTCAATTAGTGTTACCTGGTGAGCAGATGCTGGATACATACAGTATTATAATCACATCACACAATGCTTTAAAGTTAAGTATACAAATCAGTAGCATGGCATTCATATAACCGCTGTTGCCGGCAGCAACAGTACTGATAATAAGAGAAAATAATATTAATTATTTCACAGAATAAATACTTTAGTTATTGAATAATTTGAAATCCGGACAATATTAGTAGGGAAACTTGAAGAAAAGCTTAGCATTGTTTTCGAACTGCTGGGCACTTGCACCGTCTTGTGTTGCCAGCTCAGACTTTGGCAATGTTTTACTGCGTACAGTCATTGACCCCATAGTAGTTGTCACTGAACAAACTGTGGAGGGGGACACATTGTCCACCCAATGTGTTGCCTCTGTATAAACCGACAAAACGCTCAGTTAGGAGCTACATTCGTTTTTGGAACCGATGTGCAGCAGTTACTATGTACCTATTTGTGTTTTGTTCATTTAGTCATGTATTTCTCTGTTTGTCTTTGTTATTTTTAGTTAAATTATTTGTGTTATGATTTACTCTGTGTAAGTATAATGAGAGTCAGATCCCGTTAACCCGGGACCCTCTTCTTCTCCCAGCGAATGATAGAAAATGTTCTAAAAAGGACACTTGGTACAAGAAAAAATTTGAATTAATTTTTACGTCAAGTTTTAGGCGTATCATAACCGGCAACAGGTGTTATGTGCCCACACCATATCACTGATACAAATTGTTTTTCCTTATAATTTGACAGAAATCTTTTGAATACTTTTCTGACAAAGAATTCTATTTCTTAGTATAACTACTTGCACCTGACTGTAGGTTGCCCCCCCCCCCACACGACAACTCTGACACAGTACATGGTTGAGTTAAACGTGCACTTCTGTACAAATGCCAGTTACAGTGAACCATACCTCTTACTTGCCTGGGATACTGATCTAATATTGTTCTAATAATATGTAAATTTTAGTATGAAACATTCATTTTTTCTACATATACGGTACACATTTTAAAATATAACAGAATATATTATTGAAAATAAATTGCTAACAATATGATGGACCATGACTTAGATATATCTGCAAGAATACTGAAATTGGATATTATGAATTCAGTTTCCAAAATTTCTCACAGTTATATCAGTCAGTAAAATCAACTATACCATCAGACACTGAAAGTCTTCTAATATCATAAATACTGTGAATTGTTTACATAACTCATTTTGTGAAATAATTTCAAACAATACAAACACACACAAACAAATAAAACGACATCCTAAACGAACAGACACACTTCAAATCACACGCAGTATTCGAACATATCACACCCCACACACACAACATTGATCTTTCGAAAATCGATTCCGTCGCCAACAACAAGACGGACAGTGCTACCAGCAGCAACCTCTGAAGAAGCTTTTTAAAAGTGAAAACCGGTTCAGGTTATAAGGTGAAACTTTTATGTTTTTTTTACCCATAAAATGTTTTGTGTTCCGAGTCGTAGTGAAATAATTATATTTAGTGGACAACGAAATCCAAGAAATAATTTCAATCCGATAATGTAGATAATTCCATCACATGTGTGTTAGACAAATTAATTTTTATTAACTAATTGTAAAGGAGGTGACTTTATTAACTTTATTATGTAGGAGAAACTAATTATAATTTTATATAATTTTTAGACGAGTCAATCAATATGTAGTGACCCTGAAGAGGTTACTTGACTACTTTTAAACAAATTGGTTATTTACTTTAAAGACCTCTGTATGGAAGATAAGTGTAAAAATAGCAATATTTTTTTTGAACTCTGCCCTATTACTAATGGTCAGTGGCGGTCTGGCATTAGTAAAATCGGTCGGCTCCAATCAATAAGGGGGGCCTTTATTGACTTGGGGGCCCTCTTCTAAAAACATGCTTTCCCTTTTTTCTATGTATTTTAATTAATGATTGATTGTTAATACTTTATTTGAAAACATACATTTTATTTACCAAAATGAGAAGTTCTATGTAATATATTACATTCGAGTCGAATTATTTTAAAAGAAATTATATAATGTAAGGTAAAAAAATATAAGAATCTAAGATTTTAAGCTACTTATTTTATTGTTTCAATAAAGTTGTTTATAATAATATATTTAGTATTAAATTAATAATTATTATGAATAGAAACATTTATTTTAAATTAATAATTTTTTTCTTAACTCTTGACTGCTTTCTCCTATTTTATCTACTATTAAATTTTTATCCAAGTCTGAAAATCTATCCCATTCTATATTCATTAACAAAAAGTCTGACAGTAACTCTTCTTGTAAATTACTTCTTTATCTAGTTTTTATAATTTTTAATTTGGAAAATACTCTTTCGCAAGTAACTTGCGTAGAAGGAAGTGTCAAGACATATTTATAAGCTACATATAAATTAGTAAATAATCCTGATTGAGAAAGTTCATGAATTATAGGAAACGCACAAGATAAACACTCAAAGCACTTTTTTAACATCGAACAATGTTCAGTATTATCTAGATCTTCGGTTTCTGCCAATCCATCAAAATTCAGATCAGTTTTATAACCTTAATACTTTGTCTTTTTCTACCTTGACTAGACTTGGATATTGAGTTGCAAATTGTCGCAGTTCCACTATCAGTGTACTTCTATCAACATCTGATAGTGTTGCAATACTTTTTAATTCGTCTGATTGAAATTGTTTTATTTTTGCAATATCTTTAAATTTCTTTGGATTTAGCCAGGAACAATCTTTAAGAATACCTTCATTTGGTACAAATCTTTCTTTAATACTCGATTGAATGCAATCAATTATCTTAAAATAAATAATTTTATATTTATGAGAAGAAGAAATTGTATTACTCTCATCTGGGGCTTTCTCACCAGCATCTTTTTCTTTTTGCGAACTCTTTTTTCTGTAAAGTCTAACTCTATTTCTATACCAGTGGTCTCATCAAAATAGTTATTGACTATATTTGCACAATCTTTGGTTTTTTTATATATGAAATCAAAACTATTGTCATTTCTTTTATCGCTAATTTGCTCCAGTAAATTTTATATCAAATTCCAAGCAGTTGCATAATCTATCTCTTTACTTTGCAAAAATTTTGAAACGGGTGATGTAGCTAAAAATATATCAAGAAAAATGAATGCCATGATAATGTTTTCAAATTTTGACCACTGACTTATTAAATTCCGGCCCATAAATTTTGTCTTGCAGTCGAAACTGCCGTTTGATATTTCTAATAAAACCCTAATAACATGAATTAACTTCAAGTTTTTATTTACATTGACTAAAAATTCTTCATCTATAATTCCTAAAAGAGCTTTATGTTTGCTCCACCATCTAGTGGCACCGATTGTATGCAACTTGCGTAGTTTTTCTTGACCTTTATGTTCCTTTTTTGTTTTATTTTGCCATATAGATGTTCTTTTCCATGAAGCATCAAAGAATACAGCACTTTCTTCTACTAAACCAAATAAGTTTTCTGCTTCAAGAATATTAAATGTAGAATCAATCAATAACTAAATTTAAAACATGACCCATACAATGTGTAAAAACTACTTTCAGATTTGCTTCTTTTAAGTGGGCTTGCAACCCATTATAACAGCCTTTCATATTGCTTGCCCCATCAAAAGAACAGGCTACTATTTTAGAAATTGAAATTCCTAGATTTGATAATTCCGTTTGAATATGCTCAAACAGCGCAGTGCCACTAGTATCCTCTACAATGGTTACATTTAAAAATCGATCATACACAGCTCCTTCTAATACGTACCGAAAGCAAATAGTTAATTGATCCATTACGGCAACATCCTGCGTAGTATCTACCATTAAACTAAAAATAATGCTATTATGAATATCTGTTAAAATCTTATTGCGACCATATGCTCCAATAATTTGTATCACTTTATTGACAAAGTTTTTTGACAAAAAATTTAGTAGAGAGCCCCGACCAATTTGGCCTTTGTTAGGTTTCTCACTCTTTTCTCTTTTTTCTATTATCCTTTCCCTATTTTTTTTTTTTTTTTTTGCTTTCTTCTATACACTGTTGTACATGGTTTTGTAAAATGGGGTCATAATTTGCAACTAACAATACTAATTGAAGGAAATTTCCATGATTTTCAGAGGAGTCTAGCGTATTTGCACCTTCTGATCTGTGTCCTCTGTAGGACATGCCTTGTCTACCTAAAAATAATATAATGTCAATTATTCGCATAACTATTAACTGTCTAGTTTCTATTTCTTTTAATCTTTTTATTGACAAATTTGAATTCATAAAAGTCACAATATCAAAGCCTCGAAGGCATTGAAAAGCTGCTGTCGGTGCGTTTATATGGCTTTGTGAATTTTCATGCTTATCTACAGCTTTGTATATATGTTTGACAGATACATCGTGTCCAGAAATAAAAGAAATATTACTGACATCTGTTTTTCCAAAAGCCATGCAGCAGGCACAATATACTTTATTTAGTTCGATCGAATAGGACAGCCACTTCCTATGAATTTTTTCTCCATTAGCAAAATTCTATAGTAAAGCCTTGACGGTTCAAACGGAGCTTTTTTTCCACCTTCCCCACTAAACTGAATCGGATGCTTTTCCATGAAGGCTTTTTTAATTACAATCAAATCATGTTGATTAGGGCTAATGAAGCATGCAAGCTGGGAAAACGTTTGATACGATTGTTGATGGCTATGTTCTTCCTTCGAAGCTTCAGATTTTTCAGAGTCTGAGCTGGTGTTGGATAAATCGCGAGGAATATGTGTATCTAACGAAGCTGAAGATTTTTGAGGAGTATCAAAACTATATTCATACGTGGCTTTAGAACCTAAGGAAGTTGGTGAACGATTACTAATCAGAGTATAAGAAGACACTTCTTCTATGAGAAAATCAGGAGATTCTGTGATAGATTTTTCAACATTTGTAAAATCATTCGAGGTTTTGCTTGTAGAAGCTACTGGTGAAAATGAGGTAGTTTGCGTTTTCAATTTCCAAAGTGGTTTCTCTGTGGAAACTTCACCGGGTTCAGTCGCAGTTACCTTCGAAATTGCAGAACCATTTGAGCATTGATCAATAGAAGGTACTGATGAGCAGCTTTCATTTTCTGTGTAAAGAATGTACGCATTCATTATATGAATTTTTAATTATTAAAACGTATCATATCAAATTGAATGTTGCACTTTCAAAATTTAACTGTACACACTTTTTTGAAAAACATTAATAATAATAAAAAAATTTATACATTTATAATGGACTTTTTAGAAAGATAATGGAGACTAGTATATATTTCATTTTATAGTATATATTATAGTTTTCGTCGAGTAGAAGTGTGCCAGCTGAATGACGTATACTTTTTCTCATCACGCGGTCATAATCATAAAACAAAGCGTTATTTACCTATCGCAAACAGGCACATTCCGGGGAACTTTCGGCAGGTGTGTGATGAAAAATAGTACTTGTATACATCTCGGGAAGTAAAAAAGAATCCCTCAAACCGCATGTTTATTACCCTCAGGTTCGCCTCGGGTGATAATATATATAAGCAATAGACATTCTTTCTTTACCTTCCCTAGGTGTGTAATATACTAATTCTTGCTTACCTTCTTGATTGCATTCGTTTTCACTTTCATCTGATTTAGACTGAGCTCCTTTTGTCTCATTGTTTGAATTACACAGCCAAGAAGAGAATTTCGTTGCACTTTTGGCTGTCGATGCAGCTCTCTTTTTATACTTTTTTTTTCTTTTAAGCACCACTTTCGTAAATTCGTGAGCGTTTCATATTTTAAATATCTTGTAGTCACAAAAGAGAGGAAATAAATAAAGTTAGTCTAAATGAAGAGCACTTTTTAGGTTAGGCGATCTATCTAACGATGATTTAAGGTAGTTCTTTAAGAAACACAGGCTTTGGATTATATTGCCAACAATGGAAAGTATCAAAATATCTATATTGCCAACATAACAAATAACCGCGCGCATGCGCTGTTGTCTCGCAGTACGTAGATACAGCAAAAATACGACAAACATTGATGATTTACTATCATTTTAATATAGAAATCCCCGGGCAATGACCTTTTTTGCGCTAGTTTAATAATTTAAAGCTTCATAAATCAAAATACATATTTTTTATTGCAAGCTTTAGGTTTTAAGGCATCGAAAGCAGAGACATTATTTGCATATTTATAAGTGTGACCCCCATACCCACTTAAGAGGGGGCCGACCATAATTGAAATATCGCCTTTTAGTGTGCGGGTGTCTATAGACATATATGCGCCAATGTCTATATTTTTAATATTTTTAACTATGCAGGTAAGAAAATACGGTAACCATCACTACAGGAACAAAGCTATAGAAACGCCCTTTAATATGGTACAAGTTTCGACATTTTACACAGTCGCGTTTAATTTTGAAGAGTTAATAAAATAACCATACAACTTTAGCCTTTCCTTATGGACAATCATACTTCTAATTTTTCGTTTTACAAATACGTTTTTTTACTTAACCAGTTCTTTAGTGGCTGAAATATTATAACTTTGACTATTTAATGTTCCGGTAGTGACATTTTAATTTTAAATCTTATTTTAAGTGTTATAAAATTCGATTTTAAGTTGCGCTCCATGTTAAAAACAGGACTAGCCGCTAGCGGCTGGCTGGTGGTGTTCGGCCCTCTCTTAAGCTTGCATTATGTAGGGGCCCCGAGATGCGTAAAAATTAAACGAGATTACAAATTATGAAAATTAAAAGCTTGAGCCTCCTTTTTAATGAATATCTTTTAATTAAAAATGTATTCTTATTATTTTTGCTTAAAATCAAATGATGTTGAAGTTCACATTTTGGGCTTCATCGCCCAAAAATTAAACGAAATTATGGATTTCTTCAATTTTTACTTATTTAAAATTCGACGAATCCGCTTTTGGGGGCCCTTTGAAGATTTTTTGGTCGGCGATCGCCGACCAGCCGACCTAGCCAGACCGCCACTGCTAATGGTAGCCATCTTTGTTTTGCAGCTATGTGTAATTTTTGCGTTTATCAGCATTCATGCCAAATAGAATATCTCTCTTAAGATTTTAAGTAGAGAATGGAAACAAAAATTGTTAAATTGTTAAACGGTTTATAATACAGTAGAACTCCATTAATTAATGAGTCCCAGACGCAGAAATTCGGATAATTGGAACAAACATAAGAAAAAGATTATGTTGCATAAGAAAATGTGTTAATTGCTAAAAAATTACTTCTGTTTATTTTTATTACATGAATTCAGTATTTTAAAAACCAGGTCACACGTGTTTTGCAAAATGTTTACTTTTACTACAAAAAATTTAAAATAATACTCACACATAATTATAATTTTAGACGAGCACTAGGCTAGAAAACATTGTACTGATCAGTACGTAAACTATGATGCACATCTAACAGTCTTATATTGAACCACACGCGATTTCTTCTTTAAACATATTTAAACATATTTAAAGCGGTCCAAGTCACCGATTTCTGCTTAGTGTTATTATTATGCTTTTATATTATGATCTCTGCCATAGTATTTTTGTTTGGTTCAACAGTACTGACTTGATACAATAAAACTTGGGATTACCTGGTTAAAATCATTAATGTCTTGGGCGCCAATTTGTAATAAAATTAGATTACAAATAAAATATTGTGTTGTAATTTGTCTTTACTACTGGTAATGGTTTGGTTAATTAATGGTTTAATTATTAAATGATTTTCTGGTTACTTCTTCTCAGGTTGGCTAATACGATTCACTAATTAATTATATATTAAATAGGTTGGTCAGTTTATTAAAATAATTAGAATTATGCCCTTGTGCTCGCTGGTAGGTAACTAGATGGTTCTAAATTTCTTTTGTTTTTATTTACTTGACATATTAAAAGTTTGTATTATGATTATTTGTAAAGTTTATCTAATCTATTCTCTTTATCTTATTAGAGTTCACTGACCTAGTTAAATCGTTTAAATAACCCATGTTGTTCCAACATATGTGCTGCCAACTTAATCTTCTGGAGTTGAAGTAAACACTAATGTTCAAAGTGATTATAAAATGTTAATTATTATAAAATAATATGTCATACACCGTTAACTCACTTCACTTTTTCTTTTATTTTCTTTTAAAACTTTATTCTTCTACCATTAAAATGAAGAACATTTCTCATAATATGAATTAACCAGGCTTGTTGTGTTGACAGCTCAACAGTTGGTAGCATGAGTTAAAAAATCTCAGAGATGTAGGCTATTGTTTACGCTTTGGAAATATAACCCTTATGAGTTCTTTTGACCACAATAATTAACATAAAATGGCTTTTTTGAAGAACAAAACATTACAATATAAAATTAAATATGATATTATAAAACAATAAAGTAAAATCTAAAATGACGAACAGTTCGTACTTTCGGACAGTATCCGGTGTTGGTGTTAACATAGTTTGGCTAAGTTATTTAGTTAAACATTGAATACTAAAACAAATTACAATAGTTAAACATGAAATAATATTAATAGTGTTAGTGTTTATCTACAGTGATAATATAAACATAAGTTCACAAGTGTCTATTACAAGTTACTACGGGATCGTGATCGTTAATTATTAAGTTCATTATAAATTCTCAAAATACACTGTACTTCCTTTTTTTTATTTTTTATTTAGAATTCACTGTTATTAATTATTCTCTGTAAAGTCCTTTAATGATTAAAACCACTTCACTACGCATGACGTTCACTGTTGGGTTACCGGTTGTAAAGGAATTTAACAAATTTAAGTCTACCCGCCCAAAATATCACCTACCTTATCGATTGAAATCTCTCACCTACCTTACATCTCATCAATACGTCATAGGGCCGCCAGCATATTTAAGGTTATATATGCAACCATTTCACACTACGTATTATATAACGCTTACTTAATTTACACTTTATTTCCCTGGTCTCAGAAGATTCCCAAACTCGTTTAGGCGAGGTTTGACGATGGAAACAGACTAGGTTGCAGCGCAATAAGTTGTATTAAACACGTGGTCATATCGAAATTGCAAAGTGCATTTTATTTTCAGTTATAATTTTAAAGGGGTGTTGCCCCTATTTATATTTATCTGGTGATAACAATTCACACAACAATGTGTACACATAATTAGCAATTAAACACAATCAACTTATTTTCTAGTAAGGCAACCAGCACTTCGCTTTCACTCTCTCTCTCTCTCTCTCTCTCTCTCTCTCTCTCTCTCTCTGTAAACCCCCCTTAAATCTGAGATCTCATTATTTGAATGGTTTAATTTTATATTGGGTATATAGTGTAGTCGACCTAGGTTTTATTGTACTTATCTGCCAAAGTTATTTCCCATGTTGCAGCATAACTCGTTCAAAATTGTTTTCTTCTCCAACACTCACGAAAACTGGTTAAACTGTTAGTTAATTTTGATAACTGCTTTTATACTTGAAGAAATCTATTCAACACTGATTTAGATGTATTTACACTTGTTGAAGGCCTATATCGACTTTCTTCATGGACTTGGGTTAAACACAAGTCCACGCCGTTTGGCTGCGGTTCATAGACTGGCTAATGGCGACGGGCAACTGTACACTACAAGAGCTGGTCATGTGGTACCCCTACTTTGCGGATCGACATATATCAAAACGTTCTAGAACATCATCGAAGCTAGGATTTCGTTTCCATATTAAAAACACGTGTTCGTCTTGTGATATTTCTCTGACGTCAGTCGGAATATAAAAATTCGTGCCCAAATATGGTTACGTTTATTTCGTTCTGTGACGTCAATGACTATGTCACACGGTCTGATTCATTCCATTCCAATGTCGAAAGTCATATTTTATTCAGTTTTACATATCTCGGATTATTACACAATAGGAAAATAATTAGGCCCTTTTTTGTACTGTCACAATACCGCCTCAATGAGAGGTTTTATGCCAAAGCATAAAAACTCTCATTGACAAAACCTAAAAGGATCAGTTCGGATATGGCGCCATGACCCTCTTTAAATTATTAAAATCATGGGTAACTCACCCCCCTGATCCAATGATTGTGGCCGCACCTGCACGACTTTACTGGACTTCCTGGAGGAGAATCCCAACACCATAAAGCCAGACAGGCACTTGACGCCCCTACCCTGACATGCTGGTCAGCACAGGGTCGTCATCGCAGTTTCACCAGATTCTGAAACAATCAACAAAACATTACTAAGTGGCCTTTCATTTTCCAGATCCTGAACTAGTTTGGTTTCCTTTTAGCCGCAATGGTTTGCCTTTTTCGAAGTACTGGCTTTTCTTAACTTCTAAATGTACACATAACCTTGTTTAACAGAAATATTCTTAACATAACAGAATACACTTTCTCCTAAACATCTAACATCGACATTCTCTTGGAATTTATCATTCCAAATTCAAAATGATTCATTAATTCCAGTCGGAATTTTAAGAAAAATACTTCATATTCCTTTTTTCACTTAAACATCTCAGTCTATCTATTAATTTCAATGATTTACTCTTCATTTATGCAGATTGCTCCGGTCATCTGTATACAATACATGATTAACACAAAATCAAAAGTTGTACAATACACCTAGTACAGTCAACCAAATGTGTATTTTAACATTTTTAACACTGTATTATTAATCGTTAGATCGTGATTTAAGCATCACTCTCTCTACCAAATTTTTCATTTTAAACTCCTCCACGTCATTTTCTACTATCCCCCTCTCAAAATACACATTAGCATCTTTTACATTAATTAAACCATTTCAAATTAGTTTAATTCAATTATAAAAAATTCATAATTACATAAATATCCATTCATAGTAGTAATCAATTCTCATTATCATAACACACTCAATCAAACTTATTAACATTGAGTACGCCTCATACAACATACACACACTGTGTATTTTACAATACCTTATCATAACAACAACATAACCTAACACAATACATTTAACATCAATACAAATTTATTTACAATCTACGTCATATCATGTCATTGTTTATCGCACCTCATTACATAAGTTAGCCAAGTATTTACACCATTTGCTAAAATAATTAAATGTTCATTCACTATATCTAACCTCGATCGTCAAAATTTAATCTGATCTTAACATAATACTTTTCATTCTTATTTACATACATTATATTCTCATTTTTAATATAATGCCCTTATAAATCTGTGTTATTCATTATACCATAATACTCTATAGGATGATTCCACCTTATTATCTCATCAAACTTGTCTACATTAGTATTTTTGGTCCAGTCCTCCCTTAGTATTATTCGTCATCACCAGGTAAGTTATGATCTCATCATCATAGTCATCTACTACTACATCAATTATATTGCAGGTAAGTGCTTATTATCATCATCTACTGCTGCTCTAATTACATCACAAGGTAAGTGCTTATTACCAACCGTGGTATCATCAAAATAATCATCAACATTTACTACACAAGGTAAGTCTTTCATATACAGTAGTCTACTCTCTCAATATTTAACCTCTTAACTAACCCTTCATAACCTCTATTTTTAACATGAACATTTCTCTCTCTCTCTCTCTCTCTCTCTCTCTCTCTCTCTCTCTCTCTCTCTCTCTCTCTCTCTCTCTCTCTCTCTCTCTCTCTCTCTCTCTCAAAATCACTTTCCCAACCCCATCTGGCTCTACCAGGTACATTATAACAACCCAAGGGACTATTTGTAGACCATTTGTCTCCCAAATACACTCATGAAGCCTTTACTTCACCTACAACATCACGGGGAAAATTTGCCCTCCACCTCCAATATTCTCTTAAACTCTCTTTGCACACTCTCTCAATCTCATTAACTACTAATATCTCTTCACTAACCTCAACTCCCATTATATTCTCATCATCACCACTATCACTATCATCATCATCATCATCATCATCATCATCATCATCATCACTATTACTTACCGTATCATTCTTAGGTACCCCATTTGCAACTATATCTTTATTATTATTATTCAACATAATCTCAACATTATGATTATCCCTTATATTTTCACTTTCACTTACCTTGTCATCTATTTCTTCGTTATTTCTATTCTCATTTGCACTTAACTTGTCATCATTATGATTATCACTAATGTTTTCACTACCTTCACTATCACAATCGCTTACCTGGTTTAATTCACTTTCTCTACTCTCCTTTCTCTTTCTAATTTCATTGACATCATCTTGCATTCTTCTTAACTCATTAAATTTAATGTTTTGTTCTTCGAACTTACTATTGTTTACATCAAAACGATTATTTATGTCATTAAGTTTTACATTTTGTTCATCAAATTTAGTGTCATTTATATCAAAACGACTTTGTACTTCATTAAATTTTACATCTAACATCGCTTGTAGCATTTTAAACATTTTATAATCATCAGATTTTTTAACTGATAGTGGTGTGGAATGACTTTCAACGTCATCCATTATTTTTGATTCGGTTAAACTGTTCTCTTGATTTAATTTAGTATTTGACTGACTTTCTGGTTCATTAATGATGGTTGAGTCAGACAAGCTGACTTCCTCCTCATTATTCTCCATATTTTACTTCTTTGTAGTTAAAATACTTATTACAGTTTAATATTGAGATGACTGAGTGTTTATATTTACTAAACAAAAATTTTTCCAGACCACGTACTATTTTGGACGTCTTAACATAAATTTTCAAAATTTTTTCGCTGCTCCCATGCCTACTTCCGGTCGTCAAATTTCAGGCCTATTTTACGTAAAATTTACATAAAAATCCTGGCAGCATAGCCAATTGTAAACGTATTTAACTTTTTTAAACCTACCCACCCAAAATATCACCTAACTTATCGATTGAAATCTCCCACCTACCTTACATCTCATCAATACGTCATAGGGCCGCCAGCAAATTTAAGGTTATATATGCAACCATTTCACTCTATGTATTATATAACGCTTGCTTAATTTACACTTTATTTCCCTGGTCTCAGAAGATTTCCAAGCTCGTTTAGGCAAGGTTTGATGATGGAAACAGACTAGGTTGCAGCGCAATAAGTTATACTAAACACGTGGTCATATCGATATTGCAAAGTGCATTTTATTTTCAATTATAATTTTAAAGGGGTGTTGCCCCTATTTATATTTATCTGGTGATAACAATTCACACAACAATGTATACACATAATTAGCAATTAAACACAATAAACTTATTTTCTAGTAAGGCAACCAGCACTTCGCTTTCACTCTCTCTCTCTCTCTCTCTCTCTCTCTCTCTCTCTCTCTCTTTCTCTCTCTTACTCTGTAAAACCCCCCTTAAATCTGAGACATCATTATTTGAATAGTTTAATTTTATATTGGGTATATAGCCATGACTTGTAGTGTAGTTGACTTAGGTTTTATTGTATTTATCTGCCAAAGTTATTTCCCATGTTACAGCATAACTTGTTCAAAACTGTTTTCTTCTCCAACACTCACGAAAACTGGTGAAACTGTTAGTTAATTTTGATAACTGCTTTTATACTTGAAGAAATCTATTCAACACTGATTTAGATGTAGTTTCACTTGTTGAAGGCCTATATCGACTTTGTCCGCAGACTTGGGTTAAACACAAGTCCACGGCATTTGGCTGCAGTTCATAGACTGGCTAATGGTGACGGGCAACTGTACACTACAAGAGCTGGTCACGTGGTACCCCTACTTTGCGGATCGAGATATATCGAAATGTTCTAGAACATCATCGAAGCTAGGATTTTGTTTCCGTATTAAAAACACATGTTCGCCTTGTGATATTCTTCTGACGCCAGTCGGAATATAAAAATTCGTGCCCAAATATGGTTACGTCTATTTTGTTCTGTTACGTCAATGACTATGTCACACGGTCTGATTCATTCCATTTCAATGTTGAAAGTCATATTTTATTCAGTTTTACATCACTCGGATTATTACACAATAGGAAAATAATTATGCCCCTTTTTGTACTGTCACACGGTACATTCCCATTTGTAGGTTAGACTATGGTTTGTTTACACAGCACATAACCTCAATTAGGATCGAGACTTTGGGGACAAGACTTTTTACATTTTTTGTGTCACAGAGGAGGCGTTCTTTACTGTATGATGACCGGCGAAAGACTGATGCGTTTGCGTTGCATTATGGGTTAATTTACCTGACCGGTGAAGGATTCTGATTGGTGGAATTATTAAACATTTTCAATTTTAATCACAAAAATTCCATTTTCTGATTGATGCTCACCAACAGACGTCAAGTTAAGCATCCCTTTTTTGATCAAAATTATTAAAAAATCTTAAAACTGACATATCTCTCTTATGCTACTTACAAGTAAAAATATATTATTACCATTAAACAGCATTTTTTATGCTGATCGTTTTGAGACCTTATAAGGCATGGTTCTGTTCAGTAATAATAAAATAACAATTTTCAGAGATTGATTTAGTCTAATATTCTCTATAAAATGTTAACTTTTCTGTCCCATCATTTAATTCTCAGTTGTAGAATTGGTTTTACTTTAACACTATATGGTTTAACAATAGTGATAATAATTATAAAGATCAATTTATTATAAAAACCTAGTGTTGCCATCTAAGCCTAATCATGTCCATGTTCATTGGGACCTTAATTCCTTTCTTAAACTAAAATTACTTAATTCTACTACAAAGTAACAACTCTTAATTACCACTTATGATCTACTTGAACTTTTACAATATATTTTATACTTCACTATAAGCTTTTATCCTTGTACTGTCCATTATAAACTTCCACATTAGCTGTATGAAGTGTTTGTCAAAGCTGACATCTTATTATTTACATTATGCCTGGTCAATTCTTGACATTTCTCATTATTACTTTCTTACTCTACTAACATACCTTATTATATATATAAACTTTCACTTATGAACTTGCTTTGGTTATCACTTCCTCAAACGTTTCAACATGATGTATGTCTTCTTCAGTGGGAGTTAATACTGAATGTCATAAACAGAGTAACGGTTATGGACTATAGGTGTGTGTGGTGGGGGTTGATGGTGGGAGGGAATTGGCGCTGGGGTTCAAATTGTGTGTTTGGATCAGTGTATCGAATAGTGTATGTGATCTATAATGTAATTGTTCATTTAATATGTTGTTTGGTTGAAATGCATGATATCTGTATATTTCAAATTGTTCTGTTGTGTTTAGTTTTCTACTTTTAGGTAAGTAGTGTAATATTTCCATGTTGTGTTCTATGTTTGTGTAACTGTGGTTTTCGTTTTGTAAATGTGTGGCAAATGTGGAATGTATGTAGTTTGTGGTGAGGGCTTTTAAATGTTTTGAAAATCTGGAGGAAAAAGATCTTCCCGTCTGGCCGATGTAGAATTGGTGACAATCATTACAATTTAATTTATAAACCCCTGTTTTACTGTATATGTCTGTGTCTTTGTTAGTATTATTTATGTGTTTCCTAACAGGGGTTTATAAATTAAATTGTAATGATTGTCACCAATTCTACATCGGCCAGACGGGAAGATCTTTTTCCTCCAGATTTTCAGAACATTTCGAAGCCCTCACCACAAACTGCATACATTCCATATTTGCCACACATTTACAAAACGAAAACCACAGTTACACAAACATAGAACACAACATGGAAATATTACACTACCTACCTAAAAGTAGAAAACTAAACACAACAGAACAATTTGAAATACACAGATATCATGCACTACAACCAAACAACATATTAAATGAACAATTACATTATAGATCACATACACTATTCGATACACTGATCCAAACACACAATTTGAACCCCAGCGCCAATTCCCTCCCACCATCAACCCCCACCACACACACCTATAGGCCATAACCGTTACTCTGTTTATGACATTCAGTATTAACTCCCACTGAAGAAGACATAAATCATGTTGAAACGTTTGGGGAAGTGATAACCAAAGTAAGTTCATAAGTGAAAGTTTATATATATAATAATATTTTAAAAAGTGAACGAAGAGGATGAACCAACAAGATAATTATAACATACCTTATTTTATAATCTATACTATATGATATAACAGCTTTATTTACATAAATGTTCATCATTTTTCCTACCCAGTATATTTAGGCTTTTGTCTCATCAGTTTCTTACTATTTACATTATTATTTAGTTCCTAAACATCAAGAGTTAATTATAATTGTCTTATTTATTATTCTGTTTGTTGTTCATACTTTTTATCATGAACCTATCTATCTTACTTTCTTCTTTATTTCTTTGTCTTGCTTTAACATAGACATATGGTGCATAACCTAACTTACATCATTACATTCTTGGATTTCGTTGTCCATGACGTGTCCGTTACTTAACTAAATATCACTATTACATTAACGACTCGGAACACTAGGTTTTTTATAAGTAAAAGCATTAAGTTTTACCTTACAACCTGAACCGGTTTTCTCCTTTAAAAGGAGAAGCCTCTGAAGAACCCTTTTAAAGGAGAAAACCGGTTCAGGCTGTAAGGTAAAACTTTATGCTTTTACTTATAAAAAACCTAGTGTTCCGAGTCATTAATGTAATAGTGATATTTACATCATTACACTTTTATATACAATCAGGGCTGTCTTAGGCCATGCAGGGGCCCTTGGGCACACAGAGTTTGGGGTCCTTTTAGAAAGTAAAAAAAAAAAGTGAATGAAAACATCAGTATGTACTTTTATTTAGTGACTTTATTGGTTATTATGGTTAGCTTTATACAAATCAAATATAAGTGAAGTGATTACTGTTTTGAGAATTGGACTTACGTTAATGATAATGGTTTCTTTCGGGATTTCTGTTGTGCAAAATCTTCTATTATGTCCTCAAAGTCTAACTTTTGAAGGATATCACTTTCTATGCACATGATTGACAAATTAGTAAGTCGTTTTTGTAACATAGTCATTCGTAATTCATTTTTTATTCTTTTTAGCTGTGAAAATGAATGCTCTCCACTACAATTGGTGACCATTAAGCAAAGGAATATCCTTGTAGCAACTTCCACATTCGGGAAAATTTCTTCTAATTTATCTGCTTTTATTTGAGTATGTAAGGCTGAGATACTCAAGTCCGCCGATTCATTTGCAAGGTTTTTCAAGTACTGCCTTAAATGAAAATATTCTGATTTGAGCTCATTAGCATTAATGTCTTCGTGTTAGAATTCTGCAAATTCTTTGCATTTATTTGTCAACTGGTCAGAATCGATTGTTTTTAACTGAGAAAGAAAACTAAAACGTTTGTTAACTTCCTTGTATGAATCCGAACATTGCTTTAAATGAGCATCAATGTGTCGATTATAGGAAGAAATTTTTCTATACGAATTTTTTCTTTGCCATTCAACTGTACAGTCTCTGATGGTCCTTCCAAAAAAGTGATGCGTGTGCTGCGAATTCCTTTTCTTTGAGAATTATCTTTATAGGCAGCATTTGGATTTTTTTCTTTGGCAGCCGATTCGTACTGATCGAAATTACTGCGTGCGCTACTAATATAATCGGCAAGAGATGCAAAAAGTTTTGTTGCAATGTCCATTGTCATGGTATAATTCTGTAAACTTATGCTTGTTTTATTGACGATTCCCAAAAGGTCATTCCATATCTCCGTTAGGAGAATGGTCTCCAATTTTTCCATTTTTTTGGCAAGGCTTTGAGCCTTGTTTCTTGTTTCTCCTGGTTGATCGGTGTTCCTGGCAATTGATGTTAAAGCTTCAGAAATATGATTATAACCATTCTGCAAAGCATTAAGAGCATCAGTGCATGCAGACCATCTGGTTTCAGAGAGAGACTTCAGAACTTTATTTGCACCTAAACATTCTGTCATAATTTTCCATCGATTGGTCGACTCGAAAAAAAATTGATAAAATTTTAGATGAATTGGAAGTATGCTACTGCTTCTAAAACACATCCAACCGCCTGAACACCTACTAAATTCAGTGAATGTGTGGTACATGGGACAAAAATAGCAAATTCACATTTTTCTTTTATTCTTGTCTGAAGACCAGAATACTTTCTAGCCATATTTGGTGCATTATCGTAGCTCTGCCCGCGGCAATTCTTTATTGGAATATCAAGGCTTTCCAAAAAGTTTAAAATGGTAGCTGTTATATATTGAGCCTTATGCTCCTCCACAAGTAAAAATTGCAAAAATCTCTCGATAGGCTCTCCGTCTTTTACGTATCGAGTGATGAAAGTCAGTTGGTCAACATGGGAGAGATCTGGTGTGGAATCCATGCTTATTGAGTAGTATTTCGCTGCTTTCAGATCGTTAACAATCGTCGTTAACACTTGCTGTCCCATTATATTAATAAATTCATTACAAATATTTGCATACAAATATGATGTACTTCCTTTTCCACGATTTCCACAGTTTTGCATATGATCAGCAAGAAAAGGGTCAAATTCACTAATTAGTTCTAAGCATCCCAAATAATTCCCGTTATTTTGAGACCTCAAAATTTCATTATCACCATGAAACCCAAGTCCCCTTGAAGCCAAAAATTTCACAACTGCAACAATTCTTTTAAGTACATTCTTCCAATAATTGACCTGTGCATTATATTGGGAAAGCAACCCACTATCAACTCGTCCAGTAGTTTTGCTTCTTGCGACATAATTCGTCATTGATTGCCTGTGCTGTAAACTGTTCTCATGCTCCATTAATAAGATACTTATATGCTTCCAATCTTTATATCCATTTGAAGAACTCAAATTATTACCCGTAGTATTATTAAATAGACGGCAGCAATAACAATATACAGATTTCTTTGACGGCGAATATAGGAGCCATTTTCTTTCTACACACTCACCATTCGCCAATTTGTGAGTGAAAACATTTCTAGTCAAGTTTCTAGTTTTTGTTTTACCGCTTAGATCAGGAAAACTTGTGGAAGTTTCGGAGAACTCACAGTTTTTATTTTGGGAAAACTCTGGCCCTTTACGAATCCAAATATCACGTACTTCTTCCATTAAAATTTCATCACAGTACGTACCAGGGTCATGAGATATATTTTATAAAATACTTGTAGTTGGTAAGTCGCAGTAGCTTGAACTGGAAGATCCAGGCTGTGATGTGTATATCTGGAACTGATGAACTCAAAACACTAATATTATCTTCTATGTCAAACGTGGGCCCCGTTTCTGAGATTTGAAATTTAGAGGCATCTTGAGATGATGAGTTCGAAGAATCAGTCTGCCTGTTAGTTTCTTCAACTGTAAAAAATGAGGTTAGTTTAGGTAGTTTGTTGATATTTTCTTTTTGAGCTGCAAGTTTTTTTCTTTTTTCTGAACCACTTAAATATGTTCTTTTCGACATAATTAAACGAGACTACAAAACTACATACAACACTTTAATAAAGATACTTTATAATTTATGATAAATAAGCAAGTAAACAAAACGAATCATTGAAGTTTGAGACATCAATCCCCAACCAATCGACAGGGTCGACATCTATGCGTGCCTACAGGTAGTGCTAACGTAGGTGACCGCTAGATGGCATAGTTTTAGTTTCGCATCCGCCTTGATAATCAAGTTGACAGTAAGTTAACGAAAATCTACTGCCGCAACTGCAACCTGACGTTTAAAAAAATTTCTTTTAAATATTTTAAAGTTATTTAAATATTTGTATACATTTTATAGAATTAATTAGGAAATTTTACGCTATGTATATTTTTCTGAAATTTTTTTAGATTTAGTAAAATTTTGTTCACTATTTAGAAAATATTTAGAAATCTCATCTGGTTTCCGATTTACATTCAAATTTAGAAATTTTAACAGCAATTCTTAGTAAAATTACACTAAAAATTGAGCTCCTCTTTTTTCGGTGTAAATGACGACGTTGGCATTTTGAGGCCCCCACCAAGCCGGGGGCCCTGGGCTTGTGCCCCATATGCCCTTATGGAAAAGACGGAACTGTATACAATTAAAACTGTTATTATTCACTTATGTTATACTCATCATTCTCTGAATTGTTTTAGTGACTTGATTCACACTTAGATATGATTATACTCTGACTTTATAGTTCTTTTACATCAAATTTTATCTAGTTTATAAATTTTCCTGATTGGTAAACCATTTAAGTTCTGCTGTATAGGCTTTCACCTATTTTTTACAACATTACATAAATATGCAGTTTACTAGAATTATTTATTATTAAGTTCCAGATAATCATATTGGGTATTTTGGTCTTATCTTTTATTTCATATTCATCTTAATTTTACTATTAAACACATATTTTACATTATACAGGTTCCTTACTTAATTATTATTCTGTTCTTCATATCAGGATAAGATAATTATTTAGGTTATAGTATATGCTTTATGTAGAGGGAAACATCACGTTACAATATGTATTTGATTTACTTATAATGTTTTTTTGTTAGCACAGCAACTGCAATTTGAATAAACTTTTTTTTAGAAATTGTACGAGGGTCATTGAATAAATAAACAGACAAACAGTTGTAGAAAAGAAATTAATTGTAGCAGCTGATTGAAACTTTCAGGGGTGTTACCTGGCAATGTCGTTGTGAGTTTTGATCAGCTGTTCAATAATATATTGCATAAACATAACCAATACAGTTTTATTTATGATGGCGTGTCCTCTTGAGGACAGTACTTTCGAAAAACAGCGTTCTGTTATAAGATTTTTGGATTTGGAACCACTATAACCACTAACTTGGATTCACTATTTTGAACCTGAGTCAAAGCGACAAAGCATGGAGTGGAAGCATCCCAGTTCACCCGCCAAAAAGAAATTCAAAACCCAGCCATCGGCTGGTAAGGTGATGTTAACCACCTTTTGGAGCTCCCAAGGCCCAATTTTCTGTGATTACCTACAAGATCAGCGTACCATCAATAGTCAGTACTATTCTGACATGATTGTGAACAAAGTTAAGCCTGAAAGAAAGGTTTGAAGAAGAAATGTCCGGGATGGCAGAAGAAAGGTGTGGTTCTTCTTCACGATAATGCCCACCCACACACAGCAAAACTGACGCTCGAAACAATAAAAAAGTAGGTTGGGAGATCCTGCCTCATCACCCCTTATAGCTTTGACCTTGCCCCATCTGACTTTTTCTTGTTTGGCCCACTCAAGGAGACTTTGGATGGTGTCAACTTCAACGGCAATGAAGAAGTGAAGGAAAAATTCCAAAACTGGCTTCAATATCAAGGTAAAGAATTCTTTGCTGAGGGAATAAAAAAGCTTGTAAAGAGATGGGACAAGTGTATAGACGTTGCTGGAGATTACATTGAAAAGTAAAAAAAATAATTGTATTGATTGAATAAAAAGTTTTTACTCCACAGCTGTTTGTTTGTTTACTTATTGAATGACCCTCGTATTTTTCTTAATTTTCTGATAGCCTAACGATTTGGATAATTGGCGATTCAGATAACTGGAGTTCGGATAAATGGAGTTCTATTGTATATCCATACTTCCTTTTAGATATATTAATGATGCCACTGGCTGCTACTAAGATTACAAAAATTGAATGTAAACTTTGTCTTCAAAATTGCTGAAATAGTGTTTAAGGAGTTGTTAATTAGAGTTGTTATTTGTTTGTTAAACATATATGCAAAAAAAGCGTTTATTTGAACTTTTCTACTTCATCCTTTTTTTGCAATTAATTGATAAAATTTGGATCTTTTCCTTTTTGCAATTTTAAATACTTAATGTCTCTTGTGCAGATGAAATTTTGAAACTTACACAATTAGAAGACCTCTATACAGTGTTACTGTAGGAAAAAATCATCTTGTGTTTTGCAGGGAGAGCAGAGTTATGCTAGTTTCAATATTTGTAAAAAAAAACTTGCTGTATGTAACAGATAAAATTTAACATTAAGCTCTAGTTTGCCAACAGTGCATTGAGAAATGCTAGGTTTCATTAAAAACAAATTAGCAAAAAATAACTTTTACTGAGTGCTCTACACATACACACATAATTTACATATGACCAAACTTTTGTGAACATGAACCAAAATGGTGCATTTTAGTAGGAGCACTTGGGATACACATGATGTGTGCTTCCCCTCATCATCAAAATGTTAAGTTTGGTGAGTGATGGACCAAGACTAAATACTGATTACAAAGATTTATTGGAGATTATGGTTGTACCCATGAAATTACAGCTACGTGATGAACATCTGTGATCAGTGACCTGGCAAGGAAGCCTTTTTAGAAATGATCCATTCTTCTGAAGAATATGATTTGTTTCCATATAGCATTATGTACAGGGTGACACAGGGGAATCGGACAGTTTTTAAATAACCAATACTCAGTAAACTTTAAACTTCAAGTGGGTTTATTGACACAGAATTACAGCTTAATACATGCCATTTGAGTCATGTTAAGGTCTACCTTGATTGTGAAAAATAATTTCGGCGAGGTGATGCCCATCTTCTTGAATGCAGTTTTCAAGTCTCCGCTGGAAATCCTGCATCACACAGGCCAACATCTCTTGAGGGATGGCAGCACTTTCTTGAATGATGGCATTCTTCAACTCATCCAAATTGTTAGAGTACACACAGCTTTTGAGGTACCCCCCACAGAAAAAAGTCACACATTGACAAGGCGGAAAATCTTGGAGGTCACAGAACATCGCCAAAATGTAAAATGAGGCGTCCATGAAACATGCGTCAAAGAACATTCACTGAATCATTCGCGGACGTAGCACCATCTTCCTAAAACCAGACATTTTTCAAGCCAATTCATCGTCTTCGCAAATGAATGTTTGAAAAATGTGATTGTAATGAGCCGAATTGACAGTGACTGTCACACCATTTTCCTACAAAAAATATGGTCTGATAATTCCAAAAGAACCAACAGCACACCAAACTGTAACTCGTTGAGAGTGTACAGTACGCTCGTGAATAAGACGTGGTTGTTCATGTATTCAATAACGCAAGTTATGCTTGTTTACGGTCCCATCCAGATTAAAATGAGCTTATCACTCATTAACAATTGCACATTTTCACTCAATATCACTTGCATTTCCAAAGCAAAGTCCTCACGTTGTTCACAATCTTCCACCTTTAGCTGATGGACAATTTGAATTTTGTATTGGTTGAATTTCAAATTGTTATGTAAAATTCACCTGACCGTTTCACGGTTGATCTTGCATATCGTCTAGATAATCGTCTTGGGCTCCTAATCAGTGCTTCTCTAACTCTTCCTACGTTCTCCGGTGTCGTAACACTGCATCTCGGGCCTGGTGGCTTCTTCTTCATAATGTCCCCAGTTGATCTAAAATTTTCTACCCATCTCAGGATTGTGTTCCGACTTGGAACAGCCTCTCATTGACCAGCATTGAATTGACAGCGAAAGAATCGCTGGATAGCTGTGATACTCATCACTTCAGACAAAACTGTCATACACAAACAGCTGATGTTGTAAGGTCTGCTGCTACTAAAATGGCGTCTCATTGGGAGGAGAACGAGCCCCAACACAACCTTCTCTCACCAGTGTACATTCAGTACTATGCAGTTCAAAAACGTCCTATTCCAGTGTGTCACCATGTATAAACACTGGGTGATGACTGACAGAGCTGACATTGTGAGATTGAAACCAAAAGACGAGTTCTTTGATTCTTAACAGAAAAACTTGGGTCTCTTAAACACCTCATTTGTATCAAAAACACAAGGACAGTTTTTTTAAAAACAGTATGACTAGCCTCAGGGAAAATGAATGTATAATCTTGGCAGACTTTTCATAGAATGTTATGTATGTTATGTAGTCTGAGATACAGAGTTTTCATTGGGTCGACAAACAAGTGACTGTCCACCCACTTGTTATTTAATACAAACAAGATGACTCAGTAAAATCACAAGTCTCTATACATTGAGTGGTCACCTGAAGCACGACACAGGTACTTTTCACTGCTTCTGAAACACATCGGAAGAAAGCCTTATTAAAGAAACATTGACAAAGACCAAAATTGTAATGTACTTCATAGATTGGGTTTCAAACAATACAAGAACAAACACCTTTGCCAACCTATGCTATCCCAAACAAGATTTTGGTATAGATGCTGAGTGGCACTTTTTTTTGTTCACCACATGGAAAACGTGTGTGGTGATATAGGGGGACTATGAAACATGAAGTAGCTGAGGCAAGTCAGAGGCCTCTTAGTAACCAATCATGTCAGTCGAAGTTATGTTTTTATTTTGTAAAGAACATCTAAAGGGCATTGAATTCAAACTAGCTTTAAAAGAAAAGGTATCAGAGTATTTAAAAACTCTAAGAATCAAGAAACATTTATAAATATATTCCAATGTCAGAAGGCATTCTGAAATGTTACTTTACATTATCATCAAAAGAATTAAAGATTATACCACATGGTCTAATGGAGAAGGACCTAATAGCTTGTGTTCATGACTAACTGTGGTGAACTGTAGAGGTTCTGGGAGTTAGTTTGGAATATTGTGATGTATTTGTACATTTTTATCATCCTACAGGCTGTCTTTCAAAAAATCAGCAAAGGATAAAGTTGTGAATGTTTTTGTCATCTACTGGGGAGCAATTGAAGTAAAACACTCGTATCACTGTCATCAGCACCTTGCTCATTTACTGGTATCACAAATAATTTTTCACAAAAAAAATATAACACAGAAAATACAATTTTGATCCACAACTGTGATATCAATTATTAACACAACCATTGTTTATACAAAGAAAAGATAACACAAATCTATAATACTGATCCAAAAATTTTGTATCAAACACACACACTAACTTTGTAAACCACAAATTGTTGACATTAGTTGAGTAATTATAAGTATATCACTACTGACTCGGATCACTAATTTTTTATTGGAAAAACTGTTAAACTTTTACCTTATAGCCTGAACCAGTTTTTGCTTATTATAAGCTTCATCAGAGGCTCAGGTAATAAGCAAAAGGTCATCAGGTCTTAATATGTCCTTTTTGTTTTTTATTTTGTCAAAAAATTGATTACAACTAAGTCAAAAATTTACTTTACACAGCATCAATACACACACTGCTGACTCCTACATTAAACCTCTGTCATCTGCCCAAGCATTGTTCATCAATGAGAACACTCTCTCACCCATTATTTTTTCTAGGAACCAAAGGAACCATATTTAGGCAACTGGGTGGAACACTGGGAGACTGCACTCTGAAACCGGGACATATGGCAAGCCTATATAGAGGTCTTCTAGTTGACTAAGTTTCAAAATTTGTCTGCTCCCCCACCAGAGATATTAAGTAAATATAATTATATCACTACCAACTCAGAACACAAAGTTTTTTATTGGTAAAAACATAAAAGTTTTACCTTATAGCCTGAACCAGTTTTCGCTTTTAAAAAGCTTCTTCAGATGCTGCTAGGAGCACTGTCTATCTCGTACTTGGCAACAGCATCAACTTTTGAAGGATCGATGTTGTGTGTGTGGGGTGTGATATGTTCGAATAACACGTGTGATTTTAAATGTGTCTGTTCATTTAGGATGTCGTTTTTTTGTGTGTTTGTATATTTCCAATTGTCAAGAATGTTCAGCCTTTTGTGTGTATGTGTAGAATATCCATGTTATTTTCAATGTTTGTGTATGTGTGGTTTGCTTCAATGAGGTGGTTTGCAAAGGTGGATTCAGTAGTGGAGTGTAGTGCCTTTGTGTGTTTAATATATCTTTGTTTGAAGCAACATCCTGTCTGGCCTATAAAGAATTTGTTGCAATTTAGTTTGTAAACACCAGGTAGATCAAATTTCAAAACATTTCAAATGGGTCAAGTTGGAAAGCTTAATTTTTTTACATAAACTCTCTCTTTGCATACATATTAAAGAAAAACTGATTAAAAACTCCTTTGCTGTTTAAAAATTGCTACAAAATGCATATTTTATCAATTTTGAGGATAAAGTTTGCATTAAATTTTTGTTTTCCTAGTAAAAGCCAATGCCAATACTAATATATTTAAAAGGAATTATGAATACTGCTTAATAATTTAGTTTCTGCTTTAACTCTCTACTGCAAATCTTAAAGAGAAATATTCTATTTGGTGTGAATGCTGACAAATGCAAAAAAAGAAAAGTGCGTAGCCACAAAACAAAGATGACAGCCACTGCTAAAAAGGCAAGGTGAAAAGAATAGTATTGGTATTTTCACGCTCTTTCCCCATGGGAGTTTTAATAATAAAAAATATAACTTTAGAAATCTTCAAGGGACCATTTATTTTTATTTTGGATCTTTGGAAATGGACTGATTCACAAATATATAATAAACAAATGAATTATGTAGTATACATAACAGGGGTATATGTTAGCCTCTAAGAATAGGAAAAGGGGGAACAGTAATGAGATACATATAAGCCCATATTCAACTATAAGTGTCGTCAATTACAAAGCAGGCTTCAAGTAAACACTTAGTAGTTTCTGAACTTGTAGACTGGGGCCAGCCAGAGAATACTCTGACATTTGGTGCTCATGATAGAGGCAAAAATTATGGCAACTGCTATGCCAATTATGTTCGGGAATCATTCACATCGCTATATTAATCCTCTATGTTACCGCTCTTCCCTAGAAAGAAACCCATGGACAGTTAGCATATAGTTCTGACATGCATGTAAGCATAAATACTTCAGCTCTACTAGTAAGACAGATTTTTTCCTGGATTTCGTTTTCCATGACGTGTCCATTGATTAACTAAATATAATTAAATCACTACCAACTCGGAACACAAAGTCTTTTATGGGTAAAAAGGGAAAAGTTGAGTGGCAGCCTCTTACGAAGCTTATATTAAGCTAAAACTGGTTCAGACTATAAGGTAAAACATTTATGTTTTTACCCATAAAAAACTTTGTGTTCAGAGTCAGTGGTGATTTAATTATATTTAGATTTTTTTCAATCACTGATTTTTTTATTATTTCTATCACTGTTATTTTATTAGGCATTATTAGTGGGGTTAATATCAATAATTCATTACTGATGTTTTTTAAAGAAATTTTAACATACATACTGCCACGCAGAAATTAATATACAGCTGAGGTGAGATTACATGTGCCAAAGTTGGCAACATCACTGATAATTTCTGTGACTGTTAAATAAAAGTAAAAAGAAGAAACGAAGAGACACCCCGATTACTACCCTTTTCTACTTACCTTTAATCAGCCAGAAGATTCCTAAAGTCCCAGGGTCACCACCACATTTTTTGGAGGAAATATGGAAACTGTTTCACTTTCCCCATGAAAACAATTTAGCAATTAAACAAAACTCCCCTTCACAGAAAAAATTCCAGGACCGTCTAGGCGAACTTTCAGACACAGAGAATAGGTTACGGGTAGAGTGCGTAATTAACTAAACTAACACATTATAATGAGAAATCTGATTTTATTTTAATAAAAAACATAATTTCTTTGTAACGTTAATGAAAATAATACAAAAAATTAGACAAAAGAAAATTTCCAATAGCAAATCAGTACTCTGCTAAAATTTCCCTTCCCTTTTTTCTTTCACTCACTCTCACACACTCTATTGAGATCTCATCATTTTATTTCGTACTATATTTTTTTTTTATGATTTTACTTTAAAAAGGGGATTTTATGTAATTTCACTAAATTTGTTATGCCCTTATTGTTACTTATCTCTTTCATCGGGGAGTCTCATGTTGGTTACACCATCCGATGCAAGTCGCTTTTCTGACGAAAAAGAAAACACAAAAAGAATGTCCCAAAAGTCCAATTTATATTCACATTTTCTTCTTTGTTGAATTCAGTTGTTTACATTACTCTTTCACAAAACTTTTAACAAAAACTCGGTAGGCCTACCTCGGCGGCCCGCGGGCACTAATAAAATACTTGTGTACTGTTCAGTGGCAGACGTGAGACTGACTCCGCTTCACTTTGTTTTCTACTTTACAGTCCGGCTCTAAACCAGTTTTCTCCGGTTACCTCCACCTGTCTCTGCCGTGGACTGACATCACTTTTTTCCAGTTGATCATCCCGGCGCCTCGCTGTTGGCCGCTCCCAAACACTGATTCAATTTGTTTTTGTCAACAAAATAATGCTTTTCGTGTGATTCACTGGCTAAAAATAGGATGTGTTACATAACGTACTGTTACACGTACCTCCCAATGAGAGGTTTTATGTTCATAAACATAAAAACTCTCATTGCCTAAACCTAGGCGGATCAGTGGGGATATGGCGCCGCGACCCTCCTTACTTCCTGATTAAAAGTTGGGTACTTACCCTCCCTAATCCAGTGGCTGTGGTCGTACCCGTATGACTTTACTGAACTTCCCTCATCAGGATCCCAACACCGTAAAGCCAGACAGGCACTTGGCGACCCTGATCTGACGAGCTGGCCAGCACAGGTTCACCTCCACAGTTCCACACAGATTCTGTGACAAAAAAAGCAAAAACATTATCAAATGGTCTTTCATAAATCCATATCCTAGCACTGATTTGGGTTTGTCCTATAAGTACTGATTTGCATTGACCAAAGTACCGATTTGTGATATCTGTAGTGTCTTAACAAAAAAATTTTTTTTATACACATTTAATCCCAAATAACATATTACAATTCAAAAGTAGATACCTTTATGCTAAAATAACACACATTATTTAACCCAAGTAACATCTACCAACATACATTAGTAGATAACCATACCTCAAAATACATATGTAAATCATATATATCAAAAAATAAAAAAATAAACTCAAATCCAATGTCTCAACTTTCTAACAATTACATTTTACGTTTACTTTCACCTTAACTAGTGCAATGAATTGTCCACAATTCATTAACATTCAAGTTCAAATTCCATTAACATAATCTGTCTCAATATTTTATAACTTCTCAAAGGTTTAGATTTGCTGCATTCTTCTTTAAAATTACCATGTTGCAATTTTACACAATATAACCAATAGTTATAATTAACTTTACTCATATCAAATTATAGCAAAAAATATTGTTATTACAAGGATAAACATTTTATACGTAGCTAGAGTGCTGTAGCTACCCCCTCAATACAATACAGTATCTCAGTACCCCATTACCAACCATATAGTATGACATATGTCTTATATCTCATAAATACATCACATTAAAATAAACATTACAACTTATAATTTCACATTATAACTTTAGCTATAATTTTTCTATTAAATATTTCAATTATCAAATTTTGATCCTTTATATTTTATTATAAAATTCAAATCTAAATGTTTTGAATTTATTACCAAATTCACCTTTTAATCTATTTCAAATCAATTTAGTTACATAACTGAACTGAGTATGCCAATTCTTATTCAATCAAAATTATAAACATTACTACACAAAATACAATATACACACACAACAAAATGTATCCTCAGATACCCTACAATAACAATAACATAACCTAATACATAATACATTTAACCCCAATTTTACAAATTTATATACAATATAATACTACATAATCCATCACTGTTCCCCAAAATCATTATACTAGCAAGCCATGTACCAAAACCAGTAAAACCAAATAATTGAATGCCCATCAACATGTGTCTAACCCCCATCATCATAGATTAGTCTTACATTGTATGTGCACCATTCATTATTGTCTACTTCAATTATATTACCTTTTTCACAATAACAATCATTTAAATTTGTGTTGTCCACTAGATTATAATAATCATAATTCAGGTTACCATTCTCCAACCAATAAGAGTCAGCATCATGTGTTTTGTACCAATCAGTAACAGTTCTGTCATCATCTGGATTACTTATCAGGTAGGTATCACTACTTCCAATCATATCACCTATTATATCATAATTGCCACCACTTACTTCATCACCATCAATTGCTTCCTCATTGACCAGGTCATCTATAGTCATAATATGCACTGCCCGCCCCACACCTAGAAAACTAATTACACCTTCATAATCTCTACTTCTATTAAATATTTTAACCTCAACACTCAACCGCAACTCACCACAGAAACTACTCCAACCCCCCTGAACTACCTCACTCCTCGCAAAGGGCACTACAAAATCATTAAAACACCTCCTGGCTTTACCAGGTATACCACAAAAAACTAGGGGACCAATTTGAGACACTATGTCTCCCACATAATCTCTGGAGGAACCTTTGTCCTCAAAAACCACATGTGGAGTCCTTACTCCACTTAAACCATAGGGAAAATTTGCCCTTTGCCTCTCATGCTCACCTAACCTCACTTCACACTCTCTCTCAAACTCATCAACTACTACCTCACCACTAACTCCTACTCCCACTACAGTCTCATCATCACTACCATTATTCAATATTTTATTCTCTAATACTACCTTTTCAACTATGCTATCATTATTATTTATCATTTTATTATAATTATTACTTTCACTAACACCACCTACCTTAGTGCCCACAACCTGGTCGTCTTTGTTCTCATTACATTTACCTGTATCTCTTTTCCATTCCTCAGTTCATTTTTTAATATCATTACGTAAGTCATTAAATTGTTCCTCAATGTACTTACACAATAACGTATTCGAATGATTCAATTCATTAAAATATTTATCCAACTGTTCTTTCATCTCACACCTTAAACTAGCATTTTGTTCTTTAATTTCACTAAATTTAGTATCAAAATGCTTTTGTGAATCGCTCAATTTTTCATTGATAGTACTCAGTATGTTACACAAAAAGTTCATAACTTCCTCCTCATTCGACTTACTATTACCGGTAGACACCGGAGTAGAGTGTATCCCGGAATCGCTCATTATGGCAAAGTCAGTTAGATTAAGTTCATTTTCGTTGTCTGCTTTTTTTTAAATTACATAAATCGCATAACAAAATGATATCCAATATTATACATAATGTATTACACAAAAAACTCACAATTAGTACATCAAATTACCCAATAAAATTGCTATAAAAACATTCCGCCATCTACCCTAACTTATCTCTGCGTCTAAGTAGGCCTAACATATTAAATAAATTTAACAAGCATCCTGGCAGGGTCATCACTTGTGACTGTTAAATAAAAGTAAAAATAAGAAACGAAGAGAAGCCCCGATTACTACTCATTTCTACTTACCTTTAATCAGCCAGAAGATTCCTAAAGTCCCAGGGTCACCACCACATTTTTTGGAGGAAATGTGGAAACCGTTTTACTTTCCCCATGAAAACAATTTAGCAACTAAACAAAACTCCCCTTCACAGAAAAAATTCCAGGGCCGTCTAGGCGAACTTTCAGACACAGAGAATAGGTTATGGGTAGAGTGCGTAATTAACTAAACTAAAACATTATAATGAGAAATCTGATATTATTTTAATAAAAAACATAATTTCTTTGTAACGTTAATGAAAATAATATAAAAAATAAGACAAAAGAAAATTTCCAATAGCAAATCAGTACTTTGCTAAAATTTCCCCTCCCTTTTTTCTTTCACTCACTCCCACACACTCTATTGAGATCTCATAATTTTATTTCGTACTATATTTTTTTTTACGATTATACTTTAAAAAGGGGATTTTATGTAATTTCACCAAATTTGTTACACCCTTATTGTTACTTATCTCTTTCGTTGGGGAGTCTCATGTTGGTTACGCCATCCGATGCAAGTCGCTTTTCCGACAAAAAAAAAAACACAAAAAGAATGTCCCAAAAGTCCAATTTACATATTTTCTTCTTTGTTGAATTTAGCTGTTTACAACACTCTTTCACAAAACTTTTAACAAAAACTCGGTAGGCCTACCTCGGCGGCCCGCGGGCACTAATAAAATACTTGTGTACTGTTCAGTGGCAGACGTGAGACTGACTCCGCTTCACTTTGTTTTCTACTTTACAGTCCGGCTCGAAACCAGTTTTCTCCGGTTACCTCCACCCGTCTCTGCCATGGACTGATGTCACTTCTTTTCTAGTTGATCATCCCGGTGCCTCGCTGTCGGCCGCTCCCAAACACTGATTCAATTTGTTTGTTCAACAAACTGCTTTTCGTGTGATTCACTGGCTAAAAATAGGATGTGTTACATAACGTACCATTACACTTCAAAGTTGGGCTTTCACCTGTCTGAGTCTAGTAAATATTGCATGTTAAACCCTTGTAATCCCCATCCTGGGGAGATATATTAAACTCATTTTGAAGTCAACAGCTTGTGAAGAGGTGATATAACTAGTACCAAAATCAATATGGTAAGTTAATATCAATAAACTGAACAACCAGAGCCTCAGTGCAGTATCACAGGTGCAAATTTTACTGTGTGTAACCTCAATATAAATTGTTCATGAGAAGAAATAGAGGTGCCTAAAACAAATGTACTTTTCATCTACAGTAGAACCTCGCTAATCCGTCACCTGTGGGACTGGGGGTATGGTCAGAACGCAAAAAAGGTCGGATTATCAGAAGAATACAAAATGTTTATTATTTCATTAAATGAGACAGTCTAAAATAAAAAAAAATTTATACAGTAGGCTACCAGGCTATATGATTGGTAATGTACAATAAATGTGTAACGGGACAGATCAGGGAAGTAAATCATTTTTAACAATTGAAAGAAATGTTAACTCAACCAGTGTTCACCCTTTGGAGAACCTCTTTTAACCCACATGCTTACAATTTTATTATGAAACATCAGTCTGTGTTTGTGTCTGGCGTCAGTTAGGCTGGACGAGTTACATAATCCCCTACAACTCAGGACATCTGTGAATTACAGAGAATGCGAATGAATTCGTCATTCAAACCCAAATAATCATTTCTGCTGTTTACGTTTATGTGTTTATGTTTTGCTCCTGACATAATGCAAAAACTACAACAGTAAGCACACACAGTATTAAAAGTGTAGAAACATATTTGTAAACATTAAAATTGTCACCAATTACTACGTACACCAATTCACACAGGACGAGTAATTAGCATGCACTAGACACTAGATGCCGGCTCATTGAGGCAGCAAAACAACTGACAAGTATGTAAACAAGCTGGTGAGTCATCAACAAGTCCATGCCTGAGCCGCGGTCGGACCAACCGGAGCGTCGGACCAGCCGGGGGTCGGACTAGAGAGGTTTTGCTGTAATTAGTTTTGATCAAATTACAAAAGATAAAATAATACTTTAGGTTGCAGTACTATAAGTTTGGCTGTATATAAATAAATCTAAATTAACTTAGTTATAAATAATTACCAAACTAAATCTCTAGTGCAATCCTCATTGGATTGACTTGTTATATGGCCTTTTATACAGGTAAAGGAAGTAGCAAAATACTGCTTCATCCCCAGCCACAATTGTGACCTCTGCCAAGAGGTCCTGCATATTGCAGCTGCTCTCTTAGCCTCATAATGCTGAATGGATAGGTACTGTAGCAGATTTCTTGCAGGACATAAACTCACACATCTTGTATAGGAGGCAGTAATATTAACCACTAGACCAAGTGGTGGTTAACATATGTTCTGAACAAGTTACATGAATAGACTGTGAAGGAATGTGACAGTCACTGCTTGCAAGGAAAATAATAAAAATATCACAAATGCACACTGTGTTCAGTCTAAGAGCTACACACACTGTTTTCACAATGTGTAATACAATAGGCTGCTACAAATAAACTTTGTAGGCTGCCTCGGAATGTAGGCATCATTATATTGTTGAAGCCTGAAAGTTGTCGTTATTTGTAAATAATTTTGTACCAACAGCTACTATCAAGCAACAGTTAATGGGAAAAATTACAAACAAGCTGAATCACAGTGTCCTTGGAACAGACAGCACATGCTAATTATAACATCATGCGTTTTTACTCACTGAAAGATGCCTATACTCACATCTTGTTAACACTACAATCTAAGGATATATAGAGTTGTACATATGATGACATGAATCGTTGCCATATTGTACCACGAAAGCTAACAAAAGTGTTTCTCAGCTTCATTTTCAGTCAACTGTTACAATACATCCACCACAACTATAATAGGTTAGCCTCTGGTAGCACAGAGAGTGAACAGTTAGAGTTCTCCTACCTTGGCAGCATAGTAGGACTGGATGGAGCACCAGCATTGGACATGCAGAGTAGAATTAACAGAGCACAATAAGCCTTTGCCTAGTTTTTTCCCGTAGGGTAAGCTATTCCTATTTTGAAGGAAACCAAATTAAAGATCTTTAGTCCCAATACGAGACATGATGTACTGTACAGACATAATATGACATATAGAAGGTGATTAGTAACTTGTACACAGATTTTTCTAAATTAAAGCACGTGTACCATGAGAATATGGTGGCCAAGAGTTAAATCCAATGAAGAATTGTGGTAGATCACCAACCGATGACTTATCTAACAGCAGATAATAATAAGTTACACTCTTAAGCACTCTCATGATAATACAGTAAAATAAGTAGTAGAATGGAACTCTAAGGAAGCAGTAAAGGACGATCAAAGAATATACAGTGAAGGACAGTTAAAAGGAAATGAAGGCTGCAAATAGTATAAATATGCGAATAAGCAAAAGTTCAGGCCTGAAATAGACATGGATGGAGAGCATTCATGAAAACCCTTTGTTTACATAGGAGTCAGAGAAATGAAGAGAATGGATAGAGTACATAATAAATTTCTAGTATGACAGATCATTATAGGGGCTTGACTTGTCAGATAGTATATTTTATGGAAGTGGAGAACAAATCCACCGCTAAGTTTCCAGCTATAATTCTAACCTTCTCTCCCAAGAGATGCTGTGGAGACAGGCATAAATTGTGGAGGGCATCTTGCAATTGCATCTTGTTTGTTTGCAATGTCCAGGTAGGACCATGATGAATGCTGAACATGGTACAGTACAAGTGGTACAGTCGTTCATTTGTTCAGCACAAGAAGCTTGTTTGTGGGTCCAATTTTAATGTTAAGGATGGAGAGGAGTTTGTGAATTGCTACAGCCTGACTCTATACCAGGAGATAATAAAAAGAAAAGCTTAGAGGCTGGATTGATGAGCTGTCATGCCCATGCGGATGCTCCCACAATTAGGCACTTCCACACCTTGCAGTTTCCTGTGCCTGAGACAACAACACAGCTGAAGCAGCTTGAGCAGTTGCAACCTGTTTAATTTTGAATTTGGAGAATTGTGTTTTGGTGCACTGGCCTGACCTAACATTTGAAGTACAGCTCCACACTTCTCTTAAGGATTCACCAGCAGGAGCTTAGAGCAGTATTGGCGTGGGGGATAGGCGCAGCCACCCTGAGCTATTGGCTGGAACTGAGAGCTGCCTTGCCCAGATGAATGGCTCACACAAGGAGGCACTTACATGCTTTGTGGTTTTCCATGCTTAGGATGACAGTGCAATCAAGGCGACTCAAGCTGATTCCATCTGTCTGTTTGTACATTTGGCAGATATTCGATTCACAAGACAAGTATAGGAAAGCTGCCACCATAGGAAGATGCCTGACTTGTGTCAGGCGGTGGTTCTTTATATACCTAGTCATTCAGCCTTGTGACATTGTTTCCAAGAGTAGTGGCACCTCTCTCCACATTCAAACAGCAATGAAGTTGTACAAACTTTGCAATAAACAATATAAAATAGACCTAATTTTTTACTTTGGAAATTGTATTAAACAATCAGCTCCCCCATCTGGTTTAAAATATTTTTCTACAGACATTAAATTTGTAGAAATTGTACATTAATTAGCAATATGGAATATTTAATAAAGACATGTTTCTACAAAATACAAAATTTGTAGGCCTATTCTAACCTCTAACTGCTGGTAAAATATTGGTGCTCCAAACATATGTGTTTCAATTGCAAACTAAAGAAAATTCATGGAAATTAATCATTACTAATTTCTAGCTGAATAAAAGTACAGATACTCTGAACACTTGCACTCTTCAAAGAATTATTTCCCAATTTTCCCTCTGAAACTGGTTACAGTCTCATATTATACATTGACTGTAAACAAAATCTGTACCTGCTACCTTAATATGTGAAGGAATACAGAAGTTCAATTAGACATTTTCAACTTTCACAAAAATTTCTTGTCTATTTTGAACTGCATTGCAGTGTTGCATTGCATTGTTTATGACATTTTTTAATTTTTTCTATGAATCAAAAAGTATGGCAGAATAGAAGCTACACACGCTTTTTGTTAATCAATGTATAAAAACATAAATGCTTAATTCAAGATAAATTAAAATTCTTGGATTTCGTTGTCCATGATGTGTCCGTTACTTAACTAAATACAACTATTACATTAACGACTCGGAACACAAAGTTTTTATGAATAAAAACATAAAGTTTTACCTTACAACCTGAACCGGTTTTCATTTTTAAAAAAGCTTCTTCAGAGGTTGCCGCTGGTAGCGCTGTCCGTCCTGTTGTGGGCGACGGAATCGAATTTCAAAAGATCGATGTTGTGTGTGTGGGGTGAGATATGTTCGAATAATGCGTGCGATTTAAATTGTGTCTGTTTGTTTAGGATGTCGTTTTTATTTGTTTTCGTGTGTTTGTATATTTCCAATTGTTCTAGAGTGTCTCGTTTTCGGCCTTTTGTGTGTATGTGTAGAATGTTCATGTTATTGTCGATGTTTTTGTATGTGTGGTTTGCTTCAATGAGGTGGTTTGCAAAGGTGGATTCTGTAGTGGAGTGGAGTGCCTTTGTGTGTTCAATGTATCTCTGTTTGAAGCTACGTCCTGTCTGGCCTATGTAGAATTTGTTGCAATTTGAGCAATTTAGTTTGTAAACACCAGGTAGATCGAATTTGTTTTGTGCTTTGTGTGTGTGTTTTGATAGTGTGTGTTCTGTTTTGTTAGTAGTTTTGTAAGCGATTCTGTATCCTGGTTTTTTGAATTTGTGGGCTATTTTTTCAGTTTGTTTGTTAATGTTTGTTAGTGTTATTAATTTGTTGTTTTCTGTCTTTGTCTGTTGTTTGTTTTGTGTTTTGTGTAGGAGTTTATTGACTATTGTTCTGCGTATCCGTTAGATTCTGCTAGATATTTTATCGTGTTTAGTTCGTCTTTGTAGTCTTTTTCATCTAGGGGGATGTTGTTAAGTCTATGTATCATGGTTCTGAAGGCAGCTAGTTTGTGTTGTATTGGGTGATTGGAGGAATGTGTATTAGTGTGTCAGTTGTAGTCGGTTTTCTGTATATACTGAATTTGTGCCTGTGTTCAAGTTTTGTGATGGAGAGGTCTAAGAAGTTTATGGTTTTGTTGTGTTCGTATTCGGCAGTAAAGGTTATGTTTTTATGTATTTTGTTTATGTGCGTTAGTAACTGTTCACATTCTCTTTTGTTTCCCCTGTATAGTATTAGAATGTCATCAACGTATCTGTGCCAATATAGTATTTTATGTGAGTGTCTGTCATTGTTTGTGAGTATTTTTGTTTTTTCTAAGTGTTGGAGGAAGACTTCTGCTAGAATGCTGGATATGGGGGAGCCCATGGGTAGACCATCATTCTGTGTGTAATATTTATTGTTATAAGTAAAGTAGTTTTGTTTTGTGATAACGTTCAGAGTTTCTGTTATTTCATTGATAAGTTCGTCTGGTGTGTTGTTCTGTTTGATTTTTTTTTTGTAGGATGGTGATTGTTTCAGAGATGGGGATGCTTGTGTACAGGTTTTTAATGTCAAAGGAAGCTAATGTGGCATTATGGGGGATGTGTATGTCTTTTATTTTTGTTACTAGGTCTGTGTTGTTTTTTACTGCAATGTTGTTGTCTAGTTGTGTGTGTTGCCTGATAATTTTGTCTAGATGTTTTGCGAGTTTGTGTGCAGGGGCATTACGGTAGTTGATAATGGGGCGGATCGGAATATCTTCTTTATGGATTTTGGGAAGCGCTTAGAGGGTAGGGGCTGATGGTTGGATTTGTTTCATGTAGGGCTTTTGTTTGTGTGTCATTATGTGTTTGGCTTTGTTGACTAGTTGTTTTACTGTGTTATGATATCTGTCGGTGGGGTCGTGTTTTAGTTCTGTGATGTTGTTCTGTTCCATGAAGTTTTTTACTTTTTTGTGTAGGTTGTTTTGTTAGTGTTTGGTTGTTGTGTCAACTCATAGTTGACACAGAAACAAATATACAAAACACAGCACCAGAACATCAAGACACACATAATATAAACAATATAATAGGAGCACATAAGACGCCAGACAACAAGAACCACAACTCAGAAATACACACAGACATCAAACTGAGGGAAAAGGCACACAAACACATCACATTTGTAAAAGCAGACAAAGGCAACACGACTGTAATCATCTCCACAGACAACCTAAACGGATAGAATCTAACGAATACGACAGAACAATAGTCAATAAATTCCTACACAAAACACAAAACAAACAACAGACAAAGACAGAAAACCACAAATTCATAACACTAACATACATCAACAAACAAACTGAAAAAATAGCCCACAAATTCAAAAAAGCAGGATACAGAATCGCTTACAAAACTACTAACAAAACAGAACACACACTATCAAAACACACACACAAAGCACAAAACAAATTCGATCTACCCGGTATTTACAAACTAAATTGCTCAAACATTGTTGATTATGGTCCTAGTCACGTTTTTGATAAAAAATTACCTTATTTCAAATCCGTCCTGTGACTTCGTTCCGTTGTTTTTTGTTGTTACGCGTTTCGGGAACTATGTCCCATCATCAGACGTATCACTTGGGAAGTATCACTCGAAGTCCAACAATTCAGTATTCGACCGAACGTTACACGGTGCGCACCGAGTCGGACACGTGTGTTTAAATAATGTACTTTTATGAACTTTAATATTTGACGATCTCTTCCCGAGTGATACTTCCTGAGTGATATGTCTGATGATGGGACATAGTTCCCGAAACGTGTAACAACAAAAACAACGCAACGAAGTCACAGGACGGATTTGAAATAAGGTAATTTATTATATAAATTGCTCAAATTGCAACAAATCTACATAGACCAGACAGGACGTAGCTTCAAACAGAGATACATTGAACACACAAAGGCACTCCACTCCACTACAGAATCCACCTTTGCAAACCACCTCATTGAAGCAAACCACACATACAAAAATATCGACAATAACATGAACATTCTACACGTACACACAAAAGGCCGAAAACTAGACACTCTAGAACAATTGGAAATACACAAACACACGAAAACAAATAAAAACGACATCCTAAACGAACAGACACAATTTAAATCACACGCATTATTTGAACATATCTCACCCCACACACACAACATCGATCTTTCAAAATTCGATTCCATCGCCCACAACAGGACGGACAGCGCTACCAGCGGCAACCTCTGAAGAAGCTTTTTTAAAAGTGAAAACCGGTTCAGGTTGTAAGGTAAAACTTTATGTTTTTACTCATAAAAACTTTGTGTTCCGAGTCGTAAATGTAATAGTTGAATTTAGATAAATTAAAATATGCATGTTATTAAACTTAAAAACTTAAACTTAACTTTGTGGAAAGGGAAGGAAAGGGAACCCACAAACTTAGTTCCTTGTGTTTGCAGACACATGACCAAATAATTCTATAAGTACCTGATGTTCTTCATGCCCTCATAAGGGTTCATCCCTGAAGACTAGAACCATACAGGCATGAGTGATAGGTTCAGCTAGTTAGTGTCAGTCTGAACTGATATTCCAATTCACATGACAGCTCCTATAAGAAGGCATTTATGTACATGACCTTGTGGAACCCTGACCTGAGTGACAAGGCAAGATAGCTCGAGTAGATGCTGGTGTTTGGATTGGTCCACAGCTTCAGTAGGGGTTTACCCACTGAAGGTCAAAGTTATACTGGTGCAAGCAGCAGACAGTTTGCTGTAAGGTATCAGCTGCAGTGCCATCATGCCATATCAAAGTGGACATCTCTTGCAAGAAGACACGTAAATAGCCTCCTTATTAATTATGCAGATGCAGAGCTAGCCATGCATGATATAGCCAATTAGTGTGGATACTTCCTGGCATGTGCCAGGCAAACAGAACACAAGATAAACAAGCTGGTTGGATATCTTTTGGTATCCATTTCTCACCATTTGGTATAAACTGTGGAAAAAATTACTTTTAATTGGCATTCATTCACACCAAACACATTACAGCTGGAAAAGATGTTTTTATTCAATAGTTGATTGGAATGCTGTAAATTAATTTCTCAGCATCTGCTGTTTCTTTCCTGTTAGAGTTTTCTAATGACCCCACTGACAGTGGGAATGATCAGATTTTTTTTATTATGATTTAGAGTCGATGTAATTTCTTCATTATTTCAATACAAGTATACATTTAACTAAAAAAATTGCATTGCTTGAATTAAAAAATTCTGTGTTGGGAATGTGATCTCTGTTATCTAGTAACTGATGCCCTTGCATCATTTTAGAGGTATGGATTCTAGTCTACAGGAGATCTGTGTGGTACCTATTAACTTTTCAGAACTAAATTAGGAGTTATGCAGTCCTTCCTGATACAAAAGGTCGGAATTATTGCTGGAGAATATAGAGAGAGCTTTCCACCTATTCCCCCCTCTCCAAAAATAAAAAAATTGTCTAACAAACCCAATCATATATTAGACTGTTCCACTAGGAAAATATAAGGAGCATAAGAAATTTACAAATTACTTCTGTAGTGTTTGTTACAAACATAACAAATAAAATTCCATTAACATTCCATAACATTAAAAAATTCCATAAAGTCAATAAGAACAACAGAGAATGTTATTTAAAATTTATAACTACTCTTTGCAAGTAGAAATTTACACAACAGCTAATCAATATAATGTTTAGGCTCTTACTCTCATGTTTGACCCTGGAGGAAGCCTTTGCCCACAGGTCCGGGATTTCTTGATATTTATAATATTAATAATATAATAGAAGTGTATAAGTATTCACTAATTTATTCTACAGGTTCATCAAAATATACACACTTGGAAAATAAAACTGTTAAATTAAATTCTTGGATTCTGTTGTGCACCACGTGTACACTATATAACTATGTAACTATATAATGGTATATAGTTAATATATCATTAACTATTATATGTTATTCCAATGTAAAATACAATTATTTTAGATAGAAATTTAAAACATTTTTATCTAAAATAAGTGTGTTTCATGTTGGAATAATATATTATAGTTAGCAACTTAAAACACAATAAAACACATTTTTCTGTTGGCAAGCAAATGGGCATATTTAATCGAAGTCAGAACATATATGGGAACAGGAACCCACAGGAAAGCTCAATAACTAGATTTCAAATCTATGCTTTAAACTGTCTCTTTGTTAGTGAAATGCCATTACACTCCCTACTGATTCTGCTTTATTCAGTCTATGTAATTTTAGATGGATTAAGTACCTAAGTACTTGAAATACCTACTTAATGCCTAAGTAGTATAAACCAATTATTACCAAAACATTTTTTATATTGGAACCCGTTATCATTTTGAGAAATGTTATATGCCTTTTTACACAGCTGTAATTATCCAAAAAGCTTTGAAGAACAGTTTTGCTATTCCTGTTACTAGAGTACAGAAATCACCTCGTGATGTAAAAATAATTATTTAATAACAGCTCATAACCACTGAGTTATTTACTTACTTATTAATAATGGAGAACAATGATTTCCTCATAAAACCACAAAAACTGACAACACATCCTCCATTGACAATTACTGTTGTAAGTGTTAAAGTTGACTAATGTTTCATTTGGAAATTTATGTATTTCCTATAGTTTATGGAATTAAGTGTAATGTGTTGAGATAGGCAATTGAAGATAATCTTGCATACAGAAATGGGAGGTGAGAGGACAGGCTTGACTAAGAAGATTATGGCTGAAGAAAGTAGAGTAAAATTTTGGAGAATGGGAGTCAAGAATTAAAAATGACTAGTAGGAAGAAAATAGAATGAACACAGAAAGCAAAAGATACCCAACACCCAGAACACTGTTTGGAGAAACACAGTTTATGTGATTATAATTTTCTTTAAGAAAAATTTTCCTCCATTTAACCAGCTGTACTTGGTATGATATTTAAAATTATACAACCCGATTAAAAATTTTAAAGTAAAACCGATCTATTTAAAACTGTAATACAGACAAAACAAAATAGGAAACTCATTCATTAATTCAGAAAGCAATATACAAAATAAAATATAGGCCTAATAAAATAAAATTCATCATAGCCAGTGAACAGAATTAACCAACACAATAAGTGTTTATGTGGCAACTACTAACACATGATGTATAGAAAATAAAAATTTGGCAGAGTATGGTATATGTAATAAAAGTTTTGTCCATACTTTTTATGGACCTCCCATCTAACCCCATCTACTTGCTACATATTCTCATTGTACATCACGCAATGTATTATGGTTTTACAACTCGTGGCTTCATAAAACAAGGAAAACCAAGTTAGTAATAGTGAGAATTCCTCAGTGTTTTTTTTTTTTACTAAGTAAACATCTTTGAATAGTAGTGTTCACCGTACGAAGGCCATTTATGATAGTACATGATATTAAACACAACAAATGGTATAGGTTATCCTAAGCATGTTCCTGAATATGTCAGATAAGAAATCAAGACATGAAATGAGCTGGCTGACCACTCGTGACATACGACAGGAAGAAAACCACAGAAACCAAAATAACTTGTTCAGTGATTGAACAAATATACCTACAAAATATAAAGCAATATAAACTAAGGAGAATGGCCTCTATCCACTAGAGCTATATAAAACCTGCTTAAAAAAATTATACGAACAAAGAGGGAGGCCAATAAAAGATAGGATTGTTACATACTTAAAAAAAAAACTATATAAAATTTGGCTTTCAACTAAAAATGAGTCCCAAAAAAATCCTCTCTGCATCTACACCTATAATTATGAGATCAGTTAAAAATTTCATGGAGTAACATTTATACGTTAGTGGTAGAACTAAAATTTTCAGCATGTTGAAAGATTCATATTTCATATAAACATCTATTCATTTCAAAATTAATCTGTCAATTTATTTATTGTTTATTAGCTGTCTTAAATTTATGTATCATGCATGTTTTGAAAACTGGACAAAATCATACATAGTGCTGTGTGCTGCGATTGAATTCTTTATTAAGAAAAAAGGTCTAGCATCAATGGAAATTCAATCACAGATGTGTTAGGAGATACTCTACATTAATAATAATGGTTTGTAAGTGGGCAATCAAGTTTAAATATGGTCATACGAGCATTTAAGGTGATACCCACAGTAGACGAGCCAAAAATACAACTCTATATATCATTTTAAACATTTTATACATGATGTTGGAAGAGCAGAAATTGGAAGTGGATGATATTGGTGAGATCATAGGCATCTCACATGAGCATGTACATCATGAAAAAGTCTGAAAAAAGTTTGTGTAAGTTGGATGCCTCATTTGGAGTCGTTGCAGTTTTTGGTTGTCTACTGCAAGGATCATATTCAGTACTCGTATAACCACATTTAAACTGAAGTACCTACTTACAAACCATTGTTTTTGAAGTCTCAGCATCTTTTAATACATTTATCATTTTGCTGTGAATTTCCATTGGCCCTAGGCCTTGTTTGACAGCACAATGTTTGATTTTGTCTATGTTTCAAAGCATGCATGACATGTAAATTTTGAACAGCTAATAAACAATGAATAAATTGACAGATAGATTTAAAAATTAACAGATGTTTACATGAAATACAAAACTTACAATACACTAAAAGTGTTAGTTCTACCATTGAGTTATAAATGTCGCTCTAACCCTCATATATATGAACCTAGATTAAAAGCAAGTTAAAATTATAGCCTATTCAGAAGGAACAAATAACATAATGGCAAAAAATAAAATATTGTGTACATTTTTAAAAAATATATTTTTATCTGTTAAATATGAAAACTAGCATCACATACATTAATACAAAAATGAAAACACCAACAAAGCAAATAGTAGACAACAAATTTTTTAGTTGTGGCGGGAAGAGGTGACTAACTTACACTATGTAAATATCTACTCAAAGCAGGTGCTTGTAGTGGCAGTTTGGAGTACTTGAGTGCACCATTGACCTCTGTATCAGCTGTCATTTGTTTTATCACTACTACCAATTGTATTTTCCATGCAGTGTTATAGTAAAATTGAATAGTTATTATAAGCTTCGTCAGAGGCTGCCACTGGGAGCGCTGTCCGTCTTGTTCGGACACCAAAGTCCGTCTTGTCCAAAAGTCGACATCGTCACAAAGAACAAGACGGACAGCGCTCCCAGTGGCAGCCTCTGACGAAGCTTATAATAACCAAAAACTGGTTCAGGCTATTAGGTAAAACTTTTACGTTTTTACCCATGAAAAACTTAGTGTTCCGAGTCAGTAGTGATTTAATTATATTTACTTTTCCAATATTTTACTGAAACAATTTATACTGAGGATTTATATTTACTGAACTACTTTTTATATTTATTTTACTGAGGATTTTATATTTTTAGTTCCTGACACATCCTCAATCGCAACAAAAAACATCTAGCGCCATGATTAATTTGATAACAGCATAACTGACACAGGGATTTGAAAACTTAGCAGTAATGTCACTGTGAAACTTATAAAACTAGCAATAATGTGTTGTTTGTAAGTGACAGCCAACAGAAAACAAACAGAAGTACATTGTGGATAATTTATGGCTCACCATTGCATTTAATATAAAGTGCATTAAAACCTGTGCAAATAATAACTATATAGCTAATGTAACTATTGTACATAAATAAACACTAAGCAAATCTCTATTATTTGATTTCAGGCTACTGACGAAAAGAGAGAGCTGAAGAAAGAGTTGGGAGCAAACAAAACGGCGCATCCACTAAACATAACAGAATTCTCCCAAGAGAAACCAGAAAAAGAGGCAGTGACTTTAAAAATATTTACTGTAAAAGAGAAACCGTCTATAAGATTGCAGATTTTAGACAATGAAATAGTTGCAGGTGATTCAGCAAACTATGTAGCTACGTCACCTGTGCTTTACATAACAATGAACTCGCCAAGAACCAAGAGAGATATTTTGAAGATTCATTCTCAGAGAAAACCTGTTTCAAACCTAACTGAAACCAGTGAGACAAAGGCATCGCCTGCGGTAAGGATGAAGAAAGCTGAAATGAAAATCCAGGCACGTTTGAAAAGACCCCAGAGAAGATTTCCGACAAACACATGGACAACAATACGTAAGAGCATGCCAGAGAAAACTCAGTTTGAGAGTGTCAGAACACAATCACTTAACAAACAGAAGCCAAAGTCTGATGAAATTGTAACCAGGAATCATGAAATAAACAAGAAGGGCAGAAAACAAAAAGAAGAACGGGAAAATGAAGAAGAGGGAGAATACAATAGCCAGAAGATCGTTGATGTTCATGATGAACTTGATTTACAATATGAATATGTTCCATTAAAACAAGCTGATAATGGAAAGATGTATGTTGTTCCGTCATCTAGTACTGTAGACAATAATGAAAATTATGGTGAGAATTTTTATCAAAACATACATGATGCAAACTATGGAGAACTTTCAAATAAACACAATGATTTTGGTGAAAAAACACCAAATTACAACAGCCACAATGAAGTACCACCAAATTATAACAACAATGATGGAGAAACACCAAATTATAACAGCAATAATGGAGAAACACCAAATTATAACAACAATGATGGAGAAACACCAAATTATAACAGCAATAACGGAGAAAGGCCAACTTATAAAAGCTACAGTGAAGTACCACCAAATTACAACAACAATAATAGAGAAGCACCAAATTATAACAACAATAATGGAGAGACACCAAATTATAACAGCAATAATGGAGAAACACCAAATTATAACAACAATAATGAAATAGTGCCAAATTATAACAGTGATAGTAAAGTAACATCAGATTATAAAAACAATGATGAATTAACATCAAATTATAACAATTATAATGCAGTACCAAATTACAACAGTGATAATGTAGAACCAACAAATTATAACAGTGACAATAAGCTAACACACAAATATAACACTAATGATGGGTTGACAGAAAATTATAACAATAATGATGAATCATCAAATTACAACAATAAGCCTAATTACGGAGAGACCCCAAATTATAACACTAACAATGGTGTAACACCCAATTACAACAATGATGCTGAGGACAACATCTACATAGTAACACCAAGTTATGATAATAGTTACGACGAAGTAACACCACGTTATAATAATCATGGACAATACAGTATTTATGACAAAGAAACGCATAATTACAACAGTAATAGTGGAGCAGTACCAAGTTTTAATGGTTATGTCAAGAACAGTAATTATGAATTCACACCAACTTTTAACAATAAGACTGAAGACAGTGTTTACATAGTAACACCGAGTTATGATAATAGCTATGATGAAGCAACACCACATTACAATAGTTATACAGAGAGTACCAGTAATGAGGAAGTGACAACGCCAAGTTATAACAGTTATTCCCAGACTGGTAATGAAGAGATAACGCCAAATGTTTATAACTACGCTCAGAACAACTTTTACGATTTACCACCAAGTTTGAATGGTTACACATTTGATACACCAAGAAAACCAGCTCCTGAAGAAAGTGGTTTCCATGAAGCTGGTGTTGACTTTGTTTTACCTGTGGACTTAACCGTGAAACATCCTATTGAAAGATACATCATACATCCACTGGCTGGCTCCACAGCAACTCGTGGATTTGGCCATGACTTCAAGCCGATAAGAGGAAGTGCTGTAACAGGTCCTTATGGAAGCCAGCAACCGATGAGATTCAAGACAGTCGGCTCTTTCACGACTGATCAGCTTCACAAACCAATATACATCCAAGGGGTGAATTTAACTAATACCACAGATAACACAACCAAAAGACCACTACATGGTATAAATCTTGTTAGAGATGTTGCACCTCATGGACCTACGCCAGTGCCAGTACCGACTAGCAAACCTTCTTTAATATATGGTGATCTTATAATAAACGTTCCTCCTTTGCCTCTTTTGCCACCAGGTTCCCCTTTTGTACCATACGACTACGATTCACATTATCCATCACCAACAGCAGGACCTGAATCAAATTCAGGTAGCTCAGGAGGACCACCAGAAGACTATACTGACTATGACGAGAGTAGTGAAGACAGCGGTAACAAAAACAACAGTGAAGAAAATTACTCACGTCCAGACTCAAGACCAAAAGATGAAGAAACATCAGACTATCAGAAGGGACAAGATGGCTACACATTTACAAAAGATGAACAAATAGAATCAGAAATACCTGTGTGGACAATACATGAGTCAGGCGGACTTGGAGACTACTCAGGAGCTGCATACATTGACGAGAGTGAATACAAAGAAGACGGGAACACAGATACCAATGGTGGAACCCAAACTTCAACTGAGGAAGAAGATTATGATGGAGAAGAGGAAGGGGAAGATGGTGAAAGAGAAGAAGGTGAAGGGGGTCAAAGTGAAGAAGATTATGAAGATAGCTCTGATGAATCAGATCCTGAAACAGAGGGTTCAAAAAAAAAGTTTACTCTCACAAATAAAGAAAATAGTGAAGAAAAGACAGACAGTAAGTTAGGTCATGATAAGAATAAGCAGACACCAGTATCATCTGCATCCTCACCTAACCAGAAAAGAAGCAGAAAACAAAATGGCCACAGAGTCAAAACAAACAGAAAACAACAGATGGTAGACAGTGTAAGAACAGTAAAAAACACTGGAGACCAACAAGGTGATGTAACTAATGATGGTGCCAGAAATAGTGACAGACATAGTGGTAATGATGAAAAAACACAGACTGCAAGAAGAAGAACAAAGAGCAGAAATGTGCAGTCAAGAAATCTGAATAAACAGTCAAACCAAGAAGAAAGTTCTGACAGTACACAGCAAAGAGAAAAGGAAAAAAAAACAGGTGACGAAAGTTTACATAAGACTTTAGAGAGGATATTGGATGGCAGAGATTCGATAACGAGAGTGGAAGACATACCCAGTGATAAGAAGGCCACTTCATATAGTAATTACTGGACTCTTGAATACTCTTTCCCTCATGAATAAACTATACTGTACCTTACCAGTGCATGAAGTGAAAACAAAATTGTTTATCCCATGTACTTGAAACAATAAAAAGTTTAATTATTCACTGTGTATTTTAATTTACAGTTTAAGGGTATATCAGTTCACTGATTAATAATTATAAACAAATATTTATATATTTTTTTTTTTTATAAAAGGTACTACACTTGTAATTTTATATAAATTTATACTGTATTTTATTCTAGGTCAAACTTTTTTTAGTATAACCTCTGTTGTACACACAAAAATATGTATGTTTGAGTGTGCTGAAATGTTTGCTGACACATACCATTGTGAAACTATAGCAAACATACATTAGCAACAGAGGTTTATAATGTGTGTGTGTGTGTGCACGCGCTTGTGCACACGCCACGCTCTTGTAAACTTTTGTAACATGTTGTATTTTCATTGATCTCAGCTTCCTGGATATGACTGTGTTCATCTTCTCTATTTCTTGCTCAACACTTTGACATCTGATCCAATGTCTTCAGCATAAGTGTGAGTCCATCTATTTTCTGTTTTGTGTCTATTTCTGGTTGCTGATTGTAGTGGTGTCTGATGATTGGTTCACACTAGCAATGGTGCAGGTAACACTGTCATAACACATTACTATGATACTACAAGGAAACAAAGTGGATGCACTACCACACAAATCAATAGCAACACATGACCAATCAATCATGCTACAATATATGAAGGGCACCAAAGACTGAACCAGCAAATTATTCCGGTAGTACAGCATCATATTCAATACAAGAAAATAAGCAGAATGTTCAGTGTGCCAACTGAAAAAAACTTCAGGCATCTATAAAATCCCTTGTAATTACAACAGTATCTATAGCAGGTAACCCAACAAAGGAATTCTGGAGTACATCCAGGAAGACAACAGACCAGTGAAGAGAGGAGATGACACCACAGTACAGAAGTGCTGAACACATCATCACATCCAAACATATGAAAAACATTGCTGCTGTTGCTAACATAACTGACATATGTTAGGACAAAAGTAAAGAAACAACCTGATCATATGACACTAGAAACAGGGCAAGAACGTTAACATAATATGGAAAATTCTTTTGTAGCCAACACTGACAGCAACATCACACAGCAGCATATAATTCACCAACACTATTGCTCACGATGAACAAATCAGTCGGCATCACACTTTGACACCAACCATGAGGAGTACTGAGACTTTCAACATAAATAAACAATACCAATCCCTGAGGAAGACATCATAGTAGATGTCAGAACACTGGGAAAAGAATGGAAACGAAGAACACAGGCACATTCAAAAACCCAGATTTTCTGTTTTTCAGTGCTACTGGCTTTTTCAATCAACAGTGTATATAAAAAACATTGGTCTAAACATTAATCTGAACTCTGATCTAAAAATACAAATTAGACCTAGTTAGAAATAAGTAGACTGCAAGAAAATATTAAAGAGCACTATTAAGTACAGTTTAATAAAAAAGTTCAGCAAAGTGCAATATAGAAGTAAGAGGGATTCCACCCATAACTACCGACCCCTTACACGGATACACAGACCTATTACGAATACATGCTATCTCATATGGTGGGGATGAATATATGCAGCTCCAGCATGTATGACAGCAAAGATCTAAAACAACTAGGAAGGTGATAAAGAACATGTTTCTGTGAAAGGTACATTGGATAATACATGATTTATTATTTAAAAAATAATTCCTCTCATTATTATATATAAGGTTTATCAAAAATTCAGACTTTTTTTTTTATTTGGAAAACTTGAGCATAGACTTGAGCATTTCTCAAATGCACTTGTTGGTATAGACTTGAGCTTGCGCAGTGATTTTCATTTTACACCTTCAAAAGTCATGGAATATTCTTGAATTGCCCAAGGCAATACTTTCCTGAGGCAATATAAATTATATATAAATCTTTGATATAAATATACAGGAAAGTAGTCTCAGTCAGATATAACATGATTATGCCAACACTTTTTTCACTGTTCAAGACATTTCTCAAATCCACTTTTTGGTATAGACTTGAGTATGCACAATGATTTTTATTTTACACCTTCAATAGTCATGAAATATTGTCTTTTTATTATTAGAAAGGGGAAGATCACATTGGAACATATTTGGTGAAATGGCAGTTGCGGTGTCATTACAATGATTTCTTTTGCCTAAAATTCTTGAACAAACAATGATGTACATTTTGGTGTATTATCAAGATGCTATTTCCATACATTATACTTCCACAAATCTGGCCGTTTTCTATGAGAAGCTTCATACGAATGGGCTTTATTTACTTTTGTCCAAATAATGCTCTTTATTTACTGCTGCACCTAGAATCAAAAATTCATGGAACACACAATACTACAATCTTCATCTGACTATCATGAATTTCAAATCACTTACAACTTCCTATGAATATTTTGTGGCTTTTACAAACCACTAGTCCATGCATACCAGACTTGTCAGACACCTTCTACAACACTTTCACCACACTAGAGCGGTTTGTGTCATTCTTTACACAAAATTTAATCCCTGTTCTTCAATCTGGCATTATAGAATGTCAAAAACATCACCTCAACACACCAAAACACAACTTATCAGTACTCAGTTAGTTGTCCCATCTGAATTATACATCCAATAGGGATGAAAATCAATTTTAGATTATTGTTATTAAGGTGTCTACCATCACATCAAAAAAAATTTTAACTGGAAACTCGTAGTGTATTTTCTGCATTATTTACAATCATACTCCTTTTCACATGTAATCAAATGTTTAAAAATCATACAAAAACCAATTAAGGGCACCCGGAAGGTGAAAAATGATGAAAAAATGGATTTTGAATTTTTCTATGTATTATAAAATAGAGACTTTCCTGTTTAAAATGACATAATTATCTTGTCTGTAGCTTACTTGTAAGTATTTTAAAATATTTTACAAAATATACTCGTCTATTATAAAATGAGCGTAGTAACACGTCATGTCAGTTTTCCATAGATTCGTGTCCAGAGAGAATAGCTTCATTCAAATCTCCCACTTATTCCAAAGAGAATATATTTGTGTAGGACGTTTCTTGTGTTGGCTAACATAAATTAAAAGGGATATTTATTTGTTGCAAGCACTGTTTTTTTTTAATTCTAATGTGTACATTGTGTGTAAAGGTTTTCATTGTGTAGTATAGTATTATTTAGTGTTGTAAAGATGCCTTGCTGCAATAATCACATTTATAAAAAGAAGAAGCCTCCAGGGAGATATTATAGAAATAATAAAACCGCAACAACTTCTCATATAAGTGAAGAAAGTATATCTGAAAATTGTGAGGTTAGGTTAGGTGGGGGCACGGAAGTTGCTGGTGTCAAAGATATTTTCAGTCGCTCTCTCCAATGGTACAATGTCAGGTATATAAACTACCTAGGATTCAAAGTCTTTTGCTGCTGTATCTGAACTGAAACCATATGGAAATGATGTCACTATCAAAAAACAGGAGTGTATTGGACATGTTCAGAAACGTATGGGAGCAAGATTGCGTCGACTGAAAACCACGATGAAAGGTAAGGCCCTCAGCGATGGAAAACCTTTGGGAGGTACTAAAAGATTGACTGATGAGGTAATCAACATGTTGCAGAGAGATTACGGGCTAGCAATAAGACAAAATACCCAGAGTGTTGAGGTAATGAAGAAAGCTGTATGGGCTTTATATTTTCATACTTCATCTACCGATGAGAAGCCAGAACATGGACTGTGCCCAACGGGACCTGATTCCTGGTGCAAATATAACAGGTATCAGGGATCTGAACAAATATATAAACATCACCACAATGTGCCACACGCTATCATGGAGACTATAAAGCCAGTTTTCAGAGATTTGTCTCAAACTGAACTTCTGAAGAAATGTCTCCATGGCCGTACACAAAATCAAAACGAGAGCCTGAACCATGTGATCTGGACTAGAATCCCGAAAAATGTGTTTGTCCAAATAAATACTTTACACTTTGGAGTATATGATGCCATTGCCACCTACAACAGAGGAAATATAATTAAGTGTGAAGTGCTACAGAGGATGGGACTAATGCCGGGAAAATTCATGATTAGTTCTATGTTATCGGTAGACAATGAGAGGAAGAGGAATGCTGAAAGGAAACAGAAGGAGTGTGAGAGGTTAGCCAGACAAAGGATGAAAGGAATAAAGAGAAAACTACATGAGGAAATGTCTAGTGACTCTGACAACCCATCTTATGGTCCAGAACTTCGCTAAATATGCAGTTGGAACTTTGAGCCTCGATTCCCGTAAGTTTATTTTTTTGCTATATAAGGAACATTTGCATGTAAACTATAAGAGCTAGACACCTCAAAATTTCAGGGTTTGTATATAATGTCAAACTACAATTTGTATCATAGGCTTTTTTCCATATCTTAGTAATTACGAATTTTATGTTGCAAAATGTAGTGAAAAAATGTGTTAAAAATTCTTCAAGTACAAAAAAATTATTATTTTTAAGAAAAATGCAAATATACAGAAATCCCTATGACACAAAGTGTTAAAAGCATGTAATAAGATACAGGAAAAAAATCAGCTTTCTAGTTCTAACTGTTTAGGAGAAAATGTACCTTACATTTAACATTGCAGGCATAGGACATTCCGGGTCCCCTTAAACTAAATGTAATAGAGAGTTCAGAACCTATTCACCCTCCATTCTCCAATTATTAAGTTAACCACTACATGGTACACGTTTCAATGAAACAAGAATTTTTTAAACTTAGAGTTTAAGAAAATAAGGCTTCTCAGATAGCAAGTTAACATTTCTTGGATTTCGTTGTCCATGACGTGTCCGTTACTTAACTAAATATCACTATAATATTGACGACTCGGAACACTAAGTTTTTTATAAGTAAAAACGTAAAGTTTTACCTTACAGCCTAAACCGGCTTTCACCTATAGAAGGCTTCATCAGAGGCTGTCGTTAGTAGCGCTGTTCATCTTGTTGTTGGCGACGAGATAGTGTTTCGAAAGATCGAAGCTGTGTGTGTGTGGTGAGATGTGTTCGAATAATGCGTGCGATTTGAATTGTGTCTGTTCGTTTGTCTGTTCCAACAGACACAATTCAAATCGCACGCATTATTCGAACACATCTCACCACACACACACAGCTTCGATCTTTCGAAACACTATCTCGTCGCCAACAACAAGACGAACCGCGCTACTAACGACAGCCTCTGATGAAACCTTCTATAGGTGAAAGCCGGTTTATGCTGTAAGGTAAAACTTTACGTTTTTACTTATAAAAAACTTAGTGTTCCGAGTTGTCAATATTATAGTGATATTTAGTTAACATTTCTGTTTCGCCAAGAATTCTCTTGTACACAATTTAATTGAAAATCATGAACATCAAAAAGACCAACTTTTAGAGTTAACTACACTATACAGAAATAAAATAATTACTCAGTGTTAGAATTTTTTATAAAAAAACAAAGGCAGAAAGCAATTAAAACTTTGTACAATTGTGTAGAAACTGACCTGCAACAGAATGCTCCACTTACGTGGTACTTGAATAGTTTGTGGACAACTTTAACTGAAATTTGTGTTTATATAATGCAACCATCACAATAAAACTTGCGCATGCTACGTAAACGCAATGAGAATGGCACATTTTACCTAGGATAATTTCCTTGACTTCAAGTGAACAAGAATAATCAGCAAGTTTCTCACAACACACCTCAACTTACAACATACCGTGTCTCATTATAAAGTAAGTGGTAATTCATAACTCAGTTAAAGTGTTTAAGCTGTGAAATCATGCTGACATCTTAATAATTATGTTAGTTATTTATATTCAATATTCCACTAAGTTACAGATAACAGACACAATCAAACTCTAAGTCATGTTAAATTTACAAATCCTTCTAGTAGTTACAGAGACTGCAAGTTACAGATAAAACAATTTTTTGGAAGTTCAATACATATTTAAATTGAATGTTAGAGCTGTAAAATTTTGTCAACATTTATTTTCAGGATTATTTATGCTGCCAATTTATTCAGGATGACAATGAGTTCTGCTGTTCAAATCCTGAACTGTTGTTTTTGATTCACAGAAGTTAAATTAAGTGTACAGATTGAGTACACATTAAAAGCAAAAATTAATTTTTTCCCAAATTTGGCACAGTATTTTAAATTGTAATAATCTTAAATAGCAATTTCACTGTACCTCACAAACCTTTTCATCAATGTTAATTTTAAAAATCTTATATTTGCAAAGGCACATAGAATAGGTGCCCTTGAAAGGCAAGGGGCATTTGCATACCCTCAATATTTCGAACTTTATAATATTTAATTTCCAGTTATCATAAATAAAAAACTAACAAACAGTCAAACAGGAGCAAGCCTGCAAGCTTACAAGTACAGTATTCACTATTTAATTGACTGACTGGTTTACTGCAAAAGTTGTTCCAGGTTGATTTATTGTAATTGAATGAGGGATCAAGTTCTCAGTTTTCACTCAACCATGTATCTGTCCATCTATCAACCTATCTATGTATCTATCTATCTATATCTGTTTGGCATATGTCTCACAATAACTTTCTTTTTAATACATCAACCAATTTTTATAAAACTTATCAAGTGTGTCCATACTTTTACTCTACAGAATCTCATTAGTGTTTTAGCTCAATACCACTAAAAAATAAGAGGGGTGGGATGCAAAATGTGAGCGTTTAAAACCCCAAAAAATTTTACAAAGTCCATATGGGTATCAATTAAAGACAATTTTTATCAAAACCTGAATGTACTATTAAGTTATGGAAATTAAAAAATTTTAGAATACCAGGGCCCAAAAAGATCGTCAAATTGTTTATAAAATCACAAATTTCATATGGGCTATCAAAATAAATAGAATTTTAACCAGAATCTGCGTATAGAGTGAAGTTTTGGAAATTTCAAAATTTCGGACCCCAGGACCTAAAAGGAATTTAAAATTTTTATAAAAGGTTAAAATCTAGCCTGGACTAAAGCAAATGTTTGGAATTCTTAGTGTTTATTATATGATTGTCTGCTCTATAACTGTTACTTTTCTAAAAGAAATAGTAGGATAATTAGGACTTTTATAACTCTTATGATCATTGAAAATCTATCTAATATCAAAATTTATCTAATAATAAATGTTCTTTGTCCAAAAAAGTGAGTGAATACTCATTAGTTATTTCTTTTGAAGAAATTTGTAAGAGGAATATTTAGAGCAGTTTAATGAAAATGTTTAGAATTATTGTTTTATTAAAAAAAAAATACCAGACCCCCCCCCCCAAAGAGTTGAAAAAAGTTGAAGAATTTTGTTAATCTCTTCGTTATTAGGTAACTCTTTTTTTACTAGTAACTACAAAAAAGATTATTACGCAGCATTTGTGTGTATGTTTGGTATATGAAATATAGGAAAAATCAGTTCATTCAATAAGTATCTTCTAAACAATATTCATTGTGTGTATGGTCACCAAGTTGCAATAGTTAATCTTTAAAATAGGTTAAGATACCTGTTATTCCTTCATGCAACTTACTTTGGTCATTAGGCACGACACGTTTCATGATCAAGGTCTCATCTTCAGGTGATGATCACTCGGGTCGAGTTCATAAAAAACACATACAAAATTTTTTATACAAAATGTTAATTAAATTTTATCTGAGCCTATATTAAGAAATGTAAATGTCATTCTTAATGTAGGTAATGTAGGTAATTAAATTTAAATTTTATCTGAAAACATAAATTCAGTGTTTTTTATGTATGTGTTTTCTAAACAATGTTTCAATAACGCGTATTGTTATTGTATTATTACCATTCACTTTAATGGGACTGATTTCAGGATGTTATCACATGTTTTTCAACCAATTTAAAGAGCTATATTGATCATTCTTAACTTGTATTTATTTTGTATGAATCTGACTAGACTAGACCTCCCCCCCCAGTCCAGATACGCCACTGGTAATAAAAAACACAATAAATTTTGCAGTGACATGGAAAAATGATTTATTAACATCTCTTTCAGTGCAGATTCTATTTCCATACATCAACTATTACAAAATGCTCTTTTCCAACCACAGAAACACGCTATTTTTATACAAAATGTTAATTAAATTTTTTTGAGACTATATTAAGAAATGTAAATGTCATTCCTAATGTAGGTAATTAAATTTAAATTTTATCTAAAAACCTAATATTCCCAAATCTGAAAAAATGCATTATGCAGTAGCCTAATAATCGTTCAACTTAAAAAACACAGTAATTACAAAATCATGCATACAGCTTTATAATCAGTGCCTTCTATACTCATTGCTCAATATTTAAATATAATTATGCCATAGTTAATTTTTATTATACTAGTAAGCTTCTTGAGCTGCAGAACTTGTTCACTATTTTGAACAAAATACGTTTATTATTATATAAAATCAAATTAATATATTTTATATTTTAAAGCTGTTAGCAAAGTTCTTCATATAAATGATGTGTGTGTGTGTGTGTGTGTATCGCGCACGCGCATGCGTGTCAGAGAGAGGGGGGAGAGAGATCTAGCATTAGCAGAGAAACAGTTTGAGAAGGTGTCCCTACATTGCGACAAAGGTTAAAGGAGATTACTGTAATGGCTATGCACAAATCAAAAATAAAAGAAAAATAACAAAAGTCCTGACTAATATATTTTTAGTGAAATAACAACTGCAAAGTTGACAATCTTTTCGCAGTTTTAAAACATTCCATTCAGAGTTGGGTTACAATTTCCATTAGTTTCATCTCTGGAAAGGAGTTTATGATATTTTTTTCTAAAATGTTTAAACTTTTCTTGGCTCTGGTGTCCTAAAATTCTGAAATTTCCAAAATGGTATAAGGTAAAGTGCCCAAATACCGTCCCCCTAAGCAAAATCTTCAATTCTAAAAATATGTTTAGAGTTAAAAATAATTAAGAAACTGATTTAAGCAACTCAGCAAGTACCTACTAGTACTGCTAGTGTGATTCTACTAAATAAATCTTTCTTAACCAAAAAATAAATAAATAAATAATCAAAACGCAAATTTTGATTTTTCAAAAAGGTGTCCTAATTCCGACCCCCTTTCCAGTTAATATCTACTCATTTATTTTTATGGGAAACTTGATTAAAACAGTGTTAAGATCTCTTATAATAAATTTATTGAGATGAAAACATGTTCATACATTTTTATACATAAGTTACATCTATTTACCCATCCAGACAAAAATCGCAAACAATGTTTTTGACTTTTGGTGAAGATGAACACATCTCGTGGCACCACTTGAAGCATTTCGAACACTTTACCCATTTCTCTCCTCCCTTGTCTTGGGAAAAACGCTTTCCACAAATAGGACATGACGCATCTTCATCACATGAACTATCCTCGTCATCGGTGGACACCAGTGGAACTTGTGTTTCATCCTCAGAGTCGCTTGAACTTGAGTCATATTTCTTTGTTTTCTTTTTGGGAGGTTTTGTCGATGATGTTCCAGACTGATCTTTATCTTCAATGATGAGACGTTTCCTGGCCGTTGATTGGGATTGTTTCTTCGGACGCTCTTCTGCCATTTGTTTCTTTTCCATGGAGGCTTATAGAGACGTCTTATGGGGAGTTCCTGTTACCAAGAATGAGCTCCCGGATCTAGAAGATGTCAAAGGCTGGATTACTAGAACTTCCTGGATGTCTCTTGGATTGACCACTTGAGGTGGAGCTGGAGCATTCTGGTTGTCATCATTCCCTTCATTGTCAGGCACCTCTGGCTCTTCAAGTTGTTTAGCTATGAAGTCATGCTCTTGAAAGACATCGGGATAAAACGGATGAATTCCCATTTTCCTAAATCCTTTGACAGCAGTTTCAAGAGTAGCAGCACGAAGGTACGCTTCACAGAACAAACTGGATACTTGTAGTTTCCTCACAATTCTGTTTGGGTTAGAGGCCAACCATTGCTCTATAGCCTTTGCGTATCGAGTTTTCAGAGGAAACATAAATGCTACATCCAAAGGCTGTAGCTTGTCTGTTGAGTGAGGAGGAAGGCAAACTATATATACTCCTGCCTCTCTTGCCCGGTCAATAAGCTCTAGATTTCTAGTGTGGGAATAGTGACCATCAAGGATGAGCACTACTGGCTTCTCTTTTGAGGGCTCGACAGTGGAAATGAAATGCTCAAACCACTTGAAAAACAATGGACCAGTGACCCAACCTGAATCCGAGCATCCCCCTATCGACCCTGGAGGAGCTCCGTCAAGCAGATCTTCTTGCCACCTTTTCTGTGGAAATATTAGTAGAGGGGGAATATACTGGCCTGCAGCTGACATACAGGTTATCACTGTGGTTGTAGCCCCACGTTCAGCAGATGAAAGTTTGTGAACTTGCTTTTTTCCCTTGCAGGTAACTACTCTGGTAGCCTTGTGCTGTACCACAGTTATCCCGGTTTCATCTACATTGAATATTTTTGAGGGGTCAAAGTTTATTTTTTCAAGTTCAGTCTTCAGGATAGAAAAATACTTTTCAACATTTTCTTTTGTGAATCCTTTGGCTCTGGCCATTGACAGGTTCTGTGGTCGTCTAACGGAAAGTTGTGGGTGGCGTTCAAAAAATAGTCTAACCCGCTTTTTGCCAGCAGCCTTTGCTTCACTCGAGAAAGGATTAGGGACTTGATTTTTAGTAGCCAATTGGTAAGCCAATCGTCTCAGGTCAGACATAGTCAGTCCATAGTAATGCTACTCCATATCCAAACAGTGTTCAACAAGACTTTCCTCGAGCTCAGAGGAAAAATTAAATACAACCAAACAGATAGACAGACAAATGCCAAACGGTCCAGTTAAAACTGAGAACTTGTTCTTCTCTTTCAATTAGTAGTAGTAGTAGTAGTAGTAGTAGTAGTAGTATATATATTGTAACTAATTGCGTTTCCAGACGCTGTTACAAATAAATAATTCTTTGTGTTGTACAAAGAAAAAAAAAAAATTTTTTCAAAAAAAAAATGTTATGTTTGTTTATAGGTCTAATAATTTATAAATAATTCTTGTTCTGTTGTTTCGTTAAAATTTTAAAATTCGGTGAGTTGATTTGGCTAATATATGCACTTCTGGGTGACCTTAAATGAATCTGGAGTTAATCAGATTGTCTTCCTACAATAATCGATTTGCCATTTTCTGCTCTGCTCCAATATATCACTTTCTTTTAATATTTGTCGTCTCCCAGTAAGTCCTGTAGTTAACTCAAACTCTTATTTTAATATGTGAAATAATTCCAAATCCAGATAGTTGAATTAATTTAATTTATTGACAATATTTCTAAAAGATCGATTTAAAATCGAATTGTTTAAATGTTCGACTCTTTCACAGGGCTTGGTCGATTTTATAATTACAGGTTATTTTATATAAATGTTAGAATGGTTCTTTTAGCGATTATAATTATATAGTCTGAGAAGGGAGCAAGTATAGAAAGTATAACATGTACAAATAATTCTTAATAATTAGTAAATGACAAATGGATAATAATATATAATGTTTATAAGATTTAATAATTCAGACCAATGTCGTCAGTGATGAAGCTCAGCTGGCAAACACTTTGCATGACGGGAGCTAAAAATGGCGGCACGTCTTGTAGTTGAAGAAAATCCAGAAACGATGGTTATAAATTCTGTTAATAAAAACGCCTTCACTACCGTTTTATTGTCTCCGTATTATTGTATATTGTCTATTATGTGGTTAAAGGTGTCCTGAAGAAGTGTTCTGTGTTCACTGGCGTTAATAGTCTGGTGTTAGGTGTGTTCAAATGTATAGCATATATGGTGAAAAATGTTAAAGTTCTGTGTAGAGTGAATTATCAATGTGGTATAGTTTTATTGGTTGAGTTCACTTATATTTTGATAGGTATTGTTCGTTTTCACTTTTTGTGTTGGTGTAGTTCACTGATTTTATGTTTAAAGTAAATAATTCGTTAACTCTCGTTTTCAATTCATAACCTTATGCGCCATTACTCAGTACGTTATACAGATTCTTAACGCGATCGAGTATCAACCGTTCACGTTGAATGTTAGTAAAGAACTGTTTTACTTCCTTCGTCTCAGGAAATATCTTGCCAAGTTAATATGAAAAAAGTATTGTTTAAATATATTTCAATTCCTATTTATGTAAATATAAAATACATTATATACAGAATATTTTTAGTTTATAGATTGCTTTAGTGAACTATTAACAACATAATTGGTTTCTTTACCTCATTCTGTTTAATTTGATATGTCATAGTCCATATTTATTAAGTTTTTTGTTAAAATTGCCATATTTCTGGCTTTTTGGAAATATAGGCCCAAAAATCTGCTTCCTGTTCTTGTCCAAAATAATAGCCATGTTTGGTGTTATAAATATGATTATAATAACTTCTAGATTGATAAAATCCCTACCCTTCCTTAATTTCTTATAAGTTTGTCAATTTATCTGGCTTTTAGTCATAATTCATGAATTTACTATTCCTCCTCTGAAATAGTTAGTTATTACATTTTGAAAATTTTTAATAATTTAATACATCTTTTTATATTACTCTTTTAAAGTATAGGATCAGTTATGGTAGTTGGTTATCGATCCACCTTACATAAATCTTATTAGTTTACATGGTTCATCAGACTTATTTACTCAATTATATTAATTTTTGGGAATTCATTATTTGGCGTAGATCTTAGTATCTTACCTATATTGTTTTTTCAAATAAAGTTATTTCTACACCTCCTCTGACTTTTTAAAGTTAACATAACATTAAATAAAATTGCTTACATAACTATTGATACCTGTAGCATATTATTCATGCTACTAATACAAAAAATAATACTGAACATTAACTAGCAGTCTCCAAAGTTAGACATGTTAGTTTGAATTATTTTTAACATACATAATAAACATTTTATCAACTGGTACAGCATCCATACATAAACATTTTAAGCTGTATGCACACTGTTATGTAACTAAACATTCTTACACTAAATATAAATCTTATTCTATTAGAACTCTTTGAAAAGTGGAGTTCATAGGCTCTAAACATAATTAGCAATTTAAAATTTATTAATTTTTATTAAACTTAAGTCAATCACAGTCTTTTCTGTTTATATTGTAGTCTCGTCCCCTGCTTCCAATCTCGTCTTAATGGATTGTAATTTTGGGTCTGCTTGTTGGTGGATGCTCAGGTTTTCCAATAATGAGGCTAGATCGGCTCTGGTACTAAGAATATGGTATATCTTGAGGACACTTTCTTTCTCCCCCTCGAATGTTTGCTTATCTATGTCGATTCGTGACAACACGTCCGCAACGACATTCTTCTTTCCTGGGATGTACTCCCACTTAAGATTATACTCTTGTAGTAACAGTATACACCGGGTCAACCTTCCGTGACTGAGTTTGCATCTCCTCAAGAACGATATGGACTTATGGTCTGTCCAGACGGTAACGGGGTAACCAAGGATGTAGGTGCGGAACTTGCCACACGCGAACACTACACTTAACAGCTCTTTCTCAGTGACGTGGTAGTTCTTTTCGCACTGGTTTAACGCTCTACTTGCGAAGCAAATCACGTGATGTTCGCCCTCCTCATCCTCTTGATACAATGTTGTGCCGAGGCTAATGTCGCTGTCATTGCAATTCAGGAAGAACGGTTTACTGAAATCCGGATGGCGAAGTATTATTGGTTCAAGTAATTTTTCCTTTATCAGCTTTAAGGTCTCATTCTGCTCTATACCCCATATCCATTTATTCTTGGATGACAGTTGCGGCTGAAATCTGGCGGTCAATTCAGAATACTTTTCCTGGAACTTGCGATAGTAATTACAGAGTCCCAGGAATGACTGTAATTGCTTTCGATTCTTTGGTGTTGGAAATTTCTGAATCGCTTCTACTTTTTCAGCCGACGGTGAGATTCCTTGGTCGTTCAATATAAAGCCCAAGAACTGAATTTCCTTGGCTATGAACTGAGATTTTTCTAGCTTTAGCGTGATGTTATTCGCAGCCAATTTCTTTAGCACATGTTCCACATGGTAGCAGTGTTCCTCCCAAGTTTCTGAGGACACTAGCAAATTATCTACGTACACGGTGGTGAATTGTAGTGCTTCCTGGCCAAGTATCTGGTCCATGCAGTGTACAAAGACTGCGACCGAATTCACTAGTCCGAAGGGCAATCTCTTAAACTGGTAGTTCTGCCCTTCGAATATGAAGGCCAGATACTGGCGACTCTGTGGATGCAATTCCACTTGCCAGTAGCCGCACACCGTGTCCCAGGTACTAAAGTACTTGGTACCGTGGAACCGTTTTAAAATCTCTTAAATCTCACCGGGCAAAGTCCTGTCATTAATAATCATTTTATTAATTTCCCGCGCATCTAGGCATAAACGGACTTGTCCGTTTTTCTTAGGAATAGCCACGATAGGACTGGTGTATGGGGATTGGCTACTCTCTATTATGTGACGGTTAATCATCTTAGTTATTTCAGCTCTTACTGCTTCCTTTCGTGATTGCGCGATGGGGTATGACTTCCGGTTAAAGTCCACTGTGTCTCTAAATTGTAGAGTACACTGGAAGTTTTTTACTTTACCGGGCTCGTCAGAAAATACTGATCTGTACTGTTCGTAAATATTTATTAACTTGTCAGCTTGGTGTTTTTGCAACCTTTCCCCTGTTATACCGCTCCGGAAATCCCCGATTTCCTGGATCTTTTGGGACCATAAGTCCTCATTAGCGTTATCGTCCATCATTCGTTCAATCATAGGAGTTTGATTTATATAATTGATTTTACGAATCTGTTGGTGGATATTATTGGGAATTACTTGGTCGCTACCAACCAAGTCAGTCGTCCATGTTTGTCCGTTAGTAAACAGTGACAATTTCTCCGTTCGTAAATCAATTATGGCGGAGTTCCGCCTGAGCACATCGCACCCTACCAATATGTTAAATGGCAGCCCGCTTGCCACTAAGAATTCCATTTCAATAGCTATACCACAGCTCATCACATTGGCGGAGACTTGTCTTCTTATTGTTTTATTTTGGCGGCCGGTTGCACCTAACAAAATAATATTATTTAACGGCAATGTCGGTAATGTTCGTCCGCATTCTCTTTGTATTCTCTCCAACTCTGTAGTACTAATTATGGAGACGTTGGAACCAGTATCGATCATTAAATTGGCGGGGATTCCTTCTACCTCCGCATTGACGTGTATTATTTCGTTATTTATGTTATTGTTGGGACTAGTATCGTCCTCCTCCAATAATTCGTGTCGGAGGTCTTTTAGATAATTACAACCAATTATGGTGATACGATTTGTTTCAGTTGCATTTGGCAACACATTTATATACCCAGGATTTAGGAGCAGCAACGGGTCTCGGTGATTTATTACTGCCTCCTCCCGTTTAAATGTTCGACATCATTGTTATTATGTGTCGCACTGGTTGATGCATCATTCGGGAGACCTAGAGTGGGTCCCTGCCGCTCTGTTCGATGATCTAACGGTTGTTCGCGGTTTGTCAGCCGTTCTGTGTTATCTAGGCTGGTACTCCGTCTAGCAAGATTGTACCTTGGTTCGTCACGTTCTCGGCTCCTTCGCCTATCTTCATATTCGTGATAGCTGTTGCGTCTCTGGTGGTAGTACCTACGTTGGCGTCTTCCGCTCGGATGAAATTCGCTCTCGGTCGAGAAAACCTATTATTATTAGTGTTACTATTTTGTGGATTGCCACGACTATTATTATAATAACGATCATTGTTATTATAATTGGGGTTTCTCTGACTATTGGGGTTTGGGCAGTATGGGTGTCTGTTACCCTGATAACCATTATTGGTTCGATTATTATTTGAATTATTTTGAACCTGGTTATTATTATTATTACTGTTGTTATTGTTGTTACTCGGTGGATTGGCTCGGTTTCCCTGGTATCCAGTGTTGTTGTTGTTTGTACCGTTGTTGGTATTTGGATAGTTTCTAGGTTCTGGCCGATCATTCCTTCTCCGGCTTTGTCGGTAGTAGACCCTACTCCTCATTTTCATAGTTTTCGAGGAGTTCTGTCATGGCCTGTATAGTCTTAATTTGGCTGCCTCTCCTCGCTCGAATCACCTCCTCATCATAATGATACGACAACTTGTTTATTAGGCATTCTTCAGGTATGGCTGGTTCCAAATGCTTGGCCATACATACTTTGCCGAGGAAGTACGCCGTCATTGAGCTACCCACTTGTGGTTTATAATGGCCGTGACAGATGTTGTCACGGATTAAATTTTGGGTAGTCTCAGACAAATATTTCGCCTTGAAGAGGCTTTTAAACTGCTGGTAATCTTCTATTTCACTGCGGTTGGCCATCCACCAATGATCGTTCATTTCTCGGAAGGACTCGTCTAATAATTCTCGGTCATTGACCCATCTGTTGCCCCATGTTTGTCCATGTATTCCTCGATTCGGGCCAAGAACTCCATGGGCTTTCGTTTATATTGGCGGAAGTTCAACCATACTCTATGCTCGTTCATGGGGAAATTAGTGAAGCTAGTCGGCCGGTTTCGGATTACCTCCATCTCTTCCTGGCTCTGCCGCACTTGTCTGGTGATATTTGTCATTACCGCTTCCATCCCGTCGCACCTTTCTGTGACTTGGGTTCGCACCTTATTTATTTCCTCCTGTGTTTCTTTTCGGTTTTCATCCAACTTCGTCTTCTGATGTTCTTTGATCTGGGTAATTTCCGTACTTATTACCTCCCTGACTTCCTGTACTTCACACTCAGTTTGACGACATCTTTCGTCCACTTCCCTGATCTGTTGGTTTACTATTACTGCCTCTTGTTCCAATTTTTTGATTACGGATCTTTTATTGTCGTTGATTTTCCTATTCAACTCTTCCTTCGCCAACTCTATTCTCTCGTCCATCTTGTTCATGTTTTCCTGGTTGACTTCCCTTAATTCTTCCCTTAACCGTTGATTACTCTCATCCATTTTCTCCTCCATCTTCTTATTGCTTTCATCCATCCTTTGATTAATTTTATCTATTTTCTGACTCAAGGATCGATTGTCCTCTTTCATTTCCTTGCTGGTTTCCTCCATCTTCTCTTCCATCTTCTTGCTGGTTTCCTCAATTCTCTTATTGGTGTCTTCAATTTTGTCAATCAATTCTTCCTTGGTTGATTTGAATTCTTCCTTGGTTGATTTGAATTCTTCCTTGGTTGATTTGAATTCTTCTTTCAAAGACTGGTTGTCCTCCTTCAGATCTTCCATCTTCTTATTCAAGGATTGGTTGTCCTTTTTCCTTTCCTTGTTGTTTTCCTCCATCTTCTCTTCCAAATTCTTACTGGTTTCCTCGATTCTCTTACCCAATTCTTCTTTTGTGGATTGGTTGTCCTTCTTCAAATCTTGACTCAATTTCTTACTATTTTCTTCCATCTTCTCTTCCAAATTCTTGCTGGTTGATTTGTTATCCTCTCTCATTTGCATGATCATTTCCATTAATTTGTCCATTTTACTATTTTCGGTGGCCTTAGACTTTTCTATTTCCTTGTCTGGGACATTACATTAATGTCCCCTGTCTGCGTTGGTATTTCAGGTTGTTCCTCTGGTGGTGCCGGTTGTTTATGTTCCACCGGGGTTACCAATACTTCTATATTTTCTACAGGTGTTGCCTCCTTGTCCCCCATATCGACTTCCTTTTCGGCCTCTGCCGCCCTTTTCTTCGAAGTCGCTCGTCGTTGCATTTTGCCTCCTTCTCGACGGTATAACCGCTGCCAAGCTTAATTAATTAAGCCCTCTAGTTGGACGCCAATTTGTAACTAATTGCGTTTCCAGACGCTGTTACAAATAAATAATTCTTTGTGTTGTACAAAGAAAAAAAAAATTTTTTAATTTAAAAAAAATTTTTTCAAAAAAAAAATGTTATGTTTGTTTATAGGTCTAATAATTTATAAATAATTCTTGTTCTGTTGTTTCGTTAAAATTTTAAAATTCGGTGAGTTGATTTGGCTAATATATGCACTTCTGGGTGACCTTAAATGAATCTGGAGTTAATCAGATTGTCTTCCTACAATAATCGATTTGCGATTTTCTGCTCTGCTCCAATATATCACTTTCTTTTAATATTTGTCGTCTCCCAGTAAGTCCTGTAGTTAACTCAAACTCTTATTTTAATATGTGAAATAATTCCAAATCCAGATAGTTGAATTAATTTAATTTATTGACAATATTTCTAAAAGATCGATTTAAAATCGAATTGTTTAAATGTTCGACTCTTTCACAGGGCTTGGTCGATTTTATAATTACAGGTTATTTTATATAAATGTTAGAATGGTTCTTTTAGCGATTATAATTATATAGTCTGAGAAGGGAGCAAGTATAGAAAGTATAACATGTACAAATAATTCTTAATAATTAGTAAATGACAAATGGATAATAATATATAATGTTTATAAGATTTAATAATTCAGACCAATGTCGTCAGTGATGAAGCTCAGCTGGCAAACACTTTGCATGACGGGAGCTAAAAATGGCGGCACGTCTTGTAGTTGAAGAAAATCCAGAAACGATGGTTATAAATTCTGTTAATAAAAACGCCTTCACTACCGTTTTATTGTCTCCGTATTATTGTATATTGTCTATTATGTGGTTAAAGGTGTCCTGAAGAAGTGTTCTGTGTTCACTGGCGTTAATAGTCTGGTGTTAGGTGTGTTCAAATGTATAGCATATATGGTGAAAAATGTTAAAGTTCTGTGTAGAGTGAATTATCAATGTGGTATAGTTTTATTGGTTGAGTTCACTTATATTTTGATAGGTATTGTTCGTTTTCACTTTTTGTGTTGGTGTAGTTCACTGATTTTATGTTTAAAGTAAATAATTCGTTAACTCTCGTTTTCAATTCATAACCTTATGCGCCATTACTCAGTACGTTATACAGATTCTTAACGCGATCGAGTATCAACCGTTCACGTTGAATGTTAGTAAAGAACTGTTTTACTTCCTTCGTCTCAGGAAATATCTTGCCAAGTTAATATGAAAAAAGTATTGTTTAAATATATTTCACTTCCTATTTATGTAAATATAAAATACATTATATACAGAATATTTTTAGTTTATAGATTGCTTTAGTGAACTATTAACAACATAATTGGTTTCTTTACCTCATTCTGTTTAATTTGATATGTCATAGTCCATATTTATTAAGTTTTTTGTTAAAATTGCCATATTTCTGGCTTTTTGGAAATATAGGCCCAAAAATCTGCTTCCTGTTCTTGTCCAAAATAATAGCCATGTTTGGTGTTATAAATATGATTATAATAACTTCTAGATTGATAAAATCCCTACCCTTCCTTAATTTCTTATAAGTTTGTCAATTTATCTGGCTTTTAGTCATAATTCATGAATTTACTATTCCTCCTCTGAAATAGTTAGTTATTACATTTTGAAAATTTTTAATAATTTAATACATCTTTTTATATTACTCTTTTAAAGTATAGGATCAGTTATGGTAGTTGGTTATCGATCCACCTTACATAAATCTTATTAGTTTACATGGTTCATCAGACTTATTTACTCAATTATATTAATTTTTGGGAATTCATTATTTGGCGTAGATCTTAGTATCTTACCTATATTGTTTTTTCAATTAAAGTTATTTCTACACCTCCTCTGACTTTTTAAAGTTAACATAACATTAAATAAAATTGCTTACATAACTATTGATACCTGTAGCATACTATTCATGCTACTAATACAAAAAATAATATTGAACATTAACTAGCAGTCTCCAAAGTTAGACATGTTAGTTTGAATTATTTTTAACATACATAATAAACATTTTATCAACTGGTACAGCATCCATACATAAACATTTTAAGCTGTATGCACACTGTTATGTAACTAAACATTCTTACACTAAATATAAATCTTATTCTATTAGAACGCTTTGAAAAGTGGAGTTCATAGGCTCTAAACATAATTAGCAATTTAAAACTTATTAATTTTTATTAAACTTAAGTCAATCACAGTCTTTTCTGTTTATATTGTAGTCTCGTCCCCTGCTTCCAATCTCGTCTTAATGGATTGTAATTTTGGGTCTGCTTGTTGGTGGATGCTCAGGTTTTCCAATAATGAGGCTAGATCGGCTCTGGTACTAAGAATATGGTATATCTTGAGGACACTCTCTTTCTCCCCCTCGAATGTTTGCTTATCTATGTCGATTCGTGACAACACGTCCGCAACGACATTCTTCTTTCCTGGGATGTACTCCCACTTAAGATTATACTCTTGTAGTAACAGTATACACCGGGTCAACCTTCCGTGACTGAGTTTGCATCTCCTCAAGAACGATATGGACTTATGGTCTGTCCAGACGGTAACGGGGTAACCAAGGATGTAGGTGCGGAACTTGCCACACGCGAACACTACACTTAACAGCTCTTTCTCAGTGACGTGGTAGTTCTTTTCGCACTGGTTTAACGCTCTACTTGCGAAGCAAATCACGTGATGTTCGCCCTCCTCATCCTCTTGATACAATGTTGTGCCGAGGCTAATGTCGCTGTCATTGCAATTCAGGAAGAACGGTTTACTGAAATCCGGATGGCGAAGTATTATTGGTTCAAGTAATTTTTCCTTTATCAGCTTTAAGGTCTCATTCTGCTCTATACCCCATATCCATTTATTCTTGGATGACAGTTGCGGCTGAAATCTGGCGGTCAATTCAGAATACTTTTCCTGGAACTTGCGATAGTAATTACAGAGTCCCAGGAATGACTGTAATTGCTTTCGATTCTTTGGTGTTGGAAATTTCTGAATCGCTTCTACTTTTTCAGCCGACGGTGAGATTCCTTGGTCGTTCAATATAAAGCCCAAGAACTGAATTTCCTTGGCTATGAACTGAGATTTTTCTAGCTTTAGCGTGATGTTATTCGCAGCCAATTTCTTTAGCACATGTTCCACATGGTAGCAGTGTTCCTCCCAAGTTTCTGAGGACACTAGCAAATTATCTACGTACACGGTGGTGAATTGTAGTGCTTCCTGGCCAAGTATCTGGTCCATGCAGTGTACAAAGACTGCGACCGAATTCACTAGTCCGAAGGGCAATCTCTTAAACTGGTAGTTCTGCCCTTCGAATATGAAGGCCAGATACTGGCGACTCTGTGGATGCAATTCCACTTGCCAGTAGCCGCACACCGTGTCCCAGGTACTAAAGTACTTGGTACCGTGGAACCGTTTTAAAATCTCTTAAATCTCACCGGGCAAAGTCCTGTCATTAATAATCATTTTATTAATTTCCCGCGCATCTAGGCATAAACGGACTTGTCCGTTTTTCTTAGGAATAGCCACGATAGGACTGGTGTATGGGGATTGGCTACTCTCTATTATGTGACGGTTAATCATCTTAGTTATTTCAGCTCTTACTGCTTCCTTTCGTGATTGCGCGATGGGGTATGACTTCCGGTTAAAGTCCACTGTGTCTCTAAATTGTAGAGTACACTGGAAGTTTTTTACTTTACCGGGCTCGTCAGAAAATACTGATCTGTACTGTTCGTAAATATTTATTAACTTGTCAGCTTGGTGTTTTTGCAACCTTTCCCCTGTTATACCGCTCCGGAAATCCCCGATTTCCTGGATCTTTTGGGACCATAAGTCCTCATTAGCGTTATCGTCCATCATTCGCTCAATCATAGGAGTTTGATTTATATAATTGATTTTACGAATCTGTTGGTGGATATTATTGGGAATTACTTGGTCGCTACCAACCAAGTCAGTCGTCCATGTTTGTCCGTTAGTAAACAGTGACAATTTCTCCGTTCGTAAATCAATTATGGCGGAGTTCCGCCTGAGCACATCGCACCCTACCAATATGTTAAATGGCAGCCCGCTTGCCACTAAGAATTCCATTTCAATAGCTATACCACAGCTCATCACATTGGCGGAGACTTGTCTTCTTATTGTTTTATTTTGGCGGCCGGTTGCACCTAACAAAATAATATTATTTAACGGCAATGTCGGTAATGTTCGTCCGCATTCTCTTTGTATTCTCTCCAACTCTGTAGTACTAATTATGGAGACGTTGGAACCAGTATCGATCATTAAATTGGCGGGGATTCCTTCTACCTCCGCATTGACGTGTATTATTTCGTTATTTATGTTATTGTTGGGACTAGTATCGTCCTCCTCCAATAATTCGTGTCGGAGGTCTTTTAGATAATTACAACCAATTATGGTGATACGATTTGTTTCAGTTGCATTTGGCAACACATTTATATACCCAGGATTTAGGAGCAGCAACGGGTCTCGGTGATTTATTACTGCCTCCTCCCGTTTAAATGTTCGACATCATTGTTATTATGTGTCGCACTGGTTGATGCATCATTCGGGAGACCTAGAGTGGGTCCCTGCCGCTCTGTTCGATGATCTAACGGTTGTTCGCGGTTTGTCAGCCGTTCTGTGTTATCTAGGCTGGTACTCCGTCTAGCAAGATTGTACCTTGGTTCGTCACGTTCTCGGCTCCTTCGCCTATCTTCATATTCGTGATAGCTGTTGCGTCTCTGGTGGTAGTACCTACGTTGGCGTCTTCCGCTCGGATGAAATTCGCTCTCGGTCGAGAAAACCTATTATTATTAGTGTTACTATTTTGTGGATTGCCACGACTATTATTATAATAACGATCATTGTTATTATAATTGGGGTTTCTCTGACTATTGGGGTTTGGGCAGTATGGGTGTCTGTTACCCTGATAACCATTATTGGTTCGATTATTATTTGAATTATTTTGAACCTGGTTATTATTATTATTACTGTTGTTATTGTTGTTACTCGGTGGATTGGCTCGGTTTCCCTGGTATCCAGTGTTGTTGTTGTTTGTACCGTTGTTGGTATTTGGATAGTTTCTAGGTTCTGGCCGATCATTCCTTCTCCGGCTTTGTCGGTAGTAGACCCTACTCCTCATTTTCATAGTTTTCGAGGAGTTCTGTCATGGCCTGTATAGTCTTAATTTGGCTGCCTCTCCTCGCTCGAATCACCTCCTCATCATAATGATACGACAACTTGTTTATTAGGCATTCTTCAGGTATGGCTGGTTCCAAATGCTTGGCCATACATACTTTGCCGAGGAAGTACGCCGTCATTGAGCTACCCACTTGTGGTTTATAATGGCCGTGACAGATGTTGTCACGGATTAAATTTTGGGTAGTCTCAGACAAATATTTCGCCTTGAAGAGGCTTTTAAACTGCTGGTAATCTTCTATTTCACTGCGGTTGGCCATCCACCAATGATCGTTCATTTCTCGGAAGGACTCGTCTAATAATTCTCGGTCATTGACCCATCTGTTGCCCCATGTTTGTCCATGTATTCCTCGATTCGGGCCAAGAACTCCATGGGCTTTCGTTTATATTGGCGGAAGTTCAACCATACTCTATGCTCGTTCATGGGGAAATTAGTGAAGCTAGTCGGCCGGTTTCGGATTACCTCCATCTCTTCCTGGCTCTGCCGCACTTGTCTGGTGATATTTGTCATTACCGCTTCCATCCCGTCGCACCTTTCTGTGACTTGGGTTCGCACCTTATTTATTTCCTCCTGTGTTTCTTTTCGGTTTTCATCCAACTTCGTCTTCTGATGTTCTTTGATCTGGGTAATTTCCGTACTTATTACCTCCCTGACTTCCTGTACTTCACACTCAGTTTGACGACATCTTTCGTCCACTTCCCTGATCTGTTGGTTTACTATTACTGCCTCTTGTTCCAATTTTTTGATTACGGATCTTTTATTGTCGTTGATTTTCCTATTCAACTCTTCCTTCGCCAACTCTATTCTCTCGTCCATCTTGTTCATGTTTTCCTGGTTGACTTCCCTTAATTCTTCCCTTAACCGTTGATTACTCTCATCCATTTTCTCCTCCATCTTCTTATTGCTTTCATCCATCCTTTGATTAATTTTATCTATTTTCTGACTCAAGGATCGATTGTCCTCTTTCATTTCCTTGCTGGTTTCCTCCATCTTCTCTTCCATCTTCTTGCTGGTTTCCTCAATTCTCTTATTGGTGTCTTCAATTTTGTCAATCAATTCTTCCTTGGTTGATTTGAATTCTTCCTTGGTTGATTTGAATTCTTCTTTCAAAGACTGGTTGTCCTCCTTCAGATCTTCCATCTTCTTATTCAAGGATTGGTTGTCCTTTTTCCTTTCCTTGTTGTTTTCCTCCATCTTCTCTTCCAAATTCTTACTGGTTTCCTCGATTCTCTTACTCAATTCTTCTTTTGTGGATTGGTTGTCCTTCTTCAAATCTTGACTCAATTTCTTACTATTTTCTTCCATCTTCTCTTCCAAATTCTTGCTGGTTGATTTGTTATCCTCTCTCATTTGCATGATCATTTCCATTAATTTGTCCATTTTACTATTTTCGGTGGCCTTAGACTTTTCTATTTCCTTGTCTGGGACATTACATTAATGTCCCCTGTCTGCGTTGGTATTTCAGGTTGTTCCTCTGGTGGTGCCGGTTGTTTATGTTCCACCGGGGTTACCAATACTTCTATATTTTCTACAGGTGTTGCCTCCTTGTCCCCCATATCGACTTCCTTTTCGGCCTCTGCCGCCCTTTTCTTCGAAGTCGCTCGTCGTTGCATTTTGCCTCCTTCTCGACGGTATAACCGCTGCCAAGCTTAATTAATTAAGCCCTCTAGTTGGACGCCAATTTGTAACTAATTGCGTTTCCAGACGCTGTTACAAATAAATAATTCTTTGTGTTGTACAAAGAAAAAAAAAATTTTTAATTTAAAAAAAATTTTTTCAAAAAAAAAATGTTATGTTTGTTTATAGGTCTAATAATTTATAAATAATTCTTGTTCTGTTGTTTCGTTAAAATTTTAAAATTCGGTGAGTTGATTTGGCTAATATATGCACTTCTGGGTGACCTTAAATGAATCTGGAGTTAATCAGATTGTCTTCCTACAATAATCGATTTGCGATTTTCTGCTCTGCTCCAATATATCACTTTCTTTTAATATTTGTCGTCTCCCAGTAAGTCCTGTAGTTAACTCAAACTCTTATTTTAATATGTGAAATAATTCCAAATCCAGATAGTTGAATTAATTTAATTTATTGACAATATTTCTAAAAGATCGATTTAAAATCGATATTGTTTAAATGTTCGACTCTTTCACAGGGCTTGGTCGATTTTATAATTACAGGTTATTTTATATAAATGTTAGAATGGTTCTTTTAGCGATTATAATTATATAGTCTGAGAAGGGAGCAAGTATAGAAAGTATAACATGTACAAATAATTCTTAATAATTAGTAAATGGCAAATGGATAATAATATATAATGTTTATAAGATTTAATAATTCAGACCAATGTCGTCAGTGATGAAGCTCAGCTGGCAAACACTTTGCATGACGGGAGCTAAAAATGGCGGCACGTCTTGTAGTTGAAGAAAATCCAGAAACGATGGTTATAAATTCTGTTAATAAAAACGCCTTCACTACCGTTTTATTGTCTCCGTATTATTGTATATTGTCTATTATGTGGTTAAAGGTGTCCTGAAGAAGTGTTCTGTGTTCACTGGCGTTAATAGTCTGGTGTTAGGTGTGTTCAAATGTATAGCATATATGGTGAAAAATGTTAAAGTTCTGTGTAGAGTGAATTATCAATGTGGTATAGTTTTATTGGTTGAGTTCACTTATATTTTGATAGGTATTGTTCGTTTTCACTTTTTGTGTTGGTGTAGTTCACTGATTTTATGTTTAAAGTAAATAATTCGTTAACTCTCGTTTTCAATTCATAACCTTATGCACCATTACTCAGTACGTTATACAGATTCTTAACGCGATCGAGTATCAACCGTTCACGTTGAATGTTAGTAAAGAACTGTTTTACTTCCTTCTTCTCAGAAAATATCTTGCCAAGTTAATATGAAAAAAGTATTGTTTAAATATATTTCACTTCCTATTTATGTAAATATAAAATACATTATATACAGAATATTTTTAATTTATAGATTGCTTTAGTGAACTAATAACAACATAATTGGTTTCTTTACCTCATTCTGTTTAATTTGATATGTCATAGTCCATATTTATTAAGTTTTTTTGTTAAAATTGCCATATTTCTGGCTTTTTGGAAATATAGGCCCAAAAATCTGCTTCCTGTTCTTGTTCAAAATAATAGCTATGTTTGGTGTTATAAATATGATTATAATAACTTCTAGATTGATATAAATCCCTACCCTTCCTTAATTTCTTATAAGTTTGTCAATTTATCTGGCTTTTAGTCATAATTCATGAATTTACTATTCCTCCTCTGAAATAGTTAGTTATTACATTTTGAAAATTTTTAATAATTTAATACATCTTTTTATATTACTCTTTTAAAGTATAGGATATATTTAAATACTTAAAGTAGTTGGTTATCGATCCACCTTACATAAATCTTATTAGTTTACGTGGTTCATCAGACTTATTTACTCAATTATATTAATTTTTGGGAATTCATTATTTGGCCTAGATCTTAGTATCTTACCTATATTGTTTTTTCAAATAAAGTTATTTCTACACCTCCTCTGACTTTTTAAAGTTAACATAACATTAAATAAAATTACTTACATAACTATTGATACCTGTAGCATATTATTCATGCTACTAATACAAAAAATAATATTGAACATTAACTAGCAGTCTCCAAAGTTTGACATGTTAGTTTGAATTATTTTTAACATACATAATAAACATTTTATCAACTGGTACAGCATCCATACATAAACATTTTAAGTTATATGCACACTGTTATGTAACTAAACATTCTTACACTAAATGTAAATCTTATTCTATTAGAACTCTTTGAAAAGTGGAGTTCGTAGGCTCTAAACATAATTAGCAATTTAAAATTTATTAATTTTTATTAAACTTAAGTCAATCACAGTCCTTTCTGTTTATATTGTATTTTAAATTAATCCCTTGTTTGTGTAATTATTCCCCCACATACTCTCTTTATCCTTTGCATTTCTATGAATGTTTTTAGATAAAAAGTGACCTCTTTTATGAAACATTAGAAATATTTTTCACTTCAATATTTCATCACTTGTTAATTCTGTGATTATATAAAATATAAATGTTATTTAATAGCACCTTGTTTAAGTAATAGTTACACATTAACTTGAAGTTTATTATATTTAAAATCACTTACACTGGTACACATACGCTGTTGGTTCTGACTTATATTTGAGTTTTACTATATTCTCAGACCAAACCTTTAGTCATAATGGACAGTGAAGATTTGTTTATTTTTACTATATAATAACTTTAGTTGGTGCAATTCTTACACACTACTAAATACTTTTGTCTATAATTAATTTACAATTTTATGAGGTTTTGGGGTGTTATACTTTCTTTGGTGGTATTCACATTTGGTTTGGGGTTCATTGTCGTTAATAATAATAGGTTTATTAATGGGTATTTCTTGTAGTTCTTCCATCCTATATCTTCTTTTCTTCTCTTCTTCCTTCTTGGGGTTTCCAAGGTACCTGGTTTTATTTTGTCCATTGGTTGGTTCGGGGTATCTTCTTTATCACCTGCTCCTAAACTTCCTCTTCCTTCTTGGGTTCGGGATATTTTCTTTATCACCTGCTCCTAAACTTCCTCTTCCTTCTTGGGTTCGGGGTATCTTCTTTATCACCTGCTCCTAAACTTCCTGGGAAATCTCCTGATTTTTTTATGAGTTTCTTTTAATTTATTTTCTTGAGTTTTAGTGTGGCATTTTTATTATTTAATTACTTTTTCCCTTTTATAGTGGTGTTTTTCTTTGAAGTTTAAATTATTTTCATTTGAAATTCTTTGAGCTATATGTAATTTAATTGTTTTTATGATCTTAATGGAATTAATTTTTAGTGGATTATCTGTCATGCTACTATATATATATATATATATATATATATATATATATATTTATATATATATATATATAAATCGGTTCATAACATTATCCTACATCTTCCGATCACTAGTCTCCATTGGTCTCGATCTAACCATGATTCTTCTTCCAATTCCCGGTCTCTCATTGCCTGGTTGATGCCTTCTCTCCAACTCAACCTAGGTCTTCCTCTTCGCCTACAAACGAATGGTGTCCATCTCAAAACTTGCTTGGGGAGTCGATTATCCGGCATTCTTTGTACATGCTCAAACCATCTTAGCTGTTTTGTTTTTATATCGTCGACAATAGAGTACTGTACCCCCATTATCTCCTGGATTCTGACGTTTCTTACTTTTTCCAGTTTTGACCTCCCTGCCACTCTTTGCCAATAATCCATTTCAGTAGCTTCCAACAACTTTTCTGTAATTAGTAGTAGTCCTTTTTTTATTTATCTGGTCTTCTAAACTGTATTAGTTCATAGGAATTTCTTAATGCAAAAGTGTGTGCAAACCCAGATGCTCTGGACCAGCTATTCCATTTAAATTTTTTGAATGTGTTTTGGGGCTCTGCAACTCCATTTAATATTTTTAACCTGAATGTCTACTTGACAGTCCTTTTCTATAAACACTACCCTCTTTTAAAAACAATTTAATTGATACAGTTAAACTTGCCTGTAGTACTGAAAAAATAAAACACAAAAATATACGGGTGACTAAAAACAAGTTAGGAAAATAGCACAAAATCAATGTAAAAAAACATCTAAATTGACAGCTAAGTTTGATAACATATCTGTACAATGTAAGAGGGTTAGTATAATGCAAACCACCTACTCACTCCCACCATAATAATACCAGGGATTCTTTATTCATGGGTGTTTCTATACCCAGTGTTTAAATATTCCATTCATCCTTTATATGAACTATTTAAATGCCTCAAGAATTTGATTTCTTTACACTGTTGACACAGGCCTCGTTATTTGCCTGTCGTTACTATTTTTCTTGCACATCCCTGAATGGTCAACTGTGTTCTCTAGGTACAAATAGCACAGATTGGGAACCACTGCCAACACATCAAACTATGACATAGGTGAGCCGATATCACTAACTACAGGTTTATTAATATAACACAACAGATATACATTATAATTCTCACACTACACAATACTAACTCATTACAGTCCAATATGCATTTATTATATAGTTTTATTTAATTGTTATTTGGAGTGTTAGTGGTCTCAAATATTTCTACTAGTAATTTTATACAAAACACTATGTTGTCTTTGGTATTGACGAGCGCTTTCGGCAGTCAAGCCATCTTCAGGTCATTTACCAACAGAGAAATATGAAACCGTTCACTTCTTATATACCGTTTTACCGGACTTATCTAGCCCCGCCCCCTGACAAAGTAACGTCTTACTTAGCTCCACCCATAGTGGGTTGTCTTACATTACCAGTTTTGTAGCCATTAAAATTTACGTTAACTTACTCTTTTTTGTTGTCTAATAAGTTGCTAAGTATTTCTTCATTTTCAAATGTGGTTTTTATATTCATTAGTCGTTTTTCATCTTTATTTCTTATTTTTCATATTTCCACTTCTTCCTTTAATTTCCTTTCTCTTTCTTTACTCATCACTTTTATTATCTTATAATTTATGACTGGGTCTATGAATTTATGTCCTTCTTCTATAAATGCCTAGCATATAATGAATTCGTCGTTAACTCTCCTTCACCCCTCCTATGTTCTTTAAATAGGTGGAGCTAAGTAAGACGTTACTTCGTCAGGGGGCGGGGCTAGATAGGTCCGGTAAAACGGTATATAATAAGTGAACAGATTCATATTTCTCTGTTGGTAAATGACCTGAAGATGGCTTGACTGCCAAAATATGATTATACTAATAAATTTCAAAGTAGGGGGAAGAAATTAATAAAAAATTCCACTATGTTTAAGAATAAAATAAAACTAACAGAATCAAATCCGGAAGCGCCTAAATTTAAATGTCAGAAAAAATTGCACAAAGAAAACCACCCAGTTAGGCCAATAATATGGTTTATTGGAGCACCAGCATATAAGTTACCAAAAAGAATGTAGTAAGATACTAAAAGTATATTATGACTTCGAGAAAAAACATAGAATAGAAAATAACAAAAAGTTGATAGAAACACTGAAAGAAGAAGTACAAGTAAAAGAAAGTTCTAGGTTAATATCGCTTGATGTAGTAGATATGTTTACAAACATCCCGGTTGAAAAAACGTTAAAACTAATTGAAAAGAACAAATTGAAAGGATACGAAAAGAAAGAAGAATTAATAAAAGTAATACAAGAGTGTTTGAAGCAAAATTACTTCAGGTTTAATAATAAGTTTTATATTCAGAAGAAGGGACTTCCAATGGATTCATCAATGTCACCGATAATGGCAGAAATTTACATGAATTACTTTGAAAATAAAATAATGTCAACAATGAAAAATAAAGACAAAATTAAGAAATGGATGAGGTATGTAGACGATATCTTGTTAATATGGGAGGGCGATGATGAAGAATTAAAGGTATTTTTTGAAGAGGTTAACAAATTAGAAGAAAGTATAATATTTAAAGTGGAAGTAGGAAACAATGAAATAAATTTCCTAGATTTAAACATAAGAATAACAAAAGAAAAGAAAAGAAAATTTGACATTTATAGGAAAAGCACATGTACGGATGTTATAATACCAAATGATTCATACCACCCAATACAGTATAAAATGGCAGCGATAAATAATTTCTGTCACAGAATAAACAGTTGTATAGAAGATGAGGAAAACAGAAAGAAAGAAATAGAAAGAATAAAAATAATTGTAAAAAACAAGTATAATATGAATGTAGTAGATAAAATATTTAATGATATAAAACGAAGAGAAGAAACAAAAAATGAGAATAGTAAAGAAAAGAAGGAGTATAAGGGATCCATATCTTATATAGGTTATAACTAGAGACCGGATTATATGCAACATAAAAAAGGCTGAAATATGCATGCAAATATGCATGGAAAATGCTTAAAATATGCAAGTAAAGTGTGAAAATATGCAAAAATATGCAACAATTTTACATCAACAATCTTTATTTTTTAACAATCTTTGTGTTTATAAATGTTTACAATCATGTACTTCTCTAAATTTTCAACAGTCTTTATTTTTAACAATCTTTGTTTTTATAAATGTTCACAATCAGGTATTTTTCTAAATTTTCTGTTGTAAGGTTGTGCCTTCTATTGTGCCGAACTGGCTTCAGCAACGTATTAGATTATTAGTATTTTAAAAACGAGCGCCGCTGACGTCACGCACTGCCACTCTGTTAAGATTGTTTGTTGCCGGTCAGTTATACACACAAAAGGTTGTGTGGCTACGCAATACTGCTGGCACTGCCGGCCAGCTGTGTGTCTGTACATTCCTGTTTGGAGGTTACTTGGCTGGAGCGAAACGTTGATTCGCTCTCATTTCTGTTTCATCCTCCAAGCTGTTCATCTGGTCTCGGCTGGCGGCGAACTTCTAACCAGGACTTCCGTACCTATCACTATGATAGGCTAGATAAAGCGTGCTCCAGGTACGTGCAAGTCTGTGGGTTCTGAAAATATTCTAACCCCAAATATATTTTGCGTTTCAGCTTTCATTATGAGTTATGCCTGTGTGTGTGTGCGTATAGAGCAGTTTTTTAATCTGGCCGTTAACGCTGTTACAAAATCAAATTAAATTATATTTAATTAAATTATGAATGTGAGAGTCGTGGGTCAAGTTAATTTCAATAGAGAATATGTTAATGTATCTTGCACTCAGCTGTTTTGATGTAATTAATAACAACGATAGACACAGCAAATCAATTTGAATATCTCAATGAAACATTTAAGAAAGTAATGGCTAGACGAGCTTAGTACTGTTTAATCTGAATTAGTGGCGATGTGTGTATGCGCTGTAGCTACTTAAAGTTAGTGTTGGTATTTAATGTGGACGGCCGAAGTGGCGTGATTTTCTTTATGACACCTCCTACAAGTATTGTATGTCCAGGTGCTCGACCAAGGACGAGATGGGTGTCAGGGGCGAACGAACATCTGTTCCCCCTAATAGCAGAGACGATCTTTAGCCACAATGCCGTCAGTCGAGGACTTTTCGATGCTAAGCTGAACCAAGAACTTTTCCAACGCTAAGCTGCACCAGGGACGGGTGATATGACTGTGACATCACTGATCCTCGCCTACACGGACTAAGTACACCGGACTATCCAGGTGGGAAAATTCTGTTTATCTATTTCTCTCTCTCTACGACATGTGAATGCATAGAAGCCGCCAGAAGCTCACTCGTGAAGTTCTGAAAATTAGACTCTAGCACAAACTCTCATGTTCAATTATGTGTGATCATCATGTTATTGCATGTGTGAACATTACCACAGTACACCTAATGAAGTATCTTATAACTGTATAATGTGTAAGAAGTTACACACATACACACACATCCGCAGTTTACTGTAAGATCTAACTTTCATCTAATTAAGACCATTAGGGAGTTAATTATCTTGTGCTATCAAGTCATCTGGTCATGGCAGAGTTTAATAACGTAGCTGGGGGTTGTCTGATGCTGTTGATGAGAAACGATTTTCTTTCACACACATACTTAATGCTTAATGATTAAGCTAAGGGTTCGTTTGGCTGTTTGAGTTTCGGGGCGGTAACTTACATTCTCTGGTGTGAACTATGCTTGTGAATATACTGGCAAATCTATGCTTAGGAGCTGAGATATTCCATTTTACGTTGTTATTTATATTTGTACCTAGCTATACATATTAGGCTTCATTTATTTACTGTAGTGGGAATCGGTTTATGTGGAGGTTAGTGTTGAAATGAGGGATGTTTTGTTATTCATGTCGTATATGTGTTTGTGTGTGTAATTTTACTATATATATACATAGATATATTTTTGGGGAATATGTAACTGATTTAAAACAAGAGTATCATAATAATATATATCAAATAACCATAAATGTGCTCGCTGAGACAACAGGCTAGCCTAATTGATATTATACAACACTGATAGATTAGTATTGCTTAATGAATGAGATTATTACCAACTTTGACTCATACATGATCAGGCAGAAATTTTGCAATTAGTAATATCAATTCATTTACTTGGTGACATTATGGATTAATGGAAATACATAGATATATATAATTCTGCCTTAAATGGTGTGCTCACACAATTACGAACTTGTTATTTATGTAAAATCTTACAGGTCGAATAAAGCACACGCTTGTTGGTTAAAAGAGTTTTTCATTTGCAAGTCCTGTCATTCACCTGGGGGGACATGTCTGTAATTGTATTTGGGCCTTGCACACTTTTGCTTCCTCTAGGTTTCTCTTTACCTAGTTCTAAATATGATGTCTCTCCCCTTTTACAAAAAAAAAAAACTTAATAAAAATAAAATTAAATAAAATTCAAAAAAAAAAATTTACAAAACTTAAAAAATAAAAAAGGGGGGGTTTCACTATCAAGTCAAAATATTTTTATAATTTGAAAATGAACGTTCCACGTCCACCGAGGTTACCGGGCAGTTCTTGAACTAGGTGCTACATTAGCGCATATTGTCTCAGGTAAAAGTTCACCCATGCCATTAATAAAACTATTTATTTGACATAAAGGTTCGAAGCCGGGGTTGTTGTGTAAAATGTTTTCAAACTTTTCTTTAAGTTTATGCAGGAATATATCTGGCAATTCGGAGTTCAATTGACGGATTTTGCTCATCAACTGAATGGATTCATTCAACGTCAAACCATGAGATTCAAGCTTTTTAATACTCTCCGGTATGTGGGAGAAATGGGTGCTAATCATAGCAATGCTCTTTTTAATAGAAGAGTCTTCAAATCCTTCCTTGCACTGACGAACTATCATACAATCTGCGCTGTCGAAGTCATTTACTACACCTTTAATGGCATCGAAATGTTGATTGTAGAACAGTACATCTTCAAGCCACGTTCCCCATCGAGTTACCACTGGTTAAGGTGGTAAAGGCACAGTAGGAAGTTTTTCTTTATAGGCCTTAATGCGAGCAGGTGACTTGAGGAATACTTTCTTTGTTGACAAAATCAATTTATTTACTTTTCCAAACGTGCATCGTACTTCTTCGGCGAGTCGATGGATTCCGTGAGCAAAGCAGGTGACGTGAATCAAATTAAGATAAAATACCTGGAGGGCTTTGGCTGCCTTAATCATATAGGGTGCAGCATCTGAGAGAAATATGTACACTCTTTCATCTACAGAAGGATCAGGAAATATTTTTTTAATACCCTCATTCACAAATCTGGCGATGGTAGAATGATTTGTCTTTTCAAGTTCTTTGCAGCCTACCAAATAAGAAGAAGAAGGCTCAAGTTCCAATTTCCCGATGATCAGATTCGCAACATAACGGCCACAACTGTCTGTAGTTTCGTCAGCTGAAATCCATATAATGCTATCATTAAGGTCATTCCGTATTTCGTCCAAGACATGTTGGTAAATTGTTGGTATGTAATTTTTACGTAATGTTGATTCATCTGGTACATTTTGATTCAAACAATATTTTCCTAGAAAACGTCTGAAGGTAGGATTTTAAAGTTTGTAAACCGGAATGTTACTTGCAAGGAATGCTTCACATAAATCCATGCAAAACTCATTTTTTGTTTGTCTTTAGAAGTAGAGACACTGGTACTTGCCTGTGTTAAAAGTTGTTGTCGCGGACCTTTGTTGTTCAATGCTGCAATATGATGACTTGTCTTAACATGCTGGTCTAGTTGAAATTTTTTCGCGCACGAAACACTTTTCTCGTAAACTTGACAATATAAAATGTTTCCGTCATAAGTAAATATTCCAGGATAGTCTACTATCCACGTTGAAACACTTTTTTTCACCGGAGGCATCGTACACTTTAAAATTGGCACAAATATAAGAAAGACGATCGAACTATCATAAAACGTGCATAGCCTAGCCAGTTAATATCGAAACTAACGTAAAACGTGCAGAGCCTAGCAAGTTATAATCAACAACAACGCACGCATTTTGTTTTGACTGTCGTGTCGGAGTAGTGCTGCGGTAGGCATGTCGCCCATCCTTGTCTTACGTGGTTCTGTCACTGTGTTTAATTGTATAGACAAAAGACGCGCGGCTGCTAAGAGCGGTAGAGGGATCGCTCATACGAGCCATGCATTTCATTGTTTAGGTCGGCTACAACAATTAAGATCTGTAAAAAAATCGCAAATATGCCCCATCAGCAGGTTTTCAGTAAAATATGCTAAAACCTGTAAAAATAGCCAAAATATGCATTTGCATATACAGTAATCCGGTCTCTAGTTATAACACAAGAGAGATACAAAAATGTTTTAGAAAATATAATATAGAGGTAGCGGTTAAAAAATCAAAAACCGTGTTTGATATAATAAAAACTAAGAATTTTGAAGAAGAAGACATATTGAAGAAAAGTGGAGTATATATGCTCAGTTGTGGGGAATATGAAAAAGTGTATCTGGGCGAAACGGGTCGTCAATTTTGCCAAAGATTTAAAGAAAATAGGAGGGGTGAAGGAGAGTTAATGGCGAATTCATTATACACTAGGCATTTTATAGAAGAAGGACATAAATTCATAGACCCAGTCATAAATTATAAGATAATAAAAGTGATGAGTAAAGAAAGAGAAAGGAAATTAAAGGAAGAAATGGAAATATTAAAAATAAGAAATAAAGGTGAAAAACGACTAATGAATATAAAAACCGCATTTGAAAATGAAGAAATATTTAGCAGCTTATTAGAGAACAAAAAAGAGTATGTTAACATAAATTGTAACGGCTACAAAATTGGTAATGTAAGGCAACCCACTATGGGTTATGGCCATGGTTATGGCTATGGTTATGGCCACTAAGTAAGATGTTACTTCGTCAGGGGGCGGGGCTAGATAGGTCTGGTAAAACGGTATATAAGAAGTGAACGGTTTCATATTTCTCTGTTGGTAAATGACCTGAAGATGTCTTGACTGCCGAATGCGCTCGTCAATACCAAAGACAACATAGTGGTTTGTATAAAATTACTAGTAGATATATAGCTTTAACTATTATACACTTTCAACATTACACACTATTAAACATTTATATTTCTGTATTACAGTAATGTATCTAACATTTGTTCAAAATAAATCTGCATGATGAGCTCAATCAATCAAATTTATATTGTTTTTAAAAATTGTGGAAAGCAATTTACTGTTTACTCGAGTGAAATTCACTAACAACTGACTGACTTGCTGTGACCCGTGTTCTTACATAATGTAATCTAACCCATGATGTTATAAATGCCTGTAGAACATATTATCCTATATTGTAATCCTTACACAATTTACGAGCTCTGTCTTCTTTATCTAAGTTTGAAACATATTTAATATGTTTTTAAAGAAATGACTATTACATGAGTCAAATCTTTGTAAGAACCAAAAGTAAAAAACATGCAAGCACATGCTTACTAATTTCTATTAGGCCCTACTTACTGAATAATTTAAACACTTAATCAATTCATTGAAACAACAATAAACAATAATACTGACTTTTAGTTTATCATTTAGTAATAGTAAAAATACTCATTTCTTAGTGAGATTATGTTAATTACTATATTATTACTATTTGAATGTATGTTGATTACAAAATTTTATTTTTCATATTTTCTTGGGGGAGTCTCTCAATTCCCAATACTCGCCTTTATGTACCACTGGTACTAGCTTTCCTGGTTAAAGTTAAATGTTCTATTCTTTTGAAAGGTACAGAGAATGAGTTGAGTAAAATAAATATTAAAGCCAGAGTGATCCTCACATACAACCATGTTAGGGCATACTGTCTGTATTAATCTTTGTTTTTGTTCAAAATTTTCTGGGTTGAAGGCCTTGATATGTTACCTGATGTCTTCTCCACCCTTACATTTCAGCCATATTTATAGGAGTTCTCTTCCATAATAAGACACAGTAAATGCAGGTGTAGCCAAAATTCATCTGCCTGGAGAGATTAAATCAATATTGAATGTTAATATTGTAACAAATTACAAATAATTATTTATATTTGTTTGTGTACAAAATTTTTGTTTGTAAATTTTTTTTTTTTTTTTTAATTATGTTCTGTGGTGTTTAGCACTTTTTATTATTTGTTTTAAAAGAATTTAGTCCTTTTCTATATTTTTAAAATTCCTTCACCAGTTAATAGAATTGTCTCCAAGAACAATTGATATGTGAACTTTTCTTATTTGGAGGTTATCTTCCTTCTTGGTGGTGAAATTCTGGTAGTTAGCTCAATTAAAATTACGTATTATGCTAATTATCTTTTAGTTCAATTTTGTAGTAAATAAGGAATTTTATTAACAAATAGTTATTATATCGACTCTATCGATTTATAAGTCGATTCTCAGGGTATCAATAGTGTACAATTATTTAATATCGGGTTCTTCTAACAGTTATTTCAGAGATAGTCAGAGAAAAAGGGCAAAGTATTAAAGTATAACATTACAAAAATATATCGACTTACAAAATTAAAATACATATATGTTATTCCATATATAATGTTAAGTAAGATGCTTTCAAACCGTTCTGTTGAATAGACTGTGTCGCGTTGGATTGTGGGAAATCAATGATGGCCACTGCTAGTCCAGATGTAAGATGAAGGCACCTCGCTGTTTCTTCTACTAATAAAAGATGCTTTCCCTACGATTTCTCGTTCCTGCTGCTGCGATTCTTCCTTCTGGTGTTGGTGGAGTGTTCTTTGTTGAGTGTTAGTGTTCCACTTGAATAAAATGTGTTGTAAATAGTTATGTTCCACTTCAGTGTATGGGTCGAGAATTGCACTTTCCGTTTCGTGTTGTTTAATTATTGTTTTAATCGTTTAGTTGGTGTTTAGTAGGTGTATTCACTATGTTCTGTTCTTATTTGTAGTTGGTTTAATGTTTGTTGATGTTTGTTTCACTGTGTTTGCGTTTAAATGTGTTTTCACAAAACTCGCATTTTTCGTCAGACTAGGCTTATAAAACATGCGCCATTAATGTATCAGCAATTAGGTTAAAATTTGCTTAATAGCTCGTCAAGTGTGCTTCACAATATCTAATAATGAACTAATTTACTTCCTTCGTCTTCGACTAAAGTCTTAGCCAAATTAATATTATTCAATCCATTGTTTCAAAATTATTGGCATCCTGTGCATGTGAGAATTTTATATTATATAACTGATTATATTTTTGCTATTATTCAAATTTATTAACTACTAAATACATAATCTTCTTCTTCAGTTCATTCTGCTTAATTTGATACCAAATAATGTAGTTTTATTAAGTTTTTGATCTAAAATGGTATTTTTACCTCATTCTGAAAATTATAAGTTTTAAAAATCACTTCCTGTCCTTTTCCAAAAATGTTGCCATCTTACAAGTTATATAAATGATCGTATTAAATCTCAGATTGTAATAAAAGGTTTATCTTCCCTTAATTTCTTGTAATTAGATTAATTGTTTATGTTTTAAAATATTATACAGTAATATATGACTTCCCTATCTGAATTTTGAGTTTTACATTTGCATTTTTAACAATAATTCTGGCTATCTTTTTAAAAAATCTTTCTTAACTATATTTCCAATTACATGACTTTATGACTGATTTACCTTGTATAAATTCCTTTAGTTTAATTGTTTTTCTGTACTTATTTCATCAATTTTGAGGCTGTTTAGTTTTTAACATTTAGCCTAGATTTCTAACAGTTTTTACATACAAAGTTTTTTAAATAATACATGTTGGTTTATACCCTCTCTGACTTTCTTTGCTATTATGACATTAATTAACCTTTTCTTATTTTAACAAAAGAACAATTAGTATATAATTTATACTCTAAATATATAACACATAATTCAAATTAACATTGGTCTTTCAAACTCAGACATTTTATACTTAACTATTTTTTGTAATACACTATAAATATCTTATAAATAATTATATAATTACCTTATTATCCCTCTAGTGATACAAAGTTTCGTCAGTTATGACGCGTTTCGGGACTAAGTCCCATCTTCAGATAACACTTAATTCAATAAACTAATATATTAAAAATCGCAACCATGATACTGGTCAAGTCAAATAAATAAAATAAAATAAAACTACAAATCGCATGTGATATGTTTTACTAACCACGGCCGGAGCTCCCGCATGCGTTCACCCACAACCACGATCGTCACACGAGAGTCGCGTGACGATTATGAAAAAATAATAATAATAAAAGTGGTCATCATCATCATTGTCGTTAGCTTTGCTTCAGGGATTAGGCAGTATTGCAACATCATAAAGTAATTACAACTTTTTGTTGGTTCAACCTATAACTGTCTGCTTTAATATATAAGAATTTCAAGTATGTTTGTACTTCCCTAGAGATGTTACCAGCATCTTGTAGAGAAGTCTACTAATGCGGCAACCACCTTAATGCCTCCAAAGTAGTCCTGGGTTTCATTCAGTCACGCACATCACCAATGGTGTAGCCAGGAATTTTCTATGGGAGAGAATTTTCCAGTGAGGAGGTTTTTACCCTAGCCAATATTTTTCTAGAAAGACGGTTATACACCAGAATTTGTTCATGGCGGCATGTTATTAATAATAAACAGAGTTGGGGGGAATTGTTGACAGTAGTGGGGAATATTCCAGTTAAAGCCCATACTTTATGTTATACCATAGCTGCTAGTTAGCTGATACTGCCTAGATGGAAGTTTTACATACAAAACATTATTGACTACTCTCACGATAGGGGGCTGAAATCCCTAATAACCCTCTTGATTAAGCCAGTGCCCACCACCTAGGTTCTGCTATCTTCATGATTTTGAACATTATCCTCTTTTGTCATTAAGATTGTTAACCAATTGTTTACCTGTAACCATAAGCAGCTTCTGCTCCCACAGGGAAATATCATCCGGATTCAGTTGAACACAGTTGTTTAACAAGGTTGTTATTTCTCCCCCTCCTTTCTCATCACTAGTAAGATGAAACTGTAGTCTTGCCATTGGCACAGCAGAATTTAGTACATGTAGTAACAGATAAAGCATCATCATTAAGCAGATATATTTGTCTGCAACCACTGAATGAATGCCTCATCAGTCACTTTTAGTGACCAATTCTCTGAACTTTCAGTCAATTTTTCCAGAGAGAACCTTGAGCAGTTCACTGTACCATAATATTAGATTAGATCATTCCATCATCTCACACAGGCCCATCATTATGACTTTTTATGTTTATGTTTCTTTTATATTTCTTTTCTGTGTTTTTATGTTTCTTTGTTTATGTTTTTGTTTCCTCGTGTTTCCTTTTATGTTTCCTTGTGTTTCTCTTTTCTTTTCGTTTCCAATCTAACATCTAATTTTCATATCTAATTGCAATCTTTTTAGCAAGTTTAACATCCTGCCTGCCATCATTTTATGTAATCCAATTATAATGATATATTCTAGGATTTTGTTGTGCATGACGTGTCCATTGATTAACTAAATATAATTAAATCACTAACAAGTTGGAACACAAAGTTTGTTATGGGTAAAAACATAAAAGTTTTACTTTATACCCTGAACCAGTTTTTGTATAAGCTTCGTCAGCGGGTATCACTGGAAGCGCTGTCTATCTTGTTCTTGGCGACGGTGTCGACTTTTAAAGGATCGATGTTGTATAACACAACACACATAAAAACGACATCCTAAACAAACAGATGCAATTCAAATCACACGCATTATTCGAACATATCGCACCACACACACACACATCATTGATCCTTCAAAAGTCGACATCATCGCCATGAACAAGATGGACAGCGCTCCCATTGGCAGCCTCTGACAAAACTTATAGTAAGCAAAAACTGGTTCAGGCTATAAGGTAAAACTTTTACATTTTTACCCATAAAAACTTTGTGTTCCGAGTCAGTAGTGATTTAATTATGATATATTCTATTCTAGTTTGGCACTTTCTAATTAATTCTATACCATTGTTTTGGAACTTTGCAGGAAACTGCCAAAAATTCATTTGTTTAATTCACTTGTTTTCTAAAACTGAATTTTTCACATTGTTGATGTGTGTTTTTCTAAGAACTGAGGAAGTAAAACTTATAAAAAATAAACAAAAGTTATATAACTCCACCAGTTAATAATAATATGTTACTGTTTCTTGTTGTTGTTGTTGTTACTGTTTAAATATTTGTATTTGGGTAGCCCCAAAGTGTTTAGGAAAATTACCTCTAGTGTTATGTACCGTACATACTCACACCATTGTTTCCATCTTGTTAAGTAGCTTTTCTGGACTCTTCTAAGAACAAGTAAAGTTTTGCGATGGGGTATGTTTACTGGTCCATCAATGCGAATACAGTTAAGCAGTGACAACAATATATATTCAAATCTCAAGATATAATATTATTGGACCCACAGACAAAACATTATATGTTAACATGCTGTTTACCCAGCAAAATTCTACCAGTATGAATCCTGTAGTATTTATGTAATTTTTGAAAGGATGCCATAAAGCCCAGAAGTTTGGGCTCCATTAAATTATCTGCAGATTTGACTGGCTTTTATAATTATCTAAGTTACTAGTATCAGTAGGACTTTGTTTGTATAATACTCACATCACTGTACTTCGTCATGCAAATTGATCTTGTGGTGCACACAATTATCCGCAGCAGGATATTAACAGTAATTAACCAAGTGATGTGATAAAAAAATCTTTAACTCAAACAAATTAAGGACTTACATAGACAAAGCTACTACATATTGCTCATAGTAGATCCTTGAGGAAGCAATCAGAAATTGCCTCCAGATTTTGAAAAAACTATTTAAAGACCTGTTCTACAGTCCTGTAGTGCAAACATTATTTTTTATCATTATTATTTACTTGGATTTCGTTGTCCATGACGTGTCTGTTCATTAACTAAATATAATTAAATCACTACCGACTTGGAACACAAAGTTTTTTATGGGTAAAAAATGGGTATGGGTAATGGGTATCCATGTTATTGTAGATATTGGATATTCTACACGTACACACAAAAGGCCAAAAACTAGACACTCTTGAACAATTGGAAATATACAAACACACAAAAACACACAAAAACGACATCCTAAACGAACAGACACAATGCAAATTACACGCATTATTCGAACAAATCACACTCCACACTGTAATACACTTCTAGATAGGTCTTTATGAAAGAGTTAAATTATTCATTTGCATATTATGTTGGCCTACGAGCATGTGAGAAATAAGGTTTACAAACTACTTTAATCACTGATAATATTTATAATTACCTTGATTGTACCTCAGGGCGCCAGTAATAATAAACACAAATTAAAATATATCAATCAACTTTTAATGAATCATTTGCATTTATATACTACAAAATTTCTTAATATGACTTGGATAGTTTTATCTTACAATTTGAATATTATTTAGTAACAATGAGTTCTTTTTCGACAAATTGAGTACAATTTAATTACATTTAATTCGACAAAAATTTTCAATTTTGAATACAAATATATATATTTATCAAACAATATAGAATCAACTGTTCATTTATTTGTTACTTGCGTGGAGAATCCTTCCGATGTGCGTAGTCCTGAAGATGTTGCCGGTCGGTGAGTCGTCAGCAGCTGTTTGTTGCATGTTAATCCTGGTTATGAATGCACTAATTCACTTTATCACAGATGTACACTACACTTGACATATTGGTTATACATACAATTATGTCGTATAATTATACACTCTGGTTACAACGATTATTGAATTGACCTTAAGTGCATCTAACACAGTTCGCGTCGCGTGCGTCTCAATTATCTCGTACCATCGTGACTTTAATCCGAACGAATTCGCCTTCTTCAGTGATTTCACCACAACGTATCGAATTGATGAAAATTTATATGTAGTGTTACTTCTTGTTGTTTGTTATTACTCCGATCATTCACTCATTTACTTATTACTGTTTAAGAAACTTTATAACTTTAGTGTTAGCAATTATCGCGTTTCCGTACTTCTGTTACTTCTGCGAATTTACTTTATTCTTTACATTACTTATTAAAATATATAGTTAACGCAAAACAGCGTACGCGAGTCTCTTCCGTGTAGTTTCGCCGATATAAAGAAGACTAACTAATTTCTCTCCAAGTTCATATTTTATACTTGCTTTGAATTTCCCTTACCAACTATCGATAGCAAAACGATCCTATAGGTTTAAACTACCTCTAAATACAAAATCGCCCAATCTGCTTAGCGAAAACCTCCCGCGCAACACATGACGCTTTTTCTGATTCGCCAAACGTTTTTCCGCGTTCCATGTGCTTAAAAAACTAGCATCTATATTTATCTCACTCATACATCGCTCTCTCTCACATAACGGTATCTATTGTTACATGCACTTAAAGTTTACAACATTGGCAAACACCCTTAATATCCTAGCGAATAATACATTTTATGACAGTTATGTCCCAAAACGTGACAGCCTAAAATTACCTTCCTTATTGTCGTCAGCCCCAAGGCCAGCGTTGCTAACCTACCACTATACTCTACAGATTTTTACAAGTTAATTTCTTTCAAGTAATGCCGCCTAACTGTTCGGGCGTCTCGTTACCTCCCCGCTTTCTAAAACACACCCATTTCTTTGCGTTCAGCATAGTTGATTGAGTAAAATTAGCAATTGCTGAAATTTTGCGTTACAACACACACAACACCATCGACATTGTCGCCAAGAACAAGATGGACAGCACTCCCAGTGGCAGCCTCTGACAAAGCCTAAATAAGCGAAAACTGGTTCAGGCCATAAGGTAAAACTTTTACATTTTTATCCATAAAAAACTTTGTGTTCCGAGTTGGTAGCGTTTTTATTATATTTAATTATTATTTATTCTATTTATATTAATTTTCTGGTAAACTTCATTATATTTAAAAAAATAAAAACATTTAAAAGAAAAAGTGAATTTTTTAAACAAGGAAATTAAAAAATTAGATAATTTCTTTTTTCTATATTTGTCCTTGCCTCATAAAAAAACTCCTTGATAAAATATGTCTTGGAATCTGTCCCTGCACAGTTTCATCACATTACTTTAGAGAAAGGGCTATACATCTAAGACAATAAAAATGTATTATATGTTCTCAAGTACAACGTGAATTTATATGCAAGTGTGTGTGTGTGTGTGTGTGTGTGTGTGTGTGTGTGTGTGTGTGTGTGTGTGTGTGTGTGTGTGTGTGTGTTGTCATAAGTGACACATCGCTTGTGTCCATAGAACATATGTTCATATTTCAGTATTAACAATAAATTGTAAAACAATTTATAATTCATATTTAGTCAAATTAACAAATCTAGCAATTCATTGTTAAGAGGAATCACAAACTAAAATTTAACTTGTTACATGTTTCAGGAACTGTGGCCAATGTAAGCAGATGTTTGGAACATACTTTCATGGCCAGGCCTGTGCAGAGTCCTGCATGGCAACCAATGGCATCGCTTCTCCAGACTGCAATAATCCAATTTCAGTCAAAATGTTTATTATGAAACTGCACTAGAATTGCTGTGATGACTATAAAATAATGATTTAATAAAGGTTAAAAATAATAAAACTTCTTCTTTCACTTCTTCTTACAGTAGGAAAGACTAAGCATGTGTCTGTTCTGATTTATTCAAGAAGCATGTTCTCCAAAAATTTAATAAATTTATACTAAAAGTATAATTAATTATTCAATATTATTAGTTGTAACACTTCTGTCAATGTAAATCTTAAGATTTACAAGTCTCTTACAGTTGTAACGTACTAATTACATTTTCTAATGCAAGTAATATTTAATAATAATTATGATTTATTCAGTATCAAAGTTTATCCAGTAATGATGAAGTGACTTGTATTAATAATGATAATGGGCAAGCACTAGTCAAACATTCAAGAAATTATAAAATAATATTGTATTAAGTAATAATGTTTTCATGATAATATAAACTATAATTATTATTATTGTTTTTTTCATTTCAGTAATCTATGGACTATGGTTACATAATTTTATGTCTTTTCCCCTGTGCCCAATATTCCTTCTCATTCACTGGCCCGCATTTGCTCATTATAATGTTATGACGGTCGACTGATCGTTGTATGGTACAGTGGAAACCAAAATCCAAGACACCAATTAAACCACTAATCAACAGCTTTGATTAATCACAAATACAGTTTATAATCAACTTGTACAATAATCCGAGCAAAATATGTCCACACGCAATAATATTGTCAACTAACAGAGGCCCGCACAATAATATTTTGTCACAATATATCCAACATCACTTGAATAAATTGCCACTTAAACTGTCTTCTAAGTGGCAGCTGTCATTGTTTAAATGGAAAGCACAAGTGTTCCAGAATAATTCATAATGCATCAACACCACTTGAAAACACTAGAGAGTAATTGATTGCGGCCTTGAAAACAGTGCATGACCGGTGAAGTCTGAACAGTCTCGATTGTTGACGCATGTTAAGTGTCACGTAATTGTCTTTCTTCTCAAAGTAGCAATATGTACGCACAAAAACATTACAGCTGGGCTCTGCTGGGATAGCCGAGAAACATGTAGAATGTTCTAATGGCGTAACAATATAATTAAGCCTGATCTATGTCTCTTTACTGGCCTGTCTCCTTAATATTATTAAATTGTGCTGCAGAATGTGTGTGTGTGTGTGTGTGTGTGTGTGTGTGTGTGTGTGTGTGTGTGTGTGTGTGTGTGTGTGTGTGTGTGTGTGTGTGTGTGTGTGTGTGTGTGTGTGTGAAGGGCGGAGAGAGACAGAGTTGTTAATTTATTTCAGATCAAATATACTATTGTGTTTAATGACTTAGTTTACAGTAGGCCTACTGTGTACAATCAACTAATTTATAATTGTTTGAGAATTAACCGATTATTTTTGTGATTATTATGTAGACTATACAAGAAGTTTTCTAAGAATCTAATTTTATATTTATATAAAAAAAATCATAATTCCTAAAAAAAACATCCATGCTATGCACTCTGATTTTGCTGTATACGCTTAAGAGCTGAAGAACATGCATATGTGTGTAGGCTGGGCACGCGTATACACACTTACAAGTACATACAATTATCACCATCTTGTATACAGTCAGTGTTGGATTTATCACTAGGGCCGTGGGCTCAGACGGGGCCGCAAGCTACAGATATTTTTTTTTAATGTTAAAAAAGTATTTTTATAAAAGTAGGAGGCACTTTGATTTATTTAAGCATGACTTTTTGAAATTAAATAATAAATTTTTGTTAATAGGCCCTACTACAAATGGAAGACAGTTTTTATTTAAATATTGCGCGCTTATTTTTAAGACGTTGGCATCCTTGAAAAATAATCTGCGCATGCAAATTTTGAACGTCCGCTATATTGGCCCCGAATTTACACGACTGTGGTACCACCCTTGTTTGTGATCATTGTTTATCTGCGTTGTTACTGAACGTTTTGCGATTTGAGGTTATGATTCTATTTTGTTTTGAATGTAAAGAAGGTTTTTAGTTTTTTGTGGTGGGCAGCGTGTCGTTTCGTTGATATTTATTAGTGTGAAAACTTTATGAACATATAATTGAATCCGTCGCACACTAAACGTATTCATCATGAACATTAACATAAACATTCACACGGCTAGTGGAGCCTACAAACGTAAGCTAAAAAAAATTAAAGAGGAAGCTCATTTGGAAACAATAAAAAAACTTGGAGGGGCCGTTCAGAAAACTTGGCCTAGGGCCTCAAAAATCTTAAATCCGGCACTGTATACAGTCAATTTAATTATTACTTTCCATGAAAATCATCTTATTACTACACTACAAATTACACTTCATACAGTTCTGAACAGTAGTAGTACAACACTCGGCTGTTTAAACACCTATATAATGTTTTACTATATATGCTTAACTGTATTACACTAAAAACTCGTTTATTCGAATTTTATGGGACTGTGCCCGTTTCGGATAAACGAAATTTCGGATAAACCGAAACTTCTATTTAAATAATAATACATATGTAAGTACAGTAACATTATTTAATAATACTAATTTAAAAGTTACAGTGAATAAAACACAATAAAATATAAAGCGGCACCGCACTGTAAATTATAGTTTCTACAGTACTGGAACAGTGCCTTGTTCATAAAATAATCAATCATAGTTTTTTGCCTAAGCTTTGAAGATCGTCTGCTGGCTGCCCAATCTCGAAGTCGTTTCATTTAGTTCTGATTATTGACTTTCTACTTTATATCATGTGGAATCGTTTGTCTACACTATTAAATATAGATTATAGCGACAGGAAAATAGTTTTGTGTATTTTTAAAATTTACTAAAAATTGTTTCGGATAAACCGTATTTTCGGATAAACGAGTTTTTAGTGTATATGTAAATTCTGTAGGCCTATATTTGCTTAGTAGGACATCGTGAATGTATAAGCACTTGAGGTTAAAAAAAAAAGATTTGCTATGTAAAAGATCCATTTACAGGCAGTTGGACTGTGGTCGATTGCTTATTGGTGTTGTGATGTTGTCATAACTAGACGTTTTAGCCATCCACCGGAGGCCTTCTTCAGTACAAAAAAAAAATTAAAAATACCAAAAAGTGACAGTAGGGCGAATATAGCCCTACTTGAGGCGAAAGCAATAAGTCATCAGGGAAACGGGGTTCCCTATATAACTTACGATGCACCATGACAACCTAACAAGCAGCACTGTGGACAGTGGAAGATCTGGTGGGTCGGTGTCGGCTCAGCTGTCTTGCCCTACATCCGGGGTTTGATGGACCGCATTGGGAGGCTGCTGTCGAGATAAAGCATCAGGACAATCTTCAAGATACTGCTTGTGATCGGCTATCTAACTCTGGGCTGTGTGCTTGTGCGTTGCAGAGACGTACCACACGGGATTCTGAGTTCCGAGCTACCTTCTGGAGCTCCTGCCTCATGGCCCTGCTCAAGTAGAGCGTGTGCTCTTTAGCAGGCCTTACATCGGCTATTTGTGCTAACCTAACTTGTGCAGTATACACCGAGGTCGTTTCCATGAATCACCTAGGCGTATACGGTAGGCTACTGGCCCAGCCCGGTTATAAGAGGGTTATCTGGGAACCTTCCGCACGTGCATAAAATTTGCGAGACGCCTGATAGTGGACGTCCAAGGAGTGGACGCCAAGTCCGCTCCTCAGAAGGCGTGAAGAAAATCTACGGGCTGTAGAGGACGGTTTGCAACTTCTTTTATGCACGGCGGCAAGGTATCCCCAGACCGGGGCAACGTAAGCATTGACCATCATTTTCCCTAATTGCCTTGTCATAGCCGAGGTGACCAGGAGTAGAAACAATAGGCTTATATGAGCGGACACTCGCTTGTGAACTGTCTGAGCGTGGGTACACCAGGTAAGCCGACGATCTAGGTGTTCATCGAGCAGGCCCGGCTCCAGGCAGGGGCGAACCGTGCCACCGCCCAGGGCGGCAGATTCCGGGATGTTAAGTTTTGAAGTTGAGGGAAAAAATAAAATTATTCCCTTAATTTCATCACAATATTTAAGATCAGTAAGAATTACTTTATGTATAAAGTCAGCGGAGTTTAACGAAGAATCGAAAACTCGTGAACGAGAGAACGTAAACCTGATTTTTTCGAAGCTCAAACTTATTAAAACTTATCTCAGATCGAGTATCTCCGAGACTCGCCTGAGTGTCTGGCTACTATATCTACAAAACATCAGTTAGCTGAATCACTTGATTACAACGAAGCCATAAAGGAGTTTGCCAGTGCAAAAGCTACACGAGTATTTTTTAACTAAGAATGATACATTACTTTTGTTATATTTCAAATCATAATGAATTTTAGTTAGTATTTTAATTTAAAGTCATCGCATACATTTTTATTGCCTTTCGACCCTTTGTGTTGTCTCCACAACTTTTATTGTAGCCGTTGGCCGCATCGTAAACGCGAAAAAGTTCTAGTTATTTGATAAACACAACAATTCCTAGTCGTCATTTTAAGGCAATCGCCGTATCTTTAGATTACGTCTAGTGTGCGTGAATGTGTTCAGAGTTAAAATAGGGAGGGAGGGCGGCACTCATAAATACTGCACAGGACGGCAGAAGCGCTGGGCCCGGCCCTGTCATCGAGGTACTTCATTTTGTTGGACCATGGCAAGTACGTTCTTCCGATGCGAAGTTGCCTTCCCGGATCTTTCCGGCGCTTAGAGAATAGGACGCGTACACTCTTGGTCACGCTTAAAGCCACTTTCCAGCTATCAGTCTAGTCCCCGTGTGACTAGAGCTGGTGCTGTAATCGTAGGACGGCACGTTCTTCGTTACGATCAGCTGTAAATACAGCCGTGTCGTCAGCAAATATGACTATATGGACTCCAGGCTGTCTCGATATGTCATTGTCATAACCTGAGAACAGGAGAGGGCCGAGAACACTTCCTTGAGGGACGCGGCAGTGATTCTGTCTCTTCATGCAGAAGGTCCTCTACTCTACTCATCTACTAGTGTCTACGGCCTATTATTCTCTACTCATCTACTTTCACGCAAAAGGTCCTCTCCGTCAGAAAGGTAGCAATTAGATGAAGGTAGCTGTGTGGAAGCTGGACTTCCTGGAGTTTGTATGAAGTCCATCGTTTACGAAAAAGCTCTTGGAAAGTTACTATACTTTTTCAAATAGGTTTGTAAGATATTCCTAACACATGATCCTACACTGAAATATACTGTGTATTAGAACAAAGTATATGGGGCGTATTGTCTGAATAGAGCATAGTCACAGTGACAATAAAATAATCAAATTCAAGAAGTCAATTTATTAAATTCTTGGATTTCGTTCTCCATGGCGTGTCCGTTAATTAACCAAATATAATTAATTCACTATCGACTCGGAACACAAAGTTTTTTATAGGTAAAAACGTAAAATAGGCTATAAGGTAAAACTTTTACATTTTTACCTATAAAAAACTTTGTGTTCTGAGTCGGTAGTGACTAAATTAATTATATTTAGTTTTTTTTCAATTTATTAATATTGGTGAATGGGATTTTCAATTCAGCTTTTTATTCAATGTGATCCCTAACACTCAATTTTCCACATATCTTCAGAAAAAGACGCACACAGCTGTTCGATGGGTGTGATTCAACATCACTCTCTTGCCAAACGTACACTTACAAACATATTGTTAGAACCAAGGGCGGACTGGCATCCCTGGGGGCCCTCGGCTGGAAGTAGTCAAGGGGCCCCCTGCACCTACACACACAAACGCGCACGGGCGTATTTGTGTGCGTATACTTTTTTAAATTATTTATTTACTCTTTTTACATGGTATGTACAGTATTTACGTAATTGAACATTATAATAAAAAACATACAGGACAGTTTATAACATAACTTTACAAGTTCTCAATTAAGCAAATATGATATACAATTATAAATAATGTATGATTAAATTATGAAAAGTAATAGTAAGTAAGAAATTGTTATGTATGTAAAAAGAAAATATGTAGAATAAGAATGGACAGGGTGAGGCCCAGTGCCCCGACAGTCTGTCGCCAGCCAAAATAGAAATATAATAGAAGCCTGTACCTTGCATGTCATAAAAACATAAAATGCTTTGTATGATCAAAGCAGCAAAAAATGCGTAAGTCCCGTTAGAGCGGCGAGGCAATGTCCTTCAAAACACAATGGGATTCACCCCAACATAAAGTGTGAAAGTTAGAAAGTAGCGTCGTTTTTAACAAGTTAAACGGCCACGCGGTAAACAACGTGCCGGAACTCATTGATAAATAAGCGGAAGCGTCAGTAGGAAGCGCGAAAGAATTACGCTGTCTGAATGGGTATATTCAAACATACCGGGGAAATTTTCAAAATAAAACCAATGGGAAAGGAATCAGCTACGACGGAAGAGAGGGTATCTCGAAGTAAACTATAAAAAGAGAAGATGTTAAAGAATCGTGGAGTCTATCAAAGTCTGATGAGGTAGGAGTCTATGTCACTCAGTAAATAACTCCATTAATGTAATTATAAAGCAACGTTACTCCAGACTCATACATAATGTCTAAATTGTTATGATAAATAGTCGGAAAGAATAATTAGTACCGTGGGAGGAAAAAACATATAGATTAGTGCGCGGAAGTACGAGAGAAGAAGTATATTTAATATGTGCGCGTAAGTACGAAACAGGAAGTATATGTAAACCTATGTGCGCGTAAGTACAAAACAAGAAGTATATTTACACCTATGTGGGCGTCGATTGTATAAACGCGAACGTGTGATACAAAAGTAATAAATCAAATGTGTTTATTAGTGGAGTGAAATGTGACACCAGTCATATCAGAGGAATCCTGCAAAACACGTAACAGAATTCTATAATAACAATTTATAAACCAATTATTTTCAAACATAGTAATTAATGTCTACCGAACTTAACTCACCTCATTCTAAAGGATCCCACAGTTCGTTCAGATCCTAAGCAAAGTAATTTATGTATTATGACATGTCAAGAAGAATAATAAGTAGATGTGTAGATATAGGTAAGTCTTTATATACTAAAAAGTAATAAATAAATTAAGAAATAGTAACCATTGGAATTAAGTAAGAGGCTAATTTACATGCAAATGTTAGTATATTAAGAGATTCATAATGGTTGATAGAATATTATGATGTGCCTTAAAATGATATCGATTAAATATTTATGTTGTGTGAGTAAATGTAATATTGCGAACTAGTACTTCAATTTATATGATGAGCAATTGTAATTCTGAAGATTAGTGAATCTATTAAATTTTGTTTTAATAAGTAATTATAAGCTTGACAATTGATAAATCAATTGATACCATATAAAGAATGTGTAGTATGGAGTATTAGAATTTTAATTTACATGTCTGTATTATGAAAGAATCAATATAGAGTATTATTAGAATCTGAATGAGAAAGTGTCATTATTTGATAAACCCTGAGGTACTCTGCTCTGGCGCCCAACAGTAATTATTGATTTCACAAGTTAAACGAGCAGATAAACTTAGTTGTCAGACGCAATCACATTGTAGAATTAAGAATATTTATATTTAGCACGAAAAGTGAAATGAAAACGCTGTATATTTAACACCCCGGAAAAGGGGAACCCAAAAATCTTTATATTTGTCGCCCAACAACGTGGAGCTTAAATTCAGAACTAATAAGCTCGGTAGAATGGGATGAGGTAAGCAGTAAAAGGATATATGTGTAGAATTTAAAACTTAATGTTAACACGTAGTAAAAGTAAGAAATTAAGAAATTAAGGAAATTTAAAGAAGCTAAAAATAGTGAGGTAAAAATGGCGAGTAATTATGATGTAAATGATAGTAATGAAGGGGAGTTTGAAGTTAATAACCAAATGGGGGAGACGGGAATATTTGACGAACTAACCGATAACGGAACCGCGTCGGTTTCTTCAGAGGCAAGGGGACGAGCTGAAGAAAACATAATCAGCTTAATACAACATACAAAAACAAACATAGACATAGCCGCAATACTACAACAATTAATGCAACAAACAACCGAAAAATTAACACAACAAATGACGGAAATCACTAAACAAATGACGGAAAACACTAAACAAACAAGGGAAGATAATAAACAAATAAGGGAACAAGTGGCGGAAATTACTAAACAAACAACGGAAAAACTGGCAGAAAATACCAAGCAGCTGGAAAAAAGAATTGAAGATGTTAGAGAGAGCATTCATGAAAACTATAGTCAATTAAGAAAAGACATTAAACAGAATATGACACAACAATTAAGCGAGCACAGAGTACAAGTAGAACAGCCAATTAGTGAGAATAAGCACGAGAACCGAGAATTATCGACAGAATTGAGATTGGAAGCGAGGGAAGTGGTGAATGAAGAAAATTAAAGTGAAGTAGCAGATGAAGACTGTGATGTTAATTATAAACCCTTAGAACGAGCAGTGAAGGAGGAAAAATACAAACAGTCTAAGAAGCTCAAAGAGTCTGATTTTAAAGCTCTTGTACCTGCAAATTTCCGTTTTCAGTGTCACGTGTGTGATTATATCTGTAAGAATTGGAATGCATTGTGTACACACTGTATGGAATTTCATCAGACTCAAGCTCAGATAAAATGTGATAAATGTGAAAAAATATTTCACAGCAAGTCTTTGTTGAACCTTCATGCTAGGTCTCATGTGCCAAAAGAAGAACGCATTGTTATTCACGTCATCTATGTCACAAAAAGTTTAGCAGTAAGTCAGCAGTATCAGCACATTTAAAGGCAAGTTATCTTAGAGAGAGACCATTTGTGTGTGAGCAGTGTGGACACAGTTTTACATCAAGAGGCATCCTGCAAAGGCACTTAACAATTCATAGTGATGAAGACCCATGGAATTGTTCCAAGTGTAACAAAAACCTCAAAACAAAGTACAGATTAAAAATACATATGGATACTCATCGCGATACAGAGAGCTGCATTCGGACACAAACCATGTTCAACACCCTATGCATAGAAGAATCAGACGAACATGCGACTTTATTAAGAGACAGATATTTATCAGAAAACAAAGAAGAAATGAGAGATGATGAAAAGGTGAGATACAAAACCAATAAGTTTAAGGATAGTAATTATGAACGCTTTGAAAATGAGAATTATGAGATGGTCTAGAACCAGGAGGTGTAACAAAAACAAGAAGTAGGAAAAGGAAAGTTGTAGCAGAACGTATTAGGGAGAAAGCAAGAGGCAGAGGCCGTCATATAAAATGGGAACAGACTGTACCCAGAATCAAAATATGTGCCATTCCAAAGTCGGTGAAACAAGAAGAAACAGGGAGCAGTAATCTATCAAGTGGAAAAGGTGTAAGACTGATACAGTCTATTGATACTGACAGTCCAGAGGAATGTGGAAAGAAAAAGGTGAAAAGACCAAAATTATGTAGTTCAGAAGAAAGAAATAATCATAATCATGCTCAGAATGATACATGCGCAGATAATCGTGAAATGCTACATGAAATTGGGAATATAATAAATGGGGAATTGAGAACATAATAATTCAACAAAAATTTAGAATGCCTTAATGTGATGAAATATTGATAAAATATTTAAAAAACTAATGTAATAGTAATAAGTAAGTATAATAGAGTCAGTCATGTATCAATAAGTAGTAAGCGAAATTTGTAAACAATAAGTAATAGTTAGAGTAGTAAGATGTGAATGACCGACCATTGACAACTAAAGAGGGGAAAGTGAAAGTAGACAATGAGGGAAGACCGCTACTAACCGAGCTATGAAAGACACCCTCGTTTGAATGACTATGTATATATGTAGAGGCATACAAAATGATTTTCCCAAATTTTGTTGTACAATTGTGGACAAATCATTTTGGGGGACGATATAACATAACTTTACAAGTTCTCAATTAAGCAAATATGATATACAATTATTAATAATGTATGATTGAATTATGAATAGTAATAGTAAGCCGACAGTCTGTCGCCAGCCAAAATAGAAATATAATAGAAGCCTGTATCTAACATGTCATAAAAACATAAAATGCTTTGTATGATCAAAACAGCAAAAAATGCGTAAGTCCCGTTAGAACGGCGAGGCAATGTCCTTCAAAACACAATGGGATTCACCCCAACATAAAGTGTGAAAGTTAGAAAGTAGCATCGTTTTTAACAAGTTAAACGGCCACGCGGTAAAACAACGTGCCCGAACTCATTGACCAATGAGCGTCAGTAGGAAGCGCGAAAGAATTACGCTGCCGAATGGGTATATTCAAACATACCAGGGAAATTTTCAAAATAGAACCAATGGGAAAGGAATCAGCTATGACGGAAGAGAGGGTATCTCCAACTAAACTAAAAAAGAGAAGATGTTAAAGAATCGTGGAGTCTATCAAAGTCTGATGGGGTAAGAGTCCATGTCACTCAGTAAATAACTCCATTAATCTAATTATAACAGCAACGTTACTCCAAACATATACATAATGTCTAAATTGTTATGGATAAAGAGTCGGAAAGAATAATTAGTGCCGTGGAAGGAAAAAACATATAGATTAGTGCGCGGAAGTACGAGAGAAGTATATCTCTATATATATAAGCGGCTTTGTCCTGACTGACAGAGAATCAACGTAGAGCAAAAACTACTGAAGATAATGATCTCAAAATTTGAAGGTATATTCTTATGGGGTCGTAGATGCTCACAAAGAAACGGTTTTAAAAACTTTCACTCCTAAGGGGCAAACCCCCCCCCATTTTATGTATGTATCTATGTATGTATGTTCCACATCTCCTCCTAAACCACTGGACCGATTTCAACCAAACTTGGCACAAATATTTTACGCAACGGGAGAACCAACATAAGATAGGTGTTTTCTTCGATGGGGTCCTTTGGGGGGTTCTTTGGGGTCTTCCACATCTCCTCCTAAACCACTGGACCGATTTCAACCAAACTTGGCACAAATATTTTACGCAACGGGAGAACCAACATAGGATAGGTGTTTTCTTCGATGGGGTCCTTTGGGGTCTTCAACATCTACTCCTAAACCACTGGACCGATTTCAACCAAACTTGGCACAAATATTTTACGCAACGGGAGAACCAACATAGGATAGGTGTTTTTTTCGATACGATCCTTCGGGGGGTCCTTTGGGGTCTTCCACATCTCCTCCTAAACCACTGGACCGATTTCAACCAAACTTGGCACAAATATTTTACGCAACGGGAGAACCAACATAGGACAAGTGTTTTTTCGATATGATACTTTGGGGGGTCCTTTGGGTCTTAAAAACTATTAGATCTGGTTACTTGCCATAGTAATGCCATACCCAATAGAATAGATTCTGGTTACCATAGCATCGGTGGAAGTCTCCCGCGTAGGAAATAGCGCGGGAGTCGTCCGACGGCCCTTCCCCGTTGTTCATCCACGGAACCCGGGGAGTCTTAGGTCGGATCCCGCGAAAGACGGCGGGGCCAGAGTCCACGGTTCTTGTAAATAAAGATATAGGTTATGATATCGAAGGTGGTGTAGGCTAGGCATCTTAAGAAACTTCTTAATAGTTTGTGAATTCAGAGTTGTTTCAGTTTGAATTTAAAAGTGGATAAGTTAAGATCGAAGTAAGTTATAAGTGAGTATAAAAAACAAAGTTTTGATAGCGAATGTATTCAGATCATAGTGTTCAGACAATATAAATGCACTTGCTTCAGTTTGAATTTAAAAATTGATAAGCTGAAATCTATAGAGGTATTGTATTGTTAGAATAAGTTTAGGAGACACTAATTTAACAAATGCCGTATTTCAACATTAACACAATGAATTATAAAACGACAGTTAAATACGCAGCGCGTGCAAGTACTGTAGACATTTGATTGAAAACTAATTTAGCTGTTCGCCCTCTCCCAGAGTTAGAAATCGAGCAGGAGCATCACGCGCAACAGAATTCTTCTCCAGATATAAGAATACAGTTTATGACATGTTCTTAAACAGGTGCGCTACAGAGTATTCCTCCAGTGAGAATGCGAACGTAACAATATAAGGAAGATTATACAATATACAAGTAATATAACGTTAGAACAAGAATAGGTGCCTATGAGCCTATGAATAAATTATGAACCTGAGCAACGCTGGGTAAATCGGCTAGATATAGTATAGATATCTATATAAGCCAAATACCACTGACTGACTCACTGATCACGATATCTCTGAAACCACTGAATGGATATCAATGAAACTTTGAACATAGCTTCATCATAGGCCTTAGGTGCTCACTAAGAAACGGTTTTAAAAACTTTCACTCCTAAGGGGCAAAAAACCAAATACTGAAATTTATCGCGGGAATTGCATACTTTGTAAATGAAGTGGTTGACATCTCAGTTTACTGGAAACCCCGAATACATTTAGTCCTGAGTTTTTAATCATTGTTTTAAATTGAAAAAATCTTCGTTGTTTGCAGGTTCTTATAGTCGAGAAAATTTCGAAGTTCAATTAATTAATAAATGTATGTCCTTTTTTTCTCGGAAACGGCTCTAACGATTTTCTCGAAATAAATAATAAATAGCTGTTGCTATGAATGTAAATAAACAAACTAAGAGTTGAGAATTTGTACAATCATCTAATCCTATACTATTAAGCGAACAATAATTGTACAATTACGTACAACGTGAAACTCCGTAGCGAAGCACAGGTATTTTGCTAGTTTAATATGCGCGCGTAAGTACGAAACAAGAAGTATATTTATACCTATGTGCGCGTAAGTACGAAACAAGAAGTATATTTATAGCTATGTGGGCGTCGATTGGATTGACGTAATGCCCTGACCCCTACCAGGTCTTGGGGCCCCCCAGCCCTGCAATGACATTCAAACAAAAATGACAATAGCCTACTACTCGTCGCGTCAGCCAGTTGCCGCGCGGCGCGCCTCTACATTAACCTCCTTCGCTTTCCCCCATTAGTAAATACTAAATAGGCTGTATATAAACAAGGCTGAGAAATGATCGCTTCCAATCTGACCAAAATAAATCCTGAAGATTTATTTCCAACAATATTTAGACGAGAAAAGGTTTTTAATACCGGTAAAAATATATATATATTTCTATTTTTTCTGGAAATAAAATTTTCATAGCTCGGGGGCCCCCTGAATCTCATGGAGCCCGGGGCCGGGCGATCGCCGACCAGTCGACCTGGCCAGTCCGCACATGGTTAGAATTCTCTCTCTCTCTCTCTCTCTCTCTCTCTCTCTCTCTCTCTCTCTCTCTCTCTCTCTCTCTCTCTCTCTCTCTCTCTCTCTCTCTCTCTTCTCTCTCTCATGTTACCATGACACCACAAAAATCTTAAAAACCCTTTATCAATTGATAAGCTGGAATGAAATGCTCATCCTAATACATTCCATTCAACGCTACACACAGATTATTTATAAACACATAGGCCTACTTTAGATAACAAATGGTAATTAAAAAGGGTCACTACTGTATTAACACACACAGCTGAAAAAATAATGAAACAGCTTAAAAATCAAGAGATTAACCAAATTTCTCGTCAATTTTCTACCCTCTGGAAGGGTCCGGTCCCGTTCGTCCCCCCTTCCGTAAATACGCCCCTGAGATCAATGAGGATCTCATTAATGGGGTCTACTCTCGGCTGGATACCTTGACAGCAACGTTTTTCAACGAGGGACTACAAAAGCTGGTGCAAACGATGTAACACGTGGCTGTGTGTAGTTGGTGATTATGTGGAAATATAATATACATACTTATGTATCTCTTGCATATAGTAAAACATTTTTGTCTGTTTTACTTTTCCAGGTAATGTTGGAATAACCCTCGTAATTAATGTAGACGTAATTACTTGGTGGGAAAGTTGTGTAATTGTGTGTGTGTACGCGCACCCTAGTGTCCATCTAATTACTAGTTTAAACAAAACAATTTAATTATTTTCTTATCTCCAGAAGTTTGCCAAGAAACATTAAAGGGTTTATGAATATTTAATGTAGCCGCTGAACAGCCCTTTAGCCCGTTTCACATGTCAATAACGTTATTATGCAGACACTAAACATATTTATTTTACTTGTAAAAGTTTATTTTTTGAACAATTAGTTAATTAACCATACACAATTGCCTACATATTTCAACTATAAACAAAGTAGTGTTTTTTTTTTGTACTTAGGCCTGTCATAAAAATTCTAATTTATATTGAATATAGCAGCGTCAATCATCATATTCACCTTAAATCATTACTGTATTTTCGTAGCGATGGACGACCAAAACGACACAACAAAAAATAATTCGGTGTACTTGAGTTTGAAGCCACTGCTCATCTTCTGTAAGGTGCTCGGTTCGTGTTGCATACAGAACACCGGTACTTCCGAAGCCAGCGGGCTCGGTTACAGATATTTCAGCTTCACTCTGCTGTACTCTGTGTTTCACTTTGGCATATCGTACATGATGCACGCCACTCTCGAACTGCGACGACAGAAGCTGGCCGTCACTTGGTTCTACGACATCAGGAAGTGGTGTTTCCTGTTCGCCGTGTTCGTCACCGAGAAGCAGCGCGTCGAGGTCATCAAAGAGCTGGACGAGTTCGACAAGAGTATCAACCGGCTGAACAAGACCGGCCTGATCGTTGCCAGCAACCGTCTGCGCGGCCAAGTCTGGCTGTTTCTGTACAAACTGATCTACGGCATCGGAACCGATCTCGTCTCTTACACCCTGTTCTATCCCAAAGGCAAAACGGTCGTGGCTCTGATACTCGATCTGGCCGTGAAGACGTTCACCGCTCAGCTGGTCTTCTGTTACACGGTTCTGTACCTGACGTTCGCCCACGAACTCTGCCACCGTTTCAGATTGATCACCGTCTCGTGGAAGCACCACGCTAAAGCGTTCGCAGACAGTCCCACCGAAACGGTAAGGTCGTTCGAAGCGCTGAGACTGTTCCACGCGAAACTGTGCAGAATTGCGGAAAAATTGGCTTCCTGCTACGGCCTGTTCTTTGTGGTGAATTTGTTTTTCGTCTTTTTGGAAATGCTCGTGTACTTATACCGTATGGTTCACATAAGTAAGAATGTGTTTTCCAACGTTCAGTCCATAGTGTTTCTGGCGGCCAACGTTGCCTCGTTGCCCGCTCTCTCGATTGGCAGCTCCTACATAACGGACGCTGTAAGTAATGCTTTTGATGTAGTATTATTTTAAGTAAATAAAAAAATGTTTGAAAAAAATTAAACCAACTTCAAAAAGACAAAAGTATTTTAACACGCCTAAAATTATGTTATAAAAAGCTCTAAAAAGTGAAAAACAATTTTTACTTCCACGTTCCATAAGGAAATGGAAGTATGGTGATGGTGAAAAAACCCGTGTTCGGGATAACGACTGATTCTGATTGTACTACCCTCAAAACATGAAGGAAAGTCATTTTCCGAAAAGTGTCTGTGTGTGTTTGTGTGTCTGTCTGTATGTCTATCTATATGTAGAATTCTACATTTCGAACGATAACTGCCGCAAATTCAAACAGAATCAAATAATTTTTTGCATATATGCCCGAGTTGTAGAGGACTCAAGGCTTATTGATTTTGATGAAGATCGTTTATGGGGGAGGGGTAATTTACCTGTAACGTTTTGCGTTTTAACAAGAGTAAAGTACTTAATTTTGATAAATAAAGTATCCTGAAAAAAAGGTCGTAATAATCCACTGTAGAAAGGTAGATGAAATACCTATAAATAAAAAAGGTAGTTGAACGGGGAGGGGGTATTTTTTTGAAAATTGCCTTTCTGATGTCGAATAAACTACCTTAGGATAAGATACCTTATTAATTACATATAATGAAATTATTACTCAATAAAAGTGTAAATATCAAAAATTAGGTTGTTTGGTTAATGGGGAGGGGTAGTTTACCTGGATTGTTTTGTGTTTTTTAACAAGAGTAGAGTACTTAATTTTGATAAATAAGTGCCCTGCAAATAAAGTCATATTAATCCACTGTCTATAAATGGAGAGGGTAGTTGAAAGAGGAGGGGGTGATTTTTTAAAAAATACTTTGCTGATATCAAGTAAAGTAGTAGTATTTAATTTTCAAGGATATGATACCTTAGCAATTACATACGATAAAACTATTACTCTATGAAAATGTAAGTAGGGTACCATTAATGGTGGGGATCGGTTGAGGAGGGGGGATGATTTTTCTTTATAGCAGCTTAGTATCTTTATAGCGTATTTCAGTTTCTTTATAAGAATAAAGTACCTAATTTTTATAGATAAAGTGTCTCGAAAATAACATTATATTAAACGACTACCCCATAATAATAAAAATTCTATAAATAGTGAAAATAGTTTGAGGGTGGGGGTTAGGTTTTTAGAAATTATCGAACCGAATTCAAGTAAATGATTTTAAATATAGCTAAATCTTAGAACACGGAAGTCATGTACATTCAGTGCTATGCAATATGGAAATTACGAAATTTCATTAAAAATGCTCTGTACTGCAATCATTTATTATGAATTTATGAACTTAGTATCTTATGCTATGTGGCCGAAAAACAAGCTTTCACATAACTTTATCCCAGTAGTACACATTTTGAAGTCGGTGCCAAGTTACTTTTTGAAGTGAGAACTTCATATACGGCACGATGGTGGCCGGCTCACTCCCGTACACCTCGCGCTCCTAGGACAGTAAACTGATTGAACGTGGGACGAAATAGATGAAACGAAAAACCAGTGTTGCCATTTGATCACTGAGTGCTACAATATTTCACCCTCATAAAAATACCCGAAACATAAGGTAGAAAAGACGAATTCACATTATTTATAGCTTCTCATTTTATGTGTACCATATGTCGATTTTTTTATTTTTCAGTCTGCGCCTACAATACTACACAGTGCTGTAATTTTTCATATACAATTTTTCGCCGTGTATAATTATATCTCAAATGCATTTTTAAAATAACGCGCCGCCAACTCTAGTAACTAGTATTACTCAAATTCAGCTTTAGAACTAGATACTTCGAGATATCGACTGTAACCGCCATTTTGGCTCCAGATTTATCCAACACTGGTCATAACCTCGTAATTCATTGACCTCGTAATCAACAGATTTGGACAACAACCAAGGAGGTTATACTTTTTGTTTCAGTCTTGATGTGCTATAAAATTAATGCAAAGAATTTTTTTATAAAATAAACATGAACACAAAGTTTTTCTTTTTTTATGGTATTACTAGATTCATTAATATTGATTTCATGTACTGAAGTTTTCTTATGTTCTATAAAGTAAATTTTGCATTTCATAACTCGTATTTTTTGCTAATTTTTCCATTTTTTGAAACCACCTTTTCAGGAGCCAGGGCACCCCCTTGCACCCCCCCCCGGGGCGCCCATGCTAGCGGTCACTATTCTCTTGCGGGTGCGCCAACTCCCTTCTCGCTAACACCGTCGCGTTCCTAACACCTAACGGCTGCTAACGACTTGGCTTTTAAATACGTAAAACCTTATTTGGTGTTACGTTTGATAAGTTAGTAAGATTATAAAAAGTGACTTGGATTTTAGCTATCTTGCGAATGATCTTTCTTAAGATTGTGTTCGAGGTAGGGACATGGACAGAGAATTATTCACATAGAGCCTAAAGACTGAATTTCGTGCTTCTTTAAAAAATTTAGTAGCCTATATAATATTTTTTCTGTGTGTGACAGTTTTTGACAGATACTATTACGTGTTTCCATTAAAAACCTGATAGGCCTGTATATGGACGAAACCTAGTCGTAGATCACACGACATTTTTGAAGACTTGCGGAGACTACTCGTACCAACACCGAAATGTTAAAAATAAATTATAGTAGGCCTACACGTTGATGGGAAGACGGGATTCATTCCTGTTCCATTAACGTATCTGGAAATAATCCAGTCAATCGACTGGAGATTACCACACATAAATAAATTTCAATAATTATTCTTTCTAAGTGACTGACCGGGAGATTATGGCCGAATCTGCCTCTCCTGAAAGTATTTTAATAATAAATGACGCCACCTATCATAACAATCCTTAACAGACCGAAAAAGGAAATGCAAGAGAAGTTGGAAAAGAAAAATACACCTTTCTCCAAAAATATGTAAAATATAGTAGAATTGTCTAATTTAATTCAGTTAAGGAAAGATAAGACAAAAACTTTGTCAAGACAAAAGTTTAGAGGAAAAGTGCATACAGCATTAAGATTTCCTCCTTTACCGTCCTGACTTTAACCCCAAAGGTTCTGTATGACAAAGACAAGAGTTTGGCAAAACCGATAGGCCACCTACATTAGTTTTAGTGAAGGTAAGAAGTGTAAAAATTATTACGTTTTAAAGATGGTTAACTATGTTCATTAGACGTAATAGTTATGTCGTGCAGTACCAAATTACCCGCCACTAACTGAATTCACGTCATTACTACTTTTGATGTCGTATTACTTATTTCTGTCAACAAACGGTACCGTACACAGATCATAACAGGGCCAGGCCTATATCGTTCATAATACTGCGTATCTGTTGCCATCCACTGATTACTAATTTTTCGTTTAATTTTGTTAAACGATTTGCTTTTGTATTTGGAAATAATGTATTACAACGCTCCCTTTCGTCTAACACAATTATCTAATATTTGTGATGTTAGATAAAAAGTTACTTACCCGTGATTTTACTTTACCTGGGCGCCAGAACACATCCCAGATACAAATGACACGGTTTCAGCTTAGCTCAGCGCATGGAGACACTCTTTCTCAGGATTCGTTCAGTGATTGGGGTTTCCAAGGGGAATCGTTACAAATAACTCTTTAAGATTTGCTTGATTATTAATTTTAATGTTTTAATAAATGATTTTAAACTTTAACTTGTTAATGGTAGTGGCTTAATTCTACCCTATCCTTTGTGGAAAGTAATGATTAAGACGCTCAAACGACCTCTAGCTCTTATCTGGTCTGATTAAGAAATTTCTATCTCCCAAACCAGTGCTAAAGAACAGGTCTACAATAATTTGCACGTCCAATGCTACACACTATTTTCCATTCAACACTCTTATACTAAATTAAAGCTAATCTTACAGTTAAAATACAATGTGTGCTTTTCTTAGTGTCTTTTTAAAATTGTTTATTGTTTTATTTTTTTCTTTAGCGCTTATATCATTGATCAATGAATTTATTTCTTACTGTTTTGATGCGTTGACCGAAATAGGAATCTGTAGAGGTCCTCCTTTCGATGGTGTTGCACAGAAGAATGGGTTGATCAATGTTGTGGAAGATGCCCTGGCAATTACAGATGCTGTAGCCTTCTGTAGCACAGGTCCTTCACGGCTGATGGATTAATTAATTAACTAATTAATTAACGGTGATTTTACGCAGCTAGTGTTATTGAATGTTGTTAATTCAGCTACACTGCGGACTACTTCTCGATTTAGAACTGAATTTGCACTGTTGTGTAATTTAAAAAAATTCTGTATGCGAATTATACACGTCTAGTGTGTTTCAGTACCGAACGAAGAGTGATGCTACCCCTCGCTTTTAGCTGGCGTCTGTTTTAAATACGGGCTGCTGATTGGTTGTACAAATAAATCATGCGTTTTTCCAGTTGTGACAATCTCGAACAGGTCGGTCTTACACTCCGTGACAGGTTCCAAACGGCATAGAAATTCTTGTCAAAATCGTACTTTCTGTATTTGCAAATCGATTGATTATAGGTATTTGCAAATGTGTTTCCGAAGATCTGACCACAGAATATTGTTGCTTAGGTCTTTATCTGTGTGTGTGTGTGTGTGTGTGAAAACACCTTGTTCCTACGTAGCATAGTTCTCTCGTTATTCCTGTTGGCGTGCGTCATCCGTATAACATCTTTATTTGTTAATTATATTAACTGAGCTTGCGGCTACTTATAAAGCTTTTCTTGCTGAATACAATGCTGTTTTCAGAATTGCCGTATATTTACAACTTTTGAAGTTATTGCAGGTTGAACTGATAATTCGCTTTGAGTAAAATTACCTGTTTGAACTGGATTCTATTGTCGCTGTGACGCGGTTAGAGTGAGATGGCTGCAATTCTACGCTCTCTCTCTTCCTTACTGCGTTACGCTCGTCCCGTCTATAGCTTTCATATAACGCTCTGATAGGATGCTATTATGAATCGTTATAGTATATATTTTTAGTTTTAAATTCTTGGATTTTGTTGTCCACGACGAGTCCGATGTTATCACTAACTATATAAAATTTTCGATAAAAATTGTTAAATTTTTACATTACTATCTTTCGCTTGTTATGAGCTTTATCAGAGGCTGCCGCTAGGAGCGCTGTCCGTCCTACTTTTGGTGACGGCGCCGTCATTCAAAAGATCGTTGTTGTGTGTATTGTGTAATAGGCCTGCTGTATTCACATAGTAAGTGTGATGTATTATTATACTAAATAGTATTAGACTAATTTATTATTATGTGTAAATCACACATACTATATGAACATATTAACACGGTGGGCAAAAGTACGGTATTGGGCCTAAGGATGTGTAGACAGCCCAATCAAATTAAGAGAAACAATATTCTCCATCGTTGGTGCTGACAATAATTCACGAACTCGGCACTGTCACTTTCGAAAATATATGGATAGGCCTTACTTAATTCTTAATCACTTTACTCTTGAAGATTTGCTGGTTCCTCAGGCTCTAATAATTCAATTAAATCACTATTAATCACTCTTAGTACTGAATCTTCAGCGATTTTATTTTCTGTATTCAGAGATTTTTCTAGGTCTTGTTATCACGTGTGATACGTCTGTGTGGGGGGGGGGATCTTACATGCATTCGTGGGCAATTCTTATCAACCGTCGTAACTTATGTTACAACCAATCCATTATGAAGGTAGTAATATTGAATTTTAAAGAAATAATCAGTAATTTAATCTTTAAACACGTATATTTCATATAGTTTACAGAAATCAAAATAGTCTCGACTCTAAATTTATATGTTTGTAGTTACCATGACAGCCGCCTCGGAAACCTGGTTGACAATGAAATCAATTTGTTCGTTGTATTCACATACTTTCAGTACAACTAAATGTGTTTAAATATCTACCTAGGTTGAAAAATAATACACATACAGCTCAGATATACTGATAATTAAGTGTTACGGTTTTTTTAGAATACATTATTACAAACAAAGGACACAGAACACCAATGCTGGAAAGAGGTTTAGCTCGAATATTACAAAACAGCGGCCGTATCGCGTCATTGGTTTAAGAAGTGACGTTTTGCTCCTTTCTAAACAAGAGGAATGATACTTCAGTCGCCATAAACAAAATGTCACAGGGTAGTAAAAGGGGATGGAAAGGGTAGTCTTCCAATTTGCGCCTAGCCTTTTACGCCAATTTTGAAATAAATCGTGGTTGACACATCACATATATAAAACACGAAATAAAGTTGACAATTATTGTCTTATATACTGCCACTTGTCATTTGCGGAGGGGAGGAGAATGCGCGGTGTACTGATAGTAAACGTAATCAAACACACAGCACGCACACGTCAGCGCGCTCACGCTCTCCCACTTGCATACACGTCCATTGTAAAATTGTAAACATGGTATCGACAGATATAAATCATGTGACTCAAATTTGTTTTTTAACTTACGGTTTATTCTTATTACAGTGGCGCTATCTACTTGTAAAATTGATGTAACTAAAACCAAAAATAAACGTTACACCCGCCCATGGGAAGAAATTATCTTTTAACATTGAAAATGTTTATAAGGACGTGCCGCACATTTGCGGCCGATCGAAAATGGGAACCGGTGGGTTTCCATAGAAACTACTTCTTTGCTGTCAATAACGTAGTACACATATAAAACTTCGCTTATGAATGCGACTACATTTAACTTATAATCTGTACATTGGTAAATGAAGAATGAATTCATCGATTGGTGAATGAAATATTTCACCAAGTTGGTGAATGATATTTTCTAAATTTATTGAAGCATTTTCAATGCCCTTCTCTGTGCATTGCATTTGTGCAATGCCTGTAAATTTTTGAAATCACCTTGCGTTAGCAAACGGTGACGCAGATTCGTAACATTTCAACACGATTACGTAGGAAAAAAATTCAATGTGTAAGGGGGAAACAAGTTTCCTCAACGACTGTGTTATAAGCCCAGAAAAATTGCAACGGGTTTCAACGGGCGAGAGTCTATAGGCCTCACTTCGGAGACATAACGACCTCCAACTCCAATATCATTTATTTTTTCCAAAAACGAAATCATTAACAATTCTAAAATAATTGTTTCCATGGAAACATATTTGGCAATATACTTCAATTATCATAAAGTGGGGGCCATTCATTGTGACATACTTGCATCGATACACATACTGCGAGTCTGAGGCTTCATGAAACTTTTACCATTACATGTGACTTGATTTCGGTATCCTTTCGCTCACGGAATAACGTATAATACTGCAACCGACACTGATGAACGTTTTAATATTATGGCGCTTTCATTGTGTCACACTAGAGTGTGAAAAATTCCGGGCCTGACACAGATAGCGGTTACTATGGTCATTATTTTGCTCGTGTTGTATGATTTCATCCTTTATAGGTCTAGTTGCGATGATTTCAAATCAATGAGTTGTTTACTATTAGTGGTACAGTCCACCGCTGTAATCGCCTCGAGCTTTATTGGATGGACTGCAAATTCGTGCTGTGATTAAATTTTGTTTACAATTTAATAGATTTAACTGCAACCGTTGTAAAAAAGCGCTGTATTCAAAGCTGGGGGACTCATGAATACAACGGTCGGACGCCGGGTTGCTGTATTTAAATGGGTTAGACAAGTACAACTGACAACCCACAAGTTGGACGTCCAACTGAAGTGACTGTGCGAACAAAAATTGAAAAAAAAAACAAATCGATTTGGTAGACCGTAGAATGAAGGCGAAAGAGATAGCTGAAACTGCTGGTATATCAATGGAACTTGTGCGCAATGTCATACATGAACACATGTGTTGACAAAGCTGTGTGCTAGACGGGTGCCGCGTTTGCTGTCACTTACCAAAAAAAATTGTCGAAAGGAGGTTTCAACAAATTGTTGCGATGGATAAAATCAAAGAACTGGAACTGAAGTTTCGTCACCCACCCTACTCGCCCGATTTTGTCTCCAGCGACCTCTATCTATTTCCTAACCTCAAAATATGGCTGGGTGGAAAAAGATTTGCCGACGACAATTAAGTCAGCGATACTGTAAATTGTTATTTTGAGGACCCGACAAATCGGCATAACCGCTTTAGAACATCGTTGGAAAAACTGTATAGAGCTAATCGGAGATTATGTTGAGAAATAAATGCAAATTAATCCAGAAAAGTGTTGATTTTCTATTCAGGCTCGGAACTTTTCACCCTACATTTAGTTGTCGACCTAATTTGGTTTTATTTTGTTACCGGCCTGGTTTTCGGCTTTACTGTTTCCGGTTTTGAGTTCGGATAAGTTCATTTTTTTCTTTTTAGTCATAGGGAACACACCCATCCCACAACCAAACGTCCTTGAGGGAGTATGTTACATGCAGTCATTCGAGCTCTCCGGGCGCTACTACTACTTTGAACCCCAGCTCCATACGGTACAGCTATGGTTCGGATAAGTAACTTTTAGAAGAATTTGTAACATGTGTCATTTATATCCTTTTCATGGACCTCTAATGTAAATAGTAGGTAGTAGGTCATTGAGAAATGATCCTCTTATAATCGGGGGGGGGGAATGATTTTTTCTGTGATGGTTTCTGGGGGGGGGGGGTAGATTTTTGTGAATGTAACTACAAAAATTATAAGAAAAATTCTGAAAAAAATAAGAATATAAGAATTATCAAAAAAAATAAGTTCTGAGAAATGGGAGATAAGAAACGCAAAAGAGTAACACTGCTTAATTTCTTTGAAAATTGCCTGACTGGCTATTTGAAAATTTCATTGTGTTTGACTGATTCGGCTTACTGCTACTACTGTCAAGCATTTTGTGAGAGTGCGTCTAAGGGAGAGGATGTGTTTACGAAAACTGGGTATAAGAATTGGAAAACTGAAATTGTTTATGTTTATAGGCTTACAGTGTATCTGTTCTAGGTAAACATAACTGGAAGTACAACTTACTAAGAAAGGTTTGTTGATCATTAGCAAATTAAATTGTCCCTCGTTTACTAACTAAAAATTATGACTAAACTTTATAATCTTGTATATATTTTATTATATAGATGGTCTCGCTACACACTTGAATTTATGAAGCTTTATATGAAGCTCCCCCCCCCCCAAGTTACGCCCATGGGTATACCAGTAATTATATTTGAACATTTGACATAAATGTGTTGATCAATTACCAGGAAAAAGTCAAACAAAACTGACTTAAGTTCTTTATGTCTTGGTGTTGAAAATTAACTAGTTTAATGTTACGCTTGTTTCAGAGTAAATGCATTCTTAATGTGTTGCATCTAATGACATTCGCTGATCTTCCTTATGGTTGTGAGACCCAGGTAAGAATATTGATTTATTTACAATTTTCATGATTAAAATTGTTAAACAATGCATTAATATATGAATGTATAAATGTAAATGTATAAATGATATTATACATGTTTGATATTATATAAATGTATAAATGTATTATACATATATATGTATACATATAAATGTATAAATGTAATACATTTAGGGTGGGGGAGAGAAAATCGAAGGGAAAAGAGAGATCCAGATAGTATTGCCTTACATAAATTTACAAACTTACATCTGTCTTTGTTGTCATCATCCTTTATGGCTTAGGCCAACAGCCTGTTCCAGTCTCAATGGAATTCATCCAACTATCATTTACTGGGTCTTTCCACACACGTCTCTTCCCCCTTGGATGATAGTCAAGGGCTCTTGTCAGAAATCTAGTTCTCTCCACGTATAGTCGCCAGGAGATTTAATTATTTAAGCTTTCAGCTATGCCTAGTTCCATTCTAATATGATAATTTCTGACAAGATCTCTCCTGGTGTAAACCTTTACACCCTTCAAGAACCTCATTTCTGCCTCTTGTCTACATCTATTTTATGGGTTACAATTTGTGAATTGATTGCAGTTAGCAAGGTACCAATGTGTGGTCTCTCTCTCTCTCTCTCTCTCTCTCTCTTTCTCTCCTTCTATCAAGTCATCTGACTGGTCTGATGCAGTCCTCCAGCTCCTATTCTAAGCCAATCTATCCATCTCTGAGTACCTTCAACATCCCACATTCTAAACAATCTCTCACAGATACTTTCATTTCTGCCTTCCACTACTGCATCACCAAAGTCATAATCTTGGGTCCCAACCAAGCTATCTTGTCTTCTTGTTATAGTTCTCTACAAACCACTCCCATTATTTCCCATGCCCATCCATTTTTTACTCTGCCTATTTCCAACATTCTCCTGTAAAACCAAATATCAAATTCTTCTATTGTTAATCTTTCAGTTTTCTATATTGTCCAGATTTCAGATCCATATACTACAATTCCCCAAACATGTAGCTTCGGGAATTTCTTCCTAATTCCTAAACTAATATTTGAACATAATATTTGTTCTCATGAGTTATTCACAACTGTATCATTTTTACACGATAGGGTAGTCAGCCCTGCGCTTAAACCCCAACCTGGAGGACCAGTTGCTTCTCCTAGACTAGTTGCTTCTGCCCCTTGGTTTTTCTTCAGAGAGGTCTTCCCTTAGCCTTTGGGGAACCAATCATTGTCTGCAATACAGTGCCTATCTGCCACAGCATCATCATAGGGCCTATGCGGTTTTTATCAGGCATGGCCTTTGCCACAGGTCACCCCTTCCACACCATGGTAATGCTGGAAACCAATAGGCAGAAGAATTAGAGGAAGATCTAGGAAAAGATGGATAGATGAAGTAGAGGATGATTTGAGATGTACGAATGTGAAAGGATGGTGAAGGTTGTGTGGTGAGAGGACGAAATGGTGGAAAAAAATGTTTGAGCAGGCTAAAACCCACACTGGGTAGTGATGCAAGAAGAAGTTTTGTCTTCATGATAAGAGCCCTTCTTTTTTGCACTAATCAGCTTTTGCTGTCTTTTCTGCTTTATCAATCCTATATTATATTGTTTCCCAAATAAGTAAATTCATCCACTCTATGTTGCACTTGCTAATTTTACTATTTAAAGAATCCTTACTTTTGTATCTACAGGTTTTCATGACTTCTGTTTTCTTTTATTGATTTCCAAGCCTAAATTATTCTTCTAATTTTTCTATACCACTCAACACTTTTTATAAATCTTCGTTGTTTTCTTAGCATCCGCAAATCTTAACATTTTTATTCTCTCTCGCTGAACTATTATTAGTCTTAAATGTTGTTTTATTTCCTCTATTGGCTCTTTTACAATTGATGTGTCACAAGTTTAAATTTTCAGTACATGTTTCTGCTCCTTTCTTATGTATTGTCTTATTATATTCTTACAGATTATTTTGTTCAATAAGCAAATCACCAGTGATCCTTTGCAGATATCAGCTTGTGGCTTTTTTCTAGTAAATCGGGAGTTAATTTCTGCAGTAAGTACCATTAATTATTTCATAGTACAAATACTTGGTTGTGGATATACTGATCACTATTCATTACTGTTAGAATGATTATTATCACTAGTCTGTGTAATGATACCCATAATGACGTTCAATAAGGAGGTATTTCAATCATTTAATACAAACACACATACACACAATCAGCAGATACTAAACTTAAACTGAAATAACTCTTCAATATCTGTTTACAGACTCTAATGGCTATGATGACATACATGATAGTTATAATTCAGCTGGGCTCTCAGTTTGAGAGGCTGTCTTCACATCTGTTCAACTGAGCAAAACAAAGCATATTCTACTTGATTTTGTCTACAAAAAGCTATTGCAGTTGTTACTAATCATTGTTCTCTTATTTGTCCCTTTACCTGAAACGCTATATTATTTAATAAAAGTTAATTATAATAAAACTACTAAAACAAACACACTCTTCAATAAATCAGTCAATTCGTGTAAAAAAAGACACAACATTACGAAGTATACAAATTTTTTAAAGAATGTTACAATAATTCAGACCAACTTAGAAAAACAATCTTTGGCACACCGCTTTCAATTTAATGAGCAATTTTAACCTTTAACTTGAAGAGGTGCTACACAAAAAATATTTACTGTAATATTTTGTTAAATTTTTAATATTTTGTTTGAATATAAATAATAAGCATTAATACCAATAAAATTAACTTGAAGCACTAAGTTAAAATAAACTATTCTAATTCAAAACATGAAAGTATGAAGAAATTGTAAACATTTTGGATATGCTGTTTCAAAGAGAAGAGTCCTTGAATTCGAATTAATCTTTCTGCAGCAAAACCTACATGTTTATGCACACTTCTGACCATGAAAGCTACAAAAAGGTTTGAGACAAAACTTCACTTTTTAATTTTAATTTCTAGTCACCTCTAATCACATAGATACAGTACACTCTCGTTTATCCGGGCTTCGTTTATCCGGAATAAGTTTTCAAAATAATTTTTTTTTAACGACTTTACCGGTGAATGTTAAGATACAATTTGTACTAAAAACAACCTGTTTTGTTATAAATTCAACGTTATACCCGTTCAGAGCTCATCAACGTAAACGTAATTAATCTAAACTGCAATGGTAAAAATAATACAGTGCAGTGCATAGTTCCCTCAGCGATCTGGTTAACGTCGGCATTCAAAGAGAATCTTATCAGTTGTAAATGACTAGAAAACTCCACCTCTGCGGTTGCGTTGTTTAGGCAGGACGAGTGTTTAAAAAAAATCAAACAACGAAGATTCTAATTCTGATGATGATGATGCGGACGACGGAGCAATGGTAATCAACCATTCAGAGGCTACTTCAATGCTGGACAAATTATTAAATTATTTTTCAAGGCAAGACAACCCAGCAGAACTGTTACTTCTAAAAATACTCCGTGACCGTACAGCTAAGAAGAGAGAAACATCGCTAAAGCAGAAAAAATATGGACTTTTTTAATAGTAAAGGTTTTGATCATTCATGTATGTGTGTTTATTATTGTTTTTCTCGCTAAATTAAACTTATTAATTTTTAGAAATGCTACTACTGTATTGTACTGAATTTAATATAATGTATGTAGGCTATAATATCTAATGCTAACTAAATTTTTTTCTTGTTAATACAGTATAATATTCTGAAATAGATTTTGTTTTTCCTTAAGATTTACTCATAAAATACAGTACAGTAGGCTATTACAGTTTGCATAAAGTCTTCAAAATAAAAAAAAACGCAACTTTTCTGTATAGCGGTAGGTAAATCGCTAATACCGGCATTTTCGCCATTAGTTTGGTTTATCCGTAATTTCGTTTACCCGGAAATTGTCCGGTCCCATCAATTCCAGATAAACGAAAGTGTAGTGTATTTTGTAAATGAATCTTCTCCGATCTTTTTTTAAATATTTGCTATAGTACTTGTTGCACCAAAGCTGCCAATTTGAACACGTTCTCTTGACTCTCAACGACTTCATATGTTAAAATCCAGCTGGTACATATATGCTACTGTACTATAGCACATAATTATTTTTTCTTTTATTACTTATTTTATGTTTGTTATTTTTTATACATTTTATTGGAAAGTACTAAAGGCTGAAGCCTTCAACGTCAGGTGCAACAAAAGCTGATTAATACTGTTCGTTTGTGTGTGTGTGTTTTATTAATATTAATACTTATAATAATGTAACGTGTGTAAAAATTCATTCAATAAAAATTATTTCTGAAAAACGTTTGTGATTTTGGCTCACACAATTCGGTTAGCCTGTTTTAACACTGTATATACCTTACTCATATTGTAGTATATTGCATCCCAGATTCTTTGTGTTTGAACATGCAAATTGTTACTACAGTACATTCTGTCTCAATCGTTACATGCCAGGAGGAGGAAACAGCAGGAAAGCTCGCTGTGCAAAGATTCAGCAGTAGTGGTGGGAAATTCCACTGACTACTACTCGTGGTTTTTGAAAACATTCTCTTCTCCAATTATGATGCAAATTCAATTATCAATTGTGTGGCTTGCCATTGTTAGATGGCCGAGTTCTCTGATATGGTGGAACGTAAGTTATACAGGCCTCAGGCCTAAAGCTCAAAGGGAGAATAAGTAAAGATATTATAGGTATCCTCAATTATTATAACATTACTATTAAAGTAAAACTAGGTTATGAATTATTATTATAGAAACATACTGTCATATAGGAAACACTAAAAGACAGTACTTATCTACAGTATGTAATACGGACAGATGTTTTCACAACACACAACACTAAAGTACACAATACTGTTCACTTCAAGAACAGTGAAAGCAAACTAATTTCTGAGTACCCCCCCCCCCAACTACTAAATGGCAAAAATTGAGGTCTTCATCGACATCAGCTGGAAACTTTTCTGTTTGTTCCTCTAACTGAAACAAGAAAGACTTCTAGATATCTGTTTAAGGATACCAGTAAAAGTAACAAAATCACGTATGCAAGCAAGAAGTCAGTCACTTTAAATATAGTAGTAATTTGTCATCAGATAGTATATCGTTTAAAATTAAGATAACTTCTATGACTAAAATAAATAAACTATATAGCTTTCATAACCAAGAAAACTAAACTATAATTTCTATGTCTACGACAGGGATTTATTGTACCATGTTTGCAATACCATTCTCATGTTCTCAGTTCGATAGGCACGTAAACGCGTTAAATATTGTGAAATATTTTTAAAATCTATACCAATTTGTTAAATTGAACTAAATAAATACAGAAAAATTTGTGACTTGATAAAATATTTATTCAGATTGTTAATGGAAGACACTGCTGTATAGGCACACAGATAGTATGTATTATGGAATATTAGACTGTTCACCCTATAATTTGCTTTTATGTTTTGTGTCCCCCTCCAATAGATTCATTCTTCCCGGTGTTTGTCTCTTTAAAAATATTCCAAGTGGAAAATTTACTATTCTGTGATGATGGAAGAAGAGCAGGAAGATGTTGCTATTAGTACAGAGCCACCATCAAGAACAGAGATTCAAAAGGCCATTAAACAACTTCAGAATGGCAAAGCGGCAGGCATGGACAATATCGCACCGGAGGCCTTGAAAGTGGATATGGGTACTTCGGTTGAGATTCTATTCCCACTTTTCAAGAAGATTTGGGAAGAAGAGAAGATCCCCTCAGATTGGAAGAAAGGACTGTTGATTAAGCTTCCGAAGAAAGGAGATTTATTAGAATGTGATAACTGGAGAGGGGTTACCCTCCTTTCGATACCAAGTAAGGTACTCTCACGAGTAATTCTTGAAAGGATAAAACAGCGAGTTAACTCAAGGTTGAGGAAAGTACAAGCAGGATTTAGAGAAGGTTATTCCTGTACGGACCAGATCAATACACTGCGTATAATTATAGAACAATCCACGGAGCTGCAGTCATCACTGTATATACTATTTGTAGACTTTGAAAAGGCGTTTGATAGTGTAATGAGGAAGAAGATGTGGAAAGCCATTAAAGAGTTTGGGATTCCAAAGAAAATTATTAAGTTAACTCAAGAAATGTATGAGAACTACACATGTCAAGTTTTACACCAGGGGATGTTGTCCGAGCCCATCCCAGTAGATAAAGGAGTGAAGCAAGGATGTTTGCTGTCACCAATATTATTTATTATGGTGCTGGATCTCATGATGAAGAAGGCAATCAATCGCCGAAGAGGAATTCAGTGGGGACTGACAGATAGGTTGGAGGACTTGGACTTCGCGGATGACCTGTGCTTGCTAACCAACAGTTTTAAGGATATGGAAGCAAAGCTGAACGATTTAAAAACCGAAGCATCAGAGGTAGGATTGAAGATTAATGGAATGAAAACCAAGGAGATGCGTTATAATAACCGCAATAAGGCACTATTATTTTTAGGAAACCAAGAGATCGAACAAGTCAAACAGTTTTGTTACCTGGGAAGTATGGTCACCACGGAGGGAGGAACCATAGAGGATATAGGAAATAGAATAAATAAGGCTAAAGGAGCATTTTTAATGCTGAGACCAATCTGGAAATCAAGGGAACTTAACACCAATACCAAACTACGCATCTTCAATACAAATGTCAAGTCGGTACTGCTCTATGGGTGTGAAACTTGGAAGACTAACAAACAACTGATTAGCAGACTCCAAACATTCGTGAACAGAAGTTTGCGGAATATTCTGAGGATATGGTGGCCACAAGTTATCGCCAATGAAGAGCTGTAGAGAAGAACCCATCAAACACCCATTGACATTGAGATGCGTCGTAGGAAATGGAAGTGGATTGGGCATACATTACGACGAGATGGAGACAACATAGCAAGACAAGCCCTGGAATGGAACCCACAAGGTAGCAGGAGAAGAGGCAGACCAAGGAACACATGGAGGAGGAGTGTAATAGCGGAAGGGATGGAGAAAGGAGGGAAGACCTGTCCCGAGATCAAGACGATGGCGCGGAACAGAGTCCGGTGGCGGAAGTTCATTGATGGCCTATGCTCCACTTAGGAGATGCAGGAATAATGATGAATGATGACCCTATAATTTGCTTTTATGTTTTGTGCCCCCCTCCAATAGATTCATTCTTCCCGGTGTTTGACTCTTTAAAAATATTCCAAGTGGAAAATTTACTATTCTGTTTGTCACAATTAAAACATCAGAGTTGTTTGTGTGTGTGTGTGTGTGTGTGCATCTGCTGAATCATGTCCCCTCCCAAGTGTGTCTGTGTACCCCACATTACATATGGGCGAGGAAATTCACAGAAAAACAAACGCATGCCTTGAATTTCCTCACCTTCACAGTCTCACATGCACATGCAAGTATAACTTACGACATAAATGTCCATGGCGTGTACCCTGCTCACATTACATGTGTATACCTGCAGGAATGTAAAGTTGAGGACAATGCAAGGCACACCTCATTGTCCCCCCTTGTGTGTATTTCCCCATGATTTAAAGTGACAAACAAAATATTAAAAATTTCATATATCTCAAGTATTTATTCATACAGCATAAATGCCATAGCAAGAATTTATGTGCAGAGACATGGCGAACATGTCTGTACTCAACTTTGATGTGAATTAAATTAACAATTTTCTTAAAATTTTCGCTTCTTAGAAATCAAAATTTTATTAACAATTAAAATTTTATATTCTTATTATTAATTTGGCTTTTGTAGTAAAATATGCTTCAGTAAACCATAAATAAAGAAGAAAACTGGTTGCTGTAAGCTTGATCACTCTACTCTTACCCTCCAACATTCAGACAACTAACAAACTACTGTGACCTTCGTTGTTTGTCCATAATAGCTCCCATAATATCTCAGATAGGTGAATTTCTGCTCAGAGGCATTAAAATTCCTCCAACTGAATATTTTATATATCCCCATGAATATCATAATCACTATTACCAGCTTTCAAGGATTATTTGGAAGTACTTGTGGACAGTACTTATTTTAGTTTGTGTCATATATATATATATATATATATATATAAAATCATATTTTTTATTATTAATGTAACAAGACATTGTTTGAACATGATAATAATTTACAATTAAATTTATGCATCCTGATTGGTCAAAACCAATCACCCCATTAGTGGGGGCTAAGCAAAGTTTACAACAAGCGTCTACCAGCGAGCCATAACATCGTGCTGTGCCTGTAATCTGGCGCTTGGTGGGGCGAGAACCGAGCCGCACGGAGGGGCGGAGAGCCCGGGAGAAAGTTAATGTGTTTCATTGCCCGACATAAGTTCAGTAACAGCTGATCTGATTTTTAAAATTCTTTCACCACCGTGTTTATTGAAGTTTGAGGATGGTTTTAGGCATAAATTTTAACCGATAGTTTTAACAATTTTCAAAAACAGAGTCTTCAGACGGTTCCACGTCATGAAGTTTCTTTTTTAATTTTCATGTAGTGAAATTTTCGGCATTCGACAAACTTTTGTTTTATGAGAGATAGCTATATGGTGTCAGCGAGTGAAAATTATAGAAAATTCCAAATTTTATTTTGGTTTTGTTTCAACAAAATCGGCTTTTTCGTTTTCGAGATATTGGCGTTTTTGTAAGAAATTTAGTTGGCGGTTGTTGCGTCTTAGACGCTCTCGATAAAATCTTAAGTTGATCTTAGAACGCTAGTTGAGGTGCTGGTAAATTAGTGAAATAATAAAGTGGACTGTATATGTTCTTGAGCTAATAGTTTATTGAAAATTAATAAGACATAGTTGCTGGCGCGTGCAGTTTTAGCGCGGCATAAATGCCGGAGAATTAAGATAGACATAAATTATTGAAGTACATTATAGTATGTAGAGGCCGAGATCGCCTAAGTAAATTATCGCATGATGATTATGCTATAATTATGAAATATTGAAAACTTTATGTAGCCGCGGCTGGCGAACTGAGCGAGATGCCCGCTCGGAGTCTTGCAAGGAACTAATTAATTTTGACTGCTGCTTGCTTGGATGCAAGCCGGCAGCAGGTCAGCGTGGGAGAAAATGACGTCACTGCACGGACCGCAATGCGGATTTCTACAGTACAAAGTTTACATAAGTACAAAGTTTAACCATACTGGCCGCACAAAATCCGGCGATTTTGCAACTTAATTCATTGTGTGAATAGTACATAATGATTGACACTACATGATACCAAAACTCAATAATAAACAACAAATGATAATACAATAACAAAGACATAACAATTGATATGCATAACAATCAAGCAATGACACCCAGAAAATTAATAGTAGATAACAATATGATTAACATACCAAATTGATGCAAGGATACATAATGCATAATGATTTACGTTACACAGTAATAGAACAATGATACTAAAAATTTCATAACACATAATAACATGATAATGATAAATGATAATACAATAATCAGTCAGACATAATAGTTGGCAGTACATAATAATAGGATAATGATACCAAAAAATTCAATAATATGTAACAGGTAATAATACAATGACAAAGACATAATAATTTACAGCGTAGTATTAAAATAATAATTCCCAAAATTGAAAAAATATATAACCATAGAATGATACAATAGTAAAAGACATAATAACTGACATACTAATATTAGAATAATAACCCCCAAAAATTCAAAAAATACATAACCATATAATAGTACAATAGTAAAAGACATATAATTCATATGCATGATATTAGAATAATAATCCCCAAAAAATTCAAAAATAAATAACCATAGAATAATACAATGGTAAAAGACATAATAATTTATACAATATTATTAGAATAATAATCCCCAAAAAATTCAAAAATGCCCAAAAACATGATAGTGATACACAATAGTACAATAGACATAATAATAATGTAGTAATCATAACAATGTAAATCATGTGATCGCCCAGGGAATGTCCCGGGCATGAAGCATGATAATGCTATAAAGTTCACATCATTGCAACGTGTTGCATGAATGCTCATGCGATTAGTCTGAGGCCACTGGAAGTGGACATAATTTATGAATGGGTCGATGTAGGATACCATTTGCGGTGCGAACATCCGCGACGCGCACTATTGAATCCTGACCCGAATAGACATTCGTGACTACCCCGCGTTTCCAGTGAAGTGGGGGGAATTGTCATCTAGAATAAGGGCGAGTTGTCCGGGAGTCAAATTTTTTGACGGGATGCGCCATTTGTTGCGTTGTTGTAACTGGTGCAAATAATCTTTCGACCACCTGTTCCATATAGACTGGGTGAATCTTTGGAGCAGCTGCCATCTGCCCAGACGACCAATATTAACTTGGGAATAGTCAGGTTCCGGGAGTGCAGTGAGCGGAGAACTAACCAGGAAGTGCGCTGGAGTTAAAGGTTCAGGGTCCCTAGAGTCATTGGAGATGGCGAACAAGGGGCGTAAGTTAAGGCAGGCCTCTATTTGAGTTAGGATAGTGTAATACTCCTCAAACGTAAGAATGATTCCGCCGACAACGCGCCGCAAATGAAACTTGACGCTCTTGACTCCACTTTCCCACAGGCCGCCGAAATGCGGTGCTGAGGGGGGGAATAAAGGACCATTTGATAACTTGGGCACTGGTAAAATCCTGGGTGGTCTGTTCAAAATCATTAGATTGAAAAAGTTTGTATAATTCGTGAAGTGTGCTACTAGCACGACGAAAGTTTGTTCCATTGTCGGAGAATATCTGATCAGGGATACCTCTACGCGCTATAAACCGTTTTAAGGCCGCTATGAAGGCGTCTGAGGTAAGATCTGAGACTAGTTCCAGGTGAATAGCTTTAGTGACCATGCATATAAATAAAGCAATATAAGCCTTTGATGTCGATTTTGAACGCTGCCCGCCATGACGTATAAGTACGGGACAGGCATAGTCGACTGCAGATTGATAAAATGGCTTAGCAGGCGTAACCCGGGAAGGGGGTAATTGTCCTAATAATTGGCTTGCGCCCCTAGCACGGAATCGAAAACAAGTGATACATTTGTGTATTACTGAACGTATATAAGATTTATCATTAATTATCCAATATTTCTGCCATAGAGAGTACTGAGTCAATTGTACACCAGCGTGTAGTAAACGAAGATGCTCGCTTTCTATGATTAATTTGCTGAGAAGAGAGTGCGGGTGGAGTATGATTTGGTGTTTGCTGTCATAGGTAAGCTGGGAGTGCTGAAGGCGACCTCCCACGCGTAATATTCCTGTCTTGTCCAGAAAGGGGTTAAGTGCAAGAATTTTACTATTATTAGGGATGCAGCGTTGTGCCTCAAGTTCCTTGATTTCGATGCTAAAGTGCGATTTCTGGGACTGGCGAATAAAAACCAAAAGTGTACCATGTAACTCATGGGAGGTTAAAAAGGAAGTGTCCCTATCAGCTATGGGGAGCCTAGAGTTCCGAATGAATCGACGGCAATACGAAAATACACGAAGGAGTTTTGAAAGCGAAGAGTAGTTTTCAAAATAACTAGACGTAGATGAAACGACAATCAATGAGGTTTGGACCTGCTTACGTTGTTCCTGCTCAAGATCGGGATGAGTGCAGGGTGAATGGGCATCGAAGGCACTGGTGGGCCATGATGATGACTCATGGGATAACCAGGATGGACCATGCCACCATTGAGGGTGACCGTGTAAAACCCGAGGGAGACAACCACGCGATAAAATGTCGGCAGGGTTGTCAAGTGACGACACATGATGCCAGGTACCCTTTGTAGTGAGACGCTGTATCTCCGCAACACGGTTGGCGACAAAATGACTTTCGCATTCCCAGTCCTCTCAACGGAGGGGGCACGAACAGCAACGTCCTCTAATTGCCAGAAGTCCTTTAATTGAGAGGAAATGGCATTATTGTCTTCGCATGCTCTGAACGATGAGACAGGTTTTGTCATATCGACATTAAATGGCAAGTTACCCGCAAGAATGAATCCCAATTTTGTCTCCTGTATTATGGGAAAATGTGGGCTACGGATGAATTTGACAGGTTCAATTAATTGTAAATAATACTGAGCACCAAGCAATAGGTCGATTTGTGAAGAGAAGTTCAGTTGAGGGTCAGCTAGGAACATGCCTTTTGGTATATTTAGAGATGAGATATCAAATGATTCCGCAGGGAGATTATTCGTAATGCTGGGAAGCACAGCGCAATGTACGTTCAAACTAAAATTCTTATAACGGGAATGCAACCTTACATTAGTACTGAAGTCAGCTTGAGATAAGGAATTGTTTATACCGGTGATGGGTAATTGAGATTTAATTAGTTTTAGACCCATGCGACGTGCGAAACTCATGGTGCAGAAGTTAGCTTGCGATCCTGAGTCCAATAAAATCCTTACTGGGTGCTTCCTGCCGGCATGGTCAGTTGTCATTCAGACAGCGGTGGATAATAAGATAGATTTGTTCGTTTGCAGTTTCAGTGCAAACTGATTGTTCCTACACGAAGCGTTATTGCCTGATATGTGGATCATTGTGTGGTGGCGTTTAGCGCATGTCCTGCAAGCAAATTTGGAAGGACAGTGTGCGAGATCATGGCCTGGACCCATGCAATTTAAGCAGAGTTTATGTTTAATTAAAATATTTTTTCGTTCAAGGGGAGATATAGCCACGAATTGTGGGCATTCAGAAAGGCGGTGTTTACCACGACACAGCTGACAGATGTTGTTGCTGATATGAGAATGGAATGTCGACCTAGTAATATCAACCGGTTTAATAGCTTTGCGATAGGGAGTCTTATCGCTAACGTGTATTTTGCTTACTGAGCTGGTCGCGCCGCCGACGTTTTGCAATAATTGCCTTCTATTATTTAAAAATTTAATAAAGTTATTGAAATTAGGAAATCGCTCGTCGGACAGGCTTTCTTTCCAGAGCCGACATGTCTGATTATCGAGTTTTTGCGTTAAGTATTGAACGAAAATGATTTCAAAGGTATTTACCGTTAAATTCAATGAATTTAAAGCATTTATATTCGCGGTGATCTCGTCAATGAATTTGGAAATGCTAACCATGGACTCTTGTTGAATGGACTTCACGCCCAAGACATTCCCTATGTGATAGGCTGAGACAATTAATTTGCTGTCATACCTGGCCCTTAATAGATCAATGGCTACCGCATAATTGTCATGGGTTATTGGGAGAGATTTTATTACGTTTAAAGCTTCGTCTCTTAATGAAGAGTGTAAATAGTGTAATTTATGAATGTCCGTCAGGTCAGTTCTGACGTGTACAAGTTCCACAAACATATTATAATAATGTTGCCAATCAATAATGCTGCCTGAGAAGCAGGGCAATTTAATTGGCTCTAACTGTATAGGGGGGGTTTTAATTAGTGTAACTTCAGCTTGAATCAATGACTTCTTGTTCACCTCCTCTACTTGCTCCAATAAATGGTGTAACTTGCACTCAATATTACAGAGATCATCCTCTGTTTGAACTCTGTCACTGACTGATGTGAAATCGGAATCGTCAGCCTCAATTTGAGCCTGAATTTCATCATACTTCGCGGACAATTCCATCAAATGGCGGAGCTTAATTTTTAAGGCATGATGATCGCTTATGTCCGGAACGAAATTGTCAGCGAAAGTATTCACACGGGATATAGAAGCTTTAATTGTGCCCCGTTTCTTAATTAGCGCCTTCACATCAGCCATGACTAAATGCAAATGTGATTCGAGAACGATAGTTAAATATAGAGCAGGTGAACAATTGTTGTAATCTGAATAATTTGCTAAATTCTGATATGATGCAGGAGCCAGTGATCGGTATACACCTTAATATATTACTTACTATAATAGGTACTTATTTTCTTTTTTTAAAGAATAGTTATGAAAGTTATTGACAATATGAATTATTCAAAATGACAATATACATATAGTCTTATCACATCACTTAAGTTTCTTAATGCGTTATTGTACAGCTGTGTAAATGAAAATTTATGTACATATGTACATATGAAAATCTAGATAAAATACAAGTTTATGGCCACTTGACACTAATATCCGTTTATGTAAAAATTATTAATGATGTTATATTGAATGTTATTAAATCTGTGCTAAAATATTACTGACTCTGCTGTACATAAAAATTAAGGGATGTATGCAAAAAATTATTTGATTCTGTTTGAATTTGCGGCTGTTATCTTTTGCCATAGGAAAACAATCTATAGACAGATAGACAGACAGACAGACACACAGGCACTTTTCGAAAAATGACTTTTTTTCATGTTTTGAGTGTAGTACAATCAGAATCTGCAATAATCTCGAACACGTTTTCTTTTGCCATCACCATACTTCCATTTCCTTAAGGAACATGGAAGTAAAATCAATACTGTGCATTCACTAGATGTGGCTGTAGTACTCGTTTGTGCAGAAGCATGACAATCAGAAGCCTTTCATGTAATAACTTGTATTTAATTACGCAGCACTTTTCGACACTATATCTGTGCACCAATCAGATTAGACCTTTAGTGAGATTAGATTACCGTATTGAGTGCACGTTGACGCTGTGTATTCACAATTAGTATTCATGAAACGCAGCTTGAAGTGAATCGGCCTATCGTGTCGTCGTCATTTTGCTGTCGGTATAGTCGTTGTTTATTAATGTACAGAAACATGACAAAAACGAACTACACATATAAATTAATAACCACTGATGACGACTCCCATCCTTTTGATCGAGGGTGTACTAGGTTTTTAACTGTTTACACATACACAACGATCTTTTTTACATACCGATTTGGCAATAAAAGTACTGCAATTGATAATTATGTCTCTTTTTGGGATTAGATTGTACTTTTGTGTAGACCTAATTACATAGCTGTTCCCTCTAATAATATATGTCCAAAATGTTTTATTACAAAATATGTAGCATGCACAGAATTAGCACCAAATAAATACCAGAACTGTTAGCTTATTATAACTTTATATTTTGTAACAATTTGTTACTGTGCTTGTTATATCCCAACATTAAAAGTTATAAATACATTTTTAAAACATTCCGTTTTTACACTGAGCATTTTATTACGACTTGCACTTTTTGTGTAGAGTGTGATAAGTGTACTGAAAACGTATATTAAAGAAACCGTAAATCAGTATTTGACAGTATTGACACTACTGATATATCTGAACAGTGTATGAAGCCAACCTCAGTTTTTAATATATTTTATTACAAATTTTATGTCCGTTTGGACATCCAGATATTCTTGTACCCGAATGACTCTCGATCCCAATTTATTATGATACTGATGCTCTACTTTGATGCAGATCGCTATCAAAACATTTGTATGTGCATAACTTATTTTTTCCGCCTTATGATTTTTTTAATTGAAAAAGGTTTTTACTCTGTTATTTTCTTATTATTACCTGTAACACCACTCTTAGGCTTTAAAATTCTAACTTGAATGTGCCCATAAGATTTTTAAATTTCAAAAGATTAACGCTATTGATTAACCAAATTATCGTAATTATTAACATTTTATAATTCTCAAATAGATAAAAAATGCTGACTTATGCAATCAGTTTAACGTTTAATTAGCTACCTTTGTTTTGAACTTTTGAATACTTCATTTTATTAGAATTTTGAATTTTAAAATTTTTCGTGTATAATTCTTTTTAATCACAAAGTTTATCATTGATTCCTTTCTCAAAATAAATATTTTGGTTTAAAATTGATATAATTATGTACTCTGCTTGTAATGATCTATATTGAAATGTTCTCTCTACACTTAATTTAGCTTTCTAATAATTCATCAAATCAATGACATTTCAGTAACTATTTTTTATTAATACGGTATATTAATAAGAACCATATTGGATATCTTCAATAAACTCATTTACCACTCCATAAATTCAAGGAAAAGCAAATAAATGAAAACGTCAAAAGTACTACTCATCATCATCATCATCATCATCAGCAAGGGTTATACAAAAGTGGTTTGTTCCGGGCCTAAGCAGATAGACTAGAACTGGTCATTCTAATGCTTCTTGGGACGCCCCATACCTCTCCGTCGATTTCGGCTTATAGTTGAATAGGTGTTTGAGAATGCTTCAGTCATCGTTTTGGTTAAAAGTTCCAAACATTTTAGCCTATAATGGGCAGTCCTATCAAATATTCACATAACATTCAGTTCCTTCCGTACATCGAGATTTCTTTTGGTATCAGTATTTGTGAAGAGTATATCATATTACGCTTCCGAGACCTCGTGAAAAGACTGCTCTGCGATTTCGTCCTTAGTAGTTGGAATTCTCAAACCCATAGACAAGGAAGAACTTCAAGCGTGTTTCTTTACTCGTTGATTAAAAAAATGGGTTGGTTACTCGTTGTAGCGGGTTAACTAGGCACTGGTCCTCATATTCTTAGTGTTGGATGAAGTAATGCTAGCTTTCAAAGAAGCCTTCACCTCTCTCCAGCCAAGACGGTTCTGCGGGGTGAAGTGCCATATCTTATAAGAGGTTACCCTTTTGATGCTGAACAGTATAGATTTAGACCGGAAGTCGATAAATATTCTTTGGAGATCAGTAGTAGCCAACAGTACCAAGTTGAGGCGTAAGGGAAATGATTCTGGACTGTCTTATCTTTGGAATATTACAGGCGCAAATTAAGTTGGATTTAATGGGTTGTACTATTGTGTACAGGGAAATTTGGTCTCTTCAGTATGATAAGATAGTCAGTTTATGGGAGACAACCTACAGAAATCGGACTGGACGTTAAGCCCAAAGGTGGCAACCCCACTATCGCATTCCCGTGCGATATGCAAGTAACATATTCAGGAGACATATTAGTTATCAAACGGTCGCAAGCAAGATGTAACCGGAGGGAAAACGTCAAAAGTGTCTTCCAAAAAATTTTAATTTTGCGTATTTATTAAGTAAGTAAATTAGAATAAATTTGTAATGGAATGCTCTAACAGAACACCTATATTTCACTCACATTGTTTATAACATTTCTCTCATTGTGTTCGCAAACCGTAATTCGTATTTTTAAAAATCTCAATTAGCCTATAATGACATTGCACATTTAGTTGCCATGGAAATTTGTAAACAAAGATATGATGAAAGGAAATGTGTATTTTAATGTGTCTAAAAAACACTGTTGTTTCTATGACATTTTTAAATATTTGTTTTCCTATAAATAATAGTTTTATATAATTGAAAGTAAATTAACAAAACAGAAAGAAAAATTCAAGACAATACAAAATTATGGGCGTGACGAGATGTAAAACGAGCAGGCAAAAGGCTAAAACAAATGTTGAAGGTAGAAGAGAAATAAAGCAAAGATAAATAAGGAAGACCGATTCGAAGATACAAACATAGATGGGGGAAGGTAATATATTATTTACTATCAGGGAATAGCACATGAAACTGCATCAAACACAATAAAACTAAAAATTTTTTTAAATTATAAGTGAGGTCTTGTATTAGGCAACAAAAAAAGCGAAAGAGCGGATTCTTCAGTACAAAACGTGTTACCCCAGAGAGTCCTCTTTAGTTAGGAAATTTTAGACTAGTTATACTTTTTGTGGTTCAAATCCTCTAATCGACACCATATCTAGAAAATTCATGTCCCCGTTTGTTTAACACAATCCGCTACGTGAGGCTATTCAGTAATATGTTTTTTGAATTCAACGTTAATTACTACATTTTAATTTATAGTCATTATTAATGAAACTTTGATTTACTTTCACAAATTTACAAAATATTGTTAATGCCTTTATTTCAACAGCTATTTGTGAGCGGTTTGACAGTTGCAGTTTGATACATGCAGCAGGCTCAGATATTTGCCTGTGTTGAGTGAAAAACTAATAACTAGCTTTGGAGAGGGAATTGATCCCTTGACATTGCCCGTAGATATGCCACTGCCTAATTTTATTTTAAGAAGTACCGAGGATTCCCATGCCGTACCCCATTGCAAACCAATGTTCACGTCTGTTAGTCTCGTCTGTACAACGATTCTATAGATAATAATGCTTTATTTATAAAATTTAAAATGCTCAAGAACTGGTGTAGCTATCATGGAAAATAAAAGCGTAAGTAACGCAGTATTAAGTTACCAGCGGGAGTTCAGTAGTTATTGAACTACGCCCTCTCAACTCTTTAACATGAATACATACAGAGCAAGCAAACGACTCATTTTCGCAGTTTGATGACACACATTAAGAAGAATTTTATGCAATACTGGAGAGAGACAGTAAAAAAACTGTTAACGCAAAGAGTAACTATACTTACAGACTTAAATAAAAAAAATAAAATAACGGCTAGAGAATCAAAATTATAAAAAACTGGATTAAGGTCACGAAATGAATAGGTGAACAATAAATTTACTTCAGTTCTGATAACAATCTTTATTACTTGTAAGCCAGAAGTCATCATTACGTAAGATAATATGTTCATGACGTTCCCTTACTGATAGCTTTCGCAATCAAGTAGACTACATCTTAATTATTGCTAGGTGGACTCTACGACCTTTCCAAACAATTAAAAGACTCTACGAGCTCCCCAGAGAAAGATTTCCACAGTAATCAGATTATTGCACCTAAAGTAGAACTAAACCTGGAAAGGCGTACATCAAAAGAAAGTCAACAAACATGATGGTGTTTAAAAATAGACATGTCATATAAGCAAAATGCGGATATAATAGTGAAGAGGAAAATTGTTGGTCGGCAATGAACCTATGAGGCATGCAGATAGCGCTTAGCTAAAAGTAAAAATTATATTATAAGAAGAAACTTCTAGAGTAACCACAGACCTGTAATTTCAGTAAAAATAGTGTAAAAATGGATAAATAAAGATACGTTTAACACATATAAACAGCAAACGGGACTACACAATTAAGAGACAAGTATTCTCAAATAAGCAAAGCCAGAATACAGCAATGTAGGTACGACACGAATAAATACGTAAATAAAATCTAGAAAGATTAAAAACAAATAGAAGCAAGTATCAATTATAATGTCTTCAAATTTAAAACAGTACAAGAAAATTTGTAACAAATTAAAGAACATACGATGCCAATATAAATGAACGACGGAGAAGCTACTGCATAAAAGCCTATTCAAAGATTAATGTAGCCTATAGAGAGAGAATACAGGCAACTTTGCGTTTGACCTGGAAGTCAACATTACCATGCAATATTAATAACTACGTTAGAAAAAAAATAAAACAAAAGAAAGCTGCTGAGAAAGACTGCATAGTAATAGCAATGATTATGTCTCGGTGAAATGGAAATCTAAGTGGTGTTAACAATTTTGATACAAACAGTGAAATTCTGAAACAGGCTACATGATTGAAGAAGTTCAGTATATGTCCCAATACATAAAAGTACTTAAAGATCACTGTGACAGAATAAGCTTATTTTTCACCTACTATTAAAGTTTAGTTACAAGAATTCTATAACAATTAAAGTATACCTACTACCCCAAATACAACGTAAGCAAGCAAACGTTTTGCCATATTATTGAATACTAGCAAGATTTAAAAAAAATGTAGGTAATCACACATTATTTTTCAAAATACAATAAAACTTAGATTATTTTGGAGGCTAGAAAATGTGGATAATTCTAGCCGACATTAGGGCACCGTAACACATAATCACTTTACGTAAACATGGAAGGGTTACAAGAAATCAGTATCACTATCATCACAACAGGAAAGGTAAATCAGGGTTCTCACGGAAGGTTTCACGAAATTTCTCATCGTAAAGAAGGGGTATGACAAGGATGCATTCTCAATCTTATACGATTTAATTTCTAAGGGTTTAAATAGACAGGAGCCACGGATGAATGGGAAGGAGGTATCGCAATGTTAAGTAAGAAGGTTTGCAATCTATAATATCATGATGACATAGTACTTCCAGATGCAAGTAAAGAATTTCGTTTATCCGCAGAATGAAAATGCCAACAACGATGCAACGTTACAAAATAAAGAAATATAAGACAAAGTAACGACTGTAGCCAGATCAGATAACAAACAGCTAATCTACTTCGGACATATACAGTGAGTGGTCAGAGATTCCAAAAACACATGTTAAAGTGGAAACACAAAGAAAGAAGGAACCAGGCTGGCCAAGAAGTAGCTGGAGAGGTAGTATAGACTCGAAACTGAAAGGGGACTTGAGGACCACCGCGATAGGTGATTGATCATTGGACACCACACAATAATGTAGTCTAATACGTATTTTATTTGTGCGTGCGTGCGTGTCTTAGGTGGGAGGGGGAGAAGGGAACGTTAAAAAACTGCTTATGTTATGAATGCTTAAGCCTACAAATTGTTATTGTTATTACAATTGTTGTTATGTTTTTACTATAAAATATTCATATTATTTTAATATTATTTTCTTAAGGAGTACGAACACATCAGCCTACCAACACGTTTGGTGGAAACGTAAAAACAGACAGATGTACATATAAATAAGAGGTTGCATTAGTTCAGACGTAGATCTGTTTATATGTGTCAGCCAAAACAGTAGTACGTTTTGTAAACATACGCTGCTGAGCTAGTAAACATTAGGATTGTTATTTGTCCTTGAATACTCTGTTGGCGGGAATCTGATAAATGACAAATCTCTGTGCTGGTGACCTGTGGTGTTACGCTGAATAGACACAACACATTATCACGCTACACAGCAGTGGCTGACATGTATTAACCATTTATGAGTTTGCGATACAACAGCTCAGACTAAACTGTGCACAATGTTTGTAGAAAAGACTGACGTGTGTGACGTAGACGCCAGTTTGCAAAATGCATCTTTCATTCCCGCCAGAAATTTAATCACGTTTCTTGTTTATTTTTTCTTATCAAAATAAACATTACTGTGCGTTTACCATGTACCAGTGTCCTTCATAGTTCATAAACACTTGAGAAATTTTATTGTTTCTTACAGAGGCACCCTTAGGGGTGTCCGGCAGGTGTAAATGCACATAAGCTCCTTGGCTCATCTTTAACAAAAATGAGAACAAAAATAAAACTAATAAGGAAAGAAAGAGAGAGAGAGAGAGAGATGGCGAGGGGGGAGAGTAAGAAAATGAGAGAGGTACACAGACAGAGGTTAGCTGTATACATTTTTCACCATACTTCATTTAGAAGTCGCATGATATAATTTGCATAGACCATCAATTAAACGAGCGGCCAGCACGTCACACTCTACATATAATGCGACACCAGTGGCGTAGCTAAGCTTTTTGGCGCCCGGAGCAAGGAGATCGTCGGCCGTCTCGCCTTCACAATTAAAAAGGGACAGAAGAACAAAAATGAAGGCCCATCTACTGAACAAAGTACTTAATAAATGCAAATATGTAGATTTTTTTATGAAAACCCGTCCAGCAAACGTCTTAAGAATATTTGTTAAGTCAAAATTAAGAAATTACATATTATAATATTACCGGTATTCAGTTTCTAACATTTATTATTTAGACTATAAAAAATGTAGTAATATAACAAATTTATAACATAAAAATGTTCTAATGAACATACAAATTCCTTATAGGTATAAACCGCATCTTCAAAACAATATCCTAAAGCAACATAAAGTTAAACAAAGAACTACATTAAAAGTAATACAATAAATCACTTACCATTACAGGTTTATGGTTCCGTCTTCTATCAATAAAGACTTAATATTTATTTGTAATATTTAATAAATATTTAAAACGAGACATTTTAAAATGTAACTTTCCAGGTCTTAATTAAATTAATTTTAACTTTAACTTTCCAGGCAATGTCGGTTATTAAATCAGTATAACCTAAAGACGGAGCAATGTCGTTTTCAACTAAGTGTATCCGTAGATTTGCTACCCTGTCTTGAGATATTGTTAATCCTAGGTACGATTTAATCAATTTAAGTTTACTAAAAGATCTTTCACAAGAAGGCACAGTCACTGGTAAAGTAAGAAATTTTTTTAAATCTATCGTTAGTGTTTTGTAGGCTTCTAATCCCATTGAAGAAATGTACTGTAGCAGTCCCTGAGTGTAAAGTCCATTTGTTCTCCTTTAACCTTTGCCCATTTTAATAAAAGTATGACGTCTTTTAAGTCACTGAACAATTCTTCACTCTTTAGGTCATGTGGATACAGTTTTGCAAGCACTGTGCACTTAATATTGATTTGGGAAAGCTGTTCCTTAAAATGTATATCCCCATCATTTACGTACGCCTCAAATTTATAGAGGAACCCACAGCGTTTTTCTAACTCTTTTTAATGTAGAGAAACGACTTGAAATTTTAACTGACAGTTTGTCCAAAATTTCTATTAAAGAACGTAGCATTTCTTGCCGAACGGTTAAGGCAGAATTGTCTGGATACTCCCCTGGCATCGTGTACTTCCTTCTTATTCTTTTTGTGATACTGACATCCCATTCATTACATACCTGCTCGGCCTTAGAAATGACATTGTCACACAGCTCATTCCTCCAAACGTTTAAATTGTCCGTTAGCTTCTCCAGACGTTTTAATGCGTGACTAAAGCTTATTTCTTTGGTCTGCAAGATTTTCTGGATTTTGTCTATAGAAGAAAGAATATATGTCCAGAAAAAGAGCAAGGTCACAACATTAAAGTTTTCTATCGCATTAATTATTATTGCTGCATTTTCCCTCGTATCAATTGTTTCAGTCGGTGTATTCCTTTCTCCAGTGCAGCGATCATTTCATCCAGCTGAGTGGATATTGCTTTCACCACATCTGCTTCTGAACTCCACCTGGTATCACAATGTCTTTTATACGAAGTCTTTAAGAACAATCAATTTATAAGTGGAACAGGAAAAGAAGGTGAATAGACGTTCTACTGTTCTACTGTCCCAAAAATTGTCACTGCCTGAACATTTACATGAGCTGCTGAACTCGAACCAAGTTAAGTGAATGGTTGTCACAAGGAACAAACATAGTTAGTGGATTCAAATCTAATATTTTCTTTTGAACTCCTGAATGGATACTAGCAATTGTTGTTTGATTGCCATACGACAGATCTCTGCAATCGCTAAGATTCAATCCATCACTCTCAAGTTTTCTTGTAATAGATTGTGTGATCCCCTCCGCTGTTTTCACTTTTAAAGAAATAAACTCTATGAAGTATTAGTATGATGTCATACACGTGAAGTATTATAGATATACCCATAAGACACACAAACCAAAAACAAACCGCACATTCAAGCTACTCATCGATGATCAACACGTTCGCTGCGTCGAACCGGGAAAAATTGCACATATCTAGCCCACGTAACGTTTTTTTTTGCAAATAATATATTCGTCTGTATACGAACAGCAATTAATATTATCTATACAAAGCTAATACTGTATGATTATCAGTTCTCCTTTCCAGCATAACAACTCACTACAAAAAACATGTCAGTGAACAGTTAGACTGAGAGCTGACGGTAAAAATTCCAGCCAATAAGTAAACAGAAGAAAATGTTTTGAAAATGGTAGTTCACACAGCGAGAATGGAAAAAATCATTTTGTGCCTGGGCGGAAGTTGTTCAATAATTTTTTCTACCCCACCACCGCAAAATTTTTTGAACAGCAATTCAGCCAATAAAGTAACAACTTAAAATTACTGCGAAAACTTAGTGTTTATATAGTTGAGTAAAAAAATATTTTTGTGCCTCATTAAATCTTGTTGGAATGTTTTGGCACAATTGTTTTTTTATTTGTTTTTTTTAGCTGTTACTATACCCATCGAGTAACAGCTTCAAATCATGATTAAATTCAAGTTTATACTTTCTTTTAATGAAATATGCATTTGTGCCACGTCTAAGCCTGTCAGAAGTACCTGGCACAAAGCTTTGTATTCCTAAAAATAACATGGAATTCCCATCCGCATAGGTTCTCCTCGCAGGTATATTTCCAGCTGGTAATTTTAGAAAACTATTGTTGTTCGTCCAATTAGTGATTACGAATGTTATGCCATGCCATTGTACTGTATTTCTGAATACTCTATTTTTCAATATACCACTAAAATAAGATAGAGAGTGACGCAATAACATGCAATTTCTAGTATCATATTTATATTACATGAGTATTTGGGAATAAAATGGTAAACACTATGGGAATGGGAATAATTATCACTATTTACAAAAAGTAATAATGATTTATTACAGCATTTTACAAAACATACATATATAATATAATTAAATTGGTCTTTAACGCACTTATAATTAAATGAATTGAACTATACAGAAAATTGTAATATTATTAATTTAGTTAATTTTTTCATGCGTTAATTACTACTTTTTTCATTTTTACCCAACATCATTATAATCATCACTATCATTATCAACTTCATTAAATTCTATGTCTTCGTCTGTCTCTACCAGGACAATGTCTTCAACTAAAAGAGGTGTGGGCTCACCTTCGAACCAAAGTGGTTCGATTTTGTCGTCATCGACAATCCAACCGCATTGTTCTGGTAACAGTTTGACGCAATTTACTTCTGTAGCATTTTGCCACATTGACGTTACATAAATTGCACGTAAGATCTTTTGTTTCAGTGATCTCCAGCATGGAGGAATTAGGGTTGAATCAAAGCTTTTCACTTTTTTTACAAAATATTCCGCGACCGACGTTGATGAAAATCGACTTTGAAAAATTAACAATCTGGCATCGTTTACGCTCTTACAATTTATGCCGTAAAATTTGGATGTAAATTCTTGTAATATTTCCATGTTCTTCATATTATCAATTTGTTCAATTTTGTTTAAACAAGCAAATACATGTTGAACTTCCAGATTTTTTCTAATTCTTTAAATGGCTTTACCTTTCCTTTCCTATAAAAACTAGCGGTGCAATCACACCCTGTGTATGCGTGAAAACCGGGCAAAGCACGACACAAAAGATCACCAAGTGTTTCAGCTAATTTTGTACAATTTATAAAATTTATTACGTTAGGCTTTGATCCTATCGTCCTTAAATATATTTCTAATGTCGGTAATTTATGTATATTTCCAAGTACAATAACAAGGATGTCGGTGTCAGACGCTTTAATCATGACCTTTTTATTATTTTCCAGTTTACTCAAATGATAAATGATTCGGGTATCAGCTTCTTCATGGTGACAATCGTAATTTTGTTCAACTGTTTTTAAAACAGTATTATCCATAATTCAATATAAGAAACATTGATCTCTATTTGTAATATAAACTTTTTTATTGCGCAAAAATGGTACCACATTATTATAACACCAATATTCTGATAAAAAAGAAATTAATGCTTCTTTGAATTTAATATTTTTTAAAGCCTTATAAAAATCATTGGGCCTCTTTTGTGATGGTCCAAGTATTGTATAAGGAGTACTAATTTCATTACGATTGAGCCTTTCTATTTCCTTAATCGAGGGGATGAAATATTGATCAAAAATGATATGAATTTCGGATGCGGTTATATTACAAATTTTTGACAATATTACTTCTGCTATTTTATCAAATGTTTGAGGAACTGATGGACCTAAATGGTATAAAAAGTAAAACCCATGAATTATATCAACATCTATTCGAGTTGGTGGTAAATTCTCGTTAGAAGAGCGTAATATTTTTGTAAGTGCTGATTTATCTGTTTTGTGTATTTCCCCAGTACATTGGCATAAAGCAGGTGGTGCTGGTGATAATGGATATGATAAACATTGCGCCATATCAATTTTTTCTTCTAAGGCAATTGCCAGCAACCGACCAAAAATATCACGCTCCATTTTTATTAAGACGTTTTTACTACCATCAGTAATTTTTTTCATTTTTCTCAGACATTCCGACGCAAAATTCTTAATGACATTCTTTTTTATTGATGCTTCAAATCTATCGCGATCATTATTGCAAGCTATTATAAAATTTTCTTTCTGTTCTTCGCCTAATTTATATACATTCAGTAGAAAACAAGCAGTCTCCTTAGACGCAGCCCGACCGGTGAAAATATTAAATAAACTATTATTATCTATTCTTTCATCAAATGGATTTATATTTTTATTTATCTTATCGATTATGTTTTCTAAGCATTTTTGGTCTTTATTTATTCTATGCGGGTCTAATTCTTTGACGGTATCATTTGCTTCGGTTATTTTCAAGTTTTGTAAGACTGTGGATATAATTTTTGTTCGTATGCTATAACTCAACGTCCAACGTTACCTGGCAGTAATGGAATTGGTGAAATGGCTTATACCTGTTAGAGAATTAGCTGCATCGGCATTGATTGTTTGTTCTAGAGTTAAATCAACTTGTCGCTCATACTCTTTCGAGGCATGCGACTAAAAATAAATTAAAAAAAAAAATAATAATAATAATAATAATAATAACAATAGTTTTCTAAAATTACCGGCTGGAAATATACCTGCAAGGAGAACCTATGCGGATGGGAATTCATGTTATTTTTAGAAATACAAAGCTTTGTGCCAGGTACTTCTGACAGGCTTAGACGTGGCACAAATGCATATTTCATTAAAAGAAAGTATAAACTTGAATTTAATCATGATTTGAAGCTGTTACCGTACTTGATGGGTATAGTAACAGCTCAAAAAAACAAATAAAAAAACAATTGTGCCAAAACATTCCAACAAGATTTAATGAGGCACAAAAATATTTTTTACTCAACTATATAAACACTAAGTTTTCGCAATAATTTTAAGTTGTTACTTTATTGGCTGAATTGCTGTTCAAAAAATTTTGCGGGGGTGGGGTAGAAAAAATTATTGAACAACTTCCGCCCAGGCACAAAATGATTTTTTCCATTCTCGCTGTGTGAACTACCGTTTTCAAAACATTTTCTTCTGTTTACTTATTGGCTGGAATTTTTACGGTCAGCTCTTGGACTAAGTATAGGCTAATAAAATAACCTTTTCCTGGTCTTACAAAAAGTGCAGGTATCCGACGACTTCTATATGCCATTCGCTTTCGCGTGGCACCTAAGGGATTAGGAGACCCTTACACATACACGCACACAAATGCAGCTGCTCGCGTCCGCTCCGGCCGGCAGGTAGATGACTCATAACTGGGGCCCTAATTGAGTAATTGCTACTTCTTTAAAATATAAAATTTAACTACTGACATCAGTTTATTTGTAAACTTTGTGCAATTCCAAGAAAAATGACACCAAACACGGTATGATTATGATAATATATGATGTTCAACATGCATAGTAGTATTTTATATTTAATATACCGGGTACCATTAATTTTTGTTTTGTTACATTTCGACATCAAAGTGTGTTATATATTGTTGATTTATTTTTACATTTATTTTTAGTGTGTTTATTGATAGTATGTATCAATTAAAATGTAAACTTGTAAGTGCAGAATTAAAATAAGCTTACTTTTTAACCTCACAGTTTCTTCATGTAAGTGCGGGTAACTGGGTGAATTATTTTTTATCTTAATTATTATTAATTCTACCAACTACCTCGAAGCTACAATGAACCGCTGTTCAGCGACATTTTGAAGTCTGTCCGGAGTTTAGTTTTGACTAAGCGTCGTTATGAAAGATATTAGCCGAAACAACCCTATGACTCACTTCCTGTGTATAGGGCATCCGCTTTCGACGACAATGAATATGACTCACTTCCTGTGTAGTAAGTAAGCGCCACTGTCGGGGGTGTCGAAAGCATCATTATTGTCCTTAAAACATTATTGTCATTATTGTCCATCATTAAAGCTTTCCTTAGTAATGTGGTCGGTGTTGTGCTGTGCGTGGAGGTTTAAGTGTTACAGTTATGTTCTCTAAGTCTAAGCAAGTGTTACATTCGCAACCAAGAACGATAGTTGCTTCGGTGATACAGTATTTTTATATGGAAAAAAATAATATGGGGCCTCTATTGGATGTAAGAAAAGTTTTGGAAATAGTTTCATCAGCGTGTAATGTTCCCACGAGCCGTCGCCCGGATAAATGCGCAATTGAAATCAGCGCTACTGGAGGAAACTGAGACCGTGGAAGATGATGCGAGCGACAGAGAAGACAACGTAGTTAATGAAGTTTCAGCCTGTAAGAAGATAAAAATAACAACGCCTAGGAAAACACCAGGAGGGCCACAACGAAATAGAAAAGTGACGGGCCTCGACGAGTTTGCGAAATCGGCCATAAGGCGGCACATCCTGCAATACTACGAGCGGCGAGAGATACCATCCCTCGAGAAACTTGTGAGTTCGTTGAAGAATGCGAGTCTGTTCGACGGCGGGAAGACGGCATTGCATCGTATTGTACGAGATTTGGGGTTCGTTTACAAGAAGTATAATAACCGAAGGGTTTTGATGGAAAAGCCTACAATCGCTTTATTAAGATGCCAATTTTTACGTAAAGTCCGAAATGTAAATATTGAAAATGTTGTGTTCCTAGATGAAACATGGTTAAATGAAAATGTACATAATGACAAAGGATGGACCGACGATACAGTTAAGGGGACATTGAATGCTCCCTTAGGCAAGGGGAAAAGATTGATAATTTGCCATGCTGGAGCCAGAAAGGATGGATCGAAGCTCCCCCACTCGTGTTTGAGTCAAAGAAGACGGGAGATTATCACGAAGAAATGGACCATAAAGTTTTTGAAAACTGGTTTTTTTAATACACTAATCCCCGCAATACCCCCTGCGAGTACGATAATCATGGACAACGCTCCGTACCATTCCAGAAAAATAGACAAAGCACCAACTTCAAGCTCAACAAAAGCCGCAATGATCCACTGGCTGAAAGAGAAGAAAATTCCATTTCCCCCTGACTTCCGGAAGCCAGAAATCTACGAATTGGTAAAATTACACAAGCCTCCAATTCCAAAATATGCCATTGACACTAAAGCCACCGAATTAGGGTTCAAAGTTATCAGGCTTCCACCTTACCATTGCCATTATAATGCTATAGAAATGGTCTGGTCTTACTTGAAGGCGTACGTGAAGGAAAGAAATAAAACTTTCAAGCTGAAGGATGTGAAGGAACTTTTTATGGAGGCGGTCGCCCAAGTCACACCGGAATTGTGGTCAAGGTATGTTCAACATGTCAAGAAAGCCATGGACGCAGACTGGGAGAGTGAAGGATTGCACGACCAAAGTGTTCAGGAGTTAATAATCAATTTGTGCCCAGGCGATGATGATAGCAGTGAATGTGATTCCGACGATGACTCAGACGACGACATCGGGTGCTACCCACTGATGTAAGATTTTCCAGGTAGGATTTGAGGACTTATTGATATATTTAAAGTTATGTGTTCACAGGATAGGGCTACTGTTATATAACATATAATTAAGAAAATAATCTACCCTGAAATTAATTTTATTTTTAACTCATGACTGACCGATTTCGGCACTAAGGCCATCGTCGGCGTCTTCTTGATTATCGTACTTGCAGGGGGTATTGCGGGGATTAGTGTATTAAACAACCAGTTTTCAAAACAACCTGGTGTTGACTCAAACACGAGTGGTGGAGCTTCGATCCATCCTTTCTGGCCTCCAGCATGGCAAATTATAAATCTTTTCTCCTTGCCTAAGGGAGCATTTCAGAGTACATTGTGTTCTTAATTATATGTAATATAATTATATATTAGAGTTTTTTAATACGGTGGACCAAAACTTTGTTATTAGAATTTTATGGTTTCAACTAATTATTCAATATGGAGAAGTTTACTCTTATGATTTACATGTAGTCCACGTTTCTTATTTTTGTAGGATAGAATTCTGTTTAGTTTTGTAAAAATTTTATTTTTAAGTTTGTAAATAAAAAAATCATTATATTCCATACAGTATTCGTGTGAAGTTATTAAAAAAAGTTTTTATTCAGTATGTATTTTTGTTATAATTGTTTTTTATCTATTACTAAAGGTTTTTTTTGTTTATCCATAAATATGGGCTATCTGTAAATAAAACCACGAAAAATATTTCGTTTATGACCCACTTTTGTTAAAATGGGGTTTTTAATTTTGTAAAAATTTTACTTATAAGTTTGTACATAAGAAAAACAACATTGTATTGTATATAGTATTTGTTTAAAGTTATTTAAAAGAAGCATTTCTTAAGTATGTATTTTTGTTATACATTTCTTAAGTATGTATTTTTTGTTTGTTTTTATCTATTAATAAAGGTGTTTTTCGTTTATATATTAATATATTTTCGAAACGATCAAAGTTAAAGAAAATATTGCGTTTATATTCATGTCGTTTTTCGTGTGTTAATGTAAAATTTTAAGAGAAAAATGCCCATCACATCAAGGAGTAAAATATTTTTAGTACTGTATTACAAATAGGCTTTTCCATTTTATAAAAATTAAAAACATAATAATGTGGAATTTAAACTAAAAGGCTAATATATTTCATCTTGTACTTATTTAACATTAATTGTAATGTTATCATTAGTAAGTTTTTATCATTGGTAACCGATTTTATATAATATTAAAATGCCATTCTCAATTTTAAATAAAACTCGTCTTTTTAGTACTGCAATATGTGTTTTTTTTCTAAAATCCAAATATACTCCCTTGACGCTACATGGTTAACAGTAACTATATGTTGAGAAGACTCATTTTTCTCGCAATTTAACGAAGATTACGAAAATCATATTTTAATTTGGATTATCATTCAATTTAAATGTGTCATAATTTGTAACTGTTTCATGAAGCTGTATACCTGCGCGTTCGGGCAAGGGTGTGTGGCCCGGGCGCTCGTGAGTGCGCGTGCGAGAGCAAGGGTCTGCTAATCCCTTAGGTGCCGCGCGAAAGCGAATGTAGTATAGTAGGTACTGTATGCAATATTCAAGTTTTTTCGATGCTTATTGTGGACAATTGTGGATTTGGTGGACAACGCGATATCACCTCCTCCGAAAGCTTTAGCCACAGTACTGTGGTTCACTGACTGTTAGACCTGTGTTAGTATTCAGTCCTCAAGCACTGAAGATGGCCACCTATGGGGTGGCTGAAACGTTTGCGTCAAATGACATCAGACCACGTCTGATAGCCCGGCACATTAATCAGCTGTTCCGGTCTCTATTTTCAAGCCATTTTTTGCGTGGTCTTCCCACATCTCTTTTCCCTGTAGGCACATATTGTAAAACTTGTTGAGGTAGCCTTTCCGCTTCCATTCTACCTATATATTCAATCCATCTCAGCTTATATTCTTGCATTTACAGAGAATATTCATGTCTTATCACGTCGTTTCTAATTCTATCGTTTCGTGTACATCGCTTTACGTTTGAAGATATCTCTGCAGCTTGTATATGACTTGTATCTTTTCGGAATATATACCCACGTTTCGGAACCGTGTAAAAGAGTGAGGACTGCCATAACTTATAGAACTTCACTTGAGTTTCCTGTCTTGTTTTTCTCCCTAAAGTTCTTTTAATAGTACCACAAATCGCCTGAAATCTGTTTATCTTTCTCTCGATGTCCTCGTCAAATTCCACATGTAATTTCACATCCTAGGTATTGAAAGTGGGATATTTGCTCCAGCACTTTATCATTGATCGTAATTTTTTATCTTAAGCTATGTTTACATTTGAAAGTCATTACTTTTGTTTTATTAATCGATATATTCAAATTATATTGAACAGTGTGATGGTTCAGTTTTGAGTGGCTCTACAATGAAGAGAATAATCGATAATAATCTGCCACCGTCTTGGAAAGACTATTCAAAAGGTCTTCCAGTATTACGTAATTTTTCTCTAAAGTCCAAATGAATTAGTAAAAAAAAGTGTTACGAGGACAAATACTAGTGTTACTGCACCCTTCATATAAACCAAAGGCCAGTTGAACGTGTAAGCAAATTTACATATCTTGGTACCATAGCCAATTAACAATGGGACCACTCTCAAGAAATAAAGAGCAGAATTGAAAAGCAGGAGCAGTGAACACTAGAATGAGCAGTTTATTCAAAAGTCACGATTTAACAATAAACACAAAGATGAGACTTTTACGCTGCTACGTATTCTCGGTCCTCTTCTACGGTGTAGAATCTTGGACTTTGACTGAAGCCACAACTAAAAAATTGCAATCTTTCGAAATGTGGCTTTACCGTAGAATACTGAGCATTTCATGGGCAGCACATATGACTAATGTTGCAGTTCTTAGAAATATGAAGAAAGATAGGGAAGTTGTTAACACAGTGAAAATAAGAAAGCTTCAGTATCTGGGACAGCTCATGAGATATGAACAGAGATTTTACTTATTGCAGTCCATACTACTGGGAAAAGTACTTTGAAAGAGAGGAGTTGGGCGACCGAAAATATCATGGCTGAGAAATTTAAGGATCTGGTTTGGCATGAATACAACTGACTTATTCCGTGCAGCACTGCAGAAAGTTAAAATAGTCTGTATCAGTGGTTCCCAAAGTGGGGTCCGCGACAATGTTTCAGGGGGTCCGCAGACACTTTTAAGAAAAAATATAATACACCGTAATTTTCTCCGATTTTGTATGCTATAAAATCTAAATTTTAGAATCTTAAAACAATTAGTAGAAGATTACAGTATTTTTTTAATTCAAACTAATAGTAACTGTAAAAATAATTTGAAACTAATGGCTTTAATAATGTCTTTAAATCATGTTGTGTAGCAGATCTGTTTGTCAGCCGAACTGACTAGAGCACCGCATCGACGCAGAACCTGATCACGCTGTGTTAGTCTACATTGTGTCTTGCTTATAAGCACTGTATCTAAGCAAAACTTTCTCCATGTAGCTGGTTTTATGCCTAAGTAGCTGGATTTCGACACGTGTGGCTGGAAAGATAGAGCCGAGGTTGGCAACGTTGGCTGCGCAACCGGAACTTAAAGACTTAATATTGAAATTATCAGACATTAAACCCAATATTGTAGAGCTAATTGTTCAAAAGCAGCTTCATTGTTCACATTAAACTATATTTGATACCATTAATCAGTGGCGGCTCGTGACTTAAGAGGCTGGAGGGCGCGGCCTTTATGTTCCTTAATTATTTATCAATAATGAAGGCAACGAACAATAGAAATGTCGCCAATATTTGATCACGTAATTCATTAATAAAATAAGAATAGTAACACGTGCAGCATGCAACGATTATTTAAAAATTTGATCTCACCTCAAATATTGTGATCTGTTGTAGAGAGTCAGCAGTTATATTAATAAACATAACCACAAACTGTCGAAAGTGTCCACAAAAATGTCTATACTGTTTCCACAAAAAAGTAATACATTTATATTATATAAACAGACCCTTTATTTATATACAAAGTCTATTCGCCTTTCCTTTAAATTAACGAACTTTTCTAGCATCAAAGTCATTCATTTCTTTAACAAGTTCCTTCTTAATAGATAACATCGCAAGGGCATTCAGTCTATCGTTTTTCATTGTATTTCTCAAGAAAGTCTTAAGTCTTTTCAGAGTAGAAAAGCAGCGGTCAGGTTCAGCAGAGTTGTCATTGGGATAGTTATGATAATTTTCAGACGTTTCGATACTTCTTTGGAAACTGACGTAAGATTGTTTTCTTCTATAAAGTTAAGAAGTTTTATTGCGCCTTTACTATTAAAATCATGCCGTCTGTATAATAGTTCCAATTCACTCCGAATTTTGTTTTCTTGTAAGAAAGGGTAATGTTGAATCACTCGTGTGAATGTTTCTTCCGGAAAGTTTGTAGAAAAAAGTAGAAATAAGTCATTGTTCATCAATGAAGCTGCTTCTAGGTGTTCCGTGTAAGTAAACCTATCTTTTACGTGAGTTATAATGATGTCACTTACTTCTTTTGCATCCCCTATTCTAATGCTGCATCCAACATTATTGTTCCTTTTTCTTGGTTCCTCAGGAAACTCCTCATTTATTTGTGTTTCTATTTCATTTATTTTCTCCCTCTCTGCATCTCATTTTCAAAAATTCCGATGTCACTTTGTCACATTACACTGTCTTTGTTCCTACTCTGTAGTTGTTGGTACAGTATGTCCACATGGGATAGAGTTCTATGGAAAAAAGTTAGCCAGAACATGAAATTTTGGTCCTGAAGAGCCCTTCTGTGACCACTTGCCTCATTAACTGTGAGTCTGTTTGTACACTTTTCTTCAAGAACTTCGAAACATTCCTCCAACACATCGGTTTTCGTACACAACGTTGACTGTACGAATGTTGTAATTCCATCTTGTTATAGAAACTCTGGGTAACCTGGGTTGCACTACTTCCTCCAAAACGTCCGTTCGTAGAGATGAGTGTGAAAAAAATGCTGCAATGGCAGACAGATTTGAGAAAAAACTCTAACTTTGTTGTTTATACTTGTTGCTTTTTCTAATGGCAAATTAAGTTCACGAGCGTAACAGTGTACAAAATATGTGAACGGATACACTTCTCTAATTTTTGCCTTTACATCTCCAATAGAACCACAGATAACATTAGCGCCAACATAAGTCTGAGCTATTAATATTTCCTTTGATGTGTGCAGAAGAGGATAGATATTGTTCATTATGCACTTTGCTAATGTTTCTGCACATTTACCTTCAGGACTGAGAAATCCCCAAAACCTTTCCTACACCGACCCCTTAAACACGTAGTTAAAAACTAATACCATTTGACAGTGGTTTGTCACATCAGTTGTCTCCTCACATTCGATTGTCACAAATTCAGAAGCTTGTATCTCCTTTTATATTTCTTTTCTCCAGACAATAAGCATACAGTCCAATATATCATTCTGTATTATTTTCTATGTAGGCCTACCTTTGACCACAGTGGCCAATTCTAAATGGTCTTTCACTGCAGAATCCAGCTCCGCAGTAAAATTAATTAAGCCTTTGTATACCCCGGATTTGCAGACGATGCTGATTCGTCATGAACTCTTACAGACAATTGTAAAACACTACAGAATTTGACACACGAAATCAGCTGTTTTAAATATGTCTTTTTTGCTGACTTGAACATTGTGCTTCTCAATGTTTTGTCTAAATTTCGTGTCCAGACTAGACAGTATGTTTACTTTGCCTAACAAAGAAAATCAACAACACTATTCATGTGATAGACGGATATTTCATGCTTCTTAATTTTTCTGTAAGATGTTTAAATCATTAACCTCTTTTAGAGTCCAAAAGCAATAACCACTGTCTCTGGGAGACAATAAAATACATGGAAAACAGAACATTATTCGTGAAGCTATTAAAAAAAACACGCAAACTCAAAACTTAAACACTAAACAAATGCCAGCATTGAATTAACCACCCCAGAGAAACTATAAACACTAAAAGAGCAAATCTCATATTATTATCAATAGTCTGCGATTAGTTGTACTGGGTGAATTAAACGACTTTCTGCTAAACGTGGCGCGGGAGCCGGCGCGCCGAGCGACAGTGTGAACGCCGCCTATACGCTTACAATTTCGTTCAACTTTGGATAGAGTGGGGAAACTGAGAAATGGGCGCGATTGTCAGAGCGCCGTAATGCACGCTGTTCCAAAAACATTTCTGCTATTACCTAACACAAAAACATTTTCTTGTCCGAATGGTTAAAGAAATATGTAATGACTTTCCACAAATAGTGATAATGGGTTGTTTAATGATATGATTTAATCTGGGAGGCGCGCGCCTTAGCGCCCTAAGAACTAGCCGCCCCTGCCATTAATATTATAATTTTTGAAATTAAGAGAATTTTGATTTTAATAAATTTTATTAAAATGTAAGAGTTTGTATCATATTTACTGTTTGTTTTATTTCAGAACTCAGACAGGGTCCGTGAAATTTTAAATTTGGGGGGGTCCGCGGACTGAAAAGTTTGGGAACCACTGGTCTGTATGATATCCAACATCCGAAACGGATAGGAATTATCAGAAGAAGGTACAAATGATCGGATCGTAGAGCTGACGTCATATCTGCCATTATTATGCGCGCATTCAATTACACTTATTTAACGAAAATTTCGGAATCTAATACCTTTCACTAAAAAAAAGTCACAAAACGAATTGCGACAATGGGGAAAGTGTTTGCGTAACGGCCGGCCGGTGAAATTCTGCATCGGAACGCGCGTACTCACGGCAGCAATTACACGCGTCTGAACGGGGGAATGTGCAGCCGTTTATTGTTTACGCACACAACCGCGCGCGCGCGCGCACTCATTCCTTGCCTTATATGTGCGTTGTTGTTTACGCCTTCTCTCTCAATGAAAAGATCACAAGACCACCTTGGATGGACGTGTTGTTGTAGCCTGTAGTACGGTTATGTGCGAGCGCGCGCCAATGCGTACGCTCACGTATACGTATATAAATTAACATAATAACACGGTCAACAAGACGCTATTAACGAGTCGAAATTCGAATATGTGTGTATATAAAATTCTTTACTTACGTGCTTTTCAACTATGCGAGCTGTCGTGCTGTGATACAGCTGGATTTTAGGTTATATAATTTTGGTTTCGTCAACATTTTTTCATTCGTCAGCATTCCAGCATTACTCAAAAAGACATACAACTCTATTGTCAGTATACGAGAGCTTAATTAGTTCTTTCTGCAATATGTAGCTTTCATTGACTTTGAGAAGGCCTTTGATAAAGTAGGTAGAAATATGCTGTGGTAATTATTAAATGAACGGGGATACCCACAATTTATAAGAACTATACAAATCCTATATAACAGTACAGGAATAGCTATTAAAAATAATTGTATGATCTCTCAAAAAAAATCTTTCAATCAAGATGTTAGACAAGGGTGCAGTATATCGTCTATTTTTTTTCCAACATTTATATCGACGATCTAGTAAGGAAACGAAAACAATTAAAATATCACGAGACAAATATTTGAACGTAGTGTTGTTTGCCGACGACTAGCTTGCAATTCAAAATAACGACGTGCTTTACAGAAATCTGTTTTTAAGCATCATCAGATTAGCAAACAACACAATGTGAAAATCTTCACGACAAAAACAGATACATGGCATTTCGAGGCAAGGAATCGATAAGAACAAAATAATAATTTATGATAAAATTGTAGAACAGGTGAGCCATTTTAACTATTTTTGAGAAATGATACTGGCTGTGATAAGAACTATTATACTGATGTTAAGATAGGTAAGTTCCAGACGATCTGTGGGAACTTATTTTCAGAAACAAATAAGTGGAGAGACAAAATTAGTTATGGCGGTCTCTGTACTGTCCTATGGATGTGAATTATGGAAGGCAACCCAGAAACGAGAACGTAAAATACACGAATGGCGTTTTTAAGACGGGTTAAAAGGTGTTTCTAAACTTGACCGCATAAAGAATGAAAACATAAGAGGATAATGACAAGTTTTCATCTTGAATGAAAGGCTAAAAGATTATAAACAACACTAAAAATAATGTCAGATTCCGGGCTGGCCAAACAATTCTGGAAATATAAACCTTTATGACCCAGGAAGAGATGGCTAGAGGATCTTTGAAGGCGGAACAGAAACACCTTCCCTATGCCGTGTTGTGAAAATGATGATTATGCGATGTGTTTAAAGTACGAAATTCGCCACAATTCATCTGTTAAGTCAATAAACACTACAATAATATGTATAGAGTAATACTCACAGATCTTGGGCTGGAAACAAATAGAATACAGATAACTGAATTCATGTGATTAGATGAACAAGTCAGTCACATCAATCATATTCATCACATCATTAGTGTCACATTGTTTATTTTTGTTACTTGTCAGATCGGCCCATGTTAGACCTTCCCCGTTTTCCAGTACCTTGGCCATGCTTAAGAAATACTATATAATACACTCTTATAAAAACTACAATAATTATTCACACATACCCCATTACCACAACCTGTCTCGTACTTCCAGTCAGGTCTAAACCCATATCAGAAAATTCCATATGAGTCATCCTGGCAGGGTCGCCATTGTTACGGTATTAATCCTTTACCCCCCTTATTATTATTTACTTACCTCGTACGATCTTTTTACGTACTCGCCCTGACTTACCAAAACAGAAGATTCCAAACTTATAGGTCGCCACCAATATTTTTAAACAAAAGGACAAATATGGAAATCTTAATACATTTTCCCTTTATTTACTTTTAATTACTTACCAGGTTCGATTAGGCGAGATTTTCCATACAGGACAGGTTATGTTAAACGGGCGTAATAAATACTCTAACACATACTTTATATTAAACAAAATCTAAATTTATTTTAAGTCAAAATCTGAATTTACGAATTAGTAAAATAAACATTTCTTACTTGACTAGCCTATGACAAATTATTTATATTTTTTTTATGAACCAGTACGTAATTCATATCTGTTCCCTTAGAGATATCTATTGTTTAGAAAAACGTCTGTAAATGCAATTGTTACAATATAGTTAAATGTTAATGTAGTTAAGAGTTCTGAATTGATAATATGGTACTCATCCTGGTAGTGACTTCGCTCCAACTGGTGATGCACTTGTTTTATCACTCACTTCGAAAGTCGATGTATGCTCATTAAAGTAATTTTATCTTAGTACTGTTACTAATTTTTACTGTTTCCTAAAACCATATTGTTCACATTTAATGATTGTGTGGGTCAACGTAACTGTTGTACAAGCACTGATAGTTTTTTAATTAGTTGACCGCTACATAGTTCACACACTTTAATAGTTGTACTGGATAGGCCGATTATATTATTTTCGGCCTATCTTGCGCCCGAGGCCACTGTTCCGAACGTTTTAGTTAACAACTGACTGACTACTTAAGGTGACCGTCTGATGCAAACACTAGAGGAGAAGTGTGCTTACTGTGATTCACATACAAAGAGGACTGGCTGGCAAGCTGTTGCGTAATACGTCTGTGCTGGGCAGACTCAGACATTAAACATAAATAGTCTGACATAACATGGTATGTTGCTGGTTACAGTGGGGCACCTCACAGGTGAAGACTGACTGCTTTCAAATTAAAACTGAATTGAATCTTTACTGTCTCTGACACACAATTCTGTACCGTTACAATAGATAATCGGCAGAGATTTGTAATGGACAATTTGGTGATGGTGTTTATTGTGCACTGCAACTCCAGTGAATTTCAAAAAGGGACTGATGAGTTCAAGCAAGTTTGGTGAATACTTATAAACATTTTTCCTGTTATATGATTGTGTTAAACTAAAAAAAAATATTTTTAACAAATATTTTTTTCATTTTTTAGCACATAAGAATAAATAATTTCATATTTTTGCACCTAAAAATCTGTTACCTAGTTGTCTATCATTAAAAAAAGACCTGATGAATCAAGATAAAAAAACCATAGCTGAACTTGAAATACCAGCCCTTTTCAATATTTGAGCCAGCAAACTTTGGTCTTTTCAGTCACCTGCCTTAACCCAGAAAGTTTTACATAGTAAATGACTGTAGCTTCAAAAGTTAAAGTATTGTGATAAATTAAATAATTAAAATTATGAAAAAATTTAAACACTTTAAAAATTCAGCATTCTTGGAAATACATACGACTGAAAGGCTCATATATAACTTAGTCTTCAATGGTCGTTTGACATCGATTGTGTTTTCCAACAAAGCCTGCTATCGCGATATTACTTAACCTATATGGTGGGATATCAACTTTACCACACTTGACTTTGGTGGTGTACAATGTACATGAAAGTTTAAAACTCAGAATTATGGTTAACATGACAACTTACACAAAAATATACAAACTGATTAGTCACAATCTTTGTAACAATTAATAATAACTACTTACAGGTACTTATCACAGGCAAACAATTTATAAATGTTAATTTGTCTTTGCAACCAAAAAACTTTAATGGGCTGTCTCCTTACAACAATAATTCCACTGAGTAACAAATAGTACCGGTATATTGTATGTTTGAAAATACATTTTTTACTATAAAAATTTAATATAAAAATACCATAATTTTAACTGAAGAGTTCAATGGCACTATCTGCTTTCTGGGAACCAAGAAATTTGGAAAATTTGTTTTTGTAATTCTGAGGGCATTATAGTCCAAAACAAGATGGCGGTCATGGGCAATTCATAGAATTAAATTTCTACGTTAATAAAAGACATTTCATTGTTACATCAGCAATAAACGATTATGTCAATATAATAATACCTTGGGGATAATTTTCGAATTATCGAAATTCGTTGCACATTACCAAAATGTTACATACCGTATCGTAAGTTTAGTGTAGTCACGAAAACTTAGTCGATTTTCAGGAAATACGCTGCTGTTTGCAATAAAACGTCAATGCGCACAAATCAGGATTACAAAAAGATCCAAAACTAGTTATGCGAGTTTCTCAGAATTGTACTACAATTTTCTCCAATAACGTTACGAATTTTTGCGACCGCGACTTAGTACTGCATGCACATAAATACAAAAGACAAGTATTTTGTTAATTTATCGACTATCGTTGGCATGATACTGGCACTATAACCCATATGCAAAGAGAATCTCACCTTATAACCTCAACAAGATTGGTGCGAATTTCTACAAATCCATTTCCTTTGCACTTTCGAAAGGCTTACACAAGCAAATGCGTTGATTTTGTTTCTAGATATTCTAAAACTACAAATAAGGTACATTGCCCAAATAAGGCCCATCTTATTTTAATCGTTTTCTATAACCATCTATTATTTTATTACGTAGCATAAAACAGTGGCATATGTAAGAGAGTCATATGTTTTACGTTGGTTAAACTTTCAGTTTTTAAAGCTTTATGGGTTTTCAAAAATATTTTTCAAAATTTAAGGTGCGGGTCTTATTAGGTACAGTAGTTCTAAATAAGGCCCACTAGTTGATCCATATAAGGCCCACCTTTCATATATACATTTTGAAGGGTTTAACTGGTTTTTACTATTTTATTGGAAGGATTTCACATGGATCATGTTACATGTAATTGTAATAAACACTTTTCAGGAGTTTTATTGCAGGAAAAAGATAAAAGAAAGCTAATTATAGAACAAATCAAAATTATATTGACATTTTAAACAAACAATACAAAACCATTTCTTATAGTGACTTTTAATTTCTAAAGTAATTCAAAATATTCTTTTTAAATTACAACAAATTAAATTGGATTAAATGAAAAGATGTAACTACAGTCTATATGTCACAATCAGGGCACAAGAATTTTGAAATATTGTCTTCACGAGTAAATCCTACACATTCTTCATGGACGTATTTTAAACACTTCATACACAGTCTCATGTCAGCAATGCGGTCTTCACGACATAAATAACAGAACCAGCTTTCTTGTTCTTGTCCTGGGTTTGAATGTTGTAAGCCACTTGGTCCCGCTTCAAGGAGATCTATTAATGAAGATTGAGATTTTCCTCTACCTTTCTTTACATTAAAGTCTTTACTAGTTTTGGCTCCTCCATTTTTCTGCTTAGTTTGTTTTTTCTCTTCTTCAACAGGTTTTTTATCCTGTTTATCTGTAAACAACGCTTTTGTTACTTGAACAGCTGTGTAGTTAAGTGCTTTTGCTCGTTGCTTAAAAGTTTTCTTCTTCACTTCAGGGGTTTGAAGAATTTCTTGAAATGAAGTCTCTAACACAGCTCCATCATTACTTGACTCGTCGTGTAGGGAAATCATGTCTGAAACCGATGTTGTGACGATTTAAAAATTATTTAAATAGCACAAATTAATTTTTTGTTCTTATAACAAGTGAGAGTATAATCCAACCTTATCTGTACCTAGATACCTGTATCAACTTGCAAAAAGTCCAGTACGGACATGCAAAGTACAATGTTATTAAGCGAAAACTAATAATTTTTCTAATTAAATAAAAGACGTTTTAATAATAAAGGAAATATCTAACTCCTAACAAAAAAATGTAGCATAATTTATACTAGTTAATTAATGGACAATTAATAATAATAAAGGAACGAACTACTTTTCTCTCAGCGCGTAAACCGCGCCAGCTTACAGACTCCCTGCCGCTAAACTAGCCCCAGTCGCCGGAGAATCTTCGACATGTAAGCAGCACGAAAATGTGTTGTAAAGTTACACTTACGTGTATGTCGCTAAACAACGATGTAACAAGACGTTAGTTCTTCTAATCTATTTAATCCAATGTAGCGTTAGTAAAACTCAAAAATTAGTAATGTAGTACGTGGAGGAAATATTAATAATATATAAAAAAAAACTTAGCCGACACATCTCTTTACGAACAGTAAGCGGTAAGATATGTTCCTTACCATGTAAAAGTAAACATCAGTGCTGCTAAAATAAAAACAAATTAAATGTAAAAAGTGAACAACCAACACCAGGAGAAAAGTTACTACAACAACCATAAGAACTTCAAGTAGCAGAATCCAACCGTCATGACCTAGACTACAATTCGGAAACAACCAACTAAATGGAGGATCCAGATGAACAACGAACTAAACCCAAGAAGACCTACTGAAGAGGATCATCTCGAACACCCACCGCAGACTCACGTTATATTCAGGTGACATTAAACCATAACTTCTGTGCATAACTTGTTTTTTAAAAACCGCAACAAAAAGAACAGTAAAGTTTCTTGTAAAGACTTTTAGATCACTTAAAGATTAGCATATAAAAGTTTGTAATTTCTGTAATGCTATAGTAATAACCTGATGATGTTTAAAGGTAAAGTAATTCTGAAAATTACATCAGTCTATTCTTCAAATAGTTTGGATGATGTTGAGATATGTTAGAATTTTGCAAAGTTAAAGCCCGGATCCGTGGTAATTGAAATAATACACAGCTGTATGATTTTGAGGTATTAAGAGTAACAATTTAAAGAGTATTTAATGCAGAATTTATAAGAATTTTCTTTTAAAAGTAAAGTAAAGTAAGTAAAAAACAAAAAGGTGACCATTAAAGCTATTACTTTTATGTACTTAGTTAAAATACAAGAATAAAGAGATGTTTTCGCTAATATCCAGAGAGTGAATAAATTTATGTAACCTTGGACAAAATCCTGATATATACATTGTCATAATTTGTTGGTAAGTAAATTTTACTAACTACGGCAGCTAGTTTAATTAACAGCGAACAATTAAACTGGTTCCCTATGTTATAATGTCTTGACAGGAGAGACGTTATAATGTTGAGCTCGAATCTAATGAATAAGTCATCCTTTTTTCCCATTTTGTCTTAATAAGGGACTTATCTTTGGCTGGTTGCTGTCTCATTATTGGCTGGTCACTGTCGTCAGACTTGGATTGTGATGGGATTTCTTCAGCATTCTCGTTTTCCCTCCTCGTCAGTTCAGATGGGGCAAAAGCTTGTTCAGGGATAACATTAGGCTCAAATGGGTATATCCCAGTAGCACAAAAACCAGCTGACACATTACTGGGTGTAGCGGCTCTTGGCCAAACTTTAGAAAATATTTTTCCAAATATCCTTTTCTTTGCAGTACGCTCGTCACTGGTTTTGGTTGTTGTGCAATACAACAAAACCTCTTGGTCCCAGAATTCCTCAAAAGGGCCAAAGACAGACTTATCCATAGGCTGCAGCTCGTGTGTTGTGTTGCTGGGAAAGCAGAAGAGTGTAATTCCATAAGTGTCAGCCGTGTCGATGATACCTGCGTCCAAGTGAGACTTTGCCCCATCAAATATCAGCAGAATATTGCCTTGTGGTTTGAATTTTGCAAAATGGCGCACCCATGTTATAAAGGTTGACGTTGTCATTGATCCTTTTTCAGTCATTTCAATCACCGAGCCAGGTGGAAGATTATCTTGCCATTCTGGTTTCAATCTTTTCCCTTTGAAAAGAATCATTGGGGGTATGACCTGACCCAACGCGTTCCCACATGAAACGATGGACACATTTTCACCATGTTCAGGGGCAACCATATGTACCCTTTTCGATCCTTTTTTAGCATATACTGATTGTTGTTTATGAAGCGAAAGTCTGCAGCCTTTCTCATCCATATTAAAAATTAGCTGCGCCTTATCAAAAATGTCCAATCGGGTCATCACTTCTTTTAATTTATTATAATAGTCATTGACTATAAACTTATTAAGTTTTGCTGCTCTTCCAGGGTTCATGCTTTGTGTCTTTCTGTTTGCAACATCTGGGTGACGTTTCAAGAACAGGCTTAACCATTTGCGGCCAGCAATTCCCTTAAAATGATTAAACGGAATTTCAATTATGTTTATTTCACAAAACGTATAAACAGACCGTCGAATCACTTTACCAGTTACTGGCATACCAACATCAGCTAGCCTAAAAATTCTGGTACACAGTTCCTTTTCTTGAAGAGGCGATAAGTACGATGCTCTTCCTAATTGTTTTGTGTTTTCCCCACTACTTACGTGATTACGCAGTGTTCTACGGGGGATTTTAAATGTCTCAGAAGCAGTCCTCACAGACATTCCACCACCTATAGCCCCCTTGGCCCTTAGCTCGATGAACCAATGAAGAACGGTCTCATTCAAATCGTTTTTACACCCCACATATATAAGTTTAACAATTTTCAAATGTTTATAAATACTAATCACTTTTCGCTTCCGTTTGATACATCTGACTGCTTATAGCTGATCGAACTAAAGTGACAAGTCGTTAGCGACAGTGTGCTATGGGGTTATGTTTGTTCTCCATAACCCGTTTACAAACACATAAAAATCGATGCCCAATGTGAAGAGCGTTTTAGTACATAATTTAATACAAAACTGAATCGAGAGTTTTTCTGTATATTGACTTACAAGAGTTAACCTAATGCTATTTTACCCGTTATCTTACTTAATGCTTATCAGTTTTTCTAACCTCCGTCTGTCGCAACGTCAACACACTAGCGCTCCAACTACCTTACGAGAATTGCTACGTCACAATTTTTTTGTTTGTTTTTATTTTTGTGGATCTAAAGAAAGCTTGTTAACGAAAAATTATTCGTTTTTGCACAAATAAACTACTCTTTCAAAAGAAATTATACACTTGTTTTTAGCAAAATGTTTTTTTCTAGAAATCTGACCAAAATTTTACATAGTGCTACAGCGACATTTCCTAACCTAACATTTTAACTTTTGTTGTAAACTACAATTTTCTTAAAAGATAAACACAATTTAGTGGTTAAGTCTAATTTTTGGTATACTGTACTTGTATTGCAACCACTAACATGCAACTATACTTTCCATAAGCGCTTTCAAGCCTCTCGGCTCACATAAAGGTTATGTTCCATCTGAATATGAACCGAGAGGTTTGAAAGGGCTTATGGAAAGTTGAGTTGCGTGTTAGTGGTTGCAATTCAAGTTTAGTAATAATTACAATTTTCTTGTATAATAAGCCTGCAGATCTGAATAAATAGCCTACCTAACTTTATCTAACTATACTTGGGTATCTTTTTAGTAGGCTATTTCTGTACGTACAAATTTTAACTTATTGAGCACTAGCAAAAAAAGGGAATTATTAGCATCGAGGTTAATTGTTAATGTCAACGTACACATAACACTGAACAAGTAATATTGAAACATTTAATAATTTGGCAATCCTGTTACTTTTTGTGTCGTTCACGGTTCTCTACGACTAATGAAGTTATTTGTGACAAAACTACTCCAAAACGTGTTGTTTTTTTTCCCCTTAAAACGCGTATGTTTATTACAAAACAATGAGTCAGGTCAAGTTTTTCTGTAATCATTTTTAAGAATTAATGCCCTCTAACCTATCACCACAACATAAATATTTTTCCTAACTACATTAATATAAGAACATCTCATTACATTATTTATCTCTTCATAACATGATAAATATTGAAGAAAAAAACATGTGTGGAGAAAAGGAACAGCTAAAGTTAATAAACTGAGAAAAATTTGAGTAGACACAGATGTTTAAATTCTTGTATGTAAGTAATGTGGTGAACAAGTGTGTTTGGGCAGTAGCTTACATTTTACATTGTGGCGATAGGAAGGGGGTTTGGTTAAAATTAAAACCCCCTGTCAGAAGGAAACTAAGGAACTGTCTAAAATTAAAAAAAAAAAGAAGAAAAAATGTCGTCGTAGATACAGTCTTAAATAATTGGTTATGAGAATACAATTTTTAATTGTGATACGGTCTAGCCTTCATGCGAATGCGAAATCGCTTGGTACAAATCGCTTCAGTTGCCAGGTGGTTGAGAGATTGTAGTAAAAATTTGTATCCTAGTTTTTGAGGTTACGTTGTTTCAGCCGTTTAGCAAGTAGGAAAGAGGTAGCTTATAATATTTGTTCAGCCCGCCGTGTATCCATCTCAGAACAGTAAATTATCCCACAGCAACTGAAAAAGTTTCGGTATTAAGCCGGCTATGGACTAACCATCCCCGCTGGACATCATGACGGACACCAAGTCAAAAACGACAGTGCGTAGCTTTGACATCCATCCGCACGTCGTGTATTTTTTGAAGGCTGTGAACGACGAAAAATGAGTCCAGCAAGACCATCAGCTCAAGCCGCACGACGTGTGGGTGGATCGTATGTAGTGTTGACGGATGTCAAGGAATCGTGCATGTTTGATCATGCGTACGCTTGCTGTCTATCAAATCGTCATTTTCGAGCAAGTACAGTACATATTTTTAACATGATAATGTTTTTAGGCTGGGGGTCATTTCACAAAAACGTCATCGAAAAAGATACAGTACCGTTTACCAAATGGTAAAAGCTTAAGAGCATGATAATGTCTTTCAGCCGCTAGCTAAACGCAACATTATTATGCTACTGACTGATTGTTTCTTTTGCGCAAATGTTGCGTTTTGCGGTGGTCGCAAATCTCTCTCGAACCATAAGCGATCGCAGACGGAGCAGGCGTAACCGAACTCGTCGTCGAATCGTTTCGTGAATTCCGCATCTGCTGCTATCTCTTCAGTTTTCAAGCGTTTTGGCGATACCGCAGCGATTGCCTGTTCTAATTCAGCTGCTTCGTTCGCTCGTTTAGTTGCCATCTCAATTTTCTTATTCAATCTACAACGTTTTACTCGTTCGTTGGTTTTCCTTCGCTTCTCTGCCAGTTTCATGTTGTAGAATGCATCGATTTTCTCCTGCTCAGTTATCGTCGACGCGAACGGTGTATTTAGTAAGTACTCGTTCAATTCTTCGCGCATCAAGTCATCTTGCTTTCGTTTTTGTTGCGATGGGGCCGCTGGTACCGAAGCTTCACCGCCGACAGCCGCTCGTTGCTGTTCCTTCTCGAGCTTCTTTCGTTCCCGATACGTTCTTGCTCGCTCGGCATTTTGTCGTTTCTTGATCTGAGCCTTCTCGTCGCTGCTGTCCATTGTCGAACGCTGTTTTAGTCAGTCGCCACGTTATGGTTACTATATACCAGCAGAAGTGTATTTCACCACAACACAAAAAGGGTCTTTCTCTATATCCTGCGGCCAAAGGGAACTTCCGTCTCCGCGTTTGTACTTTATTTCGGTGTCCGATGTGTACTAGAACTAGAGGTGGGCTAAACTGTTATTTTTAAATAATAGGTATGAAAATACTGTTCCAAAAAACAACAGGTACAAATACCTGTTATTACATACTAATTATACATAATCTATATTATCCTTTGTAAGTAACTCGTTTTGAGGTGCCTGCAGGTTTCCTATGTAATATCTTCAAATAAATACACTGCAAGTAGGTTTATTTTCACCTAGATAAACCTATTAATATACTAATAAACCTACTTGCTGTGTATTTATTTGAAGATATTATATAACCTATATTATATAATTTGTTATAAGAAATAAATTGAAACTAAAAGTATTAACAGTGTTACTTTACACTGTGGCTTTATTAAACTATTACTGTTTAAAAGAAAATAAGAAACAAGAGAATTTATAGGCCTATCTCCCTTTGGGAATACCAATGTAAGTTTTCACTAGGAGTAAACAAACATTGGTTAGGCAAATCAGTTGCGAAACTCGGGGCAATTAAATAATTTAGAGTAGGCCTACACGTAATACCACAACAAATAATGTGAAAAAACATCAGAAACATATAATAAAAACATAACAGTAAGCCACAAGAGTGAATGAGAATAAACAAAATTTTACAAAAAAAAACTAATAAAATAAATATAAATAGGCCTACTTGGATTTCGTTGTCCATGACGTGTCCGTTGCTTAACTAAATATCACTATTGTTTGACGACTTGGAACACTAGGTTTTTTATAAGTAAAATTGTAAAGCTTTACCTTACAGCCTAACCGGCTTTCACCTTTAGAAGGCTTCATCAGAGGCTCTGATGAAGCCTTCTAAAGGTGAAAGCCGGTTTAGGCTGTAAGGTAAATCTTTACGATTTTACTTATAAAAAACCTAGTGTTCCGAGTCGTCAAACAATAGTGATATTTAAATATAAATAAATAAATAAAAACTTATAAAGTTGTCTTGTTTGTTCATCACCTTTTTTCACAGCACTACACTTTATATAATAATGAAACTTTCTCTTGTGAACTTACTTGACTTTTTCCGTTGAACGCGTTTCGGCGTCGTGTTCGCCTTCGTCAGCTTAGAAACGACTGCCATCTTAGAAACTGGGCAGTCGTTTCTAAGCTGACGAAGGCGAACACGACGCCGAAACGCGTTCAATGGAAAAAAGTCAAGAAAAGTTCACAAGAGAAAGTTTCATTATTATAAAAACTTATAAATAATAAGCAACAACAAAAGTAAATTAAATGCATTACATACATGGATAATCTTCAGATTCATTCACTAATGTACACAGAATTTACATTACATTACAATCTGCTTCACTTAACACATTATAAATAAAATTAAACAATTGAATTGTTTTAAAATACTAGGATTTCAGTTATTCAAACACTATTTTAAATTTGCATTCAAAAATATCAGCTGTTCCACTTTCCTTGTGTTAATCGTGTTTTCGTTCAGATATTTAAGGAACAGGACTAGATAAAGTGCATAAATGTCCATTACAACAATCTCATTATTTACGTGAGATGTGTAGTGAAGTTAAAATCCCATTAATAAAAAGTATAATATAACCTTTCAACATCAGCCACTCTATAAGTTATAACACAATATAATTAAATACAACTATTTCACTAACAACTCGGAACACAACGTTTTTTATGAGTAAAAACATAAAGTTTTACCTTACAACCTGAACCGGTTTTAGTTACAAGTTGGTGACTTGTATACAGTGGCGTATGCTGAGTTCGAGACCTGGGCTAGCTCACCTTAGAATTGAAGAAAATGCACTGGAGGGGGTCCCCCTCGTTCATATTTCAAGCTTTTTGAAGTGATGTGTTGTTGTGACACCATGCCAATGCATTCTAACTTATATAATAATGACTGATACTTCAACAATAATTATGAAATGGCATCATTAGAAAGACAAAAGCAAGCAAAGAACTTCAATACTTCATTTATTTATTTATTTATAGCATACATTTGTTCCACCGAAGTCACTAGGGCCGGACGGCAGTAGTGAAACAAATAAAAGATTACAAAAGATTACAGAAAGCAAGAACTATATCATTACATCATGAGGAAATAATATATAATTATACTGAAGAAAGTTTGACTTACTTCGACGACGGCTCTGTGTAGACTTATTTGAACAAGAACTCCATTCTTCTCTCCTTTTGTGTGAATTTCAGGATTAATTTTAATAAAATGTTTCTTCTGATCACTTTTTCATATTAAGAAGAATGTTTTTCTCAATAGATATAACAGCCAAGTTGCTTAGCCGGACTTGTCCTTGTGTGGCTCTGAGGTAAGTCTTAATCCTCTTTAGAGCGGAGAAACTTCTTTCAACAGTTGCAGTTGTAGATGGAAATTCTGCTAGTTTGTACACTTCACTGAACACTATGTCCAAATTATTGAGTTTCATATAAATAGTAATCTCATTCACTGATTTTTTCTTATACTCATCTAGAGTATAAAGCACATTTAGTTCATTTTTGAGGTGAACAATATCAAAGTATGAACTAATGGTTCTTTAAGTTCTGTCATCAGATTTTGTGGGAAACTTTTACAAAATGTATCAAAATTGTTTGAATCCAATAAAGACACGAATTTAAGATCCTTTTGGGACTCAAACCTGAATTTTATCTAGGACATCACTGTGTCCAGATTTCGTTAAAAATATGCTGCCATTTGGAACGGTCATCATTTCTCTGTCTTTTGTGTCTTGGTTCATATTCTTTATCTTCATTATCTTCATATTCAGAATTACTTGTAGCTTCTGTCCATACAAGATCAAAATCCTCATCTCTAATTTTCTGCAGAGTATCATAGAATTCATTGACTTTGTTCATGCAGTAAGAAATGTTCAAATATTTTTTTTGCATTATGTCAAAAAGAACATCAGAAATTGCAAATATTTTGCTGAAACTAAGAAGAAGAAATCTAGTGTCGAATTTATGTAAAAAACAAAGCCTGAAGCAGTATTCACTTCTTCACCTGTCCAGTCACCGGGTTCATCTTCTATTGATGAAAAGAACATGATAAGAGGCCTTCTATATTCTTTGACAGTATTTACAAGCCTTGATGAGAAACTCCACCTTGTTGGTGCCACTCTCGGTAGTTTCTTCTCCATAAAGTTTTTCAGAGCAGTTGTGCGGACTGTAGAATGTGAAAAAAGCTAGGTATTCCTGATAAAGTGATGAAAACCCGTTTACATTCTGCTACAAAATTTGTAGATTTTGACAAAACCAAATTCAGCCTGTGACTACAGCAATGAATAAAAGTTGCTGATGGGTACTTATTTTTCACCAAGGTTTGAAGTCCAGACACATGGCCGGCCATAACAGCTGCTCCATCGAAAGTTTGGGATATAAGTTTTTTTGAACAGTCTAAATCATCCACAACCTTGGTGACATGTTGGAACAATCCTTGTGCAGTTCGGTCTAAACTGACATCAGTGAAGTGCAAAAATCGTTCCTGACAGTTTTCTTCATTATCGACAAATCGTAAAACTGTTGATAATTGACTTTTATTGATTACGTCAGTTGTCTCGTCAAGTAATATTGCAACGAATGTTGCATTAGATATTTCCGATTTGATTTTGTCTGTAATTACGCTACCTACTGCGTCAATTAAATCATTTTGTATTACCGGTGACGATCCTCTAAAAATTGTTGCGGTTTTTAAATGGTTTGCTATTGTTTGCTCATACGTTGATAAAAATTCCAAAAGTTCTATGTACATGCCTTTATTTGTTGAATCGCTAGACTCATTGTGGCCCCTAAATGGACATTCTTGCTTCCCTAGGAATGTTACTGCGTCAATCAGTCTTCTTAAAATAATTCTATTTTCCTTTACTTTTTCATTATATAGACTGTCGGCAATCTTTTCTGTAAATTAAGGGAATGATCGATTCTTTGAAAACCGAATGTCTGTAACGTATTGAATGCTCGTATATGACTAAGTGATTTTTGATGTTTATCACAAGCCGTTAGCAAATAATTTAAATTATTAAATCCTGTCTTATTCCAAGGACTTGCATCGGTGCAAAAAAGCAAACACGCCCAGCAGTACAATTTATTAGTTGTACTCGATCCAGTTTACCAAGGGTATTTTTTGTAGTTGGGCTCACTAAAACATCTAGTATACACTCTGTTCTTTTCTTTATGTTCACTTTTAAGTTCTAGAAGGGATGGCTGAGGCCTACCTATCTTTACAATTTGAAGCTTATCCTCATACGGAAGCTGAGCAAATTGTGTCTTTGTCAATAGTTTATTAACTATATCACTCATCTTAATTTATTATTCAAACCGCACAGCACAAAATATCATTCACAAAATTATAACTAATTTTAAAATGAACCACTGCTTTACGTGCCACACGGCCTACTGTCTCACACTGTTGGCTAGCTCTCCAAGGAGCGAAGCCTAGCCTACGATAAACATCATTGCCCCCACCAAGTCCCTCAGCGTTGTCATAGCAACGCCATTGAATCGTGACGAGGAAAGGCTGAGTAAAGCAAGTTGCAGCGATTCAGGCGCCGTTATATGCGAAGTTGTATTGTCTGTAATTAGTAATTAGGCTACTACGAAACAGAAGTAAACACGTGAGGGAAACACGTCTGACTTCGATAAAATGAACAATTTTATGGAAATTCCTAATAGATTTTTTTGTGCTTTAATCTTTGGGCTTCGCAGCTAGCCTACAATATACGCCCCTGCTTGTATAATATATAATTTATTAGCATATAATCTGTATTATATATCTGCATATCACACGAGAATAAATGTAACATCAGGATGAATTTTTTCCTTTATTAAAAACAGCTTCGTCTCTTTGCGCAGAATGAAGGAAATACGCTTGATATAAAAATACTACGTGTTCCTAAAATACTAGGTGTTCCAAAAATACTACTGTTCCTCCGATACGCTTAGTATTTGTAATACGCGTTGTTCCTTGTGTATCGGTGATACCCCTAGTATTTAAAATACCTCGTACTTGAAATACTGGTTGTTCCTTGCGTACCAGCGATATTTTTGTACGCCTATTATTTGGCCTTGGCGTATTCGTTTACGTGATACTTGCGTACTTTGTCTGTGTGTGTGTCTGTATAGGAGCGTAGGGGGCGTGCCTCTAGTCGGAACAGCGAGGGCGGCGTGTCTCGACTCCGAACAGCGTCGCCGCGAATAACAGGTATTTGAACTTTTCAGTCACTGTTACATCCGTTCCACAAAAATATCGTTCCAAAATACCTGTTATAGGTATATCGGCCCACCTCTGATACGCTTAGTATTTTGTGTATCGGTGATACCTCTAGTATTTGAAATACCTAGTATTTGAAATACTGGTTGTTCCTTGCGTACCAGCGATATTTTTGTACGCCTAGTATTTGGCCTTGGTGTATTCGTTTACGTGATACTTGCGTACTTTGTGTGTGTGTGTGTGTGTGTATAGGTGCGTAGGGGGCGTGCATCGACTCGGAACAGAGTCGCCGCGAATAACAGGTATTTCAACTTTTCAGTCACTGTTACATCCGTTCCACAAAAATATAGTTCCAAAATACCTGTTATAGGTATATCGGCCCAACTCCGGTTCAGCAGTTCGACAAAACTCGTTTTCCGGTACAAAATACCATTTAGATCAATGTCATAAGTGTGTGCGATTTGTTTGATTACATTAATATCGTAGTATGTTGGGATGTAATATATTGTGAAACACTTAAGCCAACAAGTGTCTGGTGCTTTACAGCTTTTGTATTTTTGCAGAAATTAACCTCTCATTCATATTGTGCCTGAATCGTGTTCAGTGCGTTGTGTAGACCTACCACTGTTTGGGTAAAATAGTGAAGAACAGATGGAGGAAGACGGCAGCGATGGTAAGGTAAGTGTATACTATGTCATGTACAGAATTAGGTATACCCAGAATTACTTATCACTGTAGCAACTGCCAAAATATCGGACCAAAAACGATGGAATCCAAATAATGTAAACGTGGTTTTATAAGTGGAATACACGTCAAATTTAACTGCGTACGCGGTAAATAAGGTGGTTTTTTGACGTAAGGTGAAATTGATGTTAGGTTAACATTCAAACTAACCTAACTTCTAACCTTTCTCGCTTTTTGTGAAACCACGTAAAGAAAAAACTCGAAGTAACTATAGGAACTTGCGTGTTGGTACACATGTGTCCCTTTTGTGTTGCATACCCAGACCTCATTTTCTGCTAGTACTAATTTTTTCAATAATGCTCAGTTTTTGTGTAGATCACAGAAAAAGCAACCACTCGCAGTAAGGCGGGCCACCCCTTTCCTATACACGTCCCCCTTTCTGTGGCAGAACACGTTTTCCACTAATATTCGGTTTTTTTGTCACTAGAAAAGCAACCGACTCGAAACAGCATTGTGTTTTAATGCTGTATTGTTCTAAGTAATTTTTTTCGTAACTTGCAAATAAAAAGTGCGAATTTTTCGCGTCCGCATCTAGTTTTGACCTATAGTTCACGTAAAACGCAAAAAAGCGGTTTTTGCAATTTTTGTGGCTGCCATAGCTCAGGTTGTTACTCGAATCTAATCATTAGCTACCGGATTAAATTAACAATACTAATTGGTTTTTAATTTGTGTTTAGGCCAATGTTTGCAAGTGCATATGCACGCTTGTGTAATAACAGTGTTATTCAGCTTGACTTCCTTGTGCTATAGTATTGCTTACCAAGTCATACACGTGGGTTTTGTCTCCTTGTACAGTGTGGAATTATTTGTTGGCTGTGTTTTTGGTTGTGTTATTGTTTAATGGTAATTACTTATTGGATTACTGATATTAATTGAATTGACTGTCCAAGTGAATGCCATGGGATGTCAGAAGTGGGGTAACATTTATCCTACATTGTGATAATCCCTGTTGAGTTACATAATATTTCTTTATTCTTTTTGTGTGCAACGTAAACAAGAAGAAATGTTTAAACTGACAGTTGAATCAAATTACGAGAATTGGAAAAAATTTTTCACTATACATTCGTGAAATAAATTCACACACACAACTGAATTTTTACATGTTAATTGGTTAATATAAACAGTTCATTAGGCTAGGTTGTAAGTTATGTATATTGTTTTAGTTAAAATCTTTAGTTGAACAATTTTAAGTGACACACAATTTTAAGTTTTAGTTAAAATTTAAGGTCGTAAAGTAGTAAGACATAGTTAACCTTTTTCGAGTTCTGCGAGCGTGTGTTATACATTTGTAGATACATATGTGCATTTGTGTGTGTGTGTGTGTGTGTGTGTGTGCACGCATGCGTGTGCATGTGCATACATTGAAAATAAGGTAATTTGTCAAAACAGTTGTTGACCAACTTTTGTGTGCATATGTGTCCCACACCTGATGTTATCACTGATGTAATGTGATGTTAGCCATACATTCAATATTGACATTTGTGCCATCAGGTGGAATATTGGATTTCCACTAATTGTTAAACTGCTCTAATTTATTCATCCAATTAAGCATGTCATCCGTACTTCTGGGAAAGTAGGTTCAGCTGCCACTTACAATTAATTTGTTTGTGTTCCCAGAAAAAAAAACAGTATAATAAAAAACATTCTATAACATATTAGCAATTTGTTCATAATATATTAATCATAAAAAAGTTCATAGGCTAACTACCAAACCAAAGCAGGAGTGTTTTAGCAAAAGCTTTCAGTAGAAAAATATTGTTATGCACTTAGACCAGCATTGTTGAGGTCTAAACCAAACTCATTGTTAGATCAAATTCTTGATAGTTAGGAAGTAAAATTCTAGAGGGATGTCATTATTAGTTTTACCCTAATAGCTTATTACTCAAATGTCATCAACGAAAGGTGAAAGCTGTTGGATTCCTGGGTGAGTTGTATGTCTAGCCACCATATCTCGAGAGTTCAGCAGAGAAGCAACAAGCCAGAATTGGTGGCATATTTATTAAATAACTCCCTTAGGACAGGTGGCGACATTTAAGTTCCTAGTTAGGATTTAAGCCATCTTACAAACAAACTGAAGACTCCCACAAAATGAGGCCATGAGGAAATGTCTGCATAAAAGGCAGATGAAACTGCAGTCATCCAATAGTGAGGCTTCAGTTCTGGATCACCACTATAATTGTCTGGCAGAAGAGAAGCTGACAGTGGTGGTGTAGTAATCTTCAAGAAGAAGTCGAGGACAAAACCTTCACAAATGGTGATCAACAATAGCTTCAGCCAAAAGACCTAGGAGAAACACAGTGTGCAGGATTCTGATGAAAAGTATGTGCTGTCATCTATTCACTAATGGCATCATCCTGATTACTCACAAAAGTATCAAGTTTGCAGGGTGGAATATTTATCCGATATCTTGATCATTAACTGGATCGTATGTATCCTTATTATATTATTTGTTATTGTTAATATGCCAGTTATTATTTATTTAAGATACCTCGGTAGCTCAATCATCTTAAACAGAGTTTTTTTTGTGCCATTCATTCATTCGTGCTGTACTGTGGGTTCAGCTCAAGGTTGAGCCAGTGCAACCCTGTATGCTTCCTGTTGCAGCAATATGTCAATCTGTCTCAGTAAGAATGCAACAGTATACATGAGCACACCCAACAGCCATTCTCACTGTTCAGCTCATGACTGCACAATGTATCATACAGATTGCTGTCTCACTAACAGTGATGTGGTATGAGTCTACAATGGGTAGAGAGCAGAAATGGCTTGATGGACAACACTGATGTTGATCACTATCTCTAATGATGATAGTATTTAAGAAATTTTTACTGGGTTTATGGAAAATTCCCATGGAGTAACATAAGTTACTTTTGGGAAGGAGTTAAGTTACTATTCAAGTACACCAATGGGAATGGGTAGCCTGTGTAAGATAATGTTGGTATTGTCCTGTTGTTGAATTGTACTTTAAAATGGAATAATAACTGCCTTTACACATTGTCAGAAGTATATATAGTAAAAAACATTTTAAATAAGTATCGAATTAATATGAAATTTTTCGTTTATGTTGATAGCTTTGTGATGAACTTTACTCCCTTGTATTTTGTCTGAGGCTTACACAGCCGGAGTCGATGTTATTGAAATTGTTTTCCGGCTATAAGGCTGTGGTCTATAGCTGTTGATTGCAGTAGACATTTCAGCTGTGCCTTTGACGGCCATCTTCAGTGCTATTTCAGGCTACACACTGACACAGATGTCTTGGTCAGTGACCACAGTATTGACACACGAGACATCTGTGTCAGTGTGTAGCCTGAATTAGGACTGAAGATGGCTTTTGAAGACATGGCTGAAACGTGTGGTGTAATCAACAGCTTTAGACCACGGCCTTACAGCCTGGAAAACAACAATTTTAATAATATTTACTCCCTTGTATTTCCATGAAAGTTGATATTATTAAACATCTATTGTGATTTAAGTGAAATAATATATTAGTGAATATTTTTGTATTATAATACTACAAAGTGCCTGTTCAAATGTTTATAATTTTCCAGTGGAACACTTGTCAACAGAAGGAAGAGTTTATCCTGCCAGTAGTGCAACATACTTCATCAGGTAGAAATACTATCATAAAGGAAGAACTTGCTGTTGATGAATATGGCGTTCCAACATTATAAAGAAAGAAATGTCAGTTGAAGAAGTAAAGTGTATATCATCAGCTTTAAAGAAGGAATTCATTTCGAGTGAATTAGATCCTGTTTTATCTCAACAAGAATGCACTGTTATTAAAGATGAATTAATTATAGCAGAACCAGAGCATGAGGAACTTACAGATGAGGTAGGCCTATTTTACACTCAAAAGTATTCAACTTCAATTCATTAGTATGTACGGTTCTTAGAGCTCTCAAAAACTATTTGTATTTAGTTTAGTCTACAGTTATATAGAATCTTATGTAAACATATCAAATTAACTTTGTAAGAAATTAATCAGATACAGTCAACTCCCAATTATCCGGGATAATCACCGGCAGGGTGATCATGGATAAGTAAAAATCCCGGTTAAAGCAAAACTTGTAACCTAGTGCTTAAATGAAATATTAAATTGTACTGCTTAAATGTAACTTAGTTAAAAATAAAATATGTGCATACAATAAAGTAGTACACACATTTATTACATAAAAAAATGAGTCAAATCATGTTTGTGTCAATTAAAATAGTATTAATGTTATTTTGAATGTTCATCCTCTTCATTCACAGCACTTAATGAATATTAATTGCTAACACTTTCACATGTGAAACTTACTTTTTTATTTTCTCGTACACGTTTTGGCGTGATATTCGCCTTCCTCAGCGAGGTGTGATACAAAATGTCTGGAACTGCAACGTTTTTTTACTAGTTGGTAGGTTGTGTGGGGGTGTGGAGGTGGAAGGGAGTTGTTGCGGGATTCCGAATTATTGTATGTTTTGTGTATAATTGTGTCAAAGAGTGCGTGTGATTTAAAGTGTAATTGGTCGTTAAGTATGTTGTTTGGTTGTGTTGTGTAGTGTTTGCATATTTTGTATTGTTCTGCTGTGTTGAGTTCACATACACTCCGGGTTCGCCACACACATACATACAAACAACCACAGCTACACCAACATAAAAAATAATCTTGAGATCCTACACTACTTACCTAAAAGTCGAAAACTCAACACAGCAGAACAATACGACATATACAAACACTACACAACATGTAATGCTACATTACCTTTGAAATCAATAAACCATTTATTAATAAAATAATTTACTCTTTCTACACTCTTACCTTTATACGGTCCAGGGTCACTCACACGAACTCGAGGCCTATAAACGTGATTTAGGGTTATGTTTTATTAATGAACTCGACTCTCATTGTAATTGTTAATTTACTCAATTTTTATTAGACAAATACCACATTTCTTTTATATTCTTTCTTTCAAATTATTTGTTATTCATTTTTCTTCTCATCACTCTTACTACTCTTTTTACTTTATTTTTCTTTTTTAAATACAAAAACGTTGTTTATTACCACATTTCTAGGAAAACACATATTAAAGAGACAACTTAAACTATTGTATCTCTATTTTCTTAGACAACCCAGTATTTGCTCATACTCTCATTCATATTATTATTTAATCTAATTTAAATATTAATATGTATTTAATATATTATTTAAATTCCCCTTTTTTTTAGATTGAGCGCTTTATAAAATTTAACATCATTATTGCAAAAAATTAAGAAGAAAGTTGCACTGTTACATCTCTGTACGTGTCCTTGTCGATTATATTGCACTCGGTGGATTTATTCACTCAATTATCCGAATTGCGTTCACCCGGTTTAATTTTGATACGCTGATGATATGTTACTCTTTAAGTTGTGTTAAAACATTCTTCTTTATACGTTACTCACATTCTTTATACAGTTATTAGAAAGTTTGGCTCGAGAGCCTGTTGTGTTCATCCGGCCGGATGGATGTTTTATAGTCGAATGCCTTTGTTCTCTGCGCACACAGCGCTGAGGAATGTATTTGAACGTGACCAAAGGCCTGAGAACGTTGGCCGACTGCGCTCTTGCGCACCCTAGTTGCTAACTTCACATTCCTGTGCCAAGCCGTACCAGTCTCAATGCTATAGTCCATACACCATATATTCTTTGTTGAATTAAAATTGAACAGATTTAAATTACAAAATCTCATGGGTTTGTACCGTTACAATACCCCCCCCCCCAATGAGAGGTTTTCTGCCGAAACAGAAAAACTCTCATTGCTAAACCCTAAGAGGATCAGTGAGGATACGGCGCCAACAACCCCCCTTTAATTCTTAACACATCATGGGTAAACTACCCCCCTAGCTCGGCGACTATGGGTGCATCTGGACGACATTACTGGACTTCTCTGCTCGAGATCCCAACACCATAAAACCAGTTAGGCACTCACCACAGTACCACCTAACCTTGTATCATTTCACCAAAAAATCAAAAACTGGCCTTATACCATACCAGATCCTCAACCGATATATCTCCCCTTACATACACACTGGGTTGCCTTTAGCAAGCACTGGGTGCACACACATACTCATTATTATATTAAACACCACATCTACATCCTACTTCTTGATCTAAAATTCACAGAAATATTTTATATTTTAAATCCAATTCCATTTTTCAACTTTTAATCGTTTGCCTTACGTTATTATTTCAAATCAAATTAAAGTGGTTAAATTTCGTACAAATAATGCAATAAACCCAAGTCCCTTATCAAAAATTCCTTTTTATGATAATTCCTATTATCTACTTCAATCAATTAATTTAATCATAATTCTTAAAACTCCAAAATCCTTCAAATGAATTTATTTTATGTCTCCTCTTATCTAGATACTAACAATCATAATAAACAAAACAAACAAGCAACTTCTTTCTATTATAAACATCTGTTTACAAACATATAATATGAATACTACGAATCACTTAATACATTATTACTACACACAATCAGCATTACCTCCTGCACATAAAAACACGACAAATTGTAGCCTACCTCAAAACAAATCAAAAATGTTTTTTTAAAATTTTTTTAAATTTTTTTTTATATGTAATAAAATTTAATATATTTGATTAAACGTATATTCTGATAATTAATAGAAAGAAAAATTATAAAATAAAATGACATTGATTATTAAAAGAACATATGATATATAATATATACATTGACCATTATACAGTGCACACCCGTCATCAGCTGATGTCTTACTAACAGGTGAATGACCTTTCTGTAGGTACACTACATACAAATAACACCAATACACAAAATTATATAGTTACAATCATAAAATGTTCTTGTGGATTAAAATCCTAACTATTGAGCCTAGCACTTAAATCGTTTGTTCTCATAAGTGAAATACATCACTAATCATCGAATCATAGTTATAGCAACTGTTACTGAACAGGAACTGGGTCACCAACACCAACTCTCTCTTTAGAATAAGTGAAATTGAATGTCCTGCTGTTTACAGAGGTCGTCACCCTCTCACTGATTGCTCAGTTACTCCTCCTACTACATCATTTTTCTTAATTTCCCCCTTTTTCCCAGTTACAATTAGGTAACCACCCGCCAGATAAACCGGATCGAGTGTTTTCCTTATGCACAGATGCGGTTTCTGTGCCCCTGGCTTGTAACGGCCAGCTCCTTTTCCACACACACTATTGTTTCCTGATGGTGGACTGTAGCTCCCATTTGCATCCCCAAGAACTGAAGTTTTTATATGTAGGGTGTAGCGTTCTTGGTTCAGCGTTATGAAAAAATTCGGCATTACTGATGTCCAAGGACACCAGTAATCCTACTAAATATTATTTACACACCCTTAACACGGCACTATCACCCCCTACGATGATAGCCGCTGTTCCATAGTTTGGTGATTCCCCTGAATTAACCCCCCGGTTAATTTCTAAATTCACCAATTTTGAAAATAACAAGTATGGCTAGGATACAATCTGCCCAACCACACTTGCTACCAATAATTCAAATCCACGGTCAGGGTTTGGTGACTCTGTGACCGCCCGAAAGTTGGGGAATCATAAGTAAAATATATATGTTTGATATATTCAAATTTAACATTTACAATTTTCATTACATGGCGTTCCTATTCTTGGTTGTGTGTTCTAACACCTGTTCTAACACTGATGTCCTCCTTGGACATCAGTAATGCCGAATTTTTTCATAACGCTGAACCAATAACGCTATACCCTACATATATAAACTTCAGCTCTTGGGGATCCAAATGGGCGCTACAGTCCACCATCAGGAAACAATAGTGTGTGTGGAAAAGGAGCTGGCCGTTACAAGCCAGGGGCACAGATACCACATCTGTGCATAAGGAAAACGCTCGATCCGGTTTATCCGGCGGGTGGTTACCTAATTGTAACTAGGAAAAGGGGGGGAATTAAGAAAAATGATGTACGAGCAATCATAAAATTAGCAAATGAACGTTAACACACGATTACAAAACACAACGCGTAGACCGAACACAACCTCACAATGCAACGAAACTCGGCAGACTGACTCATTACGTATTACGGAATCGGACACTGGGACGCCAGGCTGTATAGTCACATCCAACAGCCGTGCCAAGTACAGTCCGGGAACTTTCCGATAGCACCTCGTAGTAGGAGTAACTGAGCAATCAGTGAGAGGGTGACGACCTCTGTAAACAGCGGGACATTCAATTTCACTTACTCTACAGAGAGAGTTGGTGGTTGGTGACCCAGTTCCTGTTCAGTAACAGTTGCTATAACTATGATTCGATGATTAGTGATGTATTTCACTTATGAGAACAAATGATTTTAAGTGCTAGGCTCAATAGTTAGGATTTTAATCCACAAGAACATTTTATGATTATAACTATATAATTTTGTGTATTGGTGTTATTTGTATGTACTGTACCTACAGAAAGGTCATTCACCTGTTAGTAAGACATCAGCTGATGACGGGTGTGCACTGTATAATGGTCAATGTAATCAAATCATATGTTCTTTTAATAATCAATGTAATTTTATTTTATAATTTTTCTTTCTATTAATTATCAGAATATATGTTTAATAAAATATTATTACATTTTATACATAACAAAAAAATTAATAAAAATTTTTTTTGATTTGTTTTGAGGTAGGCTACAATTTGTCGTGTTTTTATGTACAGGAGGTAATGCTGATTGTGTGTAGTAATAATGTATTAAGTGATTCGTAGTATTCATATTGTTTGTAAACAGATGTAGTGATAAGGACATTTATAATAGAAAGAAGTTGCTTGTTTGTTTTGTTTATTATGACTGTTAGTATCTAGATAAGAGATATAAAATAAATTCATTTGAAGGATTTTGTAGTTTTAAGAATTATGATTAAATTAATTGATTGAAGTAGATAATAGGAATTATCATAAAAGGGAATTTTTGATAAGGGACTTGGGTTTATTGCATTATTTGAATGAAATTTAAACACTTTAATTCGATTTGAAATAATAATGTAAGGCAAACGATTAAAAGTTGAAAAATGGAATTGGATTTAAAATATAAAATATTTCTGTGAATTTTAGATCAAGAAGTAGGATGTAAATGTGGTGTTTAATATAATAATGAGTTTGTGTACACACCCAGTACTTGCTAAAGGCAACCCAGTGTGTATGTAAGGGGAGATATATCGGTTGAGGATCTGGTATGGTATACGGCCAGTTTTTGATTTTTTGGTGAAATGATACAAGGTTAGGTGGTACTGTGGTGAGTGCCTGTCCAATTTTATGGTGTTGGGATCTCGAGCAGAGAAGTCCAGTAATGTCATTCAGATGCACCCATAGTCGCCGAGCTAGGGGGGGGTAGTTTACCCATGATGTGTTAAGAATTAAGGGGGGTTGTTGGCGCCATATCCTCACTGATCCTCTTAGGGTTTAGCAATGAGAGTTTTTCTGTTTCGGCAGAAAACCTCTTATTGGGGGGGGTACTGTAATGGTACAAACCCATGAGATTTTGTAATTTAAATCTGTTCAATTTTAATTGAACAAAGAATATATGGTTTATGGACTATAGCATTGAGACTGGTATGGCTCTGCACAGGCATGTGAAGTTAGCAACTAGGGTGCGTATTCGCCCGCATGAGCGCACAGTCGGCCAATGTTCTCAGGCCTTTGGTCACGTTCGAATACATTCCTCAGCGCTGTGTGCGCAGAGAACAAAGGCAGTCGACTAAAAAACATCCATCCAACCGGATGAACACAACAGGCTCGCGAGCCAAACTTTCTAATAACCATATAAAGAATGTGAGTAACGCACACACACACACACACACACACACACACACACACACACACACATACACAAACAGGCCGCCTAACAATAGACTGGGACAGGCCTTTGACCTGCGCTGCTGTCTTTTTAGTTACAGTCCACTACAATAAATTAAATTTTATTGTCGTGCTTAAACTTGTAATTTTGATTGTTCCATTGAATTCTGACTGTAATTTCATTTAAAATAAGTCCAAACACGAAGTTTGTGTGGCGATATTCAAATGTGTTACATTTATTTGTTTATTTTGAACTATTGTTATTGTTAAACTTTAGAACACCATCTAAGCGACTATTATTTAAAATGATGATTATTAAAAACTAAGTTACTGATCATCTTATTTATTTTTCAACTATTTTTCTGTGACACTCCCTTTAATATAAAATATTTTGACAAATTGATTTTTGATTTTACAACTTGACCTCGAAATTACGAGAATCTTAAAATCTCGCCTTGGCCATTTTTTTTTTTTAACTGTTCCGATTCACTGATTGTGGTACTCTATAAAGAGCTGATTGATGACCCACCTCTTCATTGTTATAATACTGAAAAAAAAAAATTTAAACCTGGTAGTCGTGGGACTACCGGTAGACATGGAATCATGGGCAGACTTGTGTTTGCGAAGGAATGAATGGTTGGTTAAATAAACAGCTCTCATCGTCTTAATGTTCTCATCATCTGTTTTCTTGCTAGCTAGCCGTACGCTCGATCTGAGTCGCTTTGGGGGCACGCCGGATGACCCAGGTATCGGAGATGCGGGCCGCTTGGGTGCTGACGGGGTTTTGTCAATCTTCAAATGGTTGCCATTTTCTAAGTTCTCGGCCGATTTCTTTGATTTTAGTCTCAAACGATAGGCCTGTTGACGCTCTGCGTAGGATTTGCCGGTTTTCGGTTTGAAATTTTTGGTTCGAGTTTTATCGCGATTTTTAGGTGGAGGCATTTCAAATTTTTGAGTTCAAATGTTGTTATTATTTTCTGTGAGTGCTTCTGGTACTCGGAATTGGTGTTAATGGGGAGATTTAGTTCTGAGGATCACAACGCACTTTGTATTTTCGCGACCGGACTTGTAGTTCCCGAGATATTTAAGTTTTAGTGGAGCAATTTAGAAATTTTCGGCACAAAAACACGCAGACAAAGCCTAGAGGCGACTGAAGTCAGTTGTCAAAATTCTCAGTACTATTGGTGGAAGGGGGCCGAGTGACTCGATCACCTGACACCTGGTTTGCTGGGATTGGTTGAGCGGTTCGTGAGATAGTGGTATGCCGAAAGTACATTTGAAACATAACGGTCGATTTTCGCGAAACGTGCGAGTAAGACATTACATACCTATGGATTCCATGTCAAAATTAATCAACATATGTAACAGATTTTAATATATAAAATGCATGATGGTTCTTGGTATCCAAGTCACGTAGGAATAGTAGATTATAGATAAATAAATCACCTTGTATCCGTCGTGTGACTTCGTTATACTTCGATTAAAATGACGCATTTCGGAACATATGCTCCATCATCAGATCAAAACACTATTGAGGCCGTTAACAGTTAAAATCACATGTTACACATAATTGTCAACTAATGTAACTCACTCGCTTTTGTAAATAAAGTGAGTGAGTTACATTAGTTGACAATTATGTGTAACATGTGATTTTAACTGTTAACGACCTCAATAGAGTGATTTGATCTGATGATGGAGCATATGTTCCGAAACGCGTCATTTTAATCGACATATAACGAAGTCACACGATGGATACAAGGTGATTTATTTATCTATAATCTACTTTAATATATAGATATAAAGATTATTTTCAAACCTCATATTTTTATTTCAAATAAACATTATATGAAATAATAGTTGTTATACGTAATCGAAATAATTGTTTGCATTTTTACTACCACGAACTTTTAAAAATGTTATTTATTATAAAAATATTATATATTATTGTTTTACAGACACACAAAATGAAATGTGATATGTATCTATGTATATATATTAAAAATTTACTGCCCATGTTATTAAACTTTAACTATAACTTGAGAGGATGAGGTAGCGCGTCAGAAATTAAATGTGTATTATTGTGTCACGTAATTTGGAAAATAATTACCGGTATTACAGATTTCAGTAACATGCATGAGAGACGTCCCTTCCTTACTTGGTTTACACTTGGTCGCTATAGTCATTTTTCCAGATAGAGAAGGTGATTAACCCTCAAACCAACAAACAGTAGAGGTCATTGCTCGTGTACCGGGTACACTGAGTGAGTCACTGATTACCCGCTGATTAGTCGTTAAATAGCTTGCACGGGGTAGTGAGACCAGGAAGTCTTGTCAGAGAGCAGATCTGTCGCGTATATTGTGAGTGAATCAGTTCATTTGTGGTTAGTGTATAGTTGATTTGTGATTATGAGTTCTTGTAAAAAACGCCAAGTTTTACATACTCAATGCAGAACAATGATTGCTTCAGTTCTGTTCTATTTTGAGAAAGAGAAGAATAACGGAGGTCTTTTACTTGATACTAAGAAAGTAATGCAGAAACAGCAGATGCTTGTGGCATTTCGTTGAGAACAGTACAACGTATCAACGCAGAGATTAAAAATTTTGGAAAATCAAGAAGATACCTGTGTAGTTGAAGATATTGATTTAATCACAGCTGAGGACGATCAACACGATAACACCTTAAACAGTGTAATGGGTCAAATGGGAAGGTTTTTTATTTTATTGATTTTGGTCTCGATTTTATAACAATTTTAAATTCACTCCATATATGTGAGCTACCCCAGTTTAATTTTATATAAATTCAAATCATCAATTCCATTCAGTATTAAATTGTTAACTGCACCTGTAAGGAGCCTCCAGTACAGCAATGCACATTGTTAGCCAAAACAATTGCCAGACGCATTGCGTAACCGCCTAGCAGCAGCCTTGTGACACAGTCTCCAGTTGGCAGTTTGGTATCAGAGAGTAAGCAGCACCAGACAATAAAGTTGTGAATTTAAAACAGTGGCCTCGGGTTTACCAGATAGGCCGTTAAAACAAATTCGGCCTATCTTTTATTAGAACATGTGAAAACAGTTATTAAAAAGTATTAACAGTGTACAGACAAAAAGTTTGCCGCCCAGTCGACTAATTACCATGGCCGCAGCTGGCTAAATACAACCGGCTAGCGGGCCGAAAATTCCATCGGACCGTAACAGCATGCCTAAAGAACTAAAATATAAATCAAAAGTAAAGTGATATACCAGTGATTCAGTGTAACTTTCAAAAATCAATGAAACAATAACATTTTTTTTCGGGAAAGACATCGTGTGTGTGACGCGCCATGAGGTTGCAGGAGACGCCATGGTAACGGTAATTGTATCTAACCCAAAATTGTTGTGATCAGGTGTAAAAGGGGGTTTTGAAGTAATTATATATATAAAGAGGGATTTCGTATGAATGAGTGGATGGGCAATCTGGGTCACACTTTAATAGATTTCTAAATATATTAGAATAAGAAAATGGTTAAGTAAAGTGTGTATGTAGTATCTGTCTTTTAAAAGGAGAAAAGGGAGCTGTAATATGAGAATTGAAAAGAAAATAACCAATGCAATTAAATTAGATTTGTTTCAAATGAAAAGCGAGTCAAGTATGTTATTCAGACAACCTGAAGGTCATATTTGTATTTCGCAGTTTCGTGCAATGGACCTTGGCGTAAGAGGTGAGTTTTAAAATGAATAAAAGTTTAATAATTAAATGTATTAAAATGACAATACAATTTGCGCCCGAAATAACAGGGACAAGATAATACAATTGACGCTGCGAACAGAGACTCGATTTGTAAAATAATTATAAATCGGCACCTAAAAGCGAATACAAGTATGGTTGAAGGTTGAATAACGATACGGAAAAAATGACGTAAAGTACGCAAGACAATGAGGTAAGATTAGAGTAAATATAAGATGTTGTAGAAATAAGTCTAAGAGCAGTATATGTAAATTAAGAAAAGTAGTAAATTGACAATATAAAAATGGCAGATAACGAAAATAACATAAATGAAACGACTAGTGTCGAAAACTATAATGAATCAAATAGTATGAGTGATTTTGAAATCCACTCGACTCCAAACGTGAGTCAGGAAAATAAAACAAAAAAGAATTCAGATGAAACAAATATTACGGAGGACTCAGGGGTACAGTTAACCCCCACCTCAACAAAATGTAATAAATTAGATGATGATATAATGAGTATATTAAGAACCATATCAATGGACATTCATGAACAGAAAAACGAAATCAAAGAAATTAAAAGTAGTTTTGACAGCAAATTAGATGTACAGAATAACAAATTTAACGAATTAAGTAAACGTTTTGACAGTAACGACATAACATTGAATGAAATTAAGACCGAAATTAAAAGCGAATTTAATTGTAAATTTGATGTACTTAAATTTGACATTGATGAAGTAAAAATAAAATGCGAAAATAGTTGTAATGAACTGAAACGAGATATTGAGAAAATAGTAGAGTCAGTAGCAGAACAGATTAAAAGTAAAAATACAAATGATGACAATAATGTCGAAAATGAGAATGTAATTAACAGTGTGGTAGTAGAGAGTAAGAACAATGATATTGAAAATGGTAATGTGATTGAAAGGGTGGTATCAGAAAGTGATACGTTGAAAATAGATAGTGAAACAGTAAGTGAGAGTGAGAAAATGATAAGTTGTAATGAAGTAATAATTAGTGTTGATGAATTAGAAAAAGAATGGAAAGAAAGAGTAGATGAATGTGTAGGGCAGAGGGTAAATTTTCCCCTTATTTGTGATGAACCAGAGTGTTCAAAATTGTTATTATTGGAGGGGAAGAGACCCTATTTAATGGAAGATTTGAGTTGTATCCCTTTTTTGTATAAACTAGTACCCTCTGTGTGGAATGATGTTGAAAGTATGATATGGTGTTATGATGAGAGAGATTTAGATGGAGAGTTGTGTGTTGATAAAGAGATAGAATTATATAAACTAATGAGAGATTATAATGAGTTGAAAGAGATGTTAAATGATTTGAAGTACTTACCTGTTAAAATAGAGAGTGAGAATTGTCTTGTTGATACAGTTTTAAATAATAATAATTTACCTTATGATGAAAAATTAATTGATTTGATAAGGAATATAATTACTAATGGAGACTGGACAGAAACAACTAATGTTGACCGGGTATATGATTATTTTGGTAAAATGAATGAATTTGGTTTTTATGGTGACGACACACAAAACGGTAATTTGTGTGTTAATGAAATTGAACAATGCTATATAAAACAAAGACTTATCTATGACGATGGAGGTTGAGCCTTAAATTCACAAATGAACACTTTTAGATAGTTTGTTTATTGGTTCAGACCTCGCAACCTTGGACAATGAAGTGTGAAATAACTGAATAATTATTGCTGAAGAATTGTAAATACATGTGTAGTGAAATTAATTGTATGTATTATAAAATGTTAGATAAACAATGTATGTATGTAGTAGAAATTGTTGTGATGATAAAAATAATATTATTATTTTGAAGCTTAAATAAATAACAAAAATAATTTGAAAGAGGATAACTAATGAGTTGTAATGGGTGAAAGTAATTAAGAATGTTGTTTTCAACAATTAATTTAATTAAAATAATTTGAACTGTTTACATATTTGTGATTGATTTAATTGTTTCATGAGATTTGATATTAACAAATAAATGTTAAATTGTTTGGTATGAAGTAATAGTGTTGTTAAATGTTTCAGAGGTTACACGGAGATATTGGTGTGTGTGTGGTGTGTATTTTGTGTTCAGGTCAATATGTGGATAATGTACTGTAAGTATAAAGTTTATAATACCAATCAGATAGAATAAAATGCTTACAGGTGTGAAAAGAGTGTAATAATAATAATAATAATAATAATAATAATAATAATAATAATGGTATTGAGATAATAGTATTAAATAGAAACTGTAATTAAAAGGTAATAATAACTGAAAGGTGAATTAAAATAATATTTGGCTTAAATTGTAAGAAATAGCCATTGATAAATATGTTCTAAAAGATGTATAAAAAATTTGAAAAGTGCAGCAAGCAGATATGTATATGATGTAACCAGAATGTTTAGACTATGTGAGTGTTGAGACCGAGAGTGTTTATGAAAACAAGTCTGGCACACAAGTGTTTATATAAACGGGTAGGTTGTGTGACCAATGTTTACAGCCAGATGTGTTGAAGCTGATAACTGTTGTAGCTTGATGAATCAGTATCTTGAGCAAAACCCTATTGTGACATAAAAGAATTAAAGTAAATTTTTTTTATAAAATAATAATGAGGTAATTGTTGTAACTTAGAGTTTGAGAAATTAAATACAATCAAATTAATTTGATAATTAAATAATTGAAAAGATGATTTTAATAATAAATTTAAATTTATTCTGATGCAAACTTCATGTAATTGTAAAACAAATGAAATATGTACTTTACTTAAATGGGAAACTGAAGGAAATTTTGGGCAAATGCTGTAAAAGGGATTAAGAGGGGGGTAGTAGAAAAAAAAATATATATATATATACATCTATATATTTGTATATACTTTTGTGCCTGCCATTAAATTGATGTTTTGCATTTTTGGTTGTATTATTGTTTATGTGTATTAATAGTGTTATGGAATTATATTGTTTACGATATATGCATAATCAAACGTTAGGATAAGGCAGTTCATATTTTAATTAAATATTCAATTTATTTGTTTTTTTAGTAATAATAAAGAGATTTAGTCCATTCAGATAAGAGATTTTGTTTTGTTTTGATACAATTTGATTTTGACTTAAATTTTAAATGATGAGTTTGTGTAGAAAACATTATAGGGGTATGTATGCGCCCAGTATTTGCCAAAGGCGACCCAGTTTGCATGTAAGGGGGAACATATCGGTTGAGGATCTGGCATGATATAAGCCAGGGATTTGGATTTTTGGGGAAACATGATAGAAGGCGAGGTGCGCGGTGGTGCGTGTCTGTTCGATTTTCGGTGTTGGGATCTCTTACGGAGAAGTCCAGGGATCTCGTTCAGATGCGTCCATAGTCGCCGAGCCGGGGGAGGGGTTGTTTACCCATGAGGTATAAGAATAAAGGGGGGGTTGTTGACACCATATCCTCACCGGTCCTCTTAGGGGTTTAGCAATGAGAATTCTTCTGTTTCGACAGAAGACTTCTCATTGGGGGGGGGGGTATTGTAATGGGTCAAATAGGAAGGTTTTTTATTTTATTGATTTTGGTCTCGATTTTATAAAGATTTTAAATTCACTCCATATATGTGAGCTACCCCAGTTTAATTTTATATAAATTCAAATCATCAATTCCATTCAGTATTAAATTGTTAACTGCACCTGTAAGGAGCCTCCAGTACAGCAATGCACATTGTTAGCCAAAACAATTGCCAGACGCATTGCGTAACCGCCTAGCAGCAGCCTTGTGACACAGTCTCCAGTTGGCAGTTTGGTATCAGAGAGTAAGCAGCACCAGACAATAAAGTTGTGAATTTAAAACAGTGGCCTCGGGTTTACCAGATAGGCCGTTAAAACAAATTCGGCCTATCTTAGAACGTGTGAAAACAGTTATTAAAAAGTATTAACAGTGTACAGACAAAAAGTTTGCCGCCCAGTCGACGAATTACGATGGCCGCAGCTGGCTAAATACAACCGGCTAGCGGGCCAAAAATTCCATCCGACCGTAACAGCATGCCTAAAGAACTAAAATATAAATCAAAAGTAAAGTGATATACCAGTGATTCAGTGTAACTTTCAAAAATCAATGAAACAATAACATTTTTTTTTTCGGGAAAGACATCGTGTGTGTGACGCGCCATGAGGTTGCAGGAGACGCCATGGTAACGGTAATTGTATCTAACCCAAAATTGTTGTGATCAGGTGTAAAAGGGGGTTTTGAAGTAATTATATATATAAAGAGGGATTTCGTATGAATGAGTGGATGGGCAATCTGGGTCGCACTTTAATAGATTTCTAAATATATTAGAATAAGAAAATGGTTAAGTAAAGTGTGTATGTAGTATCTGTCTTTTAAAAGGAGAAAAGGGAGCTGTAATATGAGAATTGAAAAGAAAATAACCAATGCAATTAAATTAGATTTGTTTCAAATGAAAAGCGAGTCGAGTATGTTATTCAGACAACCTGAAGGTGATATTTGTATTTCGCAGTTTCGTGCAACGGACCTTGGCGTAAGAGGTGAGTTTTAAAATGAATAAAAGTTTAATAATTAAATGTATTAAAATGACATAATACAATTTGCGCCCGAAATAACAGGGACAAGATAATACAACAGCACCAAGAGGGAAAATATTATTATTCATACTCCTCGGAAGAAAAGTTTGAAGAGAAAGCGGCCAGTAACAGACATGGATGACTTTGACAAAGGAGCTATTCGACGTCACATATTGAACTACTATGCTCGAAAAGAAGCGCCTACCCTCAGACAACTGTGTGTGTCACTTCAAGAAGCTGGACTGTATATGGGAGGAAAATTTTCACTGAGCTCGCTATTATCAGACATGGGATTTCAGTACAAGAAATTTAGCAGCAGAAAAATCCTCATGGAAAAGCCGTCAGTGGCCCTGTTAAGGTGCCGTTTCTTAAGAAAGATGCGTGAAGTAAATATTAAAAACACTATATTTTTGGACGAGACCTGGATCAATGAAAACATGAGAAAGGACACTGGTTGGACTGACGGCACTATCCTAGAAACTCTCGGTGGCCCTCTGGGTAAAGGCAAACGATTGATCATCTGTCATGCTGGTCGCTGCGATGAATATACAAAAAGCCAGCTAGATCGGCCTCTGGCAGTTCTCAGTGTCATTTGACGGGCCGATTTAATCGGCCGCTAGCAGTTCCAACAATGAACCATAGGGCCATTTAACCGGCTTCTGGCATCCAGAGGGAGTGAATTAGAAAAATAATTGAAAAGTAAATTAAATGATCAGAATTTTAGAGAATCTTAGTTTTTAATAATAACATTTTTTTAATAACAGTCGCGTAAATAATTCTTAGAAGTTTAGCATTCACAATATTTCAAAATAAACAAGTAAGAGTAAAACATTTGAAAATCGTCGTATAAACTTCGTGTTTGGACTTACTTTAAATGAAATCACAGTCTGAATTAAATGGAACGACCAAAACTATAAGATTAAGCAGAATAACAAAATTTAATTTATTATAGTAAACTGTATTTAAAAAGACAGCAGTGCAGGTCAAGTGCCGGCCCCTGTCTATTGTTAGGCGGCCTGCCAGTGTGCATGCGTGAGCCAAGGGTCTCCTAATCCTCTAGCCGCCTTCACTGCCTGGATAGCGTATAACGACCAATTACACTTTAAATCACGCGCACACTTTGACACAGTTATACACAAAACATACAATAATTCGGAATCCCGCCCCAACTCCCTTCCACCTCCACACCCCCTACACAACCTATCAACTAGGAAACAACCGTTGCAGTTCCAGACATTTTGTATCACACCTCGCTGAGGAAGACGAACATCACGCCGAAACGCGTACGAGAAAATAAAAAGTAAGTTTCACATGTGAAAGTGTTAGCAATTAATATTCATAAAATAGTATGTTTACAAACAGAACAATATGTTCAGACTCAGTGTTTATACACGCTGAAAATAATCTGTTAATAACTTTTGCTTCTTAGCACTTGCTGTTTTCTTTAAAATAGATGACCTTATTTTGCGTAAAACCAACTTGTCGCACAAAAAAAGTGTCTTCTTGTCCTTCTAAATAGTCAAGAAGCCCCTCCACGTAATTGAGCGCTGTCTCGTGTGTGACTTTGGGCTCGGAAACACATTCGTCACTCCCCTCCCCCTCGTCATCACTACCACTCTCACTTTCTGCTATGTCCTATGCGCCCATCAATATTTCATTGTCTATCAAAACCTCAAATGCGGGTATATTAGCGTCGACTTCAAACCACTCGTTTATGTTATCTTGATGAATGTTTTCACCACCTGGGACAGTGTTTGCTAACTGGGCCAACTCAGCTGAGGTTGCAACGTCATCTTCAAACACAGCCAAATCCTCATCCTCCGATATGTCGGGAAATATTTTTTTCCACAACTTTGACATCGTAGTGGGTTTAACTTTGTCCCACGCAGCTGCAGTCTCGTAGATCGCATCCAGAACACTTAGTCCCTTAAAAAAGGTCTTCACCCCTTCCTCTGTAAACTTTCTCAAAATACTTGACCGATAGTTACGTTTTACAGAAGCCATTACCCCTTGATCAATTGGCTGCATCAAGGCTGTATCATTGGGTGGCAAGTATTTAACAATGATCTGTCCGTCGTTGGATGTGAGCAACATTTCACGTGGATGTGATTTAGCATGGTCTAATAATAACACTGCTTGTTGGGGAATTCCTTGTGAGTTTAAAAACCCTCGAACTTGTGGACAAGCCTTATTGTGGAACCAATCATAAAAAATCTGTATTCATCCAACCTTACTTTTGACGGTAATAAATTACAGGCATGTTAACTGCTTGTGTTCCTTTAAATGATCGTGGTTTTTTTTATTTTCCTATCACTTGGAGCTTAAGTTTATGTGTCCCAGTCGCATTAGAGCAACACATTACCGTTATTCGTTCCTTACTAACTTTGTGTCCCAGCCCACTTTTTTCATTTGCAGACTCTAAAGTTTTCGTCGGTAAGCACTTCCAAAATAATCCCGACTCGTCGGAATTGTAAATTTGTGCTGGTTGTAAATTTTCATCCAAAACAAACTGATTAAAGTCTTTGCAAAACTGTTCTGCTGCCATTTGATCGCCACTCAATTTTTCTCTGCGAATTTCTGACTCTCTTATGCCGTGATGTTGTTTGAAACGTGTCAGCCAGCCAAATGATGTGTCAAAATTTCCTTCTAGGCCTAAAGCTTAAAAAAAAAACAGTTTTTTCGGCGCATATTCGTCTACTTACAGGATTCCCTTGTGCTCGTTGATTATTGAACCACTCTAGTAAAGCTCGGTACAAGTCTTCGTACTTTGACTTCTTCATAGTTTTCCGTTTCTTCGTGCCAGATGATGTGTCAAAAGAACACACAAATTTTAAAAATTCCACCTTTTCCTTAACCAAATCATGAACTGTTTGATCACCAATTCCATATTCGTCCTTTAATGATTGAACAGTTTGGCCCCTCTCAAAATTTTCTATTAGTTTTTTCTGAATCGATAAAACAATCCTTTTACGGTTTTTATCCATTTCAAAACTCAAATCTCAAACAAAATATGTGAACACAAAACAACTTGTGAGGGTAAGCAATACGCAGAATTCGGTCAAACTCGGCACACGCCACTACACTCTACGCCTAAAGCCAGTTCACGCTAAGATGAGCCATGTGATTTGCTGCAGTGCTTTGCGTCTTCTAATCGTGCAAGCACGCAGTGTTAAGAGGCCGTCAAATTGTATCGTAACACATTAAACAGACTCTCATTTGCTTATAATAATTACAACTAGTGGTTTATTTGCTACAGTAGGCTACTACACTGAAAATAATAGGCTTAAGAATACTGTAATAAATTAAAGTCATTATAAGCGTAGTATGTATCAATATTTTTGCTAAAACTACAATTTTTTTAAATCATATTTTCCCGGTTGATCCGATCCCGGAAAATCGGGAGTTGACTGCATTGTTACAGCCTTTGCAGGGACCACCATTTTAACCTAATTAATATCATTGAATAAATAATGCAAACAACCATGTATAGATATGTACATTGTGACAGTAAGTCACAATTAACACTTTACACTCAACCACTGTTTCTCCAGAACCGTGGTTTTATGTGTAGCACACAAGTGTTAATTGTTTATTTGTGTGTAAACTACTAACATTAATTTACTTGATGCCATTTATTATTGTTGCGATTGTGTGTTTTGAATAGTTGTCTAGCTAGAACTATTATAGAATGAGTTTTTTTTTTGTTTTCCTAAATGGATTTGTAAAATTTGTGTTGATCTCTCTGGCATTCAGTAATTTATTCCACTTCTCAAAGATCATAATCCACATGATTTTCATAACAGTATTTTGACTATTGTGTGTATATTATAAAAATTGATTAGTGAGGTATTATATGAGTAGGTATCTTAATGTACGCACGTTGTGTGGGGGTTTTTCGAATACATATCTGTGTAATTATGGAAAGATACAGTTTCAATACTATTGTTTTCTAAACTTATAGTTTGTACTGTGAATACTGTCATTTCATTATACTTTGCTGCCAATATGTGAGTAAGTAGAAATTCAGTAATTAGTGTTTGAAAAAATAATTAGAAGGGAATTTGAATTAGAAGGCAGTAGTGAAAATTGGATCAATTGAAAATGAGATCTGTTATAAAGTTTTTCTTCTTCTAAATATCTTCAAGGATAGATACAATCTTCCCTTTAGAATGTATCAGTCTGGACAATCATGCAGTGCTCCTTTTAAGTGTGTCTTTGATATGTTATTCTTGTGGTACCACTCCCTCTCTACTTGTTTAGATTACTGACTTTGAAAATTGAAATCGTTTTTAAGTCTATGTTTGTTGTTGAAATGGAATTTTTCTGTTACAGATCTACAGTAGACAGGGTTATGTACATGGTCAAGTACCATCTATGCAAGAAGAATCTTCAATTGTCACATTTGATTCACATGTTATAAACGGAGAAGGCAATTCAGATAGATCACTGTCAGACGTAAAGACTGTTATGCAAGGGGAATTCTGTGTAGATGAATCACTCACACACACTACTATACTACAGAAACAAAAACAAGAAGGTGAAACAGAATATGAATTGCAAAGTTTAAGTACAGTGCAGAATAGTTTGGATTCTACATTATCAAATGTGTCTGTTGTAATAAAAGAAGAACTGACGTTGGAAGATACAGATGAAGAACACCTTGTAGACAAGGTACTGTATAACATTACTGCTGATTCTGTTATATTGATGTAAGATGAAAAGAACTATTTGCATATAATTTTTTGATTTTTATTAGACTTCAAAATTAATGTTGCATGTGAATTTCAATTAATTTTATCCAGTGTTGGTTAAAGTAATGAGTGTGTGTGTGTGTGTGCGCGCGCGCGCGCGCATGAGAGAGAGAGAGGCCATCAACACCGCCTTGTAGTGGTTTTCATCTGTTTTATAATTTTTTCTCCTTTTATTATTCTTTTGAAATCTTAATACTTAATTTACTCTAAGGGTAATTTTATGTTTCATCTGGTTTGGTTTCCTGTTGTCTTAATAACAGAGGGTATTGATTTTTTTTTTATACCTCTTATTGTTTATTTTACTCTGCCACTTAATGTAGTTTATTTTACCTGGCTACAAACTACATTTTTATTGCCTTAATCTTATCTTTCAACTTTATTCCTCATTGTTAATCTTTGACCTTAAAGCAAAATACCTCATTTAACACACACACCACAGTTTTATTGTTAGCGTTATATTTCCAACATGACTGTCATTATACTATAGATAGGTTATATGTTTTTGTGACATTTTGGATAAGTTTAGACAAATAATTTGAACAAGTTTTAATCATTCCCAGGTTACCATTTTGCTGCTCCACTGAAGGTATATTTCCTTTTCTCCCACGAGATGCTGGAGGTCATTTACTGATTCAACTCAGTCTTTTACATTGTCCACTATTATAAATTTGCTCTGAATATAATATTTTGTACCAATTTTTTCCTTAATGTGTTTCAATAGCACAATTTGCATTACTTGTTAGCTAGATTACATTAAGACATTATATTAAATTACAAGTGTGTTTAATCCAAAGTGTTTTAACTAAAGCCCAGGCATAGTTAAAACATAGCAATTTATTATAATTTTAAAATACCAGCTGGTATAAATTTAATAAAACAATTTTAATAATAGTCTTTAGTTTTTAAAATTTGTCATGATTTTTGATGGGCAAAATTATTAGAAATGTCTGTCATTTCTGTTTTCATTAACAACTCTCCTTCATTGGACAGCGAGTTCATTGAATTCAAACAATATTCTTGCGTTTTGTGTATAAATAATTCTATATTGTTCTGAGCATACCCATCTAAGTTTGAGGCCTGCATGTAGGAATAGACAGTCAGGAACCCCTCCTATCATAATAGGGAACAGAGCTGTACAGCTGTTGATTGGGCTATTACTTGTATCCTCATCTGGTTGTAGCTCAGTTGGCACAAGATTAAGAAGGGTGAGTCTGTTGATGTTATTGTTTTTTTTTTTTTTAGGGTCAGAGTTGTCCAGTGATATTGCTAATGTAGTTAACTGTAATTATGAGGGCAGTCCAGAAAGTAACTTTGGTTTTTAAATAAATAAATAAGAGGAAACAATTATAAACACAGTTGAAAACTATATTCTTAGAGTCTTACACTTAGTATTTGTTCAAGTTCAGCCACTTATCATAATGATTTATGAGGTGTTGAATGCCCTCATTGTAAAAATATGTTTGTGACTCCAGCCATTCATTAATGCCTGTTGTCAACTCTTGTTGTCGTAAAAGTGCTGTTGCCAGCCACTTTTTCATACGCATGAACAGGTGATACCATAAACTCTACCAGGAGTACCCTTTTTTGTCCCAAAAAACTGTCAACATCATTTTCCTTGCTAACAAAGTTTGCTGCAAACACTTCCTTGTTTTTTTTAGGTGAATGAGTATGGCCCTGGCCCTTGGTTTGATTTTTTTTTGTCACGCAATTAACGTACCTAACCAAGGCTTTACCCCCCATTACAATAGAGTCCAGTAGAGAATCCTTGTCGGAGATCTCAAAAAATGATAATGGTGATGCCATCCACTGGTTTTTGTGTATTTCTGTAATCACTTTCAGGACCCATTTGGCGCAAAGGGATTTTCACAGATTTGTTTATATATTTTGTCTACCGATTTGTCAGTCAGAATACTCAGTCAGCCAGTCTGCTCATCATCATGCACATTGGTGCAGCCATTTACGGAAGACATCACTAACGTATTCCTCCGTCACTCATTACATTGTTTCCATACACTGCACACAGTTGCCGAAGAATGTCCACAAGTCTGCAGTTTGTTGTTTGCAGAAGTCTTATTACAATCACAGTTCACATTTTGAAAATTATTAGTGACACAGAAACAACACAGTACTTTACCAGCCACAGCTGGATACGTACTGAGTCTTGCTACCCAATGCACCACCGTTCCACTGCCACACTGAAATGTAAGTTACTTTTTGGGAGCCCTCATATATTAAAAATAAATAATGAATAATGCCTTCCCTATTAAGCGTATTTTATTAAGCAGTATGTATATATATTTTTGTAGGTTTTGTATTGTGATAAATTTATATTGGAATGGCATTGTAGCCTTTCTCCTATGGAAAATGGGTGTGAGCTGGTTCGTAGTGCCTGCGCACCACGCTTTTGTTGGCAGTGGCCACTTACAATTCAACAGTTTTCAAGATTCTCTTGAAAATATGTAAAATCACTTGTTCTTGATATTCAATGTTTGTTCATGGAATACATTGTATAACTTTAAGGTAATTGGAGATGTAGTTTTTGCAAATACTAGAAACTTCAGATGAGACATACTTGTACACCTCGATAGTCCCTTATTTTAAGAAAATTAATGATTATAAGTAAAAACAAGTAACTGTGGCTGGTTTTAATAAAAACGTGTACTAAATTTAACAGCTAGATTTTTGTACATTCACACAATCACATGATCAAGTGTGTATGAAACTTGTCAGTGAATCATAAACACAGGGAATGAACCTATCTTGGGCACTGTAGGAACATAACAATTTTGTGAGCATACATCCTCAGAGCACAGTGTTAAAAATGTTGTGTATAAAAAGCTACACAATGGTCTTCAGAATTGCACAGTCTACAATTTAGGCACCATCAGACTATCACCTGTTTGGTCTGTTAAAGTCTGCTTTATGTGAAGACAATTTCAAGACAATTAAGAAGTGAAAACAGTCATGTAAATGTAGTCACATTTCAACCCAAAGAATTCTTTGCTGATAGAATACAAAAGCTCCAGGAAGATGGGATAAATGCGTAGTGAAAGAGAGAGATTATGTTGAAAAATAAGGTAAATAAATAATGTTGAACAATACTTCAATAATGTTGAAGTAAAACTTCTATATAGCTCTCTACAGTGGATCACCAAAAAAGAACTTTATATGTGGTTCACTTTGCTTGGATGTCACAAACAATATGTTTTGTATACAAAGTTTATTCTTACCTTATATGACCATGGATTCAGAGTGTAATAATTTTTTAAATCTCTGCTGTTCAATTTGAAGTGCTATAAGTATGACAGTTAAAGGCTTGAATGTAGGGTAGTTGTAAACGCCGTATTCCTTTAGTGGCATCCATAAGAGGCTTTATCTCATTATATCTAAAGTAGCACCGTTCTCTTTATGTTTTACAATCTGTCTGTAGTTTACATAATTTTTAATTCTCTCTTTTATGTTTTTTTGTATTTTTGTTAATACTTAACTTTATAGATTTTACAGGTACAAAAGATGCGTTTGTTTTACTTTAGTCTCTCCATAGGGAAGAGGAGGGCCTATAATGTACTGCTCTTAACTGGGATGTATTGCATCTCTTAAGTTGATCTCTAAAGAAAAATCTGATGTAGTGTTAGGTAGGAATTTATATTTCTTTCCATAATTTTTGTATGGAAGTAGACAGCTGTAAACCTACTTTAAACTTACTAAATGTTCTCGAAGTTTTTAAGAATTTCTTACCTATTAAGTTCTCAAGAAGAATTAATACTTCTTGAATATTCATTAAGACATACAAATCATTGCAATTTTAAATCAGTTATCAAAATTATAATTAAAATGTTATGATAATTGTGAAAGCAAAATAGAATTTTGTGTACACCAAATAGGATAGAGTATTTAAATGGTTTTATACATCGGTCCTGTACATTTATAAATTAAGTACATTACCTAATTGGGAAGTACAATAACACTTAACATTGAATAGATATTAAAGTATTCTCAAACCTGAAAATATTAATTTTAATACACAGTGAAATCTGTATGCTTTGTTCCTGTTATTTCTGTTTTCCTTTTGGATCAAGAATTCGCCCCACTAATACAATGCCATGCTTGTGGGTTTTTCATGTGGATTTCCATGTTGAAAACTGCTGAAAAATGGGCCATTATAACTTATGTGTGAGTGACCACACTCACATATTTCAGATCGGCATGATTTCAGACCAGAGTATGGGGAATATGGCCTGTCTTTTAAAATCTCACACTAGAGCATGCGCCCAGGTCAATTCTTTGGCTAAATTTCGCACTCAGTATATGGCCACACTTGTAGGGAAGAACACTGCATCTTGTGGTCATGTAAATTTAATAGCAAATTAGAAGTTTTATGTCTGTTTATATGATTATGCCTTGTTTTGCCTAATGTTGTATTAAACAATGACCGAGTACAATCATGTGCACAGTGACATGGATGTCATACCATATTATGTTTGATTGATTATTGAAAGCCTGTAAATGTTTAGACCAAATTATTTTTATCAATCCTCTCTAGAACTTCTCTGACCTCTACAGTCCCATTTTCATTTTACTCCAGAGTTGTATTGTGATTACATCTCACTCAATAAAACATATTGATTACATTACATTCATAACGTTATTATGTTTGATTGATTATTGAAAGCCTGTAAATGTTTAGACCAAATTATTTTTATCAATCCTCTCTAGAACTTCTCTGACCTCTACAGTCCCATTTTCATTTTACTCCAGAGTTGTATTGTGATTACATCTCACTCAATAAAACATATTGATTACATTACATTCATAACGTTATCGCAAAATGAAAACATTTTTTTTGATAAAAGAAAAAATTAGAAGTTTTGAAAAATTGAAAAATGCGTTTAGGAAAAATATTGGCACAAATCTTATTTTCCGTAAAACTGTTAAGGTTTAACTATATCTACATGTAGTAGATAAAATATTTAATAATGTAAGGCAAAGAGAAGAAACAAAAAATGAGAATAGTAAAGAAAAGAAGGAGTATAAAGATCCATATCATATATAGGTTACACAAGAAAGATACAAAAATGTTTTAGAAAATATAATATAGAGGTAGCGGTTAAAAAAATCGAAAACCGTGTTTGATATAATAAAAACTACGAATTTTGAAGAAGATGACATATTGAAGAAATGTGGAGTATATATGCTTAGTTGTGGGGAATGTAACAAAGTGTATCTGGGTGAAACGGGTCATTAATTTTGCCAGAGATTTAAAGAACATAAGTGGGGTCAAGGAGAGTTAATGATGAATTCATTATACACTAGGCATTTTATAGAAGAAGGACATAATAAATACATAGACCCAGTTGTAAATTATAAGATAATAAAAGTGATGAGTAAAGAAAAAGAAAGGAAATTAAAGGAAGAAGTGGAAATATTAAAAATAATAAAGATGAAAAAAGACTAATGAATATAAAAACCACATTGGAAAATGAAGAAATATTTAGCTGCTTATTAGACAACAATAAAGAGTAGAAGATGAGTTATGTGAATTGTAACGGTTAAAAAATTGGTAATGTAAGACAACACACTATGGGTGGAGCTAAGTAAGACGTTACTCCGTCAGGGGGGCGGGGCTAGATAGGTCCGGTAGAACAGTATATAAGAAGTGAACAGTTTCATATTTCTCTGTTGGTAAATGACCTGAAGATGGCTTGACTGCTGAAAGTGCTCGTCAATACCAAAGAGAACATAGTGGTTTGTACAAAATTACTATAGAAAAATTAGTAAAACTGCTTTGCAGTAGAATTTATTGTTATGGGTTCATGGGATAGAAAAAAATTTATTTTTTAATTTTCAGTGTTTTATTATGAACATAAATTCAAATATATATAAAGAAACTGTGTTATAAACAAGCAACTCAAACAGTTAAGCAGAGAGAACCTGAATCTTTGAGTCAGCCACAAATGTTAGAAGAGAGAGACACAGATCATAAGAATAATGAATAATAAAAAAAGTGAATGTAACAAATTGGTCACCAATTTTGTTATGTTTAATCGTTTTGCAGGAAGGAAACTAATGAACAGTGGAATTATGAATGTGGTGTGTGTCATAAAACATTTAGTAGGCCATGTAATGTATCACATAATAAACAAATCCACAGTAGAGTTAAAAAGTTTTAGTGTAACGTGTGTCATAAAGCAGTCACGTATTTAACTACTTTGCTAAAACATAAAAAAATCCACAGTAGAATTATTAAAAAGTATGAGTGTGATGTTTGTCATAAAACATTTAGTAGGTCATTTAATTTATCACAACAAATCCACAGTGGAGTTAAAAAGTATGAGTGTGACGTGTGTCATAAGCATTCATTCATGTAAATAATTTGCTAAAACAAAAAATGCACAGTAGAATTATAAAGCCTGAGTGTGATGTGTGTCATAAAACGTTTACAGATGCCTCTACTTTGTCACGACATAAGTAAATCCACAGTGAAGTTAACAAGAATGAGTGTGATGTATGCCATAAAACCTTTAGTAAGTTATCTAATTTGTCACAACAAACATGTCCACAGTGGAGTTAAAAAGTATGAGTGTGACGTGTCATAAAGCATTCACCTTTTTATCTAATTTGTTACAACATAAAAAACCCACAGTAAAGTTAGAAAGTAAGAGTGTGACGTTTGTCATAAAGCTTTTAACTTTATATCTAATTAGAACATAAAAATACCCACAGTAGAATTAGAAAGCATGAGTGTGATGTGTGTCAAAACCTTTAGTAAGTCATCTACTTTGTCATTTCATAAACAAATCCACCTTTGAATTAAATAATATTAGCGTAATATGTGTCATAAAGCCTTTAGTAGGTCATCTTATTTGTTACAACATAAACATATTGTATTATTACCGTCTTACCTGCTACTATATCGCGGTATTTACTATCAAATTATTATAAACGTATGAATGATTTATTTAATTGAAGTTTATTATTAACTGCCGGTTATATGGGGTTCGTAGTTTATAAGTTAATGCACTTCGGTAGTTGATGTTATGATGAATCTGTTAGGTTGACTTCTTACTGGAAATTAGATTGTTTATGATTATTGACGTACTTACTTGAAGTGAAGTTCTGCGTGCAAGACTGATTTGAGATGACAATTTACTTTTGAAACTGTTCAAATCGTCTCAATTGCCGCTAAGAGTGTTGTCAACTATTACGAGCTGTCTCTCTAACCTGAAAATTTCTAGTCTAGTAAAAATAAATTTTGTCAACTCCGTTTATCGGTAAAGATTATAGTTTATTCTTCGATAAAGTTTATGAAATTACTTTGAATAATTAGTAATTGACTGTTTCCTTTTTTTACAATACTGGTTGATTTTGTGAGACTCTCTTTTGTATTCGCAGGGTTGCTAATCTGATATTCATAACCATCATTCAACGTGGTTCTGTGATTAAATTATTTTATTTAAAACTGTAGGTTCTTTTAGTCTACAAAATACATAATTGGAAGATGAACTCTACTATCATACTTAAGTAGCAGGAGAGTGATTAATAACAAAATAAATCTTAATTACTAACATAAAATTGTCAAAGGACGTTTGACGCCAATATTTAAATTACTAACAACTCTTTAACATTCTTAAAAATCCCGTAACGTACGGTTATAAATTCATTTGTTGTTCATAAAACAATTATCTGATTCATCAGATTGGATAACATGAAATCAGGTAAATGGATGTTTTCAGTTAGCATGATTATACAGTATTAAACATTTTTAACACACAAAATAAAACAAAACAAATTAGATTACTAGTGTTCAAAGTTTTTTAAAGTTCATTGTTAATTAACTGATACATCATATCTAGTAATGTTTTTCAGGTCAATTATGCAAATTATGTTAGATTATTGTTCCCTTTTCATTTCAAATAGTTTAATTGCTATCGTTATATTCATTGGATTCTTTTTATCCATATGACAATGTCTATTTCATTATAAATACTGTTATTCATTAAAACAGTTAACACTTGATATAAGTAAAGTCATTTGTCTTTTTTCCTTCTTAATAATGATTATTAAAAATATTTGTGTTCAATTGACATAATATCAGTAATTGTAATCGATAATATTTTTTATCGAAAAAAGGTCGTAATTATTCTAAGTATTTAATAATTGGTACTATACTGCGTTTAGTGCCTTTTTCTTTATTGGCACTATTAACTTTTTATTAATAATGGATACACTTCCTATGCGCACATACTCCGATCAAGTTCACTTTAAAAAATCAACAACTTTGTTTACTATCGGTATAACCTCACTTTCATTTTTTAAGTTACTGCTTCCCGTCAGCTGTTCGGTTCTTCTTCAAATTGCTCGCAGGACCGGCATGGGTTCTCCGTCAAAGTACTGTAATCAAAGGTGTCCTCTTCGGTTTCCGAACTGGCATCTAATGTTTAATGATGATTTCTGATTGGTCAATTTTATTCATTTTCGTGACCCTTTGGTATACCTCGGCAAAACAGATGTTTCAGCACGTCTTTTGACTGGTTTTGAGATTATAAGAAATTGGTTTACAAGGGGACGCCCAAGGGCTGGCAAATTATCAATTCTTTATAATTAATATTATTCCCTTATTTTTCCTCTAATTAACAATTCATTATTACCATCATTCAGGATTCTCTGAGACGAATAATTTGGATTCCCACACCATATGGTTTTAATCCTTATTAACAGAATTAAATTAAATTACCAATATCTTATTAGCTTTTTGCATAATATCATGTTCGTTTTAGTTATTTATATTATTAAATTTCAAAAAACCTTGAGTATTCCTTGCTTTTAGTCGAGTATGAACTCTTTCCAATTATTTATAAGGTTGTATTTTGATAACAATTGTTTTTTGCTGTTTAGGCCTAACTCAATATTATTCACTATATTTTAATTACATTTTTCCATTATTATTCCTTACTTTTACTGCAACCTTATTTCTCATAATTGTTGTCTACAACTTCTTATCACCCTTACAATATCATTTATGACATAAGAGCATACTTATTTGTAGTAAACTTTACAAATACATTGGCTATGCATATTGGCCCATGACATTCTCAGCTATTTTTACTTATTGTCTTTTAATAGTTGTTTTCTAACAATTACTATTATGTCACAATTGCTCTGAGGGAACCCTCACCACTTCTGGTTACCTCAGTTTTTCTTGGTACACCTTGTTTTTGTTGTTTTTAATCTTTATAATCAACCATAGTTTTTTCACTATTGGTTGTAACATGAATCATCTTTATTATAACTTATATAGTTGTTTTTAAGTCCTTATCTTTGACAAACATACTTATTATAGTTATTATTACGTTGTACAATTCTTTGGTTTGTTTTAGGATATTCCAATTGCTGTCAATTCCGTATGAGATTTTACATCTAGTGTCACATGACAAGTGTATTTAAATTACATTATTATGGTTTAACGTTATGATAATAATTATTGTTTTACATTATGTTAGTCATATTACATCTCTTTGATGATACTGATATCACCCTCTTTCTCTCTTATTAGTTTTTCTACATGTTTTTTAGAATAGTTGGTAAATTTCGTTCTGTCTACTTTAGTCAGTTTATTTACTCTAATTATAACACAAATCTTCCTTTGGGTAATTCATCTTGTTACTGGTATGACCCTTATAACATCTATCTGAAATACAGTATCAGAGATTATGGTTTAACAACGTTTTTATTTATTAATTTTTGTTATTATATGTGAAAAGTATTTGTAGTTAGGTTATGTGTGTCCCCAGTCTTACATACAACAATGGGTTGACTTTTGAGTTTCTTTTCTACGCATTTCACACCATTATTTAAATGTACTAATACTAAAAATTACTTATTTATAGTTTGATAATTGTTTTCTTGTTACTTTAATATTATTTTTATAACATTATTTGTGACTATCAGTTTCCTTCTGATATCACTGTTTTGTATATCACTTACATCACGAGTAGACAGGATACAATATTGTTGTGATTCTTTATACTTTCTTAAATCATACTAACATAAGTTTTAATCTCACTCTCCTAACTATTAGTGGTTACTTTATTCATTTATATTAGATTTGTGTTCATAGTCAGGTCGCCTAATATATTCTGTCAATGTTTTGGCTTTCTTTAATAGTCTCTCACTCTGCACTTCCCTTGCCTTCTTTTATCTATCTCACAGTTGTGCTTCTTCTGTGGTAGATTGTGTGAGGTATCTTGTCTCTTCATTTGTTTCTCTGTTTATTGAATTTTATTGTTGATTCATTCACTTTTCATTTTTATTGTGCATGTTTCTGGTTGCTCACTGACCTAATCTATTGGGTCTTGTTTTTTAGTTTTCATTACTACTTTCATTCTTTATTTGTAGGTTCATTCTTTAATTATTATTTCTTTAAATGATTTTACTACTTGGTACACCTTTCTGAATCCTTGGTAGGTCTTGTTTCATTTAATTATTATGTGATGTTGTGTTCAATGTTATGTCCAAAGTATGGTGATTTGGAGGTAAAATTTCACAGTGGTGGTAAAAAGTATGAGTGTGACGTGTGTCATAAAGCTTTCACCCATTTATCTAATTTGCTAGTACATAAAAAAATACTCAGCAGAATTAGAAACTGAGTATGATGTTGGTCATAAAACCTTCACTCAGTTGTCTTGTGTGTCACAACATAAACTAATGCCCAGTGGTATACAGAGTATTAGTGTAATTGTATCATAAAACAATCACTCGGCCAAATTATTTGTCAGAACATTATAAATATTTATATTTGATTAGAATGTAGCAATTACATGTGTGCAATGTACATTTTTATCAAGTAGGTAATATAAGTGTGTACAATTTTCTATAGTGGAAAGTTAAAAAGAATGAATACGATATGTAGAATTAAATATTTATGCATTCTGATAGTGTGACTAATAATGAAATAATCCTTATACTATTGTAGTATCCGTGTGATAATGTATTATACTATATTAGATCAGTGTGATACTAAGTTTTCAAATATTTTGACAATATAGTAATCTATGACAGAAATTGAAGGGTGGTATTATGTGCTAAATAAATCAGATGACTTGCCTGTTGCATAAATGTCAGCTCACTGTGGCACTGGAATATATGGATGAAATGTGTTGATACTTGTCATTTAACCTATATATCACACTGTATATAGTATAGTGTGTACCACACACACATATTTCAGTCTGACAGAACTTACATTACATATATAATGTAAGATCTTATTTATTATGATAAAATGTATCCATGAGAGTTTACTGTCTATTATGAAGCCAAGACATTTCATTTTTTTAGTTTGTTCAGTCCCCAAACAGCTATACATGCTTGACATGTTTGACATGATGATTCATAAAAATCAATATGAAAATTCAACCTTGTCTAAAAAAAAATATATTTTTTGACTCAAAACCATACTTTATTTTATTAAATCAATACTTTAGTTTATCTAATTCGACAATCATTTAACTGGGAAATAAAAAAACACATACAGTAGTTATTTATTTTTAATTTACTGTTTTAATAAATGGCTGACACCTTTCTGAAGAGTGCTCAGCAGGAAAAGTTGTGACAGGACTACGTGCGCAAACTTAATGTCTAATGTAAACAGAGATTCATACATCTGTCGGAATAAATTATGACATTAGCTCACGCAAGCACATAGTGAACACTTGGACTATCTCTCACAGTAAAACTGTGTCTTAGTTCAAACGCCTACTGGACACTGCTTGTGTATTTCCTGTCAAAATTTTCTCACAGTGTAAATGTAGCTTAACAGTCACAAATTCATTCACTACCCTCTCCCTTCAGGCGTCTCGGTAGTAACGCTAATGCATATACTACGCGTTCTTTTTACTCTAACTCTCTCTCTCTCTCTCTCTCTCTCTCGCTCTCTCTCTCTCTCTCTCTCTCACTCCCCCCGTCTCATGCTAATAGAAATTAAATTGCAAACGACAGTCAAATTTTTAATATTTTTACCCTGTCACTAACCCCTCTCACTCACTCTTTCTTTCCTTCCCTGTTGCTCGCTCACTCTCACTCAAACATGTGTCCTCTTGTTTTACCTCTCTAACCCTTTGACAGAAAGATAACTTTTTAATATAAGTGTTATTCTCTCTCTGTCTCTCTCTCACTCTCTCTAACTATCTCTTTCCCACAACACACACACAAACACTTTCTCTTTCTTCACACAAAAATTAAACTGTTGTGGAGAATCAAATTTTTAATGTTTTGCCCCGATCACTCACCTCTCCTACCACTTTTTCTCCTTTGAGTCAAGACTTGCACTATTGTAAAGTACATATCAAACGGTTTATAAAGAGAATAAAATCAAAAGTGGGGAAGGTAAGGGAAAGTAAAATGAGGTAAGTGGGAAAATGAACTGATAAGTGAACATGAGAATATGAGAGAATCAAAGCGAATCATTAGAAAAGGACAATCTTTTTGACTCATTTAGCACAGTCTGCATCAGGTATGCTATGACAGTGTAGCCATATCCACGGATTCCACAATTGCAAACTAAATGAAAGAAAGGCGCACAGAATGTATACAGACTATGGTAGTACTACGTGGTGGACAAACCATGAACTACATACTGAATATCAAGTTTCAAAAGTCTGTCAATTTGGCACCCGCAGGTAAATATTCAAAACTTCGTGGTGCGAAAATAAAGAGTTGAAAGTTAAAAAATTAAGATGTTTCATTAGCGATGTGCTCATAAAGGATGTTTGTGGAACTTATAAACTTTTATTCCACAGAACACATTTTCTATAAGGGATTACATTTTGGCGTCCAATATACGGACTTCAAAATGTAACAGACGCCACAATGATGATAAAATTTGTAAAGACGGACACAAATATTAGTAAAACATAACACGGATACCGGTATATTATATACAAATTTGTTTTTATAAAAATCTATTCATATAAACAGTAATGTAGTACTGTGATCATATATAGGCTAAGGTTAATTTTTGCAAGCGAAAAGCTACTTCACGGATAGTCCATGGTTTCTAGCACTAGTGGTGTCTAGTGCTGCAGTGTTCTAGTTATTTATTATTACAATTTCATATTCATTTGTTCCAGGGTTACGTATTTACACCAGTGAATAATATCTGTGAAGTGGATCGTACTCTGGATTCTGAAATATGCAGCAGAAAGTCAAGTGAGAATCAATCTGTTTGCAAAAAGAAGAAACACAAGTTAATACATTCTGGCATAAAGAAGCACCAGTGTGATGTTTGTTCAAAATCATTTGCTCAGTCAGGCCATTTGTCAGACCACAAGTTAATACACTCTGGCATTAAGAAGCACCAGTGCGAAGTGTGTTCAAAATCATTTACTAGGTCAGGCCATTTGTCAAGACACAAGTTAATACATTCTGGTATTAAGAAGTACCAGTGCGATGTGAGTTCAAAATCATTTACTCATTCAAGCCATTTGTCAGACCACAAGTTAATACATTCTGGCATTAAGAAGTGCCAGTGCGAAGTGTGTTCAAAATCATTTACTCATTCAAGCCATTTGTCAGACCACAAGTTAATACATTCTGGCATTAAGAAGTACCAGTGTAAAGTGTGTTCAAAAGCATTTACTAAGTCAGGCAGTTTGTCAAGACACAAGTTAATACATTCTGGCATTAAGAAGTACCAGTGCGATGTGTGTTCAAAATCATTTACCCAGTCGGCCAGTTTGTCAAAACACAAGTTAATACATTCTGGCATTAAGAAATACCAGTGCGATGTTTGTTCAAAATCATTTACTGAGTCAGGCACTTTGTCAAAACACAAGTTAATACATTCTGGCATTAAAAAATACCAGTGCGAAGTTTGTTCAAAATCATTTATTCTGTCATGGAGTTTGTCACAACACAAGTTAATACATTCTGGCATTAAGAAATACCAGTGTGATGTTTGTTCAAAATCATTTACTCTGTCATGCAGTTTGTCACAACACAAGTTAAAACATTCTGGCATTAAGAAATACCAATGCGATGTTTGTTCAAAATCATTTACTAGTTCAGACAATTTGTCACGACACAAGTTAATACATTCTGGCATTAAGAAATACCAGTGCGATGTTTGTTCAAAATCATTTACTCAGTCACATGTTTTGTCACGACACAAGTTAATACATTCCGGCATTAAGAAATACCAGTGCGATGTTTGTTCAAAATCATTTACTAGTTCAGACAATTTGTCACGACACAAGTTAATACATTCTGGCATTAAGAAATACCAGTGCAATGTTTGTTCAAAATCATTTACTCGGTCACATGGTTTGTCAATGCACAAGTTGATACATTCTAGCATTAAGAAGTACCAGTGTGATGTTTGTTCAAAATCATTTACTCAGTCACATGGTTTGTCACGACACAAGTTAATACATTCTGGCATTAAGAAGTACCAGTGTGATGTTTGTTCAAAATCATTTACTCTGTCACATGGTTTGTCACAACACAAGTTAATACATTCTGGCATTAAGAAGTACTAGTGTGATGTTTGTTCAAAATCATTTACTAGGTCAGACCATTTGTCAGACCACAAGTTAATACATTCTGGCATTAAGAAGTACCAGTGCGAAGTGTGTTCAAAATCATTTACTAGGTCACGCAGTTTGTCAAGACAAGTTAATACATTCTGGCATTAAGAAGTACCAGTGCGATGTGTGTTCAAAATCATTTACTCATTCAAGCCATTTGTCAGACCACAATACATTCTGGCATTAAGAAGTACCAGTGTGAAGTGTGTTCAAAATCATTTACTCAGTCGGGAAGTTTGTCAAAACACAAGTTATACATTCTGGCATCAAGAAGTACCCGTGTGAAGTGTGTTCAAAATTATTTATTCAGTCAGGCCAATTGTCAAACCACAAGTTAATTCATTTTCGTATTAAGAAGTACCAGTGCAAAGTGTGTTCAAAATCATTTACTAGGTCAGGCCATTTGTCAAGAGACGTGTTATTACATTCTGGCATTAAGAAATATTAGCGAGATGTTTGTACAGAATCATTTACTGGATCAGTCAGTTTGTCGAAACACAAGTTATTACATTATGGCAGTAAAACACATGCTAGTATTAAGAAGTACGAGTGCGATTTTTGCACAAAAAACATTTACACGTCTATCCTATTTGTCACGACAAAGTAATACATTGTCATTAAGAAGTAAGTTTGTATAAAAATAGAAATGTGGCAGAATTTTGTGTCATGAATAACATACTATCATAAAATAAGAACAGTGATATGTGTAACAAATTTTTTTTGTTGAGTATTTTATCTGAGCATAAATTATACTATATAATTAATCCATAATTAAATAATTTTATAATTAATCCATTATAGTATTAAGAACCATCAACCATCACTGTCTAATATGTAGGAATAATTTCTATCACCCTAGAAGTTTTAGTATAGTAATGTAACATCACTGTAATTTTTATAAACAAACTTCAAAACAAGCATAATTAACAAATTAATTAATTCATACTGCAATAAGTTTTTTTTTTATATTTGTCACTGAAAAATAAGAATGTGAAAATTTTAACAAAATTTTACCCTATGAATTGAAATCATTAAATTATACATTGTGATATAGTGTGAAATCATTGATACACGTCTATCTTGTAATTCAATATTACTGCATGATATCACTGCATGAATTACATTAACATTTGTATTTTTAGTGAATATAATTTGAAAGTCTTTTTTTGCCATATGTAGATATTCTTTTCATGTAGCACACAAGATTTTTGTCTGCCTGTTACAACTTTCAAGATGAGAGAGTCTTGGTGGGGGCTTAACACATTTGAGTAATTGCTTGGCAAAATGATGGGCGGCTTAGCAAGTTTACGCGGCTTGGCATTTCTCTGCGTTTTTGTCTGTGTTGTATTTAAACCACGTAGGTTATTTCTGCCACCATATTTTTAATTGCTGCATGTATACTGTTTCTTTATAATTCAACATTAGTTCAGTATATTACTGGACAATTTACTATCTATGATGTCCAGACTACTAATTTCCAATGCTTTGTGTCTGTTTGTAATGGCTCCTTGTTGTGAACTACATGTTTGGTATAGTGTTGGCTTTTTCAGTAAATTTTTAAAGTGCAATTTTCTTGTAATTCTACATCCAAAATGAGTGCTGAGTTCTCGACTGAAGATAAAATATTACGGTACTTTAATGACAACTAACTGAGTATTAAGTATTAACTAATTATCTCGTGCTAACCACGTTGATGGTGCCAAATACTATCTATGCAACAATATAAATTAAAACTGTATAGACAGGTTACATTGAAATTATTACAACAGTCTATATCTGGAGGTAGCAAAATTTTTATTCATTAACACATTAAAATTTACTATTGTCTTATGGCTTTATAATATAAAATTGTTGATTAAATAATTGTTTCAATAAATGAGTCTATTGGCTTGTTTTACATATATGTTACTTGTATGTAGAATTCCAACTGTTTGCGTAGACATCAGCCCCTCCCCACACTGCTTGTCTGCACTGCTTGTCTGCATGTTGCTCGATGACCACTACGCTGGCAATTCACGTCTGTGCACACACGCACACTGCGATATAAACTGTTATTGTGTGCCATTGCAAATTTAGATAGTAAATTTTCCCAGACATATTTCGCGCCGACAATGCCGATCGAATATCATTAACAAAACCTTTGTTTTACAAAATATATTTTACACAATATATTTTACAAAACCTTTGTATCAGTAACAAAGGTTACGCGCTGGCTCGGCCTTGACTGCTATATTGCGATTGCTTGGAGTGACATAATCTAGTCCGCGGCGATGCGTCAGCTGTTTTGTACAAGTTTTCCATACACGTGCTCTGCAGGCAGGAATTCTCATTTGAATTTTTGCTCTCTGATGGGACACTTGGTCTGGCGGCGTGGTACATTGTGGTTCATCTTTACGAAATGAGTTCGTAATTATTTTTAAGTGCTTCAGGTGAGCCAAAAGTATTGTATTAATGTTAATTTATTAAGGGCTTGTATGGGTATTACGTTTATATGTATGTATTGTATTGCTGTTAAAATGCAGCACAGCATATAAGAGGAAAATAATAAATTTTAAAAGAAAAAATACAAATTTAATAGAATTAAAACATGTTTCAAAATGTAAACAAAAACATTGTATCGACACCCATCAACATAGAGGTAGATTCCTATATGAGATAAAACAGTATAAAGATATGTTATGAAAAGAACATGAAATTTGAAATGAATATTATAATAAGAGGAAATAGTAAGACAATTATATTATGTTTTTAAGAGGTATATGATAAAAAGATGTAACGAAGGTAGGGAATTATCAATGTGGCAAATTTGTAAATTGTTAGAGACTGGATTGTATAGAAATGAAAGGAAATGTATTAGTCTTTATTTATATTTAAGAAGAGTAACATCGTTAAGTCTAAAATTATATTTAATAAGAGTAACATCAGGAGTCTAAAAGTATATCTAATAAGAGTAACATGAAGAGTCTAAATTATATCTAATAAGAGTAACATGAGTCAAAAATTATATTTAATAAGAGTAACATCAGGAGTCTAAATTTATATCTAAGAAAAGTAACATCAGGAGTCTTAAATTATATTTAATAAGAGTAACATGAGTATTCTAATTTTATCTTCAATCCTGTAAAGATCATATAGACTGATATGTAAATTAATATTTGAAATCATTTAAATAAGTCAGATTTTGTACATCACAAAGTGTAATGTTCTATGTAAACAAAGAAACAGTAAAAGAATTTAATTTGTTATACCAGAGTTTTTGATTATCAATTTAGTAAAGTAAACAATCAGGAGAAGAGATTTAACATTAATATTGGATTTAATAAAATAGAATGCAAATCAATAAATAAATGATATTTTGAGAAGTCCAGACATACCTGTAAAAGAACGCTGACCTAAAAGAGAAATCCTGTACTGAAGAATAGTTTGAGTGGCCATAAAATATAATCCAATATTCCGAAGAAATATCTGTTTTGCAGTCGTCGAAGAAAACAACATTGAGCAGTAAAACCAACAAGAAATTCGCGTGGAGGAACGGATCACTAAGCCTGATATTGCTTTGAAAATAATAAACATCAACCAGAAGTGAACCCGTGGCAGCTGGAAGAATTTAGAATCGGTCTAGTTACACTTGTATGGGGGTAGCTATTTGTTATATTGTTATTTATCAAAATATTATATACTAACTTTATTTGGTTTCGTTTAAAGAAAAGAAGATATCATATACAATCATAAATAAGATCAAACAACTTAATAATCATTAACCCTGAGAAAGAGTTTCTTTTCAAGTGCTGATAAACAAAAAACAATAACAGTAATTACATATCATAATTACATAATTAATTACAGTACTAAGAAAAAACAACAGCACAAATAATGGCTGGTCCAATGTGGAGCAGATCTTAATTACCATACCTGTAATTAATCAGCACAATATGTATGTGTGCGACTCAAATGTTACGTCTGGGGTAGTTGAGAACACGTGGCCGACTTGCCTTTGCTTGCTTGAAAATAAAAAAATAAGACGTCATTGGAAATTATATTCACATGTAAAGTAATAATTTGATGTAACAAATATTTAAAGCTAAATGTAATTTGAAATGTGAAATTTAATAATTTGAAGTTGTGAGGATTACTATTAACACTTAGTTGTCGGTACAGAATTGGGACAGTGTGTCTGTTATCTAGGTTTACGGGGGCGAGAAAAAATTATGTTAAGGTATTTTCTTGATGGCTATCTACAAATAAAATTGTTTCCAGGGTTCCCGCATAGTCAGGAGGAAAAAGGGTTGCGAGGATGGAGACAGGCCATCAGTTTTCATCGGCAGAGCATCGCAATAACCTCCCCAACGCTGTAAGACCCAGAGGAATCCCAACTACACAGCCTGAACAACTGCCCAGAAAATGAATTCGGAGCTCAAACTCACCAGTTGCCTCAACATAGTCAGCTTCATCTCTAATTCTGGATAACATGTAATCTTCCAAGTACAGGTGGGAGTATTTCTTGTATTAAACCATACACACACACAGCATTTCATTGGATTTAATGTAAAAGGAAAGATACCTTCATAAACAGTAAATGCAGATATTCAATTATTAAAGTTCTGTTATAGCATGCCCTGGAGACATTGTGAATTGTGTGATTAACTGTATTAAAGAAGCTTCCTGTTAATAAAGTCCATTGCCATACTGCATTATATAAAACACTAATTGCCTTTTGCTGTGTGTAATTGGCAAAGAAAAATTTAAAACTGTTAGTTGGTCAGTTTTATTATACAGTTTCTGGTGAATGTAAAATGTCAGTAACAACGTTGTGCATAAAGTAATGGTAAATTATTATGGACTAGCTTTTCTAAATCTTCTTCATGAGAAACAGTACATTATCACGATCTGTTATAAAACTTGGGTAAGAATAAGTTACGAAGTATCAGAACTTTATGGGACAATTTTTTCTGAGCAACTGGTGCACATAAGAATATTATGGTAGGGTCAGCATATAAATATATACATAGTTACCGGTGGTCTCCAGATCACTGTATCTGATTAAATAAATAATTACCTTATTTTATCCACTAAGTGATCTTCTTTTTCTATTTAATTACTACATGTTTCAGGGCTTATATCCCCATCTTCAGGTAAAAGCAAATCTACCCTATTATTAGGGTTTTGTTAAAAATTCACGACACAAACACATAACACACTTAAATAAATTAACATTGAACATTAAATCTGTATCGGAACACGCTACAAACGAACCAGTGCACTGGCCGAAGTCCGACTTTCAACTGATCCGTACACGCTATTCACGGTTTGTTTTCATAGCTGTGTCATATAGTTTATTTGATTTGAATGATAACTGTTCATCAAGTACCTGATTTTTATTTCTTCTTAAGGCCTTGTATATTTCAAATTCCTCTAAAGCATCCAGTAGTTGACCCTTTTTACCTATATGTAAAGGTTCCAAATTCTCTTTAAATCCAGTGTATGTATGATTTTCGTTTATTAGATGTTGTGCGTAATGCGATACACTATTATTGGGGAACTTCTTAGGTAAATGTTCTTTAAATCTCTCAGAAAATTTTCTCCCCGTCTGGCCTATATAGATTTTATCGCATTCATTACACCGGATTCTATAAACGCCGGAACAATCCTCTAGTAATGCTTTGGTATTAGGCTTAAGTATATTTGTTAATTTGTTCGTGGTCCTGAATGAGACAATAATCCCTAGCTTTTTTAATTAATTATGTAGTGTATTAGGTAGTATGTTTGTATATCTAGCAGAAACATATTGGGTTTTATCTTTAACTTTGTCCAATCGTTTTAATTTATTAGCGTGTTTATATATTATTTTATCAATGATTTTACTATTGTAACCATTCACTATCGCTATATGTTTTATTATATTAATTTCATCATTATAGTCTTCTATGTCCATCGGTATATTTGTCAATCTATGTGCCAGTGCGTTAAAAGTTGCCATTTTATGTGTATAAGGATGATTGGAACTAGCATGTATGGCTATATCAGTTGTTGTTGGCTTTCTATATATTTTAAAGCTAAGGAGGTTATTACGTTTATATGTGGTTACGTCCAGGAAATTCAACATATTGTTATGTTCTACTTCCATAGTGAATTTAATATTACTGTTTATGCCGTTCAAAAAAGTAAGCAATCCGTCTATCTGTCTAAGAGTACCACCAAAAATTAAAAATGTGTCGTCTACGTACCGTGTGTATGAGATGATTTTATTGTATAACTTGTTTTGGTCAGATAGTATATACTTGTTCTCATAATGATTCATGTAAATCTCCGCTAAAATTCCACTCACCGGTGAACCCATGGCCAGCCCATTTTCCTGGATAAAAAACTTATTGTCGTGTGTAAAGTAATTCTGTTGCACAACAATTTTCAATAAAAATATAAGTTCATCAATTTGTATCTGTCTTAAGACATTTGTCTTGATTAAAAGTCTCTCGAGAATATTTATCGTCTCTAGCACGGGTATGTTCGTATACAAATTCACTATGTCCATAGATATCAGTTTATGGTTAGGCAGTACTACAAATAATCATCAAAAACAGCTTAGTAATGGACAACATACATAGCGTAAAAAATACAATAGGATTTATAAACAAAGTTAAAAACATTAAAGTACTGCCTAACCATAAACTGATATCTATGGACATAGTGAATTTGTATACGAACATACCCGTGCTAGAGACGATAAATATTCTCGAGAGACTTTTAATCAAGACAAATGTCTTAAAACAGATACAAATTGATGAACTTATATTTTTATTGAAAATTGTTGTGCAACAGAATTACTTTACACACGACAATAAGTTTTTTATCCAGGAAAATGGGCTGGCCATGGGTTCACCAGTGAGTGGAATTTTAGCGGAGATTTACATGAATCATTATGAGAACAAGTATATACTATCTGACCAAAACAAGTTATACAATAAAATCATCTCATACACACGGTACGTAGACGACACATTTTTAATTTTTGATGGTACTCATAGACAGATAGACGGATTGCTTACTTTTTTGAACGGCATAACCAGTAATATTAAATTCACTATGGAAGTAGAACATAACAATATGTTGAATTTCCTGGACGTAACCACATATAAACGTAATAACCTCCTTAGCTTTAAAATATATAGAAAGCCAACAACAACTGATATAGCCATACATGCTAGTTCCAATCATCCTTATACACATAAAATGGCAACTTTTAACGCACTGGCACATAGATTGACAAATATACCGATGGACATAGAAGACTATAACGATGAAATTAATATAATAAAACATAGCGATAATGAATGGTTACAATAGTAAAATCATTGATAAAATAATATATAAACACGCTAATAAATTAAAACGATTGGACAAAGTTAAAGATAAAACCCAATATGTTTCTGCTAGATATACAAACATACTACCTAATACACTACATAATTAATTTAAAAAGCTAGGGATTATTGTCTCATTCAGGACCACGAACAAATTAACAAATATACTTAAGCCTAATACCAAAGCATTACTAGAGGATTGTTCCGGCATTTATAGAATCCAGTGTAATGAATGCGATAAAATCTATATAGGCCAGACGGGGAGAAAATTTTTCGAGAGATTTAAAGAACATTTACCTAAGAAGTTCCCCAATAATAATGTATCGCATTACGCACAACATCTAATAAACGAAAATCATACATACACTGGATTTAAAGAGAATTTGGAACCTTTACATATAGGTAAAAAGGGTCAACTACTGGATGCTTTAGAGGAATTTGAAATATACAAGGCCTTAAGAAGAAATAAAAATCAGGTACTTAATGAACAGTTATCATTCAAATCAAATAAACTATATGACACAGCTATGAAAACAAACCGTGAATAGCGTGTACGGATCAGTTGAAAGTCGGACTTCGGCCAGTGCACTGGTTCGTTTGTAGCGTGTTCCGATACAGATTTAATGTTCAATGTTAATTTATTTAAGTGTGTTATGTGTTTGTGTCGTTGTGAATTTTTAACGAAACCCTAATAATAGGGTAGATTTGCTTTTACCTGAAGATGGGGATATAAGCCCTGAAACATGTAGTAATTAAATAGAAAAAGAAGATCACTTAGTGGATAAAATAAGGTAATTATTTATTTAATTATAAATATATGTATATTTTTCTTTGAATGCTAAATTTTTTGAATTTCATTTATCAGATATAAACCTACATACTACATGTTTCTTGTCAGTGATGAGGTATTATTGTGTGAGCATAAATTGAATTAATAAGGTACCTATAGTATTGTTATTTAGCAACTTTAGTTAAAATGTGATTTAGACAATGCCATTTGAATAAATGTTAATATATCGAAATGTCGGCTTATGTTGGAACTGTGTACTTAAATGTGTTGAATAATTTGTTGTTTGTTAATAATATTGCCAATTGTGATTAATACTACTTGATAGACACATGTCTATGAAATGAACGTTGATTATTCAGTTGTGTACGCTGGATTAAAAATGTTATCATGATATGTAATATGAACACTAATAAAACACTGTTATAGTTATGCAAGTGTTTTATTGCACGTCCTGTCACAATGGGCTCACTACAATTTTCTTCCGTCTAGACCACAAGTCTAGTTTTAAGAATTAAGTAACAACCGCTGAAAGAAAAAATGAACAAAAAATTGTTCATAAAAATTCAGGGGACGTTTCTTTGGTAGCAGAGCGTGGTTGAGATCTATGAGCTGAAAGGTGACCGGACTTGCAGTGTAATTTGGGAAGTTCAGATAGATTCTTGGTCAGTGAGAGAGAGTGCAATAATAAAATATCTGGTGATTTTTATAAGAGGAAATGAATTTAAAGGAAGATTTTTATTGGTGTTGTGCATGTTAATTGTTTTATAAAGTGTTAATGTTGTCTTGTGTATATTAAATCTTATGTATGTAAACCGGATGTAACATATATATATATATGTATGTATATGTATATATATATATATATGATGATGTAAGGGTCACACACACACACACACAACACACATTTACACAATTGTTTGGGGGGCTTACTTTCCTTGTAGGGTTTTGAGTACGTTTAGAGTATCAAAAAAAAATTTTTTGCATGGCCCAACGCTGTCAGACCTTGTTGGAGTTGGTCAGGACCTGTTTAACTGTGTTGCATATTTTCCTGAATGGTTGAAGTACACCCAATCTTTAATAATTTTTGGCCTGACGTGAAGGCATTAATTGTTTGATTGTACTTGAAGCTATGGTACCTCGATTGAGGAATTATCCTGGTTTAAATGCACGTGAATTAATATTTTTTTTTGGAAGAGCGGTCATGGTCGGACCATACACCTGCTTGTGTATTGTCATTCTTGAAGTGAGACATATTTTTTGAATCCTCAATTGTGAAAGTTGCTTTAGCAACATATATGTATATGTTTAATGGATGGTAATTATTCTAGCGTTGTATTAATTTTGTATTGTATGGAGTTGTATGTGTATGTCTATTTGGTATCAGTGATGTTGCATGTTTTCTTGTGTTTGGGAGATTGCTCTGCCTTTTCGTTTCCCCTTTTTCCTCTTGCAGCGTTAGGGAACTCTGATGCGACTCAAGTTTTTCCTCTTCTTTGTTGTGATGGTGTGTTAAATTGTTGCAATGTGTTGTTCTGATTATGGAAATTTGATGACTGACATTAATTAGATTTTGGGTGGTGTTATATGGAGTGTCGGTCAAGGTAGTAGTAAGAGTGGTGTTTGAAATGAGGAAATAATTGAAATAAAGACGAGTAGGATTTGTTACGGCCCCGTTTTTGAAAGGGAAGTTTCAATGGTAATTGTGCACAAGACAAATATGTTAAAATTAAATGTACATTGCGTTAGTAAATTACAAGCAACATAATAGTTTGTAATGTGATGTAGACTGAGGCGAGATGACCCTTGGCCAGCTGATAGCCGCACGGGTAGCGGAATTCAGTCATTGTTCCCTTTATCATATAGACCGTTGTAACGTATCATATAAGTACAGTAGAACCTCGTTTATCCGGAATAAAGGGGGCGGCGATATTCCGGATAATCAATTTTTCTGGTTAACCAATGCTACCTTATATACATTGGATTCCAGGTAGAATTAAACTACAGTACAAAGAAATAAATGTTCTTAATAATGAAACTACAGGTAGTCGTCGACTTACGACCGGCCGCACTTACGACCACAAAAACATTAAACACGCCCACTTGTAACGGGTCGAATTCTAGCCATCCAACAAATCGATATTATTGGCCATTAAATCAGTCAACACGAGTGCGAGAGTGAAGTTTGTAATAGTCTTGGACATTTGTCATTGTGAACGACAATTCACATTATTACACTATCTTAATGGAATAATAACTCATGGATATGATTTAATAACATAATGATTTAATCTGTGTAACATAAATTCAATTATTGGAAAATTCCATTCGATACATAAGGTTGTCACAGGGTCGATATTTATCTCAGGATTTATAATTAAATAATTTTAATATATTTCGTGGGAATTCTTGTGGCTGCTACGAAAAGTTCCTTTGCATGTTGATTAATAATAGAGAGTACCTTTACAAACAATATATTACTTATAATCTAAAAATTTACACAATTATATATTAAGTTACATACAAGTTTTGACGATATTCAATTTGTCCGTCTCAGAAAATAATGTAGTTTATCAATGTGTACAATAAATGTTTCCTTGTAATCACTGTTAGCTTATATATTGAATTTGGTTGCACTTTAAAATGTTGACTAGTGATTAGTGTTAGTGTAAATTGTTATATTGTCTAGTGGTTGTTCCTTGTTGAAAAAAAATATTGTCAAATTATACTTTACACATCTAGACGATATTGCTGAAGGGTTCCTGGTCGTTTCTGAATATTTTTCTTGGTTGTGTGTATTATTTGTTCATGAAAATGGTAGTGGAAGGATTATTATCTTCGATGATGGTCCTTCAGATCTTCTTTCACACACGGGTCATCTATTTTTATATACTTTTAATTACCTCTAGACACGCACTATTCAACTGCTTTCCATCACAATTAACAATTAAGTGTTATTTCTTCTTTCTTTTAGTTACCTACTCATACAAATTTCTTAAATTTTGATTGGTCATTTATGTACAGTTTAAATGTTATAGGATCAACACCCATTACCTACATTATATTTTATAAATTACCTTTAATAGATAATTTTATTATTATACTCTAATTATATATGCAATGTTTATACAATTACTAATTTGAATTTCTATGATATGTGATGGAACAATTTGTTATGATTTATTGTAATTTCTACTTTGACTACCTGAGATAAATATATTTACATAAATTAACTGGTGACATAAAATCTTATATCATACAACAAAACTCTTAATAATAATAATTGTTTTTGACAGTTTTAGTTTATTTATACTGCTAAACTATTGTCTGTATGATAAACTAAAATTCTGTCTAATAATAACAATAAAACACTTTTCATACAAAAATAATTAACACTGTTTAACAGTAGTCTGTGTCACTATTTATATTCTGTCACTCATATAACTGTAAGGTTTGTGTCCCTTTTTCTATCCTTAAAATATGTCGATACAATTTTGTTAATACAATTTTAATTTATGATTAGGTACTCTTTATTGGGTTTGGTTGTTATTATTCAGGGTAAGTTGATTAGGCCTACTAGGTTATTTATTTCACTTTTTTCTGTTTACTGCCCTATTCTACTGGGTTATTTCTGGGTTTCTGGATAATATTATATAAGTCAAACCAAATAGTTTTCCTTTAATTTGCTTTCAATTATTATTTCTTGTTTCTTCTCTGGATCGGATTCCACTATTATTTACTATTCTTTTGTAACATTTGTTTCGTTACAAATTGCCTCCCTTCAGAAGTAATTATTTCTGAACACTTCATTAGGTGTGAGGACATAATTACTTATGTAATTTTTCCTTTTCTTCCTCATGATATTTTTTCATGGATTGTTGATTATAATTGCCCTTGATCTTCTTTGAAATGGGGTCAGTTAATTCATACGTGTTGTTGTTGTTGTTTTTTGTTATGGTGTAGGGTCCAACGTATAGTAATAATAATTTCTTTGATATCCCTTCTAGAGTGCTAGGCAATACCCTGTTCTTTAACAAAACTTTCTCTCCTACTTCATATTTAATTATTTTACCCTTTATTTTCTGGTATTTATTTCTGCGTTTTTCCAGATTTTCCATCACCTGATTATAGAATTTTAATTTATTAAATTGGTACGGTGGAGACTTAGGAAATTTAATCAATTCTTGGATCTCTCTGGGTGGTTGTTTTTCATACATGGCAGTGTATGGAGTGCAATTTATAGATGGATGGTAAGCCAAGTTTAAAAAATCTTCTGTGGCTGATAAGTAATCAGGCCACTTCCTTTGTTGTTGATGACAATAGGTCCTTAAAATTCTACCAACCTCTCTCAGGATTCTTTCTGATGGATTGCTACTGGGGTGGTATACGGAGGTCTTATAGCTTTTGATGTTCAGTTCTAACAATGTGTTCTTCCATTTTCTGCCTCGAAACTGTGTACCATGGTCGGTAACTATTGAAACAGGTATTCCTATTTTTGGAATGTATTGAGTAGTTATTACTTCAAGAATTTTCTGCGTAGTTGCTCGACTGATTGGATACAATTTGATGAATTTGGTGAAGTGGTCCATAATGATTATAAGGTATTTATACCGGCTTCTACCTTCACTCCTAGGAAATGGTCCACATATGTCAATGAATAATTTTTCCAATTTTTGTTCTGACGATATAGGTATCATTACACCTTCCCTTCGTTCATTATTAATTTTGACCAATTGACAGATATGACAGGGTTTTATATAATTTTGTACCTTCCTGTGTATGTTCTTAATGTAACAATTCTCCTCCAATGCTTTCACTACCTTTACAGCACCCATATGTCCGTATCTTATGTGATATTCCAACACTAGTTCTTTTTCCATGATTTTGGGAATGATTACCTTCCAGTCTTTTTGGTTCAATGTATTTTTTATGAATAAAATTCCTTCTTGTTCACAATAGAATTGGTTTATTGAAGAGTTTTGGTTCACCATACGTTCCTTGATTTTTATTAATTTTGGGTCTAATAACTGATTAGCTTTGATATTTTGTAATAATGCTTCCAAATCAGATCTGCTTTTGAGAATGTTGTACACCTTGATAATCCTTTCTTTCTCACCCTCAAATGTCTGGGTGTCCAGGTTTATTCGAGATAACACGTCTGCTATCACGTTTTGACTCCCTGGAATATATTCCCATTTGATATTATACTCCTGCAAGGCGAGTATCCACCTCGTAAGCCTTCCATGACTCAGCTTACAACTTCTTAAAAATGAGATGGACTTATGATCCGTTCTGACAGTTACAGGATATCCCAAAATGTACGTTCGGAATTTACTACAAGCAAAGACTATGCTTAATAGTTCTTTTTCTGTAACATTATACCTTCTCTCACAGTGGTTTAACACACGACTGGCAAAACTGATGACTAAATGGTTTCCTTCTGTGTCTTCTTGGTACAATACCGTCCCAAGACTGACATCACTTGCGTCACAGTTCAAAAAGAATGGGTGATCAAAATTTGGATGATGAAGGATTACTGTCTCTAAGAATTTATCCTTTATCTGTTGTAGTATAGCGTCCTGTTCATGTCCCCATGTCCATTTGTTTTTGGAAGACAGCTGTTCCTGAAATTTAGATGTCAACGCGGAATAATTGCGTTGGAACTTCCGGTAGTAATTACACAGTCCTAAGAAGGATTGGAGTTGCCTCTTATTCTTTGGTTGTGGGAACTTCTGGATTGCAGTAACCTTTTCTTGTGATGGGGAAATACCTTGTTCAGTCAAATTGAAACCTAAAAATTGAACCTCCGTCGCTATTAATTGGGATTTTTCGAGTTTTAGTGTTATGTTGTTCTCTGCTAACTTACTCAATACATATTCCACCCTGTGACAATGTTCCTCCCAGTTGGATGAGGTAATCAACAGGTCGTCTACATAAACTGTGGTGAATTGTAGCGCTTCCTGACCCAATACCTGGTCCATACATCGTACAAAAATTGCTACCGAATTGACTAATCCAAATGGCAATCTTTTAAACTGGTAGTTTCTACCCGCGAAAATAAAAGCCATATATTTTCGACTCATCGGGTGCAACTCCACCTGCCAGTAACCACAAACTGTGTCCCAGGTACTGATAAATTTCGTACCATGAAATTTCTTTAGAATTTCTTCTATTTCTCCAGGTGACGTACGATCATTTACTATGTGTTTATTTATTTCTCGGGCATCCAAGCAAAGTCGAACCTGCCCGTTCTTCTTCTGAATTGCTACTATTGGGCTAGTATATGGTGATTGGCTATGCTCAATTATATCATTTAACAACATTTTATTAATTTCATCTCTAACCGCCTCCTTCAATGAATATGGTATAGGATAGGATTTTCTGTGGAATTCTGCTGGTTCTTTAAATTGTATTCTACACTGATAGTTTTTTACTTTTCCTGGGTTTTCTGAAAATACATGTTTATACTTCTTATATATTATAATGAGATCTTCTACTTGTTTTACTGTCAAATTATTTGTGCCTTGGTGTCTAAACTCTCTTATCTCCTGTAATTTACTGTTCCACAGGTCTTCATTTGTCATATTATAGATTATTTTTCTGCATTGGGTGTCATTATTTAAAAAATTTAATTCCCTAACTTGGTGATGGGTACGGTTCAGAGGGGCACCATCGCTTCCTATTAACTCTGCCGTCCACATAACACCTTCTGTGTTCAAGGACACCTTCTCCTTGCTCAAATCAATAATGGCTGAGTATTTCCTCAGCATATCGCATCCGATTAATAATTCGAATGGTAGGCCGATTGCGACCAAACATAATATTAATTGTAACACCTTTGCTTTCTATTTCCAATGACACTTGTTTTCTCACTGTTTTATTTTGACGCCCAGTGGCACCTATTAAAATAACATTATTGACAGGTAAGGTAGGTATTATATTTTTACTTTGTTTCTGTATTCTCTCCAGTTCAGCGTCGTTAATAAGTGATACATTTGCACCAGTATCTATCATTATTCGTGTAGGAATTCCTTCAATTTGAGCGGTTATGTATAAAATTTCATTATGCTGGTTGATTCTACTTGTCACCGTTTCCTCCAACAGTTCTTCTCGAAGATTTTTCAAATAATAATTGTAAATAATAGTAAGATTTTGATTATCCGTCCTTAAACTTTGGTTGTTGTTATACTTCAAAATTCTTTGATTTTCCATAATTAGTTTTTCATAATCAGTTGGTAGTAATTTGTTATTACTATATTTTTGAATTTGGTGGTTTTTGTACCCAGTAGTTAGTAGCAGTAAGGGGTCGCGAGGGTTTATTACTGCCTCACTCCGTTTAAATTAAGGCTATCATGATTATTTTCCGGGCATGACTGTTGATTTGCCTGGACTGGTGTGCTGGTTCCTGGTTGTTCAACCTCTCGGTTGTCTAATTGTTCACTTCCCCTTGATTCTCGGAAGTCCTCCTGGCTTCTACTTCTGACTCGGTTATAATGGTGACTCATCCCTCTGGGATTTCCTCTTTGATCATAACTGTTATTAAAACTGTTCCTCCGAGGTTGATGGTATCTCCAGTAATCCCCTTCTTCGGCACTGATGTAATTTATTCGGGGTCGGTACGAACGATTATTATTATAATTACCCTGATTATTATTGTTATTAACTCCTGAGTTACTCCTAAAATTATTATGATTTTGGTTTGTTCGGTAGTTATTATAATTATTATTATTTCTATTACCCGGATGGTAATTTTGATTGGGCCTGTTGTTATCATTATTGCTAATTGGGTTTCGATTGAAGTTTGCTGGTTGGTTATTATTTGGGGTAAAATTTTGGTTGTAATTACGATCGTTGACATAACTATTCCGGTTATTCATGTTATTATATTGATTATGATTCATACCATGGTTATTATTTTTTGAACCGCACTGATCAGTTCGTTGTCTGCTTCTTTTGTAGTAACCCTCGTGTTCATAATTTTCTAATAAGTCAGCCATTGCGTGGACCGTTTTAATCTGGCTTCCCAGGCGTGCTCTGGCAATTCCTGTGTCATAATGGTATGCCATTTTAGTTACTAGGGATTCTTCTGGTATTCTTGGCTCTAGGTGTCTCGCCAAACATACCTTTCCCCAGAAGTAAGTAGTTGGAGATGTACCTCTATTTCCATCATATCTTCCCTGACAAATGTTGTCCCTTATAATATTTTGTATAGCTTCGGACCAGTATTTTCCTTTAAACAGTTTTTTAAATTGGGCGTAGTCCACTATCTCATTCCTGGTTGCTGTCCACCAGTTGTCCGTAATCTCCCTAAAATGCTCATCCAACATCTCTCTAATCGAGCTCCAGATAGTTATTCGATGTTTATTAAAATGTTCCTCAATTCTGGCCAGGAATTCCATGGGGTTTCTACGATAATTTTTGAAATTAATCCCTTCTTTGGGTTCATTTGTGGAAACATGAGTAATATTATTTGGTCTGGTTCTAATTAACTCAATTTCTTCTTGATTTTGGCGTACTTGACCAGTTAAATTGTTCATCGTAGTGTTAATATTGTCACACCTTTCTCCGGTTTGTTTCTGTAAATTCACTAAATTTTCTTGTTCCTTTTGTATTCCTTCTATTTGAATACGACTATTTTCTTGGACTTGGTCTATTCTGGTATTTATCACTGCTTCATTTTGTGTAATGGTTTCGTTAGCTTTTCTCAATCTCTCATTAGTGTCAGCTATTTCTTGCTTCCTTTCCTCATCGATTTTGTCCATCTTCTGGTTAATTGTATCATTGACTTGTTCAATTCTACCATTAATTCTTCTTAAATTCTCTTCATTGATTTGTCTGAACTCTTCCTTCATTTGGTTATTATTTTCACTTATAGTTTGTCTTAAAGTTTCATTAGTACTTTCTTTAATACTGTCGATTTTCTCATTTATCCGTTTTAAATTCTCGTTAGTGTCTTCTCTGTTTTGGTCAAATCTCTCCTCCATCTGTTTTATTAAGTTTTCACTCATTTTCTCATTTGTTTGTCTGTTATCTTCCTTGATACTATCAATTTTTTCATTTGTTTGTCTGTGATCTTCCTTGATGCTCTTCAAATCTTCCTTCGTTTGCTTGTTCTGTTCCTCCATTTGTTTTAATAAGTTTTGACTCAAAATTTCATTTTGTTTCTTTGAGTTTTCACTGAATTCTTCCTTGATGTTATCAAATTTTACGTTCATTTCTTCCTTCTGCTTCTTAAAATTGTCATTCGTTTCTTCCTTATTTCTGTCCATTTTTTCACTCATACTATTCATTAATTCCATTAATTTTATAAGATTCGGGTCTCCCCTATCTTCCTTTCTTGCTACCGTCTCCACATCCTCCACCGATGTTACTTCTTTCTCTTCCATACTGACTTCTTTCTCTGCCTCCTTCGTCCGTCTCAGTGACGTAGCTCTCTTACGCATCTTTATTATTTCTTGGAACTTATAGCAGTCGCCAGCTAAAAATTAGGAAATTAATTTGCTTGATTCAATTTCTTCACTTAATATTCCCTAATTTCAGCCTCACTAGTTGGTGCGCCAATTTATTACACTATCTTAATGGAATAATAACTCATGGATATGATTTAATAACATAATGATTTAATCTGTGTAACATAAATTCAATTATTGGAAAATTCCATTCGATACATAAGGTTGTCACAGGGTCGATATTTATCTCAGGATTTATAATTAAATAATTTTAATATATTTCGTGGGAATTCTTGTGGCTGCTACGAAAAGTTCCTTTGCATGTTGATTAATAATAGAGAGTACCTTTACAAACAATATATTACTTATAATCTAAAAATTTACACAATTATATATTAAGTTACATACAAGTTTTGACGATATTCAATTTGTCCGTCTCAGAAAATAATGTAGTTTATCAATGTGTACAATAAATGTTTCCTTGTAATCACTGTTAGCTTATATATTGAATTTGGTTGCACTTTAAAATGTTGACTAGTGATTAGTGTTAGTGTAAATTGTTATATTGTCTAGTGGTTGTTCCTTGTTGAAAAAAAATATTGTCAAATTATACTTTACACATCTAGACGATATTGCTGAAGGGTTCCTGGTCGTTTCTGAATATTTTTCTTGATTGTGTGTATTATTTGTTCATGAAAATGGTAGTGGAAGGATTATTATCTTCGATGATGGTCCTTCAGATCTTCTTTCACACACGGGTCATCTATTTTTATATACTTTTAATTACCTCTAGACACGCACTATTCAACTGCTTTCCATCACAATTAACAATTAAGTGTTATTTCTTCTTTCTTTTAGTTACCTACTCATACAAATTTCTTAAATTTTGATTGGTCATTTGTGTACAGTTTAAATGTTATAGGATCAACACCCATTACCTACATTATATTTTATAAATTACCTTTAATAGATAATTTTATTATTATACTCTAATTATATATGCAATGTTTATACAATTATTAATTAGATAATTATAAACAATTTGATACTAAACATGCCTCAGTTTATAACTGTAAAACCTTATTAATTTGAATTTCTATGATATGTGGTGGAACAATTTGTTATGATTTATTGTAATTTCTACTTTGACTACCTGAGATAAATATATTTACATAAATTAACTGGTGACATAAAATCTTATAACATACAACAAAACTCTTAATAATAATAATTGTTTTTGACAGTTTTAGTTTATTTATACTGCTAAACTATTGTCTGTATGATAAACTAAAATTCTGTCTAATAATAACAATAAAACACTTTTCATACAAAAATAATTAACACTGTGTAACAGTAGTCTGTGTCACTATTTATATTCTGTCACTCATATAACTGTAAGGTTTGTGTCCCTTTTTCTATCCTTAAAATATGTCGATACAATTTTGTTAATACAATTTTAATTTATGATTAGGTACTCTTTATTGGGTCTGGTTGTTATTATTCAGGGTAAGTTGATTAGGCCTACTAGGTTTATTTATTTCACTTTTTTCTGTTTACTGCCCTATTCTACTGGGTTATTTCTGGGTTTCTGGATAATATTATATAAGTCAAACCAAATAGTTTTCCTTTAATTTGCTTTCAATTATTATTTCTTGTTTCTTCTCTGGATCGGATTCCACTATTATTTACTATTCTTTTGTAACATTTGTTTTGTTACAACATACACTGTAGAAAGATTGTCAAGTGTTCTCATCGACAGGATGTACGGACTTGTCAAGCTGTTTTTAGCACAGTGAAGCACCCATATATGCAGTTAAGAACACTAAATAATCACGATAACCACGTACTCGACAGTTTTGAAAACAGTTGACTAGGAAACAAAAAATGTCGAGGGCTCTCAAAATTAGGCAGGTGTGCTATACACACACTAACGCATGAAAGACAGTGTCGGTAACACTACCACAAATCAATAGCCTATACAGTATGTACATTCATAAAAATTGTTGTTTACTAACTAAATACAGTACAGTATTAAATTTATATACAGTATAGTACTACAATTCAAACATTTTTTTTCAACATTTCTTGAAAAAGTCCTGAATTTTTCTTTGTGTTTTTCGTTACATCGTTTTCGAGCAGCTTTGTCCCTCCACCGTTTTATTAGCAGCACGTCAGCAGGTGTTGCGTCAAGTGACTGTTCCACAAATTGAAGAGCAACCTGAAACAACATGTGCTCTGTAACTGCTGCCTTTTACATTAAACATTAAGATGAATTGGGCCATGCGCGATTTTAGTAACAATGTCTTACCTCAAATGCTTTGAATACGTCGTCTGCTTTGACTAGGCTGACAGAAGGTTCGTTGTCGGTGTCGTCTGCTTCACGAGGCTCTGGCTCCTTGATCAATTCGACGATCTCTTCTTCGGTCAGCTCAAGCTCAATGTCGTCTGCTTGTACCCATTGTAATGCTTCTTCTTCTTCAATATCCTCACAACCTGGCACTTTTTTTATTAGGGCTGACAGGTTTTCAAAATCTTCCTCTTCATAGTCGTCTATGGATGTTATTCCATCCGTAATTTTATTCCAAGCTTTTCTCAAAGTTGTTGATTTGACTTTTTCCCAAGATTGTGCACACCAATACACGACGTCCTTCATTGTCACTAGTTTCAAAGCTTCTGTTAGTGTCAAGTTGTTATTCGCACTTTCATGCAAAATATGTCGTAGCAAAACACCTCGATAGTGACGTTTAAATGTTTCAATCACTCCCTGGTCCATAGGTTGAACTAAACTTGTGACATTTGGTGGCAATAATTCGACTTTTATTTCACCATCTTTCAAAGTTCCAGGGTGAGTAGGTGCATTGTCGAGAAACAAAATGGCTTTCATAGGTAAATCATTGTCTTTTAAAAATTTCTTGACCTTTGGAACAAACTGTTTATGAAACCACAATACAAAAAGTTCTGATGACATCCATGCATTCTTTTGTGCCTTGTAGTAAACTGGTAGGGCGTTAGGTGCGTTGTTTTTTAAAGCTCTTGGCTTATGAGACTTCCTGATACACATTAGTGGGAGCCTAAACGAACCCGATGCGTTCGCTGCTGTAAGGACTGTAATTCTTTCCTGTTGCATTTTGTGTCGTGGTGCCGAAATCTCACTAACACAAGCCAAAGACTTTTTTGGTAGCATCTTAAAATTTAACCCGGTTTCATCGAATGTAACTGATCCATTGTGTACCCTTCTACCGTCTCTTCGAATTCCGTTTTAAAGACGTCGACAGCGTCCTGGTCAACAGACGTTTTTTCCCCACATAAACTAAGCTGACAAATACCATAACGATTTTTAAACCTGTCAAGCCATCCTTTGCTTGCTAAAAAGTTTTCACCTTCTTCTCCTAGCATTCCAGCTAGCATTCTGGCTTTTTCTTGGAGTACAGGGCCAGAAATAGGCACACCCTTTACTCTCTGCTGCGTAAACCACAAGAATAATGCTTCGTTAACCTTTTCAAAGTCAGAAGTTTTCATTGTTTTACGGTTGGGAATTTTTGAAGAATGTTTCAAAAGTTTGTCTTTGTTTTTTATCCAATCCCCAACTGTTGAAACTCCCACATTAAAGTTTGCTGCAACACACCGTAATAATGCACCACTCTCCACTTGTCATATAGCTTCTAGCTTGTCCTTTATTTCAACAACATTCCGTTTCCTTTTCCCAGACATTGCAGACTAAAAATTACTGTACACACAACGACAGCTTATACGCTTTTTGAAATTTTCAGTGAAAGACACTAAAAATGTTTATTTACACACTAATTTACACTTTAAAACACTCTATCTACAGTAGGCCTATCATGAAAACACTAACAATATAAGACACTAAATAAAAATTAATTTGCAAAACTCAAAACAACACTGCCGCGAAACGCATCAAACTAAAGCTGTAAAGACACTGCCTGGCGAGGGGTAGACAGACAGGCTGGCAGACAATGAATGGTGAAAGTGGCACGGCGTGTCACTGACCCTAGTAACAATGCCTCCGTCCAGTCGGCCCTTCCACCCGCTGCTCCAAGACCCTAGACTGTGCGGCTTTTCTCGTACTATTAACTGATTTAGACGATGTTTTTTATTTTTTTTACACGAAAATCGTTGTGGTTAACCCGGGTTCCGGTTAAGTAAACCCCGGATAAACGGGGTCTTACTGTATTGCATTCCTAATATTCTGAATTTATGACCCACTTAGTTTGTTTTCTCTTGCAATCAGCCGTTCCATTGTTGGCAAATGTTGATGTGTTGTTAACGTTGAATCATTGTTTGGTCTGGACCATGCTGCATTCCGGGTTTATGTCCCCAGTTTTGTTTGGGTGTCTGTTATATTGCTGAGTGTAGGCTGTCTGCAGAGAAGTTACCCCCCCCCACCTCCTCAAGTATGGAGATGACTATTAGAAAAGGGAGATTGAGAGATTGCTGTTCGCGTGCCCTCCGCGTGGTCTCCCTCTGCTTAGTTAATCGGGGCCGTCCGCCCTAGAGTAGGGAAGTTGGGCATGCATATGTCAAGGTAGGTGGTTACCTTGTTGTGTTGCATATGCGTGGTCGGTCCACGAGGTGGACAGTTGTAGAGTACGTAGGCACTCACATATCAAGGTTGGTGATACCTTGTTGGTCTTCATACGCATATGTGAGTGGTGGTAGTAGTAGCTGGGGGTCACCAGTGAGGGTGATGTGTAGAGGTGGCCCCCTGGGATTGCATTGGCGGAGAGGATCGCGTGGGGCTGATCGTTGGTGAGAAGTGTTGTTCAGTCCTTGGAAGGGGGGGGAGAATAGAAGTCGTCTTGGTTAGATATTCATTTGAGGTTCTCAGTTTGTAAGTTAGACATGTTGTGAATTGTGTGATTAACTGTATTTAAGAATCTTCCTGTTACTATAAGTCCATTGCCATACTGTATTATATAAAACACTAATTGTCTTTTGCTGTGTGTAATTGGCAAAGAAAAATTTTAAACTGTTAGTTGGTCAGTTTTATTATACAGTTTCTGGTGAATGTAAAATGTCAGTAACAACATTATGCATAAAGTAATGGTAAATTATTATGGGCTAGCTTTTCTAAATCTTCTTCATGAGAAACAGTACATTATCATGATCTGTTATAAAACTTGGGTAAGAATAGTTACGAAGTATCAGAACTTTATGGGACAATTTTTTCTGAGCAACTGGTGCACATAAGAATATTATGGTAGGTCAGCATATAAATATATGTATATTTTTCTTTTAATGCTAAATTTTTTGAATTTCATTTATCAGATATAAACCTACATACTACATGTTTCTTGTCAGTGATGAGGTATTATTGTGTGAGCATAAATTGAATTAATAAGGTACCTATAGAATTGTTGTTTAGCAACTTTAGTTAAAATGTGATTTAGACAATGCCATTTGAATAAATGTTAATATATCAAAATGTCGGCTTATGTTGGAACTGTGTACTTAAATGTGTTGAATAATTTGTTGTTTGTTAATAATATTGCCAATTGTGATTAATACTACTTGATAGACACATGTCTATGAAATGAACGTTGATTATTCAGTTGTGTACACTGGATTAAAAATGTTATCATGATATGTAATATGAACACTAATAAAACTCTGTTATAGTTATGCAAGTGTTTTATTGCAAGTCCTGTCACGATGGGCTCACCACAATTTTCTACCATCTAGACCACAAGTCTAGTTTTAAGAATTAAGTAACGACCGCTGAAAGAAAAAATTAACAAAAAGTTGTTCATAAAAATTCAGGGGACGTTTCTTTGGTAGCAGAGCGTGGTTGAGATCTATGAGCTGAAAGGTGACCGGACTTGCAATGTAATTTGGGAAGTTCAGATAGATTCTTGGTCAGTAAGAGAGAGTGCAATAATAAAATATCTGGTCATTTTTATAAGAGGAAATGAGTTTAAAGGAAGATTTTTATTGGTGTTGTGCATGTTAATTGTTTTATAAAATGTTAATGTTGTCTTGTGTATATTAAATCTTAAGTATGTAAACCGGATGTAACATATATATATATATATGATGATGTAAGGGTCACACACACACACACACACACATTTACACAATTGTTTGGGGGGCTTACTTTCCTTGTAGGGTTTTGAGTACATTTAGAGTATCAAAAAAAATTTTTTTGCATGGCCCAACGCTGTCAGACCTTGTTGGAGTTGGTCAGGACCTGTTTAACTGTGTTGCATATTTTCCTGAATGGTTGAAGTACACCCAATCTTTAATAATTTTGGCCTGACGTGAAGGCATTAATTGTTTGATTGTACTTGAAGCTACGGTACCTCGATTGAGGAATTATCCTGGTTTAAATGCACGTGAATTAATATTTTTTTTTGGAAGAGCGGTCATGGTCGGACCATACACCTGCTTGTGTATTGTCATTCTTGAAGTGAGACATATTTTTTGAATCCTCAATTGTGAAAGTTGCTTTAGCAACATATATGTATATGTTTAATGGATGGTAATTATTCTAGCGTTGTATTAATTTTGTATTGTATGGTGTTGTATGTGTATGTCTATTTGGTATCAATGTTGTTGCATGTTTTCTTGTGTTTGGGAGATTGCTCTGCCTTTTCGTTTCCCCTTTTTCCTCTTGCAGCGTTAGGGAACTCTGATGCGACTCAAGTTTTTCCTCTTCTTTATTGTGATGGTGTGTTAAATTGTTGCAATGTGTTGTTCTGATTATGGAAATTTGATGGCTGACATTAATTAGATTTTGGGTGGCGTTATATGGAGTGTCGGTCAAGGTAGTAGTAAGAGTGGTGTTCGAAATGAGGAAATAATTGAAATAAAGACGAGTAGGATTTGTTACGGCCCCGTTTTTGAAAGGGAAGTTTCAATGGTAATTGTGCACAAGACAAATATGTTAAAATTAAATGTACATTGCGTTAGTAAATTACAAGCAACATAATAGTTTGTAATGTGATGTAGACTGAGGCGAGATGACCCTTGGCCAGCTGATAGCCGCACGGGTAGCGGAATTCAGTCATTGTTCCCTTTATCATATAGACCGTTGTAACGTATCATATAAGTACAGTAGAACCTCGTTTATCCGGAATAAAGGGGGCGGCGATATTCCGGATAATCAATTTTTCTGGTTAACCAATGCTACCTTATATACATTGGATTCCAGGTAGAATTAAACTACAGTACAAAGAAATAAATGTTCTTAATAATGAAACTACAGGTAGTCGTCGACTTACGACCGGCCGCACTTACGACCACAAAAACATGAAACACGCCCACTTGTAACGGGTCGAATTCTAGCCATCCAACAAATCGATATTATTGGCCATTAAATCAGTAAACACGAGTGCGAGAGTGAAGTTTGTAATAGTCTTGGACGTTTGTCATTGTGAACGACAATTCACATACACTGTAGAAAGATTGTCAAGTGTTCTCATTGACAGGATGTACGGACTTGTCAAGCTGTTCTTAGCACAGTGAAGCACCCATATATGCAGTTAAGAACACTAAATAATCACGATAACCACGTACTCGACAGTTTTGAAAACAGTTGACTAGGAAACAAAAAATGTCGAGGGCTCTCAAAATTAGGCAGGTGTGCTATACACACACTAACGCATGAAAGACAGTGTCGGTAACACTACCACAAATCAATAGCCTATACAGTATGTACATTCATAAAAATTGTTGTTTACTAACTAAATACAGTACAGTATTAAATTTATATACAGTATAGTACTACAATTCAAACATTTTTTTTCAACATTTCTTGAAAAATCCTGAATTTTTCTTTGTGTTTTTCGTTACATCGTTTTCGAGCAGCTTTGTCCCTCCACCGTTTTATTAGCAGCACGTCAGCAGGTGTTGCGTCAAGTGAAATTGAAGTTCCACAAATTGAAGAGCAACCTGAAACAACATGTGCTCTGTAACTGCTGCCTTTTACATTAAACATTAAGATGAATTGGACCATGCGCGATTTTAGTAACAATGTCTTACCTCAAATGCTTTGAATACGTCGTCTGCTTTGACTAGGCTGACAGAAGGTTCGTTGTCGGTGTCGTCTGCTTCACGAGGCTCTGGCTCCTTGATCAATTCGACGATCTCTTCTTCGGTCAGCTCAAGCTCAATGTCGTCTGCTTGTACCCATTGTAATGCTTCTTCTTCTTCAATATCCTCACAACCTGGCACTTTTTTTATTAGGGCTGACAGGTTTTCAAAATCTTCCTCTTCATAGTCGTCTATGGATGTTATTCCATCCGTAATTTTATTCCAAGCTTTTCTCAAAGTTGTTGATTTGACTTTTTCCCAAGATTGTGCACACCAATACACGACGTCCTTCATTGTCACTAGTTTCAAAGCTTCTGTTAGTGTCAAGTTGTTATTCGCACTTTCATGCAAAATATGTCGTAGCAAAACACCTCGATAGTGACGTTTAAATGTTTCAATCACTCCCTGGTCCATAGGTTGAACTAAACTTGTGACATTTGGTGGCAATAATTCGACTTTTATTTCACCATCTTTCAAAGTTCCAGGGTGAGTAGGTGCATTGTCGACAAACAAAATGGCTTTCATAGGTAAATCATTGTCTTTTAAAAATTTCTTGACCTTTGGAACAAACTGTTTATGAAACCACAATACAAAAAGTTCTGATGACATCCATGCATTCTTTTGTGCCTTGTAGTAAACTGGTAGGGCGTTAGGTGCGTTGTTTTTTAAAGCTCTTGGCTTATGAGACTTCCTGATACACATTAGTGGGAGCCTAAATGAACCCGATGCGTTCGCTGCTGTAAGGACTGTAATTCTTTCCTGTTGCATTTTGTGTCGTGGTGCCGAAATCTCACTAACACAAGCCAAAGACTTTTTTGGTAGCATCTTAAAATTTAACCCGGTTTCATCGAATGTAACTGATCCATTGTGTACCCTTCTACCGTCTCTTCGAATTCCGTTTTAAAGACGTCGACAGCGTCCTGGTCAACAGACGTTTTTTCCCCACATAAACTAAGCTGACAAATACCATAACGATTTTTAAACCTGTCAAGCCATCCTTTGCTTGCTAAAAAGTTTTCACCTTCTTCTCCTAGCATTCCAGCTAGCATTCTGGCTTTTTCTTGGAGTACAGGGCCAGAAATAGGCACACCCTTTACTCTCTGCTGCGTAAACCACAAGAATAATGCTTCGTTCACCTTTTCAAAGTCAGAAGTTTTCATTGTTTTACGGTTGGGAATTTTTGAAGAATGTTTCAAAAGTTTGTCTTTGTTTTTTATCCAATCCCCAACTGTTGAAACTCCCACATTAAAGTTTGCTGCAACACACCGTAATAATGCACCACTCTCCACTTGTCGTATAGCTTCTAGCTTGTCCTTTATTTCAACAACATTCCGTTTCCTTTTCCCAGACATTGCAGACTAAAAATTACTGTACACACAACGACAGCTTATACGCTTTTTGAAATTTTCAGTGAAAGACACTAAAAATGTTTATTTACACACTAATTTACACTTTAAAACACTCTATCTACAGTAGGCCTAACATGAAAACACTAACAATATAAGACACTAAATAAAAATTAATTTGCAAAACTCAAAACAACACTGCCGCGAAACGCATCAAACTAAAGCTGTAAAGACACTGCCTGGCGAGGGGTAGACAGACAGGCTGGCAGACAATGAATGGTGAAAGTGGCACGGCGTGTCACTGACCCTAGTAACAATGCCTCCGTCCAGTCGGCCCTTCCACCCGCTGCTCCAAGACCCTAGACTGTGCGGCTTTTCTCGTACTATTAACTGATTTAGACGATGTTTTTTATTTTTTTTACACGAAAATCGTTGTGGTTAACCCGGGTTCCGGTTAAGTAAACCCCGGATAAACGGGGTCTTACTGTATTGCATTCCTAATATTCTGAATTTATGACCCACTTAGTTTGTTTTCTCTTGCAATCAGCAGTTCCTTTGTTGGCAAATGTTGATGTGTTGTTAACGTTGAATCATTGTTTGGTCTGGACCATGCTGCATTCCGGGTTGATGTCCCCAGTTTTGTTTGGGTGTCTGTTATATTGCTGAGTGTAGGCTGTCTGCAGAGAAGTTACCCCCCCCCCACCTCCTCAAGTATGGAGATGACTATTAGAAAAGGGAGATTGAGAGATTGCTGTTCGCGTGCCCTCCGCGTGGTCTCCCTCTGCTTAGTTAATCGGGGCCGTCCGCCCTAGAGTAGGGAAGTTGGGCATGCATATGTCAAGGTAGGAGGTTACCTTGTTGTGTTGCATATACGTGGTCGGTCCACGAGGTGGACAGTTGTAGAGTACGTAGGCACTCACATATCAAGGTTGGTGATACCTTGTTGGTCTTCATACGCATATGTGAGTGGTGGTAGTAGTAGCTGGTGGTCACCAGTGAGGGTGATGTGTAGAGGTGGCCCCCTGGGATTGGCATGGCGGAGAGGATCGCGTGGGGCTGATCGTTGGTGAGAAGTGTTGTTCAGTCCTCGGAAGGGGGGGGGGAGAATAGAAGTCGTCTTGGTTAGATATTCATTTGAGGTTCTCAGTTTGTAAGTTAGACATGTTGTGAATTGTGTGATTAACTGTATTTAAGAATCTTCCTGTTAATATAAGTCCATTGCCATACTGTATTATATAAAACACTAATTGTCTTTTGCTGTGTGTAATTGGCAAAGAAAAATTTTAAACTGTTAGTTGGTCAGTTTTATTATACAGTTTCTGGTGAATGTAAAATGTCAGTAACAACGTTATGCATAAAGTAATGGTAAATTATTATGGGCTAGCTTTTCTAAATCTTCTTCATGAGAAACAGTACATTATCATGATCTGTTATAAAACTTGGGTAAGAATAGTTACGAAGTATCAGAACTTTATGGGACAATTTTTTCTGAGCAACTGGTGCACATAAGAATATTATGGTAGGTCAGCATATAAATATATGTATATTTTTCTTTTAATGCTAAATTTTTTGAATTTCATTTATCAGATATAAACCTACATACTACATGTTTCTTGTCAGTGATGAGGTATTATTGTGTGAGCATAAATTGAATTAATAAGGTACCTATAGAATTGTTATTTAGCAACTTCAGTTAAAATGTGATTTAGACAATGCCATTTGAATAAATGTTAATATATCAAAATGTCGGCTTATGTTGGAACTGTGTACTTAAATGTGTTGAATAATTTGTTGTTTGTTAATAATATTGCCAATTGTGATTAATACTACTTGATAGACACATGTCTATGAAATGAACGTTGATTATTCAGTTGTGTACACTGGATTAAAAATGTTATCATGATATGTAATATGAACACTAATAAAACTCTGTTATAGTTATGCAAGCAAGTCCTGTCACGATGGGCTCACCACAATTTTCTACCATCTAGACCACAAGTCTAGTTTTAAGAATTAAGTAACGACCGCTGAAAGAAAAAATTAACAAAAAGTTGTTCATAAAAATTCAGGGGACGTTTCTTTGGTAGCAGAGCGTGGTTGAGATCTATGAGCTGAAAGGTGACCGGACTTGCAATGTAATTTGGGAAGTTCAGATAGATTCTTGGTCAGTAAGAGAGAGTGCAATAATAAAATATCTGGTCATTTTTATAAGAGGAAATGAGTTTAAAGGAAGATTTTTATTGGTGTTGTGCATGTTAATTGTTTTATAAAATGTTAATGTTGTCTTGTGTATATTAAATCTTAAGTATGTAAACCGGATGTAACATATATATATATATATATATATATGATGATGTAAGGGTCACACACACACACACACACATTTACACAATTGTTTGGGGGGCTTACTTTCCTTGTAGGGTTTTGAGTACATTTAGAGTATCAAAAAAAATTTTTTTGCATGGCCCAACGCTGTCAGACCTTGTTGGAGTTGGTCAGGACCTGTTTAACTGTGTTGCATATTTTCCTGAATGGTTGAAGTACACCCAATCTTTAATAATTTTGGCCTGACGTGAAGGCATTAATTGTTTGATTGTACTTGAAGCTACGGTACCTCGATTGAGGAATTATCCTGGTTTAAATGCACGTGAATTAATATTTTTTTTTGGAAGAGCGGTCATGGTCGGACCATACACCTGCTTGTGTATTGTCATTCTTGAAGTGAGACATATTTTTTGAATCCTCAATTGTGAAAGTTGCTTTAGCAACATATATGTATATGTTTAATGGATGGTAATTATTCTAGCGTTGTATTAATTTTGTATTGTATGGTGTTGTATGTGTATGTCTATTTGGTATCAATGTTGTTGCATGTTTTCTTGTGTTTGGGAGATTGCTCTGCCTTTTCGTTTCCCCTTTTTCCTCTTGCAGCGTTAGGGAACTCTGATGCGACTCAAGTTTTTCCTCTTCTTTATTGTGATGGTGTGTTAAATTGTTGCAATGTGTTGTTCTGATTATGGAAATTTGATGGCTGACATTAATTAGATTTTGGGTGGCGTTATATGGAGTGTCGGTCAAGGTAGTAGTAAGAGTGGTGTTCGAAATGAGGAAATAATTGAAATAAAGACGAGTAGGATTTGTTACGGCCCCGTTTTTGAAAGGGAAGTTTCAATGGTAATTGTGCACAAGACAAATATGTTAAAATTAAATGTACATTGCGTTAGTAAATTACAAGCAACATAATAGTTTGTAATGTGATGTAGACTGAGGCGAGATGACCCTTGGCCAGCTGATAGCCGCACGGGTAGCGGAATTCAGTCATTGTTCCCTTTATCATATAGACCGTTGTAACGTATCATATAAGTACAGTAGAACCTCGTTTATCCGGAATAAAGGGGGCGGCGATATTCCGGATAATCAATTTGTCTGGTTAACCAATGCTACCTTATATACATTGGATTCCAGGTAGAATTAAACTACAGTACAAAGAAATAAATGTTCTTAATAATGAAACTACAGGTAGTCGTCGACTTACGACCGGCCGCACTTACGACCACAAAAACATGAAACACGCCCACTTGTAACGGGTCGAATTCTAGCCATCCAACAAATCGATATTATTGGCCATTAAATCAGTAAACACGAGTGCGAGAGTGAAGTTTGTAATAGTCTTGGACGTTTGTCATTGTGAACGACAATTCACATACACTGTAGAAAGATTGTCAAGTGTTCTCATTGACAGGATGTACGGACTTGTCAAGCTGTTCTTAGCACAGTGAAGCACCCATATATGCAGTTAAGAACACTAAATAATCACGATAACCACGTACTCGACAGTTTTGAAAACAGTTGACTAGGAAACAAAAAATGTCGAGGGCTCTCAAAATTAGGCAGGTGTGCTATACACACACTAACGCATGAAAGACAGTGTCGGTAACACTACCACAAATCAATAGCCTATACAGTATGTACATTCATAAAAATTGTTGTTTACTAACTAAATACAGTACAGTATTAAATTTATATACAGTATAGTACTACAATTCAAACATTTTTTTTCAACATTTCTTGAAAAAGTCCTGAATTTTTCTTTGTGTTTTTCGTTACATCGTTTTCGAGCAGCTTTGTCCCTCCACCGTTTTATTAGCAGCACGTCAGCAGGTGTTGCGTCAAGTGAAATTGAAGTTCCACAAATTGAAGAGCAACCTGAAACAACATGTGCTCTGTAACTGCTGCCTTTTACATTAAACATTAAGATGAATTGGACCATGCGCGATTTTAGTAACAATGTCTTACCTCAAATGCTTTGAATACGTCGTCTGCTTTGACTAGGCTGACAGAAGGTTCGTTGTCGGTGTCGTCTGCTTCACGAGGCTCTGGCTCCTTGATCAATTCGACGATCTCTTCTTCGGTCAGCTCAAGCTCAATGTCGTCTGCTTGTACCCATTGTAATGCTTCTTCTTCTTCAATATCCTCACAACCTGGCACTTTTTTTATTAGGGCTGACAGGTTTTCAAAATCTTCCTCTTCATAGTCGTCTATGGATGTTATTCCATCCGTAATTTTATTCCAAGCTTTTCTCAAAGTTGTTGATTTGACTTTTTCCCAAGATTGTGCACACCAATACACGACGTCCTTCATTGTCACTAGTTTCAAAGCTTCTGTTAGTGTCAAGTTGTTATTCGCACTTTCATGCAAAATATGTCGTAGCAAAACACCTCGATAGTGACGTTTAAATGTTTCAATCACTCCCTGGTCCATAGGTTGAACTAAACTTGTGACATTTGGTGGCAATAATTCGACTTTTATTTCACCATCTTTCAAAGTTCCAGGGTGAGTAGGTGCATTGTCGACAAACAAAATGGCTTTCATAGGTAAATCATTGTCTTTTAAAAATTTCTTGACCTTTGGAACAAACTGTTTATGAAACCACAATACAAAAAGTTCTGATGACATCCATGCATTATTTTGTGCCTTGTAGTAAACTGGTAGGGCGTTAGGTGCGTTGTTTTTTAAAGCTCTTGGCTTATGAGACTTCCTGATACACATTAGTGGGAGCCTAAACGAACCCGATGCGTTCGCTGCTGTAAGGACTGTAATTCTTTCCTGTTGCATTTTGTGTCGTGGTGCCGAAATCTCACTAACACAAGCCAAAGACTTTTTTGGTAGCATCTTAAAATTTAACCCGGTTTCATCGAATGTAACTGATCCATTGTGTACCCTTCTACCTTCTCTTCGAATTCCGTTTTAAAGACGTCGACAGCGTCCTGGTCAACAGACGTTTTTTCCCCACATAAACTAAGCTGACAAATACCATAACGATTTTTAAACCTGTCAAGCCATCCTTTGCTTGCTAAAAAGTTTTCACCTTCTTCTCCTAGCATTCCAGCTAGCATTCTGGCTTTTTCTTGGAGTACAGGGCCAGAAATAGGCACACCCTTTACTCTCTGCTGCGTAAACCACAAGAATAATGCTTCATTCACCTTTTCAAAGTCAGAAGTTTTCATTGTTTTACGGTTGGGAATTTTTGAAGAATGTTTCAAAAGTTTGTCTTTGTTTTTTATCCAATCCCCAACTGTTGAAACTCCCACATTAAAGTTTGCTGCAACACACCGAAATAATGCACCACTCTCCACTTGTCGTATAGCTTCTAGCTTGTCCTTTATTTCAACAACATTCTGTTTCCTTTTCCCAGACATTGCAGACTAAAAATTACTGTACACACAATGACAGCTTATACGCTTTTTGAAATTTTCAGTGAAAGACACTAAAAATGTTTATTTACACACTAATTTACACTTTAAAACACTCTATCTACAGTAGGCCTAACATGAAAACACTAACAATATAAGACACTAAATAAAAATTAATTTGCAAAACTCAAAACAACACTGCCGCGAAACGCATCAAACTAAAGCTGTAAAGACACTGTCTGGCGAGGGGTAGACAGACAGGCTGGCAGACAATGAATGGTGAAAGTGGCACGGCGTGTCACTGACCCTAGTAACAATGCCTCCGTCCAGTCGGCCCTTCCACCCGCTGCTCCAAGACCCTAGACTGTGCGGCTTTTCTCGTACTATTAACTGATTTAGACGATGTTTTTTATTTTTTTTACACGAAAATCGTTGTGGTTAACCCGGGTTCCGGTTAAGTAAACCCCGGATAAACGGGGTCTTACTGTATTGCATTCCTAATATTCTGAATTTATGACCCACTTAGTTTGTTTTCTCTTGCAATCAGCAGTTCCTTTGTTGGCAAATGTTGATGTGTTGTTAACGTTGAATCATTGTTTGGTCTGGACCATGCTGCATTCCGGGTTGATGTCCCCAGTTTTGTTTGGGTGTCTGTTATATTGCTGAGTGTAGGCTGTCTGCAGAGAAGTTACCCCCCCCCACCTCCTCAAGTATGGAGATGACTATTAGAAAAGGGAGATTGAGAGATTGCTGTTCGCGTGCCCTCCGCGTGGTCTCCCTCTGCTTAGTTAATCGGGGCCGTCCGCCCTAGAGTAGGGAAGTTGGGCATGCATATGTCAAGGTAGGAGGTTACCTTGTTGTGTTGCATATACGTGGTCGGTCCACGAGGTGGACAGTTGTAGAGTACGTAGGCACTCACATATCAAGGTTGGTGATACCTTGTTGGTCTTCATACGCATATGTGAGTGGTGGTAGTAGTAGCTGGTGGTCACCAGTGAGGGTGATGTGTAGAGGTGGCCCCCTGGGATTGGCATGGCGGAGAGGATCGCGTGGGGCTGATCGTTGGTGAGAAGTGTTGTTCAGTCCTCGGAAGGGGGGGGGGGAGAATAGAAGTCGTCTTGGTTAGATATTCATTTGAGGTTCTCAGTTTGTAAGTTAGACATGTTGTGAATTGTGTGATTAACTGTATTTAAGAATCTTCCTGTTAATATAAGTCCATTGCCATACTGTATTATATAAAACACTAATTGTCTTTTGCTGTGTGTAATTGGCAAAGAAAAATTTTAAACTGTTAGTTGGTCAGTTTTATTATACAGTTTCTGGTGAATGTAAAATGTCAGTAACAACGTTATGCATAAAGTAATGGTAAATTATTATGGGCTAGCTTTTCTAAATCTTCTTCATGAGAAACAGTACATTATCATGATCTGTTATAAAACTTGGGTAAGAATAGTTACGAAGTATCAGAACTTTATGGGACAATTTTTTCTGAGCAACTGGTGCACATAAGAATATTATGGTAGGTCAGCATATAAATATATGTATATTTTTCTTTTAATGCTAAATTTTTTGAATTTCATTTATCAGATATAAACCTACATACTACATGTTTCTTGTCAGTTATGAGGTATTATTGTGTGAGCATAAATTGAATTAATAAGGTACCTATAGAATTGTTATTTAGCAACTTCAGTTAAAATGTGATTTAGACAATGCCATTTGAATAAATGTTAATATATCAAAATGTCGGCTTATGTTGGAACTGTGTACTTAAATGTGTTGAATAATTTGTTGTTTGTTAATAATATTGCCAATTGTGATTAATACTACTTGATAGACACATGTCTATGAAATGAACGTTGATTATTCAGTTGTGTACACTGGATTAAAAATGTTATCATGACATGTAATATGAACACTAATAAAACTCTGTTATAGTTATGCAAGCAAGTCCTGTCACGATAGGCTCACCACAATTTTCTACCATCTAGACCACAAGTCTAGTTTTAAGAATTAAGTAACGACCGCTGAAAGAAAAAATTAACAAAAAGTTGTTCATAAAAATTCAGGGGACGTTTCTTTGGTAGCAGAGCGTGGTTGAGATCTATGAGCTGAAAGGTGACCGGACTTGCAATGTAATTTGGGAAGTTCAGATAGATTCTTGGTCAGTAAGAGAGACTGCAATAATAAACTATCTGGTCATTTTTATAAGAGGAAATGAGTTTAAAGGAAGATTTTTATTGGTGTTGTGCATGTTAATTGTTTTATAAAATGTTAATGTTGTCTTGTGTATATTAAATCTTATGTATGTAAACCGGATGTAACATATATATATATATATATATATATATATATATATGATGATGTAAGGGTCACACACACACACATTTACACAATTGTTTGGGGGGCTTACTTTCCTTGTAGGGTTTTGAGTACGTTTAGAGTATCAAAAAAAATTTTTTTGCATGGCCCAACGCTGTCAGACCTTGTTGGAGTTGGTCAGGACCTGTTTAACTGTGTTGCATATTTTCCTGAATGGTTGAAGTACACCCAATCTTTAATAATTTTTGGCCTGACGTGAAGGCATTAATTGTTTGATTGTACTTGAAGCTACGGTACCTCGATTGAGGAATTATCCTGGTTTAAATGCACGTGAGTTAATATTTTTTTTTGGAAGAGCGGTCATGGTCGGACCATACACCTGCTTGTGTATTGTCATTCTTGAAGTGAGACATTTTTTGAATCCTCAATTGTGAAAGTTGCTTTAGCAACATATATGTATATGTTTAATGGATGGTAATTATTCTAGCGTTGTATTAATTTTGTATTGTATGGTGTTGTATGTGTATGTCTATTTGGTATCAATGTTGTTGCATGTTTTCTTGTGTTTGGGAGATTGCTCTGCCTTTTCGTTTTCCCTTTTTCCTCTTGCAGCGTTAGGGAACTCTGATGCGACTCAAGTTTTTCCTCTTCTTTGTTGTGATGGTGTGTTAAATTGTTGCAATGTGTTGTTCTGATTATGGAAATTTGATGGCTGACATTAATTAGATTTTGGGTGGTGTTATATGGAGTGTCGGTCAAGGTAGTAGTAAGAGTGGTGTTCGAAATGAGGAAATAATTGAAATAAAGACGAGTAGGATTTGTTACGGCCCCGTTTTTGAAAGGGAAGTTTCAATGGTAATTGTGCACAAGACAAATATGTTAAAATTAAATGTACATTGCGTTAGTAAATTACAAGCAACATAATAGTTTGTAATGTGATGTAGACTGAGGCGAGATGACCCTTGGCCAGCTGATAGCCGCACGGGTAGCGGAATTCAGTCATTGTTCCCTTTATCATATAGACCGTTGTAACGTATCATATAAGTACAGTAGAACCTCGTTTATCCGGAATAAAGGGGGCGGCGATATTCCGGATAATCAATTTGTCTGGTTAACCAATGCTACCTTATATACATTGGATTCCAGGTAGAATTAAACTACAGTACAAAGAAATAAATGTTCTTAATAATGAAACTACAGGTAGTCGTCGACTTACGACCGGCCGCACTTACGACCACAAAAACATGAAACACGCCCACTTGTAACGGGTCGAATTCTAGCCATCCAACAAATCGATATTATTGGCCATTAAATCAGTAAACACGAGTGCGAGAGTGAAGTTTGTAATAGTCTTGGACGTTTGTCATTGTGAACGACAATTCACATACACTGTAGAAAGATTGTCAAGTGTTCTTATTGACAGGATGTACGGACTTGTCAAGCTGTTCTTAGCACAGTGAAGCACCCATATATGCAGTTAAGAACACTAAATAATCACGATAACCACGTACTCGACAGTTTTGAAAACAGTTGACTAGGAAACAAAAAATGTCGAGGGCTCTCAAAATTAGGCAGGTGTGCTATACACACACTAACGCATGAAAGACAGTGTCGGTAACACTACCACAAATCAATAGCCTATACAGTATGTACATTCATAAAAATTGTTGTTTACTAACTAAATACAGTACAGTATTAAATTTATATACAGTATAGTACTACAATTCAAACATTTTTTTTCAACATTTCTTGAAAAAGTCCTGAATTTTTCTTTGTGTTTTTCGTTACATCGTTTTCGAGCAGCTTTGTCCCTCCACCGTTTTATTAGCAGCACGTCAGCAGGTGTTGCGTCAAGTGAAATTGAAGTTCCACAAATTGAAGAGCAACCTGAAACAACATGTGCTCTGTAACTGCTGCCTTTTACATTAAACATTAAGATGAATTGGACCATGCGCGATTTTAGTAACAATGTCTTACCTCAAATGCTTTGAATACGTCGTCTGCTTTGACTAGGCTGACAGAAGGTTCGTTGTCGGTGTCGTCTGCTTCACGAGGCTCTGGCTCCTTGATCAATTCGACGATCTCTTCTTCGGTCAGCTCAAGCTCAATGTCGTCTGCTTGTACCCATTGTAATGCTTCTTCTTCTTCAATATCCTCACAACCTGGCACTTTTTTTATTAGGGCTGACAGGTTTTCAAAATCTTCCTCTTCATAGTCGTCTATGGATGTTATTCCATCCGTAATTTTATTCCAAGCTTTTCTCAAAGTTGTTGATTTGACTTTTTCCCAAGATTGTGCACACCAATACACGACGTCCTTCATTGTCACTAGTTTCAAAGCTTCTGTTAGTGTCAAGTTGTTATTCGCACTTTCATGCAAAATATGTCGTAGCAAAACACCTCGATAGTGACGTTTAAATGTTTCAATCACTCCCTGGTCCATAGGTTGAACTAAACTTGTGACATTTGGTGGCAATAATTCGACTTTTATTTCACCATCTTTCAAAGTTCCAGGGTGAGTAGGTGCATTGTCGACAAACAAAATGGCTTTCATAGGTAAATCATTGTCTTTTAAAAATTTCTTGACCTTTGGAACAAACTGTTTATGAAACCACAATACAAAAAGTTCTGATGACATCCATGCATTATTTTGTGCCTTGTAGTAAACTGGTAGGGCGTTAGGTGCGTTGTTTTTTAAAGCTCTTGGCTTATGAGACTTCCTGATACACATTAGTGGGAGCCTAAACGAACCCGATGCGTTCGCTGCTGTAAGGACTGTAATTCTTTCCTGTTGCATTTTGTGTCGTGGTGCCGAAATCTCACTAACACAAGCCAAAGACTTTTTTGGTAGCATCTTAAAATTTAACCCGGTTTCATCGAATGTAACTGATCCATTGTGTACCCTTCTACCTTCTCTTCGAATTCCGTTTTAAAGACGTCGACAGCGTCCTGGTCAACAGACGTTTTTTCCCCACATAAACTAAGCTGACAAATACCATAACGATTTTTAAACCTGTCAAGCCATCCTTTGCTTGCTAAAAAGTTTTCACCTTCTTCTCCTAGCATTCCAGCTAGCATTCTGGCTTTTTCTTGGAGTACAGGGCCAGAAATAGGCACACCCTTTACTCTCTGCTGCGTAAACCACAAGAATAATGCTTCATTCACCTTTTCAAAGTCAGAAGTTTTCATTGTTTTACGGTTGGGAATTTTTGAAGAATGTTTCAAAAGTTTGTCTTTGTTTTTTATCCAATCCCCAACTGTTGAAACTCCCACATTAAAGTTTGCTGCAACACACCGAAATAATGCACCACTCTCCACTTGTCGTATAGCTTCTAGCTTGTCCTTTATTTCAACAACATTCTGTTTCCTTTTCCCAGACATTGCAGACTAAAAATTACTGTACACACAATGACAGCTTATACGCTTTTTGAAATTTTCAGTGAAAGACACTAAAAATGTTTATTTACACACTAATTTACACTTTAAAACACTCTATCTACAGTAGGCCTAACATGAAAACACTAACAATATAAGACACTAAATAAAAATTAATTTGCAAAACTCAAAACAACACTGCCGCGAAACGCATCAAACTAAAGCTGTAAAGACACTGTCTGGCGAGGGGTAGACAGACAGGCTGGCAGACAATGAATGGTGAAAGTGGCACGGCGTGTCACTGACCCTAGTAACAATGCCTCCGTCCAGTCGGCCCTTCCACCCGCTGCTCCAAGACCCTAGACTGTGCGGCTTTTCTCGTACTATTAACTGATTTAGACGATGTTTTTTATTTTTTTTACACGAAAATCGTTGTGGTTAACCCGGGTTCCGGTTAAGTAAACCCCGGATAAACGGGGTCTTACTGTATTGCATTCCTAATATTCTGAATTTATGACCCACTTAGTTTGTTTTCTCTTGCAATCAGCAGTTCCTTTGTTGGCAAATGTTGATGTGTTGTTAACGTTGAATCATTGTTTGGTCTGGACCATGCTGCATTCCGGGTTGATGTCCCCAGTTTTGTTTGGGTGTCTGTTATATTGCTGAGTGTAGGCTGTCTGCAGAGAAGTTACCCCCCCCCCACCTCCTCAAGTATGGAGATGACTATTAGAAAAGGGAGATTGAGAGATTGCTGTTCGCGTGCCCTCCGCGTGGTCTCCCTCTGCTTAGTTAATCGGGGCCGTCCGCCCTAGAGTAGGGAAGTTGGGCATGCATATGTCAAGGTAGGAGGTTACCTTGTTGTGTTGCATATACGTGGTCGGTCCACGAGGTGGACAGTTGTAGAGTACGTAGGCACTCACATATCAAGGTTGGTGATACCTTGTTGGTCTTCATACGCATATGTGAGTGGTGGTAGTAGTAGCTGGTGGTCACCAGTGAGGGTGATGTGTAGAGGTGGCCCCCTGGGATTGGCATGGCGGAGAGGATCGCGTGGGGCTGATCGTTGGTGAGAAGTGTTGTTCAGTCCTCGGAAGGGGGGGGGGAGAATAGAAGTCGTCTTGGTTAGATATTCATTTGAGGTTCTCAGTTTGTAAGTTAGACATGTTGTGAATTGTGTGATTAACTGTATTTAAGAATCTTCCTGTTAATATAAGTCCATTGCCATACTGTATTATATAAAACACTAATTGTCTTTTGCTGTGTGTAATTGGCAAAGAAAAATTTTAAACTGTTAGTTGGTCAGTTTTATTATACAGTTTCTGGTGAATGTAAAATGTCAGTAACAACGTTATGCATAAAGTAATGGTAAATTATTATGGGCTAGCTTTTCTAAATCTTCTTCATGAGAAACAGTACATTATCATGATCTGTTATAAAACTTGGGTAAGAATAGTTACGAAGTATCAGAACTTTATGGGACAATTTTTTCTGAGCAACTGGTGCACATAAGAATATTATGGTAGGTCAGCATATAAATATATGTATATTTTTCTTTTAATGCTAAATTTTTTGAATTTCATTTATCAGATATAAACCTACATACTACATGTTTCTTGTCAGTTATGAGGTATTATTGTGTGAGCATAAATTGAATTAATAAGGTACCTATAGAATTGTTATTTAGCAACTTCAGTTAAAATGTGATTTACACAATGCCATTTGAATAAATGTTAATATATCAAAATGTCGGCTTATGTTGGAACTGTGTACTTAAATGTGTTGAATAATTTGTTGTTTGTTAATAATATTGCCAATTGTGATTAATACTACTTGATAGACACATGTCTATGAAATGAACGTTGATTATTCAGTTGTGTACACTGGATTAAAAATGTTATCATGACATGTAATATGAACACTAATAAAACTCTGTTATAGTTATGCAAGCAAGTCCTGTCACGATAGGCTCACCACAATTTTCTACCATCTAGACCACAAGTCTAGTTTTAAGAATTAAGTAACGACCGCTGAAAGAAAAAATTAACAAAAAGTTGTTCATAAAAATTCAGGGGACGTTTCTTTGGTAGCAGAGCGTGGTTGAGATCTATGAGCTGAAAGGTGACCGGACTTGCAATGTAATTTGGGAAGTTCAGATAGATTCTTGGTCAGTAAGAGAGACTGCAATAATAAAATATCTGGTCATTTTTATAAGAGGAAATGAGTTTAAAGGAAGATTTTTATTGGTGTTGTGCATGTTAATTGTTTTATAAAATGTTAATGTTGTCTTGTGTATATTAAATCTTATGTATGTAAACCGGATGTAACATATATATATATATATATATATATATATATATATATATATGATGATGTAAGGGTCACACACACACACATTTACACAATTGTTTGGGGGGCTTACTTTCCTTGTAGGGTTTTGAGTACGTTTAGAGTATCAAAAAAAATTTTTTTGCATGGCCCAACGCTGTCAGACCTTGTTGGAGTTGGTCAGGACCTGTTTAACTGTGTTGCATATTTTCCTGAATGGTTGAAGTACACCCAATCTTTAATAATTTTTGGCCTGACGTGAAGGCATTAATTGTTTGATTGTACTTGAAGCTACGGTACCTCGATTGAGGAATTATCCTGGTTTAAATGCACGTGAGTTAATATTTTTTTTTGGAAGAGCGGTCATGGTCGGACCATACACCTGCTTGTGTATTGTCATTCTTGAAGTGAGACATTTTTTGAATCCTCAATTGTGAAAGTTGCTTTAGCAACATATATGTATATGTTTAATGGATGGTAATTATTCTAGCGTTGTATTAATTTTGTATTGTATGGTGTTGTATGTGTATGTCTATTTGGTATCAATGTTGTTGCATGTTTTCTTGTGTTTGGGAGATTGCTCTGCCTTTTCGTTTTCCCTTTTTCCTCTTGCAGCGTTAGGGAACTCTGATGCGACTCAAGTTTTTCCTCTTCTTTGTTGTGATGGTGTGTTAAATTGTTGCAATGTGTTGTTCTGATTATGGAAATTTGATGGCTGACATTAATTAGATTTTGGGTGGTGTTATATGGAGTGTCGGTCAAGGTAGTAGTAAGAGTGGTGTTCGAAATGAGGAAATAATTGAAATAAAGACGAGTAGGATTTGTTACGGCCCCGTTTTTGAAGGGGAAGTTTCAATGGTAATAGTGCACAAGACAAATATGTTAAAATTAAATGTACATTGCGTTAGTAAATTACAAGCAACATAATAGTTTGTAATGTGATGTAGACTGAGGCGAGATGACCCTTGGCCAGCTGATAGCCGCACGGGTAGCGGAATTCAGTCATTGTTCCCTTTATCATATAGACCGTTGTAACGTATCATATAAGTACAGTAGAACCTCGTTTATCCGGAATAAAGGGGGCGGCGATATTCCGGATACTCAATTTTTCTGGTTAACCAATGCTACCTTATATACATTGGATTCCAGGTAGAATTAAACTACAGTACAAAGAAATAAATGTTCTTAATAATGAAACTACAGGTAGTCGTCGACTTACGACTGGCCGCACTTACGACCACAAAAACATGAAACACGCCCACTTGTAACGGGTCGAATTCTAGCCATCCAACAAATCGATATTATTGGCCATTAAATCAGTAAACATGAGTGCGAGAGTGAAGTTTGTAATAGTCTTGGACGTTTGTCATTGTGAACGACAATTCACATACACTGTAGAAAGATTGTCAAGTGTTCTCATCGACAGGATGTACGGACTTGTCAAGCTGTTTTTAGCACAGTGAAGCACCCATATATGCAGTTAAGAACACTAAATAATCACGATAACCACGTACTCGACAGTTTTGAAAACAGTTGACTAGGAAACAAAAAATGTCGAGGGCTCTCAAAATTAGGCAGGTGTGCTATACACACACTAACGCATGAAAGACAGTGTCGGTAACACTACCACAAATCAATAGCCTATACAGTATGTACATTCATAAAAATTGTTGTTTACTAACTAAATACAGTACAGTATTAAATTTATATACAGTATAGTACTACAATTCAAACATTTTTTTTCAACATTTCTTGAAAAAGTCCTGAATTTTTCTTTGTGTTTTTCGTTACATCGTTTTCGAGCAGCTTTGTCCCTCCACCGTTTTATTAGCAGCACGTCAGCAGGTGTTGCGTCAAGTGAAATTGAAGTTCCACAAATTGAAGAGCAACCTGAAACAACATGTGCTCTGTAACTGCTGCCTTTTACATTAAACATTAAGATGAATTGGACCATGCGCGATTTTAGTAACAATGTCTTACCTCAAATGCTTTGAATACGTCGTCTGCTTTGACTAGGCTGACAGAAGGTTCGTTGTCGGTGTCGTCTGCTTCACGAGGCTCTGGCTCCTTGATCAATTCGACGATCTCTTCTTCGGTCAGCTCAAGCTCAATGTCGTCTGCTTGTACCCATTGTAATGCTTCTTCTTCTTCAATATCCTCACAACCTGGCACTTTTTTTATTAAGGCTGACAGGTTTTCAAAATCTTCCTCTTCATAGTCGTCTATGGATGTTATTCCATCCGTAATTTTATTCCAAGCTTTTCTCAAAGTTGTTGATTTGACTTTTTCCCAAGATTGTGCACACCAATACACGACGTCCTTCATTGTCACTAGTTTCAAAGCTTCTGTTAGTGTCAAGTTGTTATTCGCACTGTCATGCAAAATATGTCGTAGCAAAACACCTCGATAGTGACGTTTAAATGTTTCAATCACTCCCTGGTCCATAGGTTGAACTAAACTTGTGACATTTGGTGGCAATAATTCGACTTTTATTTCACCATCTTTCAAAGTTCCAGGGTGAGTAGGTGCATTGTCGACAAACAAAATGGCTTTCATAGGTAAATCATTGTCTTTTAAAAATTTCTTGACCTTTGGAACAAACTGTTTATGAAACCACAATACAAAAAGTTCTGATGACATCCATGCATTATTTTGTGCCTTGTAGTAAACTGGTAGGGCGTTAGGTGCGTTGTTTTTTAAAGCTCTTGGCTTATGAGACTTCCTGATACACATTAGTGGGAGCCTAAACGAACCCGATGCGTTCGCTGCTGTAAGGACTGTAATTCTTTCCTGTTGCATTTTGTGTCGTGGTGCCGAAATCTCACTAACACAAGCCAAAGACTTTTTTGGTAGCATCTTAAAATTTAACCCGGTTTCATCGAATGTAACTGATCCATTGTGTACCCTTCTACCTTCTCTTCGAATTCCGTTTTAAAGACGTCGACAGCGTCCTGGTCAACAGACGTTTTTTCCCCACATAAACTAAGCTGACAAATACCATAACGATTTTTAAACCTGTCAAGCCATCCTTTGCTTGCTAAAAAGTTTTCACCTTCTTCTCCTAGCATTCCAGCTAGCATTCTGGCTTTTTCTTGGAGTACAGGGCCAGAAATAGGCACACCCTTTACTCTCTGCTGCGTAAACCACAAGAATAATGCTTCATTCACCTTTTCAAAGTCAGAAGTTTTCATTGTTTTACGGTTGGGAATTTTTGAAGAATGTTTCAAAAGTTTGTCTTTGTTTTTTATCCAATCCCCAACTGTTGAAACTCCCACATTAAAGTTTGCTGCAACACACCGAAATAATGCACCACTCTCCACTTGTCGTATAGCTTCTAGCTTGTCCTTTATTTCAACAACATTCTGTTTCCTTTTCCCAGACATTGCAGACTAAAAATTACTGTACACACAATGACAGCTTATACGCTTTTTGAAATTTTCAGTGAAAGACACTAAAAATGTTTATTTACACACTAATTTACACTTTAAAACACTCTATCTACAGTAGGCCTAACATGAAAACACTAACAATATAAGACACTAAATAAAAATTAATTTGCAAAACTCAAAACAACACTGCCGCGAAACGCATCAAACTAAAGCTGTAAAGACACTGTCTGGCGAGGGGTAGACAGACAGGCTGGCAGACAATGAATGGTGAAAGTGGCACGGCGTGTCACTGACCCTAGTAACAATGCCTCCGTCCAGTCGGCCCTTCCACCCGCTGCTCCAAGACCCTAGAGTGTGCGGCTTTTCTCGTACTATTGACTGATTTAGACGATGTTTTTTATTTTTTTTACACGAAAATCGTTGTGGTTAACCCGGGTTCCGGTTAAGTAAACCCCGGATAAACGGGGTCTTACTGTATTGCATTCCTAATATTCTGAATTTATGACCCACTTAGTTCGTTTTCTCTTGCAATCAGCCATTCCATTGTTGGCAAATGTTGATGTGTTGTTAACGTTGAATCATTGTTTGGTCTGGACCATGCTGCATTCCGGGTTGATGTCCCCAGTTTTGTTTGGGTGTCTGTTATATTGCTGAGTGTAGGCTGTCTGCAGAGAAGTTACCCCCCCCACCTCCTCAAGTATGGAGATGACTATTAGAAAAGGGAGATTGAGAGATTGCTGTTCGCGTGCCCTCCGCGTGGTCTCCCTCTGCTTAGTTAATCGGGGCCGTCCGCCCTAGAGTAGGGAAGTTGGGCATGCATATGTCAAGGTAGGTGGTTACCTTGTTGTGTTGCATATGCGTGGTCGGTCCACGAGGTGGACAGTTGTAGAGTACGTAGGCACTCACATATCAAGGTTGGTGATACCTTGTTGGTCTTCATACGCATATGTGAGTGGTGGTAGTAGTAGCTGGTGGTCACCAGTGAGGGTGATGTGTAGAGGTGGCCCCCTGGGATTGTCATGGTGGAGAGGATCGCGTGGGGCTGATCGTTGGTGAGAAGTGTTGTTCAGTCCTCGGAAGGGGGGGGAGAATAGAAGTCGTCTTGGTTAGATATTCATTTGAGGTTCTCAGTTTGTAAGTTAGACATGTTGTGAATTGTGTGATTAACTGTATTTAAGAATCTTCCTGTTAATATAAGTCCATTGCCATACTGTATTATATAAAACACTAATTGTCTTTTGCTGTGTGTAATTGGCAAAGAAAAATTTTAAACTGTTAGTTGGTCAGTTTTATTATACAGTTTCTGGTGAATGTAAAATGTCAGTAACAACATTATGCATAAAGTAATGGTAAATTATTATGGGCTAGCTTTTCTAAATCTTCTTCATGAGAAACAGTACATTATCATGATCTGTTATAAAACTTGGGTAAGAATAGTTACGAAGTATCAGAACTTTATGGGACAATTTTTTCTGAGCAACTGGTGCACATAAGAATATTATGGTAGGTCAGCATATAAATATATGTATATTTTTCTTTTAATGCTAAATTTTTTGAATTTCATTTATCAGATATAAACCTACATACTACATGTTTCTTGTCAGTGATGAGGTATTATTGTGTGAGATAAATTGAATTAATAAGGTACCTATAGAATTGTTATTTAGCAACTTTAGTTAAAATGTGATTTAGACAATGCCATTTGAATAAATGTTAATATATCAAAATGTCGGCTTATGTTGGAACTGTGTACTTAAATGTGTTGAATAATTTGTTGTTTGTTAATAATATTGCCAATTGTGATTAATACTACTTGATAGACACATGTCTATGAAATGAACATTGATTATTCAGTTGTGTACACTGGATTAAAAATGTTATCATGATATGTAATATGAACACTAATAAAACTCTGTTATAGTTATGCAAGCAAGTCCTGTCACGATGGGCTCACCACAATTTTCTACCATCTAGACCACAAGTCTAGTTTTAAGAATTAAGTAACGACCGCTGAAAGAAAAAATTAACAAAAAGTTGTTCATAAAAATTCAGGGGACGTTTCTTTGGTAGCAGAGCGTGGTTGAGATCTATGAGCTGAAAGGTGACCGGACTTGCAATGTAATTTGGGAAGTTCAGATAGATTCTTGGTCAGTAAGAGAGAGTGCAATAATAAAATATCTGGTGATTTTTATAAGAGGAAATGAGTTTAAAGGAAGATTTTTATTGGTGTTGTGCATGTTAATTGTTTTATAAAATCTTAATGTTGTCTTGTGTATATTAAATCTTATGTATGTAAACCGGATGTAACATATATATATATATATATATGATGATGTAAGGGTCACACACACACACATTTACACAATTGTTTGGGGGGCTTACTTTCCTTGTAGGGTTTTGAGTACGTTTAGAGTATCAAAAAAAATTTTTTTGCATGGCCCAACGCTGTCAGACCTTGTTGGAGTTGGTCAGGACCTGTTTAACTGTGTTGCATATTTTCCTGAATGGTTGAAGTACACCCAATCTTTAATAATTTTTGGCCTGACGTGAAGGCATTAATTGTTTGATTGTACTTGAAGCTACGGTACCTCGATTGAGGAATTATCCTGGTTTAAATGCACGTGAGTTAATATTTTTTTTTGGAAGAGCGGTCATGGTCGGACCATACACCTGCTTGTGTATTGTCATTCTTGAAATGAGACATTTTTTGAATCCTCAATTGTGAAAGTTGCTTTAGCAACATATATGTATATGTTTAATGGATGGTAATTATTCTAGCGTTGTATTAATTTTGTATTGTATGGTGTTGTATGTGTATGTCTATTTGGTATCAATGTTGTTGCATGTTTTCTTGTGTTTGGGAGATTGCTCTGCCTTTTCGTTTCCCCTTTTTCCTCTTGCAGCGTTAGGGAACTCTGATGCGACTCAAGTTTTTCCTCTTCTTTGTTGTGATGGTGTGTTAAATTGTTGCAATGTGTTGTTCTGATTATGGAAATTTGATGGCTGACATTAATTAGATTTTGGGTGGTGTTATATGGAGTGTCGGTCAAGGTAGTAGTAAGAGTGGTGTTCGAAATGAGGAAATAATTGAAATAAAGACGAGTAGGATTTGTTACGGCCCCGTTTTTGAAAGGGAAGTTTCAATGGTAATTGTGCACAAGACAAATATGTTAAAATTAAATGTACATTGCGTTAGTAAATTACAAGCAACATAATAGTTTGTAATGTGATGTAGACTGAGGCGAGATGACCCTTGGCCAGCTGATAGCCGCACGGGTAGCGGAATTCAGTCATTGTTCCCTTTATCATATAGACCGTTGTAACGTATCATATAAGTACAGTAGAACCTCGTTTATCCGGAATAAAGGGGGCGGCGATATTCCGGATACTCAATTTTTCTGGTTAACCAATGCTACCTTATATACATTGGATTCCAGGTAGAATTAAACTACAGTACAAAGAAATAAATGTTCTTAATAATGAAACTACAGGTAGTCGTCGACTTACGACCGGCCGCACTTACGACCACAAAAACATGAAACACGCCCACTTGTAACGGGTCGAATTCTAGCCATCCAACAAATCGATATTATTGGCCATTAAATCAGTAAACATGAGTGCGAGAGTGAAGTTTGTAATAGTCTTGGACGTTTGTCATTCTGAACGACAATTCACATACACTGTAGAAAGATTGTCAAGTGTTCTCATCGACAGGATGTACGGACTTGTCAAGCTGTTTTTAGCACAGTGAAGCACCCATATATGCAGTTAAGAACACTAAATAATCACGATAACCACAACCACGTACTCGACAGTTTTGAAAACAGTTGACTAGGAAACAAAAAATGTCGAGGGCTCTCAAAATTAGGCAGGTGTGCTATACACACACTAACGCATGAAAGACAGTGTCGGTAACACTACCACAAATCAATAGCCTATACAGTATGTACATTCATAAAAATTGTTGTTTACTAACTAAATACAGTACAGTATTAAATTTATATACAGTATAGTACTACAATTCAAACATTTTTTTTCAACATTTCTTGAAAAAGTCCTGAATTTTTCTTTGTGTTTTTCGTTACATCGTTTTCGAGCAGCTTTGTCCCTCCACCGTTTTATTAGCAGCACGTCAGCAGGTGTTGCGTCAAGTGAAATTGAAGTTCCACAAATTGAAGAGCAACCTGAAACAACATGTGCTCTGTAACTGCTGCCTTTTACATTAAACATTAAGATGAATTGGGCCATGCGCGATTTTAGTAACAATGTCTTACCTCAAATGCTTTGAATACGTCGTCTGCTTTGACTAGGCTGACAGAAGGTTCGTTGTCGGTGTCGTCTGCTTCACGAGGCTCTAGCTCCTTGATCAATTCGACGATCTCTTCTTCGGTCAGCTCAAGCTCAATGTCGTCTGCTTGTACCCATTGTAATGCTTCTTCTTCTTCAATATCCTCACAACCTGGCACTTTTTTTATTAAGGCTGACAGGTTTTCAAAATCTTCCTCTTCATAGTCGTCTATGGATGTTATTCCATCCGTAATTTTATTCCAAGCTTTTCTCAAAGTTGTTGATTTGACTTTTTCCCAAGATTGTGCACACCAATACACGACGTCCTTCATTGTCACTAGTTTCAAAGCTTCTGTTAGTGTCAAGTTGTTATTCGCACTGTCATGCAAAATATGTCGTAGCAAAACACCTCGATAGTGACATTTAAATGTTTCAATCACTCCCTGGTCCATAGGTTGAACTAAACTTGTGACATTTGGTGGCAATAATTCGACTTTTATTTCACCATCTTTCAAAGTTCCAGGGTGAGTAGGTGCATTGTCGACAAACAAAATGGCTTTCATAGGTAAATCATTGTCTTTTAAAAATTTCTTGACCTTTGGAACAAACTGTTTATGAAACCACAATACAAAAAGTTCTGATGACATCCATGCATTCTTTTGTGCCTTGTAGTAAACTGGTAGGGCGTTAGGTGCGTTGTTTTTTAAAGCTCTTGGCTTATGAGACTTCCTGATACACATTAGTGGGAGCCTAAACGAACCCGATGCGTTCGCTGCTGTAAGGACTGTAATTCTTTCCTGTTGCATTTTGTGTCGTGGTGCCGAAATCTCACTAACACAAGCCAAAGACTTTTTTGGTAGCATCTTAAAATTTAACCCGGTTTCATCGAATGTAACTGATCCATTATGTACCCTTCTACCGTCTCTTCGAATTCCGTTTTAAAGACGTCGACAGCGTCCTGGTCAACAGACGTTTTTTCCCCACATAAACTAAGCTGACAAATACCATAACGATTTTTAAACCTGTCAAGCCATCCTTTGCTTGCTAAAAAGTTTTCACCTTCTTCTCCTAGCATTCCAGCTAGCATTCTGGCTTTTTCTTGGAGTACAGGGCCAGAAATAGGCACACCCTTTACTCTCTGCTGCGTAAACCACAAGAATAATGCTTCATTCACCTTTTCAAAGTCAGAAGTTTTCATTGTTTTACGGTTGGGAATTTTTGAAGAATGTTTCAAAAGTTTGTCTTTGTTTTTTATCCAATCCCCAACTGTTGAAACTCCCACATTAAAGTTTGCTGCAACACACCGTAATAATGCACCACTCTCCACTTGTCGTATAGCTTGTAGCTTGTCCTTTATTTCAACAACATTCCGTTTCCTTTTCCCAGACATTGCAGACTAAAAATTACTGTACACACAACGACAGCTTATACGCTTTTTGAAATTTTCAGTGAAAGACACTAAAAACGTTTATTTACACACTAATTTACACTTTAAAACACTCTATCTACAGTAGGCCTAACATGAAAACACTAACAATATAAGACACTAAATAAAAATTAATTTGCAAAACTCAAAACAACACTGCCGCGAAACGCATCAAACTAAAGCTGTAAAGACACTGCCTGGCGAGGGGTAGACAGACAGGCTGGCAGACAATGAATGGTGAAAGTGGCACGGCGTGTCACTGACCCTAGTAACAATGCCTCCGTCCAGTCGGCCCTTCCACCCGCTGCTCCAAGACTCTAGACTGTGCGGCTTTTCTCGTACTATTAACTGATTTAGACGATGTTTTTTATTTTTTTTACACGAAAATCGTTGTGGTTAACCCGGGTTCCGGTTAAGTAAACCCCGGATAAACGGGGTCTTACTGTATTGCATTCCTAATATTCTGAATTTATGACCCACTTAGTTCGTTTTCTCTTGCAATCAGCCGTTCCATTGTTGGCAAATGTTGATGTGTTGTTAACGTTGAATCATTGTTTGGTCTGGACCATGCTGCATTCCGGGTTGATGTCCCCAGTTTTGTTTGGGTGTCTGTTATATTGCTGAGTGTAGGCTGTCTGCAGAGAAGTTACCCCCCCCCCCACCTCCTCAAGTATGGAGATGACTATTAGAAAAGGGAGATTGAGAGATTGCTGTTCGCGTGCCCTCCGCGTGGTCTCCCTCTGCTTAGTTAATCGGGGCCGTCCGCCCTAGAGTAGGGAAGTTGGGCATGCATATGTCAAGGTAGGTGGTTACCTTGTTGTGTTGCAAATGCGTGGTCGGTCCACGAGGTGGACAGTTGTACAGTACGTAGGCACTCACATATCAAGGTTGGTGATACCTTGTTGGTCTTCATACGCATATGTGAGTGGTGGTAGTAGTAGCTGGTGGTCACCAGTGAGGGTGATGTGTAGAGGTGGCCCCCTGGGATTGGCATGGTGGAGAGGATCGCGTGGGGCTGATCGTTGGTGAGAAGTGTTGTTCAGTCCTCGGAAGGGGGGGGGGAGAATAGAAGTCGTCTTGGTTAGATATTCATTTGAGGTTCTCAGTTTGTAAGTTAGACATGTTGTGAATTGTGTGATTAACTGTATTTAAGAATCTTCCTGTTAATATAAGTCCATTGCCATACTGTATTATATAAAACACTAATTGTCTTTTGCTGTGTGTAATTGGCGAAGAAAAATTTTAAACTGTTAGTTGGTCAGTTTTATTATACAGTTTCTGGTGAATGTAAAATGTCAGTAACAACGTTATGCATAAAGTAATGGTAAATTATTATGGGCTAGCTTTTCTAAATCTTCTTCATGAGAAACAGTACATTATCATGATCTGTTATAAAACTTGGGTAAGAATAGTTACGAAGTATCAGAACTTTATGGGACAATTTTTTCTGAGCAACTGGTGCACATAAGAATATTATGGTAGGTCAGCATATAAATATATGTATATTTTTCTTTTAATGCTAAATTTTTTGAATTTCATTTATCAGATATAAACCTACATACTACATGTTTCTTGTCAGTGATGAGGTATTATTGTGTGAGCATAAATTGAATGAATAAGGTACCTATAGAATTGTTATTTAGCAACTTTAGTTAAAATGTGATTTAGACAATGCCATTTGAATAAATGTTAATATATCAAAATGTCGGCTTATGTTGGAACTGTGTACTTAAATGTGTTGAATAATTTGTTGTTTGTTAATAATATTGCCAATTGTGATTAATACTACTTGATTGACACATGTCTATGAAATGAACGTTGATTATTCAGTTGTGTACACTGGATTAAAAATGTTATCATGATATGTAATATGAACACTAATAAAACTCTGTTATAGTTATGCAAGTGTTTTATTGCAAGTCCTGTCACGATGGGCTCACCACAATTTTCTACCATCTAGACCACAAGTCTAGTTTTAACAATTAAGTAACGACCGCTGAAAGAAAAAATTAACAAAAAGTTGTTCATAAAAATTCAGGGGACGTTTCTTTGGTAGCAGAGCGTGGTTGAGATCTATGAGCTGAAAGGTGACCGGACTTGCAATGTAATTTGGGAAGTTCAGATAGATTCTTGGTCAGTAAGAGAGAGTGCAATAATAAAATATCTGGTGATTTTTATAAGAGGAAATGAGTTTAAAGGAAGATTTTTATTGGTGTTGTGCATGTTAATTGTTTTATAAAATGTTAATGTTGTCTTGTGTATATTAAATCTTATGTATGTAAACCGGATGTAACATATATATATATATATATATATGATGATGTAAGGGTCACACACACACACATTTACACAATTGTTTGGGGGGCTTACTTTCCTTGTAGGGTTTTGAGTACGTTTAGAGTATCAAAAAAAATTTTTTTGCATGGCCTAACGCTGTCGGACCTTGTTGGAGTTGGTCAGGACCTGTTTAACTGTGTTGCATATTTTCCTGAATGGTTGAAGTACACCCAATCTTTAATAATTTTTGGCCTGACGTGAAGGCATTAATTGTTTGATTGTACTTGAAGCTACGGTACCTCGATTGAGGAATTATCCTGGTTTAAATGCACGTGAATTAATATTTTTTTTTGGAAGAGCGGTCATGGTCGGACCATACACCTGCTTGTGTATTGTCATTCTTGAAGTGAGACATATTTTTTGAATCCTCAATTGTGAAAGTTGCTTTAGCAACATATATGTATATGTTTAATGGATGGTAATTATTCTAGCGTTGTATTAATTTTGTATTGTATGGTGTTGTATGTGTATGTCTATTTGGTATCAATGTTGTTGCATGTTTTCTTGTGTTTGGGAGATTGCTCTGCCTTTTCGTTTCCCCTTTTTCCTCTTGCAGCGTTAGGGAACTCTGATGCGACTCAAGTTTTTCCTCTTCTTTGTTGTGATGGTGTGTTAAATTGTTGCAATGTGTTGTTCTGATTATGGAAATTTGATGGCTGACATTAATTAGATTTTGGGTGGTGTTATATGGAGTGTCGGTCAAGGTAGTAGTAAGAGTGGTGTTCGAAATGAGGAAATAATTGAAATAAAGACGAGTAGGATTTGTTACGGCCCCGTTTTTGAAAGGGAAGTTTCAATGGTAATTGTGCACAAGACAAATATGTTAAAATTAAATGTACATTGCGTTAGTAAATTACAAGCAACATAATAGTTTGTAATGTGATGTAGACTGAGGCGAGATGACCCTTGGCCAGCTGATAGCCGCACGGGTAGCGGAATTCAGTCATTGTTCCCTTTATCATATAGACCGTTGTAACGTATCATATAAGTACAGTAGAACCTCGTTTATCCGGAATAAAGGGGGCGGCGATATTCCGGATAATCAATTTTTCTGGTTAACCAATGCTACCTTATATACATTGGATTCCAGGTAGAATTAAACTACAGTACAAAGAAATAAATGTTCTTAATAATGAAACTACAGGTAGTCGTCGACTTACGACCGGCCGCACTTACGACCACAAAAACATGAAACACGCCCACTTGTAACGGGTCGAATTCTAGCCATCCAACAAATCAATATTATTGGCCATTAAATCAGTAAACACGAGTGCGAGAGTGAAGTTTGTAATAGTCTTGGACGTTTGTCATTCTGAACGACAATTCACATACACTGTAGAAAGATTGTCAAGTGTTCTCATCGACAGGATGTACGGACTTGTCAAGCTGTTTTTAGCACAGTGAAGCACCCATATATGCAGTTAAGAACACTAAATAATCACGATAACCACGTACTCGACAGTTTTGAAAACAGTTGACTAGGAAACAAAAAATGTCGAGGGCTCTCAAAATTAGGCAGGTGTGCTATACACACACTAACGCATGAAAGACAGTGTCGGTAACACTACCACAAATCAATAGCCTATACAGTATGTACATTCATAAAAATTGTTGTTTACTAACTAAATACAGTACAGTATTAAATTTATATACAGTATAGTACTACAATTCAAACATTTTTTTTCAACATTTCTTGAAAAAGTCCTGAATTTTTCTTTGTGTTTTTCGTTACATCGTTTTCGAGCAGCTTTGTCCCTCCACCGTTTTATTAGCAGCACGTCAGCAGGTGTTGCGTCAAGTGAAATTGAAGTTCCACAAATTGAAGAGCAACCTGAAACAACATGTGCTCTGTAACTGCTGCCTTTTACATTAAACATTAAGATGAATTGGGCCATGCGCGATTTTAGTAACAATGTCTTACCTCAAATGCTTTGAATACGTCGTCTGCTTTGACTAGGCTGACAGAAGGTTCGTTGTCGGTGTCGTCTGCTTCACGAGGCTCTAGCTCCTTGATCAATTCGACGATCTCTTCTTCGGTCAGCTCAAGCTCAATGTCGTCTGCTTGTACCCATTGTAATGCTTCTTCTTCTTCAATATCCTCACAACCTGGCACTTTTTTTATTAAGGCTGACAGGTTTTCAAAATCTTCCTCTTCATAGTCATCTATGGATGTTATTCCATCCGTAATTTTATTCCAAGCTTTTCTCAAAGTTGTTGATTTGACTTTTTCCCAAGATTGTGCACACCAATACACGACGTCCTTCATTGTCACTAGTTTCAAAGCTTCTGTTAGTGTCAAGTTGTTATTCGCACTGTCATGCAAAATATGTCGTAGCAAAACACCTCGATAGTGACATTTAAATGTTTCAATCACTCCCTGGTCCATAGGTTGAACTAAACTTGTGACATTTGGTGGCAATAATTCGACTTTTATTTCACCATCTTTCAAAGTTCCAGGGTGAGTAGGTGCATTGTCGACAAACAAAATGGCTTTCATAGGTAAATCATTGTCTTTTAAAAATTTCTTGACCTTTGGAACAAACTGTTTATGAAACCACAATACAAAAAGTTCTGATGACATCCATGCATTCTTTTGTGCCTTGTAGTAAACTGGTAGGGCGTTAGGTGCGTTGTTTTTTAAAGCTCTTGGCTTATGAGACTTCCTGATACACATTAGTGGGAGCCTAAACGAACCCGATGCGTTCGCTGCTGTAAGGACTGTAATTCTTTCCTGTTGCATTTTGTGTCGTGGTGCCGAAATCTCACTAACACAAGCCAAAGACTTTTTTGGTAGCATCTTAAAATTTAACCCGGTTTCATCGAATGTAACTGATCCATTATGTACCCTTCTACCGTCTCTTCGAATTCCGTTTTAAAGACGTCGACAGCGTCCTGGTCAACAGACGTTTTTTCCCCACATAAACTAAGCTGACAAATACCATAACGATTTTTAAACCTGTCAAGCCATCCTTTGCTTGCTAAAAAGTTTTCACCTTCTTCTCCTAGCATTCCAGCTAGCATTCTGGCTTTTTCTTGGAGTACAGGGCCAGAAATAGGCACACCCTTTACTCTCTGCTGCGTAAACCACAAGAATAATGCTTCATTCACCTTTTCAAAGTCAGAAGTTTTCATTGTTTTACGGTTGGGAATTTTTGAAGAATGTTTCAAAAGTTTGTCTTTGTTTTTTATCCAATCCCCAACTGTTGAAACTCCCACATTAAAGTTTGCTGCAACACACCGTAATAATGCACCACTCTCCACTTGTCGTATAGCTTGTAGCTTGTCCTTTATTTCAACAACATTCCGTTTCCTTTTCCCAGACATTGCAGACTAAAAATTACTGTACACACAACGACAGCTTATACGCTTTTTGAAATTTTCAGTGAAAGACACTAAAAACGTTTATTTACACACTAATTTACACTTTAAAACACTCTATCTACAGTAGGCCTAACATGAAAACACTAACAATATAAGACACTAAATAAAAATTAATTTGCAAAACTCAAAACAACACTGCCGCGAAACGCATCAAACTAAAGCTGTAAATACACTGCCTGGCGAGGGGTAGACAGACAGGCTGGCAGACAATGAATGGTGAAAGTGGCACGGCGTGTCACTGACCCTAGTAACAATGCCTCCGTCCAGTCGGCCCTTCCACCCGCTGCTCCAAGACTCTAGACTGTGCGGCTTTTCTCGTACTATTAACTGATTTAGACGATGTTTTTTATTTTTTTTACACGAAAATCGTTGTGGTTAACCCGGGTTCCGGTTAAGTAAACCCCGGATAAACGGGGTCTTACTGTATTGCATTCCTAATATTCTGAATTTATGACCCACTTAGTTCGTTTTCTCTTGCAATCAGCCGTTCCATTGTTGGCAAATGTTGATGTGTTGTTAACGTTGAATCATTGTTTGGTCTGGACCATGCTGCATTCCGGGTTGATGTCCCCAGTTTTGTTTGGGTGTCTGTTATATTGCTGAGTGTAGGCTGTCTGCAGAGAAGTTACCCCCCCCCACCTCCTCAAGTATGGAGATGACTATTAGAAAAGGGAGATTGAGAGATTGCTGTTCGCGTGCCCTCCGCGTGGTCTCCCTCTGCTTAGTTAATCGGGGCCGTCCGCCCTAGAGTAGGGAAGTTGGGCATGCATATGTCAAGGTAGGTGGTTACCTTGTTGTGTTGCAAATGCGTGGTCGGTCCACGAGGTGGACAGTTGTACAGTACGTAGGCACTCACATATCAAGGTTGGTGATACCTTGTTGGTCTTCATACGCATATGTGAGTGGTGGTAGTAGTAGCTGGTGGTCACCAGTGAGGGTGATGTGTAGAGGTGGCCCCCTGGGATTGGCATGGTGGAGAGGATCGCGTGGGGCTGATCGTTGGTGAGAAGTGTTGTTCAGTCCTCGGAAGGGGGGGGAGAATAGAAGTCGTCTTGGTTAGATATTCATTTGAGGTTCTCAGTTTGTAAGTTAGACATGTTGTGAATTGTGTGATTAACTGTATTTAAGAATCTTCCTGTTAATATAAGTCCATTGCCATACTGTATTATATAAAACACTAATTGTCTTTTGCTGTGTGTAATTGGCAAAGAAAAATTTTAAACTGTTAGTTGGTCAGTTTTATTATACAGTTTCTGGTGAATGTAAAATGTCAGTAACAACGTTATGCATAAAGTAATGGTAAATTATTATGGGCTAGCTTTTCTAAATCTTCTTCATGAGAAACAGTACATTATCATGATCTGTTATAAAACTTGGGTAAGAATAGTTACGAAGTATCAGAACTTTATGGGACAATTTTTTCTGAGCAACTGGTGCACATAAGAATATTATGGTAGGTCAGCATATAAATATATGTATATTTTTCTTTTAATGCTAAATTTTTTGAATTTCATTTATCAGATATAAACCTACATACTACATGTTTCTTGTCAGTGATGAGGTATTATTGTGTTAGCATAAATTGAATTAATAAGGTACCTATAGAATTGTTATTTAGCAACTTTAGTTAAAATGTGATTTAGACAATGCCATTTGAATAAATGTTAATATATCAAAATGTCGGCTTATGTTGGAACTGTGTACTTAAATGTGTTGAATAATTTGTTGTTTGTTAATAATATTGCCAATTGTGATTAATACTACTTGATTGACACATGTCTATGAAATGAACGTTGATTATTCAGTTGTGTACACTGGATTAAAAATGTTATCATGATATGTAATATGAACACTAATAAAACTCTGTTATAGTTATGCAAGTGTTTTATTGCAAGTCCTGTCACGATGGGCTCACCACAATTTTCTACCATCTAGACCACAAGTCTAGTTTTAACAATTAAGTAACGACCGCTGAAAGAAAAAATTAACAAAAAGTTGTTCATAAAAATTCAGGGGACGTTTCTTTGGTAGCAGAGCGTGGTTGAGATCTATGAGCTGAAAGGTGACCGGACTTGCAATGTAATTTGGGAAGTTCAGATAGATTCTTGGTCAGTAAGAGAGAGTGCAATAATAAAATATCTGGTGATTTTTATAAGAGGAAATGAGTTTAAAGGAAGATTTTTATTGGTGTTGTGCATGTTAATTGTTTTATAAAATGTTAATGTTGTCTTGTGTATATTAAATCTTATGTATGTAAACCGGATGTAACATATATATATATATATATATATATATGATGATGTAAGGGTCACACACACACACATTTACACAATTGTTTGGGGGGCTTACTTTCCTTGTAGGGTTTTGAGTACGTTTAGAGTATCAAAAAAAATTTTTTTGCATGGCCTAACGCTGTCGGACCTTGTTGGAGTTGGTCAGGACCTGTTTAACTGTGTTGCATATTTTCCTGAATGGTTGAAGTACACCCAATCTTTAATAATTTTTGGCCTGACGTGAAGGCATTAATTGTTTGATTGTACTTGAAGCTACGGTACCTCGATTGAGGAATTATCCTGGTTTAAATGCACGTGAATTAATATTTTTTTTTGGAAGAGCGGTCATGGTCGGACCATACACCTGCTTGTGTATTGTCATTCTTGAAGTGAGACATATTTTTTGAATCCTCAATTGTGAAAGTTGCTTTAGCAACATATATGTATATGTTTAATGGATGGTAATTATTCTAGCGTTGTATTAATTTTGTATTGTATGGTGTTGTATGTGTATGTCTATTTGGTATCAATGTTGTTGCATGTTTTCTTGTGTTTGGGAGATTGCTCTGCCTTTTCGTTTCCCCTTTTTCCTCTTGCAGCGTTAGGGAACTCTGATGCGACTCAAGTTTTTCCTCTTCTTTGTTGTGATGGTGTGTTAAATTGTTGCAATGTGTTGTTCTGATTATGGAAATTTGATGGCTGACATTAATTAGATTTTGGGTGGTGTTATATGGAGTGTCGGTCAAGGTAGTAGTAAGAGTGGTGTTCGAAATGAGGAAATAATTGAAATAAAGACGAGTAGGATTTGTTACGGCCCCGTTTTTGAAAGGGAAGTTTCAATGGTAATTGTGCACAAGACAAATATGTTAAAATTAAATGTACATTGCGTTAGTAAATTACAAGCAACATAATAGTTTGTAATGTGATGTAGACTGAGGCGAGATGACCCTTGGCCAGCTGATAGCCGCACGGGTAGCGGAATTCAGTCATTGTTCCCTTTATCATATAGACCGTTGTAACATATCATATAAGTACAGTAGAACCTCGTTTATCCGGAATAAAGGGGGCGGCGATATTCCGGATAATCAATTTTTCTGGTTAACCAATGCTACCTTATATACATTGGATTCCAGGTAGAATTAAACTACAGTACAAAGAAATAAATGTTCTTAATAATGAAACTACAGGTAGTCGTCGACTTACGACCGGCCGCACTTACGACCACAAAAACATGAAACACGCCCACTTGTAACGGGTCGAATTCTAGCCATCCAACAAATCAATATTATTGGCCATTAAATCAGTAAACACGAGTGCGAGAGTGAAGTTTGTAATAGTCTTGGACGTTTGTCATTCTGAACGACAATTCACATACACTGTAGAAAGATTGTCAAGTGTTCTCATCGACAGGATGTACGGACTTGTCAAGCTGTTTTTAGCACAGTGAAGCACCCATATATGCAGTTAAGAACACTAAATAATCACGATAACCACGTACTCGACAGTTTTGAAAACAGTTGACTAGGAAACAAAAAATGTCGAGGGCTCTCAAAATTAGGCAGGTGTGCTATACACACACTAACGCATGAAAGACAGTGTCGGTAACACTACCACAAATCAATAGCCTATACAGTATGTACATTCATAAAAATTGTTGTTTACTAACTAAATACAGTACAGTATTAAATTTATATACAGTATAGTACTACAATTCAAACATTTTTTTTCAACATTTCTTGAAAAAGTCCTGAATTTTTCTTTGTGTTTTTCGTTACATCGTTTTCGAGCAGCTTTGTCCCTCCACCGTTTTATTAGCAGCACGTCAGCAGGTGTTGCGTCAAGTGAAATTGAAGTTCCACAAATTGAAGAGCAACCTGAAACAACATGTGCTCTGTAACTGCTGCCTTTTACATTAAACATTAAGATGAATTGGGCCATGCGCGATTTTAGTAACAATGTCTTACCTCAAATGCTTTGAATACGTCGTCTGCTTTGACTAGGCTGACAGAAGGTTCGTTGTCGGTGTCGTCTGCTTCACGAGGCTCTAGCTCCTTGATCAATTCGACGATCTCTTCTTCGGTCAGCTCAAGCTCAATGTCGTCTGCTTGTACCCATTGTAATGCTTCTTCTTCTTCAATATCCTCACAACCTGGCACTTTTTTTATTAAGGCTGACAGGTTTTCAAAATCTTCCTCTTCATAGTCATCTATGGATGTTATTCCATCCGTAATTTTATTCCAAGCTTTTCTCAAAGTTGTTGATTTGACTTTTTCCCAAGATTGTGCACACCAATACACGACGTCCTTCATTGTCACTAGTTTCAAAGCTTCTGTTAGTGTCAAGTTGTTATTCGCACTGTCATGCAAAATATGTCGTAGCAAAACACCTCGATAGTGACATTTAAATGTTTCAATCACTCCCTGGTCCATAGGTTGAACTAAACTTGTGACATTTGGTGGCAATAATTCGACTTTTATTTCACCATCTTTCAAAGTTCCAGGGTGAGTAGGTGCATTGTCGACAAACAAAATGGCTTTCATAGGTAAATCATTGTCTTTTAAAAATTTCTTGACCTTTGGAACAAACTGTTTATGAAACCACAATACAAAAAGTTCTGATGACATCCATGCATTCTTTTGTGCCTTGTAGTAAACTGGTAGGGCGTTAGGTGCGTTGTTTTTTAAAGCTCTTGGCTTATGAGACTTCCTGATACACATTAGTGGGAGCCTAAACGAACCCGATGCGTTCGCTGCTGTAAGGACTGTAATTCTTTCCTGTTGCATTTTGTGTCGTGGTGCCGAAATCTCACTAACACAAGCCAAAGACTTTTTTGGTAGCATCTTAAAATTTAACCCGGTTTCATCGAATGTAACTGATCCATTATGTACCCTTCTACCGTCTCTTCGAATTCCGTTTTAAAGACGTCGACAGCGTCCTGGTCAACAGACGTTTTTTCCCCACATAAACTAAGCTGACAAATACCATAACGATTTTTAAACCTGTCAAGCCATCCTTTGCTTGCTAAAAAGTTTTCACCTTCTTCTCCTAGCATTCCAGCTAGCATTCTGGCTTTTTCTTGGAGTACAGGGCCAGAAATAGGCACACCCTTTACTCTCTGCTGCGTAAACCACAAGAATAATGCTTCATTCACCTTTTCAAAGTCAGAAGTTTTCATTGTTTTACGGTTGGGAATTTTTGAAGAATGTTTCAAAAGTTTGTCTTTGTTTTTTATCCAATCCCCAACTGTTGAAACTCCCACATTAAAGTTTGCTGCAACACACCGTAATAATGCACCACTCTCCACTTGTCGTATAGCTTGTAGCTTGTCCTTTATTTCAACAACATTCCGTTTCCTTTTCCCAGACATTGCAGACTAAAAATTACTGTACACACAACGACAGCTTATACGCTTTTTGAAATTTTCAGTGAAAGACACTAAAAACGTTTATTTACACACTAATTTACACTTTAAAACACTCTATCTACAGTAGGCCTAACATGAAAACACTAACAATATAAGACACTAAATAAAAATTAATTTGCAAAACTCAAAACAACACTGCCGCGAAACGCATCAAACTAAAGCTGTAAATACACTGCCTGGCGAGGGGTAGACAGACAGGCTGGCAGACAATGAATGGTGAAAGTGGCACGGCGTGTCACTGACCCTAGTAACAATGCCTCCGTCCAGTCGGCCCTTCCACCCGCTGCTCCAAGACTCTAGACTGTGCGGCTTTTCTCGTACTATTAACTGATTTAGACGATGTTTTTTATTTTTTTTACACGAAAATCGTTGTGGTTAACCCGGGTTCCGGTTAAGTAAACCCCGGATAAACGGGGTCTTACTGTATTGCATTCCTAATATTCTGAATTTATGACCCACTTAGTTCGTTTTCTCTTGCAATCAGCCGTTCCATTGTTGGCAAATGTTGATGTGTTGTTAACGTTGAATCATTGTTTGGTCTGGACCATGCTGCATTCCGGGTTGATGTCCCCAGTTTTGTTTGGGTGTCTGTTATATTGCTGAGTGTAGGCTGTCTGCAGAGAAGTTACCCCCCCCCACCTCCTCAAGTATGGAGATGACTATTAGAAAAGGGAGATTGAGAGATTGCTGTTCGCGTGCCCTCCGCGTGGTCTCCCTCTGCTTAGTTAATCGGGGCCGTCCGCCCTAGAGTAGGGAAGTTGGGCATGCATATGTCAAGGTAGGTGGTTACCTTGTTGTGTTGCAAATGCGTGGTCGGTCCACGAGGTGGACAGTTGTACAGTACGTAGGCACTCACATATCAAGGTTGGTGATACCTTGTTGGTCTTCATACGCATATGTGAGTGGTGGTAGTAGTAGCTGGTGGTCACCAGTGAGGGTGATGTGTAGAGGTGGCCCCCTGGGATTGGCATGGTGGAGAGGATCGCGTGGGGCTGATCGTTGGTGAGAAGTGTTGTTCAGTCCTCGGAAGGGGGGGGAGAATAGAAGTCGTCTTGGTTAGATATTCATTTGAGGTTCTCAGTTTGTAAGTTAGACATGTTGTGAATTGTGTGATTAACTGTATTTAAGAATCTTCCTGTTAATATAAGTCCATTGCCATACTGTATTATATAAAACACTAATTGTCTTTTGCTGTGTGTAATTGGCAAAGAAAAATTTTAAACTGTTAGTTGGTCAGTTTTATTATACAGTTTCTGGTGAATGTAAAATGTCAGTAACAACGTTATGCATAAAGTAATGGTAAATTATTATGGGCTAGCTTTTCTAAATCTTCTTCATGAGAAACAGTACATTATCATGATCTGTTATAAAACTTGGGTAAGAATAGTTACGAAGTATCAGAACTTTATGGGACAATTTTTTCTGAGCAACTGGTGCACATAAGAATATTATGGTAGGTCAGCATATAAATATATGTATATTTTTCTTTTAATGCTAAATTTTTTGAATTTCATTTATCAGATATAAACCTACATACTACATGTTTCTTGTCAGTGATGAGGTATTATTGTGTTAGCATAAATTGAATTAATAAGGTACCTATAGAATTGTTATTTAGCAACTTTAGTTAAAATGTGATTTAGACAATGCCATTTGAATAAATGTTAATATATCAAAATGTCGGCTTATGTTGGAACTGTGTACTTAAATGTGTTGAATAATTTGTTGTTTGTTAATAATATTGCCAATTGTGATTAATACTACTTGATTGACACATGTCTATGAAATGAACGTTGATTATTCAGTTGTGTACACTGGATTAAAAATGTTATCATGATATGTAATATGAACACTAATAAAACTCTGTTATAGTTATGCAAGTGTTTTATTGCAAGTCCTGTCACGATGGGCTCACCACAATTTTCTACCATCTAGACCACAAGTCTAGTTTTAACAATTAAGTAACGACCGCTGAAAGAAAAAATTAACAAAAAGTTGTTCATAAAAATTCAGGGGACGTTTCTTTGGTAGCAGAGCGTGGTTGAGATCTATGAGCTGAAAGGTGACCGGACTTGCAATGTAATTTGGGAAGTTCAGATAGATTCTTGGTCAGTAAGAGAGAGTGCAATAATAAAATATCTGGTGATTTTTATAAGAGGAAATGAGTTTAAAGGAAGATTTTTATTGGTGTTGTGCATGTTAATTGTTTTATAAAATGTTAATGTTGTCTTGTGTATATTAAATCTTATGTATGTAAACCGGATGTAACATATATATATATATATATATGATGATGTAAGGGTCACACACACACACATTTACACAATTGTTTGGGGGGCTTACTTTCCTTGTAGGGTTTTGAGTACGTTTAGAGTATCAAAAAAAATTTTTTTGCATGGCCTAACGCTGTCGGACCTTGTTGGAGTTGGTCAGGACCTGTTTAACTGTGTTGCATATTTTCCTGAATGGTTGAAGTACACCCAATCTTTAATAATTTTTGGCCTGACGTGAAGGCATTAATTGTTTGATTGTACTTGAAGCTACGGTACCTCGATTGAGGAATTATCCTGGTTTAAATGCACGTGAATTAATATTTTTTTTTGGAAGAGCGGTCATGGTCGGACCATACACCTGCTTGTGTATTGTCATTCTTGAAGTGAGACATATTTTTTGAATCCTCAATTGTGAAAGTTGCTTTAGCAACATATATGTATATGTTTAATGGATGGTAATTATTCTAGCGTTGTATTAATTTTGTATTGTATGGTGTTGTATGTGTATGTCTATTTGGTATCAATGTTGTTGCATGTTTTCTTGTGTTTGGGAGATTGCTCTGCCTTTTCGTTTCCCCTTTTTCCTCTTGCAGCGTTAGGGAACTCTGATGCGACTCAAGTTTTTCCTCTTCTTTGTTGTGATGGTGTGTTAAATTGTTGCAATGTGTTGTTCTGATTATGGAAATTTGATGGCTGACATTAATTAGATTTTGGGTGGTGTTATATGGAGTGTCGGTCAAGGTAGTAGTAAGAGTGGTGTTCGAAATGAGGAAATAATTGAAATAAAGACGAGTAGGATTTGTTACGGCCCCGTTTTTGAAAGGGAAGTTTCAATGGTAATTGTGCACAAGACAAATATGTTAAAATTAAATGTACATTGCGTTAGTAAATTACAAGCAACATAATAGTTTGTAATGTGATGTAGACTGAGGCGAGATGACCCTTGGCCAGCTGATAGCCGCACGGGTAGCGGAATTCAGTCATTGTTCCCTTTATCATATAGACCGTTGTAACGTATCATATAAGTACAGTAGAACCTCGTTTATCCGGAATAAAGGGGGCGGCGATATTCCGGATAATCAATTTTTCTGGTTAACCAATGCTACCTTATATACATTGGATTCCAGGTAGAATTAAACTACAGTACAAAGAAATAAATGTTCTTAATAATGAAACTACAGGTAGTCGTCGACTTACGACCGGCCGCACTTACGACCACAAAAACATGAAACACGCCCACTTGTAACGGGTCGAATTCTAGCCATCCAACAAATCGATATTATTGGCCATTAAATCAGTAAACACGAGTGCGAGAGTGAAGTTTGTAATAGTCTTGGACGTTTGTCATTCTGAACGACAATTCACATACACTGTAGAAAGATTGTCAAGTGTTCTCATCGACAGGATGTACGGACTTGTCAAGCTGTTTTTAGCACAGTGAAGCACCCATATATGCAGTTAAGAACACTAAATAATCACGATAACCACGTACTCGACAGTTTTGAAAACAGTTGACTAGGAAACAAAAAATGTCGAGGGCTCTCAAAATTAGGCAGGTGTGCTATACACACACTAACGCATGAAAGACAGTGTCGGTAACACTACCACAAATCAATAGCCTATACAGTATGTACATTCATAAAAATTGTTGTTTACTAACTAAATACAGTACAGTATTAAATTTATATACAGTATAGTACTACAATTCAAACATTTTTTTTCAACATTTCTTGAAAAAGTCCTGAATTTTTCTTTGTGTTTTTCGTTACATCGTTTTCGAGCAGCTTTGTCCCTCCACCGTTTTATTAGCAGCACGTCAGCAGGTGTTGCGTCAAGTGAAATTGAAGTTCCACAAATTGAAGAGCAACCTGAAACAACATGTGCTCTGTAACTGCTGCCTTTTACATTAAACATTAAGATGAATTGGGCCATGTGCGATTTTAGTAACAATGTCTTACCTCAAATGCTTTGAATACGTCGTCTGCTTTGACTAGGCTGACAGAAGGTTCGTTGTCGGTGTCGTCTGCTTCACGAGGCTCTAGCTCCTTGATCAATTCGACGATCTCTTCTTCGGTCAGCTCAAGCTCAATGTCGTCTGCTTGTACCCATTGTAATGCTTCTTCTTCTTCAATATCCTCACAACCTGGCACTTTTTTTATTAAGGCTGACAGGTTTTCAAAATCTTCCTCTTCATAGTCGTCTATGGATGTTATTCCATCCGTAATTTTATTCCAAGCTTTTCTCAAAGTTGTTGATTTGACTTTTTCCCAAGATTGTGCACACCAATACACAACGTCCTTCATTGTCACTAGTTTCAAAGCTTCTGTTAGTGTCAAGTTGTTATTCGCACTGTCATGCAAAATATGTCGTAGCAAAACACCTCGATAGTGACATTTAAATGTTTCAATCACTCCCTGGTCCATAGGTTGAACTAAACTTGTGACATTTGGTGGCAATAATTCGACTTTTATTTCACCATCTTTCAAAGTTCCAGGGTGAGTAGGTGCATTGTCGACAAACAAAATGGCTTTCATAGGTAAATCATTGTCTTTTAAAAATTTCTTGACCTTTGGAACAAACTGTTTATGAAACCACAATACAAAAAGTTCTGATGACATCCATGCATTCTTTTGTGCCTTGTAGTAAACTGGTAGGGCGTTAGGTGCGTTGTTTTTTAAAGCTCTTGGCTTATGAGACTTCCTGATACACATTAGTGGGAGCCTAAACGAACCCGATGCGTTCGCTGCTGTAAGGACTGTAATTCTTTCCTGTTGCATTTTGTGTCGTGGTGCCGAAATCTCACTAACACAAGCCAAAGACTTTTTTGGTAGCATCTTAAAATTTAACCCGGTTTCATCGAATGTAACTGATCCATTATGTACCCTTCTACCGTCTCTTCGAATTCCGTTTTAAAGACGTCGACAGCGTCCTGGTCAACAGACGTTTTTTCCCCACATAAACTAAGCTGACAAATACCATAACGATTTTTAAACCTGTCAAGCCATCCTTTGCTTGCTAAAAAGTTTTCACCTTCTTCTCCTAGCATTCCAGCTAGCATTCTGGCTTTTTCTTGGAGTACAGGGCCAGAAATAGGCACACCCTTTACTCTCTGCTGCGTAAACCACAAGAATAATGCTTCATTCACCTTTTCAAAGTCAGAAGTTTTCATTGTTTTACGGTTGGGAATTTTTGAAGAATGTTTCAAAAGTTTGTCTTTGTTTTTTATCCAATCCCCAACTGTTGAAACTCCCACATTAAAGTTTGCTGCAACACACCGTAATAATGCACCACTCTCCACTTGTCGTATAGCTTGTAGCTTGTCCTTTATTTCAACAACATTCCGTTTCCTTTTCCCAGACATTGCAGACTAAAAATTACTGTACACACAACGACAGCTTATACGCTTTTTGAAATTTTCAGTGAAAGACACTAAAAACGTTTATTTACACACTAATTTACACTTTAAAACACTCTATCTACAGTAGGCCTAACATGAAAACACTAACAATATAAGACACTAAATAAAAATTAATTTGCAAAACTCAAAACAACACTGCCGCGAAACGCATCAAACTAAAGCTGTAAATACACTGCCTGGCGAGGGGTAGACAGACAGGCTGGCAGACAATGAATGGTGAAAGTGGCACGGCGTGTCACTGACCCTAGTAACAATGCCTCCGTCCAGTCGGCCCTTCCACCCGCTGCTCCAAGACTCTAGACTGTGCGGCTTTTCTCGTACTATTAACTGATTTAGACGATGTTTTTTATTTTTTTTACACGAAAATCGTTGTGGTTAACCCGGGTTCCGGTTAAGTAAACCCCGGATAAACGGGGTCTTACTGTATTGCATTCCTAATATTCTGAATTTATGACCCACTTAGTTCGTTTTCTCTTGCAATCAGCCGTTCCATTGTTGGCAAATGTTGATGTGTTGTTAACGTTGAATCATTGTTTGGTCTGGACCATGCTGCATTCCGGGTTGATGTCCCCAGTTTTGTTTGGGTGTCTGTTATATTGCTGAGTGTAGGCTGTCTGCAGAGAAGTTACCCCCCCCACCTCCTCAAGTATGGAGATGACTATTAGAAAAGGGAGATTGAGAGATTGCTGTTCGCGTGCCCTCCGCGTGGTCTCCCTCTGCTTAGTTAATCGGGGCCGTCCGCCCTAGAGTAGGGAAGTTGGGCATGCATATGTCAAGGTAGGTGGTTACCTTGTTGTGTTGCAAATGCGTGGTCGGTCCACGAGGTGGACAGTTGTACAGTACGTAGGCACTCACATATCAAGGTTGGTGATACCTTGTTGGTCTTCATACGCATATGTGAGTGGTGGTAGTAGTAGCTGGTGGTCACCAGTGAGGGTGATGTGTAGAGGTGGCCCCCTGGGATTGGCATGGTGGAGAGGATCGCGTGGGGCTGATCGTTGGTGAGAAGTGTTGTTCAGTCCTCGGAAGGGGGGGGAGAATAGAAGTCGTCTTGGTTAGATATTCATTTGAGGTTCTCAGTTTGTAAGTTAGACATGTTGTGAATTGTGTGATTAACTGTATTTAAGAATCTTCCTGTTAATATAAGTCCATTGCCATACTGTATTATATAAAACACTAATTGTCTTTTGCTGTGTGTAATTGGCAAAGAAAAATTTTAAACTGTTAGTTGGTCAGTTTTATTATACAGTTTCTGGTGAATGTAAAATGTCAGTAACAACGTTATGCATAAAGTAATGGTAAATTATTATGGGCTAGCTTTTCTAAATCTTCTTCATGAGAAACAGTACATTATCATGATCTGTTATAAAACTTGGGTAAGAATAGTTACGAAGTATCAGAACTTTATGGGACAATTTTTTCTGAGCAACTGGTGCACATAAGAATATTATGGTAGGTCAGCATATAAATATATGTATATTTTTCTTTTAATGCTAAATTTTTTGAATTTCATTTATCAGATATAAACCTACATACTACATGTTTCTTGTCAGTGATGAGGTATTATTGTGTTAGCATAAATTGAATTAATAAGGTACCTATAGAATTGTTATTTAGCAACTTTAGTTAAAATGTGATTTAGACAATGCCATTTGAATAAATGTTAATATATCAAAATGTCGGCTTATGTTGGAACTGTGTACTTAAATGTGTTGAATAATTTGTTGTTTGTTAATAATATTGCCAATTGTGATTAATACTACTTGATTGACACATGTCTATGAAATGAACGTTGATTATTCAGTTGTGTACACTGGATTAAAAATGTTATCATGATATGTAATATGAACACTAATAAAACTCTGTTATAGTTATGCAAGTGTTTTATTGCAAGTCCTGTCACGATGGGCTCACCACAATTTTCTACCATCTAGACCACAAGTCTAGTTTTAACAATTAAGTAACGACCGCTGAAAGAAAAAATTAACAAAAAGTTGTTCATAAAAATTCAGGGGACGTTTCTTTGGTAGCAGAGCGTGGTTGAGATCTATGAGCTGAAAGGTGACCGGACTTGCAATGTAATTTGGGAAGTTCAGATAGATTCTTGGTCAGTAAGAGAGAGTGCAATAATAAAATATCTGGTGATTTTTATAAGAGGAAATGAGTTTAAAGGAAGATTTTTATTGGTGTTGTGCATGTTAATTGTTTTATAAAATGTTAATGTTGTCTTGTGTATATTAAATCTTATGTATGTAAACCGGATGTAACATATATATATATATATATATGATGATGTAAGGGTCACACACACACACATTTACACAATTGTTTGGGGGGCTTACTTTCCTTGTAGGGTTTTGAGTACGTTTAGAGTATCAAAAAAAATTTTTTTGCATGGCCTAACGCTGTCGGACCTTGTTGGAGTTGGTCAGGACCTGTTTAACTGTGTTGCATATTTTCCTGAATGGTTGAAGTACACCCAATCTTTAATAATTTTTGGCCTGACGTGAAGGCATTAATTGTTTGATTGTACTTGAAGCTACGGTACCTCGATTGAGGAATTATCCTGGTTTAAATGCACGTGAATTAATATTTTTTTTTGGAAGAGCGGTCATGGTCGGACCATACACCTGCTTGTGTATTGTCATTCTTGAAGTGAGACATATTTTTTGAATCCTCAATTGTGAAAGTTGCTTTAGCAACATATATGTATATGTTTAATGGATGGTAATTATTCTAGCGTTGTATTAATTTTGTATTGTATGGTGTTGTATGTGTATGTCTATTTGGTATCAATGTTGTTGCATGTTTTCTTGTGTTTGGGAGATTGCTCTGCCTTTTCGTTTCCCCTTTTTCCTCTTGCAGCGTTAGGGAACTCTGATGCGACTCAAGTTTTTCCTCTTCTTTGTTGTGATGGTGTGTTAAATTGTTGCAATGTGTTGTTCTGATTATGGAAATTTGATGGCTGACATTAATTAGATTTTGGGTGGTGTTATATGGAGTGTCGGTCAAGGTAGTAGTAAGAGTGGTGTTCGAAATGAGGAAATAATTGAAATAAAGACGAGTAGGATTTGTTACGGCCCCGTTTTTGAAAGGGAAGTTTCAATGGTAATTGTGCACAAGACAAATATGTTAAAATTAAATGTACATTGCGTTAGTAAATTACAAGCAACATAATAGTTTGTAATGTGATGTAGACTGAGGCGAGATGACCCTTGGCCAGCTGATAGCCGCACGGGTAGCGGAATTCAGTCATTGTTCCCTTTATCATATAGACCGTTGTAACGTATCATATAAGTACAGTAGAACCTCGTTTATCCGGAATAAAGGGGGCGGCGATATTCCGGATAATCAATTTTTCTGGTTAACCAATGCTACCTTATATACATTGGATTCCAGGTAGAATTAAACTACAGTACAAAGAAATAAATGTTCTTAATAATGAAACTACAGGTAGTCGTCGACTTACGACCGGCCGCACTTACGACCACAAAAACATGAAACACGCCCACTTGTAACGGGTCGAATTCTAGCCATCCAACAAATCGATATTATTGGCCATTAAATCAGTAAACACGAGTGCGAGAGTGAAGTTTGTAATAGTCTTGGACGTTTGTCATTCTGAACGACAATTCACATACACTGTAGAAAGATTGTCAAGTGTTCTCATCGACAGGATGTACGGACTTGTCAAGCTGTTTTTAGCACAGTGAAGCACCCATATATGCAGTTAAGAACACTAAATAATCACGATAACCACGTACTCGACAGTTTTGAAAACAGTTGACTAGGAAACAAAAAATGTCGAGGGCTCTCAAAATTAGGCAGGTGTGCTATACACACACTAACGCATGAAAGACAGTGTCGGTAACACTACCACAAATCAATAGCCTATACAGTATGTACATTCATAAAAATTGTTGTTTACTAACTAAATACAGTACAGTATTAAATTTATATACAGTATAGTACTACAATTCAAACATTTTTTTTCAACATTTCTTGAAAAAGTCCTGAATTTTTCTTTGTGTTTTTCGTTACATCGTTTTCGAGCAGCTTTGTCCCTCCACCGTTTTATTAGCAGCACGTCAGCAGGTGTTGCGTCAAGTGAAATTGAAGTTCCACAAATTGAAGAGCAACCTGAAACAACATGTGCTCTGTAACTGCTGCCTTTTACATTAAACATTAAGATGAATTGGGCCATGTGCGATTTTAGTAACAATGTCTTACCTCAAATGCTTTGAATACGTCGTCTGCTTTGACTAGGCTGACAGAAGGTTCGTTGTCGGTGTCGTCTGCTTCACGAGGCTCTAGCTCCTTGATCAATTCGACGATCTCTTCTTCGGTCAGCTCAAGCTCAATGTCGTCTGCTTGTACCCATTGTAATGCTTCTTCTTCTTCAATATCCTCACAACCTGGCACTTTTTTTATTAAGGCTGACAGGTTTTCAAAATCTTCCTCTTCATAGTCGTCTATGGATGTTATTCCATCCGTAATTTTATTCCAAGCTTTTCTCAAAGTTGTTGATTTGACTTTTTCCCAAGATTGTGCACACCAATACACAACGTCCTTCATTGTCACTAGTTTCAAAGCTTCTGTTAGTGTCAAGTTGTTATTCGCACTGTCATGCAAAATATGTCGTAGCAAAACACCTCGATAGTGACATTTAAATGTTTCAATCACTCCCTGGTCCATAGGTTGAACTAAACTTGTGACATTTGGTGGCAATAATTCGACTTTTATTTCACCATCTTTCAAAGTTCCAGGGTGAGTAGGTGCATTGTCGACAAACAAAATGGCTTTCATAGGTAAATCATTGTCTTTTAAAAATTTCTTGACCTTTGGAACAAACTGTTTATGAAACCACAATACAAAAAGTTCTGATGACATCCATGCATTCTTTTGTGCCTTGTAGTAAACTGGTAGGGCGTTAGGTGCGTTGTTTTTTAAAGCTCTTGGCTTATGAGACTTCCTGATACACATTAGTGGGAGCCTAAACGAACCCGATGCGTTCGCTGCTGTAAGGACTGTAATTCTTTCCTGTTGCATTTTGTGTCGTGGTGCCGAAATCTCACTAACACAAGCCAAAGACTTTTTTGGTAGCATCTTAAAATTTAACCCGGTTTCATCGAATGTAACTGATCCATTATGTACCCTTCTACCGTCTCTTCGAATTCCGTTTTAAAGACGTCGACAGCGTCCTGGTCAACAGACGTTTTTTCCCCACATAAACTAAGCTGACAAATACCATAACGATTTTTAAACCTGTCAAGCCATCCTTTGCTTGCTAAAAAGTTTTCACCTTCTTCTCCTAGCATTCCAGCTAGCATTCTGGCTTTTTCTTGGAGTACAGGGCCAGAAATAGGCACACCCTTTACTCTCTGCTGCGTAAACCACAAGAATAATGCTTCATTCACCTTTTCAAAGTCAGAAGTTTTCATTGTTTTACGGTTGGGAATTTTTGAAGAATGTTTCAAAAGTTTGTCTTTGTTTTTTATCCAATCCCCAACTGTTGAAACTCCCACATTAAAGTTTGCTGCAACACACCGTAATAATGCACCACTCTCCACTTGTCGTATAGCTTGTAGCTTGTCCTTTATTTCAACAACATTCCGTTTCCTTTTCCCAGACATTGCAGACTAAAAATTACTGTACACACAACGACAGCTTATACGCTTTTTGAAATTTTCAGTGAAAGACACTAAAAACGTTTATTTACACACTAATTTACACTTTAAAACACTCTATCTACAGTAGGCCTAACATGAAAACACTAACAATATAAGACACTAAATAAAAATTAATTTGCAAAACTCAAAACAACACTGCCGCGAAACGCATCAAACTAAAGCTGTAAATACACTGCCTGGCGAGGGGTAGACAGACAGGCTGGCAGACAATGAATGGTGAAAGTGGCACGGCGTGTCACTGACCCTAGTAACAATGCCTCCGTCCAGTCGGCCCTTCCACCCGCTGCTCCAAGACTCTAGACTGTGCGGCTTTTCTCGTACTATTAACTGATTTAGACGATGTTTTTTATTTTTTTTACACGAAAATCGTTGTGGTTAACCCGGGTTCCGGTTAAGTAAACCCCGGATAAACGGGGTCTTACTGTATTGCATTCCTAATATTCTGAATTTATGACCCACTTAGTTCGTTTTCTCTTGCAATCAGCCGTTCCATTGTTGGCAAATGTTGATGTGTTGTTAACGTTGAATCATTGTTTGGTCTGGACCATGCTGCATTCCGGGTTGATGTCCCCAGTTTTGTTTGGGTGTCTGTTATATTGCTGAGTGTAGGCTGTCTGCAGAGAAGTTACCCCCCCCCCCACCTCCTCAAGTATGGAGATGACTATTAGAAAAGGGAGATTGAGAGATTGCTGTTCGCGTGCCCTCCGCGTGGTCTCCCTCTGCTTAGTTAATCGGGGCCGTCCGCCCTAGAGTAGGGAAGTTGGGCATGCATATGTCAAGGTAGGTGGTTACCTTGTTGTGTTGCAAATGCGTGGTCGGTCCACGAGGTGGACAGTTGTACAGTACGTAGGCACTCACATATCAAGGTTGGTGATACCTTGTTGGTCTTCATACGCATATGTGAGTGGTGGTAGTAGTAGCTGGTGGTCACCAGTGAGGGTGATGTGTAGAGGTGGCCCCCTGGGATTGGCATGGTGGAGAGGATCGCGTGGGGCTGATCGTTGGTGAGAAGTGTTGTTCAGTCCTCGGAAGGGGGGGGAGAATAGAAGTCGTCTTGGTTAGATATTCATTTGAGGTTCTCAGTTTGTAAGTTAGACATGTTGTGAATTGTGTGATTAACTGTATTTAAGAATCTTCCTGTTAATATAAGTCCATTGCCATACTGTATTATATAAAACACTAATTGTCTTTTGCTGTGTGTAATTGGCAAAGAAAAATTTTAAACTGTTAGTTGGTCAGTTTTATTATACAGTTTCTGGTGAATGTAAAATGTCAGTAACAACGTTATGCATAAAGTAATGGTAAATTATTATGGGCTAGCTTTTCTAAATCTTCTTCATGAGAAACAGTACATTATCATGATCTGTTATAAAACTTGGGTAAGAATAGTTACGAAGTATCAGAACTTTATGGGACAATTTTTTCTGAGCAACTGGTGCACATAAGAATATTATGGTAGGTCAGCATATAAATATATGTATATTTTTCTTTTAATGCTAAATTTTTTGAATTTCATTTATCAGATATAAACCTACATACTACATGTTTCTTGTCAGTGATGAGGTATTATTGTGTTAGCATAAATTGAATTAATAAGGTACCTATAGAATTGTTATTTAGCAACTTTAGTTAAAATGTGATTTAGACAATGCCATTTGAATAAATGTTAATATATCAAAATGTCGGCTTATGTTGGAACTGTGTACTTAAATGTGTTGAATAATTTGTTGTTTGTTAATAATATTGCCAATTGTGATTAATACTACTTGATTGACACATGTCTATGAAATGAACGTTGATTATTCAGTTGTGTACACTGGATTAAAAATGTTATCATGATATGTAATATGAACACTAATAAAACTCTGTTATAGTTATGCAAGTGTTTTATTGCAAGTCCTGTCACGATGGGCTCACCACAATTTTCTACCATCTAGACCACAAGTCTAGTTTTAACAATTAAGTAACGACCGCTGAAAGAAAAAATTAACAAAAAGTTGTTCATAAAAATTCAGGGGACGTTTCTTTGGTAGCAGAGCGTGGTTGAGATCTATGAGCTGAAAGGTGACCGGACTTGCAATGTAATTTGGGAAGTTCAGATAGATTCTTGGTCAGTAAGAGAGAGTGCAATAATAAAATATCTGGTGATTTTTATAAGAGGAAATGAGTTTAAAGGAAGATTTTTATTGGTGTTGTGCATGTTAATTGTTTTATAAAATGTTAATGTTGTCTTGTGTATATTAAATCTTATGTATGTAAACCGGATGTAACATATATATATATATATATATGATGATGTAAGGGTCACACACACACACATTTACACAATTGTTTGGGGGGCTTACTTTCCTTGTAGGGTTTTGAGTACGTTTAGAGTATCAAAAAAAATTTTTTTGCATGGCCTAACGCTGTCGGACCTTGTTGGAGTTGGTCAGGACCTGTTTAACTGTGTTGCATATTTTCCTGAATGGTTGAAGTACACCCAATCTTTAATAATTTTTGGCCTGACGTGAAGGCATTAATTGTTTGATTGTACTTGAAGCTACGGTACCTCGATTGAGGAATTATCCTGGTTTAAATGCACGTGAATTAATATTTTTTTTTGGAAGAGCGGTCATGGTCGGACCATACACCTGCTTGTGTATTGTCATTCTTGAAGTGAGACATATTTTTTGAATCCTCAATTGTGAAAGTTGCTTTAGCAACATATATGTATATGTTTAATGGATGGTAATTATCCTAGCGTTGTATTAATTTTGTATTGTATGGTGTTGTATGTGTATGTCTATTTGGTATCAATGTTGTTGCATGTTTTCTTGTGTTTGGGAGATTGCTCTGCCTTTTCGTTTCCCCTTTTTCCTCTTGCAGCGTTAGGGAACTCTGATGCGACTCAAGTTTTTCCTCTTCTTTGTTGTGATGGTGTGTTAAATTGTTGCAATGTGTTGTTCTGATTATGGAAATTTGATGGCTGACATTAATTAGATTTTGGGTGGTGTTATATGGAGTGTCGGTCAAGGTAGTAGTAAGAGTGGTGTTCGAAATGAGGAAATAATTGAAATAAAGACGAGTAGGATTTGTTACGGCCCCGTTTTTGAAAGGGAAGTTTCAATGGTAATTGTGCACAAGACAAATATGTTAAAATTAAATGTACATTGCGTTAGTAAATTACAAGCAACATAATAGTTTGTAATGTGATGTAGACTGAGGCGAGATGACCCTTGGCCAGCTGATAGCCGCACGGGTAGCGGAATTCAGTCATTGTTCCCTTTATCATATAGACCGTTGTAACGTATCATATAAGTACAGTAGAACCTCGTTTATCCGGAATAAGGCGGCGATATTCCGGATAATCAATTTTTCTGGTTAACCAATGCTACCTTATATAGGCCTACATTGGATTCCAGGTAGAATTAAACTACAGTACAAAGGAATAAATGTTCTTAATAATGAAACTACAGGTAGTCGTCGACTTACGACCGGCCGCACTTACGACCACAAAAACATGAAACACGCCCACTTGTAACGGGTCGAATTCTAGCCATCCAACAAATCGATATTATTGGCCATTAAATCAGTAAACACGAGTGCGAGAGTGAAGTTTGTAATAGTCTTGGACGTTTGTCATTGTGAACGACAATTCACATACACTGTAGAAAGATTGTCAAGTGTTCTCATCGACAGGATGTACGGACTTGTCAAGCTGTTTTTAGCACAGTGAAGCACCCATATATGCAGTTAAGAACACTAAATAATCACGATAACCACGTACTCGACAGTTTTGAAAACAGTTGACTAGGAAACAAAAAATGTCGAGGGCTCTCAAAATTAGGCAGGTGTGCTATACACACACTAACGCATGAAAGACAGTGTCGGTAACACTACCACAAATCAATAGCCTATACAGTATGTACATTCATAAAAATTGTTGTTTACTAACTAAATACAGTACAGTATTAAATTTATATACAGTATAGTACTACAATTCAAACACTTTTTTTCAACATTTCTTGAAAAAGTCCTGAATTTTTCTTTGTGTTTTTCGTTACATCGTTTTCGAGCAGCTTTGTCCCTCCACCGTTTTATTAGCAGCACGTCAGCAGGTGTTGCGTCAAGTGAAATTGAAGTTCCACAAATTGAAGAGCAACCTGAAACAACATGTGCTCTGTAACTGCTGCCTTTTACATTAAACATTAAGATGAATTGGGCCATGCGCGATTTTAGTAACAATGTCTTACCTCAAATGCTTTGAATACGTCGTCTGCTTTGACTAGGCTGACAGAAGGTTCGTTGTCGGTGTCGTCTGCTTCACGAGGCTCTGGCTCCTTGATCAATTCGACGATCTCTTCTTCGGTCAGCTCAAGCTCAATGTCGTCTGCTTGTACCCATTGTAATGCTTCTTCTTCTTCAATATCCTCACAACCTGGCACTTTTTTTATTAAGGCTGACAGGTTTTCAAAATCTTCCTCTTCATAGTCGTCTATGGATGTTATTCCATCCGTAATTTTATTCCAAGCTTTTCTCAAAGTTGTTGATTTGACTTTTTCCCAAGATTGTGCACACCAATACACGACGTCCTTCATTGTCACTAGTTTCATAGCTTCTGTTAGTGTCAAGTTGTTATTCGCACTGTCATGCAAAATATGTCGTAGCAAAACACCTCGATAGTGACATTTAAATGTTTCAATCACTCCCTGGTCCATAGGTTGAACTAAACTTGTGACATTTGGTGGCAATAATTCGACTTTTATTTCACCATCTTTCAAAGTTCCAGGGTGAGTAGGTGCATTGTCGACAAACAAAATGGCTTTCATAGGTAAATCATTGTCTTTTAAAAATTTCTTGACCTTTGGAACAAACTGTTTATGAAACCACAATACAAAAAGTTCTGATGACATCCATGCATTCTTTTGTGCCTTGTAGTAAACTGGTAGGGCGTTAGGTGCGTTGTTTTTTAAAGCTCTTGGCTTATGAGACTTCCTGATACACATTAGTGGGAGCCTAAACGAACCCGATGCGTTCGCTGCTGTAAGGACTGTAATTCTTTCCTGTTGCATTTTGTGTCGTGGTGCCGAAATCTCACTAACACAAGCCAAAGACTTTTTTGGTAGCATCTTAAAATTTAACCCGGTTTCATCGAATGTAACTGATCCATTATGTACCCTTCTACCGTCTCTTCGAATTCCGTTTTAAAGACGTCGACAGCGTCCTGGTCAACAGACGTTTTTTCCCCACATAAACTAAGCTGACAAATACCATAACGATTTTTAAACCTGTCAAGCCATCCTTTGCTTGCTAAAAAGTTTTCACCTTCTCCTAGCATTCCAGCTAGCATTCTGGCTTTTTCTTGGAGTACAGGGCCAGAAATAGGCACACCCTTTACTCTCTGCTGCGTAAACCACAAGAATAATGCTTCATTCACCTTTTCAAAGTCAGAAGTTTTCATTGTTTTACGGTTGGGAATTTTTGAAGAATGTTTCAAAAGTTTGTCTTTGTTTTTTATCCAATCCCCAACTGTTGAAACTCCCACATTAAAGTTTGCTGCAACACACCGTAATAATGCACCACTCTCCACTTGTTGTATAGCTTCTAGCTTGTCCTTTATTTCAACAACATTCCGTTTCCTTTTCCCAGACATTGCAGACTAAAAATTACTGTACACACAACGACAGCTTATACGCTTTTTGAAATTTTCAGTGAAAGACACTAAAAATGTTTATTTACACACTAATTTACACTTTAAAACACTCTATCTACAGTAGGCCTAACATGAAAACACTAACAATATAAGACACTAAATAAAAATTAATTTGCAAAACTCAAAACAACACTGCCGCGAAACGCATCAAACTAAAGCTGTAAAGACACTGCCTGGCGAGGGGTAGACAGACAGGCTGGCAGACAAGAATGGTGAAAGTGGCACGGCGTGTCACTGACCCTAGTAACAATGCCTCCGTCCAGTCGGCCCTTCCACCCGCTGCTCCAAGACCCTAGACTGTGCGGCTTTTCTCGTACTATTAACTGATTTAGACGATGTTTTTTATTTTTTTTACACGAAAATCGTTGTGGTTAACCCGGGTTCCGGTTAAGTAAACCCCGGATAAACGGGGTCTTACTGTATTGCATTCCTAATATTCTGAATTTATGACCCACTTAGTTTGTTTTCTCTTGCAATCAGCCGTTCCATTGTTGGCAAATGTTGATGTGTTGTTAACGTTGAATCATTGTTTGGTCTGGACCATGCTGCATTCCGGGTTGATGTCCCCAGTTTTGTTTGGGTGTCTGTTATATTGCTGAGTGTAGGCTGTCTGCAGAGAAGTTACCCCCCCACCTCCTCAAGTATGGAGATGACTATTAGAAAAGGGAGATTGAGAGATTGCTGTTCGCGTGCCCTCCGCGTGGTCTCCCTCTGCTTAGTTAATCGGGGCCGTCCGCCCTAGAGTAGGGAAGTTGGGCATGCATATGTCAAGGTAGGTGGTTACCTTGTTGTGTTGCATATGCGTGGTCGGTCCACGAGGTGGACAGTTGTAGAGTACGTAGGCACTCACATATCAAGGTTGGTGATACCTTGTTGGTCTTCATACGCATATGTGAGTGGTGGTAGTAGTAGCTGGTGGTCACCAGTGAGGGTGATGTGTAGAGGTGGCCCCCTGGGATTTGCATGGTGGAGAGGATCGCGTGGGGCTGATCGTTGGTGAGAAGTGTTGTTCAGTCCTCGGAAGGGGGGGGGAGAATAGAAGTCGTCTTGGTTAGATATTCATTTGAGGTTCTCAGTTTGTAAGTTAGACATGTTGTGAATTGTGTGATTAACTGTATTTAAGAATCTTCCTTTTAATATAAGTCCATTGCCATACTGTATTATATAAAACACTAATTGTCTTTTGCTGTGTGTAATTGGCAAAGAAAAATTTTAAACTGTTAGTTGGTCAGTTTTATTATACAGTTTCTGGTGAATGTAAAATGTCAGTAACAACGTTATGCATAAAGTAATGGTAAATTATTATGGGCTAGCTTTTCTAAATCTTCTTCATGAGAAACAGTACATTATCATGATCTGTTATAAAACTTGGGTAAGAATAGTTACGAAGTATCAGGACTTTATGGGACAATTTTTTCTGAGCAACTGGTGCACATAAGAATATTATGGTAGGTCAGCATATAAATATATGTATATTTTTCTTTTAATGCTAAATTTTTTGAATTTCATTTATCAGATATAAACCTACATACTACATGTTTCTTGTCAGTGATGAGGTATTGTGTGAGCATAAATTGAATGAATAAGGTACCTATAGAATTGTTATTTAGCAACTTTAGTTAAAATGTGATTTAGACAATGCCATTTGAATAAATGTTAATATATCAAAATGTCGGCTTATGTTGGAACTGTGTACTTAAATGTGTTGAATAATTTGTTGTTTGTTAATAATATTGCCAATTGTGATTAATACTACTTGATAGACACATGTCTATGAAATGAACGTTGATTATTCAGTTGTGTACACTGGATTAAAAATGTTATCATGATATGTAATATGAACACTAATAAAACGCTGTTATAGTTATGCAAGTGTTTTATTGCAAGTCCTGTCACGATGGGCTCACCACAATTTTCTTCCATCTAGACCACAAGTCTAGTTTTAAGAATTAAGTAACGACCGCTGAAAGAAAAAATTAACAAAAAGTTGTTCATAAAAATTCAGGGGACGTTTCTTTGGTAGCAGAGCGTGGTTGAGATCTATGAGCTGAAAGGTGACCGGACTTGCAATGTAATTTGGGAAGTTCAGATAGATTCTTGGTCAGTAAGAGAGAGTGCAATAATAAAATATCTGGTGATTTTTATAAGAGGAAATGAGTTTAAAGGAAGATTTTTATTGGTGTTGTGCATGTTAATTGTTTTATAAAATGTTAATGTTGTCTTGTGTATATTAAATCTTATGTATGTAAACCGTATATAACATATATATATATATATATGTATATAGACTTAGCGCCACATAATTTCTTCATCACACGCCAATTTTTACCCAGGGTATCTAAAACAAATTTGAGGAACTTGTATAAGTACATCTTTAGGTGAAGAAGTTATTTTGCCCAAGTTATGGTGTGTCAGCGTACGAAAAACTTATACAAATGTTTATACATCGTATTTTTGCTGTACGCTGAAGCCAGACAACCTGTTCGATATATACAAATGTATATAATGAAATATGGGTAGTTAGTCGGCCATATTGGCATTCGTAATAATTATTCTATAAAATTTTTAACATGTGTAAAGATGTTGGAGGCGCTAGGAATAATAATGAAATGTAAGATGATCATTTATTTAGTGTATGTTGTCCGTTGTTTGTAGCAAATTAGCTGTGTTAGGTTAAGTATGAATGTCTAGATTCCTTTGGGTTTATAAAATAGGTTAATTACCTTCTGTCAAGAGGGAAGTGTGTTTATACCATGTGTTTACTCTGTTTAGTTTGTGCAATGAAGAAAAGACACCAACCAATAATTTTAGTTCGCGCTTTGTTCAGTATTCAGTGTGTTCGCGGTAATAGGCAAGGTCAGCGTGCAGTAAAAAAAACGCGCCAACCAATAGTTTTAATTCGCGCTTAATTCAGAGTGTCCGCGGTAATAAGTAAGGTGTGTGGGACAGTATTATTTTTGTTTGCCATGGGTAGTCGTCGGAGCAGAAAGATGTTGGAAATGGCCTTAGGGATAAAAATGAAAGGTAAGATGATCATTTATTTAGTGTATGTTGTCCGTTATTTGTAGCATATTAGGTGTTACGTTGTTTAAGACCTGAAGATGTCAGTAATGACGAAAATCTTAGTCGAACAATAAAAAATTATAGCAGTTAGCAAATTCATAAAAGAAATAAGTTAGGTTATGTTTCATGTCTAGATTACTTTGTCGAACACGTATCTGTTATAGAACCAACTATGCCTAATATCACTGTGTTCTGCCCAAAATTTAATAATTGAGCAAGTTAGCATTCTAATTTAATTAATACAATTTTATTTTTTCATTATTAGTGGGCCAATTTATACAAAAACAAAAATTCTGGAGTTTTGTATTATAGTGTTTTAGGGTAAATAGAATTGCCATAATAAATTTAATACAGTAGGCGTATTGTTTTGATTGTGAAACAAAAATCATTTGTTTGATGTTTTAATTCAGTTCACTTATCCCCAATAAGTAAAAACCTTTACAAAGGTGCATAAGGTATTATCATTTGCTTTAAAAAATTGAATTCCAAAATAATACAAAGACTATTTAAATTAGATTTGTTCCTTTACTGCATTAATAAAACCTGTCATATACGCCACCTTATGCTACATAAATATCAAACACAGTGTTCCGAGTTGTTAATACAATAGTGATATAAATATCAGGTTACTAAACCTTTACACAGAATAATTTTATTAGATGCATTGTTGTAAAACTTTAATATTGTAATTCCTGCTTTGAAAAGTGCAGGGTAAAACAGAAAAATCAAAATATCAGAATAATAATATTTGAATAGAAATCGTAGATTCTTTGTGGTATACAAGAACATGAGTATTTATTGTATTGTATGCAAGTTGGATGTCATAACATGAAATTATCAGTTAAGGATAGTTCAGTGTTTAGATAAGACTTTGATTCTATAACCCTAGAACTAAAATAAACTTCCAGTTAGTTTTGTGCTGATGTATTATTAACAACAGCAAAGTTCCTGTGATAATAGAACTGATTTCGCTGAAAGATTAATTATGTTAACAAAACTAGCAGGGCATTAGCCGATTAACTTACAGCTGAATAGCGTGTAAGCCTAACCTAACTCTGAAATAAAATGAATTACTTTTAGGAAAAAATCAAAATTTGTTTGTGTTATGTAGGCTTGGGTGTTAATTATAATAGGCTAAGTTCTTTATCACAGTAAATTGTCTCTAGCTCCAGATACTTGCATGTCTACATCAATTGTCATATTTTACTTTTCAGATGACTGTGAAAGTAGGCAAAGGCCTACTAGACGTACAGCAAAAAAAGGTACATATAGTTTTAATTGTTATTTATATTCAGTGTATAAAAGCACCCCTTAACTCTAATCAACTAAAAATATAAAATTAATTAACCCATTTTTGAAAAAGACCCTGTGAGGGAACTGACTCCAGTTAAATGAAATATGTATTCTGTATTAAATGCTTATTCTGTATAAATATCAAGTTACTGATACCTTTACACAGAATAATTTTATTTAGATTAAGTCTGGCCTATGATAATATAACTGATTTAGCTAAACTTACTGCGGATTAGCCTGTAAGCCTAACCTAACTCTGAAATAAAATTAATTACTTTTAGAAAGAGATCAAAAGTTTATAGGCCTGGGTGTTAAGTATAATAGACTAAGTTCTGTATCACAGTTGAATTATCTTTAGCTCCAGAACTTACACCAATAGTGCATGTCTACATATATTTTCATACTTTACTTTCATATTTGACTGGGAACGTAGTAAGTTCAGTGTTAATTTGTTCATGTTACCTTATATTTGGTGTATAAAATCACCCCTTAAACTCTAGTTAACTTAAAACTAAGATTAATTAACTGATTTTTAAAAAAAGTCCATGTGAGGGCACTGACCGCAATATAATTAAATATTTTTGCTTTATTATAGATAAATAATATAAGTCTGACAATTATTTTGTCTACTCTAAAAAAATTCCATTTATTACTTTTATTGTGATTCATGTATGAACATTACATAATTTTAATTTTCTTACAGATGTAAGACGGGCTCTGTTTCCGGAATGCGATCGATTTTCACAAGATTGTTTCAGACACACACAAGTGTCTGATCAAGTAAGTTTGAGTGGTAGATTAGGCCTGAAATTTATGCTAAATTTTGTTCATAAATTCTGCCTAAATTTTTTGCCAGTAATTTAATCTATGGCTTTGATATGAAGTATAAAATGTCTGAAGACAAGTACTAAGCCTTGAGTTCCTACTGAGTACACCCATTAGCCTATAGAAATATTAGCTAGACTGCGTACGTTTTCAATTGTAAAAATGAAATGGGCCTACCTATATTTGTGTAATGTATCCAATTTGTAAGTCATTTTATTCGTAAAATGAGGTCCTACCTAACACAAGATGGTAGGCCTTACCATAATATATTTAATTTGTACTCTGCTCGTATTTAACTAGTTAACATATTTTATTTTATTCTTCAGTCCCACTATATTACTCTAAATATACTTTCAAATTCAGGATTTTTCAGAGAAACGTAATTAATTAAATAAGATATGACTTAATAAGTTAAGGTTAATTTTAACACCTAATATAACAAAATTTATAATGGCTACTGTAATACGGAAGCAAACTGTTGTAATATTTTGTACACATAGTTACTTTCATAACATCGAGTCCATTAAATTGTAATTTATTTGACATAAAAATTTTATTTTAACACAGCTCTGCTTTAAAAATTAAGGACTAACATTTGTCAGGTAAAAGAAAAAGTGAAAAGAGAATTTGAACTGTGACTTCTTTAATTTTTGAGTTAAAAAGCTTTTTAATCTCGATTAAATATTTTAATAAAATTGTGCTGTTTTTAAATTTTATAATATTTAAAAATATTATAAACCTTGCAGACAGAAAAGGTTTTGCTGGTAACTAAAGAAAGCATCGTTCTTTTATCTTATGTAAAATTTATTATTGCATGCAAGTCTGAATAAAGCTCACTAAATTAAAATTATCACTGCTTACAGCAGGTTCTTAAACCCAATAATTGATGTAGGCCTATAGTTATTTTTATTTATTGTCTTATCTGAGTGACAGGGCAAATCAGGGGAACAGATATTTTAATAATTGTAATAAGTTCAACTTTTGGGGAACCTCTTTCAACCAACATGCATAACAACATGACACAACTCTAAACAAACGCTAAGTGTCTGGTGGCAGTAGACAAAGCGAGTTGCATAATCATCTACGACTCAGGAAAAAACTGTGTAATACCTCTCAGTCAACGTCAAGCAGACTTATAACAAAGTGCTCGCGAGCAAGTTACGTTGGCCGACAAAATATTAGTTCAAATGAGTTAAAACAATAGTGTAAATCTACAGAAAGGGGACAGTCAAAGCTAGCGTCAAAATTTTAACATTTTAAACCTATTTTCGGAGTGTATGGTGAACACAGTGACTCAACCGTGATGGCAAAATAACTGGACGAGGTCTTCAAGAAGGATGAGTACAAAAAATAACTGTTAACCAATTTTCCACTTAAAATTATTAACATCATTCAAATTCACTTACAGAAGTAAGTATAGTAGCTTAATCCTATGTTCTGTCCTAAAAACTTGGATTGTTATTAATGGACATTTAATTATGTGAATGTAATGGTAAATACCGGACTGAATAGTGAAATGATTTTGTGGTATACCGATTTTGTTAAAAAATGACATTGGACGACGTAAATTGTATATAATTTTGTAATGTTGTCACTTTCTTATTATAATTGTATAGTATTTTAGGTAACCAACGTGTGTAGTAGTGATTGATTTCATAATAATAATAATGTTTCATTTGACACAATTCTCATCAATGCTGATATATATATATTTTTCTATTCTTCTATGTTATATAAACACGAGAAAAATAATTTTAAACGGCGGTCGAACCTATTTACGGAGACAAAAAATTAAATTTTTACTCCCATAAGAACGCATGCAATGGTGAATGAGCGCCATATTGACTGTGTAGACGGTGAGAAATGTCATAATTATCCAATTTTGCCTTAATGTAATTCAATTGCCTACAACGCAAAGCATTATATTTCGGACTCGTGGGTGGCCGGCTCACCGCACATGCTTTAGTCTCCGACGCGTCCGAGGTTACTAATAATAAACTCGCGGTGGGCTCAACGCAAAGCTTTAAACCGCCGTTTGGGCTCAACGCAATTTTGAACATGTAAGAATCATGTAAATGTTGTTTTGATAAAGCGTCACGCGTTAACAACAGCTGGACCTATGTCATTTCTCACCGTCTACACAGTCATGTAATTATGAAATTTTTAAAATGAAATGAAATTAAATTGAGAAAAAATGTTTAAAGGATAGTAATCATGGTACTAAGTTTGACAATTTCGATATGAAGGTTATAATAGATGGTAAATGAATTTTATAATGAAATTGAATCAATAAGAGAGGATTTAATTAATGTAAAATGTTTTACATAATATAATTAAATTAATTATAAATAGTTTAATTAATGTAAAAGATTGAAATATGGGTAATAAATTTGAATAATTTATTTTGATGTGAAATGTATAATAGATGGTAAATGATTAAAAGCTTCTGATTAAAATGTTTTAATAGAAATTCATAGTTAAAATTATAATGTAACAATTCAGGAGCTTGGAGGAGCAAGGGCGAATATGAAAATCATGGTGTTGGGAAATCGTGTTTAAAGTTTGTGAATACTCTTAGGATAGAAAGGGCGAATATGTATTTCAGTATTATAGAACATAGATTTCGATTATTTTACATTATTATTTATAAATAATTAACGATAAAATAAAATTACAAATAATTTGGTTAAAGTTTAAGTAAAAATCATCAACTAATAATACAACTAATTACAAATAATAATGTAAATATCGGTATGGAGAACCATACATGACTTGCATGTTCTAATGTTTATATTTAAAATCATTTACCTGAATTCGGTTCGATAATTTCTAACAAGTTATGTGTGTTCCTTGTAAATCATGTTTTATGTTTGACAAATTGAAGGATGTTTGATGTATGATTTTCTTTTCAGGATACTTTATTTATCAGAATTAAGTACTTCACTCTTGTTAAAACGTAAACCGTTGCAGGTAAACTACCCCTCTCCCTTAACCGATCTTCACCAAAATCAATAGGCCTCGAGTCCTATACAACTCGGGTGCATATGCAAAAATTATTTGTAATTTTTATTTATTATTTTATATTATTTATTTGGTTCTGTTTGAATTTTCGACAGTTATCGTTCGCCATAGAAAAAATTCTACATACAGACGCTTTTCGGAAAATGACTTTTCTTCATGTTTTGAGGGTAGTACAATCAGAATCAGCCTTTATCTCGAACATGATTTTTTCGCGATCACCATACTTCCATTTCCTTACGAAACACGGAAGTAAAAAACAGGTTAAGACTAAACAACATTGCTATCTTTAACCTGTTTGAAAAACGTGTGATAACATCCTGAAATCAATCCCAATAAAATAAACTAAAATAACACGATAAAAATAGGCGTTATTGAAACATTATTTAGAAGATACTTATTGACTGAATTGATTTTCCTATATTTCATATATCAAACATATACGCAAATGCTGTATAATAAAACTGTTTTTGTTTAAATAAAAATTTATTCGATTCTGTTTGAATTTACGGCAGTTATCGTTCATGAAAAAATTTCTCTTGTTACAACATAAAATGTTGCAGGTAAACTACCCTTTTCCCTTAACCGATCTTCACCAAAATCAACAGGTCTTGAGAACTATACAATTTACGGCTGTATGCAAATAATCATTTGATTCTGTTTGAATTTGCGGCTGTTATCGTTTGCCATATAAAATGCCCTTGTTAAAACATAAACGTTGCAGGTAAACTACCCCTTTCCCTTAACCGATCTTCACCAAAAACAATAGGTCTTGAGAACTATACAATTTACGGCTGTATGCAAATAATGATTTGATTCTGTTTGAATTTGCGGCTGTTATCGTTTGCCATAGAAAAAAATCTACAGACAGACAGACACACACACACACACACACACTTTTCGAAAAATGACTTTTTCATGTTTTAAGTGTAGTACAATCAGAATCTGCAATTATCTCGAACACGATGTTTTTGCCATCACTATATTCCCATTTCCTTAAGGAACATGGAAGATTTTTCCATACAAACTACGTCTTTCTACTTATTGCTTCAGCATTAACCACAGTACTGTGGTCACTAACATATACCACCTCACGTTTTCGCACTCGATTTTCACTGATGATGGCAGTCATGGCACTGCCGAAAAGTCTGGTTTTACAGAAAAAATTGGACTACGGCTAAACAGCCCGGGAAGCAATTTTAACAAAAAACTACTTCTCTGTTGCTGATAACGTAGTACACGTATAAAAAATGCTCCCCTCCACCTCCATATAATTTTTAATAATAGAAAATTACCCCCACCCCGTTCACCTAACCTCTTCATTTATAGATATTTCATCTACGTTTCTACAGTGGATTATTATGAGCTTCTTATCAGGATAATTTATTTATAAAAATTAAGTACTTTACTCTTGTTAAATCATAAAATGTTTTAGGTAAACGACCCCTTTCTCTTAACCGATCTTCTCCAAAATCAACAGACCTTCAGTCCTCTACAATTCAGGGCTGCATGCAAAAAACTATTTGATTCTGTTTTAATGTGCGGCAGTTATCGTTCGTCATGGAAACATTTCTCTTGTTACAACTTAAAATGTTGCAGGTAAACTACCCCTTCCCCTTAACCGATCTTCACCATAATCAACAGACCTTGAGCTCTCTACAACTCAGGCAAGTGTGCAAAAAATTATTTGATTCTCTTTGAATTTTCGGCAGTTATCGTTCGTCATAAGAAAAATTACCATTTTTAAAACCTAAAGCTTTGGTAATAAACTACCCCTTTCCCTTAACCGATCTTCAACAAAATCAACAGACCTTGAGTTCTCTTTAGTTCAAAAAGGTATGCAAAAACGTAGTTGATTCCGTTTGAATTTACGGCAGTTATCGTTCGTCATATAAAAAATAACCTTTGTTAAAACATAAAATGTTGTAGGTAAACTACCCCTTTCCCTTAACCGATCTTCACCAGCACCAATAGGTATTGAGAACTCTACAATACAGGGCTGTATGCAAAAAAAATTTGATTCTGTTTGAATTTGTGGCTGTTATCGTTTGTCATAGAAAATACCCTTGTTAGAACATAAAACGTTGCTGGTAAACTACCCCTTTACCTTAACCGATCTTCAACAAAATCAACAGACCTTGAGTTCTGTATAATTCAAAAAGGTATGCAGAAGAGTAGTTGATTCTGTTTTAATGTACGGCAGTTATCGTTCGTCAAAAAAAAAAAATTACCCTTGATAAAACATAAAATGTTGCTGGTAAACAACCCTATTGCCTTAACCGATCTTCACCAAAACCGACAGGTCTTGAGAACTCTACATTTCAGGGCTGTATGCAAAATATTATATGATTCTGTTTGAATTTGCGGCTGTTATCGTTTGCCATATAAAATACCCTTGATAAAACAAAAAACGTGTCTGGTAAACTACCCCTTTCCCGTAACCGATCTTCAACAAAAACAATAGGTCTTTAGTACTCAACAAAACAGGGCTGAATGCAAGAAAACGTATTTGATTCTGTTTGAATTTGCTGCTTTTATCGTTTGCCATAGAAAATACCCTTTTAAAACATAAAACGTTGCTGGTAAACTACCCCTTTCCCTTAACCGATCTTCACCAACACCAATAGGTATTGAGAACTCTACAATACAGGGCTGTATGCAAAACATCATTTGATTCTGTTTGAATTTGTGGCTGTTATCGTTTACCATAAAAAATATGGAAGTAAAATTACACTTGATAAAAAACCGTTGCCGGTAAACTACCCCTTTCCCTTAACCGATCTTCACCAAAAACGATAGGTTGTGAGAACTCTACAATTCAGGGCTGTATGTAAAATATTATGTGATTTTGTTTGAATTTGCGGCTGTTATCGTTTGCCAAACAAACAAAATTACCCTTGATAAAAAAAAACCGTTGCAGGTAAACTACCCCTTTCCCTCAACCGATCTTCACAAAAAACAATAGGTCGCGAGTACTCTACAAATCAGGACTGTATGCAAAAACTTATTTGATTCTGTTTGAATTTGCGGCTGTTATCGTTTGCCATAGAAAAAAATCTATAGACACACACACACACACACACTTTTCGAAAAACGACTTTTTTCCATGTTTTGAGTGTAGTACAATCAGAATGTGCAATAATCTCGAACACGATTTTTTTTGCCATCACCATACTTCCATTTCCTTAAGGAACATGGAAGTAAAACAACAAAATTTTAAGATTATTCTAAAATTTAAATTAATCGAATGAAAATTCGAAATGTTGATAACTACTATAGTTAGCATTATGAATTAATATCAATTCTTAGCAAATTACATACTACTGTGTACAAAATGTCGAATCTAACATATTCCTTGACATTAAAATTAAATAATGATGAAAGTATGCATTATTGAAAGTATGTTCTTAAAAAAATGAAAGAAAACTAAAAAACAAAAATAGAAACAATGTACATTTATGAGTAACATACATAAAATGATCGCCCAGTCAATGCGATACAAACAATAGGGACCAGTTCATTCCTATTTTTTCAAAACATTTCTGACCACTTACACGGCTGTCCGAACGAGCAGGAACTACACGCTTTGTCTTTCTTGAAACATAACTCGCGCCAGAATTTCGTTGTATCTTGCATTTATTAACAATCCAATATTCTGCAAGTTTCTGCCGTATCTTTGACGTATTTTTACTTTTCATTTTACAAAAAGACCACACACACTCACTGTTGTAATGGTACTAGGGAAATTCCATACCAAGTGGTCCAGAAAAAAAATAATTGGTTGCTTGACCGTCTCAGAAAAAATTTATATTTGGTAGGTGGATTCCCTTATGTTTTGGGGGCTCAAAAAAATTTTTCCAATTTTTACTGTTTACCATTTGGAAATGGCGGCCATATTTGATTTAGGCCGCACGCTATTTTTCGCGTTCGCAGGCATCTACGATTTCTTAAATTGTACAGCAATGGGTTGCCCTAGCCCTTTCAAATAAACTGCATTGAGTTCAATACACTCTGGCCTACAAAATAAAACCATAATCACCTAGCTAGATGTATTTCTTAATATATTTCTTACAGCTCAAAATTATTGGTCGCAAATTGGCAAAATTCAATTTTTGAAAGGTAATTTTTCAAAGAAGGAATAATTTCTCAGCCTTAATCGTTTTTGTGCTGTTACACAACACAGTATAGTTACTTTTTGTAAAGTATTAATGGTGAGAAGCTTAGCCTTAAAAAAATATGCCTTTTTAAAAAACCTATTTTTGATTTTTTTTTTTAAAGTGTCACCTGCAATATCATTGTTGGGGGACCAGTTAAAAATCTGAAAATTGCACACAAAAGGTCTTTATGATATCAAACGTCAGTATAAATTTCAACTTTGAGATTCAACTGGAAGTTAGTAAAACAAATTTTCAATTTGAGCTAAAAATACGTTATTTTCACATCCCCGATATGTGGGCTAATAACAGTAGGTATAGTAATTTTATGATTAAAGCATGTCCAATCAAAGATAACTAATTATAATAACATAGGATTTTGAATAAAATGCAGGTTATATTGTTCTAATATTGTATAATGTTACATATAAAAGGCATAATGAAATTCAAAATTTTATAAGTTACAAAATCAACTAGAAGTAAAATGTTTGTGATTGTCCCATTGAGCTTTGAGGGAATGTATCATGTAATTTAAAATCAATCAACCGACAACAAACAATGCCTTCTCACCTTCAATTAGATTTTACGTAATTGTTCATTCATCTTTTGTGAAATTTCTTCGCATCGTTTGGGCGTTAGATTAAAAGTTCTCCCAGTTACAGTGGTAAATTCCAGAGGAGTCAGCTTCTTCAGTACCTATATTTTTAATTGGCATCCAAACTTGGTCTTTTTCATTTTTTTTTAATGAGGTCCTTGTTCCTGGTGGGTGATAAAATGTAACATGCACATCTTGGTTTTGATTATTAATATTATCTACTTCCGCAATCCACCATTGTCCATCGTTCCGCAATCCACAAATTTTCCAGTTGTATGAAGTTCACTATCAGGTGATGCTGATGTGAACTTACATTTAAGCAAATTGTCTGACTGCGGTATAAAACAATGAAAAAAATCGAGTGCCTTTAATCTTCTTACAATTGTTGAATCTTTCTTCCAAGACATTGGCATGAAGTTCTTGTATTTCCTCTGTTTTTACAAAAACATAGGTAATTCCTTTAACATGTTCTGTACAGAATTTGAACATTTCCTGAGGTGTCAAGATCTGGTTCTCATACGTCCGCTGCAGACTAGCTTTTGTGACGGCTCGCTTTGTAGTACCTCCGATGCCATCGCACGCATTCTTCCCATGACATGATGCGAAAAATGCCACTCTACATCAAGTCCAAAATCTTCTTTGTGAAAGCACATGTTGATAAAATTCTTTTTGTTTTTGTATTGGCTTGCAGCCCCATTAGAGAAGTAGATCAATTTCTTTATGGATGGGTGGTGCTCTTTGATGTAGTTTATTAGTTGTTGTTGAAACGCGTGCACTGTTGTAGTATTGTGTTCAAGATGGTCACTTATAACACAAAAACTATGACTCTTTAATTCATCTTGATCCTTATAATAAAATACAAATGGATGAACCGTAGCCTGTTTGTTTACCCAGTGGTGTCTCTTTACTTCATCTTGAACAACGAAGGAGTAATTCTCTGAAAAGTCAGCGAGAACTATGCATTCATTAACTGCTAAGATTTGCTTTATGTCTTTCATAAACTTCCCTTGAGATTTCGAAATAAAATGATGCATTTTCAGATTTTCAAGTTTGGCAATTAGCATTTCAATAAACTCTTCTTGTGGTTTTATGATTGTCACCATTTCAGTTCCGTCTTGGATCACCCATTGTTTGTATTCTATATTGTCTGGCATTGAGTTGTCTTCAGATTCTTCAAACATGTCAAGTAAAGCCTGCTTGCCTGGACAAACTTCACATTTTCCCATCATACAATTGTAACTGTAAGTTTTGCATACCAGAACATCCAAAAGGTCTTTGTAATCAACCTTAAGATGGGCCCCAGCTATCATCAACTTTACGTTCTGGTGATACAAACAAACGCATACATTATGGGTGCCAGATGCTCCTGCAATAATACACCATTTTGGTCTCAACTCGCAGAATTTCGACCTTCCGATTTTAATGCCAGGATTTTCGTTTTTGAATTCAGTAAATAGTTCATTTAAATTACACAGTTGAACTATTAACCTTTTTTGTCTTTGAACCTTAGTACCATTTTCTTTCATTGAAATACAATCTTTTTTTGCCAGGCATCAAACGGCTATTATTGTCATTTTCATAAAAACTTCTAACTCTTTTGATTGTGTTTTCATCTATCAAATTTGATGCGTTCTTGTTTTGTAATTCAGGTAAAATACCCTGTACTTTGACTAAGTGCCTTGTTAATTTAACTAAACGTTCTGACACTTGAAATTCATTGCTAATTTTTGCTCGGCTCCAAGAGTTTGGTAGTAAACTGATAATCTTGATCTTATCCTCTTTGTGTGAAATGGAACATTAGTTTGTAGCTTTTTTATCAAATCATCATAGTCAGTTATTAAATTTTCAGGATTTTCAACTGGTTCATTAGAAGGAATTTGCTTTTGAAAAGAAATTTCCAAATTCTTTCTAACTGTACTAGAAACATTCTCAATTATTGCTTTTAAGGCTACAGATATTTTTTGTTTTAGTTTTCTAATTTTACAAGCAGGCGATAAACCTAGGAAAGTTTCTGATAAGACACTAAATTCTTTATCTGTACTATCACTATCCTTCTCTTTGTTAATTACAAATATTTTTGCATAACATGTTGGGCACAATGATTTTCCTGGTACAAGGCTAACAAAAGGGCTTTGATTCTTTGAATAATGATCAAAAGTTATTTCTCGTAGACCTTTTATTATAGGCTTCTTATGTTTCTTGAAAGGGTCTGAGCAAGACTTGCCAAAAAGATGATGAAATTTTTTCAAGTATTTTATTTCATGGTACTTACAAGTTGATTTAACCTCTGAGTCAATTCTCTAAGAAAATAACACTTTTTCTTCACTATAATCTTCAGTTAATTTAATGTCTTTAGAAAATACTCCATACACACTTTTATGACAAGCTTCATTAATAAGAACACCTATAGAACACTGAGACTCCATTTTAAAAGGTCATACAACTGTACACTTTAAGAGTTGTGTCACTCATACAAGATGCACCTCAAATGTACCATACAAATCAATAGAATGTCCCAACACCTCAAAAATAAATTTTTTACCACTACACTACCGTGCGACAAATATACGAACGAAGTATGAACCGAGATGTGACGTGACTCGCGACTTGAAGCGAGCAGACAATGTTTGTTTCACTCCCAAAGTGTACGAGCGACTGCGATGCGTTACAATTGGGAATGAATAGGACACATTACGAAGTTCGTGACATTGTCGTGATTATTCGGTAACTTTCGGTTGTTTGTTTTGCACTGCTCAACTCAATGTATTTCATTGTGTTAAACGTCTCAGAAACACTACATTGTCCCACCTCATTTGAAGTGGGACAATGTCCCACCTCACCATGCAAAATGAGTTACTTATACAAACTCATCGAATTTACATGTCATGCCCAACTCTAGTACACTTGAAGAGCTCATAGTAAATTAAGTGCAAGGAAAACCCGAAGCACTGTAAATAACAGTTAGCTTCTTGCCAGACAGGGACAGATAATGGTAGAGAGGGGAGACAATACACAGACTTGTCCAGACTTACAGAAATCAAAATCCTATGTTATTATAATTAGTTATCTTTGATTGGATATGCTTTAATCATAAAACTACTATACCTACTGTTACTGCCCACATATCGCGGATGTGAAAATAACGTATTTTTGGGTCAAATTGAAAATTTTGTTTACTAACTTCCAGTTGAACCTCAAAGTTGAAATTTATATTGAAGTTTGATATCGTAAAGGCCTTTTATGTGTGCAATTTTCAGATTTTTAACTGGTCCCCCAACAAAGATATTGCAGGTGAAACTTTGAAAAAAAAATCAAAAATTGGTTTTTTAAAAGGGCATATTTTTTTAAGGGTAAGCTTCTCACCATTAATACTTTATAAAAAGTAACTATACTGTGTAGTGTAACAGCACAAAAAAGATTAAGGCTGAGAAATTATTCCTTCTTTGAAAAATTACCCTTCAAAAATTGAATTTTGCCAATTTGCGACCAATAATTTTGAGCTGTAAAAAATATATTAAGAAATACATCTAGCTAGGTAATTATGGTTTTATTTTGTAGGCCAGCGTGTACTGAACTCAATGCAGTTTATCTGATAGGGCTAGGGCAACCCATTGCTGTATAATTTAAGAAATCGTAGATGCCTGCAAACGCGAAAAATAGCGTGCGGCCTAAAACAAATATGGCCACCATTTCCAAATGGTAAACAGTAAAAATTTGAAAAAAGTATTTTTGAGCCCCCAAAACATAAGGGAATCCACCTACCAAATATAAATTTTTTCTGAGATGGTCAAGCAACCAGTGCTGGGCCACTTGATATGGATTGACCCACTATTATAATAAGACACTAATGGAGTAACAAAGAAAAAACGTATGCAGTATAAGAAAGAACAAACTAATCACATCAAAATACTGACTCACACTGACCCAAACTTTTCATAGACTTGTACAAGAAGTGCGGTGGTGAAAGGGCAAAAGATCATGCAGACGTGTGGCACCGTGCAGTTACTCCTCCAATATTACAGCACTAAGCTTTCGGCTGGTTTTATGCAGTCCATACATTTCAATACTGTTTACAAAATACTAAGGGCGAATATAGATGTGCTAGTAGTATTACCATGTTCTTAACATGTCAGAAAATAGGATTCCTTAAAAAAAAAAATCAATTTATTTATATTCGCCCTTGCTCCTCCAAGCTCCTGAATTGAAAATTTTTATAGTATGTCGGAATTAAAGTTGGAATGTTTGTAAGTTTTATTCAGATTCAAGTGTGAAAGAGTAACTTAATGTGTAGAATTGTATTTATTGTTTAACCTCCTAAATGATGCTCAACTAAATATCACATGCACTTTTAAAAAATTATTAGCTTAATATTATAAACAATTTTATGGGGTGTATTATGCTTAATAGTCAATTTGAATGATACATTGTGGATGAATTATCCGTAATGTATTTGCTAATTATCATTAGGATTATGTTATACAACGTTAATCATTTGAAAGTCTATTGTCAAATCTTACTTTTCAGATGACCGTGACAGTAGAATCTACCATAGAACCTACCAGACGTACAGCTAAAAAAGGTACATAGTTTTAACTGTTATTTATATTCAGTGTATAAAAACACCCCTTAACTCTAATCAACTAAAAATATAAGATTAATTAACCCATTTTTAAAAAAAGTCCCTGTGAGAGCACTGACTGCAATTTAATTAAATAATTTTTCTTTTTTATAGATACTCCTGTAAGTCTGACAATTATTTTGTCTACTCTAAAAAAATTCCATTTATTACTTTTATTGTGATTCATGTATGAACATTACATAATTTTAATTTTCTTACAGATGTAAGACGGGCTCTGTTTCCGGAATGCGATCGATTTTCACAAGATTGTTTCAGACACACACAAGTGTCTGATCAAGTAAGTTTGAGTGGTAGATTAGGCCTGAAATTTATGCTAAATTTTGTTCATAAATTCTGCCTAAATTTTTTGCCAGTAATTTAATCTATGGCTTTGATATGAAGTATAAAATGTCTGAAGACAAGTACTAAGCCTTGAGTTCCTACTGAGTACACCCATTAGCCTATAGAAATATTAGCTAGACTGCGTACGTTTTCAATTGTAAAAGTGAAATGGGCCTACCTATATTTGTGTAATGTATCCAATTTGTAAGTCATTTTATTCGTAAAATGAGGTCCTACCTAACACAAGATGGTAGGCCTTACCATAATATATTTAATTTGTACTCTGCTCGTATTTAACTAGTTAACATATTTTATTTTATTCTTCAGTCCCACTATATTACTCTAAATATACTTTCAAATTCAGGATTTTTCAGAGAAACGTAATTAATTAAATAAGATATGACTTAATAAGTTAAGGTTAATTTTAACACCTAATATAACAAAATTTATAATATAGGCCTATGGCTACTGTAATACGGAAGCAAACTGTTGTAATATTTTGTACACATAGTTACTTTCATAACATCGAGTCCATTAAATTGTAATTTATTTGACATAAAAATTTTATTTTAACACAGCTCTGCTTTAAAAATTAAGGGCTAACATTTGTCAGGTAAAAGAAAAAGTGAAAAGAGAATTTGAACTGTGACTTCTTTAATTTTTGACTTAAACATGCATTTTAATCTCGATTAAATTTTTTAATAGAATTGTGCTGTTTTTAAATTTTATAATATTAACTTGAAGACAGAAAAGGTTTTGCTGGTGACTAAAGAAAGCATCGTTCTTTTATCTTACGTAAAATTTATTATTGCATGCAAGTCTGATTAAAGCTCAGTAAACTAAAATTATCACTGCTTACAGCAGGTACTTAAACCCGATAATTGATGTAGGCCTATATAGTTATTTTTATTTAATGTCTTATTATCTGTATTTATAATCTGTAACTTAATGTGTAGAATTGTATTTATATTGTTTAACCTCCTAAATGATACTCAACTAATATCACATGAAATTTTAAAAAATTAATATCAATATTCTAAAAAATTTTATGGGGTGTGTTATACTTAATAGTAGATTTAAATGATACAGTGTGGATGAATTATTGGTAGTGTATTTGTTAGCTATCATCAGGATTATATTATTCAATGTTAATCGTTTGAACAGATTTTTGTTTTTCGAGTTTGTATGATTATATTAGGAATCTTTTTCAGGAATCTTCAGTGCAGGGACCAATAGTGCTAGCTGAATAACAAGAGGATCTGCAGTATGTAAGTTTGTTTTTAACTTTTAGAATTGAGTTCATTTAAATTAAAATAGATTACTATAAAATAACTACTAGATTATGCTGTAAATTTAATTTTTTTAGAAATTTACACAAAATCCATTAACTTTTTGTAAATTCATAGTGCTAACCTACAAATATTGTGCTAGGTTAAGAAAATAAATTATTCTCTTAATTATTAGCTTAATATTCTTAATTATTAAGTTGGTGAAAAATTATGTACGAGTTTTGTAATGATCTTTCAGGTTTCTCCTGAACTTTCCAGAATTGACTGGGAAAAAATTTCTATTATTTCGGCATCATCAGCAGTATCGACGACATCAGATGATATTGATGTCGAAAACATTTCAAGTGGAGAAGGTAATATAATCAAAGCAATTCAGCCCATAGATAATTTCAAATTTTATTTTTTTCTATTTGTGAATTTTGTAACATTAGCATATTTGATTTAATGTTTGTTTCATAAGTAGTGTTAGGTTTACCTAAATTATCTTTACTTGACAAACTAGACTTGTATACTTTAAATCAATTAAGGAAATCAGCTTTGAATGTAGCACAATGAATTCATACCATATTTCATTAATGTTTTGTTTTCAAAGCAATTTTTTGTTTGGGCGTTATTTAATTTGTGTTATGGCAAAGTTAATTTTCTGCATCAGGAATGTCCTATTTCATTGAGCAAGCTTTATAGGAGATTTCGAAGTTTGTGATAAAATAGCCATTAATGATTGTGTTTTGTCTTGTTAATGACAACAATATAAAGTTATTAACAGTCCCATTTACATTTTAAATGAGAAAATTTAGTAACATAGTAGTTGGAATCATTTTAAATTAGTAGTATTATAGGGTGTCGATGCTTTCAAATCAGGGGCTTCCTTTGGAAAGTATAATCATATGATAATTTTAAGATAAGTATTGTTAGAAGCTCTAAATAAGTTTGTTTATATTACTTTTTATATAAAGAGTTTTGGAAGCTGCTGGAAAAACAAAAGTTCTGAATAAAGTACATAATTAGTTTAATAACGTTATTTTCCATAAAATTGCAATATTTCATTTAGTAATTTCCACTTTTGTTGATACTGGCAGTGATAATTATTTTTCTCTGTTAGCTAAAATTCTTGTTGATTCTTTGTTACAGAGTCCGTTGTTGTAGAACCTCTTACAATATCACCAGGTGGTTGCGCAAGATTTATAAGTTTCGAGGTAAATTTCTCCTTTAAACTGCTGTATTCTTATATAGTTAACTCTCTCTCTCTCTCTCTCTCTCTCTCTCTCTCTCTCTCTCTCTCTCTCTCTCTCTCTCTCTCTCTCTCTCTCCCCCCTCTGTCTCTCCCTCCCTCCCTCCTGTGTGTATATAGCTATTACTGTTATACTATTTATAGGAATTATATTTTTATGTTATAAACATAACCACAAATTATTAATAATTGCAGGATATGACAAATTGAAATACTTGAGCTCGTATTCCACATTTTCTCATAACTATTTTGAATGTAAAAAAACATTAACAAATAGGCTTTAAGTATAGTACATATAAAAATGTTTGCTAATGAAAGGAAAACACGTTTTTTATTACACTGAAAACAGAACTGCATGTAACTGGTAGAATTTTTCTCACAATTCGTGCAATGTATTACTGTGTATGGTTAAATGAGACCATCATCAAAAGAAAGTTTTGATGTGGTACACTCATGCAACTTTCTCTACCTGATCAAGAAATTATGTAATATAGATGATCCTCTCTTGTGGCCTTTTACAGTAGGCCTATTATTTAATGAAAGTTATTGCATTCTCAAACTGACAACTATATACAGCCCCTAGGATACTTAGTAATGAGTAAAAATAAAAGGCATATGTCTTTAATGTACTTTAATTAATAAATGTTTGAATTGCATCCTGTGCTTAGATATTGTTCATAACAATGGAATCAATTTTACAGATACCTTATACAGTTGCATTACTTATAGTTTCCTATGATACTATTATTTGAGTAAATTTTCTTTATTATAATTTTAGGAATTCCGGATCTTAAAGTGCAGTCAAAAGGAAAATTATCAAAAACCCAATAACCTTGTGCCAAACCAAACAAAATTGTGCGAAAGAACAAGACGGAATTATTGTCCATATTGCTTAAGGAGTGTAACAAATTTCTGTCGTCACATCATAACATTTCATAAGAAGGAAGAAGAAGTTAAGACTTACATGCGTATATTGGATGAAAATGTTAAAGAAAGAAAAAGAAAGAGATGTATTATAACAGACAAGCTTAGGAAAAAAGGGAACCACTTGTATAACTTAAAGGTAATTAATGGAGAAGTAGAAGGTGAACTTATGCCGATTAGGAGACCTGCTAATAAGTTGTATGAAGTCACAGCATCTACTCATGTTACCTGTACCTTTTGTTTAGGCTTATTTAGAAAAGAAAATCTATACCTTCACAACAGAAAGTGTGACCAAAATCCTCATTCTTGCAGTAACAGTAATAGTGATGGTGTTAACTGTGATGGCATGGTTGCTGGAAACCAAATGAGAAATAGAGTTTTAAAAGGGGCATCACAGATGCTCATTCCTGAGTCTACTTTAGCTTTGGCTAGTTTGCAATTGCAAAAAAATGTTTTTTATAATATGGTTAAAGATAAGATATCATTAACAGCTCAAAGTGATCCTTTGATTGTTTCTTTTGCTACTCGTTTTTATAACCATCATAGAGATAGGCATCAGCGATCATATACTTAATCTAAAATGCGTGACCTGGCAAGAATATTGTTAGCCATGAAGAAAAGAAATGCAGATATTGAATACCTAGAAGACTGTCTGCTTCCTTCAATGTTTGATGACTTGGTAGGAGTTGTTCGTAACCTTAGTGACTGTAATGAAGAGACAGGAGAAGCTGGTGTGACAAGTTTTGCACCACGAGTTTGTTCATCCCTAAAAAGCTGCGCTGATATTCTGAAATCACTTACTGTTAAGGACAATTATCTAATATCCCCAGAAAAAAGTAAAATAAAGAAATCTGTTGATGATTTCTTACACCTAATGGCCACAGAATGGAAAATTGAAATTAATTCCAATGCAGAAAAAACAAGAAAAAAGAAAAGAGTTGAAAAGATAGACATATTGCCCAGTGATGATGATATTCGTTTACTTTGTTCAAGTCTCAGTACTGGCTACCGTAGCCTTGTTGAAAAACTGTGTAAGAATCCCTCACCTACGAACTATGAGGCCTTAGCGAAGGATCTAATAGCCCACATAATTGTTTTAAGTAGAAGAAGACCAGGAGAGGTAGTAAATGCAAAAATGATTCACTATGAAGCTGTCATACAAAATGATGCAATATCAAAAACGAAAGAATATGTACTTACTGATGAAGAAAGACAAAGTGGTGAAGAGCTCAGTATCTTCCATGTTCCTGGTAAAAACACCAGGAAAGTACCAATTATTTTAACCAAATCAATGCGTTCTGCGCTTGATGCTTTGATTGCTAGTCGTCCCAAAATTCAAATTGAAAGCCCTTTACTGTTTGCTAGGCCTGATAGTGATATCACGTACGATGGTACAAAGGTACTAGAGAATGTAAAAAAGAGATTTCCCTTAATCATCCCAGAACACTTCACTGCAACAGGTTTGAGACACCATGCAGCCACAAATTCGCAACTTCATGAAAGAAATGATACATTTACTGAAAACTTGGCCACATTTATGGGCCATGATGTTAATGTTCACAAATCAAATTATAAGTTGCCTTTAGTATTAATACAGAAGTCACAAGTCGGGCATCGCCTTCTTAAAATGACACTTCCTGATGAAGATGCGCAGATTTCTCATGGTGGTAATTCCAGTCAGGATGACCAGGAACAGAACACCAGTCAAGAAGAATTATCTGATAGTGGTTCACTTCCTTCAAATATAAGTGCACCAGAAGTGAAGAATATACACCGAACTAGGTGGTCAGAGGAGGAAAAAGAAGTCCTCTATAAACATTTTGGAAACTATTTTGTACAAAATGAAGCTCCAGAGCGTAAAAAAATTATAAAAGTATATGAAAATGAGCCAGCACTGAGTGGGAGAAGCATACAACAGCTATGCACTTATGTCAACAATATAATTAAAGGAAAAACCAAGATTCCGTCACCAGTTATAAGAAGAATAAAATCGGAAACTGTGTCCGCGTATCTTTGAAACACCACCATCAATTTGACTTTCACCAGAAACATCAGTGTTGATATCTTACCTTATATCAGCGACTTCTCCTATCATAGGCCCATTACAAATAAAGTCTTGCTTGAACCAACTAATTAACTTGTGTGATGATTTTGCAAATAAAATTTTGTACTTTGTAAAACTAAATATGTGTTTGTTCATTTTATTCATAACACATTAGCAACCCTAAAGCACACAGACGTCTTCTACGCTCTGAAGATTTGCGGCCGTGGCTCCGACACAGCCCCCGCCGATTTTTATGTAACAGAAACCTGGTGTACACAGCTAACTCCATTGAGGCAGTTCAGGGAAGCTTCTTGCATTGGATGACTAACAATGTTTTTTATTGTATGACTAATAAAGTTTTTTCATGTACAAATTAAAAAATAAACATAAAATAAAAAAAATACACAACCCCAAAAAAAGTTGAATGTTCTTGCGTGTCTGCGCATACTCATTGCACACACACATCCAAACATGCACGTAAGCGTACGCACAGTGGCATGTACGCCTACGTAACAATAATATCTTAATTAACAAACGTTGTACGAACTTATTGACGTATTTTGTAGTAATTTAATCTTTATTTAAAAGAGTTGTAAATTCAAGCCACTCAAACAGTTAAGTTGGCGGCATGGCCGTGTGAAGCGCCAACCATTCAAATTTATAAACAATAACCAGAAAATAATTGAATTAAATTCATTTCATAGTACAGTCAAGTGAATAATTTAACGATATTAATTAAAATTATTTCGTTTATTCATCTAATAAATTATTTTATGGAATAACAACCTAGATTCCATATGGCGCACAAATAATTCAAACTTAGCTCACTTGCAGTACTTTTAAACAGTTCTAATCTACTGTTTTGAAGAATCAGTTGTTTTATAACGTACCAAGACAATTTGAACAACCAGTTTAGACAGACATAAGCTACCAGTTCTACACCAAAGGTATGTGCAAGTTGTAATTACATTATAAACTAGTCAAAACAACATTATTACTGTACAACGACAATTTAGATCAGCGGAATTGCGACGGAACGTCAAGAGGATTCCACAGTGAACAAGATTAATTAAAACAGATTACAATAATTGAACACCAATACAATAAAAAATTAAATTTAATCAAAGGGGTAAGCAAACGGCTTCTTATACTATTGTTCTGTCGTATCCATTAGATTCTGCTAGATATTTTATCGTGTTTAGTTCGTCTTTGTAGTCTTTTTTACTCCTACACAAAACAAACAACAGACAAAGACAGAAAACAACAAATTCATAACACTAACATACTATATCAACAAACAAACTGAAAAAATAGCCCACGAATTCCAAAAAGCAGGATACAGAATCGCTTACAAAACTATTAACAAAACAGAACACACACTATCAAAACACACACACAAAGCACAAAACAAATTCGATCTACCTGTGTTTACAAACTAAATTGCTCAAATTTCAACAAATTCTACATAGGCCAGACAGGACGTAGCTTCAAACAGAGATACATTGAACACACAAAGGCACTCCACTCCACTACAGAATCCACCTTTGCAAACCACCCCATTGAAGCAAACCACACATATAAAAACATGGACATTCTACACGTTGTAACATTACATAACCTGTGCTCAGTAATGATAAGAAATAAAGAAGTATTTATATAATAATAGTAATAAAAAGTCAGTAGGTACCCATTCCAAAAGTCAGAAATGGGGGATTAAGTATCATGCTATGAAAACATTTGTACCATAAAACACTGTAGCAATTAAAAACAATGTACTAAGTGTTATCATAAAAGTGCGGTGTGTACAAAGTGCAACATAGTATGATATGTGGAAATGTTAAAAACTGAAAAGGACATCAATCACAAATGTGTGAACATGCAGTATTATAGTAATAAACTATAATTTTAATAATAAGTTGTTGTAGTTTTGTGTTGTTAGGCCACAAAGGCAATATCACTGTAATTAAAATATTATTTTTGTTTATGTTTAAGGAATCCAGGGTTATATCAGAAATTAATAATGGCTAATTAATATAAAATAAAGAGATGAGAGGGGGAACAAAATAGTGTAGAGTAAGAATATATTAACAGAAATATAAGTCGGAAATAAACCAAGTTAAAAATTATTAAATTATAAAATACAAGTAGCCAAGCTTAAGTAAAGATGTGAAGAAAAACCTTATATAAATTAAATTTAATTATAGCTAAAAATTGTAAAGAAGTATTTTTTCTAAAAGAAGGAAAGAAATAATAATAATTAATACTAGACTATTTACTAAAACTGTACCTAGGTTAGCCAATAAAAAACCATCAATTTCATGGTTACTAAGAGTAACTAATCAACAAGAAATTAAGGTAATTGTTAAATGGTATTCGAAGTGAGCAGATGAAAAAAAAATAATGTCCAGTAAATTTTAAAAATTTAATAACTAAGATTCGGAATAAACCCCATACTAAATTAATGAAACGAGTCAGCACCAGCCACTACATCTGAGACATCCATGGAACCACAATAATTAATACCAGAAAATTTAAAAAACGAACTTGTTGAATCAGATTTTAAGTAAACAAATACTGTATTAATTAATGTAAAGTATGATACTAATAAATAAGCATTTCTGACTTTCTTAGAGTTCAAAGAACCCTCAAATAATCCTGAGATATATAATTAATTAATTTCTTTCTAATAACTGTAATTGAATACATCTGTTGTGTTATGTGTATGATAAAACTAATATCGAAAAAATGTGATTTCGAAAAATAATCGATTGTAAACTCATGATTTGGAGACAATAATTTCCATTTAATTAAAAGAAATTCAATAAATACCTTTCTTTTAGGGAATTGACTGTGTATTATTTCTGGTAGATAGCAGTTTTGTTACAGGAAACGATAGCAGAGAAGATATCTCCAATTTTTGATAGCATATATGATTTTTGTTTGCCATCAGAATTTTACTTTGATTTTACTTTCATGTTCCATAAGGAAATGGAAGTATGGTGATGGCAAAAAAAATCGTGTTAGATATTTTTGCAGATTCTGATTGTACTACCCTCACAACATGAAAAAAAGTAATTTTTCGAAAAGTGCCTGTGTCTGTCTGTCTGTCTAGATTTTTTATGGCAAACGATAAGAGCCGCAAATTCAAACAGAATCAAATAATTTTTTGCATACAGCCCTGAATTGTAGAGTATTCAAGACCTATTCGTTTTTGTGAAGATCAGTTAAGATAAAGGGGTAGTTTACCTGCAATATTTTATGTTGTAACAAGAGAAATTTTTTCATGACCAACGATAACTGCCGTAAATTCAAACAGAATCAGATATTTTTTTACATATGTGCCTGAGTTATAGAGGACTCAAGGCCTATTGATTTTGGTGAAGATCGGTTATGGGGAAAGGGTAGTTTACCTGAAACATTTTTTGTTGTAATAGTTTACCTGATATTTTTTTTTATATATGTACTACGTTATTGGCAACAAAGAAGCAGTTTGTTTTTAAAATTCCTTCCCGGCCTGTTTGGCCGTAGACCAATGTTTTCTGCAAAACCAGACATTTCGGCAGTGCCATCGACTTCCATCATCAGTGAAAATCAAGTGCGATAACGTGAGGTGGTATACGTTAGTGACCACAGTAAGTGGCTGAAGCAGTAAGTAGAAAGAAGTAGTTTCAATGGAAATATTTCGAAAATGATTTTAAATATAAATCTTAGAACATGGAAGTCGTGTATGATTCTCCATACCAATATTTTGTTTTTAAGTGTGCTATTAAGTATTATGAATCTTCTCCACGTCAAGGTATAGTATTACAGCCCGTTTTGCCTTCACTGAAGGCATCTCTTTTCCTTGCCCTATCTATATCTCGTCTTCCCTGAGGTCTGTATCTTATTACTTGTTTAGGTAGTCTCATGTTTTCCATTCTCTTGATATCCTGCCTCTATTTTATTTGTCCTTCCCTTATTCTGCCGGCTATAGAATATATATTTAACTTGGTTCTTATATTTTCATTTCATATTTGATATCTAAGGGTTTGTATTATGAATACTCAACACAATATTTTCTTGTTAGATTCGAAGTTTTAAGTAATTTTCTCTTAAAAAGTGTGTATGAACATTTTAGCACGACGAGATTGTCTATTTTATTATTATTCTTAACGTTTTGGTTTTTATTATTAATTTTTGGTTTATTGATTTATTCTACCCAATTCAATCTATTATTGAATCCGATATGAATAAATCGGTTTACTTACTCTTTGACATCGTTTATTAATTTTGTTTAAATAGTTTAGAATGTTTTTTGTTCCATTTCATGAGTTCGATTCTGAAGAAGTTGCGTTGACTCTTCTATTATTAGCTGCGGTGAGTTGCTCTGTACTTTCCTGTATAGACACTAACATAAACACAACATGTACATGATACTTAGTATTATTATAACATTAATAGTTAATAACATTTTATTATGGCCTATGCATACTGCATTGGTCATTGTCACTTCTGATAGTGTCCTTTTTCTTTATCTTGTGGTTTTATTACCTTAACTATAGTTTGTTAAGTGAGTTTACTATACTTTAGGAAGTTACCTTTTTATATGGGTTGTAATCCTATCAAATTATTCTCGTTATTGCTTGAATATCTCTTATCATTGTTTTGATAGCACTGTTATTATTGTGCAGTAGTTCATTCTGCATTTATACTGAAAATTGCTTTGGTTTAAAGTAACCAAGATTACTTGCATCTAGCTGTCAACATGGTTTATTTATTATTATGGTTATTATTAGTATTTGGGTGGCTATAATCCTTGAATTTACTTATTCGAATAGTATTCTGCCTCATTCAATGTTGTTGGTTTAGTTCCTACTCTTTTATAAGTTTACAAGATAATTTTGTTCATCATGCATCCATTCTATGGCAAGCATATAGTTATAATATACAACAATGGATTATTGTCGGTTTTGTGTTTCTGTATTACATTTGATTTATTTGACTTTATGTAGTACTGGTATATCTATTGGTTATTATTAGATTACATTTTGTTTATCTTTTACAGTCTTTACTATTGGTAATTAGTGGTTATTTCTAATATCAATTCCTAATTTTAAAATTAAAGGTGTACCTTCAATTTCACCAGAAGGAAAGTGGTATGTTGGTACAATGTAAGTAAAACATTTTGTTCTGTTTTCTTTTTTTCATATTTGGTTCAAACGTACAAGTGAAAAACTTTCTGGGGCGATGTAGCTCACAAACCCTACAAAGACTCGGCGTTTTCCACAACTTGTATTTAGGAAAGAACAAAAAGAAAAATCAGATTTCTGTGTTATGATCTGCACTATTCTGTTAGTTATTATGGTTTGTACCCTAAGAATATTCGTATGTTAGCCTCCGAATACTTGTTTGCAAATAATGTCGATTTTCTGGTGAACTGGGCCGGTAAAAGATTGTTTTACTGGCTTCATGCAGCGACATTCAAGGTTGTCTTTTAGAGAGGCTGAAGCAACAAGTTTTGCAATAGCATTTAGTTTTAATAAACATAACATAAAACTTTCTTCAATATTGGAATTCTGTGATAAGTCGCCTTCATTTTTACTGTCACAATATTTGGAATGTGAAGGAAACCAGGCAGCATAACGACAGTGCACTGTCCTAACAAAGTTGTCAGTTTGAAGGGAAATAAACAAGTCAGGAGGGTTACCCCTTTGGAAAAGGGTGAAACCAGTGGTATTTTCATAGATGGCAGCTGGAAACCACCACTTATCGTTATATCCACAGAGTGTTATGTAGATATCACTTTGATTATTTATGGACCAGCAGGTTGTATTGGAGTAGCACATCCATCAAGATAAATTACAGCCTCTCTTTTTTTACTATTTATGAAACAGTTTATACCTCATACCCGTTACAATCTGACTTCAGCCATTAGACAAGTGTTTATATGGCCTGTTTCGGTGCAGCCGCTGAGAGCTGGATGACAATAAACCCAGGTAAAACCATGACATACCTGGGCTAGCAAAAGATGCTCTTTCAAAGGCAGCTACACCATCTAACTGACAGCAGGTTTTAGTTCAACTGGAATTTGGCCATTAAATGAAAATATATTCAGTATCGAAGAGTTTCTGTGTTCACCTGTAATTGACAGAGAGATAGGAGACAAAAGTAATTATGAAGGAAGATTAACACCAACAAAAGATTGTCAAGAGACCACAGTAGCCGGACCTCCCACGTCGGAAATAAACGAGACATCTGCTAATACCTTATCACAATTGACACCAGAATAAATTCGCCCTTATCCGAAAGCGACTGCAAAAATAAAATAGAAATGCGCCAAGAAGAAAAAGTCAAGTATTCTCACTGACTCCTATTAAAAAAGCAATTCGTATTGAAGAGGAGGCATGACAAAAGAAAGAGCGATCAAAACGGAAACTAATCATGAACGGTAAAACGAAGGCGATTTGTGGACTGTATAGAAACGGTCAATCAAACTCTCCAAGACTTAAGAAATTGTAACAAATTAGTGGGTAGCGTAACATTTGTTATTTCAGAGGATTCTCGCTAGAGATTACCGGTAACTGCAAGAGGAACCCGCGCTGATATTGTCTCAGTGTGTTTAAAGTCCTCGGCGATGTGGAATGCTATTCAGACTAAATTTGCAAAGCAATATGAGAGCCCATTTAGGAGGAGGAGGAGATGGTGATTTTTCTACAAACTTACTGCACCTCGGTGACGGTAGTGTTCCTAATGACGATAGCTACACAGAAATTGACGAAAAACTGGGACATAGTAAATAGTACAACACTGTATTAATTGCTAAATTCTGTGCAAAACGTCAAGTGTTTACTTGATAAAAATTACAAGTGGTTATTCCCAAAGAATCGAATCTGTGAAGGAAAATAATGATACAAGTTTGGAAAAATTTTCTGGGGATAAAAAGTCCGAAGAATCTATTAACACCGTATTTAATATTGAAAATATAGTGTACTATCTCCAAGAATTTTTGAATTCTTTAATCAATCTTGCATTCCGCCACAACGGTTCATTCTAAAGGTTGGCACTCCAACAATGTTGTTGAAAAATTTACATCCTCCGAACGTTTGCATAATACAAAATGCAGGTTTTTTTTTTTTTTTTTTTTAATTTATTGGAGATCTGTAAGCTGTTCGACTGAGCGAACATTTAACAAATTGGCTGACAACACACACAGGATTATGAAGAGCTGACCATTGACAGCTCTTCTGGTTTTGATAATAGATTAAAGAGGTAACAAAATACAAAACTAAATGATAAAAACATGTAAACAAATGAACAAAAGTCACTATCACTTCCTGCTGGCATGATACAATAAGTTCAAACATTAAACACTGGGCCCATAAGGCACATATACAGGTTGACATTAACACGTATGAATGACACGAATACAAAAACATACAGAACAGATATCACAGACAGTACAATACAGAAAATACAGAGAATACATTATGAGTTAAACCTGAATGGTAAGTCTAATAGTTTGTGTCTTTTTAGTCTATAAATATCTTCACTGTTGTCTAACAAGTTAATAGCCAGGTGGTTGGGATGCTGTTCTAGTTTGGAGATGTGAGTCCTGCAGAGGCGCATGATTTCTTCTTTCACGGTTGAAACTTTGAGGTCGCGGTGTATAGAGTTATTTGAGACAAACCAAGGAGCGTCGACTATTGATCTAAGTGTTTTGGACTGAAAGCGCTGGATAATCTCAATATTACTTGTACTTGCAGTACCCCAAAGTTGAATACCATAAGTCCATACCGGTTTAAGCACGACTTTATAGATCAAGAGTTTGTTGACGAGACTTAACCGTGATTGTCTGCCTATAAGCCAATAGATGTTTCTGACCTTGTGATTAAGTTGAAGCTTCTTAGATGTTATATGTTTTTTCCATGTTAATCTCCTGTCCAGATGCATCCCAAGGTACTTAGCACTTTCAGCTTGCGGTACTGGTTGACCGTTAATTGTGACTGGAGGGCAGTTTGCCTTACGTGTGGTGAAGGTAACGTGGACTGACTTCGATGAATTGATTTTTATGCGCCAATTATCAAGCCATAACTGAACGCTGTTTAATGATTCTTGTAGTATAAGAGATGCTATTGAGGGGTCGGAGTGTGTCGCTAGGATCGCTGTGTCATCGGCGTAGGTAGCAACAGTAGTAAATGCAGGTGACACGGGAATTTCTGTGTCAAGTAGGTAATAGCGTTATTATCGACTCAAAAGCCCTCTTCACACACACATTCGAATCAGTAGGCTACTGGTTGTTAGCATTACCTGGTGTAATTACCAACTTATAAATTGTAACATTCTTTACTTTAGTACACACTTGAAGGAAATTAACAGTTTCGAAATTACATCCTGTTGTGTCATTACGACATTAAGAATGTTGTTGGCGTGAATTTAATGCGACAGATTTTTTTTACCTCTGCCCATGTTCTTTCTTTCAGTCCTCTCACTCACTCACTCACTCACTCTCTCTCTCTCTCGCACGCGCGCCAACTCGTACAGTTTCTTCTTTTTGTCAACAATTTCAGTGTTACACACAATCCTTCACTGTTTGTTTGTATCTGTTTGTTTAATCATTCATTGTGTTTGTACAGACTACACATTCAAACTTGAGTAATCTGTTTGTAGCAGTGTAACATTTCAACAAACACTTAAAGAGGCGCGCTTTGGGTGCAGTCGCAGAAGGACCTGCCGTGCTAACTTAATGAAAATAAAAGGAAATTAATAGTGAGGTAGTCATGTTTAATTAAAGGTAGTAGTGAGGTTTGCCCCTATTAGTGAGGTAGATGGGGAAAATTGACAGAGAAAGAGTGAGGGGGAGAAGAGAGACGGGGGAGAGAGAATTACGAATTTTTAATTATTCTCATTCATACCGAATATCATTTGTAAGAATATAGTTATGCAGTTATTGGTATACAGTAGTACCGAAGCAACATGTTTCAAGTTGACTCCCATCCGTTGGAAATTTATTCACCATTCTGATTAATAAAAATTTCTACAAGTACCAATAATATAAATAACAACCTGCAGAAGCAGAAGAGTTTATATCTTACAGAGTTGAAGAGTTGTAATGTTACATTAATTATATTTTTGCTTTTCGTATATCACAGTGAGCAGTAATCTAATTTTTTTGAAATAATACGTGAAGGCTTATATATTAAGAATTAATTTTTTTTATAGTTTCCGTAACTTGCTTGTAAAATAATTAGGTATCCAAAAGGTAAGTTACATATTTTAATAGCAACTTATAAGTTCCTCATCCTCGGTTTTTTCCTTTCTTCAAAATGTACCACTTCTTAATTGCGAATAAATTATTTAACGTAATAATCGTTTCACCAAAGGCTGTTTGGATCCTGTTAATAAAACTCTTGAGTCTGCTGCACATAATCCTCGCTTTTGGTTCATGTTTCGTTAACTTTCTACATTACAATAAGTTTAATTATTTTCAAGTTCCTTATAAGTAGCCAACTGTAGTAAACATCATGTACTTTGACCTCTCTCTCACTCTCTCTCTCTTTCTTTCTGTTACTCTTGTTCTTCTCAATAACTGTATCTCAGGAAGTCTGAACGTAACAGGTTCTTAAGTAAACTTCATATGACTTAACGTGCAAAATCTTAAACATCATTTGGGCTTCAGTTATGTTATAATTTTGTAAGAAAGCTTTACAAAATACTTTTTACACTGCTTCTGTATACGAAACTAGGTGCAGGTATGTAATCAAATTTTTAAGTAGGCCTATTTATTCTAACACTGTTACAGTTTCTTGAAAACGCCGTATGTAAACAAACATTAAAACTTGGTAATAAGGTTTATCAAACTACTATTTTTCTTGGACGCATTAACGCAAATCAGTAATCTAGAGACCAATTTTATATTGAAAAATCGATGTCTAATAAACGGAATTTGATATGCAAAAATCCATCGGTTAAGAAAATAAAGTAAACTTGGTTAGTAACAAATAATTTTGGCAAAAATTTTTAATTTGATATAGGCTATAATTGATTCCAATTTTATTACAATCTGAGAAATGAAGCCAAATAGATTTTCATAAACGTTGGTCTAGTAACAACAAAAGTTTCATTCTTAAGCGCACAATATTATAATTTCCCTTTCATCCCGGAAAAAAGACTGTATTAAGCTACTATCATACTTGTCTAGTCTACACTATTTAATGGGTATATTATAGGTTTCACAAAAATTGATTATCTTACACATGGTTTTAATATATCACTAAACTTTGTGAAAAGTCTGAGTGAAAAGAATTATATACACAACGGTTGATGTTAATACAGGTCTTAATTCGTTTCAAAATTTATAGATAAATAAAAAATTAAAATTATCACATATATTGTGTGGTGTATAAAATAAATTGTAATAATCCTTTCTAATATGATTACTTAAGCCATAATATCCGAAGTTGGACCGTTCCTTTATTCTTCTGTAGCCTCCTACATTCTTGCGTATCTGCTGTCATATTCGCGTCTCACAGTCATAGTAGACAGTAGGCTATAATATTATACCTTTTTTTGCGTTGTCTGAGACTTGTCTCAGAGGATAAGACTCAGGCTGATCTGGGGCAAGCACCCTTCCGCCGATTGGAGATTTAGAGGAGTCGCACGCCAGCGCAGCGCGGACCGGTGGCGAAGTAGGTGGAGGCATTCAGGATAGAGTGTAGTGTATGGATGTGTATTTGTGTGTTTACGTAGTGTGCAGAGCCAAATGGGTGATGGTAGAGCCATAATAAAAGTATAAGTCAAACGACAGCCAAGACGAAGTCGAGTAACGCAGGACGCCAAAGCTGGAGGGAGGTGTCAGAGAGGCGTCAAGGTAAGGCGGGGAGGCACAAAGGAGAGGGATAAAGACCGGATAGGTAGATAGGAAAATTTAAGATGTTAAGTTATCAATAAGGAAGCCAGGTGTAGTAAGTATGACGAAGAGACTTAATTATTTCTATTTCTCCGTTGGCGGGGGTTTCTGGGAGGAGGTCCATCGGGAATGGTGAGGAGACGGTTTATGACAAAGGAAGGTCTGCGGTAGTTGCAGGTAGTATTAATATTATACAATACCTCCTTCACATTTAAGTTGAGGAATTCCAATCAGCCTTCCGTTGCGTTACTTCTCTCTTGAGCCCTTGATATAATTCGTTGCCTGCTCTTTATTGCAGCTGTAATATCTCCTTCGTTTTATAATTCGTAACGTTAAATATTCTTCCTCACCCTGGAATTTTCCATTCTCTTTTACTAATTTCTTTTCACTTCATAAGACTTTTCTATACAAAAGCAAGTATATAAAAAAGTTATAAGGTCGGGGATTAGCAACCAAACGGCATTGTTTAAAAACATTTATCTACAAGTTTCTTTTCTATAGTTCATCGTACACACCCTTGCGAGATAAAAATAACTACACGGTAGTTTCTTTCGCAATTTTTCGCATTATTTTGAGACAATCGACTGGTGATTTAGAGATAAATACTTAATATTAATGGGGTCTCATACATTTTATATTATATCTGTTTTCTATCCTACTGATAGAATTAGAAAAACGGTAGCTATCTCTCTTTTCCTTTTAAAAGCACAATACATATTAATTTACCAAGTAGCAGTTTCCTTCTTCATTTAAAATTTCTATCAAATCTACTGTATATTGGACAAAACAGAAGGGGAAACATACGTGCTTACAAGGTAGTGTAAACATCCTGTAATGCTGTCAAATCAAAATACAAAGGAAGGGGAAGTGAATACTGTAATGAGTAGCCCCTACATTCATATTTATGCAGGTGTAGGTGATGATTAAGGCCCGGATTTTTATGTAATTACATATTTGAATGCTGAGTGCACATTTACACGGAAAAGCCAGATATCGGCGAATCATACCAATAGGTGTCTTATCCGCGAGTTTAATTTTACATATTTTTACATATTTTGTTCATATTACATATTTCACTCCATCTTACATATTTCTACATATTTTACTATACTTTACTTCAATTTGAAAATTGAAATGGCAAAAAATAGTTAGGCCTATAACAACATTACTCAGATGCGCAAATGTGCAATTAATCAGAATCAGGTCCAATTAAATTTATTACAAGAAAAGGCAAAATATTGCATCTGTTGCAATTGCACACATAGATTCTACTTTCAAGAAGTAAAATTTTTTACGAGCTCAAGCGACAAGTAAGGCATTTTGCACGGGATGTTAGATGAGAATGGTATGCGCGGCCCCACTCATTTACGTTTTGTTCGCACGTTCAGCGGGTTCGGTGGGGAAAGAACGTGCTGTCCGCGGTAAATAAATACTCTTCGCAGATCTTGCAATTCTCGCAACGGATTCCATCTACCTAAACAAACAAATATCTATATAACTCTATGCTATTGTAGGGCACAATGTGATTTTTGACGCCAGTATTATCGACGCTCTCGGAGTGTAAGCCTACACGTAAATAACAATCTGGCGTGCAGTATGGTGTGTTGAAGTTATTGTCAAGTCAGTGTTTTGTCTTTCGCCTACACTTCTGCGCTTGCTTGTTTCTTGCCTTGGCGGATTCTCGTTGTTGGACAAAAGACGTCTTAAATAATATATTGTGCGGTATTGTTCAACGCAAGTTCTTAAGAGTTTTAAATACAAATATCCTTGTTTTATCATGGCACCGACCGCATCATCTTTGTCATCTAAGTTAAAATCATGGGTACAGATTGACAGTGCTTTTACAACTGACGATAAAGCTGTATTTTGCCAAGTTTGTTATGGCCAAATGGTGTTAAAGAAGAGAAGGTACTGCTGTTGTATACAGATGCAGCAGCATACATGTTAAAAGCAGGTAATTCTCTAAATGTGTTTTACCCCAACCTACTACATGTTACATGCCTGGCTCATGGATTGCATCGAGTAGCTGAAACTGTCAGAGACCTTTTCCCCGAAGTAAATACATTAATATCAGCAACAAAAAAGGTGTTCTTGAAAGCTCCTTACCGTATCCAGTGCTACAAACAAAGGCTACCTGACACACCTCTGCCTCCAGAACCCGTAATTACAAGATGGGGAACCTGGATCGAAGCCGTAAATTTCTACAGTGACAACTTTGAAGCTGTGAAGTATGTGGTGGAAACATTATCTCCCGATTCTGCAGTGTCAGCGAGCGAATCCTTGTCTGCATTCAACAACTCTAAGGTGATATGTTCAGTTTCGTACATCAAAACGCATTTCAGTTGTATCAAGAAACTGGAGACTGCAGGTCTGACTCTCCAAGAGGCCATAGGAATAGTTGAAGAAGCAGTTAACAAGTTAAATGCTGTGCAGGGTGAAGTCGGTGACAAAGTTTCTACTAAATTAAATGCTGTGCTGAATAGAAACCCTGGTTACTCAACTTTACATACCATTTATCGCATATGTAACGGCGAAACAGTAGAATCGATTGAGAATATTCTTCCAAGTACGATTCCTCTATATAAACATGCGCCGGTGACGACATGTGATGTCGAGAGATCCTTTTCTATATATAAAAACATACTCTCAGACCGAAGACAGTCCATGTCAACAGACAATATAGAAAAGTATTTAATAATTAATTGTGCAACTAAACAGTGGAAAAAAAAACTTACATGGACACTTTATTCTTATGCAGAGTTATAGTAGAGTTTTATATATATATATATACAATATAGATTTTCAAGTCAAAAATCTACCTTTAATTTTATAGTAATTTCAACTCTCCTAGTAAAATACTTTGTTAAATAGTTAATAATTCTCAATTTTTTACTTTATACTCATGTCCTATACTACAGAAATCCATAGGTAAAATACTTTGTTGTTGTTAATTTTATAATATCAAGGTTTCTTTTTTAATACTGTTTTCTAAAATATGTTTTCATAAATTTTCTAAAGTACAATAAACAATTGAAAAGTAATTCATTTCTTATGCATGCTGTCTTATTGTAAACTCTTCAACAAAGAGTTGAACTTTCAGATACTGTGTATTCTGAGGGTTAACTTATTTTCTGTAACAGAAGTGGTAATCTAACTGGTGATTAGTGTCAGCCCCGAACTTGATTAGTATTTTATGGATTACATTGACTTTGCTCAAAATATATTTGCATGTTTTGAAAGTGATTTTAAAAAGTTTAAAATGAAGCACCTATTATTTTCAAAACCTTTCAAAGAGGGCACTGTTATGTTCTCGTAAAATGTAAATTATATTGTTGATGTGAAAGTATTTTAATACTACATATTTCTTAAATATTACATATTTAGCTACATATTTTCCTTATTTTTCCTACATATTTATGTACATAAAGGGAACTGTGCGCTGCGCCGTACGCTAGACAGAGAGGGTATAATAGCAACTATCTCGCTCTATTTTCGTCAGTGAAACACGCGGCGGATGAGTAAATTTTAGTCGATTAATTTTTGCAGTTCAACCTGCGATAACTTCAAAACCAATAAATATACAGCAATTCTGAAAACTGCATTGTGTTCAGTAATTAAATCTCTATAAGTAGCCAAAATCTCAATTAATATAATTAACAATTACAGAAGATACACAGAAGAAGAACGTGTTTTTTTAGACGTTTCTATTGGTTTAGCATTTGCATTTGTACACTGTACTCTTTAAAATACAAAAAGTAAAATTGGTTAAAAAGTTTTACTTACAGTACGCCTACATCCGTTTTTGAAAAAGTTTGTGATTCGGCTGCTTCTTCAATGCACACGTTTTTTGGAAGCCATGAAGCCAAAGTGAGTCGACCTAACGCCGCTGCCCCAGACAAAATAAAGTATTTCAATTGTAAAAACTTAAATATTCAAAAATAGTGAACCATATCGCAGAATGACGTAAGTGTAGTGAAGAAAAAGGGGTGATCAGCCAAAACATCAAGAGTAGTATCTTTACATCCCTAACCATTTCGCTAACCAAAATTGCAAAAATTAGTTTGTGAACAGGTCCGGATGTGACAGGTTGTACTGTATTTACCTTATAACAATTCCCCCTAAATAAAAGGGAAATGCCCAAATTCATATTTCGAAGCCACCTGTTGTAGATAAAACGGTATTTATCTTGGATACATACGTTTAATCTCATACAAACGTTTTTATGTGTGTTCCCATCAGCACCGACACACCTGTACAGGCTTCTCCATATTTTTCTACACCTGTCCAAATATGACTATACTGATTACAATAGTAATTCCTTCTACGGTTTGTTTATGACCATAAGATATGTCTTTATATTTCCTTTTAAATACCATTATTTTCTGCTCATTCGTACAAAACTTTTAATTGTTGAATGTGCCAATTCTGATAATCTTTGCCAAACCCAAATTTTAATGTTATACGGCGTCACCTTATTATGTAGCAAACAAAATTAGAACAAATCACTGTTATTTTAGCAGTAGCTTTTTTAAGGAGCCCAGAGTAGGCCTATACCTACCCGACACGCACACATTTGAAGGATCAGTATTTTGTCTTGGAGTTCACTCTCCCAGCTGAGATACCCATGTTTTTAGGGACCAGGAACTCGCATTTGAACTTCTATCATCAGCTACATAATGTAAATCCTAGATAAATGTACAAGCCTATGCTCTAAAAGCCTAAGCTATGATACCCACAATCATCTACGTTTTACTAAAATAATGGTTGCAAGTTAAATTTTTTGATTCATGTTGATGCTTTTGTCTCGAAGAAACCAGGTAAATTAATCTGCTTTTCGTATCCGGCCGACGATGGTGTGCTCCCACTTACGAACAGTGGCACTTGCAACTCGTTTCACTTGCGAACACTCAAGTAGATAAGACACGTAATTAATTTTTGATACGTGAGAGTACCTCCCACTTGCGAACACACAAACAACGATGTATGTACATCCACCCTGTATTGTGTTTATGTTTTTATAATTCGTTAAATGTATTTTTTGTTACCAACTACGTTTACCAAGTTACAATTTTTATAAAACTCACACACACACACACACTTGCATAGCCGCTCCCTCACTCTCTCTCTCTCTCTTTCTCTCTCTCTCTCTCTCTCTAAATTAAAAAGGAAGGTTATTTTTTATTTATTTTTATTAGTCAACTTGTAGAACGGACGACGTGATCTTGAGAAACATCCCAACTTCAGAATCTTTTTCATATCTTTTAGTTTATCCAATTCAGTATACTTTTTCGTCCTTTTCATAGCTTAAAAATTTCACTCCATCGTTACATCGTGTTCTGAATACATTTCTCTGCCTCAGATTATAAACATTTGATAATGTTTTTTATTCTTGGATGTGGTCTTCCAACGTGGCTGTTTAGTTTCTGATGCGTGCTTGTACGGTATTATTCATTGTATGACGTCGGAAGTAGCAGTTCCGTAACTCCTGTGGCACTAATCATTGTCTAGCTATTGTTCTACGAAACAATTAAAGAATTAATCGAGTTTCTCTTCCTCTGGAACTTGACCATGGATATACTACCAGCCACATTCTACATCTTTTCGAAGGAAAGCAAGTGTAGCACACATTAGGATTTTTGTGCTCCCTAAGTCATTTGAATGTGTATACTCGTGCAAAGTGACTACTGCAGCTTTTGAATTTTCCATTCATGAAAAATTACTTTTAATCTTTCAAACTCTCTTTTCTATTGATTTAACCAAAAATCGGGAGCTTAGCTTGCACAACGTCTTCGCCCGGACGGAAACCGGGACAATTGACAAACTGGCCGGGACCCCGGGATCAGGTCGTCAAACCGGGACAATCCCGGTCAAACCGGGACGTATGGTAAGCCTATTTATACATGTATTTATCGGTTTTAAATATTGATGTGAGCATTGTACTGTAGAATTAGGAAGCGATTGTATTGAACGAATCACGATTATCAAATGATATACGGTATTCCTTTTAGTTCAACAATTCCGTCATCTCGTCTCCGGTACTTTGGAAAACCATTGTTATTTTCAATAGTTTAACGTAAAATGTTGCTCGGTTATTATGTGTACATATTCCATCAATCATGCAAGGAACATTAGGATTACGAGCTCTACAAGATCCATGTATCATTCGAGATAACAATTTTATGAATCCTTGGAAAAGTGATACGGCACAAAACTTAGGATAAGCAAGAGGTAGTGTATTAACTTTTTAAATTGTATATTATTATTATTTTTATTATGTTTTTACTATAAAATATTCATATTATTTTAATATGATTTTCTGGAACACGTTTGGTGGAAACGTAAAACCAGCCAGCTGATAAATAAGAGGTTGCGAGTTCAGACGTAGATGTGTATATATGTGTCAGCCAAAACAGTGTTTTGTAAACGTACACGTCTGTCATTACAACATTAAGAATGTTATTTGACCTTGAGTAGGTACTCATGTTGACGGGAATGAGAAATCTTGTGGTGTTAGCGCTGAATAGCCACAACACAGGGGGGGGGGGCAATTCCGGCTTCCCGCGCTAACCTAGCGATCAGCTGTTTTTGCCGCGTGACGTCCGACTGGTGGAAGAAATACGCGCGAGTCTTGATTTACCATGCAATCTTACCTGAGGCAATGTCCTACTTAGCATCTCTCTGCTGTTTACACGAAATATTAACAATAATTGTAATGAGCTATTCATATAGAAAAAGGATTAAACAACAAGATTAAATGGTTTGCGGCAAAAAATAATGGTAAAATCTATTTCTACATTTAATAGAAAAGTAAGCAAGTCTGTCCACATATAACATTGACAAAATGGCACAAGATGTAAAATTAAGTCGGAATTTTTTATTATTCGTTAATTTTATATTAATAGAATTATTTCGATTGTTATTAATTTACTTAGAAACCTCAGATGATACTGATATTTTTCAGTGAAACGTGCGTCAGGTGTTAAAAAGAATATACGAAATTATACTACTTGCAGAAGAAACAAATTGAAAACATCACAAATTTTATATATATATATAATATGCCTGCGTGGGTGGGTGCGCGTACGTGCACACGCGTGCGCGCATGAGTGCGTGTATAAACATTTCTATGTAGTATAATATATTTGAAACAAGCTTCCAATTATTATAATTATAATCAATATCATAATCATTTTCTTTATCTACATTTTCTACATTCTACATTATCTACATTGAAATTTATTGACATTTAAAAGATACATTAAATATACTGTATTGAAAGGGACACTGTGCGCTGCGCCGTACGCTAGACAGAAAGGGTATAATAGCAACTATCTCGCTCTACTTTCGTCAGTGAAACACGCGGCAGATGAGTAAATTTTAGTCGATCCATTTTTGCAGTTCAACCTGCGATAACTTCAAAACCAATAAATATACAGCAATTCTGAAAACTGCATTGTGTTCAGTAATTAAATCTCTATAAGTAGCCAAAATCTCAATTAATATAATTAACAATTACAGAAGATACACAGAAGAAGAACGTGTTTTTTTAGACGTTTCTATTGGTTTACTACTAATGTACAATGAAGATATACTTATTATATCTTTATTTAGTATATAGTTATTTACGTGTCAAGAAAAGAACGTGTGAATAAAGTGATCACAACATTTTATACCTTATATGTTTTCTGTCATTGAATGATTAACCCACTTTTTAATAACAGCGTTGAAAAATAGTTGATTACGTCTTTCAAAGATTATTTTTACTACGGTACTGAAATTAAAATTAACTAAGATCGTATACAGGAATTAAACGTAGGCGACTGGAATACACAGCCGAGACACAGCAGCTGCAGGAATTGCTTACGTTCAGTAGACTTGGCAACGTTGTGACCTTCGTGACTTTATATACATTTTGTGGCAACACTGTGCATATTTTTCATCAGTAAAAGCTAAACCGATATCCGTGATAAAATAGTAATGCATTTTTTTAAACGTGTGAGTGGTTTGTAACGATAAAGTTAACAGGGTAATTATTATTCAACTTTTTTCAACAAACTATCTTGAAACGGATATATATTTTTACGGGTTTTTATGCTGATTACGAATATGTAAGAATAAAATGTCTAAGCTTACTCGTAACTTTTATATATGGGGTCTCAAAAAGATGAACTTCTCTGGTCAGAACTTGCATGTTTAGCTAATGATGGATAAACGTGATTATATATATATGATGATGTAAGGGTCACACACACACACATTTACACAATTGTTTGGGGGGCTTACTTTCCTTGTAGGGTTTTGAGTACGTTTAGAGTATCAAAAAAAATTTTTTTGCATGGCCCAACGCTGTCAGACCTTGTTGGAGTTGGTCAGGACCTGTTTAACTGTGTTGCATATTTTCCTGAATGGTTGAAGTACACCCAATCTTTAACAATTTTTGGCCTGACGTGAAGGCATTAATTGTTTGATTGTACTTGAAGCTACGGTACCTCGATTGAGGAATTATCCTGGTTTAAATGCACGTGAATTAATATTTTTTTTTTGGAAGAGCGGTCATGGTCGGACCATACACCTGCTTGTGTATTGTCATTCTTGAAGTGAGACATATTTTTTGAATCCTCAATTGTGAAAGTTGCTTTAGCAACATATATGTATATGTTTAATGGATGGTAATTATTCTAGCGTTGTATTAATTTTGTATTGTATGGTGTTGTATGTGTATGTCTATTTGGTATCAATGTTGTTGCATGTTTTCTTGTGTTTGGGAGATTGCTCTGCCTTTTCGTTTCCCCTTTTTCCTCTTGCAGCGTTAGGGAACTCTGATGCGACTCAAGTTTTTCCTCTTCTTTGTTGTGATGGTGTGTTAAATTGTTGCAATGTGTTGTTCTGATTATGGAAATTTGATGGCTGACATTAATTAGATTTTGGGTGGTGTTATATGGAGTGTCGGTCAAGGTAGTAGTAAGAGTGGTGTTCGAAATGAGGAAATAATTGAAATAAAGACGAGTAGGATTTGTTACGGCCCCGTTTTTGAAAGGGAAGTTTCAATGGTAATTGTGCACAAGACAAATATGTTAAAATTAAATGTACATTGCGTTAGTAAATTACAAGCAACATAATAGTTTGTAATGTGATGTAGACTGAGGCGAGATGACCCTTGGCCAGCTGATAGCCGCACGGGTAGCGGAATTCAGTCATTGTTCCCTTTATCATATAGACCGTTGTAACGTATCATATAAGTACAGTAGAACCTCGTTTATCCGGAATAAAGGGGGCGGCGATATTCCGGATAATCAATTTTTCTGGTTAACCAATGCTACCTTATATACATTGGATTCCAGGTAGAATTAAACTACAGTACAAAGAAATAAATGTTCCTAATAATGAAACTACAGGTAGTCGTCGACTTACGACCGGCCGCACTTACGACCACAAAAACATGAAACACGCCCACTTGTAACGGGTCGAATTCTAGCCATCCAACAAATCGATATTATTGGCCATTAAATCAGTAAACACGAGTGCGAGAGTGAAGTTTGTAATAGTCTTGGACGTTTGTCATTGTGAACGACAATTCACATACACTGTAGAAAGATTGTCAAGTGTTCTCATCGACAGGATGTACGGACTTGTCAAGCTGTTTTTAGCACAGTGAAGCACCCATATATGCAGTTAAGAACACTAAATAATCACGATAACCACGTACTCGACAGTTTTGAAAACAGTTGACTAGGAAACAAAAAATGTCGAGGGCTCTCAAAATTAGGCAGGTGTGCTATACACACACTAACGCATGAAAGACAGTGTCGGTAACACTACCACAAATCAATAGCCTATACAGTATGTACATTCATAAAAATTGTTGTTTACTAACTAAATACAGTACAGTATTAAATTTATATACAGTATAGTACTACAATTCAAACATTTTTTTTCAACATTTCTTGAAAAAGTCCTGAATTTTTCTTTGTGTTTTTCGTTACATCGTTTTCGAGCAGCTTTGTCCCTCCACCGTTTTATTAGCAGCACGTCAGCAGGTGTTGCGTCAAGTGACTGTTCCACAAATTGAAGAGCAACCTGAAACAACATGTGCTCTGTAACTGCTGCCTTTTACATTAAACATTAAGATGAATTGGGCCATGCGCGATTTTAGTAACAATGTCTTACCTCAAATGCTTTGAATACGTCGTCTGCTTTGACTAGGCTGACAGAAGGTTCGTTGTCGGTGTCGTCTGCTTCACGAGGCTCTGGCTCCTTGATCAATTCGACGATCTCTTCTTCGGTCAGCTCAAGCTCAATGTCGTCTGCTTGTACCCATTGTAATGCTTCTTCTTCTTCAATATCCTCACAACCTGGCACTTTTTTTATTAAGGCTGACAGGTTTTCAAAATCTTCCTCTTCATAGTCGTCTATGGATGTTATTCCATCCGTAATTTTATTCCAAGCTTTTCTCAAAGTTGTTGATTTGACTTTTTCCCAAGATTGTGCACACCAATACACGACGTCCTTCATTGTCACTAGTTTCAAAGCTTCTGTTAGTGTCAAGTTGTTATTCGCACTGTCATGCAAAATATGTCGTAGCAAAACACCTCGATAGTGACATTTAAATGTTTCAATCACTCCCTGGTCCATAGGTTGAACTAAACTTGTGACATTTGGTGGCAATAATTCGACTTTTATTTCACCATCTTTCAAAGTTCCAGGGTGAGTAGGTGCATTGTCGACAAACAAAATGGCTTTCATAGGTAAATCATTGTCTTTTAAAAATTTCTTGACCTTTGGAACAAACTGTTTATGAAACCACAATACAAAAAGTTCTGATGACATCCATGCATTCTTTTGTGCCTTGTAGTAAACTGGTAGGGCGTTAGGTGCGTTGTTTTTTAAAGCTCTTGGCTTATGAGACTTCCTGATACACATTAGTGGGAGCCTAAACGAACCCGATGCGTTCGCTGCTGTAAGGACTGTAATTCTTTCCTGTTGCATTTTGTGTCGTGGTGCCGAAATCTCACTAACACAAGCCAAAGACTTTTTTGGTAGCATCTTAAAATATAACCCGGTTTCATCGAATGTAACTGATCCATTGTGTACCCTTCTACCGTCTCTTCGAATTCCGTTTTAAAGACGTCGACAGCGTCCTGGTCAACAGACGTTTTTCCCCACATAAACTAAGCTGACAAATACCATAACGATTTTTAAACCTGTCAAGCCATCCTTTGCTTGCTAAAAAGTTTTCACCTTCTTCTCCTAGCATTCCAGCTAGCATTCTGGCTTTTTCTTGGAGTACAGGGCCAGAAATAGGCACACCCTTTACTCTCTGCTGCGTAAACCACAAGAATAATGCTTCATTCACCTTTTCAAAGTCAGAAGTTTTCATTGTTTTACGGTTGGGAATTTTTGAAGAATGTTTCAAAAGTTTGTCTTTGTTTTTTATCCAATCCCCAACTGTTGAAACTCCCACATTAAAGTTTGCTGCAACACACCGTAATAATGCACCACTCTCCACTTGTCGTATAGCTTCTAGCTTGTCCTTTATTTCAACAACATTCCGTTTCCTTTTCCCAGACATTGCAGACTAAAAATTACTGTACACACAACGACAGCTTATACGCTTTTTGAAATTTTCAGTGAAAGACACTAAAAATGTTTATTTACACACTAATTTACACTTTAAAACACTCTATCTACAGTAGGCCTAACATGAAAACACTAACAATATAAGACACTAAATAAAAATTAATTTGCAAAACTCAAAACAACACTGCCGCGAAACGCATCAAACTAAAGCTGTAAAGACACTGCCTGGCGAGGGGTAGACAGACAGGCTGGCAGACAATGAATGGTGAAAGTGGCACGGCGTGTCACTGACCCTAGTAACAATGCCTCCGTCCAGTCGGCCCTTCCACCCGCTGCTCCAAGACCCTAGACTGTGCGGCTTTTCTCGTACTATTAACTGATTTAGACGATGTTTTTTATTTTTTTTACACGAAAATCGTTGTGGTTAACCCGGGTTCCGGTTAAGTAAACCCCGGATAAACGGGGTCTTACTGTATTGCATTCCTAATATTCTGAATTTATGACCCACTTAGTTTGTTTTCTCTTGCAATCAGCCGTTCCATTGTTGGCAAATGTTGATGTGTTGTTAACGTTGAATCATTGTTTGGTCTGGACCATGCTGCATTCCGGGTTGATGTCCCCAGTTTTGTTTGGGTGTCTGTTATATTGCTGAGTGTAGGCTGTCTGCAGAGAAGTTACCCCCCCACCTCCTCAAGTATGGAGATGACTATTAGAAAAGGGAGATTGAGAGATTGCTGTTCGCGTGCCCTCCGCGTGGTCTCCCTCTGCTTAGTTAATCGGGGCCGTCCGCCCTAGAGTAGGGAAGTTGGGCATGCATATGTCAAGGTAGGTGGTTACCTTGTTGTGTTGCATATGCGTGGTCGGTCCACGAGGTGGACAGTTGTAGAGTACGTAGGCACTCACATATCAAGGTTGGTGATACCTTGTTGGTCTTCATACGCATATGTGAGTGGTGGTAGTAGTAGCTGGTGGTCACCAGTGAGGGTGATGTGTAAAGGTGGCCCCCTGGGATTGGCATGGTGGAGAGGATCGCGTGGGGCTGATCGTTGGTGAGAAGTGTTGTTCAGTCCTCGGAAGGGGGGGGAGAATAGAAGTCGTCTTGGTTAGATATTCATTTGAGGTTCTCAGTTTGTAAGTTAGACATGTTGTGAATTGTGTGATTAACTGTATTTAAGAATCTTCCTGTTAATATAAGTCCATTGCCATACTGTATTATATAAAACACTAATTGTCTTTTGCTGTGTGTAATTGGCAAAGAAAAATTTTAAACTGTTAGTTGGTCAGTTTTATTATACAGTTTCTGGTGAATGTAAAATGTCAGTAACAACGTTATGCATAAAGTAATGGTAAATTATTATGGGCTAGCTTTTCTAAATCTTCTTCATGAGAAACAGTACATTATCATGATCTGTTATAAAACTTGGGTAAGAATAGTTACGAAGTATCAGAACTTTATGGGACAATTTTTTCTGAGCAACTGGTGCACATAAGAATATTATGGTAGGGTCAGCATATAAATATATGTATATTTTTCTTTTAATGCTAAATTTTTTGAATTTCATTTATCAGATATAAACCTACATACTACATGTTTCTTGTCAGTGATGAGGTATTATTGTGTGAGCATAAATTGAATTAATAAGGTACCTATAGAATTATTATTTAGCAACTTTAGTTAAAATGTGATTTAGACAATGCCATTTGAATAAATGTTAATATATCGAAATGTCAGCTTATGTTGGAACTGTGTACTTAAATGTGTTGAATAATTTGTTGTTTGTTAATAATATTGCCAATTGTGATTAATGCTACTTGATAGACACATGTCTATGAAATGAACGTTGATTATTCAATTGTGTACACTGGATTAAAAATGTTATCATGATATGTAATATGAACACTAATAAAATGCTGTTATAGTTATGCAAGTGTTTTATTGCAAGTCCTGTCACAATGGGCTCACCACAATTTTCTTCCGTCTAGACCACAAGTCTAGTTTTAAGAATTAAGTAACGACCCCTGATTAAAAAAAAAAATTAAAAGTTTTTATGAAAATTCAGGGGCACGTTTCAATTGTTTATAACTTGAATAATCTTAATATCAGGGATCCAAACTGGCCAAAAATAGATCATGTATTAACCTTACACAAATCCGGCTTCTTGAAATGTTCTAGCATTAAATCTCAGACTATCTCGGTAGATAATCTGCCCCTAACAGAAAATCTACCACTTTATGCGAAAAAGCACTAGAAATGATCTATTTAAAATTATCTGAGTTCTATAATGGCAATGGTTACGAAGAACTTGAACCGTGAACCAACTTCTAAGTCTTAAGGAAATCGACTTGTCATCACAAAAATCTCGTGACAGCAAGTACGTCTTTCTCTGGCAAGACTTCAGAAGAAACTCCCGTATGCTGTAAACATCCTACTCAAATAATTTTTGACCTGATTGGTGGAAACCTAGCAATGTCGTAATGTTCTTAATGACAGCCAGAAATCAGGCTTAAACTGTGTCGGATTCTGCAAATGCCTGTCGAGATTTAATCTACAAATTTTATTACTTTCTTGGAGATAACAAAAATAAAATGAGACTGATTTCATTTTAAAAACCATATAAAAATTATAGATATGGAGAATTCAGTATATGGAAAATGTAGCTTATAACCATGAGAATACGCTGTCCAAGTTTCAGAATGAAATGTTAATTTTCAACTAAGTTATTAAATAAAATGTAAATCACATGGACACCCGCCCACTTACACACAATAATTTCACATGACATAAAAAAGTATTTGTAATACTCGTTTGCTTGTTGTTCCTTGTGTATCGGTGATACCCCTAGTATTTGAAATACTCGTGTACTGGTTGTTCCTTGCGTACCAGTGATATTTTTGTATGCCTATTATTTGGCCTTGGTGTATTCGTTTACTTGTTACTTGTGTATAGTTGCGTAGGGGGCGTGCCTCGACTCGGAACAGCGAGGCCGCGAATAACAGGTATTTCAACTTTTCAGTCACTGTTACATCCGTTCCACAAAAATATTGTTCCAAAATACCTGTTACAGGTATATTGGCCCACCTCTACTGGTGACACTGACTTTTAGTGGTAAGTTTTTCTGTGCACGGACTCACGTTTATTTGTTGTTCCAAAAATGGTTTATTTTCAGTTACCGACGTGACTTTATGCTGATTATATTTTGGAATGTTTTGTTTATGTCTATATTGTTTCTGATGTGCGTTGACTAAATCGATGTGTGTGTTTCGTTGTTATTGCTGTTAGGGCTATGAACATTCTCCCATTGTAACGGGGCAAAAAGGGGTAAAACAAATTTTAATTATTTTAAACCAATCTTTGTATTATTCGGTAATAATCAGTACAAGGTACGCATTGGGAATTGTGACTTTAGCGTCAAGACTGGTGTGAATTGGCATTGGAATGCAGACTTTCAACGAGGGTGCGTATTCCCCCTCATGCGCGCACTCCCTCGGCCAAGGTTCTCAGGCGTTTGGTCACGCACAGGTACATTCTTTCGCGCTGTATGCGCAGAAAACAGGCTCAGTCGACTACAAAACACCCGTCTGGCCAGACGAACACAAAGGCTCGCGAGCCGAAAACCTATTAAATTTTACAAAATATGGTCTAGAGTGTGATATAAATTAATAGAAACAAAATGTAAAAGCAGTTATAATGCAGTGACTCGGAAAAATTAACCAGCAGAACTTTTTCGGACAAAACAGTGAAATTTATATAGAAGGTGAGTACGTGACTAAAATTTACAAGTGAAAACTTTTCGCATGTAAAAAAGTGAACCACCACCAAAGCGACTTAACTACAACATTTGACGTCTAGATCCGCAGGAAAGGAAGTAGCCACATGTAAATCCATTTTCAATAATTATAAAAATTCTTTAATTAACAGAGCTCTCAATCAATTAAATGGGGTATTAAATGGAATGAATGCGTGTATGAGCAAATGCTGGGTGGCCTTTATATATGTAAGATAGATAGTAGTTAAGATATAATATGCATTAATTCCTACTGTATTGAATCACAAGCCATATTCTATTTAGTCAGGTCAACCACATGTTATTAAACAAATTCTAAGAAATGTGACAGAGATAAAGCCAAACAGAATTTTTTTATATAAAGAGATTAAAATAAAATGAAAATGAACAAATGTTACATAAAAATGAGAGATTTAAACAGGCTATGAGAGAGTAATTATTATCAAGTAATCCTAAACCACGTTTATAGGCCTCGAGTTCGTGTGAGGGACCCAGGACCGTACAAAGGTAAGAGTGTAGAAAGAGTACGTTATTTTATTACTAAATGGTTTATTGATTTCAAACAAAATATAGCATTATACCATTTGTCAATAGTAATAACTTTTATGCCTTGTGTGATCATGGCTATTTGAATCCCATGGCTAAAGTGATGTGTAAGCTTATTTACCATTTCTGCCTCTGACATCGGTGGTTCAAGATAGTTTTTAGGCAATGAGAGTTTTTCTGTTTCGACAGAAAACCTCTCAATGGGGGGGGGGTATTGTAACGGGACAGACCAGGGGGGTTTATTTTAATTCCATCGTAAGTGTAATAATCTGTAGTCAGCCACACTGAGCTTGACTTTTGTGAACACCCAGTGGTCAGTCTGTTAACAATCCGAGGAAGGTTCGACGTAATATGGAGCATTGGAATGTGTAAGAGCCTGTGTGTGCCGCTTTTAGCAGCATGAAAAGCACATACCAAATTTCCTTACCGCTATCTACAAGACTACTAGAAAGCCGCGAGACGCTGACGTCCAATCAAAAAGCAAGTTGCCGAGCGCAGAGAGACGCTAGCCATTTTGAGACGCTTCAGTCAGCATCTAACTTCGGAACCGCGCAGATGCGTTAATGCTCGGTTCGCAAAAAACTGTACACAAGAACAATGTGAACCGACCGGCGAAGAAGAAAAAGTTATTGAAATTGTGTTAAAAACAGCATGGTAAATTAAACTAACTTTCGGTAATAACACTTGGCGTCAGTCGACCCCCAGTATACAGACCGCGCGGTCATATAAAATTTCAGCTCGAGCAAATTAGTGTCGACAAACAGTTAAATCAGGGAAATGAACACCAAACAACAAGAAAGAATGTCAGAATGAATACTCAGTACCAGTATTTTCAAAATTTCACAGTTTTAAACTAATTTCGTGAGTGTTTTCTGGAAACAGTGGATGAACAGTGTTGGCGTAACAACGGAGCACATGTGCAGGATGAGTCCCCTTTAAAGCTATTAACAATAAACCAAGTATACGCAGACCCACTAAAATATGTCAAAGCTAAAGAGATCTCTAATTTAGGGGGGTGACAAGTATGAGAGAGAGAGTGAGAGAGTGAAGTACTGGATCGCCTTTTATTAGATATATATAGTCTATAAATAAGTTGAATAATATTTGTTTTTCAAAGATGTGTAAGAGATAGGGTAAAACAATTTTTATAAAGGATGCAAAGAGTAAGAAAGTAAAAGTTATTTGAAATAGAGCCTACGCTATAAATAAGTTAACCAATGCTTTTGAGAGATGTATAAGAAATAAGAAGAAATAGCTTTTTGTAAATAACTCAGAGAGTGAAAGAAAGTATGTTAGAGTTAGTTTTTAATAAACGAGTTTGTTTAATGTGGTAAATGAGAGTTAATATTTTTTATTACGTAACAAAACCCAGTAACCACTTTTACAGGTCACGAGTTCGTATATAGAACCCTGGATCCACGTGAAGGTAAGAACTATAAGTAAATGTGGGAAATTGAGTTTTGGGTTTTCAAAATTTATTAAATTAATCGAATTGTTACAAATGGTGCAGCGAACAGGGGCGGTTTGTATAAATTTATTGTATACAGACTTTACCTACTTGTGAATGTAAAAGTGAGGTTACTTGAGGTTAAGGCATATTACGAGTAAATTACGAGTGCAAGTAAATGACGAAAGGTTGTGTTATTTTATGTTACATTCAAGTGATTGAATATTACTGAATACACTTAAGATTATGGTTTTGTAATTTATATGAAAATTTTATAATTTAAAAAGATGGAAGAAAATAATGAAATTTATGTAACTGGTGTGAATAAGTCAGCCGTCATGAGCAGGCTGGAGGTTCATTCAACTCCGAATGTAGTTTTAAATAGTAAATTAAACGACTCAGATACTACAGATGACTCGGGAATTCAGTTAACCCCAACTTCAACTAGTAAAAATAAGAAATATGATGATGCTATAATGAGTGAAGCAAAAGCAGAAATGACTTCCGTAACAAAAATAAAAGAAAAAGAGTGGTCATGGGCCAATATGATGAATTTTATGAGTAGACGTTTTGATAGTGATGAAAAGTTCGATAAAATAAATAGTCGTTTTGACGTAAATGATACCAAATTTGATGAACTTAAGAGTGATATCAATGCCGTAAATGTTTGATGTGAAAGTAATTTCAAAGAGTTAGAACAAACTATTGAGAACATGAAAGAGTGGAGAATAGATACAGGTAAGTGTAATATAAACAAAAATAACGAAGTAACAGATGACAATGGTGTCAATACAGGTGAGAATAATGGTGATAAAATGACGAAAAGTAACGAAGAAATAAATAACGAGGTGAGTGTTGTTATAAAAATGAGTTAACAAGTAGTAGTGGTAAGATAGTTGAAAACGGAGTATTTAAAGGGATACAGTTAAAATTAATAGTGGTGATGGGAATATAGAGATAGTAAGTGAGAGTGAGAGAGCAATGGGAGTAGGAGGTTGTGAAGGGGTAGAAATCAGTGTTTGTAAGTTAGAGAGAGAATATGAAAAGTTATTTTGTGGATATGGGGCAGAGGGTAAATATTCCCTGGGTTTATTATGAACCAAGGTGTTCACTGGTGTTTTTGAAGGGCAAGAGTTCCTTAATGGAAGACAAAGTGTTTTCAAATTGTCCTTTGAGTTTTTGTGGTGTTTCTGGAAGAGCCAGGAGGTTTTTTTATGTAGTAGTGCCCTCTGCATGGAATGATAGAGAGAAAGTGAAATGGTGTAGTGAAAGTGATTTTGAGAGAGAGAGGGAGATAGAGTTGTTTGAGGTTAGTGGGAGTTATGAAGGGTTAGTTAAGAAGTTAAAATTTTAAGGAGTAGATTATATGAAAAACTTACCTTATGTAGAAATGAGTACTGCAGTAGTAGATGAATTTGATATCGAAGATAATACGCACTTACCTGGCGATGAAACAGTTGTAACAGCAAGTGAGAGTCATGATGAATTGATTACCTATCTAATTGTGACAAAAAATAACAAAGGAGACCTGACCAAACATACTGATGCAGACAGATTTTATGATCAAATAATAGGGAGTAATATGGGGGGGTTATTATTCTGGTGTAGTGGAACAATTTGAGAAAAGGAAGGGTTATTATATTAATGGTAATAATATAATGTACTTAATAAAAAATAAATTGTGTATACGTAAGACAAGATTATTGTTTGATGATGGTGGTTAAATAGTTATTAAGGAACATTTAATTATGTGAGTGTAGTGGGTTTTGAAATGGACTGAATTATGAAATGATTTGTGGTAAACTATAACAGATAATAGTGTGGATTGTATATACTTTTGTGTTGATGTCAAATGTATTTGTGTAATAGGTTATGTTGTATTCTGTATTTTATGTAAACAATGTATGTATGTAGTAGCGATTGATTTTATAATAATAATAACATTTTACCAGACTAAATAAATAATGAGAGTAATTGTAAAGTTTATAATGAATTTAACTGAATTAAAATTGTTTTGAATAATGTAACTAAAGTAACTTAGTGTTTTAGAAACTGATGGAATTAAATAATCAGAGATGAATTAATTAATTTAAAATTTTGTACAGAGGAATTTTGGTGATAAATTTAAATGATTTTTCTGAGATTTAGATTTTATAATAAATAGTAAATGGTTAAATGTAAAATGTGTTTAGGTATTGAGTCATGTTGTTATTATAATGTATCAGAAGGTACATATGGTTATGTACGTTACATTTGTTGTGATAAATGTTTATAGTTTTGAGTTTATGACATTAACCATGTTTTTATTTGATTGAATGGTTGACCATATGTAAGTATGAATTTTATAATGAAATGGAAGTAAAGTCAAATGTTTTAATAATGAAATTAAATGAGTTTGAAAGAATTTAAATTAGGTGATTAAATTAGTTTGAGGTAGTTATGAAGTTTCTAATGTAATTTTCAATGATTAACTTACTGTAAAATGTAGTAAAAGATGGAGTTTGGGTGATGATTATTTCAGTAAGGCATTAAGTCAGTCAGAGTCAATTTTAAATGGGTATTAGACAAAATAAGAATTTTTGGAATAAAAAGTAATACAGAAACGGGTCAGTAGTAGGGACACAGTAGCGAGAGTGAATGGGTGTAGAGAGAAAGGGAGTGATGAAAGTGGAGAGTAAATAGGTGAGAGCAGGGTACATAAATTTTGTATTGAGGGTGGAGGTGTAGGGAGTCCTCAACGCAAGATGTGGCGGGAGGTGAAAAAGTTTTAAAGAGGGCTGCGGAGTTACCTGGAAGGGCCAGGAACTGATAAGGGAATGAGCTGGTGGTGCGGGAACACACATCCTATGTACAAAAAGGGTATCAGGTGCTTTGTTATAAGAGGAGAATGATTTAAGTAGAGTTAGATAAAGGGTTGGAGAGGGATTTTATTGAGAGATCGGTGTCACCCTATGCAAATCCGTTAGTGGTTGTTAGAAGGAAGAAGGTGAGTAAGATTATATCTAAATGCCCGTTCAATAAATCAGATCATTATTAATGACTGGGAGTCACCCGAACCAATTGAGGATTAAAATGCTTAATAGAAATTCATAGTTAAAATTATAATGTAACGAGTGAAAGGTTTAGTAGAATTTGAAACTAAAGTAAAGCTGTAAGATGTGTAATTTTTTGTCAAAATTAAATTTGAAATGTTTGTCTTGATGTTATAATAGCAATGTTCAATTTGAGTAGTTATTATGTTGTATTGTGTTGATTATGAGAAGCATAAGGTGTCTAATCGAGTAGTATGTAAAGGTGTATTGAGGTGTAACGTGTATTGTGTATTTTAACAAATATAAATGTTTATTTGATTAGGAATGTAATATGTTTATGTTAAGGACATAAATATATAAAACCAGTACTTTACAAAAGACAAACCAGTACGACTAAGGGGAACCAAATCAGTTGAGGATATGGTATAGTGAAAGGCCAGTTATTGATGTTTTTATTGAATGTTTCAGAGTCTGGTGATACAGCGACCGCAATCACTGGAGTAGGGGGGTTAGTTACCCATGATTTTAATAAGGATAAAAGGGGGTCAATGGCGCCATATCCTAGCTGGTCCTCTTAGGTTTTTAGGCAATGAGAGTTTTTCTGTTTCGACAGAAAACCTCTCAATGGGGGGGTATTGTAACGGGACAGACCAGGGGGGTTTATTTTAATTCCATCATAAGTGTAATAATCTGTAGTCAGCCACACTGAGCTTGACTTTTGTGAACACCCAGTGGTCAGTCTGTTAACAATCCGAGGAAGGTTCGACGTAATATGGAGCATTGGAATGTGTAAGAGCCTGTGTGTGCCGCTTTTAGCAGCATGAAAAGCACATACCAAATTTCCTTACCGCTGTCTACAAGACTACTAGAAAGCCGCGAGACGCTGACGTCCAATCAAAAAGCAAGTTGCCGAGCGCAGAGAGACGCTAGCCATTTTGAGACGCTTCAGTCGGCATCTAACTTCGGAACCGCGCAGATGCGTTAATGCTCGGTTCGCAAAAAACTGTACACAAGAACAATGTGAACCGACCGGCCAAGAAGAAAAAGTTATTGAAATTGTGTTAAAAACAGCATGGTAAATTAAACTAACTTTCGGTAATAACACTTGGCGTCAGTCGACCCCCAGTATACAGACCGCGCGGTCATATAAAATTTCAGCTCGAGCAAATTAGTGTCGACAAACAGTTAAATCAGGGAAATGAACACCAAACAACAAGAAAGAATGTCAGAATGAATACTCAGTACCAGTATTTTCAAAATTTCACAGTTGTAAACTAATTTCGTGAGTGTTTTCTGGAAACAGTGGATTAACAGTGTTGGCGTAACAACGGAGCACATGTGCAGGATGAGTCCCCTTTAAAGCTATTAACAATAAACCAAGTATACGCAGACCCACTAAAATATGTCAAAGCTAAAGAGATCTCTAATTTAGGGGGGTGACAAGTATGAGAGAGAGAGAGAGAGTGAGTGAAGTACTGGATCGCCTTTTATTAGATATATATAGTCTATAAATAAGTTGAATAATATTTGTTTTTCAAAGATGTGTAAGAGATAGGGTAAAACAATTTTTATAAAGGATGCAAAGAGTAAGAAAGTAAAAGTTATTTGAAATAGAGCCTACGCTATAAATAAGTTAACCAATGCTTTTGAGAGATGTATAAGAAATAAGAAGAAATAGCTTTTTGTAAATAACTCAGAGAGTGAAAGAAAGTATGTTAGAGTTAGTTTTTAATAAACGAGTTTGTTTAATGTGGTAAATGAGAGTTAATATTTTTTATTACGTAACAAAACCCAGTAACCACTTTTACAGGTCACAAGTTCGTATATAGAACCCTGGATCCACGTGAAGGTAAGAACTATAAGTAAATGTGGGAAATTGAGTTTTGAGTGGGTTTCATGTTTCAAAATTTATTAAATTAATCGAATTGTTACACTGTAAAGGATTGTCTGTCTCGTGGCCAAAGAATTTTGCTTGTGAGTTAGGTTCATCAATGGTTTTATACACATATGTAGTTTGGCTCGCAGGCATATAGGTATGTTGTAACCTATTAATCTGTTGTCTAAGTTCTTCGAACTGATGTTCTTTTTCGGAGACAAATTCACTGATGGTGGTCGCCTGCCCTTGAACTCATTCCTCAATCGAACCAACCCTAACCTCGCATTCACTTATACGGGAACTAGTAACCTCTAATGCAAGCTCAACATTATGCATATAGATTCTACTTTATCAGAGATCTTCTTCTCCGTCGCTTCTAACAATGCTTTGTTTTGCTTCCTTTGATCATGGACTGCGGCAAATATTTTTTTGTTTTCGTTATGCAAAGCTTTGTTTTGTTTAATCGCGTCCTTCTGATAGATTGTACGCTGGTTTTATTTTCATCGCGTATACTGTAGTTTGCATGTTGTCACTCAATCCTTGCATATTAGCTAAAATAGCGGCCAGTGTCAATTGCATATCAGCTGATTGAGTTTGAGACTCAGCCATTTGTTTACAATTTTAAACTTATCACCAAAACAAAGTTTATTGTCTTGACTTAAACGGGTACTGTTCAACTATTGTTACTTCAAAGTATTAAAATGTAACTGTGTTGTGATCAATGTTCGTCAGTATCTCGAATAGAATGTCCATTATCTTAACGTAACCTATTTACAACTAACACACAAATATACTTCAAACCTTCAAATATTATTCAAAACTAAATTAATGTCGTCCAGAATAATTTGTTTCACAGAGAATATGCAAAAATTTATATAGACTCCCTGCGACACAATATTAAAATATAACACAGTTCAAATAAAATTTAGTCTATACACAATAATTAAAGTTTTTAACCTAAATCGTACCAACTATTTAACTCATGCCAACCATGTTGACGGCGCCAAATACTATCATGCAACGATACAAATTAAAACTGCATAGACATGTTACATTGAAATTATTACAACAGAGTCTATATCTGGAGGTAGGAAAATTTTTATTCATTAACATATTAAAATTTACTATTGTCTTATGGCTTTATAATATAAAATTGTTTATTAAATAATTGTGTTTCAATAAAAGTCTGTTTACTTGTTTTACATATATGTTAATTGTACGTAGAATGCCAACTGTTTGCATAGACATCAGGCGCTCCCCATGCTGTTCGTCTGCACCGCTGCGAATCTTTGTGTTGCTCGATGACTACTATGCTGACAATTCACGTCTTTGCACACATGCACACTGAGATATGAAACTGTTATTGTTAAATGTCAGCTTATGTTGGAACTGTGTACTTAAATGTGTTGAATAATTTGTTGTTTGTTAATAATATTGCCAATTGTGATTAATACTACTTGATAGACACATGTCTATGAAATGAACGTTGATTATTCAATTGTGTACACTGGATTAAAAATGTTATCATGATATGTAATATGAACACTAATAAAATGCTGTTATAGTTATGCAAGTGTTTTATTGCAAGTCCTGTCACAATGGGCTCACCATAATTTTCTTCCGTCTAGACCACAAGTCTAGTTTTAAGAATTAAGTAACGACCCCTGATTTAAAAAAAAATTAAAAGTTTTTATAAAAATTCGGGGGCACGTTTCAATTGTTTATAACTTGAATAATCTTAATATCAGGGATCAAAACTGGCCAAAAATAGATCGTGTATTAACCTTACACAAATCCGGCTTCTTGAAGTGTTCTCGCGTTGTCTCAGACTATCTCAGTAGATAATCTGCCCCTAACAGAAAATCTTCCACTTTACATGAAAAAGCACTAGAAATGATCTATGTAAAATTATCTGAGTTCTATCATGGCAATGGTTATGAAGAACTCGAACTGTGAACCAACTTCTAAGTCTTAAGGAAATTGACTTTTCTTGTCACGAAAATCTCGTGACAGCGAGTATGTCTATCTATGGCATGACTTCGGAAGAAACTCCCCATCCATACGATGTAAGTGTCCAACTCAAGTAATTTTTAGACCTTCTGATTAGTGGAAAACTAGCAACGTAATAGATCCTGCAAAGGCCTGTCTAAATTTAATCTACAGATTTTATTACTTTCTTGGAGATAACGAAAATAAAAAAAAATTGATTTCATTTAAAAAACCATATACAAATTATAGTTATGGAAAATTGAGTATATGGAAAATGTAGCTTATAACCATGAGCTAACCTCTCCAAGTTTCAGAACAAAATGTTAATTTTCAACGAAGTTATTAAATAAAATGTAAATCACATACACACCACGCACTTACACACAATAATTTCATATGACAAAAGAGTATAAAATAGTGAACATTTTGACATAACATACTTTTTAAACATAGTTTGGTTCAAAACTTATGACTACTTTACAAGGAAAAGAACAAAATCAATTTAAAACATGTCTATGGCCATCAGAAAATGTGTTATAGCATTAGTATTCCACTTAAATGAACTTACTAAGTTTATATATAGGTGTGTGTGTGTGTGTGTGTGTGTGTGTGTGTGTGTGTGTGTGTGTGTATTTTGCAACAGTAAGTCTGCGTACGTTATTGTGCATTGTCACAGTTAGTTAAAAATAACTGCTAAATTGTAATAAATAACTAATATTGTCAGTATTAAAAAAAATGCGTATTGAAAGCTGTAAGTAATCAGCGAAGGGCAACACCGAACGTACAGGTCGGTACTGGAAAATCACGCCACGCACAAACTGAGAGTGTGTTACAGTGTATTTTATGTGTGTGAGGTTGAATCCGGCATAGCGTCACCCCTGAATAAATGTGAATAAAATAAGTAATTTATTTAAATGATGGTAAGTGCGCGTAAGTATGACAAAAAAATTACGCCATGTTAATAATAATATAAAGACACGAACATGTGCAAAATCTAGTGGAGTGTAAATAAATAAATCTAGTGTAAATAAAAGTGAATAGAACCAAGAACAATTAAAGTATAGAAAAACTTAACATACAATTATACATAACAAAATAACCGATCATATGAACATCGAGTAATAAACAAAAGACTTCGCTTGTTGTGAATAAAATTAAAATAAGTACGAAAAATAAATGAATCTGTAAAGGGACGCTCGACAATCTACAACAATATAAATCGTGCACAGAATGGTTGAAACATGATTTTTGCGCCGACAGTATAAATAAGCGAGCAGCACCAGGCTTGATCTCTTTCCTTGGAACACATCTGCAGCCAAAGGCTATGCCCGATGGTAGAGCATCCAAGGTCGATATCCCAGCACTGTACGAGTCATCTGAATGCTAAGTGGACCAGGAGGACCGGACGACGGACTCCAGGAGGGTCAGACAGTAATGGAGGATCGACACAGGACTCAGGATCATGACAAGTAAGCACTGAGAAATCACTGCACAGCAATAAGGTGACATGAAACCACTTTTTACTCGTCAACCAACAAGTCATAAAAGACATTAAAAAGAAAAGAGTAAAGAGACAATGAACTTTAGTAGTGTAAATAATAATTGTCAAATTTAATTGGTTAATTTGTAGTAATTTATAATGACATTTAAAATTTATGAAATTATTTCTTGAAATTATAACGTAGCATAAATGTTTAAGTAATTCTAAAATTGATTGATATTTCATGAATACGATATTCATATGTAATTATATAAAAAAAATATGGAATTTAAAAAGAAATCTGAGGAAGTCAAGAGCACATTATATATTATACAAATTTCTACTGTATACATGTCACTTTATATCTTGTGTATTATATTTACGAATATGTGTGTAGTGTTATGTGTATAGTGGCAATAATTGTGTGTATGATGAGCATACACAAAAGAAAAATATTATGCAATAATGACGAAATTTTAATTCGTAATTTTTGGAAATTTTATTTAATAAAGTTTTGAATAATTTTACAAAGTGTTATTATTATTTTAAAAACAACTTTATACCTTTTCTCGTTATATAATATATTGCAACAGTACGTCTGCGTACGTTACTGTGCATTGTCACAGTTAGTTAAAAAAAACTGTTAAATTAGAATTAATAATTAATATTGTCAACATTAAAAAAAAAAATGCATATTGAAAGCTGTAGGTAACCAGCGAAGGGGAACACCGAATGTGCAAGATGGTACAAGCAGATCACGCCACACTCAACATAAGTTTGTGGACAGTATATTTTGTGTTTGAGTGTAAGCCAGTTGAATCCGGCATAGCGTCACCCCTGAATAAATGTGAATTAAATAAGTAATTTATTTAAATTTTGGTAAATGCACATAAGATGACAAAACAAATTATGCTGCATTATTAATAATATAAAGACGCGCACATGTGCAAAATCTAGTGCAAAACAAATAATACATATTAATGCAGTATAAAAAAAGTGAATAGAACCAAGTATAGAAAAACTGTTGACATACAATTATACATAAACAAATTACCGATCGTATAAACATCGAGTAATAAACAAAACACTTTGCATGTTGTGAATAAAATTAAAATAAGTACAAAAAATAAACGAATCTGGAAAGGGATGCTCGACAAAGTATAACAATATAAATTGTGCACAGAATGGTTGAAACATGATTTTTGTGCCCGACAGTAAGCGAGGTGCACCAGCCACGACCTTTCATTCACTGGAACACCTCTGCAGCCGAAGTCTATGCCCTATGGTGTGTAACGGGGCAGATTAGGCAACCCGTTGTAAACACCCAGTGTTCAACCTTTGGGGAACCTCTTAACCAAAATGCATACATTTTATTGTGAAACCCCGTTAGTGTCTGGAACCGGTACGGCGAGACGAGTTGAGAAACTGTCTGTGCATCACAAGTGGGGAAACCCAGGATGTCTGTAAATCACGAAAAAACATGTAATTGACACGTTAATTTCATCAGGCGGCAAAAAATTGCAGAATTCGATGGCCCAGCTTCCAGAACATTTTAAACCAGCCAATCAGTGAACGAGTTTACGGCAATGCGGGTGACACCCCGAGTGTCGTATGGTATATGGAAGCAGGTGACGCCGGCCAGTTGGATAGCCGTCATCAAACAGCATATTCGAGAGTACAGCAGTCTCAGTGAATTAGTGACAGGAGGTCATGCGTGTAAGCACGCACGGCCTGCCCAAAAGTATTTAAAAGTAACAGTAAACCGTGATTCAGTAATAATAACAGTATTCGTTTGAATGTAAATTGTGGAATAAAGAAGAGAGTTGGACAATACAGTGCGAAAGTGAAAGTATGGACGAACAATGGCGAACAGCACGTGCGGATGAGTAAAACAGGAAAGTAATTATGTTAGATTGAAGTGAAATTAAAACTATTGGTAAAAAGAGCTCATTAAATAAACCCCCAGAAAAAAATTTTGTAGAAGAAAATCTGTAACTAGCGTGTGAGAGTGTATATGAGGAAATAAGGGGAAAACGTTAAAAGTAAAAGTACTGGTTTGTTTATGTAGAGTAGTATAAGAAAATTTTTATATGATAGAGATAAGAGTAAATAATATTTCATAAAGAAAAGAGTAAGAAAGAAAGTATTTTAAAAGTGATTGCAATAAAAGAGTTCGTTTAAATAGCATAAAAATGTGTTAAACTAATTATTACATAACACCTATTACATGAGTTCTGCATAGAGAATTCGTCTAAACGAAACCTGTGAATTTTCTGATCTAAGGGCATTAGTTGATCTAAGTTAATTAAGGGTAAATATTATGGTTTTGATGTTTACCTCAAGACATCGTGGCGACCTTTGAGCGAGATTGGAATCTTCTGGGGGCTTTTATATAAAAGGTAAGTGTAACGGAATCAGGGTAAGTAAAATTATGGTGTGTAAGAAGATAAAAAAGTGTGTTTCTTTACAATTGGCGACCCCTGCCAGGATCCTGGTATAAATTTTATACGAGGTAGACCTATTTGAGATGCAGAACATAGGTTTTGGGTAATGGCGTATTTGTGAAATTATTGTGTATGTTAAACGTATATTTTATGGTTATGTTTGGGTAGTGTAACGTGCCTGTGAAATTATTGTGTGTACTTTTACATATTGATAACGATTTTATGTGTGGGGTATTTTGGGAAAACGAAGTAGGTCCATCATGGGATATAAGGGTTTTAATAGGTTAATTAATATACAAAAACAAATAATTAATAATATGGAAAAATATCTAATAATATGAAAGAACGAAATGCAAGTGTGGAAAATAGATACAGGTAAGTGTAATGAGAATATAAATAATGAAGTGATAGATGACAAGGCAAGTGATAATTATAATAGGGAGATAATTAGGAATAATAAAGTGGTGGAGAACAAGATAAGTGAGAATGAAAATAATGATAACTATCATAGAGAAATAACAAGTAATGATGATAATATAGTTGAAAATGGGGTATCTAAGAATGATACAGTAAGTAATGGTAGTGATAACGAGAATACATTTAGAGTTGAGGTTAGAGGAGTATTAGTGAGGGAGTATGAAGAGAGTTTAAGTGAACATCGTCGGCAGGGGGCAGATTTTCCCAGGTTATATGTGAAGAAAAGGCTTCACAAGTGTTGTTAGAGAATAAGATTTTCTCAATAGGATATTTGGGTGACAATGGGTCAGCAAATAGTCCAATAAGTTGATTTTGTGTATCTGGTAAGCCAGATGGTATTTTAATGTTGTATTGCCCTCTGCATGGAATGAAAATGTGAAATTGGGTTGGAAGAGGTATTATGAGAGAGAGAGGGTGAGGAATATTTAAGGTGAATACAGATTATGAAGAGTTAAGACAGAGTATAAATAGAGAGTTAATAAAATAAAGACTTACCTTATAAAGTAAATAGCACAGTAGCAAATGATGAGTATTTTGAGAATAAGCACTTACCTGGGTATAAATGGGTATTATATTAAAAAAGATAATATGATAAATGTTAACAAAATTGAAATTGTTGGAATAATATCAAACTAAATTTTGATGATGGTGGTTAGACAGTTATTATTAATGAACATTTAATTATGTGAAAGTAGTGGGTTTAAATATTGGCTGAATAAAAGAAGATTTTTTGGTAAACAATGGTTATTAATGTAAAACAGATTGTATATAAATGTGTATTGGTATTAAATGTATTTGTGTAATAGGTTATGTGGTACACAGTGTTTTATGTAACAAATGTTTGTAGTAGGGATTGGTTTTTATAATAATAATAATAATAATATTTCATTTGACTAAATAATTAACAGGATGCAATTGTGAATTTTATGAGGAAATTAGATGAATTGAAATTGTTTTGAATAATGTAATTTTAAGTAACTTAGTGTTTTGAGATATAATAACTTACAGTAACTGAGATTGAATTAATTTGAGATGGGTAAATTAATTTAAGAAATGTGAAACTTTGGTAATAAATCTGAGAAATTTATTTTGAATTGAATTGTATAATAAATGGTAAAGCTATTACAATCAAAGTAATTACAGTGTTGTGTGTATACATGGCAGTTTGTGTAAGCAGTGTTTACAGTTTTGAGTGAGTTGATAACAACAACAATAGTTTATTTGATGAAATAATTGACATTATTAAGATTTTATAATGTAATTGAAGTAATTTAAATTGTTGCAAATAATGTAATTAAATTAATTTGAAGTAATTAATTTAAATTATTTGAAAAGATGTAAAAGTTGGATTTTGGGTAACGATTTTTTAATAAAACAGTAATTGATTTCAGTAAACGGGTGTTAGAATTAGGTAATGAAATTAAACAGTTAGGGTTAGTTGTAAATGGGTAAAGAATTTCTGTAGTAAAAGTGAGACAAAATAGGTAATCAGTAGGGGGGGACACAGAAACGAGAGTGACTGTAGGCAGGGAGAAAGGGAGAGATGAAAGTAAACAGTGAATATGGGAGAATAGAGCACATAATTTTTTTAAAATGAGGGTGGAGCTGTTGGGGGACCCCAACATGAGGAGTTAAGGGCAGATTTGGACTGTTTTAAAGAGGTGTTGGCGGAATTGCCTGGAAGGGCCAGGAACTAGGAGTGTAGTGGAAAGCACGGGAACACACACCTTTTGTACAAAGAAGTTATTCGGCGCCCTATTCTAAAAGAAGAGGTTCAAGTAGTCAGAGAAAATGGTGGAGGGAAATATTATTGAGAGAACGGTGTCACCCTATTTCAAATCCGTTAGTTGTTGATGTAAAGAAGAAGGTGAGAGTGGGGTTAGGTTTAAATGCCCGTAGAATAAAGCAGTTTATTATTGCTGAAAGGGAGCCACCCATTTATTGATAAATGAGAATATAAAAAAAAATTCTGAGTAGAAATTATAATGTAACAATTGGAAGATTCAATAGAAAGTTGAAATTAAAGTTGTATTATGTTTTCATGTTCTCTGTATAAGGTTATGCTGTTATGATAAGATATCAGCTGATACATGGTGTTATGTGTATATTATATTTTGTGTAACGAATTTATAGTTGCAATTGATTTTATGATGGTAATAAATTCTTCATTTGAATAATTGTCAGTATGTAATTATGAAGGTTTATAATGAAAATTAAATTCATTTAAAGATAGAAATCTTGGTAATCAATTTGAAAGTTTTTGATTTGAGGGTTATAATAAATGGTAAATGAATGTTATTATGAAATTAAATTAATGGAAGAAGATGAAATTAATTGGAAAGGTTTTAAATAATGCAATTAAAGTAGTTAATTAAAAGAGATGGTGTAACTAATGATGTAAAAGATGGAAAAATGTGTAATAAATTTGAATAATTTATTTTTTGATTTGAAGTGGATAATAAATGGTAGACAAGTAAAATTAAATGATTGAAATGTTTGATAGAAATTCAGAGTTGAAGTCATAGTGTAACCATTGAATACTAAGGTGGTAATGTTTTGTTTTAATTTTTATGCAAATTCAAAGGTGAGATGTTTATTTTAATGTAGTAATGGTAATGTTCATTTTGAGGGTTTATTATATTGTATGATGTTTATTATAGAACACAATGTTTATTTGGGTATAATGAAATTGTGTATAGATGTTAATAGTAATCTACATTGTTAATTGAAATCAAACTGAAATTTTAACTGGAATCGGTAGGTGAATTTGAATTATTTTTGGAGTTTAATTTTTTTATTTTTGTTTGTTGTTTCTAACGTAAATGATCAATGTGTGTTGTGTGTGTTACAGAGATAAAGATATCAGATGTAATATGTTTATGTTAAGGATATATAATGTTCATTTTGATCCAAAATAAGAAACCGAGACCTTTTAGCCACTTCCTGTAATGTCATGTATCGCCTGGGCGAGGCGTTTGATCTCTAACCTCGTCTTTCCATGTCTATTCAACGCCTTCAAGTAGCTGATATTGTCCTAACGACCTTCCAGACGTCTGTCCCTTATATTTAAATTGGTCGTTATCATCTGCACGTTAAGGACTAGGCTTACAGTCTTCAGCCCTGTCATCTTCTGGAGCTCTCCTTTATTACTTGTTTTACTAAACTCTCTTCACCAATTCTTGCGATCCGTTGCTTCCTTTTCTGTAAGCTCTGTCGAAACAGTTTTGCAGTAAATACCTAAGTCTAACTATCAAAATTGGAATGGCTACGTGTTCTCAGTTTTATTGTACGGAAAGGAAATTTAGACTTTGAGTAATAACGTGACTGATAGATTGAAAGATTTGAAACGTGGACTTATCGAGGAATTGTAGGAATAGGTTGCATAAATAAAGTCTCTAATATCGAGGTGACGAGAAGGATGCAGAAGAAGAAAGAAATTATTAATACTCTTTAAACCAGAAAACTAGGATACCTGGAACACATAATGAGGGGAGGCAGATATCACCTTCTAGACGTTATTATACAGGGCAAGATCTAAGGGAACAGGAATCCGGGAAAAAGAACTTCCTGGTTAAAGAACTTGACAGACTGGTACAATTCCAGCTCTATCAACTTATGTAGAGATATGAACGAGATATGAACACTCCGCATAGTCATATAGAACCTTCTTGGGTTTCTGGATAGTGCTCTATCTGAAAATCACTAGAGTCAGCTGCCGAATTACTTTATGCTAAACACCTCTGCTTCTTACTCATTCTGATGAGATTTTTCTTTAATTAGAAAAAAAGCAACTGACTTCTTCGTTGCCAGTCTTTGAGATGTCCATATCATCTTTTTTATTCTGATGATGACGACCTCTCGAGGTGTCGAAACTTTAGTACGTTTTAGAAAGACTATTTTTAATAACCACCACGCCAACAACCGCGAACGTTTTTCCAAATAATATGCTTCTAGTTCAAACTTCATAGCTTTGCAAATAAGCCTATAATGTTTTTAGGCTGGGGGTCATTTCACAAAAACGTCATCGAAAAAGATACAGTACCGTTTACCAAATGGTAAAAGCTTAAGAGCATGATAATGTCTTTCAGCCGCCAGCTAAACGCAACATTATTATGTTACTGACTGATTGTTTCTTTTGCGCAAATGTTGCGTTTTGCGGTGGTCGCAAATCTCTCTCGAACCATAAGCGATCGCAGACGGAGTCGTCGTCGAATCGTTTCGTGAATTCCGAATCTGCTGCTATCTCTTCAGTTTTCAAGCGTTTTGGCGATACCGCAGCGATTGCCTATTCTAATTCAGCTGCTTCGTTCGCTCGTTTAGTTGCCATCTCAATTTTCTTATTCAATCTACAACGTTTTACTCGTTCGTTGGTTTTCCTTCGCTTCTCTGCCAGTTTCATGTTGTAGAATGCATCGATTTTCTCCTGCTCAGTCATCGCCGACGCGAACGGTGTATTTAGTAAGTACTCGTTCAATTCTTCGCGCATCAAGTCATCTTGCTTTCGTTTTTGTTGCGATGGGGCCGCTGGTACCGAAGCTTCACCGCCGACGCAGCCGCTCGTTGCTGTTCCTTCTCGAGCTTCTTTCGTTCCCGATACGTTCTTGCTCGCTCGGCATTTTGTCGTTTCTTGATCTGAGCCTTCTCGTCGCTGCTGTCCATTGTCGAACGCTGTTTTAGTCAGTCGCCACGTTATGGTTACTATATACCAGCAGCAGTGTATTTCACCACAACACAAAAAGGGTCTTTCACTATATCCTGCGGCCAAAGGGAACTTCCGTCTCCGCGTTTGTACTTTATTTCGGTGTCCGATGTGTACTAGAACTAGAGGTGGGCTAAACTGTTATTTTTAAATAATAGGTATGAAAATACTGTTCCAAAAAAATAACAGGTACAAATACCTGTTATTACATACTAATTATACATAACCTATATTATCCTTTGTAAGTAACTCGTTTTGAGGTGCCTGCAGGTCTCCTATGTAATATCTTCAAATAAATACACTGCAAGTAGGTTTATTTTCACCTAGATAAACCTACTTGCTGTGTATTTATTTGAAGATATTATATAACCTACCTATACTATATAATTTGTTATAAGAAATAAATTGAAACTAAAAGTATTAACAGTGTTACTTTACACTGTGGCTTTATTAAACTATTACTGTTTAAAAGAAAATAAGAAACAAAAGAATTTATAGGCCTATCTCCCTTTGGGAATACCAATGTAAGTTTTCACTAGGAGTAAACAAACATTGGTTAGGCAAATCAGTTGCGAAACTCGGGGCAATTAAATAATTTAGAGTAGGCCTACACGTAATACCACAACAAATAATGTGAAAAAATACCACAAACATATAATAAAAACATAACAGTAAGCCACAAGAGTGAATGAGAATAAACAAAATTTTACAAAAAAAACTAATAAAATAAATATAAATAAATAAATAAAAACTTATAAAGTTGTCTTGTTTGTTCATCATCTTTTTTCACAGCACTACACTTTATATAATAATGAAACTTTCTCTTGTGAACTTACTTGACTTTTTCCGTTGAACGCGTTTCGGCGTCGTGTTCGCCTTCGCAGCTTAGAAACAACTGCCATCTTAGAAACTGGGCAGTCGTTTCTAAGCTGACGAAGGCGAACACGACGCCGAAACGCGTGCAACGGAAAAAGTCAAGTAAGTTCACAAGAGAAAGTTTCATTATTATAAAAACTTATAAATAATAAGCAACAACAAAAGTAAATTAAATGCATTACATACCTGGATAATCTTCAGATTCATTCACTAATGTACACAGAATTTACATTACATTACAATCTGCTTCACTTAACACATTATAAATAAAATTAAACAATTGAATTGTTTTAAAATACTAGGATTTCAGTTATTCAAACACTATTTTAAATTTGCATTCAAAAATATCAGCTGTTCCACTTTCCTTTTGTTAATCGTGTTTTCGTTCAGATATTTAAGGAACAGGACTAGATAAAGTGCATAAATGTCCATTACAACAATCTCATTATTTACGTGAGATGTGTTTTGAAGTTAAAATCCCATTAATAAAAAGTATAATATAGCCTTTCAACATCAGCCACTCTATAAGTTATAACACAATATAATTAAATACAACTATTTCACTAACAACTCGGAACACGTTTTTTATGAGTAAAAACATAAAGTTTTACTAGAGCTCTATAATACAGGTATTCGCACCCGCCATCTTTGCTCCGAGACTTTTAAATGTAATGTGGCAGGAGCAATGTAAGCACGCTGTGCGTTGGATTATTTAATGTAAATTATGTATGTAAATATTAATAGTAGGGTAAGAATGAGAGTTCTAACGCGGAAGTGACGTCACAGCCCCCCTTTTGGCGCGAAATTCAAAAATCGTGGTGGTGGGGGTAGACTTCCGTTGCAGTGTGTCGTCGTGTGCAGAGGTTAGGATGGACCGGGGGGGTAGTGGTGTGTCCCACGTGACCTCTGTGGGCGTACCGAAGTTGTCGACCATGTTGTCGGCATTCGGCCATGTTGTCGTCGTCGTCCAATTTGTGGGGTTATGTGTGCGTTGATTGGCGGAGGCGTGGCCGCCGTTCACTGTTCGCCGTTCGCTGTTCGCCGTTCGCGGTTCGCCGTCCGGCGGGGGCTTGGCCGCGGCCTGGTCGTGGCTTGACCGCCGCCAGGAGTGGTGGGGTCGTCGTCCATTTTGTCGGCGGTGTAGCGGCCATGTTGGGAAAGCGGGGATGTTGTCGGGTTGTGCATGTGTGCTGGTTAAGGTTGGGCCACGTTGCCGCTTCGTGGTGTGTTATAGTGTATGGGTTTGGATATATACTGTGTTTTTCCGGAAGGGTAGCCATGTTGGAAAAGCGTCGACGTTGTCAACTTGTGTGTGCTGGTTTATCGTCGGCCACGTTGTCGGCTCGTGCATGTGTTATAGTGTACGGGTTTTGGATATATTTACACTGCCACCATTGTCCGGATATCGTCGATGTGAAGAGGTGAATTGCATTGTTGCCAACTCGAGAACTGTACATTTGAATGTGTGTTACTTTTATGGTAAATATATATTGTAAAAATAAAAAGTATGCACATCATCAGTGTGAAATTCTTGTTGACACAGTCCTTCGGTGCAAAATTTAAAATCATTTTACTTGTAAATATTGAATATATGCATTTATGCATATATATTTATGCATAGATAATTATTACTATAGTAATCTATATTGCACGAACGTAAAAAAAGTGTAGTGTTGTGTACATGTAAGAAATACACATGATATGCACTGCATAATTGAATGTCTAGTTGTAATGAATTGGCTTCGGCTATCTGAGCATAATATGTACACATGCTGGTGATGATGTAATCAATCCATCTGTGTGCCCATCTGTTACCAAAGCGTGAGAACGAAGGCTTTATTAGTCGTACATAATTTGAAGAACGCGAGTCGTTGGTGATATAATATTATTAATTGGGCTCCAGCTGTCTGTGCATTTGTTAACGTTGTGTGCGTGTGCGTGTGCGTACATCCATTTGTTTAATAACAGAACCCGAGCCGTTGACTAAGTAATGAATAATAATTGGCTTCGGCTATCTGAGCATATGTACACATGCTGGTGATGATGTAATTGTCTAGCCATCTATTACCAAAGCGTGAGAGCTGAGGCTTTATTAGTCGTACATAATTTGAAGAACACAAGTCGTTGGTGACGTAATATTATTAATTGGGCTCCAGCTGTCTGTGCATTTGTTAACGTTGTGTGTGTGTGTGTGTGTGTGTGTGTGTGTGTGTGTGTGTGTGTGTGTGTGTGTGTGTGTGAACGAAGTGATGACCGTACATAAATTATTGTGTGAAACAGAAAGCCAAGCTAAGTGATTGTCCTTGACTGCACGTGTAGCAGCTCTAGGTTTTTTTTGTCGTCGAAACAGAAAGCCAAGCTAAATGATTGTCCTTGACTGCACGTGTAGCAGCTCTGGTTGATACCAGCTGCTTTTGCGTTCATCCTTGAGATAGCGTATATATACGCTGTACGAATTGCTCACATCATCACATTGTTCGACGAGACTTACATTCAGTAAAACTTAACTAGAACTCGTACAGTGTGAGTTTCATTTTTAAATAATTTTCATTTTTAAATAATTTTTTAATTTCGTTCGACGAGATTCACATTCAGTAACTCAACTAGAACTCGTACAAGGTAAGTTTCATTTTTAAATAATTTTTTAATTTCTAAAGTATAATATAATCAAGCAATTCTCAACTAGAACTCGTACAAGGTAAGTTTCATTTTAAAATAATTTTTTAATTTCTAAAGTATAATATAATCAAGCAATTATTGTTTAATAATATTGATTTTTAAATTAGTTGTATGTAATAACACATGAATGCACATTGTGCAACATTCGTTCTAGCTTGTATATTGAGTGATGATTAGTGTTAATCTTTCAAGGATTTTTGAAATAAATATAGAATAAAAGTGTTAAAGCAATACTGTTTAATTAAAATACATGTAATCAAAATATATTACAATTTAAAATACATATTATGTAATAGTGAACAGTGGTGACAAGTACAAAATACATAATATGTAAACATATACAATAAGACATTTGTGTACAATATTCATCTAAATAAACTAATTACAAATTAAAATATGTAAACGTACATAGTAGTGACAAAAATTAATATGTAAACATGTGTGACAATTGTGTATGAATTACAACTAAGTAAAACTAATAATTAAAAGTTACAATAAATAAGTGCAATATGTTATGTCAAATATGTACAAAAAAATACACACACACAGTAGTGACAATTATAAAAATACAATTGTATACAATTATATTATGTGTAAGCAAATTAGATTTTAATTTATAAATTCATTACGCATAATAATTTATTTGTAATTGTTTTAATAATTTGTTTTGAATTAAATCAAAATGAAATAAGTGTAAGCACATTATATTTTACAATACTATTTGTACACGTGTGCAATGACAATTATGAACAAATATATTTGTTAATTTTGAAGATGTCTATCCGGGCTTACTCTAAAATGTACACCACGTAAGCCTTGTTTTATTATCTAGACATACAGTAAGTATATTGATAATTAAATATAATTAAATAAAATGAAATATATGTGTAAGCACAATATATTATAAGTTAAAATACAACTAAGTACATGTTAATATATATATAATCGTACATGCAGCTAATGACAATTATGTGTATTTACAATGAAAATTATACATGGTAAGTGAGTATGTCCATTCGGTCTTACTGTACAATTTCTACTATGTACGCTCTATCCTTTTCTCCACGAAAAATTAGATGCAGTGAACACGGTACTAAATCTTTTAATTCGTCATCTTCGAAAACGCCTGCGTATCTTTTAGGTAGATATACGCGATATTTTAGTTTAGGGTCTTTATAATCTTGGAGAGTGACGAGTACGGCTTTCCCGTACTTTGCGTCTATATTCTGCATTTCTTCTATCGGATATTTTACGCCGATTATTAATTCTTTTATTTTTTTATATTCAATTGCGCTAATAGTTGCAAATTTTTCAGTGAATGATGCCATTTTAAAATAAAGAATTTTATATTTGTCTCACGCGTCTCTCAAGGACTGAACGAATAACGCTCGCGCACAGCGGAATAAATAGGGAGGTAGTTGTGGAGGTGGAACCGGAGAGGGGGAACTACATAACGTACAGTAAGCGTTTATTTTTAACCGTGTGAACAGGATACGACTTGACTTCTCACGGCTCGATGGGTAGGCGGGGAAGAGGAGACGAGTCGGCTATTTTTTTTATGAATAGACAGAATGATGTAATTAACAGCACTCATGCGTGTTAGAACATGTCGGTGACGCTAATTTTTTTTTATATGACTATACAGGGTGATGTAATCGTCAGAAAGGTTAATTTGTTTTACGTAAGCGCTAAACAATAATGTTTTCAATTAGTAATTTATCAGAAACATATTGATTACTCTAAAATCTGATACAACCCACTCGCGTAAAGCGTGTACTCTAGTATTTGTACATATTTCTGGAAGTAAGTGGTGCGCGAGACAGGCTGTTCCATGTATTGATTGTAATTGATCGAGTTTGGGACAACCGAAATCTTCTAAATTTATAATATTAAATGCACGATACGCTTCTGTAGAAATTTTTTTTTGCAATCCTTTTACGAACACAAATTTAAAAGGAAATGTATATTTTTCTAATATCGGTACAAGATGTTCATACGATGTGTCCCCGTCCGTCCACGCTAGTCCATGATAATGGTCTGTTAACCATCTGTTTGTCCTCACATGTTTATGATTCGAAACAATCATGTTTGCTGGAGGTGTAAATATCCAATGTCTGCTGGCAAATGCGGTGACATCCATAATGGCTATTTCCTTAACGAGTTCGTTTCCATCGTTGTCGATGAAACAGTGAAAGTCAAGTATGACTGCTAGATTATCCTCGCACATCCTTTTTTCGTTATAAACAACGTGTTTGGTGTTACTAAGAACGCTGCAGATCCGTCCGTCTTACGGAACAGACACGTTGTATGTTGTGAAACGCTCGTAAAGAATTTTTTCGGAACGTTTATTTTGTCACTTAACTACTTAACTAAAAAGAAACTTTTTCATGTGAAAACTTACTGATTTTATTGGACGCATTTCGGCTTATGTATCCGCCTTCTTCAGCTTTGGTAACAGACTGCCTTACCTTTTCTATTTTGTACCTTATATTTTCGTCACGGATCAGTGCAACAAATTTACAGGTCAAAATGTTATATACAAAAATTTCTATAGGGTATAGTATTGTGTGCTTTAATTCACTACAGCGTATGTACTGGTACGGAGATAACAGCTCCATGCGTCCGTCTTCAACGCGTGCTGTTCAAACACTGAGGTATGCGATATTAGTGGACTTGGATTAAACACTTTTGTCACGGCAGCATATATTTTCAAACCTTGTGTTCACTAATCGATTAAATTAAAGCGTGAAAACGAACTAGAAATACGCTCTCATGTAAGCGGTGCATGCGGTTCTACATAAGAAACAAGTATGTAGGGTTATGGCGCAATTCACACATGTGATAAAATGTCGACAGGGAATAAGTACAACTTCCACGTTTTGTGCGTAACAGACTTTGCACATTGTATCACGATTTGAGCTTCCTTCTAAGTTTTTTATATTCTCCTTGATCGTGTCGGCGCGTTGTTCGTTCTCTGCTGTCGCTTCTGCTGTTGGTGCTTGCGCTTCGGTAACGATACCCAGTGCCTTGATGATAAGATTTTTATCTTTCATTAACATTACGTAAGAGCACGCGGGGAAATGACGTGCGTGTTCCATCCAAGCATGTTCTCCACGTTCCCATTTGTTTAATCCGCCTCCACAGCAAAAACAAATCACTCTATCTATAACATCTTAACTTGTGTTATAACGTAGGGAACCCGCATTTATTGGTTCTGCCAATTATACAGGCTGCCTTCGTTGTGACGAGCTGAAAATTAATCACAACACCAAAACAATTAATATACAAGGATTCTGGGAAGGGGAGACTGTTGATTTATGCACTCAGTTTAGTCGGTACTACAGATGACATCTGTTTATTACATAATGAGATTAATTGCTCTATTTAAAGTTCTCAACATATATGGTTCAACAGCTTACAGTTTACAAGATGATTATATATTTTATTCTTTCACAAGGGCCCTCAAAATAAGATGTACATCAATTTAATTTATTCCACGAATCCGGGATTGAATATAGTATGTTAATAATTGTGACCTCGCCATATACAATCTTGAAAATTGTGCCATTTGAAGAATGGACTTTATTAATCCTTTTAAAACAATAAAGCTTTCAGTTTAAACTTTTACTCTTTTACTACAAACAGTTTTATTAGATTACAGACTACATGTTACATATAATGTCTGTCTTTTAAATTCTTAAAGTGGTGAGTTAAATTGTCTTTTGTTGGTTATAATTTTAGTATCTCATAACCATGAAAGACAAGCCTCCATGTCACCTGTGGTTTCTGTAGTTGATGCAGATTTGGCTCTTCGGTCCTCGGTGTGTTTCCTGAAGGTCTGTCGTTACCTTAGTATCCGGTGAAGGTGAAGTTCCTGATGTATGTTAAATCATTCTGGGTGTGGTACTCTCTTCTTAGATGACTGTAGTAATTCTTGTTGTTAGAATAAATAAAGCGAAAGTTTGTTTCACTGGTATTCACTTTACATGATTATTTATTAGTTGAATTTCACCTCATAGTTCTAGTACTGTATTAATTACATAGTTTCTTATTTAAGAATTGATAGAGATGTCATCGGCGCACGATTTAGTTATTTAAATATTCTTTACCGAACATTCACATATTTGTATCCGCGTCGCGAACCAACGCTGTGCGCAGCTTACGGCGTGAGCGCTCCATTGCAAGTACGTAAAAATAGTTAAGGGGTGAGAGTAGTAATCTCGCGACATTTACTATTCAGCATAAAAGTAGTTCCATGTTCCTTCTTTATTTAAAGGATTAAAGTATGACTATTTAATTAAACAGAGATATTCTTAGTTACAGACGTTATTAAAGTACATTACAGTGGTCTAGTTTAATTATTTAAATAAGGTCAAATTTACAAGTATATTTAGTTTGTTTAGGGGTCGGAATTCAAGTTAATTCTGGTTAGCGCATGTCTATGCAGGATTAAATAACAAGGTTTACCCTTTTTGTACAATCGTATTCCTTTTTATTTTATTATTACAACTCTTTATTAAATATTATTATTATTTAATGATAGCAAGAAGATTTAGTTTAAATGTGCGATTTTATTAAAAATTTAAAATTTCTCAGCCTACACATTACCTATTTATTAATTACCATATTTTATTAATGAAATCGTCACATACTCCGCCGCTTAAAGAACAGACTCCGGCTAATTTGGTCAGCAATGTACCGGGAGTATGCTTGGGGTCAAAGTGTGGGATTATTTATTATTACTATTATTTATTATTTGTACATGGTTTGTTTTTTCCTATCTCTCTTTAAACGATCTTGTTCTCATTCGTGAAATTCCCTTTTTCTCGTTACTTACAATGCTAACTTATATTTTAATTCTTAATACTAATTTCCCTAATTACTCGTAACTCACAATATCGTGGCCCGACTGACATATGCTTACTCTAACTACACAAGTTAGCTTTCAGCACGCACTAACGATCTTTGGCACCTTTCTGCCCCATCATTACCCTTTTCAGTCGGCGCCGTTGTGACTTGTTACGTTACATATATATATATAATTTTCAATTATATATCATCAACTTATCTCTAATATAATCTAAAGAAGACCCTATACTCCACTCTAGATTATAGTTAATCCTAATATCTTATATTACTTGATAGAAGCGGAATCTCACGAGGATAAGATTTATTATCTCTTTAACAATAATTAAACAAACTATGCGGAAGGGGAGACACTTTACACAATTCATTGTAATACACAGGGGTGGTTTTCATTGTTTAGGGACGCTACTGTTTCGTACAATAAGGGGGAAGGTGAGTGGCTGCTTACTACAATTCTCAACACGCTTTATTGTTTGCGTACAGGCCACGACTGGGGTGTTCACAATAGCAACTATACTTTTATTATTATTTTCCTTTCTCTTATTTACTGCTACACGTTATACAAATTTAGTTTACTCAGTTTAAAAGTTTACTGTTTTTGGGACATGGGGTTTAATACTTTATCTAACAAGGGAGGGTTAACTGAGTCATTTATTTATTTGAAATTTAAGTCACAATATAATTTAATAGTTGTCACGGTGAAAATACTTGCTCTACTATACTATACACAATTATCTCCTACACACTTTAGTACATGGTAAACATTTATTAACAGTGATTATTAAACATTTGCATTAGTTTCTATTTAAACGATCAGCTGTTACGCTGGAATGTAGGTCAGACTAGTTTTAAACAATGGCATTGTTTTGCTTACAAAGGGGGAATCCTCGGTTACTAAGCACAGGAAAATACACGCTCCTTATAACAATAGAACTAACAAACAGGGTGGCGTATTGTCTAACTCAACTTGCGGGAGGGTGACTATGACAGTTTTACACAGGCGGCAACAGGATATTTACCTGTCCGAGTTTGTCGTCAAATTGACACGTTGATGAATTAAATTTTTGGACAAGTACGTACATGGTTTTGTTTACGTGGGTCAATATGTTAATATAAGTTTACACATATTATATTTACAATTAAAGTTACCTATACTATATTACTATAATAATTATTATAATTTTTTTTATTTAAAATTTTGACACATATTAAAATACATGAGTGAATAGATCAACAGCTTGTGTGTGTGGAATATTGGGACACAATTACTTCTTAAACAACACAAGACACAATTATTTTTTTACAAAGCAGCAGCAAAATTTAAGCAAAGCAGTGTGGCGCAATTTATAACATCTTAACTTGTGTTATAACGTAGGGAACCCGCATTATACAGGCTGCCTTCGTTGTGACGAGCTGAAAATTAATCACAACACCAAAACAATTAATATACAAGGATTCTGGGAAGGGGAGACTGTTGATTTATGCACTCAGTTTAGTCGGTACTACAGATGACATCTGTTTATTACATAATGAGATTAATTGCTCTATTTAAAGTTCTCAACATATATGGTTCAACAGCTTACAGTTTACAAGATGATTATATATTTTATTCTTTCACAAGGGCCCTCAAAATAAGATGTACATCAATTTAATTTATTCCACGGATTCGGGATTGAATATAGTATGTTAATAATTGTGACCTCGCCATATACAATCTTGAAAATTGTGCCATTTGAAGAATGGACTTTATTAATCCTTTTAAAACAATAAAGCTTTCAGTTTAAACTTTTACTCTTTTACTACAAACAGTTTTATTAGATTACAGACTACATGTTACATATAATGTCTGTCTTTTAAATTCTTAAAGTGGTGAGTTAAATTGTCTTTTGTTGGTTATAATTTTAGTATCTCATAACCATGGAAGACAAGCCTCCATGTCACCTGTGGTTTCCTGTAGTTGATGCAGATTTGGCTCTTCGGTCCTCGGTGTGTTTCCTGAAGGTCTGTCGTTACCTTAGTATCCGGTGACGGTGAAAGTTCCTGACGTATGTTAAATCATTCTGGGTGTGGTACTCTCTTCTTAGATGACTGTAGTAATTCTTGTTGTTAGAATAAATAAAGCGAAAGTTTGTTTCACTGGTATTCACTTCACATGATTATTTATTAGTTGAATTTCACCTCATGGTTCTAGTACTGTATTAATTACATAGTTTCTTATTTAAGAATTGATAGAGATGTCATCGGCGCACGATTTAGTTATTTAAATATTCTTTACCGAACATTCACATATTTGTATCCGCGTCGCGAACCAACGCTGTGCGCAGCTTACGGCGTGAGCGCTCCATTGCAAGTGCGTAAAAATAGTTAAGGGGTGAGAGTAGTAATCTCGCGACATTTACTATTCAGCATAAAAGTAGTTCCATGTTCCTTCTTTATTTAAAGGATTAAAGTATGACTATTTAATTAAACAGAGATATTCTTAGTTACAGACGTTATTAAAGTACATTACAGTGGTCTAGTTTAATTATTTAAATAAGGTCAAATTTACAAGTATATTTAGTTTGTTTAGGGGTCGGAATTCAAGTTAATTCTGGTTAGCGCATGTCTATGCAGGATTAAATAACAAGGTTTACCCTTTTTGTACAATCGTATTCCTTTTTATTTTATTATTACAACTCTTTATTAAATATTATTATTATTTAATGATAGCAAGAAGATTTAGTTTAAATGTGCGATTTTATTAAAAATTTAAAATTTCTCAGCCTGCACATTACCTATTTATTAATTACCATATTTTATTAATGAAATCGTCACATATCGTTGCATCCAGTGTAAAAGAAACCCGCTTCTGATAATTCTTTAGGTGTTATCGTTAATGATACAGGCCATTCTTTAAAACTCTTTAAACGGTTTTCCAAGCTTCTGTAACGCGGGTACGGAGATGTGATTTTTTGAATTAAGATGACTTGCACTTCTTTATCGTCTGGTGATAAGGACTTGATTGTTGTTGCTGTCGCTTCACCGCATTGTTTGAAATAGCGGTCGTTCTTGGGTTTGATATCATCATCATCGAAATCGTGTGAAAGCATCTTGTGCGTCCTCTCGCGAGTCGTGTTGATGAAACACTGAGCAAAAAAAAATAGGAAGAAGAGGATAATCGTTTCCCCCTCCACAAAATAAAATACATGAAAAATGATTACATTTTTTTAATAAAAAAAATTACATACATGTAAGTCATACATTACATTCTATTTACAGCAAATACATAAAAATTGATTACATTTTTTAAAAATAAAAATCGCATACATGTAATGCACACATTACATTCTAAAAAGCAACATTATATTTACAGCAAAAAAAAACAATATTTTATAGTAAATGTTTAATTATGTCTGCGCACTGTGTTGGATAACGGAGTGTACACGTTGAGCGAATCATGCAGTATCAAGCAGTAGGCCGCGGTCTGAGCGGGGAAATTGCTCGATGACTCGAATTCCAATCTGACGTCGACTGGTGAAGACTTGAGCGACTCATCCTGTCGGCTACAATCGAAGACGAATAACGGTGCTTTTGCTATGAACTCAGTAGGCGTTAGAAGTACGTTGGGTTGACTTCTGTGGTAGTACGACTTTTGAAATCGTGTATACATGTCGTACAGCAATGCATAACGTCCGTTATCGATATCCAGGTTCAGGTTATCGTACGGGTAGTATTTGTCGTTCAGAAAGAGTCTTGCATTTGTCACATTGCAGTGATCGAATTCGCCGGCATGTTTTTTCAGATTATTCTTTCTGCTGGTCTGGAAGGTGAGTATCACGTACCGCGGTTTCTCCAGTTGTGTAGTTGTTTTCACTGTCCAAGTCTGTCTGTCAGTCGTTGGTAAAACCGGGTATTCGTGCAGTTCCCAACTACGAAACGGTAAGAATAGTGGTAGGTCTTTGCGTATGATATCCAATAATCGTATCCGTACTTCGTTGTTCACGTACACGAACGGAATCATCCAAGAGATTTTGGTTAGTTCTATATCAGCGTTAGCGGGCGCATCCGTAGACGAGAACAGAGCGTTAACGTCAGTGGAAGTGCGTAATAGTATCAGTTCTTGTTTCATGTTTAAAATAACATGTGTGAAATCCTCAGTAAATCCCATCAGCATCCTCAACGGTATGCAAAAGTTGAATTCATTATTTTTACCGGATGGTGTCAGCTCGTCAGCTGTAGGAGCAACCCAGCCGGCATTTTGCATCGAAACAATGTCCTGCTTGCTGGCAGATAGTATGGTTTTAATAGTGGACGTGATGCCGACACTCTTGGTACGATCTACTTCCACACCGGCCAATTCGTTACGGATTTCTTCGAAGAGAAACGCGATCGCATTGTTGATCATTTTCACGTTCACATTACCGGTGTCAGTGGTTTTTTTGCTCAACTTGTCTTCAACGTACAGGAAACTTTCCATCGGTAAAGTGAAGACTTCCTGTTGCAGGATAGGTATGCGTATCTCATCATTATTTCCATATCGTGACGCCGACGCGTACGGTGCATGAGGATGATATTCGTAATGTGTGATGTTGTCTTCAAAGAACGGTCGACGTTCAACCGATAAGACTATACCGCTGTCCGTCATGTTACTTGTTTCTCTTGAGTTTGAATCCTAGTGAAATCAGGTAGCGTCGGTTAGTTGCTGTTAATCGTGTCAACGACGAACGTCTACTGATACCTTTTCCAAAAGTGTTGTCCTCTTTTATCTTGCAGTGCGAGCCGTCGGTACCTCCGCTCTCCATCATCATGGAGGTTTCGGTGAAATAAATTCCCATGATTACTACACACGTTTCAAATGTATACGTGCGGTGATGACTTCCCCTTGAAAATTCACAATATCGCCGTCCTGATCGTGTACGGACACTGTAACGTTACGCAAGTGTAGTACGTTAAGCGGAAAATAAATGACGTTTCTAGGCGTTTCGACTATCTTGAATCCTGGCTCAACCGTTGGATAGAACGAGTGCAATATATGCTCGTTTCGACCCGCCTTGTATGAACCTTGAACAGCGTTACACTTTATCTCCAAAATGTTCACTTTGTTAATGTTTACAGGCGCGTCCGACGTGTGTAATATATACGCTTCTAACTTGCGGCTCTTGGAAAAACCCAACATGGTACCGATCGTGTGTTCCGTACTTCCGAAATCGATATCGTATGAACAATAAATTTCACATTTCAATGTGTTGTTGTTGGGTCGTAGAGAAAATTTCGGGTCTGCTAGTTCTTTTTTCAGGTACGTTTCAATATCACTGATTTCATACACACCGGTCGGTATATTGACAGGGTCTAACGTTTTACGTGCTCCCTTTAGTACGGGAAAAATATTGTTTTTTCCACTCTCCACGTTCGGTATAGAGTTGTACGTGGTAAAGTCCAGCAGTCCTGCGTACCATTCACCGTCCGTCAATTCAAGCGGTGGAAAAAAGTCACAAACCAGTGCGCTCGGATCCGTTCCTGTGACGGTGACCGTAAGCGAAGACATCTTGTAGTTTACTGATCGTTCGATGTCAAAAACTCTAAACATAAATGTCCGCAGATGACTGTATCCGACGGCTGTTTTCGCATGTAATTGTAATGAACGTCGGTCACGTTCGATCCAAAGTACCGTATTAGCTCGACAGGAGGACGTAGATTGCCGAATCCATCAAAGTACCAGACTCTGTCGCCTCGCTTCTTGTAGCATACCCAGTGCGTGCCCGGTCCGCTAGCGTCGTCCAGATTCACGATCGCACTTTCGTTCACCCACGGTGATGTACTAGGAAGTGCGTCGCGCATGTACACACCTCTGAAATAGGGTATACGCAATCGTTTCGTGTACTCATAAAGATCGCGATCGGACAATGGACGCACGGGTATTTTGATTAGTTTTTCGGTACGGTCGAAGATAGAGTCCTGAAGCCTTTTTACCACCGCTCCTTCTTCGTCGTTTTCCTGTCCCTGTTGTCGTCGTCCTCCTCCTCTTCCTGATTATCGTGCGTCGAACCGGCTTGCGTCGTCTGGTGCGACGTCGACGTTTACGCACACCGCCACCACCACTACAGCATAGCCCGCTGCCTAACGCAGATTTCGCCTTCATCGCTGCTGCTACAACTGCCGCGTACGCTCTTTCACTGATGCCTGAATTCAAAGCTTTAACTCGTTCCCACGCTTTACCGACTAGCACACGATCCGCTATACCTCGTCGTTCGTTGTCCTTGTACTTGCTGTAAGCGATATCGTGTTCGCGACAGGCTTCGTCCAACTCGTTGATTCCTCGATCACCACGACTCAATCTCTCCTCTAGTTTCGTTCCTGGTCCACAGAACCTGTTGCCAGGCAGATGTAGTTCTACCGGTAATACGTCCACCGCTCGATTGATCAGTGTAGGTACTGACTTCGCGACGAATGGTACCGCGCTTTTAACTATTTTTCCGATAAGACCACGCCCCCCTTTTTTTTTATCAACACGGCTACGTAGTTCATACATGATTACTGTTTCGATTGCTCTCGATAAAGAGATCTCCAATCTTGCTCGTCGCTGGATTTGTCCAGATCACTAATCAACACGTTCGTCTCCGTCTTGTTCATAAGTAGTATATCTGCCTCTTCGGCACCAAGTGAAGTACGCGCTGCGCGTGTATGCAATTTATAGATATACGATACCACTTTCTCCCAACCACGTTGGAACACTTTTGCGAGTTTGTACGTTTCGCTCTTCGCGTACCGCTTCACGTCCTCCAATTGACGTGCGTTCACTGCATCTGTGGCCCGTGCGCCACCATCGCCAACGTTTAGAATGGTTTTTCCTTGTGCGTTAAAATAAGCATCGTTTACCGCGGTGATCGTGTGTCGGTTCAAAAATTCCAAATTCACTGCGTCCTTGTTGTTCATGGGTGGAGCTAACTGTGTTATCCGCACATTGCCGACCATTAGGTTAGAGTTCGTATCCTTCGGTATGATTTTCGAGTCCACGTATATTTTGGTCGCAGCGTCTCTCGCACGAATCGGTTCCCTCAGAGACTGTATGCGATGGTCCCGTGCGTCGACGACAGCCCCGTTCTTCTTGTTCGGTACCAACTGTGTGAAACGTAAGCACGAGTAGCCTATGTACTGCTTGTTGACGGCGTCACCGAGATCGACAGGAGCTCCGACGTTGACAAGCTTACGACCTTTCGCATCTATTCCTTGCGCCGCCGACGGATCGCCAGCTAACAGACAATGGTCACGCACAAAGCGCAGTGGAACGGCATCGCTATCATCGCGCGGTTCGCCCAAATTATGTATTTTTTTTCCCGCTACATCAAAGTGTCCGTCCTCGGTCATTGTGATACCAATATCCTCTCGCAGACTGCGTCGCGTCTCTCTTCGCGCTCTGACAGCGCTCTGGTGTCTGCCAAACTTGTCGACACTCATCTCGTGAATGATGCGTCTCGTTCGTTGTGCACGGCATTTATACGTATTCACGTAATAAATCGATTAGTTTTGATACGATCGTACTGTCTATGCATTTTATTCCGACAACGGAGAGTCCGTCGTTATGTTTTCCTTTTACAATCGTATCTAGAAATTCATGTGTGTGCGCAATAGTGATAATAACATTGGGTTAACATGGTACGAGCATTCTTTTTTTTCTTTTTTTTTCTGTATGTGCTCAATTTTTACTAAACTTTGTATAGTTCAATGGTTTTCTGATTTCATAAAGTATACCATTGTTAAGGAAAATATCAAATAACCAGGTCTCTCAAAATGTAGAACGTTTTACACATACATATTTGTGTATACGAATGACTAGATCCATAACACTATTTATATTCTCATCACTCAACAATTAATTAATATAGTCATTCAACATATTTTAAACTGAGCAAACATTGTTAAGTTCCATTAGATTTATAAATAAATATATACAAAAAAAATTATAAAATTGATTTTAAATTCTTAGAGAATTAAAATAAATCCTAAATCCCAAAACGTGTAGGGATATAACATAGCTTGAACAAATGTGGTGGACAGTTCACTACCTGTCATGACAAGGGGTTACACTCAATACATATGACTTCATAATTTTCTTTTTTTTTCAACTTACATGCACTTCACAATTTACACACAAGACAGTTACACGGATAACACTGATAAATACTGAGAGACTTTATCAGAGAAAATAAAGGAACCAGGTATCCTTCACTCTAGTAACGCTGGGAAGTGCCTTCACACTGCAAAGTTTAAGTAGATACCAATTCACAGGTTGTAGCTTAATATAAGGTACTACTATCACTTACTAACAGCATAAGAAGCTGTCCTCACAATTAAAAGAAATATCAGATGCCAGTCCAGTTCAACTGAATTTTGAAAGAGAAAAACTATAGTTCAGAAATGAAATTTGCTATCATTAAAACAACCTGAGTTTTCCGGATATTAAGTAATGTAAAGAAGCATCAAGAATTAAAGCAAAAGTCTCTTTTTTTGTTGTTGTGTTAAGATAACTAGCCAGGTCATCCCTTGACGGGAGAATCAAGGGGTACCAAATGCACACCCAGGAATTAAGTTAATTTTCTTTTGCAAAAGTTCACTTACACAGCAACACCAGAAACATTGTTCCGAGACACAGCTGTCGATATTGGCCGTAGCACATTAGCTACTTATAAGTTCCTTCATTTTCTTACATTCCATCTTGGCCTGACAATCGGGTCACTGTTGAACGGGCCGTAGACACCCCAGGGCACACCTTGGTAATCAGCCAGCCATAATAAATAATATACGCCCGGTATTAAAGGAAACAATTAAAACTTTCTTCAGAAGCCGGACAAGAATTGTCTCGCTGGGTTGAAGGCTGAAGCGAGAGAGACAGATCGACACGAGTCTATGCCGAACAACCAACAACGCCCCCACACCGCGAAACAGTGAAAATCAAGTTGCGCCGCGTCCCTACTAGATAGCGCGCGAGTGTCCATATATCACGCAACGAGGTCCAACACGGCAATATAATATAAATAATTCTATTTGCCGTAATTTGGCTTAATCAAAATTTGTATGTTGCCGTAATGAAATTCCTTAGTTACGGCACACCCCCACAACAAAAGAGACCAACGGGTTGGATGACACTGGGTCGGCTACAACTGGAGGAAAGCTGGGGACTAACTAAAACAGTTTAAAAGATAAAATAAGGCGGAAGTTGAAAACGAAAGGACACCGGAAAGAAGGAGAAGGTGTATGTGTGTGTGTGTGTGTGTGTGTGTAGCGGGGTGTGTGTAAGTTTGGAAGATACCGGGGGATGTGAGCGGTCGCGACCTAAAGCGATAGAAAGAGGAAAGGAAAGGAGAGGAGCTGAAATTCCGATAAAACTTTAAAACCCCATTTAACCCCCCCTAAAAACAGTTAAAATCTCTAAAAGGTAAAACATTAAACCCCAAAATTATTAAAACCAAATCCTCCAGAGAAGCCCCCCGAAAACCAAACCCAAGGACCCTAATTAATCCTAACTGTGGTGGCAAAAAAAAAATAAATATACCCTTCACTCAGTGAACCTCCACTTGAGGACATGCCTTCAAATGCGACACATGGGCTACTCTCACCTGCATACCATCCTCTAGACCCACCAGGCTGACAGTAACCGGAGAGACAATCTCTGAAATACGGAAAGGTCCCATCCATCGATAACAAAGCTTGGCGGCGCGACCTTCCACCCTAGAGCTGAGCGGGTGGCTCCTACAATATACCAACTGTCCCACCTTGAAAGGGTTGGGGACTCTCCCCGCGTTGTAACGACGCCGCACGCGCTCGCGCGATCGGAGCAGATCTCTCCTCACCTCTTTCCATCTTTGAGAGCCCCCCCCCCGTTCGGCGAATCCGGAAGAAGATCCTCCAATCTCCACAAATTGCTAAGGGGGTGTGCCGGGGAGAAACCAAACATGACCTCAAAAGGCACGGCTCTATGACTTTCATGAAGGGAGGAGTTGAAAGCCATTTGTAACCACAGAAGATTCTGGTCCCACGTGTTCTGCTGTTCCGCGTGGTAAGCGATGAGGGCGGATCTAAGATTGCTATTGAATCGCCCAGCGTGGGAAGGTTGCGGGTGATAAGGGGAAGTGGTTACATGTCGAATGCCATGCCTGAAACACATGTTTCGGGACTGCCGCGAGATGAACTGGGGGCCATTGTCTGAGGCAATGATGGAGGGAAGCCCGAAATGCTGAAAGATGCTGATCTGAAGGGCTATGATGGTAGTAGCAGCACTTGTCTGACGCAAGGGTAGTAGCCAGACATACTTAGAGAAAGCGTCCACACAAGCAAGTAGGAAAGAATTCCCGGCTTTGCTACGTGGTAAAGGACCCACGTAGTCGATGAAAACCCTCTCCATAGGTCTGCTAGCCACCTCAGAAGACAGCAACCCCAACTTAGTGTTCTGAGTGGGCTTGGTCAGACTACAGAGATGACAGCACTTCACCCGGGTGGCGATGTCCCGGTCCATGCCTTTCCAGATGAAGTTCTTCCGAATCGCGGCGATGGCCTTAGAAACACCCAAATGGCCTCCCACCGGGGAATCGTGATAGTACTGGAAGACCATGGGTACAAGGTTGCTCGGCAGCACTATCTTAGGAACCCGTCCCCTACGTTCCTTGCAGCAGAGGACGCCCTTGGACAGATGATAAGGAGCCTTAATCTCGCCTGATTTAATATTTTCGATGATCGGACCCAATGTCTCATCATCAAGCTGATGAGGGATAACATCAGTAAAGGCGAGAGGAAACTCCAAGAGTAAGGCGCAGGGTTCATCTATTGGCTCCTCACTGGGTAGATGGTACATACGTGACAAAGCGTCGGCAACAACATTTTGGGTCCTCCGTGTATGCCGTGTGGTGCCCTGAACTTAAAAGATGAAATTTTGACCACCCAGCGGCCAATTTTACCCAGTTGACGGGGGTGCGCCAGAAGCCAAGAGAGAGCCTGGTTGTCGGTCTCTAAAAGGAACTCAGCATGTTCCAAATAACTTCTAAATTTGTCTAGGGCGAAGACTACAGCCAAACACTCCAACTCATACACAGTAGATTTCTTTTCAGTGTCGGTGAGGGTCCTAGATACAAAAGCAACTGGCTGCCGATCACCATCCACCTCCTGCGAGAGCACGGCGGCGATCGCCACAGAGCTGGCGTCCGACTGCAAAATAAAGGGCTTCGTGAAGTCAGGCATCCGAAGCACGGGCGGTGACAGAATGGACTCCTTCAGGGTCTCAAAGGCTCGCTGCTGTTCGTCGCCCCACACAAATTTGGCACCCTTTTTTCTTAAGGAATTTAGGGGAGCAGCAATCTCGGCGGCCCCGGGGATGAACCGCCGATAAAAGTTAACCATCCCTACAAAGCGGGCCACCCCTTTAGCGTCCCGAGGAGGAGGAAAATCCCGAATAGTCTGAGTCCTCTCTGGGTCTACCGTGACCCCTTTATGAGACACAAGGTGATCGAGGAAAGAAATTTTCTCCTGGGCAAATTTCACCTTGTCGGGGTTTACCGTGAGCCCCGCGCGCCTCAGGCGACACAACACCTCTCGGAGATGATCCATGTGTTCCTCTAAGGTGGTACTGTAAATCAGAAGATCATCGAGATAATTAAACACGTACTGAAATTTTACATCGTGGAACAAAGTGTCTAGTAGACGTGTTAACGTCTGAGCACCAACAGCCAGTCCCATGGGGACTCTCTTATATTGGTACAGGTTCCACGGTACGCAAAAGGCCGTGTACGGCCGAGAATCCTTGTGTAAGGGAATCTGGTGGTAGGCAGAATTGAGGTCAAAAATTGTGAAATAGCGGGCCTGCGAAAACCAGTCAAAGGCCGAATGCAGGTCCGGGAGGGGCACCGACTCTACCTCTATATTTTGATTTAATTTACGATAATCAATAACCAGCCGATGCTTCCCTCCTGGTTTAGGCACCAAGAATGCTGGACTGGCATAGGCCGACGTGGAAGGTTCAATGACACCCTGGTCTAACAATTCCTGAACCTTCTCACGCAAAATGGTCATTTTGGGAGGGGCGAATTTATAAGGGTGCGAACGGACAACCGAGGAGTCACAAAGGCGGATACGATACTCCAGATTATGTGTGAGTCCGAGATTGGCAGTCAGCACCTCGGGGAACTCCTCACACAATTGACGGAAAGTGGTCTGTTGGGAATGGCTTAAATTATTAATAGCCGCGGGGGTTGAAGTTCTTCAAATCCCTCCCCCGACTCATCCCGATATCCAAAAAAGGGAATGCGCCCGGCACGGTTAAACTTGAAGAAACAAACGTGCCCCTGGATATCGAGAACCAGACCACTTTTCATGATGAAGTCCGCACCCAAAATACAATCGACGCTCAGATTCGGAGCGACAAGAAACTCCCACACCCACGAAAAATAATTTATTTTGATTTTGAAGGCCACCAATTTTGAGGTAGGCAAAACCTCCCCCGAGGCCGTCCAACATACCACCGACGAAAGTGCACTCACCTTAATTAAAGACTACCTAACCAACTGCAGGTAAACCCGGGAAGAGATCAAACACCGCGCCGATCCCGAGTCCACCAAGGCCTCAACACGGCCCTTTCCAACCTCCAACTCGAGATAGGGACACACGGAGAGGCCAGGACGAATCGGCTTAGGATAGGGCTCCCCGGATGAGTGCCCAGTTTCAACCGCACATAACGGAACATGAGATGCGCTAACGCTACCACGCGTGGGGAGGGACCGGCGTCCCCTCAATCCCCCCCACGCGGGCCGTTTTTTAAAGGGCGGATCTCACGCGGTACCTCCGACCGTTTGAAATGGCAATTCCGGGCCAAGTGCCCCATCTTACCACAAGTATAACAACTATAATTTTTCCTTTCAGAGTTGTTGCCTCGTTGCTCCCGGGTAGGTTGCCGTTGTTGACCAGATGTGGAACAGGGGCAGGGGGTTCGGGAGTGCCGGAGCGAGTCTCATCATTCATCTGGATGGTGCGGGCAAAGACACAAGATCTGCTGAGATCCGCGAAGCTTCGCGGTCTCTCCAAGAACACCAACCGTGACCTCTCCTGGGGATTGAGGCCCTCCAAGATGACACGCACCACCTCAGCCTCCGACACGTCCACAGGCAGCACACGGGTAGCACTCTTGATCGAATTTATGAATACGTTTAGCTTCTCCCCGTGCTCCTGAACTCTATAAAATAATCTTTGCCGCATCTGGTCACGCAGCCTCCCGGGCATAAACAGCTCCAGAACATCTCTGTGGAAAGCATCAAAATCTCCGCCCTCGCCGAGATGCTAGACCACTCGATCCAGTAAAGGCGCCCGACAATAAGGATATATCATATTTAAAAGAGAGGCACCAGTCACACCAGGGAATTCATAAATGCCGAAAATCCCTTCAAAAAATTTTACCAGCTGGTCTAGATCCAGACAGTCGACCACGGGAAGCCGACGGAGGAGGTCATAGATGGGGTTCGGCAATGACTCATATTTGACGCTGGCAAGGGTGGTACCAAACCCACGAGGGACGTCCACCTGATCGCCCTGAAATCCCTGGGGGCGACTGCCCAACGAAATAAAAGGACGTTCCTCGACCAGAGCACTACCTGCTTCCCCCAGGAGATTCACCCGCTCAGTGGCCACGGCCTGGCGCGTGAGCATCTCTTTCGGTTTACCAGGACTCTCTGGAGCCTCCCCAGGTAGGCAAATTTTTGACTGCAGGGCCGTCGCAGCCCGCTTAACCTCCTCCTCCAGTCCGTCCTGCAACAACAAATTACGGAGACGAGCGGACAAGTGGTGCATTCTTTGGGTCACCCGCTGCCAAACTCGGGTGGAACTCCCTATATATTCAGAGTCCTCCATCATGGTGGAGAACTCCGTCCACTTGTCCGAACACAAGGCTAACTCCTCCCCCAGTTCCTCAATCTCGACTCTCTGGAGAGGGACATCTCCCACAAGCAGCTCCCGCAGTTGTCTCCTCAAGGACGCTACATCACTCTGGGGAACCCCACCCCGCAAGCGTATCTCAAACTGTAGCTCGTCCTTACTAAAATACTCAGGCACCAGACCGCGACCCTCGAGCCGCCCACTACTCTGCCCCGCCTCTGACATCGTTCCTCAAAACTAAGACTTTAATTCAACCAAGCAATAACAATCAAGGCACCCCAGGGTTCCCGACCCGACACCGGACCAACAACCAAGACCAAGACCCTATGCTGTAAGACCAACAAAGTCAATGACAAGAACACGAACACAAACAAACAAATAGACACTTAACTCCGAACACCCCAAAGATACAATCCGGAATCGCTAACCCGCCTGTGCTCACCCCCAGGTGTCCCGGCCCGGCAACCGCTTCCAAAGACCACATTTTTACAACAATGCTAAACACATAATTACAGTAAAAATATCATAATCAACCCTTTATAGGCTCATTACATTCATTGAGATATGAGAACCCACCACAAGACTGACAGCGCATGTCCAATTAAAGTATTGAGGCCACCGCATCAATCTCCAATTTTTGGTTCAGAGGTGGCCAGGCCTACGTCCAACCACGCTCTGCTACCATGTGTGAGCCGCTCATCATTGACACACAACACATTAACCATACAGAATTCAGAATTTTAACTTTCTTAAAATGTGTAACTAAATTCTACAGCTTACCTGGATGACCGGCTCACATGTTCAGAACCAGGAGGAGGCCTCCTAGTGGAAGAAAGGCCTCGTGCTGGGGAACCATTAGGCAATTTAATTAATGCGGTGACCTCAATTTCCAAACTCAACAAACAACAAATTTATTGGTTCTTTAAATCCTTTTAAAAGCCTTACAATTTTATGTACAATACGTGTACTTCATAGTACCCAGAATATAAAAGTATTTTATTCAAAATAACAATCATCATACAACAAAACCTCGACGGTAAATTTTAAAAACATTTACAAAAATATAATTTCGATATTTTGGCAATAAATTATTATTAACATTAAAAAATAAAAAGATAAATCTAGAGGTATTCAAAATTTAAAACATCTAATAACAATAAGTTTTTTATTTTTATTTTTTTACAGAACACCTCTGGTTGTACCATTTTAACGTGCTTTTCTTTTTTTTTTAATTAATTTACACAAACAACATGCACCATCGGAAATCCCAATCAAAAACTAAGAATGATAACAATATAATTAGTAAAGACATAATATTAAATATAATTTGGTAGTTATGTTCTTTAGTATGAAATTTACAATGTGTGTGCGCAATAGTGATAATAACATTGGGTTAACATGGTACGAGCATTCTTTTTTTTTCTTTTTTTTCTGTATGTGCTCAATTTTTACTAAACTTTGTATAGTTCAATGGTTTTCTGATTTCATAATGTATACCATTGTTAAGGAAAATATCAAATAACCAGGTCTCTCAAAATGTAGAACGTTTTACACATACATATTTGTGTATACGAATGACTAGATCCATAACACTATTTATATTCTCATCACTCAACAATTAATTAATATAGTCATTCAACATATTTTAAACTGAGCAAACATTATTAAGTTCCATTAGATTTATAAATATATATATATACAAAAAAAATTATAAAATTGATTTTAAATTCATAGAGAATTAAAATAAATCCTAAATCCCAAAACGTGTAGGGATATAACATAGCTTGAACAAATGTGGTGGACAGTTCACTACCTGTCATGACAAGGGGTTACACTCAATACATATGACTTCATAATTTTCTTCTTTTTTTTTTTTAAACTTACATGCACTTTACAATTTACACACAAGACAGTTACATGGATAACACTGATAAATACTGAGAGACTTTCTCAGAGAAAATAAAGGAACCAGGTATGCTTCACTCTAGTAACGCTGGGAAGTGCCTTCACACTGCAAAGTTTAAGTAGATACCAATTCACCAGTTGTAGCTTAATATAAGGTACTACTATCACTTACTAACAGCATAAGAAGCTGTCCTCACAATTAAAAGAAATATCAGATGCCAGTCCAGTTCAACTGAATTTTGAAAGAAAAAACTATAGTTCAGAAATGAAATTTGCTATCATTAAATTAACCTGAGTTTTCCGGATATTAAGTAATGTAAAGAAGCATCAAGAATTAAAGCAAAAGTCTCTTTTTCGGTTGTTGTGTTAAGATAACTAGCCAGGTCATCCCTTGACGGGAGAATCAAGGGGTACCAAATGCACACCTAGGAATTAAGTTAATTTTCTTTTGCAAAAGTTCACTTACACAGCAACACCAGAAACATTGTTCCGAGACACACCTGTCGATATTGGCCGTAGCACATTAGCTACTTATAAGTTCCTTCATTTTCTTAAATTCCATCTTGGCCTGACAATCGGGTCACGGTTGAACGGGCCGTAGACACCCCAGGGCACACCTTGGTACTCAGCCAGCCATAATAAATAATATACGCCCGGTATTAAAGGAAACAATTAAAACTTTCTTCAGAAGCCGGACAAGAAATGTCTCGCTGGGTTGAAGGCTGAAGCGAGAGAGACAGATCGACACGAGTCTATGCCGAACAACCAACAACGCCCCCACACCGCGAAACAGTGAAAATCAAGTTGCGCCGCGTCCCTACTAGATAGCGTGCGAGTGTCCATATATCACGCAACGAGGTCCAACACGGCAATATAATATAAATAATTCTATTTGCCGTAATTTGGCTTAATCAAAATTTGTATGTTGCCGTAACGAAATTCCTTAGTTACGGTACAATACTACAGATGACTCGTGAATTCAGTTAACCCCAACTTCAACTAGTAAAAATAAGAAATGTGATGATGCTATAATGAGTGAAGTAAAAGCAGAAATGGCTCCCGTAACAAAAATAAAAGAAAAAGAGTGGTCATGGGCCAATATGATGAATTTTATGATTACACGTTTTGATAGTGATGAAAAGTTCGATAAAATAAATAGTCCTTTTTGACGTAAATGATACCAAATTTGACGAAATCAAGAGTGATATCAATGCCGTAAATATTTGATGTGAAAGTAATTTTAATGAGTTAGAACAAACTATTGAGAACATGAAAGAGTGGAGAATAGATACGGGTAAGTGTAATATAAACAAAAATAACGAAGTAACAGATGACAATGGTGTCAATACAGGTGAGAATAATGGTGATAAAATGACGAAAAGTAACGAAGAAATAAATAACGAGGTGAGTGATGTTATAAAAATGAGTTAACAAGTAGTAGTGGTAAGATAGTTGAAAACGGAGTATTTAAAGGTGATACAGTTAAAATTAATAGTGGTGATGAGAATATAGAGATAGTAAGTGAGAGTGAGAGAGCAATGGTAGTAGGAGGTTGTGAAGAGGTAGAAATCAGTGTTTGTAAGTTAGAGAGAGAATATGAAAAGTTATTTTGTGGATATGGGGTAGAGGGTAAATTTTGCCTGGGTTTATTGTGAACCAACGTGTTCACTGGTGTTTTTGAAAGGCAAGAGTCCCATAATGGAAGACAAAGTGTTTTCAAATTGTCCTTTGAGTTTTTGTGGTGTTCCTGGAAGAGCCAGGAGGTATTTTATGTAGTAGTGCCCTCTGCATGGAATGATAGAGAGAAAGTGAAATGGTGTAGTGAAAGTGATTTTGAGAGAGAGAGGGAGATAGAGTTGTTTGAGGTTAGTGGGAGTTATGAAGGGTTAGTTAAGAAGTTAAAATTTGAAGGAGTAGATTATACAAAAAACCTACCTTATGTAGAAATGAGTACTGCAGTAGTAGACGAATTTGATATCGAAGATAATACGCACTTACCTGGCGATGAAACAGTTGTAACAGCAGGTGAGAGTCATGATGAATTGATTACCTATCTAATTTTGACAAAAAATAACAAAGGAGACCTGACCAAACATACTGATGCAGACAGATTTTATGATCAAATAATAGGGTGTAATATGGAGGGGTTATTATTCTGGTGTAGTGGAACAATTTGAGAAAAAGAAGGGTTATTATATTAATGGTAATAATATAATGTACTTAATAAAAAATAAATTGTGTATACGTAAGACAAGATTATTGTTTGATGATGGTGGTTAAATAGTTACTAAGGAACATTTAATTATGTGAGTGTAGTGGGTTTTGAAATGGACTGAATTATGAAATGATTTGTGGTAAACTATAACAGATAATAGTGTGGATTGTATATACTTTTGTGTTGATGTCAAATGTATTTGTGTAATAGGTTATGTTGTATTCTGTATTTTATGTAAACAATGTATGTATGTAGTAGCGATTGATTTTATAATAATAATAACATTTTACCAGACTAAATAAATAATGAGAGTAATTGTGAAATTTATAATGAATTTAACTGAATTAAAATTGTTTTGAATAATGTAACTAAAGTAACTTAGTGTTTTAGAAACTGATGGAATTAAATAATCAGAGATGAATTAATTAATTTAAAATGTTGTACAGAGGAATTTTGGTGATAAATTTAAATGATTTTTCTGAGATTTAGATTTTATAATAAATAGTAAATGGTTAAATGTAAAATGTGTTTAGGTATTGAGTCATGTTGTTATTATAATGTATCAGAAGGTACATATGGTTATGTACGTTATATTTGTTGTAATAAATGTTTATAGTTTTGAGTTTATGACAGTAATCATGTTTTTATTTGATTGAATGGTTGACCATATGTAAGTATGAATTTTATAATGAAATGGAAGTAAAGTCAAATGTTTAATAATAAAATTAAATGAGTTTGAAAGAATTTAAATTAGGTGATTAAATGAGTTTGAGGTAGTTATGAAGTTTCTAATGTAATTTTCAATGATTAACTTACTGTAAAATGTAGTAAAAGATGGAGTTTGGGTGATGATTATTTCAATAAGGCATTAAGTCAGTCAGAGTCAATTTTAAATGGGTATTAGACAAAATAAGAATTTTTGGAATAAAAAGTAACACAGAAACGGGTCAGTAGTAGGGACACAGTAGCGAGAGCGAATGGGAGTAGAGAGAAAGGGAGTGATGAAAGTGGAGAGTAAATAGGTGAGAGCAGGGTACATGAATTTTGTATTGAGGGTGGAGGTGTAGGGAGTCCTCAACGCAAGATGTGGCGGGAGGTGAAAAAGTTTTAAAGAGGGCTGCGGAGTTACCTGGAAGGGCCAGGAACTGATAAGGGAATGAGCTGGTGGTGCGGGAACACACATCCTATGTACAAAAAGGGTATCAGGTGCTTTGTTATAAGAGGAGAATGATTTAAGTAGAGTTAGATAAAGGGTTGGAGAGGGACTTTATTGAAAGATCGGTGTCACCCTATGCAAATCCGTTATTGGTTGTTAGAAGGAAGAAGGTGAGTAAGGTTATATCTAAATGCCCGTTCAATAAATCAGATCATTATTAATGACTGGGAGTCACCCGAACCAATTGAGGATTAAAATGTTTAATAGAAATTCATAGTTAATTTTTGGTCAAAATTAAATTTGAAATGTTTGTCTTGATGTAATAATAGCAATGTTCATTTTGAGTAGTTATTATGTTGTATTGTGTTGATTATGAGGAGCATAAGGTGTCTAATCGAGTAGTATGTAAAGGTGTATTGAGGTGTAACGTGTATTGTGTATTTTAACAAATATAAATGTTTATTTGATTAGGAATGTAATATGTTTATGTTAATGACATAAATATATAAAACCAGTACTTTACAAAAGACAAACCAGTACGACTAAGGGGAACCAAATCAGTTGAGGATATGGTATAGTGAAAGGCCAGTTATTGATGTTTTTATTGAATGTTTCAGAGTCTGGTGATACAGCGGCCGCAATCACTGGAGTAGGGGGGTTAGTTACCCATGATTTCAATAAGGATAAAAGGGGGTCAATGGCGCCATATCCTAGCTGGTCCTCTTAGGTTTTTAGGCAATGAGAGTTTTTCTGTTTCGACAGAAAACCTCTCAATGGGGGGGTATTGTAACGGGACAGACCAGGGGGGTTTATTTTAATTCCTTCATAAGTGTAATAATCTGTAGTCAGCCACACTGATCTTGACTTTTGTGAACACCCAGTGGTCAGTCTGTTAACAATCCGAGGAAAGTGCGACGTAATGTGGAGCATTGGAATGTGTAAGAGCGTGTGTGTGCCGCTTTTAGCAGCATGAAAAGCACATACCAAATTTCCTTACCGCTGTCTACAAGACTACGACAAAGCCGCGAGACGCTGCCGTCCAATCAAAAAGCAAGTTGCCGAGCGCAGAGAGACTAGCCATTTTGAGACGCTTCAGTCGGCATCTAACTTCGGAACCGCGCAGATGCGTTAATGCGCGGTTCGCAAAAAACTGTACACAAGAACAATGTGAACCGACCGGCCAAGAAGAAAAAGTTATTGAAATTGTGTTAAAAACAGCATGGTAAACTAAACTAACTTTCGGTAATAACACTTGGCGTCAGTCGACCTCCAGTATACAGACCGCGCGGTCATATAAAATTTCAGCTCGAGCAAATTAGTGTCGACAAACAGTTAAATCAGGGAAATGAACACCAAACAACAAGAAAGAATGTCAGAATGAATACTCAGTACCAGTATTTTCAAAATTTCACAGTTGTAAACTAATTTCGTGAGTGTTTTCTGGAAACAGTGGATTAACAGTGTTGGCGTAACAACGGAGCACATGTGCAGGATGAGTCCCCTTTAAAGCTATTAACAATAAACCAAGTATACGCAGACCCACTAAAATATGTCAAAGCTAAAGAGATCTCTAATTTAGGGGGGTGACAAGTATGAGAGAGAGAGAGAGAGTGAGTGAAGTACTGGATCGCCTTTTATTAGATATATATAGTCTATAAATAAGTTGAATAATATTTGTTTTTCAAAGATGAGTAAGAGATAGGGTAAAACAATTTTTATAAAGGATGCAAAGAGTAAGAAAGTAAAAGTTATTTGAAATAGAGCCTACGCTATAAATAAGTTAACCAATGCTTTTGAGAGATGTATAAGAAATAAGAAGAAATAGCTTTTTGTAAATAACTCAGAGAGTGAAAGAAAGTATGTTAGAGTTAGTTTTTAATAAACGAGTTTGTTTAATGTGGTAAATGAGAGTTAATATTTTTTATTATGTAACAAAACCCAGTAACCACTTTTACAGGTCACGAGTTCGTATATAGAACCCTGGATCCACGTGAAGGTAAGAACTATAAGTAAATGTGGGAAATTGAGTTTTGAGTGGGTTTTATGTTTCAAAATTTATTAAATTAATCGAATTGTTACACTGTAAAGGATTGTCTGTCTCGTGGCCAAAGAATTTTGCTTGTGAGGTTCATCAATGGTTTTATACACATATGTAGTTTGGCTCGCAGGCATAGAGGTATGTTGTAACCTATTAATCTGTTGTCTAAGTTCTTCGAACTGATGTTCTTTTTCGGAGACAAATTCACTGATGGTGGTCGCCTGCCCTTGAACTCATTCCTCAATCGAACCAACCCTAGCCTCGCATTCACTTATACGGGAACTATTAACCTCTAATGCAAGCTCAACATTATGCATATAGATTCTACTTTATCAGAGATCTTCTTCTCCGTCGCTTCTAACAATGCTTTGTTTTGCTTCCTTTGATCGTGGACTGCGGCAAATGTTTTTTTGTTTTCGTTATGCAAAGCTTTGTTTTGTTTAATCGCGTCCTTCTGATAGATTGTACGCTGGTTTTATTTTCATCACGTACACTGTAGTTTGCATGTTATCACTCAATCCTTGCATATTAGCTAAAATAGCGGCCAGTGTCAATTGCATATCAGCTGATTGAGTTTGAGACTCAGCCATTTGCTTACAATTTTAAACTTATCACCAAAACGAAGTTTATTGTCTTGATTTAAACGGGTACTGTTCAACTATTGTTACTTCAAAGTATTAAAATGTAACTGTATGTTGTGATCAATGTTCGTCAGTATCTCGAATAGAATGTCCATTATCTTAATGTAACCTATTTACAAGTAACACACAAATATACTTCAAACCTTCAAATATTATTCAAAACTAAATTAATATCGTCCAGAATAATTTGTTTCACAGACAATATGCAAAAGTTTATATAGACTCCCTGCGACACAATATTAAAATATAACACAGTTCAAATAAAATTTAGTCTATACACAATAATTAAAGTTTTTAACCTAAATCGTACCAACTATTTAACTCATGCCAACCACGTTGACGGCGCCAAATACTATCATGCAACGATACAAATTAAAACTGCATAGACATGTTACATTGAAATTATTACAACAGAGTCCATATCTGGAGGTAAAAAATTTTTATTCATTAACACATTAAAATTTACTATTGGCCGGTGGACACCTCTCTTGGTAAGGAGAGGTATCTAACGAAGCCGGTCATTAGCCCAGCTCGTAGTAAGCCTGAGCGTTTCAGAAGTCCCGCAAGCGATCCGGCTCGGGCCGGACCCTAGGTCCCTGGTTACCGCTGGGAGGCAGCCTGGCTGCCTCTGGTCGGCGAACCTCCCGCTCGTTGGCGGAAATGCCCGGTCCGGGCGCGTCAACGAGCACGCAGTCGCTCGCCACTGCCCCGCCCCACACGAGCGACTCGCCGTGTTCTCCGCTGATGGAAGCGGACCAAGTCGATCCCCGGTCGGTTCCGCTGCCCGGTGACGAGACCGACGCTTTCGTGGCGGTTGGGCCACGGGGGCGCCCGGTTAAGAAACCGAGGCGGAATCGATCCTCCTCAACCTCATCCTCGGCGTCCGCCATGGAAGTTGTCCCCGCCGATGGCGAATCCGGGCCGGGGCCGACTGTGTCCGGCGGTGCCCAAGCACCGCCGGCCTCTGGTCGCATCCCGCCCGTATACGTTCACGGCGTGAACAACGTCACCGGTTTTTACCGGCGATTGATAGTGGCTCCCGGACTTTCCCCGACCAATGTTGACCTGAAGCTCCTTGGGGGCGATACAGTCAAGATCGTTGTCCGAGGAATGGACGTGTACCGCAGCGTCGTGGCGTACGTGGAATTCCAGCAATTCCAGTACCACGCCTTCTCGCCCAAACACGTGAAGCCTCTGTCGTTTATCCTCAGAGGCTTGGACGTGGAATCTCCTACCGAGGAAATCCTCGATGAGCTGCGCGAGCTTGGCTATCCTGTTCGCGCGATACATCGAGTGTTTGCTCCTGCCGGACCAAGGCGTCCAATTCCTCTGGTCCGCATCATGGCGGAGAATAGCGAGGCAGGCACAAGCCTACTCTCACTTACGCGGCTTTTGGTTTCCGCGTAAAAGTGGAAAGAAGCCGCGCTCCCGGTGCTCTGCCTCAGTGTTACAGGTGCCAACGCTTCGGGCACCACTCCGAATCTTGCTCAAACGCTCCGGCGTGCGTGAGGTGTCCTCTCCCTCACGCCAGTAAACTTTGCGATGCACCTGCATTCAAAAGATGCATCAACTGCGGCGGGAGACACCCCGCCAACTACCGGGCATGTCCGGTGTTTCAGCGGGAGCTCGAGCGGCGAAAGCCGAAAGGGCCCCTGCCACCACCGAGGCATCCGGTAGCTGGTTCAAGACCTGCAACTGAGCAGCCAGGCCCTGCGCCTCCTGCTACGGCTGCCGTGTCTTCCGCCACAGTCTCAAACAGGCAACAAAAAAGATTCAAAGGCCCGAAGCAAACACCTGCAGCACAGGCAACTCCAACTCAGGCTCCTTCACAGGCCCCTGTCCCGCCTATGGCGAAAAAGCGCCGTAACCTCGTGGCATCTAAAAGTGAGACCACTCAGCCAACAGAAAACATCTCGGTTGTGGAGCCTGAGACTTCTCAATCCTCCCCAGCACCGGAGAATCCTGCCCCAGCTTTAGAAGCAGCCTCGCCTGACCTCCCGCCCCCGCGGTTTCCCAACGCAGGCAAAAAGAAGCGGCATAGAAAGCCCCGTGGCGCTAGATCCCGGGCTCCTGCCAACCCGGCCGCACAGTCCAGACAGCCTGCACAGCGCGAAGTCCGACGCAATCGCATCTGTCCCTCTTCCTAGCACCTCCGCTAGAGGCGCTACACCTGGCCCCAAGAAACCCCTGGCTTCCACCAATCCCCCGATTGATAAGCCTCGGCGCTCTTATTCGCACACAGTCTCCGGGTAATCTGCCTCAAGAACCGTACCTGACGACTACCAGGTCGTCCACAACTTCCTTGCTGAGTTCGATCTCAACAAAGTTGCCCAGACCTTCAGGTCCATCCGCTCCCGCTTGGAGACTGCCGATATAACCGAGAGATTCACGCTCTTGGTGGAAGCCGCCACTTGTGTAGGTCTTCTATGAGTCGGGTCCTTAAACGAGATCTCTCGATTCTTTCCTGGAACGCCAACGGGTTGTCCAACAAGATCCAGGAACTCCAAGAATTACTGGCCCGACTCAAACCCGATGTAGTGCTTCTCAATGAGACCCACTTGACTCCTGCGAGTCGGTTACGACTGGCCAACTATGTGTGCTATCGAAACGACAGACCGGGCACTGCTGGTGGCGGTACTGCCGTCGCGGTGAGGCTCAATCTCGAGCATCACCGAGTCGTCTTGCCTGCAATGACTCACCTTGAAGGCACCGCTGTGGACTTGTTAAACACTCTAGGCGGCGTACAGATGGCCGCGGCGTATAAACCGCCGCAAAAAGAGCTCCTTCACCCCGATCTAGCTGTCGCGTTCGATGCACACAGGAGGGTCATCATGGCCGGCGACCTGAACTGTAAACATTGCGATTGGAACAGTCGCTTGACTGCCCCAAACGGGAAACGTTTACGCAGGTTTGCCGATTCTCGCAGGATAACAGTGATTGGGCCCACCCAACCTACGTTCTACCCCTCACAACGCCACGCGGCTCCCGATGTCTTGGACATAGCGGTGATCCTAGGAATTGACTGTCCGGTCCATCTGTCCGCGCTAACGGAACTATCGTCCGATCATCTCCCCATCTTGATACACGTCGCTACCCAGCACGTCGTACGCAGAGATGTCAGGAAGGTGGTAGAATGGGACCGCTATGGCCCGGCGTTAAGTCGCCGATTGCCAGACGCGGGACCACTCGAAACCGTCCGCCAAGTCGACGAGGCAGTTGCCGCGTTTGACGAGGCTGTCGTATCTGCGATCGACGCGTCTTCCAGGATGAAGCCTGGCGTCACGCCCCACTGGCAGCGGATCCCTGAGGAGACGAGTGCTCTCGCTTGCGAGAGAAATCGCCTCCGGAGACGCTGGCAGCGGACCCGTGATCCGGTCGACAAGGCAGCGTACAACCGGGCGACCGGCATTTTACGTCGTGAAATGCAGGCCTTCCGGAGACGCTGTTGGGAACTCGCCGTGGCCCAAGCAGGGGACGGATCGGACGAAAGTAGCCCTTACCGGATACCTTCGGCGTTGGTAGGGAAGAGGCGCCGGCCTCGTATCCCGGCCATTGCTGGACCCTTTGGTCAAATCCTGGCTCGCCCGGAGGCGAAGGCCGAGTACTTGGGCGCGTGTTTCGAGCGACAGTTCGCTCCTAACCCGCCAATGGACTGGGACTTCGATGAAGAAGTCGAGAACGAAGTGGAAGACTTTCTGTCTCTTCCGATCACTACGGAGCCCGAACCCATTACTAGGGAAGAGGTCACAGATCGGCTCGTTGAACTCGTGCCGAGAAAAGCTCCTGGCCCGGACGGCGTCTCGAACGCCGCTCTTACTCGACTCCCGGAGCAAGGAGTACTTTTCTTGGTCGCGCTGTTCAACGCGTGTCTTAGACTGGCCTATTTTCCCCAGAAATGGCGTAAGGCGACGGTCATAGTGATCCCGAAGCAGGGAAAGGACGCTTCCCGTCCCGGCAACCTCCGGCCCATTAGACTACTGTCAGCCACGTCAAAGGTTCTCGAACGTCTCGTACAACGGAGAGTACTAGATCATCTAAGAAATTTCGATGTACTGGTCCCCGAACAGTTCGGCTTCCGTGTGGGGCATTCCACCACTCATCAGCTGATGAGACTGGTGGAATACATCACGGACGCCGGGTGTCGGAAAGAGCAGACTGTCGCCTGTTTCCTAGATGTGGAAAAGGCCTTTGATAGTGTCTGGCATGACGGGCTCTTGTTCAAGCTCCGGGAAATCCAGCTCCCGGATTGCTACCTTTGCTTGATTGCTAGCTTTCTGACGGAGAGGACTTTCTGCGTGCGAATAGACGACCATGTCTCTTCCGAGAGACGCATTACAGCCGGGGTACCTCAAGGTAGCGTGCTAGGGCCTCTCCTGTTCTCCGTGTATGTCAACGACGCACCCAGAGAGCCTGGAGTCCAGATGGCTCTGTTTGCCGACGACACGGCGGTCTATACCGCCGATCGGAACGCAGACTTTGCTATCCCACGACTTCAGCGCGCACTCGATGCGTATTCGACGTGGACGGAAAGCTGGAAAGTTGCCGTCAACGAAACCAAGAGCTCCGCGGTGCTATTCACAAAGCGCCGGAAAGAACCACGAGGCCGAGTGAGACTCGGTAGAACGTACTTGCCCTGGTCGAGAGAAGTAAAGTACCTCGGTGTCCACCTTGATCGTCGGCTCACCTGGCGTGCCCACGCTGAGACGATGCGAAAGAAAGCGTCCGCTCGTCTCGCGCAACTGTTTCCGATACTTGCCAACAAGGCTATGACCCGCAAGCTGGGTAAGCTGATCGTCAATGCGTATCTGTTGCCGATCATTACCTACGCTCTTCCCGTCTGGGGTTACCTCGCAACCATTCATAAAAGAAAGTTGCAAAGCGTTCTCGATAGAGGTCTTCGGCTAGCGGCCAAAGTCCCCTATCGGTTTTCTTCTCGTCTCCTGAGAAGAGGGGTCGGTGTCCGCTCCTTGGATGACACCGCAAGGCGACTTGCACGTAAATTTTACGTCCGAGCTGCGAGGACCCAGACAAACCCACTCATAGCTGGCCTTGGCAGGTACCGAACACGTCCAGGTGAATCTTGGAAACGGCCTCGACAAATACTGTACTAGTCGACCTAGTACGAGCATGTCGTTGTAGCGACCAAAAAAAAAAAAAAAAAAAAAAATTCCGTCTGGACAGGACCACTAGGCAGGAGCCCCTACCGGAGGCTCGGTACTAGGAACCCATTGGGTCGTCTCACGACGCACAACCCAACAGCTCTGACCTGGCTTGATCTCTTTCCTTGGAACACATCTGCAGCCAAAGGCTATGCCCGATGGTAGAGCATCCAAGGTCGATATCCCAGCACCGTACGAGTCATCTGAATGCTGAGTGGACCAGGAGGACCGGACGACGGACTCCAGGAGGGTCAGACAATAATGGAGGATCGACACAGGACTCAGGATCATGACAAGTAAGCACTGAGAAATCACCGCACAGCAATAAGGTGACATGAAACTACTTTTTACTCGTCAACCAACAAGTCATAAAAGACATTAAAAAGAAAAGAGTAAAGAGACAATGAACTTTAATAGTGTAAATAATAATTGTAAAATTTAATTGGTTAATTTGTAGTAATTTATAATGACATTTAAAATTTATGAAATTATTTTTTGAAATTATAATGTAGCATAAATGTTTAAGTAATTCTAAAATTGATTGATATTTCATGAATACGATATTCACATGTAATTATATAAAAAAAATATGGAATTTAAAAAGAAATCTGAGTAAGTCGAGAGCACATTATATATTATACAAATTTCTACTGTATACATGTCACTTTATATCTTGTGTATTATATTTACGAATATGTGTGTAGTGTTATGTGTATAGTGGCAATAATTGTGTGTATGATGAGCATACACAAAAGAAAAATATTATGCAATAATGACGAAATTTTAATTCGTAATTTTTGTAAATTTTATTTAATAAAGTTTTGAATAATTTTTACAAAGTTGATATGATTTAAGAAGTGTTATTATTATTTTAAAAACAACTTTATACCTTTTCTCGTTATATAATATATTGCAACAGTACGTCTGCGTACGTTACTGTGCATTGTCACAGTTAGTTAAAAAAAACTGTTAAATTAGAATTAATAATTAATATTGTCAACATTAAAACAAAAAAAATGCATATTGAAAGCTGTAAGTAACCAGCGAAGGGGAACACCGAATGTGCAAGATGGTACAAGCAGATCACGCCACACTCAACATAAGTTTGTGGACAGTATATTTTGTGTTTGAGTGTAAGCCAGTTGAATCCGGCATAGCGTCACCCCTGAATAAATGTGAATTAAATAAGTAATTTATTTAAATTTTGGTAAATGTGCATAAGATGACAAAACAAATTATGCTGCATTATTAATAATATAAAGACGCGCACATGTGCAAAATCTAGTGCAAAACAAATAATACATATTAATGCATGTAAATAAAAGTGAATAGAACCAAGTATAGAAAAACTGTTAACATACAATTATACATAAACAAATTACCGATCGTATAAACATCGAGTAATAAACAAAACACTTTGCATGTTGTGAATAAAATTAAAATAAGTACAAAAAATAAACGAATCTGGAAAGGGATGCTCGACAAAGTATAACAATATAAATTGTGCACAGAATGGTTGAAACATGATTTTTGTGCCCGACAGTAAGCGAGGTGCACCAGCCACGACCTTTCATTCACTGGAACACCTCTGCAGCCAAAGTCTATGCCCGATGGTGTGTAACGGGGCAGATTAGGCAACCCGTTGTAAACACCCAGTGTTCAACCTTTGGGGAACCTCTTAACCAAAATGCATACATTTTATTGTGAAACCCCGTTAGTGTCTGGAACCGGTACGGCGAGACGAGTTGAGAAACTGTCTGTGCATCACAAGTGGGGAAACCCAGGATGTCTGTAAATCACGAAAAAACATGTAATTGACACGTTAATTTCATCAGGCGGCAAAAAATTGCAGAATTCGATGGCCCAGCTTCCAGAACATTTTAAACCAGCCAATCAGTGAATGAGTTTACGGCAATGCGGGTGACACCGGGCAGTTGGATAGCCGTCATCAAACAGCATATTCGAGAGTACAGCAGTCTCAGTGAATTAGTGACAGGAGGTCATGCGTGTAAGGACGCACGTCCTGCCCAAAAGTATTTAAAAGTAACAGTAAACCGTGATTCAGTAATAATAACAGTATTCGTTTGAATGTAAATTGTGGAATAAAGAAGAGAGTTGGACAATACAGTGCGAAAGTGAAAGTATGGACGAACAATGGCGAACAGCACGTGCGGATGAGTAAAACAGGAAAGTAATTATGTTAGATTGAAGTGAAATTAAAACTATTGATAAGAAGAGCTCATTAAATAAACCCCCAGAAAAAAATCTTGTAGAAGAAAATCTGTAACTAGCGTGTGAGAGTGTATATGAGGAAATAAGGGGAAAACGTTAAAAGTAAAAGTACTGGTTTGTTTATGTAGAGTAGTATAAGAAAATTTTTATATGATAGAGATAAGAGTAAATAATATTTCATAAAGAAAAGAGTAAGAAAGAAAGTATTTTAAAAGTGATTGCAATAAAAGAGTTCGTTTAAATAGCATAAAAATGTGTTAAACTAATTATTACGTAACACCTATTACATGAGTTCTGCATAGAGAATTCGTCTAAACGAAACCTGTGAATTTTCTGATCTAAGGGCATTAGTTGATCTAAATTAATTAAGGGTAAATATTATGGTTTTGATGTTTACCTCAAGACATCGTGGCGACCTTTGAGCGAGATTGGAATCTTCTGGGGGCTTTTATATAAAAGGTAAGTGTAACGGAATCAGGGTAAGTAAAATTATGGTGTGTAAGAAGATAAAAAAGTGTGTTTCTTTACAATTGGCGACCCCTGCCAGGATCCTGGTATACATTTTATACGAGGTAGATCTATTTGAGATGCAGAACATAGGTTTTGGGTAATGGCGTATTTGTGAAATTATTGTATATGTTAAACGTATATTTTATGGTTATGTTTGGGTAGTGTAACGTGCCTGTGAAATTATTGTGTGTACTTTTACATATTGATAACGATTTTATGTGTGGGGTATTTTGGGAAAACGAAGTAGGTCCATCATGGGATATAAGGGTTTTAATAGGTTAATTAATATACAAAAACAAATAATTAATAATATGGAAAAATATCTAATAATATGAAAGAACGAAATGTAAGTGTGGAAAATAGATACAGGTAAGTGTAATGAGAATATAAATAATGAAGTGATAGATGACAAGGCAAGTGATAATTATAATAGGGAGATAATTAGGAATAATAAAGTGGTGGAGAACAAGATAAGTGAGAATGAAAATAATGATAACTATCATAGAGAAATAACAAGTAATAATGATAATATAGTTGAAAATGGGGTATCTAAGAATGATACAGTAAGTAATGGTAGTGATAACGAGAATACATTTAGAGTTGAGGTTAGAGGAGTATTAGTGAGGGAGTATGAAGAGAGTTTAAGTGAATATCGTAGGCAGGGGGCAGATTTTCCCGGGTTATATGTGAAGAAAAGGCTTCACAAGTGTTGTTAGAGAATAAGATTTTCTCAATAGGATATTTGGGTGACAATGGGTCGGCAAATAGTCCAATAAGTTGTTTTTGTGTATCTGGTAAGCCAGATGGTATTTTAATGTTGTATTTCCCTCTGCATGGAATGAAAATGTGAAATTGGGTTGGAAGAGGTATTATGTGAGAGAGAGGGTGAGGAATATTTAAGGTGAATACAGATTATGAAGAGTTAAGACAGAGTATAAATAGAGAGTTAATAAAATAAAGACTTACCTTATAAAGACTTACCTTATAAAGTAAATAGCACAGTAGCAAATGATGAGTATTTTGAGAATAAGCACTTACCTGGGTATAAATGGGTATTATATTAAAAAAGATAATATGATAAATGTTAACAAAGTTGAAAAGTGTTGGAATAATATCAAACTAAATTTTGATGATGGTGGTTAAACAGTTATTATTAATGAACATTTAATTATGTGAAAGTAGTGGGTTTAAATATTGGCTGAATGAAAGAATGATTTTTTGGTAAACAATTACTATTAATGTAAAACAGATTGTATATAAATGTGTATTGGTATTAAATGTATTTGTGTAATAGGTTATGTGGTACACAGTGTTTTATGTAACAAATGTTTGTAGTAGGGATTGGTTTTTATAATAATAATAATAATATTTCATTTGACTAAATAATTAACAGGATGCAATTGTGAATTTTATGAGGTAATTAGATGAATTGAAATTGTTTTGAATAATGTAATTTTAAGTAACTTAGTGTTTGAGATATAATAACTTACAGTAACTTAGATTGAATTAATTTGAGATGGGTAAATTAATTTAAGAAATGTGAAACTTTGGTAATAAATTTGAGAAATTTATTTTTAATTGAATTGTATAATAAATGGTAAAGATATTACAATCAAAGTAATTACAGTGTTGTGTGCATACATGGCAGTTTGTGTAAGCAATGTTTACAGTTTTTAGTGAGCTGATAACAACAACAATAGTTTATTTGATGAAATAATTGACATTATTAAGATTTTATAATGTAATTGAAGTAATTTAAATTTTTGCAAATAATGTAATTAAATTAATTTGAAGTAATTAATTTAAATTATTTGAAAAGATGTAAAAGTTGGATTTTGGGTAACGATTTTTTAATAAAACAGTAATTGATTTCAGTAAACGGGTGTTAGAATTAGGTAATGAAATTAAACAGTTAGGGTTAGTTGTAAATGGGTAAAGAATTTCTGTAGTAAAAGTGAGACAAAAAGGGTAATCAGTAGGGGGGGACACAGAAACGAGAGTGACTGTAGGCAGGGAGAAAGGGAGAGATGAAAGTAAACAGTGAATATGGGAGAATAGAGCACATAATTTTTTAAAAATGAGGGTGGAGCTGTTGGCGGAGTTACCTGGAAGGGCCAGGAACTAGGAGTGTAGTGGAAAGCACGGGAACACACACCTTTTGTACAAAGAAGTTATTCGGCGCCCTATTCTAAAAGAAGAGGTTCAAGTAGAGTCAGAGAAAATGGTGGAGGGAAATATTATTGAGAGAACGGTGTCACCCTATTTCAAATCCGTTAGTTGTTGATGTAAAGAAGAAGGTGAGAGTGGGGTTAGGTTTAAATGCCCGTAGAATAAAGCAGTTTATTATTGCTGAAAGGGAGCCACCCATTTATTGATAAATGAGAATATAAAAAAAAAATCTGAGTAGAAATTATAATGTAACAATTGGAAGATTCAATAGACAGTTGAAATTAAAGTTGTATTATGTTTTCATGTTCTCTGTATAAGGTTATGCTGTTATGATAAGATATCAGCTGATACATGGTGTTATGTGTATATTATATTTTGTGTAACGAATTTATAGTTGCAATTGATTTTATGATAGTAATAAATTCTTTATTTGAATAATTGTCAGTATGTAATTATGAAGGTTTATAATGAAAATTAAATTCATTTAAAAGATAGAAATCTTGGTAATCAATTTGAAAGTTTTTGATTTGAGGGTTATAATAAATGGTAAATGAATGTTATTATGAAATTAAATCAATGTAAGAAGATTAAATTAATTGGAAAGGTTTTAAATAATGCAATTAAAGTAGTTAATTAAAAGAGATGGTGTAATTAATTTAAAAGATGGAAAAATGTGTAATAAATTTGAATAATTTATTTTTTGATTTGAAGTGGATAATAAATGGTAGACAAGTAAAATTAAATGATTGAAATGTTTGATAGAAATTCACAGTTGAAGTCATAGTGTAGCCATTGAATACTAAGGTGGCAATGTTTTGTTTGTAATTTTTATGCAAATTCAAAGGTGAGATGTTTATTTTAATGTAGTAATGGTAATGTTCATTTTGAGGGTTTATTATATTGTATGATGTTTATTACAGAAAACAATGTTTATTTGGGTATAATGAAATTGTGTATAGATGTTAATAGTAATCTACATTGTTAATTGAAATCAAACTGAAATTTTAACTGGAATCGGTAGGTGAATTTGAATTATTTTTGGAGTTTAATTTTTTTATTTTTGTTTGTTGTTTCTAACGTAAATGATCAATGTGTGTTGTGTGTGTTACAGAGATAAAGATATCAGATGTAATATGTTTATGTTAAGGATATATAATGTTCATTTTGATCCAAAATAAGAAACCGAGACCTTTTAGCCACTTCCTGTAATGTCATGTATCGCCTGGGCGAGGCGTTTGATCTCTAACCTCGTCTTTCCATGTCTATTCAACGCCTTCAAGTAGCTGATATGTTTCAAGATGACGAATTCGACTTAGCTGAAGGGACACAGGATTGTAGCAGTGCTGATGATTTTTTTTATTGTACTTCAAACAAGTTTTTAATATTTATGTCATTCTTGTAATAATGTCTAAACATTTAGAATACTCTCAGACTCTATAAAATGTGGTGACACTTTGCATAAAGCACACGCATTTGCGGCAGTGGGTATTTTGATAGCAAATTGGAGAAATTTTGAGTAGCCATGTGGGGAAAAGAGGACTGATTGACCTGGCAACACTGCCTATGAAAACACTGATGATAACAGGATTTTTGAATTGGGAAAGACGAAGAAACCATCTGGACGAACAAACCGGTACGCTCCAAATTTTCACGAACCTCATCTTTAAATATTATCACACACCTGCCTGGACCAAAAGGTGATGCTCGAGGGATCGTTGATGAGGTACAATTGTTTTCTTTATTTGTAACCGATGAGATGCTGGAAAAAATTGTTCTCCACACTAACAGTGAAATAGAAAGATCGAAGATCAAATACCAATCTGTACAGTGGTTTACATCTCCCACAAACCTGATAGAGATAAGAGCTCTTATTGGGCTGTTGTATATGAGCGGTGTTTTGAAGAACTCTGGTTTATGTCTTGATGATATGTTTTCTGTAATCTATGGACCGGCTGTATTTCGCTGTTCATTGTCACAGAAAAGATTCTCTTTTCTAATCCAGAACTTACGATTTGACGACAAAACTACGAGAGATCCAAGGAAGAATAACTTTGCGGCGTTTCGAGACCTTACCTTGCATGCGTAAAGTCCACCTTATCGTTAGAGGGTTGAAGTACTAAAACACAATTTGTTACAACCTTATTAAAACATCATTTTAAGAGAAGTGAATTTAATGTTTTACATTTTTTAAATCAATAACAAAAAAAAACGATATATATCGCGTCTTTAGACATGTATCGATATAATCCAAAAATATATAAATAACGTATATCGATAAAAAATATCGATGTATTTAGAAATATATCGATAAATTTCAACTATCGATATATAGTTGCCATCCCTAGTTTCAACTACAGTAACTTTGTTATTAGGTTAAGCAACGCAGTGACATTCCACAGCCTTGAAAAGCACCGAGGATCACGTTTGCGTTCCGACCCGTCACCGATGCAGCTGTTAACGACACAGAATTATTGCACGTAATGTGTATATTTGTTGGACATAAATACCATTCTTACTGTTAAGACGATCTTATTGTTATCATCAATACCCACCCCTCGCCTTTGCTTTTAGTAATTATTTGTTATTACTTTGCTGTTACTTTATTTGAGAAATAAAAATCCTTTCACTTAGAAACAGCCGTTATGTACCTTGAAGGTTCTCAATCCTTCTTAAATTAGAATCGATCGCGTACTTTTGCAGCTTTTAAACTCCGAGTCACGGAGGCTGTGGCATAGTAGTCTACATTACATTTAATTTTAGGACGTTACTAGGTAAAGTATTCCTTAAGAACTTACCGTACTTTACGAAAAAAACTCATGTTTAATATTCGCGATTAGTTCTTAAATATGAAATTATTAAACACAAACAAGACCTCTATAATCACCTTTAAAAACTCGATAATTAATGTAGGTAATTAATTCACTAGTTCTTTAGCCTCTACTGATTTCTTGACCGTCTGATGGCCTACGGGCATGCCTATTAAAGATGTCAAAGCCGAGAAATCAAATCAAATTTTCTGGATCACTAGGAAAGTTAGACGTATCGAATTAAGAATACATAATCTGTACTTCACAAGCCTCTTACTTTCTCCGTAAAATTCATTCTTTCTCTTTCCACCCTCCCTGTCTCTCTCTCTCCTATCTTAGCTTCTTTCTTAACTTTCATCTCTCATAAATCTGTATCACACTTACGAAACCTAATTTTATTATCGCTCTGAAGAAGTGTGTTTTCTTTTTATAAATCTGTACTCGTTAAAGCAGTCAGGATAACTTACTGAATTACTTACGATATTTAAAAAGTCTTTTCACTGAAATTGTTTATGATATAACCTATGCAGCTACACTTTTATCTCTCGCCACCACCAAGGTATTCCGCCTTCTTCATTAAAGTTTATTCCTAAGTATTTGCAGCTGCATTTTTAATACATTCGTTGTTTTCTATGATTAAATCTATTGCTTCTTCTCCGACACTCAGATATTGAATATCTATGTGGCCATAAAAGAAAAAAATGAGCAACCTGAGAATTAGAAATGTCTGAAAAGAGTTGATGCTGACGGAAACGGAATGGTAGACATAAGAAATGAAGACGTTAGACAGTAAAGAAGAGAAAAAGAAGTAGCCACCCAGCAGCATAGAAAAGAAAACACGTTTTGTAGGACGGAATATGCTGAGAATGGAAAACAAAGAAGACCCAATTTATTGTTTACATATCGATCAGAAAGAAGAGGCGAAGAAGTAAACGTAGACTAAAATTGATTCAGAGGCAAGAGACTTTAAACAGAAGGACGTCACGATCAACGGCTGTCGAGACAAAAACTCGGGATGCTGAAAATCGCGTTAATTAATTCGAAGAAGATAAGCTCTGGAAATTGGCCCACATTACCGACGTCGTTGTGGATAATCTTATCATAAACAGAATTATCACTTGTGATTCTTATTGTTAATAAGAATATTAACAAGTGATAATTCTGTTTGTGATTATAACCACTAACACAACTTTCTTAATTCATCTTATCATTAATACCGCTGACTCAAGTGACGATACAAGTTCCCAAGTGACGAACGGATCCGTGTCGTCTTTTAAAGAACGTATTATTTGTTTTTATAAGCAGAAACGGACATTACTTATCTATATATATAAAACTCAAAGTCTGAGGATGTATGGGTACTGAATATAAATCCACGCCGTTACACCGATTTCCACCAAATTTTGCACAGGTAACCTTTGACACAAGGCGAAAAACACTGTCTAACTTGGAAGTTGATATTTTGCACCGTTCGCATGATTTAGGCTCTTTTAATTATGCCTTTTCGTTGACACGTATAAAGATGTCAAAAACACCATGGAGACCAGAATTAATTACCATAGTAACAAGTAAATAAACAAAAGCTATTTAATGGGATCGGAACTGTACATTTATCAATTCCTTGCAGTATATTTTCGATGTTTTAGAGAATATACGATTGTATCGATATATTACGATGTGGGAAAGAAGAAGTGTACTAATTGTAAATTGTCCTATTTCTCTTAATACAAAGCGAAAATACGTGTTGTTTTCATTTGTGAGGATAGTTGATAACGGTTTTTGGTTTGTAGTTTACTTCTGAAATAAATAAAAGTCATGGTTGAGGAAAACATAACGTTTAATGTGTTATATAATGCTTCTAACACAGTAGACTAACACTTAAAATAAAGAATTTAGCGTTTTTGATTTAACACGTACTTTATAAGTATCTCCAAAGGCTTTATAAACGGGTACTTTTAAATATCCAAAGGCTATTGCACCAACATAATAATTTAGTACAAGTTAAAATAGTACAAATGTTGAAAACAGCTTTGGAGAGAATTTGACTAATGAGTACAAAATTGTTATACGAGCTGACAGAACGCCATATAGACATAGACAATAAAAATTATATTAAAATACTTATTAAAAGTCATATATTTGGGTGTGAAGCCGCGAGTAACAGCTAGTATAAAATATATATGTGGTTTCTGCGAATTTGGTTCTGCGAACGGTGTTATTTTGAGGACACAGGTAAAAATACTTTCCGAATATTGGTTTAGGCGTGTTTAGCACTTGCTATCTTAAATGCCGCAATCACGGTTCGACGCATAGTTGAATAATAATCAATTAAAATATTTATTTATGTTAATGAGTTTTTGTGAGACACACGGTGCCCCCCCCTCCCCGAGCGGTCTAGACCACATGCAAAACCGGGCGTCCTCATTTTCTGTTCGATACAGTTTCGTTCCCTAGAAAATATTACGAAACGCTGACCGTTGCATTATATAATGGGCGTTATTTATAGACCCAATGTTGCAACTTCCGTGCGAGAGATACGTATACTAATATTCTGAAGTTATTTCTCTTGATATATGTTAAATACTAGACAGAACTACGTAGGTATTACTAAATCGCGAGACTTGATAAGTGGAAAACGTATTTACTAAATCGGCGACCATTTATTGCTCATGCTTACCGCCCTCTCAAGACCGGCGCGGTGTATTACTAACATGACAGAGTTTCAAATTTTGAGATAGTTAAGGCAGTCGTGTATTCGTGTTGCCATCGTTAAGTAAGTGGTAAAGGAATATGAAGAGAATTGCAAATTAAAATCCTAAATCAGTCGATCAGCGCGCATGACAAATTTACACCAAATCCACGTTATCGCTATCAACATCTCTGTTCTACTAGGTTAGCAGCTCATAGGCTGGTTGGGAGCAGCTCGCCATTCTTCATGCTGCTCTGCTTTTCTTTTCAACTCACAATATGATGTGCAGTTCATATCGACCATAAGCTGTTTCATGTAGCATGGAACAATTGAACGGCGTCGACCTCTGTGATTCTTCCCTTCAATTGTTTCTTCTATTATTCTCTTAACCAAACCATTGTGTCGTAGTATATGGCCTATAAACTTATCGCTTCTGCATTTTAAATTCCGCAGAAAACTCTTCTCCTCATGACCTCTTCTAAAGACTTCCTCATTCGTCGTTATCTTCTCCTTCCAGTTTATCTTGAACATTCTTCTGTAGCACCAGGTCTCAAATGCTTGGAATCTTTTCTTGTCACTTTCTCCAATTGTCCAAGATTCACTTCCGTATAGGGCAACACTCCACATGTATATCTTTACTAGATTCTTCCTTATTTTTAGGCTGATAGTGTTTGAAGTGAAGAGGTTTTTTTTGCTATCAACATAAAGGAGCAATAAAATATGGACCATCCTCTGAAATGATAAATGCGAAATTATTTATCTTCTTTCTATTTCGTAGGCTATGACGGCCGGAGTCAGTATCATTAAAATCATTAGAAACCGGGCTGTTGGGCCGTGTTCGATCGCTTAAATTTTTATTTTTAACGTTTCGGCCAAATCTCCGGAGATCACCTGCAGTAGAATATAGAGTTCAATGGAATGTCAAAGCCGAAAGCTATATATACTGAAGATGGTCTCCGGAGTGTGGCCGAAACGTATGGAAGTAATCATTTAAGCAGTCGACTACGCCCCGACAGCCCGGTTTCTAATGTTTTAATAATATCTATCTTCATCTTCTCCCACAAGCGTTAGATCATTAGTCCGTTTCGAATCTTTGACTGATCCATCTTTTCGGCTTGTTCATATTTCTAGTTCCTCTGGGCGTATAAAACCGAATTCTTTTGGAAGGCGTTCGTTGTCCATTCTCAACGCGTGATCCTTTCACACTCGTCTACATTCTTTGATCTTTCTGTTTAAGTCATAAATTAAAAGAAATTTCCTGATCCCTTTATTTTCAACTGTATCCCTTTCTGTTATCCCAGAACTGACCTCAGACACCTCATCTCAGCCGACAGGGCTTTAATACAAGTTCTATTATTTAGGGTTCAAGCTTCACTACCTCACAGCCATAACTTCATAGAATTTTAACAAATTTCGTGTTTTACCCATAACTGTCCCATAAGTGTTTTACTGTGCCGCACATGGGGTTAAATTTCTCTGTCTTTCTCAACATCCGCTTCGCTGTAGTTGAATACGTCACACCCGATAATCTGAAAGCATTGACTTATTCTGTTATTTTGACTTGTTCTCTTTATGAATACAAAAACTGCAACTGAATTGTTTCTTGTCAGCGATGATAACGATTTAGCTGTACGTGAAAATCCGCGTGAAATAGTGTTACAGAAAACAATCAGTGTAAAGTGGATCGTCATCATATTATCTTTCCTCTTTGTGCTCCACGAAGCGGCATTAAACTTACGACCAGTTCTCCCAAATACATTTTGTTGCAATCATTATTTTTTCTTCTTCTTCACCTCGTGGGCTTCTGGCGTAACTGCCGAGCCCGCAATGCGGGGGGCCGCCGCGCAATCATTTCCCTTAATTTTTTAAGAACGGGTACAAACAATTGAATTTAAGTTAAATCAAATTTTCTCCGTATGTATTTATTATTAGAAACAAATACATTGATTATTTTACTGTTATTTTACCAGTACCTAATGATCTTACTTTGAGAGCATAAATTGTTTCCTAAACTGCACAATAGGGCGGTGATTCCAGTTAAGAATGCACCGATGCCACCGGCCGGGCCTGCGTCGCATCCTTACTGTTATGAGCTACGAAAGGAAATTATAAACGGGCGAAAGTACTGGATCGCGTTGTAACTGTTACTCCGATATTGGCAGCTTCAAATTTAACTTTTTAGAGGACACGAAGAGACGATAGGCCAGGCCAACAGCGGAAACGTTTTGGCAATTATCGATCTTTTGAGGACATACGATCCATTGCTGCAAGAGATAATCAGTAGTCCGAAGAACAGTGAAATGTATGAGTCCCAAAATTCAAAATGTACTCTTTCAGCTTTTATCTAAAAAAATTTCAAATATTACTTTGAAACGGATTGAATTCGCTGAATGTTTTCTCTGTAGTAATGGATACTACAAATACATTAATAGAAAAGATCAACTGAATCAAATAATCAGGTACGTCTTAACTTCTGAAGATGAAGGCCCACCAAGTTAAAAATTAATGAAATCTTTTTAGGATTTATAGAAGTGACCGATCAAATTGGCCTTGACTTATAAGAAGAGTTTTCAAACAATGCTGGGGATAATGTTAGTAGTTGTCATAGCTACAAGAAGGGGTTAGTGTTTAAGAGGGAACATTGGTATGAATTAAGTAAGGGTAGTAGGGAGGGCCGCAAAGGATTGTTTGTCTGCAATCAATCGTCTATGCGCTGGTTCAGATTGTACATGATTAGTTCGTTCCGGATGCTACCATTACGTACTATTTCCAACAACGTGCATCCCTTGACCCTTCGGACAGCCACGATTTAGAATAACTTATTCATATCTTATACTTCCTAATTTCGCAAGCACGTGGCAGGGTATACTCTGCATGATCATAGAAGAAACACAGATATACGGCAGAAACTGAATATTATGAGTATACTCGACAGGATCGCCCATTATCGGCTGAATTTTTGGGAACATCTTTGCCGAATGGATGACTGCCGCATCCCCAAACAATTATCGAACTATAAGCCGAGTGGACGGAGAGATGTGGGACCTCCGAGGAAGCGGTGGAGTGACCCGCTATAACCTTTGTCTATTTGACATCGGAACAATAACCATCCTTGGTTTAATCCTTGAAGATGATGATGATGATGATGTTGATGATGATGGTGATGATACTTCCTAATAGTCTGTTTATTATTCCCTCTTTTTTTCTAATCTTTGAAGATTTTTCCATACAATATCTTTAAGAAAGCTGATGCCCGATCTTAAATAGCAAAAATGTGATACATGTTATACAACTTATCAGACCGTTAACTTTAGATCGTAATCCCTGAAATGCCATAATTTTAGTTTTCTGTGCTGTCGTTTCTAGGAGATATTGTTTAATTATTTCCTCTAGTGTGTATATTGAGATTTGCTGGTCACCTTCGTTCGTCTGAGTTATTGTCAAGTCGTCTGAAAAAATTAGCGAATTTACGTTGGAGGTGTTTATTTCAGTACATTTTTGAGTTTCCTTGCAATTATTTAGAACGTAAACGACTTCTTCCTGTAAACTTAGAATACCTCTTACATTATTTTTAAGGGGAGATCCTCACTTTTTTGTCAAATGTTTTTTAAATGGGCGAACAGGGGTTTAGTTAGGTACCATTAATTAATGATCTATTGATCTATTATAGGGGTATTTGAAATTTCTACCATACCTGATCACATATATTTGTAACAATATGTACTAGTTTGAATCAATTTAAGAAAATAATACTAATATAAAAAACAATTACTTTTTATAAATTTTTGAAAAAAAAAAGTTTCAATTAAACATTTTTTAAAGAAAGAGATTAAGTCTAGTGCAGTTTGATTGTTACATTGTACTGTTCAACCACAAAAAATTTGAACTGAGTAGCACTTATAGTTTTTGAGAAAAGTGTACCTAATTGTTGAAATCCATGCTTACGGAAAAATGCGCGTAAAACTAAACGAAGGGGTTGGAAAACAACGTGTAATGCGTTTTATTTTATTTTTTTATTGTCATGTTAATGTAGATAACCTCATAAACGTGTATATTTTCTTAATCAGGATGAAATGCAAAATTTCTTGGCACAATAAAAAAACTTCCATTTTTGACCGAAAAACTGGTAATCTCCCCTTAACTCACCGACTTATACTTTTTTTTTGTAAACAATTTGCAGCAAATGTAGTACCAATAACAATAACAATATACGTATATGTAATGTTTCAGAAACCTACGGGCAGGTATTGGTGGACAGCTCAGGATGAACCCAGTGTTCGCGGAATACGGTCTGAAGGAACTGCTGCCTCTGAAGCTGGATATTCCTGAAGAAGGATGCACGCGCAGCAACAGTTCGCAGTACTGCTTCGAAGCAGGTAGCATCCTAACATACAAGCAACACAACAGGTGCATAACCCAAGAGTTTAGACGGATCACTGTTTAACAAAACATTTAACCAGAAGTACTCACAATGTAATCGCTAATCTATTTTAACTAACAACTGAGAAAAAAGTAAACAATGCAGTCAGTTGTTTTAGTGTTTTATTTATTGTACTCTAAAGTGTAGCTTGTAATTTTTGGCTTGTTTTGAGATTCTTTATTTTCTGTCATAACTTGTTGAGTTTTTCAAAATATTTTCAATTACTAGTTCTTTAAATAGGTATATATGAGGTTTGTCTAAACATTAATGAGACTAAATTTTTTCACCCACGAACTGAGAAAACGCAGTGAGACGAAAAATGCAGCAGATGATGACTATAAAGTTTGGTTACTTTAATAAAAGTTTTCAACTTGTTAACTTTATCAAAGAAAATGTCTGTACCATATGTTTTTGTTTGTTTTGTTTCATGTTGGAAAAGCAGAGTAAATCTATGCGAGAAAATTTTATGTCAAACTTAGTGTAACAAAAACATTTAACAATTTAAAACAGGCTTATTCTAAGAACAATACTTGTATAATATTTTGTAGTGACATTAACTAAAATCACACATTCTTACTTTGTAAAGTATATAAAGTCAAATACAAGTTAAATATAATATTATTAATTATTACTTCTGCAAGTAGTTGATATTAATTTTTGTTATTTTTAAAAACAATATCAACTACTTGCAGAAGTAATAATTGATAATATTGTTCAAGAATCTGCAAGAAACTCATTGAGTTACTTATATAGAAAATATGAAAGTTACATATTGTTACAACACAAAAAGCCGCCCCAATACCCGGGAAAAACTATAATGAATCAAGTATATTGAACTAATGAAAATAAAATGACTATGATGAGACAAATGACTATGACCCAACCCAAGTGATTAACCCAAATAAAGAAAATAAAATGAGAAGGTATATGAAAAAGGCACAAACAAATAATAAATGTAAATGACAGGTATTAAAATCAAATAAAGTAATATCAATTAAAGTACACTAACCAGAGAAATAGATAGTATATGTTATGAATAACTCTATAATGATAAGTGAATCAGAACATGAAATTTGTTAACATAATATCTAATAATTGTGAATAAAACAATAAAAAACCCTGAAGTGAGAGATAGGTAGGAAGTGAAGGTGATTAAGTGAGTAAGAGAAATCAATATTAGGGAATAACCACTAGTAACACTAAAGTACAGCAAAAAAGTGCAAAGTGCCAGTGTAACCCAAAATAAATAGAAAACACAACATATAGGTAAAGACACCAAAACCAGTGATAAACACTACAAAAAAAACTTTTTCTCACAACACAAATAACTCTCACTACGAACTGATAATTAAATTTCTTTCAAGGATTAATTGAAAATAAAAACTAAACTTGTATGTAAACAGAAAATAACCTGTATACAAATTACAAATTCTTAACACACACTTTATAACACCTCAAAAACGAATTGTAATCAACTCTAATAGTATATAAGTACCATTGATGTAAGGTAACTCTGAAGCTAGCTAAATCCAAGTTTATAGCGGAAGAAGTAAAATTCCTGGGATTTAACCTAACAGAGAAGGGAATATCTCCATCCCAAGAAAAGCTATAAGTCATCCAGAAATTCCCTACCCCAAAAAATAAGAAGCAGTTGCAGTCCTTTCTGGGTATTTGCAACTACTACCGTATATTTCAGAATAACTACTCCCATTTGATTCCCAAATTTTCAAAACAACTCTCATCTAAAGACAAGTGGACCTGGGGAACCAAACAGGATGCTGTACTAACACTCATAAAGCAAACATTTTTAGAAACAGTATGCTGCATCATCCCAACTTTGAGCAACCCTTCTATCTGAATTGCGACGCCAGTGACGTCAGTCTGGGGCACTGAACTGTATCAAGAGGATAAAGAAGGACACCACCTGGTCATCAGCTTTGCCAGCAGAGTGTTAAATAGTTGCGAACGTAACTACAACGTTACGGAAAAGGAGTTGTTAAGTATAGTGTTCGCATGCGGAAAATTTAGAACATACATCCTAGGGTACCATATCACAGTCAGAAGTGACCATAAATCGATATCATTTCTTAAACAATGTAAATTAAGTCATGGTAGACTCACCCGTTGGATCCTCGCTCTGCAGGGGTACCACATCACATTGGAATACATTCCAGGTAGGAAGAATGTAGCGGCCGACGTAGCATCCAGAATAAATGTTAACCATCAAACATTTGAAGGAGAAGAGGAGAAAATCACCAAAGAGAATTATATATTGAAGGTTATAAGAAATTATCCAGAATAAGTGTTGACAATCAGACATTTGAAGGAGAAAAGGAGAAAATCGCCAAGGTGTATTATATATTAATGGATAGAAAAGACCTGGAAGAAATAGTCAATGAGATCATACAACAGCAGAAACAAGATACCAAATTAGCCAACATACGAAGGAGAGTAATGGAATCAGAAGAAATTATTAACACATTTTATTGCATACATAAGGATGTGTTATTCATTAAAACCAAAAGGAATCATGGAAATTGGAAGCTAGTAGTTCCAACATCTATAGAAAATAAATTAATTAAGGACTACCATGTCAGATACGGACACATGGGAGCTTTAAAAATAGTCAAAGCTTTGGAAGAAGAAATGTTTATTAAAAGTATAACCAGAAAAATGATTAAAAATATCAAAACATGCATTATATGCCAAATGGTTAAAACCAATAGTGAGAGAAAGGATGGAATGATGATACCCATCACATAAAATAATAAACTTGAAAAAGTGTTTCTTGATATATGTGGACCATTCCCACGTAGCGGAGGGAGGCATAGATTCAAGTTCATTGTAATTCTATTTGACCATTGCACCAAATACACCAACAACATACGCTATCAACAGAGCAACCACAAAGAAAATCTTGGAAATAATTAAAAACAAATACATACCTGAAGTTGGAAAAGCATATGCTATAATAACCGATCACGGAACACAATTTAAAGGAAGAAGATGGAGAGAGAAACTATTGGGAAAAAATATAAAAACATACAAACGTACGTATACCATCCAAGCAGTAATCCCGCTGAAAGAGTATTGAGAGAGGTGGGTAGCATTTTGAGAACATACTGTCATGATAAACAGAGAGAACGGCAAAAATATTTAATATCAACAGAAGAATTTTTAAACATAAGTTACCACCATTTCATTGAAAACACCCCATATTCTATGATGTTTGGAAGAAAGCCACATAGAGAGATACAGGATTTAATTGACTTTCCAACCAACCCAGAAGACCCGTGTGAAGAGAAGAAATACTAAAACAGGATCATGGAGAAGATAGAAAAACAAATATTCACTGAACCAGACTAAAGTAATTAACTATCACTTAGGAGAAAAAGTCTTAATAAAAAATCGTGAACTACCTAGTACATTCGAAGGTATAGCCAAGAAACTATTATTGTTATATGTAGGACCTTATATCATAACAAAAGACAATGGCAACAATACGTATGAAGTAAACAATCCAATAACTAAAAAGATCAAGGGAGTATATAACCAAATTTCCATCAAGAAGTTCTACGAGGAAGGACGAACAAACAGAAAAAATAACAAACTACTAAATTCAAAAAAATAAGTAAGATCAACTTACACTACCATTTAGGAAACATATGAGATAAGAGATAAAATAAAGGAATAAACTACAAAATTCCTAAATAGTAAGTACAACCAACTTACACTAATATTTTGAAAATAGGTGAGATAAAATGAAATAAACAAATGAAGTGAAAAACAGAATTAATAATAAAAGAGAATTAGAAAGGAGATCAATTAAAATAAACGAAAATAGAACCAAGCAAGACCTGCCAGGACAAATACATAAAATTGTAAAGAATATAGAATATTCTGAGAAGGTAAAAAGAACTGGTACAAAAAAAAATATATAAAGCAAATATACAGCAAGTGGCTAAAGCAAAATAAGAGTAATCAACAAAGGAAAAGAAAAGAAAAAATGTCTAAAATCATTAAAATGATCACAAGAAAAGAAAAGAAAAACAAACTAATTAAAAGTTAGAAATAATGAAATTAACAACTAAATAAATAAAAACAATCAACTGTGTGAGTATATAACAGAATATAGCAAAGGTACAGCGGAAGGAAGAATAAGTAGAAAAAAGTTAAAATGACTAAAGAACCATGAAGTGGACAATCCCCAAAATATTATTATTAATGAAAGTCACAAGATGACGAAAAGGTATTAAAGATTGACTGAGAATAGGTCCAGCAATCAATTAACTGAGCAGAAAAAAAGGTAGTAATGGATGAAACCAGCTACTAAAAGTTAGGGAAATTATATATAACAGGGAGAAAGCACTAATGGAAATAAGTAAAAACAGATCTAAAAAATAACTAAATAAAAAGGAGTGGAACAAGTAAGAAGAGAAACAAGAAGGAAGAAATAAACAAGAAGAAAAAGGAAAAAATTATATATAACTGATAATTTCATAAAAAACTATGCTAGTGTTTTACCAAAATGATCAATTTTGATGGAGAGGCATTATGTTACAACACAAAAAGCAGCCCCAATACCAGGGAAAAACTATAATGAATCAACTATATTGAACTAATGAAAATAAAATGACTATGACGAGACAAATGACTATGACCCAACCCAAGTGATTGACCCAAATAAAGAAAATAAAATGAGAAGGTATATGAAAAAGACACAAACAAATAATAAAGAAAATAAAATGAGAAATATTAAACTCAAATGATGATGAAAAAGGCACAAACAAATAATAAATATAAATGACAAGTATTAAAATCAAATAAAGTAATATCAATTAAAGTACACTAACCAGAGAAATAGATAGTATATGTTATGAATAACTCTATAATGATAAGTGAATCAGAACATGAAATTTGTTAACATAATATCTAATAATTGTGAATAAAACAATAAAAAACCCTGAAGTGAGAGATAGGTAGGAAGTGAAGGTGATTAAGTGAGTAAGAGAAATCAATATTAGGGAATAACCACTAGTAACACTAAAGTACAGCAAAAAAGTGCAAAGTGCCAGTGTAACCCAAAATAAATAGAAAACACAACATATAGGTAAAGACACCAAAACCAGTGATAAACACTACAAAAAAAACTTTTTCTCACAACACAAATAACTCTCACTACGAACTGATAATTAAATTTCTTTCAAGGATTAATTGAAAATAAAAACTAAACTTGTATGTAAACAGAAAATAACCTGTATACAAATTACAAATTCTTAACACACACTTTATAACACCTCAAAAACGAATTGTAATCAACTCTAATAGTATATAAGTACCATTGATGTAAGGTAACTCTGAAGCTAGATAAATCCAAGTTTATAGCGGAAGAAGTAAAATGGTAATCTGGTAATCTCCCCTTAACTCACCGACTTATACTTTTTTTTTGTAAACAATTTGCAGCAAATGTAGTACCAATAACAATAACAATATACGTATATGTAATGTTTCAGAAACCTACGGGCAGGTATTGGTGGACAGCTCAGGATGAACCCAGTGTTCGCGGAATACGGTCTGAAGGAACTGCTGCCTCTGAAGCTGGATATTCCTGAAGAAGGATGCACGCGCAGCAACAGTTCGCAGTACTGCTTCGAAGCAGGTAGCATCCTAACATACAAGCAACACAACAGGTGCATAACCCAAGAGTTTAGACAGATCACTGTTTAACAAAACATTTAACCAGAAGTACTCACAATGTAATCGCTAATCTATTTTAACTAACAACTGAGAAAAAAGTAAACAATGCAGTCAGTTGTTTTAGTGTTTTATTTATTGTACTCTAAAGTGTAGCTTGTAATTTTTGGCTTGTTTTGAGATTCTTTATTTTCTGTCATAACTTGTTGAGTTTTTCAAAATATTTTCAATTACTAGTTCTTTAAATAGGTATATATGAGGTTTGTCTAAACATTAATGAGACTAAATTTTTTCACCCACGAACTGAGAAAACGCAGTGAGACGAAAAATGCAGCAGATGATGACTATAAAGTTTGGTTACTTTAATAAAAGTTTTCAACTTGTTAACTTTATCAAAGAAAATGTCTGTACCATATGTTTTTGTTTGTTTTGTTTCATGTTGGAAAAGCAGAGTAAATCTATGCGAGAAAATTTTATGTCAAACTTAGTGTAACAAAAACATTTAACAATTTAAAACAGGCTTATTCTAAGAACAATACTTGTATAATATTTTGTAGTGACATTAACTAAAATCACACATTCTTACTTTGTAAAGTATATAAAGTCAAATACAAGTTAAATATAATATTATTAATTATTACTTCTGCAAGTAGTTGATATTAATTTTTGTTATTTTTAAAAACAATATCAACTACTTGCAGAAGTAATAATTGATAATATTGTTCAAGAATCTGCAAGAAACTCATTGAGTTACTTATATAGAAAATATGAAAGTTACATATTGTTACAACACAAAAAGCCGCCCCAATACCCGGGAAAAACTATAATGAATCAAGTATATTGAACTAATGAAAATAAAATGACTATGATGAGACAAATGACTATGACCCAACCCAAGTGATTAACCCAAATAAAGAAAATAAAATGAGAAGGTATATGAAAAAGACACAAACAAATAATAAAGAAAATAAAATGAGAAATATTAAACTCAAATGATGATGAAAAAGGCACAAACAAATAATAAATGTAAATGACAGGTATTAAAATCAAATAAAGTAATATCAATTAAAGTACACTAACCAGAGAAAGAGATAGTATATGTTATGAATAACTCTATAATGATAAGTGAATCAGAACATGAAATTTGTTAACATAATAATTAATAATTGTGAATAAACCAATAAAAAACCCTGAAGTGAGAGATAGGTAGGAAGTGAAGGTGATTAAGTGAGTAAGAGAAATCAATATTACGGAATAACCACTAGTAACACTAAAGTACAGCAAAAAAGTGCAAAGTGCAGTGTAACCCAAAATAAATAGAAAACACAACATATAGGTAAAGACACCAAACAATAAGAATAACCAGAATATTGTTATTATAATTATAAATGATAGTAGATTAGGAATACAGTGGTATTCAGGGTAAAAATCACATAATGATATAGAATGTTATTGTTACAATGGTTAAGTAGTAAAAAAAATATATATTGTACTATACCCTTATGTGTCCTCTACTGTTCAAGTCCCGCGATGGAAGCCAATTTGTACTAGATCGGATACGTACGGTCTAGATTCCCACTGTTGTATTTGTCAATTGTGTTGTATTAATTTAATTGTATAAATTCTCGGAAATATTTGGAGTTGTGGAATATATGGATGTACTCAATTAATGTTAACTTAACTATTTAATAATTATCAGTGTTAGTGTGCCTAGAACTTAAATGACTTAAGATTTATTCTACAATTTCATCCAACCCTATTATGCCTTGAAGAGAGTTCTGTTTGATTTTATATTTTTACGCTCCCTCTTTGGTGTCAGATAATTCCGCTATGAGCGCTGTAGTATCGGCTCAACGAAACTTGTAGGTTATTCGATGTTTATATTAACTATTTATTCTCTACTTACTCAGTTACTTTTGTTCCAGTTCACTAAACCATACTCCAAATAACAAGGTGTGACAAATATATAAAGGTTCTTTATTTGTTTATCAATTCACATTAACTAAGATATATTCCAATTAATATATGTTGGGACTATAGATTCAGGTATCGATTGTTGATTATTTGATCCTTTGTTTATATTTGGTTATGTATTATATTTGATTCGTGTTTTATTTATTTCAGGGTGTGAAGGTTCTTGTAACTGTGGGGAAGACTAAAAATACATAATAAGAATGCAAGATTTGCAAAAATTATGTGTTGTGTATTTAGTATGATTAATATAATATAACTTTACCAGTCTCTAACGAAGCAAATCACGTTGGCAGTTGATCGCTAAATTCGTTGTTCTGGTCAATTATGAAGCACAGTTTTCTTTCTTCAGTTTAATAAAAGTAATTCTTGTCCTGTCCACTTCGGAATACAGCTTCTGAATTGTTTTACAGCACGATTGATGTTTCTTCTGCACCGTCAGGATCCAAATAGGTTCTTCCTTCGGTTGAAGCAGTTAGTGTTGTTCCGTGTATTTGCAAGGTTATAATTTCTGGTGTTGTGAATATTATAAGTTGCGTTACTATTAATTCTTTATATTTGATTAATTTTCCATCAATTCCCTTCGGACACGGGACAGTCCAAGTTTCTTCTTGTAGGATTTGGTTATTTGTTCTCAATTATTATTTCATAATATATCGTTATTTTATTAATCTGTGTTAGTGATAGATGTAAGTATTATCATTAGAATTTTATCTTCTTTATAATCGTATCTTTTGATTTCGAATATTACGATTCAATATATTCTTCTTGGGTTTTTTAAATCATCACGTTCAGTTTTTACAAAAGCAATTCTTGTTATTTTATAAATCAACAACATTCTTCTTAAATTTTTCCCTAGCAACCTATATTAATTTCCGCTTCCACATGTTTGACTATATAGTGTTTCTTTCATATATTTTTTTGTCTATTCTTTGTCAATTTGCTGTCCTATCGGAATGTAATTTTACCGATAGCTGGTTTATTATTTTATACACATCTTCTACTGGTTTTTTGATATAATTCCGTTTTTTTCCTTTTTTATTATATTTAATCCACCTTCGATATTATTTTTTACCAATCGATATTATGGCATTATGGTATTATTATAATTTGTATAAATTTTATTAAATATTATTATTAACTTAATGTTTTTTCTTCTTTCTAGCTCTTCATAGTGTATTTATTAATTATTATTAATTGATGTATCTAACCTTTAAGTTATAAGTGTTTATTTAGTATTTTTGGCTGTTAGGCCTTTTATTGTAAATTGATCTACCTGTGGTTATGTCTGTTAGGCATCTATAGTCCCTTTTATATAAATTCGTACATGCAATCAAAACTTAATTATTAACATTTGTATAAACAATTATTTTTCTACATCTAATAACAAATTTATCTTGATCTCTTGATCACATACAATAAAATTCGAACTTATGAACATTGGTTAACTGCCTCACCCTTCATTCTATGACAGTCATTGAATAACACTATTTGTTTCATTATTTTTCATGAACTCAACACATATTTGATATAACATCACATAAACTTTATCATAACATTTTTGTCATAATATTATACTTTTTTAACACAAAATTCTTATCTGTTATTACCATAAATTAAGTCATTGTTTCATTTTTCTGTTTTGTTTTTTATTAAACATATATCATTAGCTATTATTTATTTTACAGGTTCGTTTATTCTATTCAACACTACCTTGCATTCTTATTTATTTTGTCTATGACTATAATTGTCATAATTGGGTCTCTGTTCCATTATGGGATTAAGTATCAATTTATTTATCAATCTGTGAATCTTCTTTTATGTAGCATAAATGCTATCATTTTTGTTGCGCTACAATATATAGTAAAAGTTAAAAGAAAAATATATTAAATAATATGAGTGCAAAATAAATAAAACATCCTATGTTAATCAAAATGTTCAAAGGGATAATTAGCAAGATAAAATAAATGGTGTTATAATGTTATTCACCAAGATAGTTATTTGTTCAATTAAGTTTATAAGAAGGAATATGGCTGAAAAAAGTAAACGGACCATAAACCTAATTTTTGTGTTATGTTTTATAAGTAATATTAAAACATACAATTATTATAAAACAGCCCAAATTAATTCAAAAGGTAAATAAGTCATAAGTGACACCAAGCAAAACATATGTAAATGTAAAATAATCTTTAATTTGTGTAAAATAAGAAGATATAGCCAATTACTACTTAGGCCTATAAAATGCCTAACTGTATAAATCCAAAATAAACAAATTGTAAGAAATTAACTATTGTATTAGAAAATCCAGGGCAAGTAACTAGTTAAGTACAATTAGTGAATCATATTAAGATGTCAAAGTTAGATTAAAAACATAAAATAAGAAAGAAGTGTAATAACATAATATTAACATTATTGTCAAAACTTTAATACATAAACAAACCCAGCTTTGTGGGATGTCAAAATGGTCTTTGAAAGAAAATATACACAGTTGTGATAATATCTAATACATAGATAAAAAGACAGAAGAATAAAAGCAATCAGAAGATATTTATTCATTTTGAATTAAAATTCAAATATTATAACAATAGAAATAAATATGATCAGCTAATGAGGGTACAGACAGTTGCCATAACAACAGAACGTTATTTATTATAATTCCATTAAAAAGAATTAGTTCATTATTGACGCTCAAGACTTACAGAAGCCAAACCATATTCGACTCAATTTTAATTTAAAATAGCCACAAATCAGTCAAAATTTAATAAAATGAAGATGCAAGAAGTCTGATGAAGACCTAATCAAGCTAGGAGAGCCTATTAACCAGATTAATTACAGATGAAAATAATTAAAACTTCCAATTGATTGAAAAAGAAGCCAGACGTACTCCAAATCATAAATGAAGGAAGATTGATGATCATATGGACCAACCTAACTAAAAACTGAATGACTCACCCGAACTCAACAGATTTGTTAAGTATATCTGAAATACCCGAATTTATGGAATAAATTCTAATTAACTTTTTCTCACAACACAAATAACTCTCACTACGAACTGATAACTAAATTTCTTTCAAGGATTAATTGAAAATAAAAACTAAACTTGTATGTAAACAGAAAATAACCTGTATACAAATTACGACTTCTTAACACACACTTTATAACACTTCAAAAACGAATTGTAATCAACTCTAATAGTATATAAGTACCATTGATGTAAGGTAGTGCAACGTAACAAATTGCAAATTTAATATAATTTAAATTTGTGGAGCCCCACGATCTTGGAGCGACAAATTTATGCAACGTTACATATACATAAAATAGGCGTGACCGGTCTCACGTTCAAGATTGACAAATTACGTACCAATATAACATTTAAATTGGGTTTCAGGTGTATCTGCAATAAGAACTCTATGTAACTTGAAACGGTAATTAAAATTTATTTGATACTATTAAAAATTGTGCACATGGCACTGACTTCGATTTAAAACATTCGTTATTAATTGTTATTATGCCGTAAGGCTTAAGTTATATACATCCTTACTGACTAAATATTCTATTCTACTAATTATTGTATAAAAGAAAAATCTCATTTTCAGACTACTCAGTCAATTAATGTGTTTCAAAATATCAATATTTAAATCTTTTTTTCTATATTGTAATGTATTCAAAATATTAATAGTTATTGAATTTATCTTTTGCTTCTCAGTACTGTTTTCTCAAATACTAATTGTTTTCATTTAAATGCTTTGTAATCATTTTATATCATATTAATTTGAGCTCTTGTTACGTTAATCGTATTTCTAAAACATCTATGATTTTAATTCTACTTTACAAGAAACATTGCTCTTACTTTTAGATAAAATAGGAATGTCTTTAATTGTCTTTGAGTTCTTTGTATGATTAAGATATAAATAAGTTGTTTATCACCTTATTGTCGTCAATCATACTCGATCATTTTTGATCCATCGGTATTCGTCCTCGTCTCGCCTCCAGCGTCGGCTGTCTCTCTTCTCCTCTTGTCCAGCGTCGGCTGTCTCTCTTCTCCTCTTGTCCAGCATCGGCTCACTCTCTCTCTCTCTGGAACTCTCCTCTTGTCTAGTGTCGAATCATTCTCTGGAACTCTCCTCGTGCTGTTTCTGACGTTAATGGATCTTCTTAAGTAGTGCTGTTATTAATTAAAATGATTGTCTTTACAGCTTAGTTACATATTTGTACGTAACTGGCAAATTTAAACTGTTTACAAAAAAAAATAAATACGCCGTGCTGACGGGCATAAGCTCCCGCTGCATCGTGGATGATTCAAGAAAGAGAACCACTGTAGCTTGCGTGTCCTATTTATACCCATGTCTTGGTCGACACCCTGCAGTGGTACGAAATCGACATGTTAGAAACTGTCTCTGGATTCAGTTCCCCCACTCTTTGTCAAATTCGCTATTTTTTATATTTCTGCGAAGTGCAGAGTCCTGTAAGTATACTCTTATACTTATCTTATAACTATTTTTACAACACATGTTCACTGTAATTTTGGACATTGCAACTTAACCCTTTTGATTTGTACACAATTATTTCACTATTACACTCGTACGGTGTGGCACTTTCGCGTGGTTTTCGTACACAGTATTTAGTAAATTTTATTACATTTTATTGTGCTTTTGGATTTTAATTCTTAATTATAGTTTATGAATAATTACGGAAAAACAGTAATTGTGCAATTATTCATCTTGGGGTGGCAAACTCGCCTGCAGAGACCTGCGTTCACACACACTAGCAAAATACTGGTGTACACACTTTCAGTTACATTTGTGTGTGTGTGCACGTCGATTCAGGTCGAAACACCTGTTCATATTTTTGTCTGAGCCAAGCTTGCAATCCCTAACATGCTTATTTCTAATATATTATTAATTATTTACAGTTTATTAGGTAAATTTAAATTTTTATATTCCATGCTCAGTACATCACTTATTTGTACTGTCGCATTATTCCTCTGCTTGGTAACAAAAAAAAATTTAATAAATTTATTTATTATAATTTTTGTTTTATTATTTATTTATTATTATTATTTGCAAAAAAAAATGTAACAAATAATAAAGAATAATATTCGTCATTTCACCCTTAATTGGAGTGTATATAAATGTCTTACCTCCCCTCTTTACACGCTCACTGCTCGTGACCTTGTAGTAGGGTGGCTTCAACAAACAGCTGATCTGACTGGTTTCATTGACCTCGTTGTTTTCATGTGTAGAACTTCCTAAATGACGTTGCGTGGAATTTACCAATTTCTCTCTTCTGTATCTCATCATATACGATGAAAGTGTTCTGTCCTACTCGCTGTCTTAACGTATACGGTCCATTATAAAGTCTGAAGAATTTCTTCGCCGTATATCACTCCGTTTTCCCACTGGATTTGCTTTGATTAGTATACTTTCTCCCACGTTGAATTGTTGTAGCTTGTGAGTTAGATTAAATCTCTCTACTCTCTTGTTACCCCTTTCTATTATCCGTTGCCTTGCGTATCCAATTTTCACACTTATTGGTACAGGTACATTTTGGTTATTAGGTTTGTTTATATACTTAGTCCAAAATCTGTTTGGCTTCTTATCTTCTTCTAATTCCATTGGAGTGTATCCTGTTGCTTCACTATAATTTTCATTAATGGCTTTTTCAAGAAATGGTAAATATTCTGCCCATTTATTGTGTTGATCATGGCAATATATTCGTAAATATTTACCTAATTCTTTGTTAACTCTCTCAGCAAGGTTTCCTTGAGGATGTCTTATGGATGTGAGTACTGGTTGTATTCCATTTTCCCTTAACGTCCTCTCCCATTTTTCACTTTGAAATTGTACACCTTGATCACTGAGTATCTTCTTCATTTTTCCATATAACGGAATATATTTCTGCAGTAGTATCTTTAGAACAACTTTGGTTGTGGGTCGCATAATTGGGTACAGTCGGACTGCCTTGGAAAACACATCGATACATACCAATATGTGCTTCACAACAACTTTGGTTGTGGGTCGCATAATTGGGTACAGTCGGACTGCCTTGGAAAACACATCGATACATACCAATATGTGCTTCACACCTCGACTTGATCGTGGTAATGGTCCCAGAAAATCCACTGCAATTAGCTCTCCTTTGTTCTCCTTCTGTATACTCTGCATTCCTACATATGTGTGTAAATTCGGCCCTTTCGCCGTTTGACACTCATAACACTTCTTTACCTCCTTCTTTATCTTTCGATACATATTATTAATCGTAAAATCTTCTCGTAGACTCAAATAACATTTCAGAGCGACAGCATGTGCTAAACTCTCATGTGCTGGTTGAATTAATTTTTGTAGCATGTCATTCGTTAGTACTATCTTCCAGTCTTGTCTTACTAACCTGAAAAGAATTCCATTTAGTACCTTATAATGATTTGGTAGCTGTTCTTGGTCCTTCATCTCCCTTATCGTCACATCCAAATCTTGTTGATGTGCTAAGTTTTTCAGCATTTGTTTTACTTCATCATTCTCTTTGAATTTAATTGATAACAATCGTACTTCTTTCTTTTCACTCACATAAACTTCTTCACATTCATCTTTGATGTATCGGCTTAGTGTATCCGCTATAATATTATCTTTACCTTTACAGTATTTAATGGTGAATGAGTATTCGCTAATGGCTAAAATCCATCTTAATAATCGGGCATTTATTTTTCATTTCAATAAAAATGATAATGCTTGGTGGTCAGTATGTATCTCAAAATGAGTACCATAAACATAATATCTGAATTGCTTAAGAGCGTATACTATAGCAAGTATTTCTTTTTCTGATGTGGAGTAGTGTTTTTCAGCTCCTTTGAAGACTCTACTGGCGTAGGCAATAACTCTGTGCTCTCCCATAGTATCTTGTTGATATAGTACACTTCCTACTGCGTAGTCACTAGCATCGGAGTATATTACGAATTTTCCTTCTCGTTGAGGATGATGTAACATAATATTTTCGATGAACAACTCTTTCACTTGGTTAAAGGCATCTTGATGTTTCTTCTCCCACTTCCATTTTTTTTCTTTCTTCGTCAGCTCTAGAAGCGGTTGCGTATATCTTGCATATAACGGTGAGAATCTTCTGTAGTATCCTGTGAGTCCTAAGAATGCTCTTAACTCTTTGAGATTTCCGGGTATAAGGAAATTAGTTATGCTGGAAATTTTGATAGGATCGGGTTGAATACCAGAGGATGAAATAATGTGACCTAGGAATTGGATAGAAGTTTTGATAAATTCACATTTGTCTAGGTTAAGGGATATGTTCGCTTGCCTAAACTTGTGGAATATCGTGCTTAGATGTTTTATATGTTCATCTAACGTTTTAGATACAACTAAGATATCATCTACAAATATCATGGTATAGGGTTCCACTTCAGGTCCTAGGGCTCTTTCTAGACACTTTGCGATGGCTGCCAAACTCGTGCTTAATCCGAAGGGTACTACCCTGTGTTGGTAGCATTTATTTTTATACAGGAAAGCAGTGTACTTTCTATTCTCTTCACGAATTGGAATCTGCCAGAAACTTGAGCGTAAATCAGATACCTTGCTCCTTCACACTTAGTAAATAATTCGTCCGCAGTTGGTGCACAGTCATACTCCTTTAATACAATGCTGTTCAGCTCCCTCATGTCAAGGCATAGACGTATCTCTCCATTTTTCTTCTTCACTACCACTAGAGGATTCAGGAAGTTGCTGTTCGATCGCTCTATGACTCCACTTTCGATCATACGCCGAATTTTGAGTTCAACCTCTTCCTCATATCGCATTGGGATAGGGTATGTCTTCCTAATGACTTTTGTAGGGTCTGACACAACTATAGAGTGCTCGTATACTGTCGTCTGCGTCGGTACTTCACTAAATACATCACTATATTCTTCTATTAATTCGTGCAGTTTCTCTTCTTCCTGTGTCGTCATCCCTTCATCTACCGCATTCACATGTCGAGTTGGACCATATTGTATTTGTGGCTTGTACAAAGTAATAGGTGTTTCACTTACCTTGCACTCTTTTTCCTCGCTGTTCATGTTTAATTCATATTGAACATTTTTATAATTACACACAATTATATTATCATTAATATTAATCTTAGCATTTATTGTATTTAGTATATCGATACCTAGAATTCCATCATAAATCAATTTATGCATAATTATCATAGGGTGTTCTAATTCTAGATTTTTATATGTTAGAGTTACATATGCTTGTTGTTTAACTCTTTCTTTTTTTATTGGTAGCTGTTGTAATATTTAAATTATTTACAGGCAAAATTGCAGTATTTTTAAAATATTTCTTGTTGCGTTGAACCCATGCAGCGTTAAGAACAGACAGCTGGCTGCCGGTATCAACTAGCATTCCTATTTTACACCTGTTTATGTTCACAGTCACAATAGGGCATTGTGTTTGCTGCGCGTCTCGCTTTATATCCTCTTCGGTGCTTAATAAGTCTTCCCTAATATCGCAGGGTATATGTTGATTATTTTATAATTTTGCTTCCGTTTATTCAGTCATTGTGACGCCTTTGATGTAGACGGTCGGCTGTGGAATGTTACAGTCTCTGTCTCATTCATTCCTTGGCTTTCTCTCTTCAATTTTTTTTCGTCGTACCCTCGTACTGCGGCAACGCGTTTGTCAGCTGGTTTCGAAAACTGTTTACGATTGGATTACCATATAACGTCTCCTTGTCGTCTAGCTGTATTATTTTGTTCAGTTTCTTTAGCTGTGCGTGTTGTAGTGTTGTACATTGGTGGCGAATAATTTATTTTATAATTATCACGGTGCGGTGTAGTGTTATGTATTGCTTTCTTGTAATCTCTGTGATAATTATGGTGATGATTTGCGTGTTTTTGTTCTCAGTATTGTGTGTTCTTACCTTTATTGATATTCTCCGACTGTGTTACAAGGATTAAAAATTCTTCTATGGTTTTATCCCTTGTGTATAAACTGCTAACTGGATATCTCGCTGAAAATGGTAAGATAATTTTGAAACAATTTCATATTCTGAGAATTTAGGTTTGAGATGCTTTACACGTTCTATTTGCGTAATTGTATATTGTTCAATACTCTGCTGTCCTTGTGCATTGAATTTTCCATATTCGAGTTGATCCCGTACTTGTCGTTGGGTATGTAGATTCCAGTATCGGTTCTCGAATGCCTCACGAAACTGCTGATATGTACTAACGTTATCTCTAATAATAGAGTACCATTGGCTGGCTGAATCTCTAAGATATCGCGTGACGAAGTCTATCTTCTCGTCGTCATTTATTGCACTCCCAATTTTTTCTATTTCCTTCTCTACTCTTGCTAGGAATTCCATACTGTTCTCCCCTTTACCACATGAGAACTTAAGTCTGCTCCTTTCTTCCGTTGGTGTCGGAAATATGGTCATTTGGTTCTGTCGTCTTCTTAACTCACTTCGTAGCTGGTTCATTTCCTCTTGAATCTCTTCTTTCATATGTGCTACGTCTCCCGAACGGTCTTTCGTAGTTTCTTCAATTTTATTCTCAATAACTACAGTACGTGTTTCTATTTCTCTAAGTTTACTGGTATTTACTTGGGATACATTATTAATAGTTTGGATTTTATCATCCTGTTCTCGCGTGATAGTAGTTAAAGTATCATTTATTTGTTTATGCGTTTCTTTTAAATCTTTTCTCCACTCGAGACGTAATTCTTTTTGTTTATTTTCAATCCGTACAACTTGTTCATGTAAGGCTTGTTTAAAATTATTCTCTAGAGTATCAATACGTATGTTGGTGTCACTAATTTTTTCGGTTAACTGCGCATTACTGTCAATTATACTTTGTTTTATTTCAATATTATCAATTTTTAACTCTTCTAGACTCTCTGTAATTTTTATAGTGTCCTGTCTAAAATTTTCGGACTGTAGCTCTAATTTATTTTCTAAACTTTCTGTTTGTTTTGTATTTATTTCATCTATTTTTCTTAATTGTTTGACATTCTCCTCTTTCAATTCCTCTTTAAATTTTTCGGCTTGTTTTATGACTAATTCGTCCACCATGGCGAGTATCGAATTTTTAAACGCTTCTAAATTCAACCCTCCTGGTTCTGCCATGTTGAATAATTATTAAAATATTTATTTAGTAGTAATTCTTTAACAATTATTATTGATAACCGTTCCCTACTTATTTATTTATTTCTTTATTTTTATTAATAGTTATTATTAATACCCATTACAGTTACACCTGTTACATAGACAAATAATATTATTCGTGGGCGCCAGCTGTGTGATTACACAACAATTAACATTACATTCAGTTACTGTTTAATATAAATAATAATTACATATTATACATTTTTCATTTAACACACTCTTTATCTTTTAGAGCAACCACTTAGCTACATAAAAAATTTTAATAGTTAAATGATGGGGATCGGGCCATACGTTCATGGGCTACAATTTATGTAACAATTTTTTTGTACATAAATTTAGGCATGTCGTGCCCCACGTCCAGGGCGACAAATTTATGCAACGTAACAAATTGCAAATTTAATATAATTTAAATTTGTGGAGCCCCACGATCTTGGAGCGCCAAATTTATGCAACGTTACATATACATAAAATAGGCGTGACCGGTCTCATGTTCAAGATTGACAAATTACGTACCAATATAACATTTAAATTGGGTTTCAGGTGTATCTGCAATAAGAACTCTATGTAACTTGAAACGGTAATTAAAATTTATTTGATACTATTAAAAATTGTGCACATGGCACTGACTTCGATTTAAAACATTCGTTATTATTTGTTATTATGCCGTAAGGCTTAAGTTATATACATCCTTACTGACTAAATATTCTATTCTACTAATTATTGTATAAAAGAAAAATCTCATTTTCAGACTACTCAGTCAATTAATGTGTTTCAAAATATCAATATTTAAATCTTTTTTTCTATATTGTAATGTATTCAAAATGTTAATAGTTATTGAATTTATCTTTTGCTTCTCAGTACTGTTTTCTCAAATACTAATTGTTTTCATTTAAATGCTTTGTAATCATTTTATATCATATTAATTTGAGCTCTTGTTATGTTAATCGTATTTCTAAAACATCTATGATTTTAATTCTACTTTACAAGAAACATTGCTCTTACTTTTAGATAAAATAGGAATATCTTTAATTGTCTTTGAGTTCTTTGTATGATTAAGATATAAATAAGTTGTTTATCACCTTATTGTCATCAATCATACTCGATCATTTTTTATCCATCGGTATTCGTCCTCGTCTCGCCTCCAGCGTCGGCTGTCTCTCTTCTCCTCTTGTCCAGCGTCGGCTGTCTCTCTTCTCCTCTTGTCCAGCGTCGGCTCACTCTCTCTCTCTGGAACTCTCCTCTTGTCTAGTGTCGAATCATTCTCTGGAACTCTCCTCGTGCTGTTTCTGACGTTAATGGATCTTCTTAAGTAGTGCTGTTATTAATTAAAATGATTGTCTTTACAGCTTAGTTACATATTTGTACGTAACTGGCAAATTTAAACTGTTTACAAAAAAAAATAAATACGCCGTGCTGACGGGCATAAGCTCCCGCTGCATCGTGGATGATTCAAGAAAGAACCACTGTAGCTTGCGTGTCCTATTTATACCCATGTCTTGGTCGACACCCTGCAGTGGTACGAAATCGACATGTTAGAAACTGTCTCTGGATTCAGTTCCCCCACTCTTTGTCAAATTCGCTATTTTTTATATTTCTGCGAATTGCAGAGTCCTGTAAGTATTCTCTTATACTTATCTTATAACTATTTTTACAACACATGTTCACTGTAATTTTGGACATTGCAACTTAACCCTTTCGATTTGTACACAGTTATTTCACTATTACACTCGTACGGAGTGGCACTTTCGCGTGGTTTTCGTACACAGTATTTAGTAAATTTTATTACATTTTATTGTGCTTTTGGATTTTAATTCTTAATTATAGTTTATGAATAATTACGGAAAAACAGTAATTGTGCAATTATTCATCTTGGGGTGGCAAACTCGCCTGCAGAGACCTGCGTTCACACACACTAGCAAAATACTGGTGTACACACTTTTAGTTACATTTGTGTGTGTGTGCACGTCGATTCAGGTCGAAACACCTGTTCATATTTTTGTCTGAGCCAAGCTTGCAATCCCTAACATGCTTATTTCTAATATATTATTAATTATTTACGGTTTATTAGGTAAATTTAAATTTTTATATTCCATGCTCAGTACATCACTTATTTGTACTGTCGCAGTAGTGTACTTTATTATCATCTTATTAATATTTTTTCGTAACCAAAAGAACTCAGATTAAACGAACAGTAAAAAATAAACCCAAAACGACAGCCATGTCTATTTACAAACGTTTAAATCAAATTTAGCCAACCTTGAGAAAATTGTCTATTTATTGCCGGAGCAACTTTGTTTAATAACAGTATATAATTTTGTATTTAATTGAATAACTGATAATTTCACGTTAATAAACTAGTACTGAGATGTAATAACCGTCCTTTATTTCATGGTAAATTGCATTATAAAGTTTGTGTACTTTAGCGACGAGCGAAATTGTCTGTCAGCGTTAGACGTCGGCAGCACGGCGAACTACTAGCGAGATTCATACGCCCGCCAATTGCGAGGGTAATTTGAATCAGTCAACACCGTCTAGAACGACCGCTCAATTTCATATTTTTTAATTGTTTTCATAAACAATTTGGTGCCACCCGGGAATGAAATATACTCATTAAAGGACTGGTAAGGTTTACACTCGCGAGATATTGTACTGGTAATTCGTGAGATCGCGGCGGATATCGTCAGCGTAACAAAAAGAAAAAGTAAGTAAATAAACATAAAGTAACGACTACAACGTGTCAGGCTAACGCACGATAAAACATATTTTTACAGAGACGACAGAGTCTAGTCGTTACAATATATACATAACTACATACACATTTGTACGCGTAGTAAGTTATTACCATGTCGCGTGCAAAATTAAAAAAATGATATATCTCGCAGAATATGATGGTTTGAAAGAAAGTTATCGACTCCAATTTACGAGGGTAGGGAGAAAAGTCGCGGGCCTGCATAATAAAACGACACTTTTGGGGGTTAATTTGCACTTATTTCTCAACATAATCTCCATTTACCTCTACACGCTTTTTCCAACAATGTTCTATAGCGGTTGTGCCACACTGATAATCCGATTTGTCGAGGTCCTCAAAATAGCCAATCACAGCATCGCTGACTTGATTGTCGTCAGTAAATCTTTTTCACCGAGCCATTTTTGAGGTTAGGAAAGATGTAGAAGTCGCTCGGAGCTAAATAGGGCGAGTATGGTGGGTGAGGAAGCAATTTGAACTTTAATTCTTTGATTTTAGCCCCACTGCAACAATTGACGTGCGAGATGACGCGTTTTCGTGGTAAAACACCATTTCCTTTTTCTTGGTTTCGTCGTTTACAAGGTTCAGTAGGTTTGCACAGTACTCGTTACTGTATGCGTTTTCCCCTTTCTAAGATAGCCAACAAAGATTATTTCACGTGCATCAAAAAAAAAAAAAGTCACCATCATAACATTACCAGCAGAAGTAATTGTTAATTGAATTGTCTTTGCCTTCTTTAGAGTTGGTTCGGCTTTCGCGGCCCATTGTTCTGACAGGAGTGTTGTGGTGAACCCAAGTCTCATCAATGGTTATGAATCGCAAAAATTTGGTTGAATTGCGCGTATAGAGTGCCAAACAATCGATTGAAACATCCTTTCGACAAATCAACTTTTTGGCCAAGTATCGGCAAACGCGCCAGTCGTCCAGCTCACAGCTTTGTCATACACAGATGTTCGTGTATTGAGCACACGTTCTGTTGTTATAGCAACAATGTCTGCTATCTAACTCATTTTCATTCTACGGTTTGCCAAAAGTCGATTTTGTGGATTTTTTCTACTTTTTCTCTGGCGTAGTCACTTCGATGGGACGTCCAAAATGTGGGCCGTCAGTTGTGCTTGTCCGGCCCATTTTAAATTCAGCAACCCAGCGCTTAACCGTTGTATTCTATCGATGAGAGCCTTCAAACGTTGGAGCCATCTTATTTTTTATATCGACTGCAGTTAACCCTTTCCAAAAATAATATTTAATCACAGCACTAATTTCCAACCTATCTATTGTTAAAATAATGCTCAAGGCGCTGTCTGCAGTGGACTATGAAACAAATAATACACAACTCATTCACTTGAAACCATCGAAACTAAACCTACAAAAGATGAAATCGTACAATACGGTCAAAATAATGAGATAGTACCGCTATCTCTGTATCAGGCCTGGAACTTTTCACCTTACCCTTGTATTTATGAGAAAAGAAACAGTACAGTAGATAATCGATTTTCCGAATCTCTCGGGACGAGGGGATAATTTCGGATAATAGATCGTAAATTGAAAATATTATTTCTCTTCACAGAAACAAAGGTTTTTTATTACAAAATAATTTCTAACATACTGTTATATACAATTACAGCAACCTGTATACTGTACTGCAATGTATTACTAAGGCTAAAAATAGTGAATTAAAACCGAGTGTAATTAATAAAAACCAAAAGTTAATTTAAACAAAATTAGAGTTTAATGACAAACATTGTACTAAAAAATTAATTAAACATTAAAAAACAAAACAAAACATACAGTACCATGAATTTACACTTTTTTGAAGAATTGTTGTATCACTGTCTGCTTCAAACCGATACCCCGTTTTCTCGCTGCTAAAGACTGAAGTCGTTTAAGATTCATAAGCTGAATACAGTCTACTCGTCTTCTGTTTCGGCCTACTTTATAACAGTCTCAAGTGTGTCTAAAGCTTTTGCTGCCGTGGGTGGTTTTGCATTAGTAGCATTTAGTAGCATTGTCGCCGTTTACATCTGAATCTGTTCGTTCCCATTACGTTCATTTAATTACTCAACTTTTTCTTCATCGGTTATAACTTTACAGTACTGTAGTTACTTATAGTATACAATTTTTTATGTTCAATAAATATCCAATACGCCTACACGTGTCCACTACATTACTGTACAGTACAGTACATAATTGTACTTTCTATTGAGTTCGGATAATAGATCGTTCGGTTAAAGAATGTTCGGATAATCGATGATTTACTGTATAGTTAGTTTTTGTTATGGATAAGTGGGCTACGGAACAAGTATAATAGGGGCCGCTACTCTTGACAGTGCTACTATCCTCCCAGTCCAGAGCTTCAACATCTATCGAGGTACCATTCCACACACTGAACTCTATGCAGATGTCACTGATAGACTGATTTTCCGATCGACACCGTCAGTCCGTGGGACTTTAGCGCTATTCTGATAAATCAGAGAAAATTTTAAGTTTTTTGTTTGGTACTCTTTATCTTTGTTTTCTTACTAATGTACTCGTCCTACAATAATCATCGCAAATACATTAACAGAACCCGTTGCCTCAGTGCTTGCTAGTAACACGTGTCACGTGTGTTTTGTGTTGCAGGTGAGATTCGAGTCAACGAACAGTTGGTACTGACTTGCATGCACACGATAATGGCCAGAGAACACAACCGAGTCGCCATGGAACTGAACAAGATAAACCCTCACTGGGACGATGAAACTCTATATCAGGTTTGTTCTACAGACTGTAGAACAAGTACAGTTCTAACAGTACCTTCGAAGTTTTACCTTTACAACTCTGTCACCTATATGTTCCGAATACCTATACGATTTTGTCACCTATATGTTCTGTATACCTATACGACTGTCACCTATATGTTCCGAATACCTATACGATTCTGTCACCTATATGTTCAGTATACCTATACGATTCTGTCACCTATATGTTCTTTATACCTATACGATTCTGTCACCTATATGTTCAGTATACCTATACGGTTATGTCACCTATATGTTCTTTATAGCTATACGATTCTGTCACCTATATGTTCTGTATACCTATACGATTCTGTCGCCTATATGTTCTGTATACCGATACGATTTTGTCACTTATATGTTCTGTATACCTATACGATTCTGCCACCCATATGTTCAGTATACCTATATGATTCTGTCACCTATATGTTCTGTATACCTATATGATTCTGTCACCTATATATTCTGTTGTTCGAAAGTTAAAAGTGATTTGCCTGAGCTCCGTTCAATACGCTTGCTAGGGATTTAAACTTTGATATGGATGTTTCCACTGGCACAACTAGCACCTGTTCCTGGGGCCGGGGGGGGGGATAAGATTTGCTTGAAGGGTGGCCCCCCTATTTTTCTCAGGGGAAATGAGAAATTCTTGATTCTTCACATATAATGCTTTAAAGACATTTTATAACTTCTTTGCGTCTCAAAGTTTTTAAGTAAACGACGTGTAGTATGTATTTTGCAAATACGTACGTTTTTACCAGAAGTTGAGTGATTGTCACTGTTAAGAAAATTCAAACTTCGATCATAGAATTTATAGCCGGGCTGTTTGACCGTGGCCTATTGCTTTGTTTCGTTATTGTATAAACGTTTCGAATATCCTCCAGAGGCCTTCTTCAGTAGAACAACGTTTATAAAGGGTTGGACAAAAGGGTGGGAATTCTACGTAGCCCTAACCGAGGTAAAAGGAAACGATCGTTACTTTACCTCGGGTAGGGGTACGTTCGGCGCTCCACCCTTTTGTCGAACACTTTATAAACGTTGTTCTACTGAAGAAGGCCTCCGGAGGGTAGTCGAAACGTTTATACAATAACGGAACAAGGCAATCGACCACGGGCAAACAGCTCGGCTATAAATTCTTTTATCAATGACTCTGCCCGTGTTAGCCTATGTAATAAATTCAAACTTAATTTATTTACAAATTTCGAACCTAAAATTTACAAATATTGTAATTATTTTTTTACAATCATTTTTACAGTTATTTACATTCTCGTCATGTCCCTTTAAATCCATAGGATCGGAAAGTGTAGCGAATTCAAGTATTTTGGAAGCATTATTTCAGAAGATGGAACAACTAAACATGACATCAAAAATAGGATACTAGAGGGAAAAAAGGCTATTCGTTTGCTAAACTCGTTACTTTGGTCGAACAAAATGAAACTTCAAACTAAACTGACAATCTACACAACTATTGTGGAGCCCATTTTAACTTATGGCTGCGAATGCTGGCAACTTTCAGATAAAGAGAAAATTATGATAGAAACTGCGGAAATGGACTCCTTAAGAAGACCGTGTAATATTTCTAGAATGCAGCATGTTAGAAACGAAGATATAAGAAGGAAAACAGAGCGAATATTTAAAACAGCAGAAAGAATAGAATCCAGACAGTTGCTATGGTATGAGCACGCAATGAGGATGGAGGAGAAGCGATGGCCAAAGAAAGCATTGACTTGCACACCACAAAACAGGAGAAGAAAAGGAAGACTGACAACACAGTGGAGAACAGGAATTAGGAAAAGCATGAGAGATCGAGCTATTGGAGATGATGACTGTAAGGATAGCGAGAAATGGCGATCGAAATGCGGGATGCGGCATAGACTGTAGGACCCCCGCTAATAATAATAATAATAATAATAATAATTTACAAGGCTTATTTTAACACACACAACTGGCTTATAAGTAGGGACACGTTAAGTTATTAAGGAATTTCTATAAAATTTGTAAAGCTCTGGGGGGGGGGGGGTCTGATCAGCTATGTATAATTCAGCATCTACTGCCACTTCACAGTGGTCCATAAAAACAATGTTGTTCAAAATCACTCAAAGCCAGCAAACCTTTTTAAGCCTACCTAAAGAATTCTACAAGCATTTTTAACAAATAAATTCCTAAAATAATGTCGAGACGGACTTTTCAATTATATATTAAGATTTTTTATAATGCAATGAATATGTAAAATTTTATAAAAATTAATTTGAATTATTTTGTCAAAATTTACAAAAAATCATTACTGGATCCGTGAGTAGAACGGGAATATTTGTTATGATCGCTGACTAAGTTAAGAGTCTGAAGTTATAATTGCAAAATTTCTAAATAATGGGCTGAAAATAATATTCCCGATGAGCGTAACTTTCAAACTTTTTTTAATTATTGGTAAGTGGTATGAAGGGTATGAATGAAAAAAAGTTTCTACGGAATTTCGAGTAAAAATTCTGGACCTTCTGCTAAATTCTGTGCGTCTGATGAAAAAATCCGGGATTCGTAATCTTGTTACGGAGATGCAGTGGGTCAAATTGACCCTAGCTTCGCAAAGCATTCTCTATCACTTTTCTGGTTTGAGGCTCCTCCTAAGTAGATACTGGCCACATGTGCAGAAATTTTCATTTCGTTTCAGGTATAGTAATTTCAAAAACCATCCCGAATTAGGCCATCACTGTCCTCACTGTAGAGTTTAGGCAACCTGCCCGTTCCACCGTCATCCCTCCTACCAACTTGTCAAAATTTCCCTAGCGATTTGCATCTCCACACTCGTTTAGACAATCGAATAGTATTCTTCCCCATAGCCTATGTTCTCACCACTTCTCTCTATACATTTTGTCATTCACTCTACACACACTTAATTCAGCCCCTATACACTTGTTTCCTACATGATCAAACCTCGTGCACGCTTAACTTGCCGAACTCTTTCAGTTTTGTTAGTTTTATTAGCAGCCATCTTAACACCAACTTTGTCACTATTTATTGCCACACTGCTAAATACTTCGTTCTTGACGAAGCCTTTCGGTGTTTCCACCATGATGACCTGAAGATGGTGAAGACACCGAAATGCCTTGTCAAGAACGAAGTATTTAGCAGTGTGGCAATAAATAGTGACAAAGCTGGTGAAACTCTTTCTTTTTTGATGTTTGTATTCTACTTTCCCTTCTTGTCTTTCACTGCCTTTTTATATTTCATTCCGTATAGCAACAAAGTAACAGCCATCATTTTGTAAAATTTCATCTTTGATTTCCTTCGTAGCTGCTTTAGGCTTCTCACGAGATAATTTTTGGAAAAATATTTTTTAAGAAGATGAATTAAATGTAATAAGTTTGATGAGGAATTTTAATTCTAACAGCACGTTATTTGTTATTGCAGGAAGCAAGAAGAATCGTCATCGCGGAGATCCAACATATCACCTTCAACGAGTTCTTGCCGATTATATTGGGCAAAGATGTCATGGAGAAATTCGGTCTCATGCTACAAAAAGAAGTAAGATAAACTCAATACTTGCAGTTACGTTGTGGTGTGGGGGTTGTTTCATCAAACGTATACATTGAAAGAAACCCTGCAGATTTTACAGTTCTTTTTAAAATTGCCTTAAATTATTTATTAGTTATCAAAAGTCTTTGGATTCCCATATTAAAAAATATTTTTTATGGCAAAAGATAAAAACAAATTTCCCTCAAACAAACAAATTTGATGAAGAACTCCTTCTACATAAGCAATTTGAAGCTTCTGAAGCATAAGTAAACTTGTTTTAGGTACTGGAAGCATATTAGAACTCAAATATAAGGTTTAAAATAACAAGTGAAACAAAAACAATTCATAATTGTATTTTAATGTTTACCTTTCAAACTGCTACACAACGCCGAGTCGTTTACACATTGTGTAGTAAACACCGCAAAAGTTGCATTAGATGCAACCTACAAAATGTTTACCTTATTAATAATAATTTTAAAAAACTTTTAACAGGAATATACTTTTTATTTTGTAAATTACAAATGTTTGGATAGTAATCCAACTATCATCATCAGATATAATTAATAAATTCAAAATTTTTAAATCAATTGTTCTAAACAGCTGTTTTATATGCAGACTAAATTTAATGTTTTTATGTGTACATAAAAAATGTTACATAATTAATTGTAAAATACAATACAAATATTTATTATTTTATTAAATTAGTAATTTTGGAATATTATGATTTTTTATATTAATCTGAATTTGTTCTGGTATTAATTTATTAATGTTTAAATATTTCTAAATTTTCCATAACGTCATTTTTTAACCTTTTGAAATGTGTTTTAATAAACTTTGGATATTATTTAAATTTGGAAATGTGTGTTTGTTTTTGATTGAGTGTGTAGCTGAATTTGATTTATATATATATTGCGACAGTACAAATAAGTGATGTACTGAGCATTGAATATAAAAATTTAAATATACCTAATAAACTGTAAATAATTAATAATGTATTAGAAATAAGCATGTCAGGGATTGCAAGCTTGGCTCAGACAAAAATATGAACAGGTGTTTCGACCTGAATCGACGTACACACACACACAAATGTAACTGAAAGTGTGTACACCAGTATTTTGCAAGTGTGTGTGTGACGCAGGTCTATGCAGGCGAGTTTACCACCCCAAGATGAATAATTGCATAATTACTGTTTTTCCATTATTATTCAAAAACTATAAATAAGGAGTAAAATCCAAAAACACAATAAAAAGTAATAAAATTAACTAAATACTGTGTACAAAAACCACGTGAAAGGGACACACCGTACGAGTGTAGTGGTGAAATAACTGTGTACAGAGCGAAAGGGTTAAGTTGCAATGTCCAAAAATACAGTGAACATGTGTAGTGAAAATAGTTGTAAGATGAGTATAAGAGTATACTTACAGGACTCTGCAATTCGCAGAAATATAAGAAATAGTGAAATTGACAAGGAGTGGGGGGGGACTGAACCCAGAGACAATTTCAGACATGTCGATTTCGTACAACTGCAGGTGTTGACCAAGACGTGGGTATAAATAGGACACACACGCTACAGTTGTTCTCTTTTTCGATCACCCACAGTGCAGCGGGAGCTTCTGCCCGTCCGCACAAAGTATTTAAATTTTCTGTAAATAGTTTCATCCTTCCAGTTACATACAGTTATGTAACTGGATTGTAAAAACAAGCAATTTTAATTAGTAACAGAATTACACGAGAAGAAAATCCATATAAGAAGATCAACTGACGTCCGAAACAGCACGAGAAGAAGTTCCAGAGAGAGAGAGAGCTGACGACTTAGTTCAAGAGAGAGACGACGCTGGACAAGAGAGAGGCGACGCTGGACTCTAGAGGTGACTGCGCTGGACAAGAGGAACACTACTGAAGTCTGGAAACGACGCTGGACAAGAGGAGCTACGCTGGACAAGAGGAATCGATGCTGAGTTCGAGACGAGGACGATTACAGATGGATCCAATGATTGAGTATGATTGACGACAATAAGGTGATAAACAACTTATTTATCTCTTAATCGAACAATTAACTCAAAGACAATTAAAGACATTCTTGTTCTATTTAAAAGTAAGAGCCAATGTTTATTATAAATATAGAGAGTTAGAATCATAGATGTTATTGAAGTAAGATTAACGTAAATAAGAGCTCAAATTAATATTGAAATGAAAAGAATGCAAAGCATTTAAATAAAAATTAGCGGTTTATAAATCAGTACTGATAAAAGAAAGATAAATTCAGTAACTATTAATATTTTTGAGTTTCCAGTACAATATCTAAAAAGATATTTAAACACTGATATTTCGAAGCACACTAATTGACTGAGTAGTCGGGAAATGATATTTTTCAATAAAATAATTAGTAGAATAGAATATTTAGTCAGTAAGGATGTATATGGAGTAAGCTTTACGGCATAGTAACACAGTAATAACGAATGTTTTAAGTCGAGTCAAGTGCCATGCGCACAATTTTATTAGTACCAAATAAATTTGAAATACCGTTACAAGTTACATCGAGTTCTTATTACAGATACACCTGAAACCCAAATTAAATTGTATTTATTGTTATATAAATTGTCGCTCCAAGATCGTGGGGCTATTCAAACACAAATAGATGTGTATTTGCAACCTGTATACACGCAACTATATATGTACTGTTATATAAATTAGCTCCCAAAGAACGTGGGGCTATACAAATTAAATTACATGTAAATTTATACACACACAACATAAATTATACAACTTATGTACAGTAGAATGTTGCATAAAATTGTCGCTTCCAACGTGGGGCATCACAAATTTAAATTATACTAAATTTGCAATGTTGTACTGTTACTATATATATATATATATATATATATATATATATATATCTGGTTTAAATATGATTTACGGTGCTGCATTTATCTTTCTTTTAAACGTTTTTTAGTTTGGCCAACATAAAATTTGTTACAGTCAGGGCATTCAATTTTATAAACGTTATTTAAATTATGTATTAATTTATCTGTTTTAAGTTTGATTATATGAAAATCTGTTTTATTACTGTTATAGGTAATTTTTATATTTTGGTTTTTAAATAATTTTGTAATTTTTTTATAATTAATATTGCCTATCTATTTGAAATTAATATACTTAATATTTTGACTTTTCTGTGCTTTGTTACTGAAAGAATTATTTAGCATTTTCTGATTAATTTTGTTTATTATGTTATCAATAATTTTGGGGTTATATCCATTTTTTATAGCAATATCATATATAATTTTTTCTTTTTGTATTTTAAATTTTTCTAAAGGAATATTATTCATCCTATATATTATAGAATTGAATGCGGCATATTTGTATAGAAGAGGATGAATTTTTTGGAATTATTAATGAAGTTTGAGTTGGTTTTCTGAATATATTGTATTCAAATTTATCATGGTTATTTATAATAGTAATATCTACAAAATTTAATTTATTATTAGTTTCAATGTCTATAGTAAATTTAATATTTTTATGGAGATTATTAATTAAATTAAAAATTTGACTAATGTTATTACCATTATTTTGAGATATGTAGAGTGTGTGTATCGAACGAATGCGAAAAAAGTTTTTTTTTTGTAGTTTTTGCTAGGAAGGCAAAGTTTTGAAATGTGTAAATGTAGGAATTGACGTAGACATATAGTAGAAAAATGGGTGTGAGAAGCTATATTAGTTTAGGACACCTAAAATGAACCTCAACAAGCAGTTAGTCCAGCGTTTGAATCCCATTTACTGTTGTACACATTTTATTAAGTTAGACTAGCATGAAGTCACAATTATCAAGAAAGAAAAAAATAAAGAGAAAGGTACTTTTTTTGTTAAAAGAGCTGAACAATTTTATGTTATCTATTATAATACGAATATACAGTACTTCTTTCTATTATTTTTGAGCAAATATAATTAGATCTTGTTTCAGTCTGGCCAATAAGGGCTAGATAGGTGTTATGCCATGACGTCTCTCGACATATAATTAGTTGTCTCGCAGTACGTTATTAGTTGAGGTGCGACCAGTAGCGTGGCATCCATGTAACAGCTGTTGCCGGCGGCAACAGTACTGGAAGTAAGAGAAAATAATATTAATTATATCACAGAATAAATACTTCAGTTATTGAATAATTTGAAATCCGAACAATATTAGTAGGGAAACTTGAAGAATAGCGTAGCATTTCTTCTGCTGGGCACCGCCTTGTGTTGCCGGCTCGGACATCGGCACTGTTTTACTGCGTACGGTCATTGACCACGTAGTAGTTATCACTGTACATACTGATGGAGAGGGGGACACATTCGTCCACCCACTGTGTTGCCGCTATATAAACCGGCAAAACACTCAGCTATGTTCGTTTTGGAACCAAGTGCACCAGTTACTACCTACCTATTTGTGTTTTGTTCGTTTAGTTATGTGTTCCTCTGTTTGTATTTATTATGTTTAATTCGATTATTTGTGTTCTGATTTATTCTGTGTACGTATAATGGGAACGCCACGTATGTACCCACGCCACGCTACTGGATGCTACTAGGACATCTCAACGTATCACTAGTCGGGAGACCAGATCTCTCATCATATCTGCCTACTATTAAACATACAGTAATTTTTATGTGAGTGCTGATATTGTACTGTGCCAATAGGGATACTGGGACGGTTACGACCCCGAGGTGAATCCCATCATCATCGCTGCTTTTTCCGCCGCCGTCTTCAGGTTTGGCCACTCACTGCTGCCAACTGCTGTCGAACGTTGGAGCAAAGCTCATAAATTTATCTGTAAGTTCCAACAACCAGATAACGCAGTATAATTAAAACAATAATAAGAGGAACTTTATTTTTAGACAATAAAAATTATAGTAAAATTATAATTAAATGCTGTTACGTAGTTTGGGATCTTAAATTATATGTTGTGAAATTAAATTACCGTCAGAAAAACAAAACAATCAATTAACATCTTTTATCAGTCACTAACCTTGTTAAACATTTTTACAAATTACATTCAATCCAATAGTTGTCCTGAAGAAACAACCAAGCCATTCAAATAAACAATTAAAATAATTTTTAAATAGTTAAAAAAAATTGTCAGACAACATTTCATCATCATTTAAACAGTCCGTGCTTCCGATTCCAAGTCATCATTATCTCTTCTCCTTCTATATTTTTTTTTTATTTTGAACTTTGATTCCAGGTCGTTAGAAAATTAAACATTTAAGAGGAAAAAATTAATCAATCATTCACTGAACATTTTTATTATGACTCAATCATTTCCACTAAAACGCGTTAAACACTAATACACTTAATACTTTAATAGTGCGAAATGTATTTTAACATAAAACTGAACCCACAAAGCTTAATAAAAACATGCAATGGCTACCAGGAACATAGCTCTTTTAGAATATAAGATAAACTTGCTCTTACACAAATCCTATCTTCAGGTTTTTTATAGCTACAGATACTTAGTATACATAAGTATATACTACAATCTTATACGTACACAGCTACAATATTGTTGCATTGGCATGCGGCTACAGTTCATATTAAAAACTCATATTTTTAACATTTTGAACTTAGCACCTTTAGGTTTTTCAGTTTTCAATTCGTTTTTGTTTTCCTTGTTCATTCGATTTTGTAATAAATGGTTGTTTATGCTTTGCGTTTCACAGCGTCAAAACGTCTGTCAGATCTCATCAGAAGGCCATACGACTTGTACCGCGCTGGAGTCATGGACGAATACCTCATGGGTCTGATGAACCAGGTCGCTCAAGCTATGGATGACTCCATTACTCAGGAAGTATGTCTTCAGCTTCATATAAACAAAAATAAAAATCTGTTATGAATGATGTTGTTAATTATGTACACGACCAAATGTATTTATGCTTACCTGCGAGGTAATTTTTTACCACTGATCTGTACGGCTGTCACCAATCACAGTAGTCTTAGGTTAAAAATGTTTATAAATATATTGTGTATATGTATTCTAATATTATGGATGATCATAGATAATAAATTAATATTGCCCAGGTAAAAATATGGAGTGATGGTTTATTAAAAATTAATTAAGTAAACAATGGTTAAAATTTAAAAGTTGTTTCTCGTGATTTACTTGACAAATTACTTTACTGACCACCATAAATTCAACTAAAATTTATTGTTTTTTAAGAGTCCGTTTTACACAGTTTTTTATCTTTAAAAGTTCTTTAGAGCTTATGATTGAAGGGTAATATTAAAATTTGATTTCCCTCGCCTGTAGTCTAAAGATAGAAGTCGGTTGCTGGAGTCCGGTGACCCGATGACGTACAGTCGATCTCAGACAGTTCTGAGGTGACCGTAATAATGTGGACGGTAGAGCTGACGGTCGCTTTCAGGTTGTTACTTGGTTCGAAATTTCACGGCTCTAACTCATTACGACCGGGGTGTATTGGACTTACATCAAATTCAGTACACTTTGAGTGTCTTTTGAAACCTATGCGGACAATCTTCTACTAACACGGAAAGTAGGCTACTCAGTTTTAAACTGCGGTAGACTAACACTTGTTTAAAATATCAGTGTGGTTGGAGATTATTTCTCCGAGATCGGCAGCGTTCAATGACGGTCTTGCGGACGTTTCCTCCATACTTATCGTTTGTAGAGAAAACCTGCTGTAGCACGTTCCAATAACCGACACGAACTGATTTTGCTTGCAGCTTAACCTAATCTTGACTGAAATTCTGAACCTATGATTGGTCAACATCTACTTTAAGAGAAGGAGTTAAAATCCAATCATATAAAGTTCGTCTTCTCTGGTCAAGAATTGTTCTAAACCTACAGCAAATTATCTCAGATGTTATGATCTTTTATAGCTTTTCAAGTATGAAAAGCATGCATAGAATTATTAAAGAAACATACTCACACCCAGTGGGTAGGATATTTAATTACGGTAAATTGTTATTCATTTTATATATAATAAGTAAATTAAATAAAAAGTAATTAATTATATATTAAGCCTAATGTTAACCACAAAATATGAGTGAATAAACATAATTAAAAGCGTGTAAACATTTACTTATCCATTGCCTCAGTATTTTCTTTAATTTTCTGCACGAGAAAATTAATTTGTATTTTAAATTATATTCTTACAATAATTGCCAAATGATTTGTCATTTTGCGATGGGGCTACGTTAGTAAAACGGACTTTTCCATCACTAAAAAAGCGACGTTTTGGCTGCACAACAAATCGGTAGCACACCCTGGTCGCAGTTTGCGGTTGACCTTGACGTGTGCGTGTTCATGTGAGTTTGTGCGTCTTGTGTTGTGTGTTCAGTGTGTGTGTGATGACTTACAGATTTCATGATTGGTAAGTTTTATTTATTTACTTTTGATTGTCATCTATATATTCTGTAAATACTTTTCTGTGTTTTGACTCTGTCGGTTGTCGCACAGAGTATTTCATCTTTTATGTCTGATGTTTAAGTTCTGTTTTTGCTGGAATGAATAGGCTACCGATTTGTTGTGTAGCCAAAACTTCACTTTTTATTGATGGAAAAGTCCGTCTTACTGATAGGCCTAACGTCAATAAACCATCACTGACGGCTTTTCAAGAAAGCTGCATTAGTGGCTCACCTGACTTTCTGTGACTATACACTTTAGATTGCATCTCATACAGTTGATGTTTTCGAAATACTATATGGTAACCCATTTTTAATTCCATATGTATTTACATAAGTCGTGACTTCAGTGTCCCGATTTTACTCAGCTTGTAGCAATCGTGTTCTCGCTTGTAGAGAAACCGTCTCAAAAACAAGATGCTTAACGAACCGGAAAATGAATAAATTATTGTTGGGATTTACATCAAAATGTTCAGTCAGCTCGGTAAAAATTCTGAGATATTAACGTAAACTGGGAACTATTAGGGTAAATTGGTAAGTATCAAATACTTCTTCTCGTAATATAGAAGAGAAGCCTACAAACTTTGTGTACATCCTATCGGTTCATTTTGAGTTTGTAGTTGTTTCAGTGTACCTCTTGAGTTTGTAGGTCTGAATAAATTATATCCAATTCTTTACAATGAAATGCCGGACTCTTCGAACTATCAAAATAATATATTAATTTTCGGTGAGATTTGTATATAATTTTAATTCTTATGATAGAATTTGTACGACGTTAGTGAATAAAAATCTTAAATTGCAAATAACATGCTGGATAATCGTATAATTTTGAAATGTTTGATAAAGTATTCTGTATTATTTATGTTGTCACTATCATCATCTTCAGCAAGGATTAAACTAAAAAATAGTTTGTTCCGGTCCCAAGCAGGCAGACCAGAGCTGGTCACTCCAACGCTTCTTCGGACGCCCTCACCAGAGAGGTCTTTTTGGCTAATAATTTCATAGTTCTTTAGGGGTGCGTCAGTCATCCACTCAGTCTAGATGTTCCAAGCATTTAGCCGATATTGGGTAATTCTACCAAGCGTACTCATAATTTTCAGTTCTTGTCGTACATCAACATTTCTTTTACGATCGTAAAGGGAAATTTTGTTTTACACAGAGAGCCATTGGGTATTCCTGCTGTATGTAAGCTTGTGCACCATGTAAATGACCACTCACTGCTGCTGCGCCATCATATCCCTGACCAATCAATACCTCACAATCTGTATTAAGTAATTTTAAATTTGAGACTATTAAGTTAGCCATACCTGGACCTGTTAGGTCAATGGCAGGCAGAAACATAAGAAAATCCTCATGGATCTTGCTTTCTTCTGAATTCACGTAACGAACGCACAGAGATAGTTGCTCTCTCCCTGCAATATCTGTTGTTTTATTGGCGAGAATGGAAAAACACTTTTACCTGTTCGCTCATTCAACAATCTGTTCACTTAAAATGTTACCGCAGATCTCAATAATTTGATTTTGAATGGTGAAATTTGTAAGCAGTTTTTGTACTACCCTGCCACGTGACCGAGAAATCTCGTTTCGGCCGCTTGAATACGAAAGCCTGGGATTTCATTAAAGCGCAATTCTCAGACCCATAGAGAAGTGTGGGGAGGGCCATCACCTTCAGGCACGCTTCTTTCCTCGTTGATTTTATATTATAATTTATGTTGTGAATAAATAAAACACTTGACAGATAATTTTAACCATTTCTTACGAATGACGTAATTTTCTTATGATTTTTTATATCCGTAACAAATAACTTGAATAGCGTGTCGTCAATTGATGATAATAACATAAGAATAATTAAAAATCTCTTTTCAGGTGACAAACCACTTACTGAAAAAACCTGGACACCATTTCGGTCTGGACCTGGTAGCATTCAATATGCAGAGAGGTCGTGAATTCGGTGTGCCCGGCTACATGGAATACAGGTGAGTTCTCTGGATCACATTAACTTTATACTTTTTTGCAACACGCAATTAAAAAAATTTTGCTGGCCTACGAAAGCGGAATTCGGTTTCCAAGCGCTTATCATAACCGCTTACTACTTGGAGGTAAAATTTTACTACTATTCACTTTCGTTTTCAAAACGGCAGATTCTTAAAGATGGAATACATTGACGCTCCGCGCAGGGGCGGATCCAGCAAGCAATTTTGTGGTGGAGCCAGCAAGCAAAGAATTGACTTTTTTGGGGGGGGATATGAAAAGTTGGCTATATGATGGCTATATCTATATTAAATAAAATCCTGTTGGATAAGCAAATTACGGCAGAAACAAAAACCAAAATATTTAAACCACTGTTAGAAGTATCATGACTTACGGCTCAGAAGTTTGGACTACTAACAAACACACAAGAACAAAATTTATGACAGCAGAAATGGACATTTTTAGACGTTCGGTAAGAGTATCCAGATGTGAGAAAATTAGAAATAAAGTCATTAAGGACAGAATGAATGTGAAAAATTCAATTGTTGATGTTATCCAAACAAAAAAATTACAATGATATGGACACACGAAAGAATGGCACAGGAAAGATTGCTAAGGAGAGTTATCGAATAGACCCCACCAGGAAGAAGGAAAAGAGGAAAACCACCTATCACCTGGATAGAAGAAATTTAGATTATTTTGAGGAAACGAGAAACTGAAGAAGATCTTTGAATGGACAAGCAGCTGTGGAAGATGAGAATTCAATCACTTCTGTAATCTTTGGTTCAGGAAAATGTTTAAACATTGTACAGCCGGAATGAAAAGAAGAACCATTCTTTATTGTTCTACAGTATAAATGATAGGAAGAAGTGCAGATAAAAATTCAGACCCTCGATGCAATTTTGATCTAGGAGTGTTCACACGTAGTCGGGCTCATCCGATTTGTGAACGAATGTGTGCGCCACCATCGTCTAAGTCGATGTTCTTGTTTTTGTTTTATAAAATGATAAGCTGTTGGTACCATACCATGCCAAATAATCAGGTTACGTTCTGTATAGAAGGTGTCAAAGTAAGCACATATTTAGTCATTTATACCCCGTCCCCCATGTAATCGAAAATAAGATGACGTCCGACCCTTCCCCCTTGGCTTACATAAGTTTGCCAAATTTCTTGGCATTATTTTGTACGCACAGCGTACAAACAGACTTTAATTTTCCTCGTCGTACGTGGCCGATTAAGAAGACGAAATTGAACTGAGGTGCTCGACAATTTCGGATGGTTCTTAGTGGCGCGTGTTCGAGAGAGCCAACAAGAACAAAAATAATGATTAGTGATCGAATTCTAGAACAGATGAGCCACTTTAATTATCTGGGAAATGATATTGGCTATGGTAGAAATTATGATATTGACGTTAAGTTAGGTAAGTTCCAGTCGATCTGTGGATCAGTCAACCGTATTTTTAGGAACAAGGTACGTCGAGATACAAAATTCAAGTTTTACAAAGTTATGGCACTCCCTGTACTGTCCTACGGGTGTGAATTATGGACAGCAAGCAAAAAACAAGACAGTAAAACACAGGCCTAGGAAATGGCATTCTTAAAGGAGTTAAAAGGTATTCTAAACTTGACCGTGTAAGAAATGAGGCTATAAGAGTAGAGTTACGAGTTTTTAACTCCAATGAAAAATTGAAATATTACAAACAACGGTGGAAAGAACACTTACAAAGAATGTCAGAGTCCAGATACACAAGGCCTAAATAATGCAAACAATAATAGCTGTCGAAAATAATTGTAGGATATCTCAACAAATATCTGTCAATCAAGGCGTTAGACAAGGGTACAGTATATCACCTACTCTTTTAACATTTATATTAACGGTCTGTAAGGAAATGGAAACGTCTAGTAAATCCTGGTATTAAGTTATCACGAGACAGATATCTGAATGTGCTGTTGTTTGCTGACGACTTGGTTGTGCTTCAAAATACAGAATCTGATCTGCAAAAATCTGTTTTTAAGCTTCATCAGATTTGCAAACAATACAATATGAGAATCTCCACTATAAAAACAAGTGGAATTTCGCGGTAAGGGGCCAATACGAACAAAAATAATGATTAGTGATCGAATTCTAGAACAGGTGAGCCACTTTAATTATCTGGGAAATGATATTGGCTATAATAGAAATTATGATATTGATGTTAAGTTAGGTAAGTTCCAGACGATCTGTGAATCAGTCAACCGTATTTTTAGAAACAAGGTACGTCGGGATGGAAAATTCAAGTTTTACAAAGTTTTGGCAGTCCCTGTACTGTCCTACGGGTGTGAATTATGGACAACAACCAAGAAACAAGACAGCAAAATACAGGCCTCGGAAATGCCATTCATAAGAGGAATTAAAGGTATTCTAAACTTGACCGTATAAGTGTATAAGAAGTGAGGCCATAAGAGTTACAAGTTTTTAACTCGAATGAAAAATTAAAAGATAACAGACAACGGTGGAAAGAATACTTATAAAGAATCTCAGATTTCAGACTGGCCAAACAAGTCTGGAAAAACAAACCTATAGGACACAGATGTATCGGTAGACCCAGAAGAGATGACTGGAGGATTTTTGAAGGCGGAACAGGCAGCACCTTGCCTATGCCATATTGTGGTCAGTACCGGATTATCCATAACGCTAGGATATGCTGTAGCACCAGGGACCAGGGTCTCAGCTGTCAGAGGGGGCACCACCATCCACTCCTAAGTCAAAAGAATTTTTCGAAGATAATAAATTTGAAAAAAAAAACCAAATGTTCTCAATCCAAAATCATAAAAAGATGTGTGCACACTTTTCTCATTCGTTTTGTGTTCGAATGAAGATGATAAATTCCATGATACTACAGTTTGTCCACTCAAAGTGTTAAACTGGATTATTGATTGTAAAATGATTGATGTATTTCCGAATATATGCAATGCTTATCGTCTGCTTTTGACGATTCCAATAGCTAACTACGAATCTGAAACATCATTTTCTGTATTAAAACGCATTGAAGATATATTGAGTTCAACTATGGGTGATGAGAGATTATCTTCGTTAGCAAGATTGAATAGTGAAAGCGAGATACTTGAATCGCTCGATTTTGAAGAATTTAGAAGATTATAGAAGACTTTGTTAATTCAAAGTCAAGAAAAAATGGATCAATTAGTATTTTCTAAGATTTTAAGTACTACTATTCTCGTTGTAATCACTATTCGACTAAATATTTGTTGTTATTTGAGGGTTCCATAAAATAATTGTTAACTTTCGAAATTCTGTAATACATTTATCAGTGTAAATAATGTTTAAAACGTTGAATTTTGAATTGGGGGGGGGCACTAGTCCGATGTCAGCATAATGCACCATCCGATTAGAAAATCCGCCCCTGATTGTGATGATGATGATGATTATGTGTTCGAGAGACACAAAGTTGATCCGCGCAGTATCTGTATGCGCCCAAAATGTTGCATACGATGCAGTCAGCCGTGTTTGGGCACTAACGGGGAGGCGCTTGTGTGCGTACACGCAAACTAACGGTGCAGCTCGTGTCTGACATCATCAACCGGTCAGACCAGCTGGAGCGCGTGCACAGAGATCAGCTGACGCACGCCACTAGGTCAAAGCCAGAGTTGCGTGTGCCAATTTTCCAGTTATCAGAAAAGTTACGAAAATCTCGATTACCGTACCCTTTTTTTTTTTTTTTTTTTTTTTTTTTTTTTTTTTTTTTAGTAAAATAATAATTTTTAAAACAGACAATCATACTACAAACACTAAAATTTTCAAACTTTCGGATTTGGGTTAAAATTTCGTTTAGTTTGAGATCTAGCGAATTTTTACAATTTTTTTAAATTTTGAATCCCTTTTCTTGTCACTAGAGTCAACAATTTTGAACTTTCCAAAACAGTACGCTGTATTCGGATTATGTTTAAAATTCTCTTCAGTTTGATACCCCACACGAATTTTTTCGATTTTATAAAAATTTTGAAGTGTTCAAAAATCATCATCATCATCCTCTGCAAGGAGTAAACCAAGGATGGTTTGTTCCGGTCTCAAACGGGCAAAGTCTAGAGCTCGTCACTGCAGCCCTTCCTCGGACGTCCCATACCTCTTCGTCCCTGCGTCTTATACTTCCATAGTTGTTTGGGGATGCGGCAGTCATCCATCTGGCAAAAATGTTCTCACTAATTCAGCCGACACTGGGCAATCCTGTCGAGTATACTCATAATACTCAGTTCCTGCCGTATATTTGTATTTCTTTTAGTTTTCCATCCGTCCGGCTAGTCCTTATTTGAGACAATTTAGTAATGAATATGTCCCCTGGACATGTTACTAGCATATCGCAGGGTAGTTTTAAAAAATAAACACTATATTTACATTGCGGCTAAAATTGCCTTTAATCTGATGCCCCACGCAGACTTTTGAAATATTTTTACAATTTTAACCCCTGAAATATTTGCCTACCTCCCCTTTATTTTTGGGAAGGGGTTCAATGTCAAAAACAATAAGGGCTGTAGGGTAAAAGTATGGACACGCGAGCCAACTTTCACGAAACTGAGTTGCTGCGATAAAAACTTATCGCGAGACACACCCCAAATAGTCAGACAGACAAATGCCAAACGGTCGACTCTCTTCGCTCGTTCAGCTACAACTGTTACGGCTACATTCTGTATAAGTATTAAGTAAGCACATTTTTAGTCATTTACACCCTCCCCTCCACCGCATAAACAAAAATAAGACGTCCGACCCTGCCTCATATGCTTTTAAAAACAGTGCATAACAGCAAAATTCTATAAACATTTTACTGTAATCTGAAAGTGATGGCATTTCATTTTAATACTTTAACTACATAGTTAAAGTTTAACTACATACTTTCTGGGTAACTCCAGATGCTGCGGCGTTTGAGAGGGGTCTAGAGAAAATTCTCAATTCAGAAGATGGTCAAGAGTGTTCCAGGTGCGGAGAAGGTTAACTCGTGGTCTAAGATAAGTGGGGAAAGTAAATCAGGAGACAGGGATCGCCAGCATCCCTCATGATTTCCGTGAGGGATTCTTGGTCACGTTTTCAGAGTAAATGGTTATTGGAGACGGTTTTCGATGAAGAAGAGCTGTGAATGAGAGGTACACACCTGGGAATTTCCACCAGAAATAATCTCGGTAAAGGAAAAGGACCCTAGTGTGAAGGCCTGGTAATGTATTTTATTCAAGCCTGTAAATTGAATTATGGAATGACGTCATTGCAGACTCGTAAGTTTGTTTACGATTATGCTAATGCTTTGGCAGCAGCTGGCATTGCAGTAGGCATACCTGAAAATTGGCATAACACAAAAGCTGCAAGTTATGACTGGTTGAGGGGCTTTCTGCATAGAAATAACAATTTATCGTTAAGAATTCCTCAATCAACAAGCATAGGGAGGTCAGTTGCTTTCAATCGTACGACAGTAGAAGAGTTCTTCTGTAATTTGCGGGAAGTTTATTCTCGTAGGCATTATGAGCCTCAAGATGTGTACAACGTAGATGAAACAGGTGTTCTGACTGTACAACGTCATGGGAAAATCATTGCACCTCGTGGAGAGAAACAAGTTTCTAAAGTAACTTCTGAAGAAAGAGGCACCCTCGTCACAATGTGTGCAACAATTAATGCTCTCGGAACATCATTACCACCCTTTTTTATATTTCCTCGAAAAAGGCTATCGGAGAGGATGAAAGGTGGTCCTCCAGGCTCTCAGTATGCCGTTCACGAAAGTGGTTGGATGACTGGTGTTAACTTTGAAGCATACATGAAATTCTTCATCAACTTTACAAAATGTTCAACTGGCAAACCTGTAGTCGTGATATTAGACAATCATGAGTCTCACATCTACCCACCGGTTTTACAGTTGTGTAAAGATAATGGTATCACTCTTGTCACTTATAACTTGAATAAGTTATAAAACTATTATGCTGCGCGTTGGAAGCGCCATTTATAACTTATAATGGGGATTATTTATTATGCTAATCGTGATTGAATTAATTAATTATTAAATATATAAAATTTATCGATCTCTGACATGTATGTGTATAATTTAATCTTATTGATGATTCTCACTATCTATGGTCATCAACACATATGTGATATCATTTATTTAATTGAACATAAGAAACTCTTAAAATCTATTTGCATTCCTTCAAACTTTAGGTAAATATTTGGGTTGCATTGGTAATAATGAACGCATGTTTCTGATCAACTAAAATACTAGTTTAATTATCATTTATGACATATTATAATAGTACATAGGTTACGTCGCTGTACCTGAAATACATACATATTTTATAATAAACAAAGACATATCTTAATATATGCTGAAAAACAAAGAAAACATACGTACATATATAAATCAAATGATGTTACAATTCAATATTCTACTTATTTAATGCGTTCATTAAATCCCAAATAAGCTTTTGTTGATATGTTCATTAACTACTTTATTCAGATTTACTCATTACTTTTCTTAATAATTTTCTCAGGTGTGAATTCTTTGAAAGAAACCAGGTCAGTAGAAGTTATTAATTAGAAATAATTATAATAATGGTTACTTGGTTATTGAATATCCATTAGTTGTTGACGAAGTCTCGTTCTGGTGATGGAGATGGCTCGTAGATACATTCCGTCGTAAGTTGTTTTATCACTGCCACTTATCACTTTATTCTTCCGATCACTCGCGTAGGTGTTTGTATATGTGTGAGTAATTGAAGTTCAGTGTTCAATCAGTGTTTCATCTTACTGTGTATACTGTAAGTTTGTTTTAAAGTCAATATACATGTCTAGTTTCATTAGTCGCTGCTTCAACAAACGTTCCTATAATTTATTAGTTTGTTTAATGTTTTGTGTTCATTATGTTGTTGATTCACAATATTAGTTCAAATAATTTGTATATCGTTAAGTGATGCTGTCTGTTAGTGTAACGGTCTGATTGTTCACTTGGTGTAATTTTCACTAAGTCCGTTACTGCGCACACCGGTAAAGTTTCACTACCGCGATATGAATGTATTATTAAGTCTTTTAAGTTCCTCGTTACTTATCTAACTTCCGAATGATTTGAGTAAACAATGGAAAGTTTATGATATACCGTCTCTCGCACTTGAAGTTAAATTACTTGATATTTTAAATGTAAACTGTCTGAAAATTCTAACTGTAAAACTTTAGTATAACTATTCAAAATTTGAGTGTAGACTGTCTAAAATTTGAGTATCACTGATTAAAAATTGAGTATCACTGCCTCTCCGTCTTCCTGGACAACTGGTTTTATTAATTCGTCCCTACTCAAAATTTTGTCTCTGGCGCGCTTCACCCCTACTTCTTTTCGAGATTGGTCAGTTTTTGATTTTCTCGGAAAATACTGTCCCACCATGTCAAAATTCTACGTCATAGTTCTTCCGATAGGTTCTTCGTTTCAGTTGCTATGGAAACATCCCTCACCATCAAATTTCTCGCTGGCTGAAGGCCTCTGATAGGTCCTTAGGTCTCCCTGCTTTCTGGCTTGACGATCGTTGACCCGCTTCGAAGAAACTACGGCTATAAACCACTTGTCTATCAACCTATTGTCTGAGTAAACTCTGCGTTTCTATAGATTCCCATTATCTGTACTTACAGTCTCCCTGGCGTATTGTTCTATGCTCTAACCCCTTTTTTCTGGCTATTACTAATTTCGAACATCTGCTGGTCGTTGAAGTCACCCCAACTTTCCCTTCATAAATTCTTGTCTGTCAATTAGACGATACCTTCAGCTGTGTAACATGACTGTAGTCTTTGTCAACCTATCTTCCAGTATTGTTCCTTAAAGTGCAGCGCATCCGTTTCATTGTAGTATGGAGTCTCACTCGTTTTTGTCGCTTATCGTCTACTGACGTAATATGGCCACATCTGCTACAATTCTCGGTACGGGTGTGAATGTCCTTACTTACTTTGTTACACTGCGGAGAGCAATAATTCTGGACGAAACTTTCCCTGCCATCTTATGCCACCAAATTCTATAGTTGGATTGAACTTAATGTGTTTCTATTGTCAAGTCAGCAACGCTTCACTGACACCTTCTCATTACTCCTTATTTATTGCTCCACCATAAGTCGTTGACACTTGCCTCGTGTGAACGTACTCTGCCGAGGTGAAATTTTAAAATTTTCTGCTCGTTACAGTGTCCTCAATTTCGATTTGACGATGTGACCTCTGGGAACAACTCAAATCTAAATTCTGCGCCCTGTACGTCGCCTCGCCGTGTCCATCTTCTTCAGGGGAAGGTATACACAATAATCTACTTTCAAAAGCTTATATTACCAGTGGTACACCCCCTTTTGGTTTTAATCGGTTCTCTGAATTTATTGCCAGCTATTTGGGATAGCTGAACGCATTTCACATTGTCGAATTTACATATAAATACCTTATCTTTATAATTATAAGACAAATCATAAATTCCATAAGCAATTAAATAATTTCATCAATTGAATAAAATTTTACCTTCTAAAATATCATACTCACAAGATATTATCAAACAGTTAAGCGGTTCAATGTAACCTTTACATGACATCAAAGAAAATCTCCTATACATATACACCTTTGTGCATTACTAATGATCTTACCAATAAAATCTTTTAAACTGTTATTTTAAAATTAGATTGTTAATTGACACAATCGCTACTTTAATTGTAATTATCTTAATAAATTACATACACGTATTACATTTAGTTTCAATGATTTACCTACTTCATGATAGCATCATTTACAATCCTAGCCTACTAATTACATACACTCACATAAATAAAGTTCATTTACTATCTAGTTCGTTGAATATTATCACTTATCTGATTTTAAGTGTCCATTTTTTCTCACTTTGTCCTTTTAACTTATTACCATATAAATCAGATAATAGCAATTAAATGTCCTTTGCATTCACTGCAATACTCTTATAAAATGTCACACTAAATGTTAATTTATCTTATTATCTAACATTTAATTAGTGCTTAATTGACTAAATACATTTTTATGTTATGTTTCAACAATTAAAGTACATAACTTTCTTGGATAAGCCAGCTTGAATGATATCACCGCGTCATTTACCCTGACGCAGTTGATTCATCAGCATCTGCTAGCTTCTTAAGACATCTTCTTCAATTTCTTCCTCTTCCTTCATCTTCAATTCTCTGATTCATAGTATTTTTTCAATTGTCTGGCATTACATTTTCCACAGACTTAATTTATTGCTATATCATTGCAATCAATGAGTACACATGTAGCTTCGTTTTGTTTTATCCATTAATCTCCCACTCTTCATTCATCAATATTCATCACTAATTACCATCTTTGGTTTATGCATTTTCATATAACCAATGTATTAAATGTATTTTATTCAATGTTTTCAAATTTAATCATTACATTTTCAAATATTCTGAAGTTCGCCTTCTTAATACCTTTTCATTTATTTATTCTCAAGTTATATTTATGATGACATATTCGTATGTCCCATCCGTATTGTGCTGTCACTAACGCACGTGGTTTTGTTTGTCAACAGTAAGGTGTTTGACCTAGGGGTTCGCGTCACATGTCTTCCTAATATCCGGTCGGTCGTTCCCGTTACGCTGAGACGATACGCTGTACTGCTATTTCTAAGATTTATGACCATTCTCTGTCTCTTTTCGTTTGAGTGAGTGAGAAATGTGTCGCACCCTTCCTAGAGTCGACCCCTCTTAGGTATATACACTTTACACAGCTTGCCTTGCCTCCTCAACGGCACTACCATTGTTTACGTATACGTTGGGTATTTTTTGTCGTTTTCTCCAATAACTTTCTCTAAGTAAACACGCACCGGTCTGCTTTTGCCGTCGTTTCCAGGCCTGCGTACAACAATGTTGTTCGACAACTGGTTCAGCCCTCGTGTACTTACATAACAAAGTTTTATTTCTTACGTTTCTAAGAAGTCTTACCTCGAGTGCTCGTACTCTCCTCTCAGTACTATCACGATTCTTTCCAACATTTTTAAGTCATTTATTGAAATTCTTTCCTCTCCTTTTCCTCATAACGTTCCTTGTCCATGATGAATATACATACGGATCTTGTATGTCCTTCCGATTTACGCCATCCATGGCCTGCGTAAACTGGTTTTCAGCTTTATAACATGTGGTATTCGTTTCAACTTTAAACTTTCCCTCCATGCTTCTTATTGGTGCAGCTCGACTACTTCGCCGATCCATGCTTATTTTACAGGCTGGATACTTCATCATAGGATTCACTGATGCAGTACCTCTTCCCGTGTTAATTAATTTGTGCTTTTTATGCCTTCTACTTGGTAGTAGTGAAACCCCCCTTTTTTTTCTAAGTTTTGTAATTTTTTTTGAATTTTATTTAATTTTATTTTTATTAAGTTTTTTTTTTTTTTAAAAGGTGAGAGACATCATATTTAGAACTAGGTAAAAAACCTAGAGGAAGCAAAAGTGTGCAAGGCCCAAATACAATTACAGACATGTCCCCCCAGGTGAATGACAGGACTTGCAAATAAAAAACTCTTTTAACCAACAAGCGTGTGCTTTATTCAACCTGCAAGATTTTACATACATGACAAGTTCGTGATTGTGTGAGCACACCATTAAAGGCAGAATTATATATATATATGTATATATATGTATATCCATTAATTCATAATGTCACAAAGTAAGTGAGTTGATATTAAACTAATTGCAAAAATTTCTGCCTGATTATGTATGAGTCAAAGTTAGTAATAATCTCATTCATAAAGCAATACTAATCCATCAGTGTTGTATAATATCAAATAGGCTAGCCTGTTGTCTCAGTAAGCACATTTATGGTTATTCTCTTTTTTAAATCCGTTACATATTCCCCCCCCAAAAAAATATATATAGTAAAATTACACACACAAACACATATACGACATGAATAACAAAACATCCCTCATTTCAACACTAACCTCCTCATAAACCCATTCCAACTACAGTAAATGAAGGAACCCTAATATGTATAGATAGATACAAATATAAATGACAACGTAAATGGAATATCTCAGCTCCTAAGCATAGATTTGCCAGCATATTCACAAGCATAGTTCACACCAGAGAATGTAAGTGACCGCCCCGAAACTCAACCAGCCAAACGACCCCTTGCCTTAATCATTAAGCGTTAAGTATGTGTGTGAAAGAAAATCGTTTCTCATCTACAGCATCAGACAACCCCCGCTACGTTATTAAAACTCAGCCATGACCAGATGACATGATAGCACGAGATAATTAACTCCCTAATGGTCTTAATTAGATGAAAGTTAGATCTTACAGCAAACTGCGGATGTGTGTGTATGTGTGTAACTTCTTACACATTATACAGTTATAAGATACTTCATTAGGTGTACTGTGGTAATGTTCACACATGCAATAACATAATTGAACACGAGAGTTTGTGCTAGAGTATAATGTTCAGAACTTCACGAGTGAGCTTCTGGCGGCTTCTGTGCATTCACATGTTGTAGAGAGAGAGAGAAATAGATAATCAGAATTTTCCCACCTGGATTGTCCGGTGTACTTAGTTCGTATAGGCGCGGATCAGTGATGTCACAGTCGTGTCACAAGTCCCTGGTGCAGCTTAGCATTGGAAAAGTCCTCGACTGACGGCATTGTGGCTATAAGATCGTCTCTGCCATTAGGGTGGACCGATGTTCGTCCACCCCTGACACCCATCTCGCCCTTGGTCGAGCACCTGGACATACAATAGGTTGTAGAGGGTGTCACAAAGAAAATCACGCCACTTAGGCCGTCCACATTAAATACCAACACTTACTTTAAGCAGCAACAGCGCACACACACATCGCCACTAATTCAGATTAAACAGTATTAAGCTCGTCTAGCAATTACTTTCTTAATGTTTCATTGAAATATTCAAATTGATTTGCTGTGTCTTTCGTAGTTATTAATTACATCAAAACAGCTGAGTGCAAGATACATTAGCATATTCTCTATTGAAATCAACTTGACCCACGACTCTCACATTCATAATTTAATTAAATTTAATTTAATTTGATTTTGTAATAGCATTAATGCCCAGATTAAAAACTGCTCTATACGCACACACACACACAAGCATAACTCATAATGAAAGCTGAAACACAAAATATATTTGGGGTTAGAATATTTTCAGAACCCGCAGACTTGCACGTACCTGGAACAACACTTTATCTAGCCTATCATAGTGATAGGTTCGGAAGTCCTGGATAGAAGTTTGCCGCCAGCCGAGACCAGATGAACAGGTTGGAGGATCAAGCAGAAATGAGGCCGATACAACGTTTCGGTCCAGCCAAGTAACCTCCGAATGCAGGAATGTACAGACACAGCTGGCTGGCAGCGCCAGCAGTATTGCGTAGCTGCACAACCGTTTGTGTGTATAACCGACCGGCAACAAACTATCGTAACAGTGTGGCAGTGCGTGACGTCAGCGGCGCTCGTTTTTAAAATACTAATAATACGTTGCCGAAGCCAGTTCGGCACACCCTCACCCCAAAAGGGCAACATGGTTGACCCAAAACAAACAAGTCCTCAAGCACGACAGCTGCGGGAAACCTGGAAAATCTCAGATTCTAAAACGCTCTCGGTGAGTTCAGTAACACAGGAAAACGAAAAGGCAGAAGGAAGAGGTGTGAGTTAGTGAGTGTGTGTCTGAAAGAGAAGATGTAAGTGTGAGTCCTGCATGCTCGCCGGGCCCTGGTCCGCATGCAGATATAAGAGACAGAAAAGAACAGGAGAAAGAGAAGAATCGCAGGATCCCGCTTTGAGTACTGACCACCAAGGCCTCCCAATTCCAATAACTGAGATCCAGGAACCCCAAATAGTATCCCCCCCTTTTTTTTATGGGCCTAACTGTCATCCCTAACTCATGCCCTATGGCAAAACTTTAGCTTGAAATATGAGTGGTTACTCTTTCAACATCCCCTCCGGGATCACCCAATTTCACTGTGACGGGCGACACAAACCGAAGAATGCGGTATGGTCCCGACCAACGATAACATAGTTTAGCGGCCCTCCTATTTATGGCTGAGCTGATCGGATGGCTCTGACAGTAGACCAAGTCGCCAATCTTAAATGGGTTCGGAATTCGCCCCTGATTGTAGCGACTACGGACGCGTTCGTGCGCACGAAGCAAATTCCTCCGGACCTCCCGCCATCTGTCCACAGTCGTGACCTCAGGATCGTTCGGCAGAAGATCATCAATGTGCCACAAATTGTCCAACGGCAAACTCGGCGAGAACCCAAACATGACTTCAAAGGGTACGGCCTTGTGACTCTCGTGTAGGGCCGTGTTAAATGCCAATTGCAACCACTTTAAATTTTGGTCCCAACAATCCTGTTGTTCAGCATGATAGGCGATAAGCGCTGAACGGAGATTCCGGTTAAATCTCTCCGCGTGGGACGGTTGAGGGTAGTACGGGGAAGTGGTCACATGTTTGATGCCGTTAGCGAAACACATTCGCCGGAAATCTTTTGAAATGAACTGTGGTCCATTGTCAGAGACAATGGTGGACGGAAAACCGAAATGCTGAAAGACATGGGTCTGTAGCATAAGGATAGTTGAGCGAGTGTTTGCCTGTCGTAAGGGCAGTAGCCAGACAAACTTGGAAAAAGCATCCACGCAAACAAGTAGGTAAGCATTACCTGACTTGCTACGAGGGAAAGGTCCCACGTAGTCTATGAATAACTTCTCCATGGGTTTGCTCGCCACATCAGATGACAATAGACCCAATTTAGTGTTTTGAGCAGGTTTACTCAAGCCACAGAGATGACATGCTTTCACACAAGCCGCGATGTCCCTGTCCATGCCCTTCCAGATGAAATGCCTCCTAATACTGGAAATGGTCTTCGAAATTCCCTTATGGCCACCTATTGGGGAATCATGATAGTAGCTGAAGACCATTGGCACGAGCTTGCTAGGCAGCACAACCTTCGGGGCACGTCCTTTTCGTTCTCGGCAGCACAGGACGCCCTTGGACAGAAAATATGGTACCTGCACGTTACCCTCTTTTAGGTATTGGATGATAGGACCCAACTCTTCATCATTTAACTGATGGGGTAACACATCAGTAAAAGCCAAAGGAAAATCCAGCAGAACGGAACAGGGTTGCTCAGAATTGGCCTCGCTGGGTTGGGAGAACATACGTGACAAGGCGTCTGCAACAACATTTTGTGTTCCCCTGATGTGTTGCACTTTGAATTTAAAGGATGAGATCTTGACCACCCAACGCCCTATTTTACCCAGCTGCCGGGGATGAGCGAGAAGCCAGGAGAGAGCCTGATTATCGGTCTCCAACAGGAACTCAGCGTGTTCCAAGAAACGCCTGAACTTATCTAGAGCGTACACAACAGCAAGACACTCTAGTTCATACACTGAAGACTTCCTCTCTTGTTGGGTCAAGGTCCGGGATATAAATGCCACCGGCTGCCTAGCACCATCGACTTCCTGGGACAGAACCGCCCCGAGCGCAACAGAACTCGCGTCCGTTTGCAAAATGAATTTTTTTGAAAAATCAGGCATCCTCAACACAGGGGGAGAGACGATCGCCTCCTTGAGGGTATCAAAGGCCCGCTGTTGCCTCTCTCCCCATACAAATTTGGTACCCTTTTTCCTGAGTTCGTTTAAAGGTACAGCAATCTCTGCGGCATTAGGGATAAATCTACGGTAAAAATTGACCATGCCAACAAATCTGGCAACACCTTTCACATCCCTAGGGGGAGGAAAATCCCGGATGCCTTGTGTCCTCTCCGGGTCGACCGTCACACCCCCATATGAGACGAGATGCCCTAAAAACGAAATACTCCTTTGTGCAAACTTTACCTTGTCTGGATTGATAGTGAGGCCAGCACTCCTCAATCGGCACATCACCTCTCTCAGGTGACCCAGATGCTCCTCGAACGTTTTACTGTAGACCAAGAGGTCATCAAGATAATTAAAGATGAATTTAAATTTTACGTCATGGAATACAGTGTCAAGTAGTCGCGTGAGGGTTTGAGCCCCCACTGCCAGACCCATGGGTACCCTAGTATATTGATAAAGATTCCATGGCACACAGAATGCCGTATAAGGGCGGCTTTCCTTAGACAGAGGAATCTGATGATAAGCGGCATTGAGGTCAAAGATGGTGAAGTACCTGGCCCCACTAAACCAATCGAACGCGGAATGTAAATCGGGAAGAGGAACTGAATCCACCTCAATATTAGCATTGAGTTTGCGATAGTCAATGGCCATACGCTGTTTACCTCCAGGCTTGGGCACCAGAAATGCTGGACTTGCATAACTAGAGTTGGAAGGTTCAATGACCCCTTGTTTAAGCAACTCTTGAACCTTCTCTCTTAGGACATCCATCTTTGGAGGGGCGAATTTGTATGGGTGTGAGCGGACTACGGCGGAGTCCGTTAAACGGATCTTATATTCCAAAAGATGTGTGAGCCCCAGGTTGGGAGTTAATACAGTGGGGAACTGCTCACACAAATGATCTAAAGCATGCCTCTGGGACGGGGTGAGATGGTCTCTTTCTGAATCGGGACACACAACCTCTTGGACACCTCCCTTAGCTCCCTGGTACCCAAGGAAAGGAATGACAACCTCCCGATTGAATTTAAAATAACAGTGGTGCGCTTGAAGATCTAAAACGAGACCACTCTTGGAGATGAAATCGGCACCCACAATGCAGTTGACTCCCAGAGCCGGAGAAACCAAAAATCGCCACACCCATGAAAAACACTCGATTTTAATACTCAGGGAAACCACCCGGGAGATGGGCAGAATTTCCCGCGATGCAGTCCAGCATACCACGGAAGACCGATCCGACCCTAATAGTAAGCCCTGTTGTTCAAGGTCCTCACATACTCTAGATGAAATTATGGATCGGGCTGATCCAGAGTCAACCAAGGCTCTGAGCTGACCCTTTTTCAACTCGACCAACAGGAAGGGGCATACTGAACTGTAGTTGGGGACAGTTCGCAGGACCTTGGAGCCGGATGACCCGGGATTAGCTATCCGCCTGGGGTTAAGTGAAACCGGAAGAGAACGGCCTAACAGGGAAGACCACTCCCGACTTATCTTCCCCGAGAATTTACGTTTTTTGAAAGGTTACCTTTTCGGGAAGTCCCTTGACGCTGTCTAGCATCGTTACAATAGCGCGCGACGTGACCGGATCTATGACACCTAGAACAGAATAATTCTCGTACTTCACAGCTCTGAACCGGCGCAGGCCTAGGACCCCAAGACCCGGGCTGCCCGACTCGTCGCTCGAAATTAGGGCGTTCTGAACGCCCCCTAGCCTCGCGGGCTCTAATATCGTCATTACCCTGTATAGTGGTCGACTCGGCGCACAGCCGGTCTAAATCAATAAAACTTTGGGGACGGGCAGCGAATGTCAAACGTGACCGTTCCTCCGGCGTCACGCCCTGCAAAATAGTATGAATGACATCAGACTCTGACAACCCCAGCCTCAGGATCCGGGCCGCGTCTTTAACACTGGAAATGAAATGAGCAAGGGACTCTCCGCTTGCTTGAACTCTATAGAAATGTTTGTGTCGTAACCGGTCGTGTAACCTTCCCGGTACGAAAGCGTCCAGGACTTCCCGATGGAAATGGTCTATGCCACCACCATCCCTAAGGGTACTTGTCACGCGCTCAGCCATAGATCCCCGACAGTACGGGTAAATGAGCTCAAGCAAAGTCCGCTCCGACAACCCAGGGAAATCGGCCAACTGAAAAAATACGCGCAAGAATCTCAAAAGCGCCTCAGGATCCAGACCATCGACAACTGGGAGACGCTGAATGACATCCGACAGTGGGTTAGGAAGCTTGTGATAGCTTGCGGTGGCCATATCGGAAAAGGCAGGAACATGCACAGGGGGTTCCACCCTGGCTGCCGTCTCAACAGAAGAAGAAGAAGAAGAACCGGAATTCGGATCTACGTGGCGACGCTGGCCGAGAGAAAACTCCCGCAATGCCATCGCCGCTTGCTCCCTAAGAGTGACAACATTTTTCTCTAATTCCGAGGTGGTAGCCTGTGATTCAGCATTCTGTAAACGGCATAGAACGTGTTGTAAACGTTGGCGCACCCTCTGTCTAGCCGTAGAGGTGGGTGCCGCCGACTGCAGGCCTTCGGCCAAATCGAGCAGTTCTACAAATTTTTCCGAGCACAGCTCCACCTCGGCGGTGACATCCGTAAGTAATACTCTCCCACTCGGTGCCTCACCGGAGGCAAGAGCCTCACGGAGTTGCTTCCTTAATGAAACAACAGTCTCCTGCGGCTTCCGTCCCCGGAACCGGACCTCCCACTCGAGCTCATCTTTTACCAACAAATCCACATTTACCGAAATGGACATGACCGCGCAATCCACACACACACCACGTAAAAGCAAGAATTAAAGAGAACGACAGGAAGAACTTGATATACAAGTGGCTCCAGAATGCTCTAGCGATACGACGAGATGGGTGTCATAAAAGCAGAGAAACAGCCATGCAAAATGCCCAGAAGAGAACACAACACAAAACAACCAAACTAACTCACTAAATACAACACACAAAGTACACATAAAATTCGATATAATCGAAAATATAAACTATCACATCCATGCCCTTGGTCGGACCATAACCGCATTCAAAATACACGATACCGCAACGCAACGCCCTCAATAAACAAGTACCATATAACTGGGATGCTACCAAACACGTTGTCTAATCCAAGAGACAAGTCATAATCAAACTCAACAAGTACCGACGGCCCTCATCATGTCCAGACTCCGTATGAGCTCCAGGGTATGTGCAAGTGCAACCAATCAGCACACATTCATTAAAAAAAATTAATCACATTCTTATAACCCCTTTTTAAAATTCATCTTACACTCAACATCACAAAATAATCACTTAAACACTAACACATATTAAATTATGTTAAACTTCATTAACCCCTTATTCATTTTATAAAATGTGCTCTTTTTTCTGGTTGTTCATTCTGTTAATTTATTACACTACCATTAAGTTTTCTTACAACACTTGGATTCTAATCAAAAATAATTTGAAATAATTTGCAAGTCCTAACACCAGCTGACATGTCTGTAGCCACACTAAGTTTCATTTAAGAAAATAAATATAAGTCCCCAGATTCTAAAATTTCTCAAGTTCAACAGAGAAAAATAAGGCAGAAATAATACCTACTATCCACCCAGAATCATAACAACCACGCTCTGAACTAACATTTGAAACCCCCCTTTTTTTTCTAAGTTTTGTAATTTTTTTTGAATTTTATTTAATTTTATTTTTATTAAGTTTTTTTTTTTTTAAAAAGGCGAGATACATCATATTTAGAACTAGGTAAAAAACCTAGAGGAAGCAAAAGTGTGCAAGGCCCAAATACAATTACAGACATGTCCCCCCAGGTGAATGACAGGACTTGCAAATAAAAAACTCTTTTAACCAACAAGCGTGTGCTTTATTCAACCTCCAAGATTTTACATACATGACAAGTTCGTGATTGTGTGAGCACACCATTAAAGGCAGAATTATATATATATATGTATATATATGTATATCCATTAATTCATAATGTCACAAAGTAAGTGAGTTGATATTAAACTAATTGCAAAAATTTCTGCCTGATTATGTATGAGTCAAAGTTAGTAATAATCTCATTCATAAAGCAATACTAATCCATCAGTGTTGTATAATATCAAATAGGCTAGCCTGTTGTCTCAGTAAGCACATTTATGGTTATTCTCTTTTTTAAATCCGTTACATATTCCCCCCAAAAAAAAAATATATATAGTAAAATTACACACACAAACACATATATGACATGAATAACAAAACATCCCTCATTTCAACACTAACCTCCTCATAAACCCATTCCAACTACAGTAAATGAAGGAACCCTAATATGTATAGATAGATACAAATATAAATGACAACGTAAATGGAATATCTCAGCTCCTAAGCATAGATTTGCCAGCATATTCACAAGCATAGTTCACACCAGAGAATGTAAGTGACCGCCCCGAAACTCAACCAGCCAAACGACCCCTTGCCTTAATCATTAAGCGTTAAGTATGTGTGTGAAAGAAAATCGTTTCTCATCTACAGCATCAGACAACCCCCGCTACGTTATTAAAACTCAGCCATGACCAGATGACATGATAGCACGAGATAATTAACTCCCTAATGGTCTTAATTAGATGAAAGTTAGATCTTACAGCAAACTGCGGATGTGTGTGTATGTGTGTAACTTCTTACACATTATACAGTTATAAGATACTTCATTAGGTGTACTGTGGTAATGTTCACACATGCAATAACATAATTGAACACGAGAGTTTGTGCTAGAGTATAATGTTCAGAACTTCACGAGTGAGCTTCTGGCGGCTTCTGTGCATTCACATGTTGTAGAGAGAGAGAGAAATAGATAATCAGAATTTTCCCACCTGGATTGTCCGGTGTACTTAGTTCGTATAGGCGCGGATCAGTGATGTCACAGTCGTGTCACAAGTCCCTGGTGCAGCTTAGCATTGGAAAAGTCCTCGACTGACGGCATTGTGGCTATAAGATCGTCTCTGCCATTAGGGTGGACCGATGTTCGTCCACCCCTGACACCCATCTCGCCCTTGGTCGAGCACCTGGACATACAATAGGTTGTAGAGGGTGTCACAAAGAAAATCACGCCACTTAGGCCGTCCACATTAAATACCAACACTTACTTTAAGCAGCAACAGCGCACACACACATCGCCACTAATTCAGATTAAACAGTATTAAGCTCGTCTAGCAATTACTTTCTTAATGTTTCATTGAAATATTCAAATTGATTTGCTGTGTCTTTCGTAGTTATTAATTACATCAAAACAGCTGAGTGCAAGATACATTAGCATATTCTCTATTGAAATCAACTTGACCCACGACTCTCACATTCATAATTTAATTAAATTTAATTTAATTTGATTTTGTAATAGCATTAATGCCCAGATTAAAAACTGCTCTATACGCACACACACACACAAGCATAACTCATAATGAAAGCTGAAACACAAAATATATTTGGGGTTAGAATATTTTCAGAACCCGCAGACTTGCACGTACCTGGAACAACACTTTATCTAGCCTATCATAGTGATAGGTTCGGAAGTCCTGGATAGAAGTTTGCCGCCAGCCGAGACCAGATGAACAGGTTGGAGGATCAAGCAGAAATGAGGCCGATACAACGTTTCGGTCCAGCCAAGTAACCTCCGAATGCAGGAATGTACAGACACAGCTGGCTGGCAGCGCCAGCAGTATTGCGTAGCTGCACAACCGTTTGTGTGTATAACCGACCGGCAACAAACTATCGTAACAGTGTGGCAGTGCGTGACGTCAGCGGCGCTCGTTTTTAAAATACTAATAATACGTTGCCGAAGCCAGTTCGGCACAGTAGTAATAGATTTTTATAATCCCTATCCATGTCCGGATCATCCTCCGATACCGCCAGATACCGAGAAACAAAGTCATTTCTCTTCTTAATCCACTTCTTCCTTGGTTTGCTAATGACATTCGCATTAGATCCCACCGTTGATAATTTCTTGATATCTGATACATCTGTAAGATCGACAGTGTTATCAGTATCTTGTACTTTCTTCATATCTTCGCAATTTTCATTCTCCACTTCTCCTTGCTTCTTCTGGGCTTCGCTACTGTCCGCGTTCAAGGCATTCGTGTATCCACGTATCTCTGTGCGACACAGCGTCAACTCTTTTGTACAATTATCTAATTTCTCAATGTTTCTTCTAAAGCTCTCTTCTTGTCTTCTATTACGTTCACTAAATACTCTGTTAATATTCTCTTCTTGTTTCTTAAATCGTTCTTCTTGTTTCTCGTCTTGTTTTTTGCTTCGTTCTTCGCTAATTAACTTCATATTCTACTTTTGTTCTTCGTTCTGTTGACGGATAAACTCCATCAACATTTGTATAGTTCCATCTTCTAGTTTTGATGTCTGTCCTCGCGCCCTATCTTCTGGACTCTCTACCACGCTACTTGGTTCACTAGGTGTAGTATTGTCCTCGGTATTTACTGCGCCTAATTGATTATTAATGTCAAATTCTACACTGTCTGAATTGCTCGCCATTTTAGCCCTACTGCGCGTAATCATTCAAACTGACTTACACTAATAACACTTATCTTACTTCTACTTCTATGACACTACTTCTTCTACTACTTCTACTGCCTGTTCTTTACCTAAGCAGTATGTGTTAACAATCTTTGTTAATACGTATCATGCCGTGCGGATGGGCGCCATTTATAAATGAATAATTTATAAAACTATTATGCTGCGCGTTGGAAGCGCCATTTATAACTTATAATGGGGATTATTTATTATGCTAATCGTGATTGAATTAATTAATTATTAAATATATAAAATTTATCGATCTCTGACATGTATGTGTATAATTTAATCTTATTGATGATTCTCACTATCTATGCTCATCAACACATACGTGATATCATTTATTTAATTGAACATAAGAAACTCTTAAAATCTATTTGCATTCCTTCAAACTTTAGGTAAATATTTGGGTTGCATTGGTAATAATGAACGCATGTTTCTGATCAACTAAAATACTAGTTTAATTATCATTTATGACATATTATAATAGTACATAGGTTACGTCGCTGTACCTGAAATACATACATATTTTATAATAAACAAAGACATATCTTAATATATGCTGAAAAACAAAGAAAACATACGTACATATATAAATCAAATGATGTTACAATTCAATATTCTACTTATTTAATGCGTTCATTAAATCCCAAATAAGCTTTTGTTGATATGTTCATTAACTACTTTATTCAGATTTACTCATTACTTTTCTTAATAATTTTCTCAGGTGTGAATTCTTTGAAAGAAACCAGGTCAGTAGAAGTTATTAATTAGAAATAATTATAATAATGGTTACTTGGTTATTGAATATCCATTAGTTGTTGACGAAGTCTCGTTCTGGTGATGGAGATGGCTCGTAGATACATTCCGTCGTAAGTTGTTTTATCACTGCCACTTATCACTTTATTCTTCCGATCACTCGCGTAGGTGTTTGTATATGTGTGAGTAATTGAAGTTCAGTGTTCAATCAGTGTTTCATCTTACTGTGTATACTGTAAGTTTGTTTTAAAGTCAATATACATGTCTAGTTTCATTAGTCGCTGCTTCAACAAACGTTCCTATAATTTATTAGTTTGTTTAATGTTTTGTGTTCATTATGTTGTTGATTCACAATATTAGTTCAAATAATTTGTATATCGTTAAGTGATGCTGTCTGTTAGTGTAACGGTCTGATTGTTCACTTGGTGTAATTTTCACTAAGTCCGTTACTGCGCACACCGGTAAAGTTTCACTACCGCGATATGAATGTATTATTAAGTCTTTTAAGTTCCTCGTTACTTATCTAACTTCCGAATGATTTGAGTAAACAATGGAAAGTTTATGATATACCGTCTCTCGCACTTGAAGTTAAATTACTTGATATTTTAAATGTAAACTGTCTGAAAATTCTAACTGTAAAACTTTAGTATAACTATTCAAAATTTGAGTGTAGACTGTCTAAAATTTGAGTATCACTGATTAAAAATTGAGTATCACTGCCTCTCCGTCTTCCTGGACAACTGGTTTTATTAATTCGTCCCTACTCAAAATTTTGTCTCTGGCGCGCTTCACCCCTACTTCTTTTCGAGATTGGTCAGTTTTTGATTTTCTCGGAAAATACTGTCCCACCATGTCAAAATTCTACGTCATAGTTCTTCCGATAGGTTCTTCGTTTCAGTTGCTATGGAAACATCCCTCACCATCAAATTTCTCGCTGGCTGAAGGCCTCTGATAGGTCCTTAGGTCTCCCTGCTTTCTGGCTTGACGATCGTTGACCCGCTTCGAAGAAACTACGGCTATAAACCACTTGTCTATCAACCTATTGTCTGAGTAAACTCTGCGTTTCTATAGATTCCCATTATCTGTACTTACAGTCTCCCTGGCGTATTGTTCTATGCTCTAACCCCTTTTTTCTGGCTATTACTAATTTCGAACATCTGCTGGTCGTTGAAGTCACCCCAACTTTCCCTTCGTAAATTCTTGTCTGTCAATTAGACGATACCTCCAGCTGTGTAACATGACTGTAGTCTTTGTCAACCTATCTTCCAGTATTGTTCCTTAAAGTGCAGCGCATCCGTTTCATTGTAGTATGGAGTCTCACTCGTTTTTGTCGCTAATCGTCTACTGACGTAATATGGCCACATCTGCTACAATTCTCGGTACGGGTGTGAATGTCCTTACTTACTTTGTTACACTGCGGAGAGCAATAATTCTGGACGAAACTTTCCCTGCCATCTTATGCCACCAAATTCTATAGTTGGATTGAACTTAATGTGTTTCTATTGTCAAGTCAGCAACGCTTCACTGACACCTTCTCATTACTCCTTATTTATTGCTCCACCATAAGTCGTTGACACTTGCCTCGTGTGAACGTACTCTGCCGAGGTGAAATTTTAAAATTTTAAAATTTTCTGCTCGTTACACACTTTACCTCCCCACATGAGCCACAAGCTCCAGCCGCTATATATAGCAGTGTTTGGACCTTTCAAAACATTTTATAATCAAGCAGCTGATGACTTCATGAGCACCAGAGGTGGAGAAAGGATAAACATATATGACATACCAAATTTAGTGGCTGTAGCTTTTCCTCGAGCCTTCAATCCAATAAACATTCAAAAAGGTTTTCAATGCACGGGAATTTGGCCACTTGACAGCAATATTTTTACAGATGAAGATTTCCTTTCTTCTCAGGTTACATACCTACCAGAACCTGAGAATCAAGAAAGCTTAAAAGATGCGTCTCCTGTGGAACCTCTTTCCATACCGTCTACTTCAACAGCTCCATCACCAGTTGTTCAATCTATAAAAAATGCTGAAACTAGCAAGGGCTCTCAAACAACAATGGATCTACAATCTACTTCAACAGGTTCGCCGCCAGTCATTCGACCTTCCACTTTAGTAGTTTCTCCATTACACGTTCGACCTTTTCCAAAATCTTCAAAAAAGTCGGCTCAACTAAGCGGAAGAGAACTAAGAGCAGAATTTTGACAGATACACCAATCAAAGAATCCATAGAGACAAATTATGCTGATCGTCATTCTAACAAAATCAGCTCTCGAATCAGTAAAAGGAAAATTTCTCCTGGATTGAAGCAGTCAGTGAAACGAGCTATGTTATTTAATTCTGAGGATGAAGACAACTGCAGGTCCTTGCAGAAATCCCCCAGAAATGAGTCGATGAAAAAAACACCTTCAACGGAGTCATGGTATTGTATTGTTTGCAGGGAAGACCATGTGGCTGATATGAGGCCGTGCTTTCTGTGTCAAACATACGTCCATGAAGAATGTGTGGGATTAACTGTGAATGATAAAGAAAAATATGTGTGTTGGAACTGTGAAACTAATTAATGTAGCTTGTCATAAAATTAATTGAGATTATTGTATTTTCCATTTTTATTTATAAAAATGTTTTCTTGGATTTAGTAAATTTCTAAAACTTTTGTTCTATTTCCTTATTAAAAAATAATACTTTACTTGCTTTGTAAAAACTTGTTATAATGAATGATTAAAATGAATTATCCTTGTAAAATTTGCATTTCATTTCAATTCAGAATTATTGGGTCAAACCTGCCACATGTGGGCGGTTTGACCCACAATATATTACTTTTTATTTTATAAATTTTGTTTTTTTATAAGCTTGATTTCCTTTTTCTCATGTATTTTTTTTTATATTATTGAAACTCTTATTTATCATAATGAGCAATGAAAATCTACTAAAATGAGTTACATTTCATTTTATTGTGAAAATTAGAAAAATGGGTCAAACCTCCCCTCTTTCCCTTACTCATTTCCACAGGCTGGGTCGACCCCACGTGGAAAAGGCACATGGCTTCTGTGGAGCACCCGGGGATCTCTAGACTACCAGGCTCTGTATTCATAAATGAAACCGCTAAATTGGAACAAAAAAAGAAAAAATTTATGCCAGTAGTATTTTGCATAAGATAGTGGAAAACGTTTAATGCGAAAACGGTTAAATATGACTCAGGTGCCAATCGACGGTTATACTTTACAATTACAGTTTGTACAGCCTCCAGAGGGTCGAAAAAGTTTACGAATTTTGTTAATCTCTTAATTTTTAGGCTGTTTTATTATTATTTTTTCAGCTGTATAAGCTAATACAGTAGTAACTCTTTTTTAAACATACAAACAGGGTTATTATACTGCATTAGCGTATACTTTTGAAATGTCAACTATAGTACTGTTTACTTTAGTGGGACTGATTTCAGCCACTTTAAAGATGTTAATGTTGATTAGTCTTAACTTATTTTTTTTCTGTATAAGCCGACCCGACCCCGGACCCCCCCAAGCCCAAATTCTAGCTACACCACTGAGGATAACTAACGATTTCCCCGTTCGGAAAATCACATAAAGTAAAGTCATAGAAAAGTTAAAAAAAAAAAACAGTTTACGTTCGAATATGCAGTTTACCGTAGTCTTTAACGACGATTAACGTAACTGTCCGTAAAAAAACAGTCACGGATAATCGAGTGTTATTTTGTTTGTTTTAACAGAACAACTGCAGGAGATCCGCAATATCAAAATGTCACGTATCCTGTGCGACAACACCGATCTCATCGACACCATCCAGATATACCCTATGGTCTTGCCGGATCATGAAATGTAAGTAACCCGTAAAGACAGTCGCTTATTTCACAGAGCTCTAAGATTTATTGCATGAAAGTTCATTAAATATAATACTAGAGGAAAGTCGATGACTCATGGGCATGATCTTTAAACGGTGATCTTTGATAGGGTGTATTATGGTAGTACAGAGTATTAACTAGAGCACAGCCGTAGTCTTCTCCAGACGCTTAAGGCTGCCCGACAGACTATATGTAGGCGATACTCAGTTGCCCTGGTCTCGAGAGGTCAAGTACCTCGGGGTCCACCTCGACCGTCGTCTTACCTGGTGTGCACACTCCACACAAGTAGCCCACAAGACCGCTAATCGCCTATACCAACTCCGTCTTCTGCTATGCAGCAACACCATGACCCGCAGCCTAGGGAAACTTATCGTCTCCACCTATGATGTGCCGATGGTTACCTACGCGATCCCCGTTTGGGGCTACTTGGTCAAGACCCACAAGCGAAAGCTTCAGTCTCTCCTTGAACGAGGATTGCGCTGGGCGTGCAAAGCCCACTATTTGACATCTAATAGAACCATCCGTGAAGCCCTGCGTGTCCGTTCCCTGGACGCCACTGTTCTGAAAATTCTATCACCGCACCGCCCGATTCCAGGACAACCACCTCATTAGCGCCCTCGGTCGCTACCAATCTGTGCCAGTAGAATCTTGGACCCGGCCTCGGCGTACTCTCACCCTCAATTAGCTAATAATTGATTGAACACCCACGGCCGGTAGCAGGCCACATCCTAAATCCAGCCCATCTATCGTCCCTGCGGCAGGAGCTCTATTTGAAGCTCGGGACGCAATATACGAGCAGGCGCGGGCATGCCCTTCGTCCCGCACAGCCCTCGAACTTGTGAATGTTAACTGTTAATACATTAACTGTAGTTTTTACTGAAGTTAGTGTTCGGCGGCATTTGGGATTCTACTCAGTCGATTGTTAATTAGAAATTAGAAATGTCTGTCCTAAAACAATCTCGTCATTTCTGAATACAAACAACAGCCTGACGTTGTATTTCTCATCATTCTGCCTGACGTGTTCTAGTCTCTGTCTTCTCCTACAGTTCTTCCCATTCACTACACTCTCCCCATACCAAACTCAGTAATCATGAGTTTCAAACGGCGCCAGGAGATGTTGTTGCCGTAGATCTGAGGGAGATGCTAGGATTGTGTGTAAAAGAACGATTGTTGTATTTGGAGTAAGAGAGATTTTGTTATTAAGAATTAAGATTCAAATAAGAGCGAACAGATAATTAAATGAGATGAGGGCATAGTAGTGTTTATATGTATTTTATAATAATAAACTGATATTTACAATGAGCATAAATAAAATCGCATCACACATCATATTATTTTTAATATATATATATATATATATATATATATATATATATATATATGTGTGTGTGTGTGTGTGTGCCTAGTAATTTAAAATTTATATTTATATTACCTCAAGATGTTATTTTTCCTTATTCGGAACGTTTCGAGAGCTCCCGTGCTCTCACCCTCAGCCTTTGCGATCTTGCGTCTGGTGAAGTATTTGTGTTGGCTGGATGCTATTAAGGTTTCTTGTTGGTCTCTGGTATTTTAAAGTTGTATTATTGTGTGTGATTGTGGTATATGTATTTGTATTTTGTGTATTTTCGATATTGAGTGCTTTGAATATTGTGTCATGTTTTGTATTGATTTGTATTTGTTCAGGTATTAGTTTGTTTTGTGTTTTAGGTTTTTTATATTTGTAAATTTTCCAATATGTTCATTATGGTGCCTTTGTGTGGTATATGTTTCATTAGTGTCACATTGGTTATATCTAGGAATTCATGTCCTATGTTTATTGCATGTGTGGCTAAATTGGATTGAATATATACAGCAGAAAGTGATTGAATATATATATATATATATATATATATATATATATATATATATATATATACACAAACAATATGTAACAAATATTTTTTTCAATGTAATAATATGATTTGCGCAATATTTAGTTGAAAAGTATAATGTGATATATGCAGTACAACAATTCAATTTTTTTACAAAAAAAAATTATAATAATAATATTGTTTTAATTAAGTTGATTGTGTAACCACCAAATCTTGTTTGGTGCTGCTCTCTGGTGGCGGACCTGAAGTTAATGATAATGTAACATGATACACTATGATGAAAGAAATGACCGTAGTAATGCGGCCTTGAAATAAACGCCAAACATTTTCTCATCAAATGTGATCAAACACCAAAGAGATTAATTAAAGAATAAGATTATTTTTAATATTTACGTTATTCTTTTAATAGTATTTAAATGTTTAGAATATGCTCATATTATTTAAAATATTACACTTTGCTTAAAACATACATATCTGTGACAGTGAGGACATTTTGCGTAGCTATGTGGGGAAAAGAGGTTTGGGGGACTGGCAACAATCCTTTTTCGTTTCAGCTATTTCATGGCACTGAATCAGTTTACTGCTCTAGGAATGTGAAGTGTTGAGACTAAGCTGGGCACATAGGGCTACATGTTTTTACATGTTTTCATCTCCATTTTCAATAAAGAAGACTGATTTTTTGAAAACTTTTAAAAACAAAAATATAAAGTCAAAAAAAGATTTAGTTTCTGAAAAAAGTGTGTGTGTGTGTGTGTGTGTGTGTGTGTGTGTGTGTGTGTGTGTGTGTGTGTGTGTGTGTGTGTGTGTGTGTGTGTGTGTGTGTGTGTGTGTGTGTGTGTGTGTGTGTGTGTGTGTGTGTGTGTGTGTGTGTGTGTTTAAATAAAAATACCATTCAACAAAAACAAGTTGTTTCTGAAAGTTATATGGCAGTTGTGCTGCTACCTATCTACAAACTTTTAAACTACTATTAGTGAATGGCTAATAGCAAACAAAAGAAAGAAATATATTTTTTATTTATAGGTTAAAAGAATATATTTCTTGTATCTTTATACTATTCAAAGTTAAATCCTGTTTCACTTGCATACCGGTATAGCAGTTTCTTTTTACATAATCAACTTTAGAAGTTTTTATGACTTTCTTTACCTGCAATTTATGGAAAAACACAGTTTGTCATTTTTGGGACATTAGAGTGATGAACCGAGAAAATGACAACTCATGGAACCATAATTTCAATATGATTTTTTTTCATATTGTTTTTGTTTGGTATTACCCATTCATTAATAGTAGTTTAAAAGTTTGCAGGTAGCTAGAAGCATAACTACCATATAATTTTCAGAAACAACTTGTTTTTACTAATTATAACACTACCGACTCGGAACACTAAGTTTTTTATTGGTAAAAACCTAAAAATTTTACCTTATAGCCTGAACCAGTTTATAGCCTGAGCCTCTGACGAAGCTTATAATAAGCGAAAACTGGTTCAGGCTATAAGGTAAAAATTTTACGTTTTTACCAATAAAAAACTTTGTGTTCCGAGTCAGTAGTGTTATAATTAGTTAATGTCTTTGTTGACATATCAACGGACATGTCATGGACAACAAAATCCATGAACTTGTTTTTATTGAAGGTGTATTTTTATTGAAACACCCACACACACATTAATAATGACGATACATTATACAGTACACAACATATTGATAATACACAGAAATAATAATAATAATAATTTTTATAATAATAACTTTTTGTATACAATAGAATGTATTAATTCTGTTCATAATTCTTTTTATTTGTATTTAGTAATCCTCGAGTACCCTGCCGAAGTGGTATAATTCCAAGCATCGATCTAACAAAGTGGGCCGAGTTTCCAGGAGGTCATATCGGTTACAACTTACAGTTTGTGAGTAGCCTAGACAGTGCCTACTCGCCAGTACTCAAGTGATGATTCACACTTGAACATGTGTATATACTCACATACTTGCCATCATCAGCCATCCATCATTATTTCACTTATTTATTAGAATAATTAATTTTGTTGAAAAATTCAATTTTCATATACATACTTGTAAACATACCACATTTATATATAAAATGTCACATGATAAACTTATCATACTATATATCATGGTTCATATATGAACTTTTGTAATTACGTGTAGTCATGAATACGTCAATTTTTTTTAAATGTTGGAAAGTTATTTAGCAATCAAAAATTATTTTAATCAAAAATTACTGTGAAAAGTCATATTGAACTGAAAATTTATTATAAAAATATTTCCGTACATTTTTTATCATTTAGGTTGTGCCAAAACTAGTATAGACTTTTTATATGTTAAATTTTACTGTTGATAGAAAATATAAATTAATTTAAATACATGTAAATGAATAGTTATAAAACCTTCTGTATGCCAAATTAAAATTATAAGTAAAAATGTATACTGCCAAATCTTTTAAAACATTTAAGATTTTACAAAGAATATTCTAATTAAAGATTTAAATTTTCTGAGAAATAGAATATGTACAAAATTTTGCCTACAGCAGTAGCAATTTTTTAACTTCGTTTATAAAAAGGAATACAGTTTTAATAGACAGACACAAACTTTGTATTTGTGTAGAACAAATTTCTTTCATGTCAAATAATACTACCAATTATGGAAAATAATTTTTACATTTTGTCACAATGATTGTTACAATTATCATTTTGTGGGTTAACATTTAAATTTAAATATCTCCAGAAATTTGGTTTTCCTGAGAATTCTGTGTTAAACAAAATTCATTGTCAAGAAACAAGTAGGCCTACTTACTGGTGCTCAAACCCATGGTTATGCTGTGATAAAATATCTTTTTGATTTTCTCTTTTACAAGTAATTTAGTTTAGCACTTAAGGCTCACTCTGTAAATACTAAGGAACTTATGGGTATAAATATATTCAAATCCTCAAAATGTTTTGACACAGCATACTCAGAAGCTCAGATGCTTTCTAAGAATTAAGATAGTTTCCACATTTATTATTCTTTGAAAATTTAAAATTAGCCATGTCATAGATTCTCAAAAACTCTTAGGAAAAAGAATTCTATGGTTTCTTTTTAATGCCTAAATAGTCATGGACTATTTTATTAGTACAAAGTGATGAACTATTTTTTTAAATGAGTAAAACTGAATACAGTATATATGTACATAACTGATTTTTAGTCCAAATATCATTATTTTTAAATTGTGTGATAAAGAGTTAAAATATTATCTGAAGTGAGTAAAGTATAAAATGGTGACTTGTCTTAAGAATGCATATCAGCTGTATATTTGTCTTGCTGATTGGTAAAGAGTTTTAGTCAACCATAAAGCTGTACAAAAGTAGAACAGGATTGTTTCGACAATTTGGTAAATAAATTAAGAACTAGGCTACTGCTAAAATTATCCAAAGACATACTTTTAAATTCTGTAATGTTTCATCATGAAGTTCAGTTAATGAAGAATTTTAATGTAAATTTAGTTTTACCCTATACATTTATAACTATTTTGATGCTTTAATTTTTTTTTTCATAAAATCATAATATGAAAATTTAGTCTGAACTTCTAACGCACTGAACAGCTTACCTTCACCTGGCTGGTAAAAATAGTAATTCATTTGCACATACTGTATTATTCTTAAACAAATAGAAGATCCATAATGATATTACAAAATTTTGCTTGCTTTCAGAGACAGTAAGTGTTTGTGGAATTGGATTTTGATAGTTTTCATTCTAAGTTGTCTCTATGCATTCACACTAGCGACTACATGCACAGTTTTATTGTTAAAAAATTTCGACGAAACCGAAACATCGAAGCATGATAATGTTTTTAGGCTTTTGAAATGTATAATGTGCATAAACTGCAGACTCTCCTGTTCAGCGATGTTCGTACGGATTTCTTAAAAATGACAGAGACCGAAGATTTCTAGACTGTGGGGAATCGAAAGTGTGGAAAAAATATAGTGTTAACATCATCTGGAGCATTACATTTTTCGATGACGTTACACATTTTGCATCACGCATTTTGTGGAATGACCCCCGGCCTAAAAACATTATCATGTTAAAAAGTAAAAGGAAACTTCTAGTAGGACATTTAGGCATATACAGCTGGTACTTGCATGTTCAGTTATAAATTAACTGTAGCATACCTATTATATCTTGCATTGTAACTTTGTGTCAGTTGATTTTGCAGGAGGGTAGATGAGCATTACATTGTGTTAACAGCCAATGGCAGATTAATTATACTATTGTAATCCAACTGATATTTCCTCCAAACCTCTTACTTTGGGAACACAAAGTAAAACATAGAACGATACATAGAAATTATGTTTAAAAATAAAACATAGAAGTTCTTGTATTAAACCCTTATAATGATTATTTATGGCATTAACATTTTGAAAGCAAACAAACCTAAAAGATGAAAATTATGACTACAAAGATTAACAATTTTTTAAGAAGAGGTAAGCTTTCAAGAAAATAAATTCTTGTGAACTAGGTATTGAAGGAAATGAAATACTCATAAGTTAACAGAATTACAATAACCTAAATGATGTGGACAACTGTGAAGATGATAGATGACATTTGACGAGCTATGAATGCGGTGAGTGGAAATTAATATTAAGATAAGTGGTTGGGAAGATTATGTTGATGTTCTAATGAGCCAAGACATCTGAAATCTGATGAGTATATTGGGAACATGGGGTGGAGAAATAGCACCCATAGAAGAAAATTTGTTTGTTGTAAACAGTGAATATTGATCAGCTCACATTAATTAAAATAATATGTAACTCATAGCTCATCGCAATCAAGGACAGATCCAGCAAACAATGGTGGGAGGAAGTTAACTTTTGGGGAGGGGAGGGTGAATATGAAAAGTTGGACCATTCTTTAATGGTTTGAAGTGAAGATAATGGGGTGAAGATAAAATTGGACAGTGTGTTACTGTCAACTCAATAAGTTTATTAACATACAGGTACAACATCAGTTCATTGTTAATAATATTCACTTATAGTTTAAAATACATACTGATTATTTAAGTTATGTACCAATCCAAAATTGATATGGTGGTAAGGTACAAATACTATTTAAAGTAATTTTAGAGTAAAACCATGAATATACATAATGTGATACGAATTCTGTATCATATTTACAATCACAAAACCATTCTACAATCGCAAGACAACAAAAAAATTTTATCTGAAGTGATCATTTAAGAGGGATCCCCCCGCCCATTGTTTCACACCTGATCACAATACTTTATTGCTTTATTCAGATCCTGAAACAAAATAACATATCTTGATGACAGTCGGTTGAAATTCTAAGCTGGTACACATCTCTTGCCTTTAGCATTATGCTGATCACTGAATGCAAAGTTACAGTGTAAGAAATGTATATTATAGTGTAACCAAGATACACGTGAATTTTATAACAGTCACACTTACTGATTATTACATATTTATAATTATGAAAACTGTACAGCTAACATAGGATATATGATTATACCGACTATATACATGTAAAACATTATCTGTGGGATATGTTGTATTGTAGCATAGGTAGATATTTTGTAACTTTAGATAAATAAGTAACTGTAAAGAAAAACGGACACAACAAAGGCAGACACATTGTATAATAATCAATTGTTGTACCTCACACTGTAGTCGATTGTTGAGACCGGTGGCTGGTATCAGCTTACACTTTATATCGCTTACACAATAAAGTATTGTAGCATCTGCGTAAGATTAATTGCAGACCTGTCCCTCCCTACCAATAGTGTTGTCACTAGAAAAACATCTGAATTCACTTTTCCCATATAGCATATTTAGTAAGACAAGAAACCTGAAAGAACATGAATAATGATATTAATTATATTTTATACGTAACTCAGCTCAGCACTAAATGTTTTCAGATTTCATAAAAAAAGAACAATCATATAAGACAGGATAGGTTAAGATAGCTTTGACATGGGAAAATGTAGTGATCATAAATGTAGTTTTAGTAGATAAGACTATCATCCCCTTTAGATAACATAATTTCACTGGGACGTTTATACAATGAGAATGTTCCTAGGTAAGAATTTTAAACTACAATTTTTTTTTGATTTTATGTGTTACAGTTATCATTTTATGTCATACAGTTAACAGAACATTTTACTTCACCTGCAGTACCTACTATGAATTGTAATTTCATAGTATACATTAAATGTACCAACACTGAACAAATAATTTAATATATACTTACAGATATTTTTTTTAAGAACAAAACAGTCCCTCCCAAAATAATATCTTGTATTACTTCCATATCTTTGGGTTTCCATGCACAGTGAATTCAGGTGTTTCTGTGTCCACCGTACCTTAAGTCCTCCACTCATTATCCAATGTTTGGCACAAGTAGATTCAGTAGATAGATAATGTAAATGGTTGACAATGCTGCTTCATCTCTCAGTATGGTTGTTATTTGATGTACATGCTTGCTTTTGTGTATATACTGAATGTGTGTGTGTGTGTGTGTGTGTGTGTGTGTGTGTGTGTGTGTGTGTGTGTGTGTGTGTGTGTGTGTGTGTGTGTGTGTGTGTGTGTGTCAGTATAAAATTATACAAATTAGTACATAATAGGTCCACTGTATAATTCTTATTCTAAATAAATATTCTTCTAAGTTAAATTGTTCATCAAAGTGATACCATCCCAGTTCTCCTTTACTGTCAATTAACACAAATGAGTTTCCTTCATTTTACAAGATGAACTTCAGTGTAAGTCTAGGAGTTAATGCTGAATTGAATAACCAGTTTTTATGAAAGTTAAATATATTGACTGATGTTTACTATCAAACCACATACAAATTAATGAGACTTTTAATGAGTCTGAAATTGAATTATTCTCTTTTTAATCAACGATAGTACCAATATGGAGCAAAAGTAACGTATCATCCTGCTTGATGATTCACCTTACTGACTGCAACAATCAAATCTGTCAATTAAATGGTTCAATTGATTCAGTTTTGTTTCTATGAAACATAACTAAATGCATAAATATAGTATGGAAACAAATTCCTTTTATATCCTTCAAATGGCATTTTAGTATTGGAACTTTATCCAGCATACTAACATCTTAGTTTTATAACATGTTAAACTGATTAAAATTTATGAAAGTTTTATATTTTCTTCAGCACAAATTGACTCTCAAGTGTCACAGGCATTTCAAGAATTTCTTAACAAAAAATTTCATTTTTATTGAAAGTTTTTTACTTCTAAAAGTTAGTGCACTTTGATAATAAAATTGAAACAAAATCAAGTCATGAGGTAAGTTTTCACAGCTTTGTATAAAGTGGAAGATAGGCAAAATGGTGTACGATTTTTAAACAAATTTAGCTTGGTTTAAGTTATTTTTTTATTGTTTTTGTATATTTTCAGTCTTATGTTTAAAAGGGTGCAGTAAATTCAAATACAATATAAAGGCAGTATAGAATTGTGCACAGAAATTTCCCACATTTGTTTCAAGTTGTGTGTGTGTGATTCTCAGACCAAAAATGAATTGAACATTTGTTATTGGTGTCTACAAAATAAAATGCATAGATAAAAAATGACCAACCTGCATTAGGTGCACCAATTAGTGGAATGTGGGCATACGCCTACTGCAACAAAAAAATTTGTTTTATGTGAATTTTGTTACTTGTTAATATTATTTTGACTATTCACCGGGTTATTAGGCCATGGTCTAATGCTGCCACATAAAACTGACATTTCGGCCCCACCATTGGTGGCCATCTTCAGTGGTACGACTTGAGAAAAGCAACTGGCATGCTCTTCATCAGTTTCCACAGTTGCTTTCCTCAAGTCATCACACTAAAGATGCTACTGCCGTAGTATTGTAGAAACTGGTGAAAAGCATTCGAGTTGCTTTTCTCAAGTCATAACACTGAAGATGGCGTCCAATGGTGGGGGCAAAACATGTGTTTTATGCGACAGTAATAGACGACAGCATAATAGCCTCGTGAATAGTCAAAATAACAGTAAGAGAGTTGACGCCAGCCATGAAAGCCTAAGGTACCAGTTTGTTATTGTTGTTAAACTTTTACTGGGTTCATAATAAACAGTGACACCTTGCCTTTTGTGTAATTTTAAAAGTAGGCCTATATCAAAACCAAGAAAAACTGTAGTGCAAAATAATATTTCAAGAAATTTTTGTTGTTACTGTTATACAACTGGAAATATTTTATCATTTAAAATTTTATTACAATATTTTGAAGCCCCTATAAAAACTGCAAGAACTATCACTATTTGCTTTGTCTATAACAGAATTATAATAGCATTGTGGGTTTCGTAAAGCTAATCAAAGTTGGACCAGAAAAAATATTGAAAAATGCTTCAAGTAAAGGACTTTTAGAACTCTTGGATTTTGTTGTCCATGACATGTCCGTTGATTAACTAAATATAATTATACCACTACCGACTTGGAACACAAAGTTATTTATTGGTAAAAACGTAAAGTTTTACCTTATAAGCTGAACCAGTTTTCGCTTATTATAAGCTTCGGCAGAGGCTGCCCATGGAAGCGCTGTCTGTCTTGTTATTGGCAATGGTGTCGACTTATGAAGGATTAATCTTGTGTGTGGTGGGGGTGTGATATGTTCGTACAATGCGTGTGATTTGAATTGTGTCTGTTTCGTTTTTATGACGTTTACACACAAAAACACATAAAAACGACATCCTAAATGAACAGACACAATACAAATCACACGCATTATTCAAACATATCACTCCCCCCCCACACACACACACACACACACACACAACATCGATCCTTCAAAAGTCGACGCCATCACCAAGAACAAGACAGACATTGTTCCCAGTAGCAGCCTCTGATGAAGCTTATAATAAGCGAAAACTGGCTCAGGCTATAAGGTAAAACTTTTATGTTTTTACCAATAAAAAACTTTGTGTTCCGAGTCGGTAGTGGTACAATTATAATTACTTTTAGAACATTTAAAGCAGTAGTTCATATTTATATGTTGTTTTAATAAAATTTCCGTGATACAAACCTTACCATATTTTGATGTACCTGTATACTTGAATTTTATGCTTATTTGTTCATGTGACACTCCTAAGTTCCACAGTCACAGGCATAACCTGAGTAAGTGGCTCATGGCACAAAAAATTGGTCACTACTGACATATATAATACACACACATACCATAGGGCAGGGCCTCTCTCTCTTCAAGTTCACTAATTCGCTAAGAGTAAAATAATGAAAGTGAAATAAAAACAGTCATTTACAACATATCTACCATAGATTCACTTTTAAATTTCAAATCTGTAGAGTATACTTAGAACCATCCCTATGACACGATATTGAATTGGATAGAAAAACGACTGACACTAATAATTGCAAGCACTATATTGAAAGAGAGAGAGGGGAGTGTGTGTGTGTGTGTGTGTGTGTGTGTGTGTGCATGCGTGCGCGCGAGCTTTATGTTTTATGATCTATGATAAAACAGTAGTGCAGGACAACCATTTTGCACCATTCACTGTCTTTGTAACTGTTAAACCAAGAGATATGACGTAATCAAATTGTTTCTTATAGATATTATAAAAAATAGGTATATAGGCTAGGGTGACCAGACGTCCTGTTTTTAACGGGATTGTCCCTTTTTTTCATTATGTGTCCCGTTGTCCCGGCAAATTATTAACGGGACATCAAATGTCCCGTTTTTCCGTACTTGCGATAACGGATAACCTAATCTTTTATCTTCGCTTCGTTTTGAGTTTTTATTTGTTTTTGTGTCATTTTGGTCTCGTTCGTTTAAACTTTCTTACTGAGGTCAAGACGGGTCTCGAATGGTTAAGGGAACGCAATCGCGAAAAGAAATGATGATCTCTGGTTTCCGCTAGAGTGCGTCAAGGGAGAATGAGGCAATCAAGGTAAACTTTTTTTGTTTGGTTAGTTTTAACGCTTGGCGTGGTGAGCTTGCTCCATTGTCTGTTGTTCGCTTGGTTCGAGATACACGTGCATATTAATATGGGGAAAAGAAAGTGTACTTTCTCCAAAACCCTGAAAGAAGAATTTCCTTTCTTGAAGGACGACACCACATCTACAAAGGTAGAATGTACTTTATGTCGTTCAGTTTTTCCATTGAACATGGAGGACGTGCCGATATTACACAACACATTAAGAAAAAGAAACACATGTTGGCAGTTTCCGCGAGAACTTCCAGTAGTATAACTTCCTTTGTAAGTAGGAATGGACTACAAACTGAGGAAGATAAACGTATTGCTGCTGAAGAAGGGCTGTTTGCATTTCATACTGCAAAAAACAACTATTCTTTCCGTTCAATGGACTGCACATCTCTTATCATCAGAGAACTATTTGAGAAGAAATTCACGTGTTCCAGGACAAAGTGCGAGTCGATTTTAGTGAACGTTTTATCGCTGTATGCAATGCATGAAGTGCAATCAGAACTTGAAGATGCTAAGTAAGTGTCTGTGATGGTTGATGCATCAAATCACAAAAGCTTAAAATTGGTGCCGATTCTAGTTAGGTATTTTATTCCTACCAAAGGTGTTCAGTGCAAAGTAACCTGTTTTCAGAACGTTGGTGGAGAAACAGCAGAATTATTAGCTAATCATGTTCTGGACATCTTAAAGAAACATCATTTAGTTGACAAGATCATCGTGTTTTGTGCAGATAACTGTAACACTAACTTTGGTGGGTACAAGAGGGCCGGAACAAACAACGTTTTTTCTAAATTGAACATTGTGCTCAAAATGAATATTCAAAGCATTGGTTGTGCAGCTCATGTGGTACACAATGGTGTACAAACAAGTGGAGACATTCTTTCTATCGACATAGAAACAGTAGTGAATAAAATATTTCAATATTTTCACATTTATACCGTGCGTGTGGAGGAATTGAAATTATTTTGTGATTTTGTTGCTACTGAATATAAGCAGGTTTTGGGTAGTGTTAAAACTAGATGGTTGTCATTGTTGCCAGGAGTTACAAGGGTTATTGATATTTATGAACCTCTAAAGTCTTATTTCATTTCTCAGGATAGGTGTCCTACATTGCTAAAACAATTTTTTGAGAACCCACAGTCACTTCTTTGGCTTCATTTCATACAAAACCAACTGAAAATGTTTTCAAATTCAATACAAAAGTTGGAAAGAACCAACATTTCAGCCACTGAAGTAGCTGAAGAATTAGAATTGCTTACAGAAAAAGTCAATAACATGAAATGTAGTAAGTTTCAAACTTCAGTTGTTTCTTCAATTTTAATTAACTTAGAAAATGAAGGTCTTTTCACCCAATCGAAATATGAAACGATTACCAATTTATTTTATGACACTTTTTTAAGTTACTTAAACAAGCGGGTCTCTCCATATCAGCCTCTGAAATCATTTCATTGGATAATATTGAAAAATTCTGTATCTTGGGATGAGGTTTTAAAAAGTCTGAAAATTCTTAAGACAGTAGATTCATGTTCAACAATTCAGGTACATGAAGATGAATTATTTGATGAGATAGGACATGTGAACAAAGTTTTATCCAGAAAATTTGAGGAATGGGAAAAAGTTAATGTGGAGATTGATAAGAAATGGTGTGATGTCTTCCACATACTTAAAAGTATAGGCATTCCATGTAAAAACATAGAGGTGGTTGTGAGTTTTGCTCTGGCTGTACCAGGCACAAATGCTGTTGTGGAAAGAGTCTTTTCAATTGTGAACTCCCTTTGGATTGATGAAAGAAACCGTTTTACTACCAAAACTATTCAAGCAATTGTAATTTTAAAAACTCATTTTCAAGACCTTAGCTGTAAGGAATTCTAAAACCTGCTATTAAGTAATTCAAAGCTCTTGCGAGATATCAGGTCTTGTGATAAGTACAAAGTTAATAGTGATGTTCCTGATTCAGAAACCACAAGTTCATGTTCAGCAGGTTGCTGATATCTATGAATCACATCCATGTAATTTTATAGTTGTTAAGAATTTGAATATTTATATTTGAATAATTATAATTTTATAATTCTTGAAAAAACTTGATCAATTATAATATGATCCAGTGCCATGATAAGTATGTTTTTAAGTTGGTTATTAAAATATATGTCTTTTTATGTGTAAAAAGTAGTTTTTATTTGTCTTAGTGAAGCAGTGCAGTCATATATGAAGCACATTTTCTTTGTAACTCGTGTCCTGTTTTGTCCTGTTTTTTTATTTCCATATTTCAGAAATGTCCTGTTTTACGTCATAAAAAATCTGGTCACCCTAATATAAGGCATACATTAAACTGTGTTCAGGGATTTATTGATCTGTTATTAAGATTCTATTAACATCAAGCCTAAATATGAACAACTGACTAATAATAATTTTTAAAGTAATTTTATACTAGCTTTACTTATAACATTTCTCAGTATTTTGTTTTTACTTCCTCTTCCTCTTTGTTTTGAAAATCAAGGAAGATATTATAATCATGCTATGGTCAGGTCATATGTTTTGACAGTTTTTACATTCAGATTGGGGTTAATGCATCTTTATCATCAATAAAGTACCGGTATTATATTTTTGCACCTCAAAAACATAAATTTCAAATTAAAATTATTTTCGGTTGCATAAATTTACTTGACTTCATTAGAAAAAAAAAACACAATACAATGCACAAAATATAAAAATATATTTTTTATTTTCAAATACATGAAATTAGGAAAAATTATTTCAGTTTCATATATTTGCATGTAGATAAGAAAACGGATTGATGTACACCAGTGGTAACTCACATAAGATTCTAGCAACCATATTTTACTTCAAACATTATTTTGTAACACAATTTTTTTCTTTTAGCATATGCCTAGTTATATTATGTAACTTTATGGGTTCAAAACTTAATATAAATTTTTACATAGCATATCATTTTACATGGCATAACAAGATTCACAGAAAAAATTTATTTTCTATGTTACTACATGCCAGTAATCTGTATGTATGCTGTACATTGGCCAACACTATGGTAAAACGTATACTTACTTCATAAGAAGTATATTAAAATTATCATGTAGCCTGTTCTTAAAAATGCAACCACCATTTACGATGATGAATCTCACATATGAAAACCAAAATCATCACTTCATAGTTAGAAAGCATCTTTAAAAAGTTCCAATACTTCATTCTATTAAAAAATTGTAAAACACAAATAGGTGTAAATTAAAAAAAATTGTAAAAATTACACCTAATTTGTAGTTTTACTAAGCCAACTATTATCATACATTACAACACTATTGGTTCAATAGAATAAAACTGTATTATATCTAACGTTATGTTAATGGTTACAAATATGTCATGAGAACCCCAGTACAAGAATTTATATGATTTTGTACAATAAAAAGAATTTATTTTATTTTCATAACAAAAACATACATTTCTTTAGCAATGAAACCCCTCCCATTGGATTTGCTGAAGCAAATTTCTTTTCGCTTCATCTTCCATTGAAGTAAGGTCTTGAAAATTGTAGAAGAATATTTTTTCAATAGAATGGTTAGATACTCTACTTCACAAAATTTTAACAAATAGACCATTCCACATGAAATTCATCAGGTCTGGTTTTAAACAATTTAATTATGTACATAGTTGTGTTGAAAATAAAATGTTTACACTATGTAGATGCAGTAGAAGTATTTTGAGGAAACAGTAGTTTGGCTGTAGTGGTAATAGTAGTAAACAGCTTCGGGTTGCTTTTGAAGGAAGAAGATTCATCACTGGAGTAAGGAGTCAAAACAAGTAGTTCAGATCTTCAACACAGAATAACTGAATGCATTTCCAGTAGTTAATGTGCTTCAATTAGTGTTACCTGGTGAGCAGATGCTGGATACATACAGAATAATAATCACATCACACAATGCTTTAAAGTTAAGTATACAAATCAGTAGCATGGCATTCATATAACCGCTGTTGCCGGCAGCAACAGTACTGATAATAAGAGAAAATAATATTAATTATTTCACAGAATAAATACTTTAGTTATTGAATAATTTGAAATCCGGACAATATTAGTAGGGAAACTTGAAGAAAAGCTTAGCATTGTTTTCGAACTGCTGGGCACTTGCGCCGTCTTGTGTTGCCAGCTCAGACTTTGGCAATGTTTTACTGCGTACAGTCATTGACCCCATAGTAGTTGTCACTGAACAAACTGTGGAGGGGGACACATTGTCCACCCAATGTGTTGCCTCTGTATAAACCGACAAAATGCTCAGTTAGGAGCTACATTCGTTTTTGGAACCGATGTGCAGCAGTTACTATGTACCTATTTGTGTTTTGTTCATTTAGTCATGTATTTCTCTGTTTGTCTTTGTTATTTTTAGTTAAATTATTTGTGTTATGATTTACTCTGTGTAAGTATAATGAGAGTCAGATCCCGTTAACCCGGGACCCTCTTCTTCTCCCAGCGAATGATAGAAAATGTTCTAAAAAGGACACTTGGTACAAGAAAAAATTTGAATTAATTTTTACGTCAAGTTTTAGGCGTATCATAACCGGCAACAGGTGTTATGTGCCCACACCATATCACTGATACAAATTGTTTTTCCTTATAATTTGACAGAAATCTTTTGAATACTTTTCTGACAAAGAATTCTATTTCTTAGTATAACTACTTGCACCTGACTGTAGGTTGCCCCCCCCCCCCACACGAAAACTCTGACACAGTACATGGTTGAGTTAAACGTGCACTTCTGTACAAATGCCAGTTACAGTGAACCATACCTCTTACTTGCCTGGGATACTGATCTAATATTGTTCTAATAATATGTAAATTTTAGTATGAAACATTCATTTTTTCTACATATACGGTACACATTTTAAAATATAACAGAATATATTATTGAAAATAAATTGCTAACAATATGATGGACCATGACTTAGATATATCTGCAAGAATACTGAAATTGGATATTATGAATTCAGTTTCCAAAATTTCTCACAGTTATATCAGTCAGTAAAATCAACTATACCATCAGACACTGAAAGTGTTCTAATATCATAAATACTGTGAATTGTTTACATAACTCATTTTATGAAATAATTTCAAACAATACAAACACACACAAACAAATAAAACGACATCCTAAACGAACAGACACACTTCAAATCACACGCAGTATTCGAACATATCACACCCCACACACACAACATTGATCTTTCGAAAATCGATTCCGTCGCCAACAACAAGACGGACAGTGCTACCAGCAGCAACCTCTGAAGAAGCTTTTTAAAAGTGAAAACCGGTTCAGGTTATAAGGTGAAACTTTTATGTTTTTTTTACCCATAAAATGTTTTGTGTTCCGAGTCGTAGTGAAATAATTATATTTAGTGGACAACGAAATCCAAGAAATAATTTCAATCCGATAATGTAGATAATTCCATCACATGTGTGTTAGACAAATTAATTTTTATTAACTAATTGTAAAGGAGGTGACTTTATTAACTTTATTATGTAGGAGAAACTAATTATAATTTTATATAATTTTTAGACGAGTCAATCAATATGTAGTGACCCTGAAGAGGTTACTTGACTACTTTTAAACAAATTGGTTATTTACTTTAAAGACCTCTGTATGGAAGATAAGTGTAAAAATAGCAATATTTTTTTTGAACTCTGCCCTATTACTAATGGTCAGTGGCGGTCTGGCATTAGTAAAATCGGTCGGCTCCAATCAATAAGGGGGGCCTTTATTGACTTGGGGGCCCTCTTCTAAAAACATGCTTTCCCTTTTTTCTATGTATTTTAATTAATGATTGATTGTTAATACTTTATTTGGAAACATACATTTTATTTACCAAAATGAGAAGTTCTATGTAATATATTACATTCGAGTCGAATTATTTTAAAAGAAATTATATAATGTAAGGTAAAAAAATATAAGAATCTAAGATTTTAAGCTACTTATTTTATTGTTTCAATAAAGTTGTTTATAATAATATATTTAGTATTAAATTAATAATTATTATGAATAGAAACATTTATTTTAAATTAATAATTTTTTTCTTAACTCTTGACTGCTTTCTCCTATTTTATCTACTATTAAATTTTTATCCAAGTCTGAAAATATATCCCATTCTATATTCATTAACAAAAAGTCTGACAGTAACTCTTCTTGTAAATTACTTCTTTATCTAGTTTTTATAATTTTTAATTTGGAAAATACTCTTTCGCAAGTAACTTGCGTAGAAGGAAGTGTCAAGACATATTTATAAGCTACATATAAATTAGTAAATAATCCTGATTGAGAAAGTTCATGAATTATAGGAAACGCACAAGATAAACACTCAAAGCACTTTTTTAACATCGAACAATGTTCAGTATTATCTAGATCTTCGGCTTCTGCCAATCCATCAAAATTCAGATCAGTTTTATTCCTTAATACTTTGTCTTTTTCTACCTTGACTAGACTTGGATATTGAGTTGCAAATTGTCGCAGTTCCACTATCAGTGTACTTCTATCAACATCTGATAGTGTTGCAATACTTTTTAATTCGTCTGATTGAAATTGTTTTAGTTTTGTAATATCTTTAAATTTCTTTGGATTTAGCCAGGAACAATCTTTAAGAATACCTTCATTTGGTACAAATCTTTCTTTAATACTCGATTGAATGCAATCAATTATCTTAAAATAAATAATTTTATATTTATGAGAAGAAGAAATTGTATTACTCTCATCTGGGGCTTTCTCACCAGGCATCTTTTTCTTTTTGCGAACTCTTTTTTCTGTAAAGTCTAACTCTATTTCTATACCAGTGGTCTCATCAAAATAGTTATTGACTATATTTGCACAATCTTTGGTTTTTTTATATATGAAATCAAAACTATTGTCATTTCTTTTATCGCTAATTTGCTCCAGTAAATTTTATATCAAATTCCAAGCAGTTGCATAATCTATCTCTTTACTTTGCAAAAATTTTGAAACGGGTGATGTAGCTAAAAATATATCAAGAAAAATGAATGCCATGATAATGTTTTCAAATTTTGACCACTGACTTATTAAATTCCGGGCCATAAATTTTGTCTTGCAGTCGAAACTGCCGTTTGATATTTCTAATAAAACCCTAATAACATGAATTAACTTCAAGTTTTTATTTACATTGACTAAAAATTCTTCATCTATAATTCCTAAAAGAGCTTTATGTTTGCTCCACCATCTAGTGGCACCGATTGTATGCAACTTGCGTAGTTTTTCTTGACCTTTATGTTCCTTTTTTGTTTTATTTTGCCATATAGATGTTCTTTTCCATGAAGCATCAAAGAATACAGCACTTTCTTCTACTAAACCAAATAAGTTTTCTGCTTCAAGAATATTAAATGTAGAATCAATCAATAACTAAATTTAAAACATGACCCATACAATGCGTAAAAACTACTTTCAGATTTGCTTCTTTTAAGTGGGCTTGCAACCCATTATAACAGCCTTTCATATTGCTTGCCCCATCAAAAGAACAGGCTACTATTTTAGAAATTGAAATTCCTAGATTTGATAATTCCGTTTGAATATGCTCAAACAGCGCAGCGCCACTAGTATCCTCTACAATGGTTACATTTAAAAATCGATCATACACAGCTCCTTCTAATACGTACCGAAAGCAAATAGTTAATTGATCCATTACGGCAACATCCTGCGTAGTATCTACCATTAAACTAAAAATAATGCTATTATGAATATCTGTTAAAATCTTATTGCGACCATATGCTCCAATAATTTGTATCACTTTATTGACAAAGTTTTTTGACAACAAATTTAGTAGAGAGCCCCGACCAATTTGGCCTTTGTTAGGTTTCTCACTCTTTTCTCTTTTTTCTATTATCCTTTCCCTATTTTTTTTTTTTTTTTTGCTTTCTTCTATACACTGTTGTACATGGTTTTGTAAAATGGGGTCATAATTTGCAACTAACAATACTAATTGAAGGAAATTTCCATGATTTTCAGAGGAGTCTAGCGTATTTGCACCTTCTGATCTGTGTCCTCTGTAGGACATGCCTTGTCTACCTAAAAATAATATAATGTCAATTATTCGCATAACTATTAACTGTCTAGTTTCTATTTCTTTTAATCTTTTTATTGACAAATTTGAATTCATAAAAGTCACAATATCAAAGCCTCGAAGGCATTGAAAAGCTGCTGTCACTGCGTTTATATGGCTTTGTGACTTTTCATGCTTATCTACAGCTTTGTATATATGTTTGACAGATACATCGTGTCCAGAAATAAAAGAAATATTACTGACATCTGTTTTTCCAAAAGGCATGCAGCAGGCACAATATACTTTATTTAGTTCGATCGAATAGGACAGCCACTTCCTATGAATTTTTTCTCCATTAGGCAAAATTCTATAGTAAAGCCTTGACGGTTCAAACGGAGCTTTTTTTCCACCTTCCCCACTAAACTGAATCGGATGCTTTTCCATGAAGGCTTTTTTAATTACAATCAAATCATGTTGATTAGGGCTAATGAAGCATGCAAACTGGGAAAACGTTTGATACGATTCTTGATGGCTATGTTCTTCCTTCGAAGCTTCAGATTTTTCAGAGTCTGAGCTGGTGTTGGATAAATCACGAGGAATATGTGTATCTAACGAAGCTGAAGATTTTTGAGGAGTATCAAAACTATATTCATACGTGGCTTTAGAACCTAAGGAAGTTGGTGAACGATTACTAATCAGAGTATAAGAAGACACTTCTTCTATGAGAAAATCAGGAGATTCTGTGATAGATTTTTCAACATTTGTAAAATCATTCGAGGTTTTGCTTGTAGAAGCTACTGGTGAAAATGAGGTAGTTTGCGTTTTCAATTTCCAAAGTGGTTTCTCTGTGGAAACTTCACCGGGTTCAGTCGCAGTTACCTTCGAAATTGCAGAACCATTTGAGCATTGATCAATAGAAGGTACTGATGAGCAGCTTTCATTTTCTGTGTAAAAAATGTATTATATGAATTTTTAATTATTAAAACGTATCATATCAAATTGAATGTTGCACTTTCAAAATTTAACTGTACACACTTTTCTGAAAAACATTAATAATAATAAAAAAATTTATACATTTATAATGGACTTTTTAGAAAGATAATGGAGACTAGTATATATTTCATTTTATAGTATATATATTATAGTTTTCGTCGAGTAGAAGTGTGCCAGCTGAATGACGTATACTTTTTCTCATCATGCGGTCATAATCATAAAACAAAGCGTTATTTACCTATCGCAAACAGGCACATTCCGGGGAACTTTCGGCAGGTGTGTGATGAAAAATAGTACTTGTATACATCTCGGGAAGTAAAAAAGAATCCCTCAAACCGCATGTTTATTACCCTCAGGTTCGCCTCGGGTGATAATATATATAAGCAATAGGCATTCTTTCTTTACCTTCCCTAGGTGTGTAATATACTAATTCTTGCTTACCTTCTTGATTGCATTCGTTTTCACTTTCATCTGATTTAGACTGAGCTCCTTTTGTCTCATTGTTTGAATTACACAGCCAAGAAGAGAATTTCGTTGCACTTTTGGCTGTCGATGCAGCTCTCTTTTTATACTTTTTTTTTCTTTTGAGCACCACTTTCGTAAATTCGTGAGCGTTTCATATTTTAAATATCTTGTAGTCACAAAAGAGAGTAAATAAATAAAGTTAGTCTAAATGAAGAGCACTTTTTAGGTTAGGCGATCTATCTAACGATGATTTAAGGTAGTTCTTTAAGAAACACAGGCTTTGGATTATATTGCCAACAATGGAAAGTATCAAAATATCTATATTGCCAACATAACAAATAACCGCGCGCATGAGCTGTTGTCTCGCAGTACATAGATACAGCAAAAATACGACAAACATTGATGATTTACTATCATTTTAATATAGAAATCCCCGGGCAATGACCTTTTTTGTGCTAGTTTAATAATTTAAAGCTTCATAAATCAAAATACATATTTTTTATTGCAAGCTTTAGGTTTTAAGGCATCGAAAGCAGAGACTTATTATTTGCATATTTATAAGTGTGACCCCCGTACCCACTTAAGAGGGGGCCGACCGTAATTGAAATATCGCCTTTTAGTGCGCGGGTGTCTATAGACATATATGCGCCAATGTCTATATTTTTAATATTTCTAACTATGCAGGTAAGAAAATACGGTAACCATCACTACAGGAACAAAGCTATAGAAACGCCCTTTAATATGGTACAAGTTTCAACATTTTACACAGTCACGTTTAATTTTGAAGAGTTAATAAAATAACCATACAACTTTAGCCTTTCCTTATGGACAATCATATTTCTAATTTTTCGTTTTACAAATACGTTTTTTTACTTAACCAGTTCTTTAGTGGCTGAAATACTATAACTTTGACTATTTAATGTTCCGGTAGTGACATTTTAATTTTAAATCTTATTTTAAGTGTTATAAAATTCGATTTTAAGTTGCGCTCCATGTTAAAAACAGGACTAGCCGCTAGCGACTGGCTGGTGGTGTTCGGCCCTCTCTTAAGCTTGCATTATATAGGGGCCCCGAGATGCGTAAAAATTAAACGAGATTACAAATTATGAAAATTAAAAGCTTGAGCCTCCTTTTTAATGAATATCTTTTAATTAAAAATGTATTCTTATTATTTTTGCTTAAAATCAAATGATGTTGAAGTTCACATTTTGGGCTTCATCGCCCAAAAATTAAACGAAATTATGGATTTCTTCGATTTTTACTTATTTAAAATCCGACGAATCCGCTTTTGGGGGCCCTTTGAAGATTTTTTGGTCGGCGATCGCCGACCAGCCGACCTAGCCAGACCGCCACTGCTAATGGTAGCCATCTTTGTTTTGCAGCTATGTGTAATTTTTGCGTTTATCAGCATTCATGCCAAATAGAATATCTCTCTTAAGATTTTAAGTAGAGAATGGAAACAAAAATTGTTAAATTGTTAAACGGTTTATAATACAGTAGAACTCCATTAATTAATGAGTCCCAGACGCAGAAATTCGGATAATTGGAACAAACATAAGAAAAAGATTATGTTGCATAAGAAAATTCGTTAATTGCTAAAAAATTACTTCTGTTTATTTTTATTACATGAATTCACTATTTTAAAAACCAGGTCACACGTGTTTTGCAAAATGTTTACTTTTACTACAAAAAATTTAAAATAATACTCAAACATAATTATAATTTTAGACGAGCACTAGGCTAGAAAACATTGTACTGATCAGTACGTAAACTATGATGCACATCTAACACAGTCTTATATTGAACCACACGCGATTTCTTCTTTAAACATATTTAAAGCGGTCCAAGTCACTGATTTCTTCTTAGTGTTATTATTATGCTTTTATATTATGATCTCTGCCATAGTATTTTTGTTTGGTTCAACAGTACTGACTTGATACAATAAAACTTGGGATTACCTGGTTAAAATCATTAATGTCTTGGGCGCCAATTTGTAATAAAATTAGATTACAAATAAAATATTGTGTTGTAATTTGTCTTTACTACTGGTAATGGTTTGGTTAATTAATGGTTTAATTATTAAATGATTTTCTGGTTACTTCTTCTCAGGTTGGCTAAGACGATTCACTAATTAATTATATATTAAATAGGTTGGTCAGTTTATTAAAATAATTAGAATTATGCCGCTGATTCTAAAAAAATGTGGAGATATGTTCATCTAAAATTGGATCGTAATTCAAAAAATAGACAAATAAATGATATTTTGATTAATAATAAACTTAACAGCAATGACTGGACAAAGGCTAATTATTTTAATGAATTTTTCAGCACAATAGTATCTAGGCTGAATGAAAGTGCGACTCCTCCTATTCTGCAGCATGAAATACCAGATATATCAATTAATCAGCATACTATGTTTCTAACACCAACAAATGAGTCAGAAGTTTACCAAACTATTCGTGAACTCAAAAATAAACCTGGTGGGTGTGATGAAATTCATGCCTATACAGTTAAGCTAGCTGCTCCGTTCATAACTCCTGCTTTGACTCACATTATTAATACTGCTATGATACAAGGTACATGTCCATATCAATTTAAGAAAGCTGTAATTTGTCCTATATATAAGGAAGGTGTAAAAAGTTTGGTTAACAATTATCGACCGATCGCACTGATATCAAATCTAGCTAAGATTTTTGAAAAAATTATTTTTACCAGATTATTTAAATTTGTAAAGAACCATAACCTGTTAAGTGCTAAACAATTTGGCTTTCTCAAGAAGAAAGGTACAGATGATGCTATAGCCCTACTTAGCAAATTTATTTATGAAAATCTAAGTATTAGCATACCAACTGTTGTAACTTTTTTGGACTACTCCAAAGCTTTTGACACTGTCGATCATGGCATACTTATATCCAAATTACAGAATATGGGAATAAGAGGTGTAAGCTTATCCCTGATAGCCAGTTATTTACATGACAGGACACAAGTTGTAAAGGTGAATGGGACTAGAAGTCAGCCTATTAAAACAAATGTTGGAGTGCCCCAGGGCTCTATATTAGGACCTTTATTGTTTATTTTATATATCAATGACTTACTAGTGTTACAAGATGTATTAATAGCATATGCTGATGATACAGCAGTACCAATGAAAGCAAAGACATGGCCTGAACTTGCTACAGATATGTCAACTAAATTAGATATTATATACTCTTGGCTCTATCACAATAATCTAGTACTCAACATAAGCAAGTCTGTTTTTATCACCTTTGGAAATTATAGAGACTCTGTTCCGCATGACTTTGAAATTAAGATAAATGGTCAAAAATTGAAAAGAGTTAAATCTAGTAAATATCTAGGAATAACATATGACTTTAACATGAAGTGGGATGTACATGTGGCTAACATTGTAAAAAAAACCAAATACTTAGTCTACGTTTTTTGCAGACTTAAACAAATTTTATCAAAAAAGCAACTAATACAAATATACTATGGACTATTCCATAGTGTGGCAGGGTATGCTATCATAGGCTGGGGGGGTCTATATAAATCATCTCTAGACGCATTGGATCGGCTGCAAAAGTGTATTCTTAAAATTATAGGAGTCAATGAACAAGATTCGAATAAACCATTAAATATTAAACAGGTGTTTGTAGTGAATTCTATAGTTTATCAATACAATGATCTAAAAAGTGAGTTTTTACAAAATCGAATCAACACACGGTATAAAAATATTATATTGCCGCGACACCTATTAAGTATTGGGCAAAGAAGCTATGTGTATTATGCCATAAAATATTTTAATGAATTACCTAATGAACTGAAAAATCTAAGTGTAAATATAAAAGTGCTTAAAAAAAAAATCAAAGAAAAAGTTAGGAACATTGTTATTGAATAATCAAAAAAACAGTCTATTATGATATGGACCTTTTTTTCTCTTTTTTTCATTTATTTATTGAATTGTGTTATAGTACAAACTAAAATTTTGTTAAAATTGAAAAATAATTTATTTTTAATATTTACTATGATCGGTGAGGTAAAACTCACAATTAGTATTAAGTATATAAATATTAATTCTAAGGACCAACCTATGTACGGGCATTTATGCCCCCTATAGGTCCTTTATTGTATAATTTTTATTATATGTAAAGGAAAATTGGTAATAAATATTATTATTATTATTATTATATTATGCCCTTGTGCTCGCTGGTAGGTAACTAGATGGTTCTAAATTTCTTTTGTTTTTATTTACTTGACATATTAAAAGTTTGTATTATGATTATTTGTAAAGTTTATCTAATCTATTCTCTTTATCTTATTAGAGTTCACTGACCTAGTTAAATCGTTTAAATAACCCATGTTGTTCCAACATATGTGCTGCCAACTTATTCTTCTGGAGTTGAAGTAAACACTAATGTTCAAAGTGATTATAAAATGTTAATTATTATAAAATAATACGTCATACACCGTTAACTCATTTCACTTTTTCTTTTATTTTCTTTTAAAACTTTATTCTTCTACCATTAAAATGAAGAACATTTCTCATAATATGAATTAACCAGGCTTGTTGTGTTGACAGCTCAACAGTTGGTAGCATGAGTTAAAAAATCTCAGAGATGTAGGCTATTGTTTACGCTTTGGAAATATAACCCTTATGAGTTCTTTTGACCACAATAATTAACATAAAATGGCTTTTTTGAAGAACAAAACATTACAATATAAAATTAAATATGATATTATAAAACAATAAAGTAAAATCTAAAATGACGAACAGTTCGTACTTTCGGACAGTATCCGGTGTTGGTGTTAACATAGTTTGGCTAAGTTATTTAGTTAAACATTGAATACTAAAACAAATTACAATAGTTAAACATGAAATAATATTAATAGTGTTAGTGTTTATCTACAGTGATAATATAAACATAAGTTCACAAGTGTCTATTACAAGTTACTACGGGATCGTGATCGTTAATTATTAAGTTCATTATAAATTCTCAAAATACACTGTACTTTCCTTTTTTTATTTTTTATTTAGAATTCACTGTTATTAATTATTCTCTGTAAAGTCCTTTAATGATTAAAACCACTTCACTACGCATGACGTTCACTGTTGGGTTACCGGTTGTAAAGGAATTTAACAAATTTAAGTCTACCCGCCCAAAATGTCACCTACCTTATCGATTGAAATCTCTCACCTACCTTACATCTCATCAATACGTCATAGGGCCGCCAGCATATTTAAGGTTATATATGCAACCATTTCACACTACGTATTATATAACGCTTGCTTAATTTACACTTTATTTCCCTGGTCTCAGAAGATTCCCAAACTCGTTTAGGCGAGGTTTGACGATGGAAACAGACTAGGTTGCAGCGCAATAAGTTGTATTAAACACGTGGTCATATCGAAATTGCAAAGTGCATTTTATTTTCAGTTATAATTTTAAAGGGGTGTTGCCCCTATTTATATTTATCTGGTGATAACAATTCACACAACAATGTGTACACATAATTAGCAATTAAACACAATAAACTTATTTTCTAGTAAGGCAACCAGCACTTCGCTTTCACTCTCTCTCTCTCTCTCTCTCTCTCTTACTCTGTAAACCCCCCTTAAATCTGAGATCTCATTATTTGAATGGTTTAATTTTATATTGGGTATATAGTGTAGTCGACCTAGGTTTTATTGTACTTATCTGCCAAAGTTATTTCCCATGTTGCAGCATAACTCGTTCAAAATTGTTTTCTTCTCCAACACTCACGAAAACTGGTTAAACTGTTAGTTAATTTTGATAACTGCTTTTATACTTGAAGAAATCTATTCAACACTGATTTAGATGTATTTTCACTTGTTGAAGGCCTATATCAACTTTCTTCGTGGACTTGGGTTAAACACAAGTCCATGCCGTTTGGCTGCGGTTCATAGACTGGCTAATGGCGACGGGCAACTGTACACTACAAGAGCTGGTCATGTGGTACCCCTACTTTGCGGATCGAGATATATCAAAACGTTCTAGAACATCATCGAAGCTAGGATTTCGTTTCCATATTAAAAACACGTGTTTGTCTTGTGATATTTCTCTGACGTCAGTCGGAATATAAAAATTCGTGCCCAAATATGGTTACGTTTATTTCGTTCTGTGACGTCAATGACTATGTCACACGGTCTGATTCATTCCATTCCAATGTCGAAAGTCATATTTTATTCAGTTTTACATATCTCGGATTATTACACAATAGGAAAATAATTAGGCCCTTTTTTGTACTGTCACAATACCGCCTCAATGAGAGGTTTTATGCCAAAGCATAAAAACTCTCATTGACAAAACCTAAAAGGATCAGTTCGGATATGGCGCCATGACCCTCTTTAAATTATTAAAATCATGGGTAACTCACCCCCCTGATCCAATGATTGTGGCCGCACCTGCACGACTTTACTGGACTTCCTGGAGGAGAATCCCAACACCATAAAGCCAGACAGGCACTTGACGCCCCTACCCTGACATGCTGGTCAGCACAGGGTCGTCATCGCAGTGTCACCAGATTCTGAAACAATCAACAAAACATTACTAAGTGGCCTTTCATTTTCCAGATCCTGAACTAGTTTGGTTTCCTTTTAGCCGCAATGGTTTGCCTTTTTCGAAGTACTGGCTTTTCTTAACTTCTAAATGTACCTTGTTTAACAGAAATATTCTTAACATAACAGAATACACTTTCTCCTAAACATCTAACATCGACATTCTCTTGGAATTTATCATTCCAAATTCAAAATGATTCATTAATTCCAGTCGGAATTTTAAGAAAAATACTTCATATTACTTTTTTCACTTAAACATCTCAGTCTATCTATTAATTTCAATGATTTACTCTTCATTTATGCAGATTGCTCCGGTCATCTATATACAATACATGATTAACACAAAATCAAAAGTTGTACAATACACCTAGTACAGTCAACCAAATGTGTATTTTAACATTTTTAACACTGTATTATTAATCGTTAGATCGTGATTTAAGCATCACTCTCTCTACCTTATTTTTCATTTTAAACTCCTCCACATCATTTTCTACTATCCCCCTCTCAAAATACACATTAGCATCTTTTACATTAATTAAACCATTTCAAATTAGTTTAATTCTATTATAAAAAATTCATAATTACATAAATATCCATTCATAGTAATAATCAATTCTCATTATCATAACACACTCAATCAAACTTATTAACATTGAGTACGCATCATACAACATACACACACTGTGTATTTTCCAATACCTTATCATAACAACAACATAACCTAACACAATACATTTAACATCAATACAAATTTATTTACAATCTACGTCATATCATGTCATTGTTTATCGCACCTCATTACATAAGTTAGCCAAGTATTTACACCATTTGCTAAAATAATTAAATGTTCATTCACTATATCTAACCTCGATCGTCAAAATTTAATCTGATCTTAACATAATACTTTTCATTCTTATTTACATACATTATATTCTCATTTTTAATATAATGCCCCTATAAATCTGTGTTATTCATTATACCATAATACTCTATAGGATGATTCCACCTTATTATCTCATCAAACTTGTCTACATTAGTATTTTTGGTCCAGTCCTCCCTTAGTATTATTCGTCATCACCAGGTAAGTTATGATCTCATCATCATAGTCATCTACTACTACATCAATTATATCGCAGGTAAGTGCTTATTATCATCATCTACTGCTGCTCTAATTACATCACAAGGTAAGTGCTTATTACCAACCGTGGTATCATCAAAATAATCATCAACATTTACTACACAAGGTAAGTCTTTCATATACAGTAGTCTACTCTCTCAATATTTAACCTCTTAACTAACCCTTCATAACCTCTATTTTTAACATGAACATTTCTCTCTCTCTCTCTCTCTCTCAAAATCACTTTCCCAACCCCATCTGGCTCTACCAGGTACATTATAACAACCCAAGGGACTATTTGTAGACCATTTGTCTCCCAAATACACTCATGAAGCCTTTACTTCACCTACAACATCACGGGGAAAATTTGCCCTCCACCTCCAATATTCTCTTAAACTCTCTACGCACACTCTCTCAATCTCATTAACTACTAATATCTCTTCACTAACCTCAACTCCCATTATATTCTCATCATCACCACTATCACTATCATCATCATCATCATCATCATCATCATCACTATTACTTACCGTATCATTCTTAGGTACCCCATTTGCAACTATATCTTTATTATTATTTTATTATTTTTTATTATTTATTATTAATATTATTATTATTATTAATATAGCAGTTAGCAAATTCATAAAAGAAATAGTAAGGATGGCTGCTAATTTAAACAATATGAAGAATATATCTTTATTATTATTATTCAACATAATCTCAACATTATGATTATCCCTTATATTTTCACTTTCACTTACCTTGTCATCTATTTCTTCGTTATTTCTATTCTCATTTGCACTTAACTTGTCATCATTATGATTATCACTAATGTTTTCACTACCTTCACTATCACAATCGCTTACCTGGTTTAATTCACTTTCTCTACTCTCCTTTCTCTTTCTAATTTCATTGACATCATCTTGCATTCTTCTTAACTCATTAAATTTAATGTTTTGTTCTTTGAACTTACTATTGTTTACATCAAAACGATTATTTATGTCATTAAGTTTTACATTTTGTTCATCAAATTTAGTGTCATTTATATCAAAACGACTTTGTACTTCATTAAATTTTACATCTAACATCGCTTGTAGCATTTTAAACAGATTTTTTAACTGATATTGGTGTGGAATGACTTTCAACGTCATCCATTATTTTTGATTCGGTTAAACTGTTCTCTTGATTTAATTTAGTATTTGACTGACTTTCTGGTTCATTAATGATGGTTGAGTCAGACAAGCTGACTTCCTCCTCATTATTCTCCATATTTTACTTGTTTGTAGTTAAAATACTTATTACAGTTTAATATTGAGATGACTGAGTGTTTATATTTACTAAACAAAAATTTTTCCAGACCACGTACTATTTTGGACGTCTTAACATAAAATTTCAAAATTTTTTCGCTGCTCCCACGCCTACTTCCGGTCGTCAAATTTCAGGCCTATTTTACATAAAATTTACATAAAAATCCTGGCAGCATAGCCAATTGTAAACGTATTTAACTTTTTTAAACCTACCCACCCAAAATATCACCTAACTTATCGATTGAAATCTCCCACCTACCTTACATCTCATCAATACGTCATAGGGCCGCCAGCAAATTTAAGGTTATATATGCAACCATTTCACTCTACGTATTATATAACGCTTGCTTAATTTACACTTTATTTCCCTGGTCTCAGAAGATTTCCAAGCTCGTTTAGGCAAGGTTTGATGATGGAACCAGACTAGGTTGCAGCGCAATAAGTTATACTAAACACGTGGTCATATCGATATTGCAAAGTGCATTTTATTTTCAATTATAATTTTAAAGGGGTGTTGCCCCTATTTATATTTATCTGGTGATAACAATTCACACAACAATGTATACACATAATTAGCAATTAAACACAATAAACTTATTTTCTAGTAAGGCAACCAGCACTTCGCTTTCACTCTCTCTCTCTCTCTCTCTTACTCTGTAAAACCCCCCTTAAATCTGAGACATCATTATTTGAATAGTTTAATTTTATATTGGGTATATAGCCATGACTTGTAGTGTAGTTGACTTAGGTTTTATTGTATTTATCTGCCAAAGTTATTTCCCATGTTACAGCATAACTCGTTCAAAACTGTTTTCTTCTCCAACACTCACGAAAACTGGTGAAACTGTTAGTTAATTTTGATAACTGCTTTTATACTTGAAGAAATCTATTCAACAATGATTTAGATGTAGTTTCACTTGTTGAAGGCCTATATCGACTTTGTCCACAGACTTGGGTTAAACACAAGTCCACGGCGTTTGGCTGCAGTTCATAGACTGGCTAATGGTGACGGGCAACTGTACACTACAAGAGCTGGTCACGTGGTACCCCTACTTTGCGGATTGAGATATATCGAAATGTTCTAGAACATCATCGAAGCTAGGATTTTGTTTCCGTATTAAAAACACATGTTCGCCTTGTGATATTCTGCTGACGCCAGTCGGAATATAAAAATTCGTGCCCAAATATGGTTACGTCTATTTTGTTCTGTTACGTCAATGACTATGTCACACGGTCTGATTCATTCCATTTCAATGTTGAAAGTCATATTTTATTCAGTTTTACATCACTCGGATTATTACACAATAGGAAAATAATTATGCCCCTTTTTGTACTGTCACACGGTACATTCCCATTTGTAGGTTAGACTAGGGTTTGTTTACACAGCACATAACCTCAATTAGGATCGAGACTTTGGGGACAAGACTATTTACATTTTTTGTGTCACAGAGGAGGCGTTCTTTACTGTATGATGACCGGCGAAAGACTGATGCGTTTGCGTTGCATTATGGGTTAATTTACCTGACCGGTGAAGGATTCTGATTGGTGGAATTATTAAACATTGTCAATTTTAATCACAAAAATTCCATTTTCTGATTGATGCTCACCAACAGACGTCAAGTTAAGCGTCCCTTTTTTGATCAAAATTATTAAAAAATCTTAAAACTGACATATCTCTCTTATGCTACTTACAAGTAAAAATATATTATTACCATTAAACAGCATTTTTTATGCTGATCATTTTGAGACCTTATAAGGCATGGTTCTGTTCAGTAATAATAAAATAACAATTTTCAGAGATTGATTTAGTCTAATATTCTCTATAAAATGTTAACTTTTCTGTCCCATCATTTAATTCTCAGTTGTAGAATTGGTTTTACTTTAACACTATATGGTTTAACAATAGTGATAATAATTATAAAGATCAATTTATTATAAAAACCTAGTGTTGCCATCTAGGCCTAATCATGTCCATGTTCATTGGGACCTTAATTCCTTTCTTAAACTAAAATTACTTAATTCTACTACAAAGTAACAACTCTTAATTACCACTTATGATCTACAGTATTGTGCGAATTAATGTGAACACATCATAATTATCACAATTTTACTTTTTTTTCACAGTTGGCAACACTTTTATGTCAAAGTAGCGGCCATTTTGTTTTACTGTTCTGACAGTCAGTGAGTAATGAGACATAGCAAGCTACAAACGCGTTGCATTTTGTTTTTTTTTAGAATTATTGTGTTTTTGCTGAAGTAAGCTGAACTAAGGCTTTAATTGCTTTTTATTTTTGAAGATGGATATTACTCCCAAAAAGCGCACTAAAATTGTTACTTTGAGTGAACACACATCAATGACTCAAAGAGATATTGCCAAGGAGTGTGGCGTGAGTTTAGGGGCTGTCAACAAGATTTTGAAGCAAAAAAGGGACACTGGGACGATTGAAGTGAACAGAAAAGGGAAATGTGGAAGGAAAAGAAAGACAACAGCAAGGGATGAAGCTTTTTTAATAAGGGAAAGTAAATTAAACCCTAGGAAAACCAGCCAAGAACTTCAGCAAGACTTAGCACATGCTGGAGTTATTGTTCATGACTCCACCGTACGAAAACGACTTATAGAAGGAGGAAGAAAAACAGTCAGACCTCAAAAAAACAGTTATTGACTACTGCCATGATGACAAAACGATATGATTGGGCAAAAAAATATGTGAGCTGGACTGTTGAAGATTGGAGAAAAGTGTTGTTCTCAGATGAGAGCCATTTTTTGGTACAAGGACAGCGATCTTGTTTCGTTAGAAAAAGTGACAACGAAAAACTTACGACAGCTCATATTGATCAAACAGTTAAACATCCGTTAAAGAAGATGTTCTGGGGCTGCTTTTCTTATAAAGGTACCGGATGCCTTGTGCCGATCGAAGGCATGATGAACTCGCAAAAATACAGACACTTGCTAGAACACAGATTGGAAGCTTAACTAAGAAAAGTTGATGCCAACGGTCAAGCAGTTTTTCAACAAGATTCGGCTCCATGTCACGTGTCCAAGATCATGATGAAATATTTCAAGGACAAAAAGATATCATGCCTTGAATGGCCAGGAAACTCACTGGACCTTAATCCGATTGAAAATCTGTGGGCTATTGTAAAAGCTAGACTTCGTAAAATAGATTGCACAACAAAAACAAAACTGATTGAGGCTGTAATCCACACATGGTTTTGAGACCAGCAAATATCAGAAAACTGTAAAAAACTTGTTCATTCTATGCCAAAACGTGTTGAAGAAGTTATAAAAGCCAAGGGAGGACATATTTCCTATTAAAACAATTTAAATTGTATTCTTTTCTCTTTTTTCTTTGTCTATAACTAATAAATGTTGGTTTTTTCAAATTATCACTTGTGTTCACATTAATTCGCACAGTACTGTACTTGAACTTTTACAATATATTTTATACTTCACTATAAGCTTTTATCCTTGTACTGTCCATTATAAACTTCCACATTAGCTGTATGAAGTGTTTGTCAAAGCTGACATCTTATTATTTACATTATGCCTGGTCAATTCTTGACATTTCTCATTATTACTTTCTTACTCTACTAACATACCTTATTATATATATAAACTTTCACTTATGAACTTGCTTTGGTTATCACTTCCTCAAACGTTTCAACATGATGTATGTCTTCTTCAGTGGGAGTTAATACTGAATGTCATAAACAGAGTAACGGTTATGGACTATAGGTGTGTGTGGTGGGGGTTGATGGTGGGAGGGAATTGGCGCTGGGGTTCAAATTGTGTGTTTGGATCAGTGTATCGAATAGTGTATGTGATCTATAATGTAATTGTTCATTTAATATGTTGTTTGGTTGAAATGCATGATATCTGTATATTTCAAATTGTTCTGTTGTGTTTAGTTTTCTACTTTTAGGTAAGTAGTGTAATATTTCCATGTTGTGTTCTATGTTTGTGTAACTGTGGTTTTCGTTTTGTAAATGAGTGGCAAATGTGGAATGTATGTAGTTTGTGGTGAGGGCTTTTAAATGTTGTGAAAATCTGGAGGAAAAAGATCTTCCCGTCTGGCCGATGTAGAATTGGTGACAATCATTACAATTTAATTTATAAACCCCTGTTTTACTGTATATGTCTGTGTCTTTGTTAGTATTATTTATGTGTTTCCTAACAGGGGTTAGGAACTTTTTATCATACTTTTTATCATGAACCTATCTATCTTACTTTCTTCTTTATTTCTTTGTCTTGCTTTAACATAGACATATGGTGCATAACCTAACTTACATCATTACATTCTTGGATTTCGTTGTCCATGACGTGTCCGTTACTTAACTAAATATCACTATTACATTAACGACTCGGAACACTAGGTTTTTTATAAGTAAAAGCATTAAGTTTTACCTTACAACCTGAACCGGTTTTCTCCTTTAAAAGGAGAAGCCTCTGAAGAACCCTTTTAAAGGAGAAAACCGGTTCAGGCTGTAAGGTAAAACTTTATGCTTTTACTTATAAAAAACCTAGTGTTCCGAGTCGTTAATGTAATAGTGATATTTACATCATTACACTTTTATATACAATCAGGGCTGTCTTAGGCCATGCAGGGGCCCTTGGGCACACAGAGTTTGGGGCCCTTTTAGAAAGTAAAAAAAAAAGTGAATGAAAACATCAGTATGTACTTTTATTTAGTGACTTTATTGGTTATTATGGTTAGCTTTATACAAATCAAATATAAGTGAAGTGATTACTGTTTTGAGAATTGGACTTACGTTAATGATAAAGGTTTCTTTCGGGATTTCTGTTGTGCAAAATCTTCTATTATATCCTCAAAGTCTAACTTTTGAAGGATATCACTTTCTATGCACATGATTGACAAATTAGTAAGTCGTTTTTGTAACATAGTCATTCGTAATTCATTTTTTATTCTTTTTAGCTGTGAAAATGAATGCTCTCCACTACAATTGGTGACCATTAAGCAAAGGAATATCCTTGTAGCAACTTCCACATTCGGGAAAATTTCTTCTAATTTATCTGCTTTTATTTGAGTATGTAAGGCTGAGATACTCAAGTCCGCCGATTCATTTGCAAGGTTTTCAAGTACTGCCTTAAATGAAAACATTCTGATTTGAGCTCATTAGCATTAATGTCTTCGTGTTAGAATTCTGCAAATTCTTTGCATTTATTTGTCAACTGGTCAGAATCGATTGTTTTTAACTGAGAAAGAAAACTAAAACGTTTGTTAACTTCCTTGTATGAATCCGAACATTGCTTTAAATGAGCATCCAATGTGTCGATTATAGGAAGAAATTTTTCTATACGAATTTTTTCTTTGCCATTCAACTGTACAGTCTCTGATGGTCCTTCCAAAAAAGTGATGCGTGTGCTGCGAATTCCTTTTCTTTGAGAATTATCTTTATAGGCAGCATTTGGATTTTTTTCTTTGGCAGCCGATTAGTACTGATCGAAATTACTGCGTGCACTACTAATATAATCGGCAAGAGATGCAAAAAGTTTTGTTGCAATGTCCATTGTCATGGTATAATTCTGTAAACTTATGCTTGTTTTATTGACGATTCCCAAAAGGTCATTCCATATCTCCGTTAGGAGAATGGTCTCCAATTTTTCCATTTTTTTGGCAAGGCTTTGAGCCTTGTTTCTTGTTTCTCCTGGTTGATCGGTGTTCCTGGCAATTGATGTTAAAGCTTCAGAAATATGATTATAACCATTCTGCAAAGCATTAAGAGCATCAGTGCATGCAGACCATCTGGTTTCAGAGAGAGACTTCAGAACTTTATTTGCACCTAAACATTCTGTCATAATTTTCCATCGATTGGTCAAACTCGAAAAAAAATTGAACAAATTTTAGATGAATTGGAAGTATGCTACTGCTTCTAAAACACATCCAACCGCCTGAACACCTACTAAATTCAGTGAATGTGTGGTACATGGGACAAAAATAGCAAATTCACATTTTTCTTTTATTCTTGTCTGAAGACCAGAATACTTTCTAGCCATATTTGGTGCATTATCGTAGCTCTGCCCGCGGCAATTCTTTATTGGAATATCAAGGCTTTCCAAAAAGTTTAAAATGGTAGCTGTTATATATTGAGCCTTATGCTCCTTCACAGGTAAAAATTGCAAAAATCTCTCGATAGGCTCTCCGTCTTTTACGTATCGAGTGATGAAAGTCAGTTGGTCAACATGGGAGAGATCTGGTGTGGAATCCATGCTTATTGAGTAGTATTTTGCTGCTTTCAGATCGTTAACAATCGTCGTTAACACTTGCTGTCCCATTATATTAATAAATTCATTGCAAATATTTGCATACAAATATGATGTACTTCCTTTTCCACTATTTCCACAGTTTTGCATATGATCAGCAAGAAAAGGGTCAAATTCACTAATTAGTTCTAAGCATCCCAAATAATTCCCGTTATTTTGAGACCTCAAAATTTCATTATCACCACGAAACCCAAGTCCCCTTGAAGCCAAAAATTTCACAACTGCAAAATTCTTTTAAGTACATTCTTCCAATAATTGACCTGTGCATTATATTGGGAAAGCAACCCACTATCAACTCGTCCAGTAGTTTTGTTTCTTGCGACATAATTCGTCATTGATTGCCTGTGCTGTAAACTGTTCTCATGCTCCATTAATAAGTTACTTATATGCTTCCAATCTTTATATCCATTTGAAGAACTCAAATTATTACCCGTAGTATTATTAAATAGACGGCAGCAATAACAATATACAGATTTCTTTAACGGCGAATATAGGAGCCATTTTCTTTCTACACACTCACCATTCGTCAATTTGTGAGTGAAAACATTTCTAGTCAAGTTTCTAGTTTTTGTTTTACCGCTTAGATCAGGAAAACTTGTGGAAGTTTCGGAGAAGTCACAGTTTTTATTTTGGAAAAACTCTGGCCCTTTACGAATCCAAATATCGCGTACTTCTTCCATTAAAATTTCATCACAGTACGTACCAGGGTCATGAGATATATTTTATAAAATACTTGTAGTTGGTAAGTCGCAGTAGCTTGAACTGGAAGATCCAGGCTGTGATGTGTATATCTGGAACTGATGAACTCAAAACACTAATATTATCTTCTATGTCAAACGTGGGCCCCGTTTCTGAGATTTGAAATTTAGAGGCATCTTGAGATGATGAGTTCGAAGAATCAGTCTGCCTGTTAGTTTCTTCAACTGTAAAAAATGAGGTTAGTTTAGGTAGTTTGTTGATATTTTCTTTTTGAGCTGCAAGTTTTTTTCTTTTTTCTGAACCACTTAAATATGTTCTTTTCGATATAATTAAACTAGACTACAAAACTACATACAACACTTTAATAAAGATACTTTATAATTTATGATAAATAAGCAAGTAAACAAAACGAATCATTGAAGTTTGAGACATCAATCCCCAACCAATCGACAGGGTCGACATCTATGCGTGCCTACAGGTAGTGCTAACGTAGGTGACCGCTAGATGGCATAGTTTTAGTTTCGCATCCGCCTTGATAATCAAGTTGACAGTAAGTTAACGAAAATCTACTGCCGCAACTGCAACCTGACGTTTAAAAAAATTTCTTTTAAATATTTTAAAGTTATTTAAATATTTGTATACATTTTATAGAATTAATTAAGAAATTTTACGCTATGTATATTTTTCTGAAATTTTTTTAGATTTAGTAAAATTTTGTTCACTATTTAGAAAATATTTAGAAATCTCATCTGGTTTCCGATTTACATTCAAATTTAGAAATTTTAACAGCAATTCTTAGTAAAATTACACTAAAAATTGAGCTCCTCTTTTTCCGGTGTAAATGACGACGTCGGCATTTTGAGGCCCCCACCAAGCCGGGGGCCCTGGGTTTGTGCCCCATATGCCCTTATGGAAAAGACGGAACTGTATACAATTAAAACTGTTATTATTCACTTATGTTATACTCATCATTCTCTGAATTGTTTTAGTGACTTGATTCACACTTAGATATGATTATACTCTGACTTTATAGTTCTTTTACATCAAATTTTATCTAGTTTATAAATTTTCCTGATTGGTAAACCATTTAAGTTCTGCTGTATAGGCTTTCACCTATTTTTTACAACATTACATAAATATGCAGTTTACTAGAGTTATTTATTATTAAGTTCCAGATAATCATATTGGGTATTTTGGTCTTATCTTTTATTTCATATTCATCTTAATTTTACTATTTAACACATATTTTACATTATACAGGTTCCTTACTTAATTATTATTCTGTTCTTCATATCAGGATAAGATAATTATTTAGGTTATAGTATATGCTTTATGTAGAGAGAAACATCACATTACAATATGTATTTGATTTACTTATAATGTTTTTTTGTTAGCACAGCAACTGCAATTTGAATAAACTTTTTTTTAGAAATTGTACGAGGGTCATTGAATAAATAAACAGACAAACAGTTGTAGAAAAGAAATTAATTGTAGCAGCTGATTGAAACTTTCAGGGGTGTTACCTGGCAATGTCGTTGTGAGTTTTGATCAGCTGTTCAATAATATATTGCATAAACATAACCAATACAGTTTTATTTATGATGGCGTGTCCTCTTGAGGACAGTACTTTCGAAAAACAGCGTTCTGTTATAAGATTTTTGGATTTGGAACCACTATAACCACTAACTTGGATTCACTATTTTGAACCTGAGTCAAAGCGACAAAGCATGGAGTGGAAGCATCCCAGTTCACCCGCCAAAAAGAAATTCAAAACCCAGCCATCGGCTGGTAAGGTGATGTTAACCACCTTTTGGAGCTCCCAAGGCCCAATTTTCTGTGATTACCTACAAGATCAGCGTACCATCAATAGTCAGTACTATTCTGACATGATTGTGAACAAAGTTAAGCCTGAAAGAAAGGTTTGAAGAAGAAATGTCTGGGATGGCAGAAGAAAGGTGTGGTTCTTCTTCACGATAATGCCCACCCACACACAGCAAAACTGACGCTCGAAACAATAAAAAAGTAGGTTGGGAGATCCTGCCTCATCACCCCTTATAGCTCTGACCTTGCCTCATCTGACTTTTTCTTGTTTGGCCCACTCAAGGAGACTTTGCATGGTGTCAACTTCAACAGCAATGAAGAAGTGAAAAAAAAATTCCAAAACTGGCTTCAATATCAAGGTAAAGAATTCTTTGCTGAGGGAATAAAAAAGCTTGTAAAGAGATGGGACAAGTGTATAGACGTTGCTGGAGATTACATTGAAAAGTAAAAAAAATAATTGTATTGATTGAATAAAAAGTTTTTACTCCACAGCTGTTTGTTTGTTTACTTATTGAATGACCCTCGTATTTTTCTTAATTTTCTGATAGCCTAACGATTTGGATAATTGGCGATTCAGATAACTGGAGTTCGGATAAATGGAGTTCTATTGTATATCCATACTTCCTTTTAGATATATTAATGATGCCACTGGCTGCTACTAAGATTACAAAAATTTAATGTAAACTTTGTCTTCAAAATTGCTGAAATAGTGTTTAAGGAGTTGTTAATTAGAGTTGTTATTTGTTTGTTAAACATATATGCAAAAAAAGCGTTTATTTGAACTTTCTACTTCATCCTTTTTTTGCAATTAATTGATAAAATTTGGATCTTTTCCTTTTTGCAATTTTAAATACTTAATGTCTCTTGTGCAGATGAAATTTTGAAACTTACACAATTAGAAGACCTCTATACAGTGTTACTGTAGGAAAAAATCATCTTGTGTTTTGCAGGGAGAGCAGAGTTATGCTAGTTTCAATATTTGTAAAAAAAAACTTGCTGTATGTAACAGATAAAATTTAACATTAAGCTCTAGTTTGCCAACAGTGCATTGAGAAATGCTAGGTTTCATTAAAAACAAATTAGCAAAAAATAACTTTTACTGAGTGCTCTACACATACACACATAATTTACATATGACCAAACTTTTGTGAACAAGATCCAAAATGGTGCATTTTAGTAGGAGCACTTGGGCTACACATGATGTGTGCTTCCCCTCATCATCAAAATGTTAAGTTTGGTGAGTGATGGACCAAGACTAAATACTGATTACAAAGATTTATTGGAGATTATGGTTGTACCCATGAAATTACAGCTACGTGATGAACATCTGTGATCAGTGACCTGGCAAGGAAGCCTTTTTAGAAATGATCCATTCTTCTGAAGAATATGATTTGTTTCCATATAGCATTATGTACAGGGTGACACAGGGGAATCGGACAGTTTTTAAATAACCAATACTCAGTAAACTTTAAACTTCAAGTGGGTTTATTGACACAGAATTACAGCTTAATACATGCCATTTGAGTCATGTTAAGGTCTACCTTGATTGTGAAAAATAATTTCAGCGAGGTGATGCCCATCTTCTTGAATGCAGTTTTCAAGTCTCCGCTGGAAATCCTGCATCACATAGGCCAACATCTCTTGAGGGATGGCAGCACTTTCTTGAATGATGGCATTCTTCAACTCATCCAAATTGTTAGAGTACACACAGCTTTTGAGGTACCCCCCACAGGAAAAAGTCACACATTGACAAGGCGGAAAATCTTGGAGGTCACAGAACATCGCCAAAATGTAAAATGAGGCGTCCATGAAACATGCGTCAAAGAACGTTCACTGAATCATTCGCGGACGTAGCACCATCTTCCTAAAACCAGACATTTTTCAAGCCAATTCATCGTCTTCGCAAATGAATGTTTGAAACATGTGATTGTAATGAGCCGAATTGACAGTGACTGTGACACCATTTTCCTACAAAAAATATGGTCTGATAATTCCAAAAGAACCAACAGCACACCAAACTGTAACTCGTTGAGAGTGTACAGTACGCTCGTGAATAAGATGTGGTTGTTCATGTATTCAATAACGCAAGTTATGCTTGTTTACGGTCCCGTCCAGATTAAAATGAGCTTATCACTCATTAACAATTGCACATTTTCACTCAATATCACTTGCATTTCCAAAGCAAAGTCCTCACGTTGTTCACAATCTTCCACCTTTAGCTGATGGACAATTTAAATTTTGTATTGGTTGAATTTCAAATCGTTATGTAAAATTCACCTGACCGTTTCACGGTTGATCTTGCATATCGTCTAGATAATCATCTTGGGCTCCTAATCAGTGCTTCTCTAACTCTTCCTACGTTCTCCGGTGTCGTTACACTGCATCTCGGGCCTGGTGGCTTCTTCTTCATAATGTCCCCAGTTGATCTAAAATTTTCTACCCATCTCAGGATTGTGTTCCGACTTGGAACAGCCTCTCATTGACCAGCATTGAATTGACAGCGAAAGAATCGCTGGATAGCTGTGATACTCATCCCTTCAGACAAAACTGTCATACACAAACAGCTGATGTTGTAAGGTCTGCTGCTACTAAAATGGCGTCTCATTGGGAGGAGAACGAGCCCCACCACAACCTTCTCTCACCAGTGTACATTCAGTACTATGCAGTTCAAAAACGTCCTATTCCAGTGTGTCACCATGTATAAACACTGGGTGATGACTGACAGAGCTGACATTGTGAGATTGAAACCAAAAGACGAGTTCTTTGATTCTTAACAGAAAAACTTGGGTCTCTTAAACACATCATTTGTATCAAAAACACAAGGACAGTTTTTTTAAAAACAGTAAGTCTAGCCTCAGGGAAAATGAATGTATAATCTTGGCAGACTTTTCATAGAATGTTACGTATGTTATGTAGTCTGAGATACAGAGTTTTCATTGGGTCGACAAACAAGTGACTGTCCACCCACTTGTTAATACAAACAAGATGACTCAGTAAAATACACAAGTCTCTATACATTGAGTGGTCACCTGAAGCACGACACAGGTACTTTTCACTGCTTCTGAAACACATCGGAAGAAAGCCTTATTAAAGAAACATTGACAAAGACCAAAATTGTAATGTACTTCATAGATTGGGTTTCAAACAATACAAGAACAAACACCTTTGCCAACCTATGCTATCCCAAACAAGATTTTGGTATAGATGCTGAGTGGCACTTTTTTTTGTTCACCACATGGAAAACGTGTGTGGTGATATAGGGGGACTATGAAACATGAAGTAGCTGAGGCAAGTCAGAGGCCTCTTAGTAACCAATCATGTCAGTCGAAGTTATGTTTTTATTTTGTAAAGAACATCTAAAGGGCATTGAATTCAAACTAGCTTTAAAAGAAAAGGTATCAGAGTATTTAAAAACTCTAAGAATCAAGAAACATTTATAAATATATTCCAATGTCAGAAGGCATTCTGAAATGTTACTTTATATTATCATCAAAAGAATTAAAGATTATACCACATCAGTGACGGATTAGTGTCACTTTTGGGGGGGGGGCGGAGGGCAAGACTAAAATGACCAAACTCCAACAAAAATTATCCAAGATGTATCTTTTCAGAATGAATTGCCACGGAAACTCATTTTCAGCACTATTTTTCTGTTTGTACATTTTTATTATTTCTTTTTATAAGTACAAAATAGATTATTTTAATTTCATATTATTATATTATCCATACAAAAATATAAAAATAGAATTTAAGCATATTTTTAAACATTTTATACATTCCGAGGTTTTTATTAACTTATAATATACCACAAAAAAGCTAATCAATGAAAAAAAATTCATTTTAAGTATTATTCTAAGCAGTAAAACAAAATAATTCTGTTTATAAGCAAAAGAGAATTTACAAAGAGAGGAATTTGTTCAAAAGATAACATAATAAATAATTTCCAAAGATACAAAAACACTAAAATATAGTATAAAAGAATTACAGTATTTCTGTTCTTTTTCTTTCTTCTTTCATGAAAACATTTCTTTCCTTCTCTTTCCACCTTTCTCAATATATCTGTTTATGACTTTTGTTTTTTCAATAACAATATCTTTATGAATATTGTAACAGTACCAAAATATGGTAGTTACATACTATAAATATATATGACGTCAAGTATGATAAGAGACATGGGAACATATTTAAATGAACAAAGATAAGTATATAAGTTGTGTATCTACAAAACTAATAATAGAAGAATCCAACAATGAAGACGAGAATGTGAATATGTCAACCTTAATTATAAAACGTAAAAAGAAAATGCCACAAGACCAAAACAAAATACTAATAAATAGACCCAATAGGATCCAGCAGTGAGGGGAATCAATGAAAATAATATCCAGCAGTGAGGTGAATCAATGAAAATAATATCCAGCAGTGAGGGGAATCAACGAGACAAGGATCATCAAGCTACAATGACAATGGAAATAAAATGAAAACAGCGACTACCATGAAATTTGGAATTAAGAAGAAAGAAGAAGGACCAAGAAGAAGAATGAAGAGAAACCAAAGACGTAAGGAATCAATGAACCATATATATTTTAAAGAAGAAACAGTCAGTGACAAAAGAAATAACTATAAGTGTGACATGAAAACCAGTGTGATCATTTAAAGAAACACAAACAATAAAAGTGTACTTAATACAAATGTGAAACCGGTGAATAACTAATTATTTCAACTGAAAACCACACAAACAATTACAGTGAGGAAGTTTACAGTGTGAAAAAATAGGTTAATTTCATGATGAGGCAACAAAGGTTAAAAAATAGTCAAATAAGCACAAACAATGAGTGTGACTGATTTAACAAAGTTGTGACCAACACACATAATTATAAGACCACCAGATCAGAACATATAAAACAATCATATTATTGTTTATATCAAAAAACTGACAACAAATAGAGAATATTTGTTAAGTGTCAAACATGACAGGAATTTAGATTCCACAATTGACCAGAGAAAAACATTGTAAGTAATATAAGAAAGATTTGTGTTAGTGTATTAGAAGGAGTTGTAAACATTTGTAACAAATTAGTGAAGGTATTATGTTAATATACCATAATGGAGTCAGTTTAGGTGTAGGTAGATACTGCACTAAAACCGATGATACATTGTTACAATACCCACAAGGAAGTAACCTATTATAACAGAAAATGATACATATTAGTATAAATATATGATCATCAAGTAAATATGAAGAAACAATATAATGTATAAGACAAAACAATGTAAACAAAACAAGTCAGACATAGTGACACAGTCAAAGACAGAAATAAGACAATGTACCAGTTTAGTTAAGCAAACTACAGTATTAAAACTAATGTAAATGTTTATCAGAATAGTACCAGTAGTGAAAGGAATATATGATAATACTTTGAGAACAAGTTTTGAACATGTTAAGAACAGTATTATGACTGAATTATTGTAAACAAAATAACCATGTATATATGACCAAATGTAAGCTAAACCAGTGTATAGCAAGTTAGTTAAAGAAAATACTGCATTAAATATTGAGAACAAGGTATTACAATTATTACCAGTAGCAAGAGGAAATATCAGAGCTACTTTGAGAACAAATAATGACCACTAAAACAATCATATTGTACATAAACATTTGAAAACCAAATGTCCAATGTGAAAAAGGACAGAGGTAAACAAACAATGACCAACCAGCTAGTTATGAAAAATATAACTAGTAAACCTATGTAAAAGTAATTGGAAACATTACTAAAAGTTAGATTGATATCCAATGCTACTTTAGGAATACAATCCAAATAGGACAATAACACTTTTGTTATTATATTAAACAAAATAAATACCTATAATGTCATGACACAACATAGACAGAGCCAGTACTGAATAATTAGGAGGTTCTGAGTTTATTAAAAGATGACCATTGAATATAGCAGATTAATTATTGTGTATGTACACTAATTATAACAATTAAATAATATAATCTATGTAATAAAAATAGAAAACAAGATGAAAAGTTGTATAAGCATTATGTGAGAGGTTTAAAATGAGGTAAATACTGAATTGACCACAGTAATACACCAATATTATAGTAAAAAAGTATGTAAATAGTCATTGTTAGTAATACTAGGTAATAATATGTTCATTTTAGATAAGGATATTTAATAATAAGCATGTTTGTGAAAAATCCAACATGGACGCTGAGTAACACCATAGCGAAAATTGTGTAAGAAATAGTTTTTCACAAATTGTAACTTAAACCAAATGAGATATAGACTCGAAGTGTTTAAATAAGAAATGTTATATTAGATTTAAGAAAAATCTGGTAATACGAACTTATAAAGATAAGACGTACCAAAAATAATAAATAAAATCAATATAATAATATTGATAGTGAACAGAAAATAAGCGTGTTTGGACTTATTTTAATAAGCAAAACGCCCTGAGTTCAGTGATATAAACCGATTAACGATAGGACGTATAATAAGGAAGTTGTGATAGTTTTTAACTTTCGAACTAAAAATTTGTACCGTCGATGACGTGAAAAAGTCTCCAACCCAAAATCGATTTTGACTAAAAATTAAATATTTTAATAAAATATAGGCCTTTTGGGTCAGAGACTATCAAAAACCAACCAATGGAATGAATGAAGTTCATCAGACGAGCGAGAGATGCTCTCGAGGTACATGACAGTCTACGATCGAACACCTAAGGAACAAGCCACGCCACTCCAGACCAGAAAAAGTATATTTTTAAATTAGTGCGCGACATGTTTTACTCAAGTACAATATACATACACTAACCTAATACTACACATTTACTAACGAGTGCAACAGTGCGGATTTGTGTTATTTTATCAAGTAGATCAGTGTACAATATCGATCTATTTGCGAGTGAATTTTTTAATTAAGAAACAGGGAGTACAATTTCAATTAAACAATACTTAAAAGAAAAATAAGAATTTAGCCAATTTCGAATTTTCGATACTACGCAAGTCATTATGCAGCGTATCGGAAATCAACAACTAAGTTATCAGAATTTAAAGGAGATTTAACACAACATTATTAAAATATTATAAAAAATATGTTAATAAATTATAACGATGTAAAAAAAAAAATAATGCTTAAAGATAATTATTGATAAATACGAGTGCATTTAGACGCTTACTTGATAAAACGTATTTGTTGAATATTTCGTTATTTCAGAATTTATTTTATTAATTGTATCAAACATAATTCTGATAATCCTATGTTAAAACTTATTAAAAAATAATATGTTTACCTGTATAGCATAAGTAATATTAGTTAATAAGACAAACTTATCCTTATAAAAATAACGGTCATTCTTAACCTCAGAAACCATTACGGTAGCTTGTTATGATGACATTACCGAATTGTTCTCAATTAACCTGCAAATTAAAGTACATTGCAAACAAGAGTTTTTTTTTTATTAGAAATTTTTCTCTTGTGAACAAATTATTTTAAAACTAATTATTAACTAAAAGTAATACTTGTTAAATGCTGTACAAGTCATACAGCCTAACCACAATACTAAAGTAAAGATGCGTGCGCATACCGGCGTACGATAATTTTTGTAAACATCAGAAATATGATACCAATTTTAAATTTTATATTTTGTTCAATTATCAGTTAATATTGTTAATCCTAAATAATTAATTATAGTACATCTTGAGTCTGGTATCATGATATCTCCAAGAACCTTAACGGAATATGGTATATACTGAATTAAAACAACATAACCTGTACAGTAAAATTATTGTAACAACAACAGGTATACCAGAGCTTTGAGAGATCAGATAGAGTTTCATTTGAAGTTTTATTTTGTAATCAGCAATTGAAAGGGTTGTTAATTATTGTTTTGTTTGTTAAAAATATTCTCACTTAATAACTTGTTAATAAACCTATAATTTTTATTACCATAACAAGAGTATCATTTTATTAAAAGTAGATTCATTCATTATTTTTAATCAGTTCTGACAGGTGGCGGAAGAATTCAAAAAGTATTAGTATAAATCAATATACTTATCAGATATTGCTGCATTTTTTACTGTGTGTGAAAACATGTTAAATATTCAAATTGAATATTTTTTCTATTGTGTTTGAAGTGAATGTATTTCAGACGGAACGCCACAAGATAGAATTTGAATTTCAACAGTGGTAAGTAAATCAGATACACCACAAGTGCGCGGACTATATTTTAATAAGAAGAGTGAATTATTACGGCGTACTTACAACAGCAAAACATTAACACCAGTGACAGTTACGATTGCAAATTACACCTTTTATAACCAACATTATAGTAGGCACCGGTGCGTGTCTACAACCACACGAAAACACCTAACATCAATACAACAAGAAATACATAACTTAAACTTGTAATTTTATTATATTACCAGTTGGCTAGCCCAGCAGTGTGGCTTTAAGGAGAAACACAAGACAGCAAAATATACACAGTATTACTTGTAACTATTATATATATATGTGATGGTAACAAAGTTGGCGCCCAACGTCTGAGCACGATTTAAGGGGAATTACACCATAACTAGATACACAATAATCCTAATTCGTGAAACAGACAGCAGATACATTACCAAGACAACAAGATGTACACTGACAGGTTGAAATCAAGATCGAAATCACGGTCAACATCAAGGAAGAGGGCGACCGAAAAGGAAAAGGAGACTAGAAGAGAAGAAAAAGAAGTCATGTCTACAGAAGATATAGAAGAAGTTGTGATGGAACCAAAAGAACAAATAATTGAACCGGCGGAGGAGGTTCAGCAGCCTATGGAGGAACCGGAAATGGTGATTCAAGAAGCTCCACAGAAACCAAGCCAACTTGAACAAACAACGTCAATCGGAGAGCCTGCTTTTCAAGAATGGATGAGAAGGATGATGGAGTCACTGAAAGAAGACAATCGGTCAATGAAAACCGACTTAAATAGAATGGAAGAAAGCCAGAAGTCCACAGATCAGAAGATGGAAATAATGAACAAAAAGATGGACGAAAATAGCCAATCCAATAGGGAGACCAGTCAATCAATAGAATCATCTGAAGGAAGACAATCGGTTACTGAAAGCAGACTTAAGCAAAAAAATAGAGGAAGGCCAGAAGGACAACCAGAAACACATAGAATTGTTGAAAGAAGAGCTTAACAATCAAATAAATGAAACAAATAGAAGAATGGAAGAGGGTCAACGAAAAACTGAAGAACTGTTGGAAAAGAGAATGGCCACCATGAAAGCAGATTTGTCAGCAGAATTAGGAGAGAAAATCGATCAAACCAACCAGAAGATAGATGGGATCAACGCCAAACTTAATAGAGATGTGGAGACTATACAAGCCGATCATGACAATATTTGGCTACAGATAAATATCAATAATAATAAAATGGAAGAGACCGCTAAGGAGACGGCAGAGATGGTGGAAAGAAGACTAGGAGAAAGCGTTGAAGAAATTGAGAAGCAAATGGCCATTCTAACGACCGAAATTAATATGGAAATAGTGGAAGTGCGCAAAGAAGGAGAAAGTACAAACTTAAAATTAATCCAGACTGAGTTGGATATTCACCAACGTATTAATGAGGTGAAGCAAACTCATGATAACCAAATAAGTATATTAACACAAGAACAAACAAGAATGGAAGCAGCACAATCCACACTAAAGGGTAAGTGTGAAGAAGTTGCGGGAAAAGTAGATGCCATCAAACAGCAGGTAAACAATGATAAGGCACAATCTACAGAACGCCAACGGAGGGAAATGGACAACCTACGGGATGAAATGCATCGACTAGAAATAATACCGAATTTCTTATCCGGTCTAAGCCATCTAGAAGGAAGAGATCAAGTCGACTTCAGGACATATTCAAAAAACCCTTTGGAGTTCCTCGAGCGAATGGAAGAAGTAATACAACGAAATCGTGAGAACAGATGGACTGTAATAAAAGGTATGTTGGACGAGTCATTTAAAAACACATTTGACAATTGGTGGACAGCGACCCGACACAAAGTGTGTAACTATGAAGCCTTCAAGACAGCGTTCAAACAGAAATATTGGTCAGAGGCAACTCAGAATATTATACGTGACGACATAACCAATGGACGATTCGACATAAATGGCAGGCAGTCCATGACCACCTACTTTTTGGGGAAGATTTGCCTAGCAAGAAACCTGGAACCGGCAATCCCAGAGGAATGTTTGGTAACAAAGTTGGCGTACCATTTCAATCAAGGAATAGCACAAGGTAGACTCAATGCTCAAATCAAAACCATCCAAGGCATGTGCGAGTTACTTGAGAGCCACGAGAGGGAACGCTATTACCAAAGGAGTCGACAGGTACCACACCAGATGTACGATCAAGGAGGACCGGGGAACAATAACCCTACCATTCACAACAATGGTAATAACCAAGGAAGGAATTTCCATAATCCTCGCAGATTCCAGAGTCAGCCCACACCGCGTCAAGATGGAGGTGGAAATAACATTAATAGAGGGAACCAGAACAATTATCAGTCTAACAATTACCCACGAAATACAAATTACCAAAGAGGTAACCATTATTATAGACCATATCAAAATCAGTCCCCTAACCACCAACCAAGACAAGGGAATGGTCATAATAACAGCCACAGTCAATTTAGAAGAGTACATTATACACATGCCAGTCGGGGTGGAAACCACAGGCATTATTATCAAGGAAGAAGAAGCTTCCCACACCAGCACCAGCATTTCAATAACCATGATCGGGATGAAAGAGAATCCGGATATAGGTCGAACGGAAGTGACAGCAGTGGGAGTCCCAGAGCAACCACGCAAAATACAGAGATATTCCACAACACAGGGAATCAGGAGCCAGTCGCTTCGACATCTCAGGATCGACACGAAAATGGTGACACTAATTTAAACGCAAACCGGCAGTGAAAACCCCAGGATCACCCTCACTGAACCGGCCTATTGGGTCCAATGTTTTGGCAGAATCAGCAAGGCTTCGAAGTATATATAACAATAACTATCTAAAAAATATAAGGAAGGATCTAATGGAGGAAAATGAAAATACTATCGGCGATACTAGCAATAGCGAAATTGCATATATAACCGTCAGAGTAAATAACACCGACGCCACAGCCATGATTGACACTGGCGCAAATGTATCACTAATAGACAAGGTAGAACTGGACAGAATTCAATCAGAAAACAAAGCCACAATACCCACATTGCCGATTAGCAATATAATTCTCATTGGTGCTACAGGACGTCAAAACAAAACTATACGACAGCAAGTGCAATTGGATGTATCCAGTAATGGACAATCAATACAAATGGTATTCTTAGTAGCCAGTGGGTTACCGTTCACTATATTAATCGGGTGTGATATTTTAAGAAAATACACCGCAATCATCAATATGGATGATAATACCGTGAAGATGAAAGCAGAAGAAATAGAGTGGACAGCCAAATTGACAGAATACAGAAAGGCACCATCTGAACATGTAATTTACTACATTAGAGAGAGCTGTGAACTCCGAGAAGACGTCATCAACCAAGGAGTACAAAACAGTCCAGAGGAAGCTTTGTGGTTGGAGAAAATCAACAGTATCCGAGAATTTAAACCAAGTCAAAATAGTCAAGAAGTAACTTATGAACAACGGGAACGATTGATAGAGATATACTACCAGTATCGCCACATATTTTCAGACACCCCTGGAAAAATTAAAAATTTCCAATGCGAACTGAAGTTCAAAGAACATATTGAATTCAAGAGGAAATCATATCCTATCGCATTCTCACTAAAAGAAGCGGTAAGAGAAGAAATTCATCGCTTAATAGAAAATGACATAATAGAGATAAGCAATTCACCATACACAAACCCTATTGTGGCTGTACCGAAAAAGAATGGTGCAGTACGTATCTGTTTAGATGCTCGAGAATTAAATAAAACCATAATAAACGACAGGACATCACCTGGCGAAATTGATGAAATTTTAAAGAAGTTTTATGGTTCCAAATTGTACAGTATATGGGATACGGTATGTGGATATTGGCAGGTTGAGCTGCATCCAAACAGTAGAAAATATACCGCCTTTATCTTTGAGGGCCGAAACTACCACTTTAAACGGCTACCATTCGGTCTTGTAAACTCAGTAGCAATATTCGTTAAGTGCATAGACGAAATACTGGGCCATAACACACTGCAGTTCACCACAGTTTATGTGGACGATCTCCTAATAGCCTCTAACAATTGGGAGGAACATTGTGACCGGGTGGCACAAGTACTGAAAAAGCTAGAAGACAACAACATCACTTTAAAGCTAGATAAATCTCAACTAATTGCAAAGGAGGTGCAATTCTTGGGGTTCAACCTATCTGAATACGGAGTTACACCATCCCAGGAGAAGATGGAGGCAATTCAGCGTTTTCCCGTTCCGAAGAACAAGAAACAACTACAATCGTTCCTCGGAATATGCAACTATTATCGAAAGTTTCAGAGTAATTATTCCGAGTTAACAGCTCGATTCTCAGCTCAATTATCATCAAAAGAAAAATGGAAATGGGAAGCAGAACAAGACTCCACATTCACATTGATTAAAATGAAATTTCTAGAAACCGTTATGCTGCATCACCCCAATTTTAATAAACCGTTCTTCATGAATTGCGATGCAAGTGATTTAAGTCTTGGTTCAGTACTCTATCAGGAAGACCAAGAAGGACAGCACCAAGTGATTAGTTTTGCCAGCCGTACATTAAACAAGTGCGAGCGCAACTACCACACCACAGAAAAAGAGTTATTAAGCATAGTGTTTGCATGTGAAAACTTCAGAACATTTATTTTGGGTTACACCGTAACTGTAAGAACAGATCACAAGTCCATTTCATTTCTAAAAAACTGTAAATTAAAACATGGACGACTGACAAGATGGACCCTCACGCTTCAAGAGTACAATATACAATGGGAATACATACCCGGAAAAAGCAACACAGCTGCAGACGTGTTGTCACGGATAAACATTGAAGCCCAAACTTTTGAAGGAGAGAGGGAAACTATTGCCAGAGTATACCACCTATTGAAGAATAAAACAGAACTTACTAATATACTATCTGATATCATCAATCATCAGCAACAAGACCCTAAGATATCATTAATTATCAAGAAATTAAACGACAATAATGCAAACATAAACCGATATTACTGTGCTTACAATCAAGTGGTATTCACCAAAAACAAGAAAGGTGACGAGAGATGGAAGGTAGTTGTCCCCAAAACCATAGAAAGAGATTTGACCATAGACTACCACATACGTTATGGTCATATGGGAGCAGTGAAAGTCATGAAAGCTTTACAAGAGCATGTGCATTTTAAAAACATGAATAAAAAGATCAGGAAATACATACAGAGTTGTAATATCTGTCAACTAGCGAAATGCAGTAACGAAAAGCAAGAAGGAGTCATGATACCAATCACCTCAACTGCCAGACTAGAAAAAGTTTTCCTGGATATTTGTGGACCTTTTCCACGAAGTGGTGGGAGGCACCGATACAAATATATTATAATAATGTTTGATCATTACACTAAGTATACCAAATTGTACCCACTCAATCGAGCGACAACCAGCAAGATATTAGAAATAGTTGCAAATAAATATATACCCGAAGTGGGTAAACCGTCAATGATCATCACCGATCACGGAACGCAATTCCGAGGACGAAAGTGGAGGGAAACACTGAACCATCTGGGAGTCAAAACATATAAGACCTCGGTGTATCACCCCAACAGCAACCCTGCTGAGAGAGTGTTGAGAGAAGTAGGAAGGATTTTAAGAACCTACTGTCACAGCCAGCAGAGGAAGTGGGAAGAATATTTGTCCCCAGCTGAAGACTTCCTGAATCTAGCTTACCACCAGTCAACTAACGAGACACCATACATGGCAATGTATGAGAAAAAACCACCCCGGGAGATCACAGAAATAATCAACTTTCCTATCAGTGCTGAATTTAAATTTGATAAAACTCGATTCTATAATAATGCAGTGGAGAGAGCAAATAAATTGAGGCTCAAGTATAAGAAATTACAGCCCAAAATTATAAACTATGAAGTGGGAGACCAAGTACTGATAAAAAATCGAGAACTCCCTAGCACTATTGAGGGCATAGCAAAAAAGCTATTACTATTGTATACCGGACCATATACTGTGACAAAAAATAATTTAAACAATACCTATGAATTGCAAAACCCCGTTACAAAGAAAATAAAAGGTACATACAATCAGACCTCGATGAAAAAATACATTGAAGATTAAAATTATGGAACCAAATAGTGAAAAAATGGCGATAAGGATTACTCGAGTATTGATAATGTGAAAAATGGAAATATTTGTTATAAAAAATGAAGATGTAACTATATGTATAACTGTTGACTATACTGAGATGAAAAAATGCAAGGTTGATATGAAGATTATTATTATTTAAGGGTGGAAAATGAAAGTACGAGTACAAATATAGATGTTAACCACAGAAAAAGAAGGTATTACTATTGTGAAAATTATTATGTGTGTATTAAATGAGAAGTAAATGTATAATTATGTATTGAACATTGAACGTATTGTAATTTTATAATGTAAGAGAATGTACTTCAAGAGAATTAATGTAAATGATACAGAACATTGTATTATTAATAATATGTACTACTACTATAAGAAAGATATATAAACGAGAACGACACACAAGATCCTTGGCACAACTATTTCCAAGAGCCACGTCAACAAGTAATAACAACATCTCACCCGTACTACTACGAAAAAGAAAAAAAAAAAAAAAAAAAAAGAGAGAGAGAAGAAACAAGTGCGAAGTTGGAAAAATGCAACCAAATTAAAGTTGTAATGTAGACCAGCCACCACACACAACCACATTGTTTATAATGTATACTACTAATAAGGAAACCGATACCATATAGAATGTAAACACCAAATACAACCCATGATGAAGAAGAAAAAACAAATGTATTTAAGTTTTATACCTAGAAGAATGAAACCTAAGATGAAGAATATAATGAGATGACGCTCAAGGTGACAACAAAAGAAGAGATTGATCAAGATTAATGAAGGATGAAAAATAATATAATAACGAAGACAATCATGAGAGTATACCAGTGAGAATGTGTAAAACAGACTATCCCTACAATATGTGAAGAATATAGTATAAGTTGAATCAAGAAAAGAGAGAATAAAAATGTATAAACCGCAGATGCGTTGATTGATCCCAAGTATATTTATTATTTGTCGGAAGAACGACCACTATTATTATTTTGATGATTTAAAATGAATTGACTGAAGAGTAATGCCAGCAATCATTTATAGTTATTGAAGGAGATGATTTGCCTCCAGATTTATTGAAATTAGTATGGCCAGTAGAGTTGAATAGCCAAAGTGAGCCGCTCTAAACTGCCCCAGCTAATATTTATGTTAGGGAATTAGGGAACTAGATAAACAAGGGAGATAATTACATAGCGAAGATAAATACGATTCAAATAGAAGAAAGCAAAGGGATATATGGACAAAACATGTGAATCAACGTGGAATGTACAACAATTGATGAATTCTTCAAGTGAAAAATATATTATAATAATTCAGAATTAATCAATTCTTAAAGGAAGGCATATGTAACAGTACCAAAATATGGTAGTTACATACTATAAATATATATGACGTCAAGTATGATAAGAGACATGGGAACATATTTAAATGAACAAAGATAAGTATATAAGTTGTGTATCTACAAAACTAATAATAGAAGAATCCAACAATGAAGACGAGAATGTGAATATGTCAACCTTAATTATAAAACGTAAAAAGAAAATGCCACAAGACCAAAACAAAATACTAATAAATAGACCCAATAGGATCCAGCAGTGAGGGGAATCAATGAAAATAATATCCAGCAGTGAGGGGAATCAATGAAAATAATATCCAGCAGTGAGGGGAATCAACGAGACAAGGATCATCAAGCTACAACGACAATGGAAATAAAATGAAAACAGCGACTACCATGAAATTTGGAATTAAGAAGAAAGAAGAAGGACCAAGAAGAAGAATGAAGAGAAACTAAAGACGTAAGGAATCAATGAACCATATATATTTTAAAGAAGAAACAGTCAGTGACAAAAGAAATAACTATAAGTGTGACATGAAAACCAGTGTGATCATTTAAAGAAACACAAACAATAAAAGTGTACTTAATACAAATGTGAAACCGGTGAATAACTAATTATTTCAACTGAAAACCACACAAACAATTACAGTGAGGAAGTTTACAGTGTGAAAAAATAGGTTAATTTCATGATGAGGCAACAAAGGTTAAAAAATAGTCAAATAAACACAAACAATGAGTGTGACTGATTTAACAAAGTTGTGACCAACACACATAATTATAAGACCACCAGATCAGAACATATAAAACAATCATATTATTGTTTATATCAAAAAACTGACAACAAATAGAGAATATTTGTTAAGTGTCAAACATGACAGGAATTTAGATTCCACAATTGACCAGAGAAAAACATTGTAAGTAATATAAGAAAGATTTGTATTAGTGTATTAGAAGGAGTTGTAAACATTTGTAACAAATTAGTGAAGGTATTATGTTAATATACCATAATGGAGTCAGTTTAGGTGTAGGTAGATACTGCACTAAAACTGATGATACATTGTTACAATACCCACAAGGAAGTAACCTATTATAACAGAAAATGATACATATTAGTATAAATATATGATCATCAAGTAAATATGAAGAAACAATATAATGTATAAGACAAAACAATGTAAACAAAACAAGTCAGACATAGTGACACAGTCAAAGACAGAAATAAGACAATGTACCAGTTTAGTTAAGCAAACTACAGTATTAAAACTAATGTAAATGTTTATCAGAATAGTACCAGTAGTGAAAGGAATATATGATAATACTTTGAGAACAAGTTTTGAACATGTTAAGAACAGTATTATGACTGAATTATTGTAAACAAAATAACCATGTATATATGACCAAATGTAAGCTAAACCAGTGTATAGCAAGTTAGTTAAAGAAAATACTGCATTAAATATTGAGAACAAGGTATTACAATTATTACCAGTAGCAAGAGGAAATATCAGAGCTACTTTGAGAACAAATAATGACCACTAAAACAATCATATTGTACATAAACATTTGAAAACCAAATGTCCAATGTGAAAAAGGACAGAGGTAAACAAACAATGACCAACCAGCTAGTTATGAAAAATATAACTAGTAAACCTATGTAAAAGTAATTGGAAACATTACTAAAAGTTAGATTGATATCCAATGCTACTTTAGGAATACAATCCAAATAGGACAATAACACTTTTGTTATTATATTAAACAAAATAAATACCTATAATGTCATGACACAACATAGACAGAGCCAGTACTGAATAATTAGGAGGTTCTGAGTTTATTAAAAGATGACCATTGAATATAGCAGATTAATTATTGTGTATGTACACTAATTATAACAATTAAATAATATAATCTATGTAATAAAAATAGAAAACAAGATGAAAAGTTGTATAAGCATTATGTGAGAGGTTTAAAATGAGGTAAATACTGAATTGACCACAGTAATACACCAATATTATAGTAAAAAAGTATGTAAATAGTCATTGTTAGTAATACTAGGTAATAATATGTTCATTTTAGATAAGGATATTTAATAATAAGCATGTTTGTGAAAAATCCAACATGGACGCTGAGTAACACCATAGCGAAAATTGTGTAAGAAATAGTTTTTCACAAATTGTAACTTAAACCAAATGAGATATAGACTCGAAGTGTTTAAATAAGAAATGTTATATTAGATTTAAGAAAAATCTGGTAATACGAACTTATAAAGATAAGACGTACCAAAAATAATAAATAAAATCAATATAATAATATTGATAGTGAACAGAAAATAAGCGTGTTTGGACTTATTTTAATAAGCAAAACGCCCTGAGTTCAGTGATATAAACCGATTAACGATAGGACGTATAATAAGGAAGTTGTGATAGTTTTTAACTTTCGAACTAAAAATTTGTACCGTCGATGACGTGAAAAAGTCTCCAACCCAAAATCGATTTTGACTAAAAATTAAATATTTTAATAAAATATAGGCCTTTTGGGTCAGAGACTATCAAAAACCAACCAATGGAATGAATGAAGTTCATCAGACGAGCGAGAGATGCTCTCGAGGTACATGACAGTCTACGATCGAACACCTAAGGAACAAGCCACGCCACTCCAGACCAGAAAAAGTATATTTTTAAATTAGTGCGCGACATGTTTTACTCAAGTACAATATACATACACTAACCTAATACTACACATTTACTAACGAGTGCAACAGTGCGGATTTGTGTTATTTTATCAAGTAGATCAGTGTACAATATCGATCTATTTGCGAGTGAATTTTTTAATTAAGAAACAGGGAGTACAATTTCAATTAAACAATACTTAAAAGAAAAATAAGAATTTAGCCAATTTCGAATTTTCGATACTACGCAAGTCATTATGCAGCGTATCGGAAATCAACAACTAAGTTATCAGAATTTAAAGGAGATTTAACACAACATTATTAAAATATTATAAAAAATATGTTAATAAATTATAACGATGTAAAAAAAAAAAATAATGCTTAAAGATAATTATTGATAAATACGAGTGCATTTAGACGCTTACTTGATAAAACGTATTTGTTGAATATTTCGTTATTTCAGAATTTATTTTATTAATTGTATCAAACATAATTCTGATAATCCTATGTTAAAACTTATTAAAAAATAATATATTTACCTGTATAGCATAAGTAATATTAGTTAATAAGACAAACTTATCCTTATAAAAATAACGGTCATTCTTAACCTCAGAAACCATTACGGTAGCTTGTTATGATGACATTACCGAATTGTTCTCAATTAACCTGCAAATTAAAGTACATTGCAAACAAGAGTTTTTTTTTTATTAGAAATTTTTCTCTTGTGAACAAATTATTTTAAAACTAATTATTAACTAAAAGTAATACTTGTTAAATGCTGTACAAGTCATACAGCCTAACCACAATACTAAAGTAAAGATGCGTGCGCATACCGGCGTACGATAATTTTTGTAAACATCAGAAATATGATACCAATTTTAAATTTTATATTTTGTTCAATTATCAGTTAATATTGTTAATCCTAAATAATTAATTATAGTACATCTTGAGTCTGGTATCATGATATCTCCAAGAACCTTAACGGAATATGGTATATACTGAATTAAAACAACATAACCTGTACAGTAAAATTATTGTAACAACAACAGGTATACCAGAGCTTTGAGAGATCAGATAGAGTTTCATTTGAAGTTTTATTTTGTAATCAGCAATTGAAAGGGTTGTTAATTATTGTTTTGTTTGTTAAAAATATTCTCACTTAATAACTTGTTAATAAACCTATAATTTTTATTACCATAACAAGAGTATCATTTTATTAAAAGTAGATTCATTCATTATTTTTAATCAGTTCTGACAGGTGGCGGAAGAATTCAAAAAGTATTAGTATAAATCAATATACTTATCAGATATTGCTGCATTTTTTACTGTGTGTGAAAACATGTTAAATATTCAAATTGAATATTTTTTCTATTGTGTTTGAAGTGAATGTATTTCAGACGGAACGCCACAAGATAGAATTTGAATTTCAACAGTGGTAAGTAAATCAGATACACCACAAGTGCGCGGACTATATTTTAATAAGAAGAGTGAATTATTACGGCGTACTTACAACAGCAAAACATTAACACCAGTGACAGTTACGATTGCAAATTACACCTTTTATAACCAACATTATAGTAGGCACCGGTGCGTGTCTACAACCACACGAAAACACCTAACATCAATACAACAAGAAATACATAACTTAAACTTGTAATTTTATTATATTACCAGTTGGCTAGCCCAGCAGTGTGGCTTTAAGGAGAAACACAAGACAGCAAAATATACACAGTATTACTTGTAACTATATATATATATATTATTGATAACAATATACATAAGGGCTAGGCCAATTAAACGTTTTTGGCCACAACGATTTCGAAGCCATGTCTTTGTTATCTTTAAGGTTGAGAAAGACATCTCAGCTGTTGCAACTGATACTGGTAATGAGGCAAGTATTACTAAAAGATGTTTTATTGTGGGAAACATTTCTGCAACACAATAACCTAAGCATTCTATTGCTGATGATGGTAATGGAGTTTTGTTGTAGTTTTCTCTTTTCCATTTTGCCATCCAAATGTTCATTTCAGCCTTTAAATCAGATTTAAAGGCACTATCGTCTTTTTCCATGGTCTTGCCATATTTTTTTTGAAATCAACTCAATATCAGCATTTAGCCTCTTCTTTGTTACACTATCATTTATACATTCTTTTGGTAAGAGTATATTAAGTCTGTATAATTCTAAGGCACCAGCAGAAAATCTACTCTTCATATCTGTGACAATTGAATCAAGGATTAGTATGTACAAATTTACCCTGAAATAACTTTTAACATCAGATGTGGCAGCATTTGCTCTATTCACTTGCCTAGAAGTGGTTCTAGGGACTTTCAATTCACTGTTGACAGATTTTGCAATTTCCGTTGCTTGCTCAAAAAGTTCATGAAATCCAGTTTCTGCATTCTGTCGTTTATCTTCAAGCACAAAAAGAACGTCGGACAAAAACTCAGAAGCCTTGTATACGTCAACGTGTTCTTTTTGGAAATATCTGCTGAGAAGCAAAGTTTGACTAAGGATATCTGCGAGGCAAACTAAAGTAATAATAAACTCGCCATGAGTAATTGAACATAGAAGAGTTTTTGCCATTGCTGAGGACTTATCAGACATAAAAACAGCCCAGTTTGAAATTTTTTCTAGAGTCAAAATGATCTTATTAAAATTCTCTAGGAAAACAGCAACAGATAAATGTCTCTCCACCCAACGTGTTTCACACATTGATATCAATTGCCTTCCAACATTCTTCAAAAAAGCATTATTTCTTTTCAGGGAGGCCGTAAAAAAGGAAACTGTTTCCTTTATTATCCCAATTGCATTTCTAACTGCTTGTACATTAGAGCACCTAGAAATTGAGAGGTTTAAGGAGTGGTTTAAGCAGGGTGTTCGTTCTGCGAAGACACACTGATCTTTTATACTTTTTATCGCCCCTACCAGCTCAGAAGTCATTACAGAACAACCGTCTGTTGCGTTGCAATGCCTATGCAATAACTTGGATCCAGGTTCATTCCATGAAGGCACTCTAACACCAGTTTACCTAACTTATCTCCTGTTAATCTGGGATCTTCTGACTCAACAGGCTCTTCCTCACTCTCACTATTACTTGAAAAGGATGATAGGGTTTCTTCACTTACAACATGATTTTGGGGTTTTGTTTTGTTTTCCCAAAGATTGCCACTGTCATTCCGTGGGTCGATAAAACCAACAAAGTCTTCCCTGATACGTACAGTTTTTACAAACATACCTTAAGAAAATTGATAACTGGGTCTTATGTGAAACATCTGTTGTTTCATCAAAACCAATACTGTAGACTTTATTTTCTTCAATTCTTCTAAGTACTAGTGATAAAATTTCCTCCCCACAGCATTCAATCAAATCATTTTGAACGGTCTTGCTCAGAAAGGATTTTCTGTGCCTTATAGAGTCACACTGCTTTTGAATTTGTGTATCTTTACAGACCTCAATTCTAAACTTCATTAGTTCTTTAAAGTTTCCCTGATTTTTCAATGGATTATTTTCAAATCCGTCATCTCGTCGGGCCCGAAAAGGAATATTTTGTCTACCAAGAAACATAACATTATCCAGAGATGATGACAACCTTTCTTGATTTACCTTAGCACGTTGAAGGCTATAAGAATCAACTTGATTTTCCACTGATTTTTCAGGATTGTGGTAAGTTAATAAAAAGTCATTTGCTTTTCCCATTGGCTGTTGGTGATACAATAATTTACTAAGATGTTCTAAATCTCCATCCTTCCCCAAAAGCTTGGCAAATTTAGTTAGTGGTTGATTAACAAGGGTATTCAATTTCATCCCACCATGGTGTCCACCCACATGCATATGGCCAGTAGCAAAAAAAGGGCAAAATTTACAGAAAAGACCTTGCTTCAAATGAGAAAGGACAAGCCACGATTTATACTTCTCTAGATGATCTTTTTTTAACTATCAGTTTTCAGTTCTGCCATTCTTGATATGTGATGAGTTTGGATACTTGTATCCGGAAGGAGGTTCCCAATGATTTTCGAGAAGATTGGCAAGAATTCTGTCTGAGGGTTTTGTTCCAATGTAATTTCCAATGTCATTTTCATAGATTACAGATGACTTCGGCAAAGATTCACTGCAAGATTCATTTTCCCCTAAAACGAAAGAAATTAGTTTTCAATTTAAAAAATTCTGAAATTTGCTTATTTTCCAACGATCTGGATAAGAAAGGCCCTTAAGATAGTTCATAACCTTAACAATCAGAATTAACAAACCTTATGGAATTAACAAACAGAATTCCATAAAACTCAGTATATATATAGATTATTATGAAAAAATATTGTCTTTAAAGTGTCAAATACAAAGCGAGTATAGAAAAAAAGATATAACAATTAGAAAATGTATTCATTAACACGCGTTTTTATGGGAAATGCGACATTCTCAATTCTCTGAATATCTTTCTATATAACTATTGAATTGACAACCGAATATCGATAACACTTACCTTCTTTAGAAGTTTGGTCCTTATTTCCCTTTGCAATCGTATTGTCTTCAACAGCTTCAAGACATACATTAAATGTTGAAGGTCCAGCAGCATTGTCCAGAGGCACCAATTTCTCACCACTATTGCTACACTTCTTTTTCGTAAAGAAACTTTTCAGCGTTGATTGTCTTTTCATTATAACAAACAAGTCTAACACTTAAAACGAATTTACGAACCACGTAGCAATCAAAATACTTTTAAGCAAGCAAACAACGCGTATAAGGCGAGTGCGTATTTTCGTGTGGCAAATTCCTCGAATTACTAAGGAGCAACGCAACGATCACACAAACGTAAACATCACAGTTTAACAGAAGCGATATCGAAATAAACTATTTTAGTCAGCTAAAGAGCGGACAAGAATTTCAACATTTATTTGATTATTTTTCTTCACTAATATTTTTTCACTATTTCGCTTGGGGGGGGGCGAATGCCCCCTCCGCCCCCCTTTAATCCGTCCCTGTACCACATGGTCTAATGGAGAAGGACCTAATAGCTTGTGTTCATGACTAACTGTGGTGAACTGTAGAGGTTCTGGGAGTTAGTTTGGAATATTGTGATGTATTTGTACATTTTTGTCATCCTACAGGCTGTCTTTCAAAAAATCACCAAAGGATAAAGTTGTGAATGTTTTTGTCATCTACTGGGGAGCAATTGAAGTAAAACACTCGTATCACTGTCGTCAGCACCTTGCTCATTTACTGGTATCACAAATAATTTTTCACAAAAAAAATATAACACAGAAAATACAATTTTGATCCACAACTGTGATATCAATTATTAACACAACCGTTGTTTATACAAAGAAAAGATAACACAAATATATAATACTGATCCACAAATTTTGTATCAAACACACACACTAACTTTGTAAACCACAAATTGTTGACATTAGTTGAGTAATTATAAGTATATCACTACTGACTCGGATCACTAATTTTTTATTGGAAAAACTGTTAAACTTTTACCTTATAGCCTGAACCAGTTTTTGCTTATTATAAGCTTCATCAGAGGCTCAGGTAATAAGCAAAAGGTCATCAGGTCTTAATATGTCCTTTTTGTTTTTTATTTTGTCAAAAAATTGATTACAACTAAGTCAAAAATTTACTTTACACAGCATCAATACACACACTGCTGACTCCTACATTAAACCTCTGTCATCTGCCCAAGCATTGTTCATCAATGAGAACACTCTCTCTACACTCTCTCACCCATTATTTTTTCTAGGAACCAAAGGAACCATATTTAGGCAACTGGGTGGAACACTGGGAGACTGCACTCTGAAACCGGGACATATGGCAAGCCTATATAGAGGTCTTCTAGTTGACTAAGTTTCAAAATTTTGTCTGCTCCCCCACCAGAGATATTAAGTAAATATAATTATATCACTACCAACTCGGAACACAAAGTTTTTTATTGGTAAAAACATAAAAGTTTTACCTTATAGGCTGAACCAGTTTTTGCTTTTAAAAAGCTTCTTCAGATGCTGCTGGGAGCACTGTCTATCTCGTACTTGGCAACAGCATCGACTTTTGAAGGATCGATGTTGTGTGTGTGGGGTGTGATATGTTCGAATAACACGTGTGATTTTAAATGTGTCTGTTCATTTAGGATGTCGTTTGTTTGTGTGTTTGTATATTTCCAATTGTCAAGAATGTTCAGCCTTTTGTGTGTATGTGTAGAATATCCATGTTATTGTCAATGTTTGTGTATGTGTGGTTTGCTTCAATGAGGTGGTTTGCAAAGATGGATTCAGTAGTGGAGTGTAGTGCCTTTGTGTGTTTAATATATCTTTGTTTGAAGCAACATCCTGTCTGGCCTATGAAGAATTTGTTGCAATTTAGTTTGTAAACACCAGGTAGATCAAATTTCAAAACATTTCAAATGGGTCAAGTTGGAAAGCTTAATTTTTTTACATAAACTCTCTCTTTGCATACATATTAAAGAAAAACTGATTAAAAACTCCTTTGTTGTTTAAAAATTGCTACAAAATGCATATTTTATCAATTTTGAGGATAAAGTTTGCATTAAATTTTTGTTTTCCTAGTAAAAGCCAATGCCAATACTAATATATTTAAAAGGAATTATGAATACTGCTTAATAATTTAGTTTCTGCTTTAACTCTCTACTGCAAATCTTAAAGAGAAATATTCTATTTGGTGTGAATGCTGACAAATGCAAAAAAAGAAAAGTGTGTAGCCACAAAACAAAGATGACAGCCACTGCTAAAAAGGCAAGGTGAAAAGAATAATATTGGTATTTTCACGCTCTTTCCCCATGGGAGTTTTAATAATAAAAAATATAACTTTAGAAATCTTCAAGGGACCATTTATTTTTATTTTGGATCTTTGGAAATGGACTGATTCACAAATATATAATAAACAAATGAATTATGTAGTATACATAACAGGGGTATATGTTAGCCTCTAAGAATAGGAAAAGGGGGAACAGTAATGAGATACATATAAGCCCATATTCAACTATAAGTGTCGTCAATTACAAAGCAGGCTTCAAGTAAACACTTAGTAGTTTCTGAACTTGTAGACTGGGGCCAGCCAGAGAATACTCTGACATTTGGTGCTCATGATAGAGGCAAAAATTATGGCAACTGCTATGCCAATTATGTTCGGGAATCATTCACATCGCTATATTAATCCTCTATGTTACCACTCTTCCCTAGAAAGAAACCCATGGACAGTTAGCATATAGTTCTGACATGCATGTAAGCATAAATACTTCAGCTCTACTAGTAAGACAGATTTTTTCCTGGATTTCGTTTTCCATGACGTGTCCATTGATTAACTAAATATAATTAAATCACTACCAACTCGGAACACAAAGTCTTTTATGGGTAAAAAGGGAAAAGTTGAGTGGCAGCCTCTTACGAAGCTTATATTAAGCTAAAACTGGTTCAGACTATAAGGTAAAACATTTATGTTTTTACCCATAAAAAACTTTGTGTTCAGAGTCAGTGGTGATTTAATTATATTTAGATTTTTTTCAATCACTGATTTTTTTATTATTTCTATCACTGTTATTTTATTAGGGGGGTTAATATCAATAATTCATTACTGATGTTTTTTAAAGAAATTTTAACATACATACTGCCACGCAGAAATTAATATACAGCTGAGGTGAGATTACATGTGCCAAAGTTGGCAACATCACTGATAATTTCTGTGACTGTTAAATAAAAGTAAAAAGAAGAAACGAAGAGACACCCCGATTACTACCCTTTTCTACTTACCTTTAATCAGCCAGAAGATTCCTAAAGTCCCAGGGTCACCACCACATTTTTTGGAGGAAATATGGAAACTGTTTCACTTTCCCCATGAAAACAATTTAGCAATTAAACAAAACTCCCCTTCACAGAAAAAATTCCAGGACCGTCTAGGCGAACTTTCAGACACAGAGAATAGGTTACGGGTAGAGTGTGTAATTAACTAAACTAACACATTATAATGAGAAATCTGATTTTATTTTAATAAAAAACATAATTTCTTTGTAACGTTAATGAAAATAATACAAAAAATTAGACAAAAGAAAATTTCCAATAGCAAATCAGTACTTTGCTAAAATTTCCCTTCCCTTTTTTCTTTCACTCACTCTCACACACTCTATTGAGATCTCATCATTTTATTTCGTACTATATTTTTTTTTATGATTTTACTTTAAAAAGGGGATTTTATGTAATTTCACTAAATTTGTTATGCCCTTATTGTTACTTATCTCTTTCATCGGGGAGTCTCATGTTGGTTACACCATCCGATGCAAGTCGCTTTTCTGACGAAAAAGAAAACACAAAAAGAATGTCCCAAAAGTCCAATTTATATTCACATTTTCTTCTTTGTTGAATTCAGTTGTTTACATTACTCTTTCACAAAACTTTTAACAAAAACTCGGTAGGCCTACCTCGGCGGCCCGCGGGCATTAATAAAATACTTGTGTACTGTTCAGTGGCAGACGTGAGACTGACTCCGCTTCACTTTGTTTTCTACTTTACAGTCCGGCTCTAAACCAGTTTTCTCCGGTTACCTCCACCTGTCTCTGCCGTGGACTGACATCACTTTTTTCCAGTTGATCATCCTGGCGCCTCGCTGTTGGCCGCTCCCAAACACTGATTCAATTTGTTTTTGTCAACAAAATAATGCTTTTCGTGTGATTCACTGGCTAAAAATAGGATGTGTTACATAACGTACCATTACACGTACCTCCCAATGAGAGGTTTTATGTTCATAAACATAAAAACTCTCATTGCCTAAACCTAGGCGGATCAGTGGGGATATGGCGCCACGACCCTCCTTACTTCCTGATTAAAAGTTGGGTACTTACCCTCCCTAATCCAGTGGCTGTGGTCGTACCCGTATGACTTTACTGGACTTCCCTCATCAGGATCCCAACACCGTAAAGCCAGACAGGCACTTGGCGACTCTGATCTGACGAGCTGGCCAGCACAGGTTCACCTCCACAGTTCCACACAGATTCTGTGACAAAAAAAGCAAAAACATTATCAAATGGTCTTTCATAAATCCATATCCTAGCACTGATTTGGGTTTGTCCTATAAGTACTGATTTGCATTGACCAAAGTACTGATTTGTGATATCTGTAGTGTCTTAACAAAAAAATTTTTTTTATACACTGTGACGGCAGCGGTATGCGAACATCTGCTCTCCAGTACCAGCGGTGGACACAGCGAGCCAATCAAACAACGTGCTCGGAGCGAGCCAATCAGCGATCCCGGTTAGTCAATAAAACCCGGGCCGGCAGAAAATTTTGCGCACTCATCGCCACGCCATCGAACGCACTTCATCTCCTCTCCTCTCTCGGACGACATCGGGGCGGAGTCAGCCGGAAGGAACAGCCGAAGAATAGAACCGCCGCCGTTCTTGCGTCTTCGCACTCCCGTTCCGCGCCAGCGATGGATTTCGCTGGGCCGGTGCCGAAAGAAGAGGAGGACTGCAGTACGCCACGATCAGCGGGCGCAGCCGCCGAACATCTCAGCGCGGCACGACCAACATCACCGTTCTCGCCACTCGGTCCTTTTTAGGGCCACCAAAAACGATAGTGTGTACGATTGGCGCCAGTTGTCATGCGGCAAGCCTTTTGTCCGGTGACAAGTGGCGCCCAACGTGGGGCGACGATCATCTTGCGGATGCAAGATCCAGCCACGCCAGCGAGCTACCAGCCGGCACACCAATCAACATGGCGCCCAACAGACACCTCTACAACATCTGGAGAAGAGCAGTAGGCTGGCTACCGGAGAGCATTCAAGACACGGTGGAGTTGTGACGGCAGCGGTATGCGAACATCTGCTCTCCAGTACCAGCGGTGGACACAGCGAGCCAATCAAACAACGTGCTCGGAGCGAGCCAATCAACGATCCCGGTTAGTCAATAAAACCCGGGCCGGCAGAAAATTTTGCGCACTCTTCATCGCCACGCCATCGAACGCACTTCATCTCCTCTCCTCTCTCGGACGACATCGGGGCGGAGTCAGCCGGAAGGAACAGCCGAAGAATAGAACCGCCGCCGTTCTTGCGTCTTCGCACTCCCGTTCCGCGCCAGCGATGGATTTCGCTGGGCCGGCAGCCGACTCTACAACCGGTGCCGAAAGAAGAGGAGGACTGCAGTACGCCACGATCAGCGGGCGCAGCCGCCGAACATCTCAGCGCGGCACGACCAACATCACCGTTCTCGCCACTCGGTCCTTTTTATGGCCACCAAAAACGATAGTGTGTACGATTGGCGCCAGTTGTCATGCGGCAAGCCTTTTGTCCGGTGACAACACATTTAATCCCAAATAACATATTACAATTCAAAAGTAGATACCTTTATGCTAAAATAACACACATTATTTAACCCAAGTAACATCTACCAACATACATTAGTAGATAACCATACCTCAAAATACATATGTAAATCATATATCAAAAAATAAACTCAAATCCAATGTCTCAACTTTCTAACGATTATATTTTACGTTTACTTTCACCTTAACTGGTGCAATGAATTGTCCACAATTCATTAACATTCAAGTTCAAATTCCATTAACATAATCTGTCTCAATATTTTATAACTTCTCAAAGGTTTAGATTTGCTGCATTCTTCTTTAAAATTACCATGTTGCAATTTTACACAATATAACCAATAGTTATAATTAACTTTACTCACATCAAATTATAGCAAAAAATATTGTTATTACAAGGATAAACATTTTATACGTAGCTAGAGTGCTGTAGCTACCCCCTCAATACAATACAGTATCTCAGTACCCCATTACCAACCATATAGTATGACATATGTCTTATATCTCATAAATACATCACATTAAAATAAACATTACAACTTATAATTTCACATTATAACTTTAGCTATAATTTTTCTATTAAATATTTCAATTATCAAATTTTGATCCTTTATATTTTATTATAAAATTCAAATCTAAATGTTTTGAATTTATTACCAAATTCACCTTTTAATCTATTTCAAATCAATTTAGTTACATAACTGAACTGAGTATGCCAATTCTTATTCAATCAAAATTATAAACATTACTACACAAAATACAATATACACACACAACAAAATGTATCCTCAGATACCCTACAATAACAATAACATAACCTAATACATAATACATTTAACCCCAATTTTACAAATTTATATACAATATAATACTACATAATCCATCACTGTTCCCCAAAATCATTATACTAGCAAGCCATGTACCAAAACCAGTAAAACCAAATAATTGAATGCCCATCAACATGTGTCTAACCCCCATCATCATAGATTAGTCTTACATTGTATGTGCACCATTCATTATTGTCTACTTCAATTATATTACCTTTTTCACAATAACAATCATTTAAATTTGTGTTGTCCACTAGATTATAATAATCATAATTCAGGTTACCATTCTCCAACCAATAATAGTCAGCATCATGTGTTTTGTACCAATCAGTAACAGTTCTGTCATCATCTGGATTACTTATCAGGTAGGTATCACTACTTCCAATCATATCACCTATTATATCATAATTGCCACCACTTACTTCATCACCATCAATTGCTTCCTCATTGACCAGGTCATCTATAGTCATAATACACCATAATGCACTGCCCGCCCCACACCTAGAAAACTAATTACACCTTCATAATCTCTACTTCTATTAAATATTTTAACCTCAACACTCAACCGCAACTCACCACAGAAACTACTCCAACCCCCCTGAACTACCTCACTCCTCGCAAAGGGCACCACAAAATCATTAAAACACCTCCTGGCTTTACCAGGTATACCACAAAAAACTAGGGGACCAATTTGAGACACTATGTCTCCCACATAACCTCTGGAGGAACCTTTGTCCTCAAAAACCACATGTGGAGTCCTTACTCCACTTAAACCATAGGGAAAATTTGCCCTTTGCCTCTCATGCTCACCTAACCTCACTTCACACTCTCTCTCAAACTCATCAACTACTACCTCACCACTAACTCCTACTCCCACTACAGTCTCATCATCACTACCATTATTCAATATTTTATTCTCTAATACTACCTTTTCAACTATGCTATCATTATTATTTATCATTTTATTTTAATTATTACTTTCACTAACACCACCTACCTTAGTGCCCACAACCTGGTCGTCTTTGTTCTCATTACATTTACCTGTATCTCTTTTCCATTCCTCAGTTCATTTTTTAATATCATTATGTAAGTCATTAAATTGTTCCTCAATGCACTTACACAATAACGTATTCGAATGATTCAATTCATTAAAATATTTATCCAACTGTTCTTTCATCTCACACCTTAAACTAGCATTTTGTTCTTTAATTTCACTAAATTTAGTATCAAAATGCTTTTGTGAATCGCTCAATTTTTCATTGATAGTACTCAGTATGTTACACAAAAAGTTCATAACTTCCTCCTCATTCGACTTACTATTACCGGTAGACACCGGAGTAGAGTGTATCCCGGAATCGCTCATTATGGCAAAGTCAGTTAGATTAAGTTCATTTTCGTTGTCTGCTTTTTTTTTAAATTACATAAATCGCATAACAAAATGATATCCAATATTATACATAATGTATTACACAAAAAACTCACAATTAGTACATCAAATTACCCAATGAAATTGCTATACAAACATTCCGCCATCTACCCTAACCTATCTCTGCGTCTAAGTAGGCCTAACATATTAAATAAATTTAACAAGCATCCTGGCAGGGTCGCCACTTGTGACTGTTAAATAAAAGTAAAAATAAGAAACGAAGAGAAGCCCCGATTACTACTCATTTCTACTTACCTTTAATCAGCCAGAAGATTCCTAAAGTCCCAGGGTCACCACCACATTTTTTGGAGGAAATGTGGAAACCGTTTTACTTTCCCCATGAAAACAATTTAGCAACTAAACAAAACTCCCCTTCACAGAAAAAATTCCAGGGCCGTCTAGGCGAACTTTCAGACACAGAGAATAGGTTATGGGTAGAGTGCGTAATTAACTAAACTAAAACATTATAATGAGAAATCTGATATTATTTTAATAAAAAACATAATTTCTTTGCAACGTTAATGAAAATAATATAAAAAAATAAGACAAAAGAAAATTTCCAATAGCAAATCAGTACTTTGCTAAAATTTCCCCTCCCTTTTTTCTTTCACTCACTCCCACACACTCTATTGAGATCTCATAATTTTATTTCGTACTATATTTTTTTTTTACGATTTTACTTTAAAAAGGGGATTTTATGTAATTTCACCAAATTTGTTACACCCTTATTGTTACTTATTTCTTTTGTTGGGGAGTCTCATGTTGGTTACGCCATCCGATGCAAGTCGCTTTTCCGACAAAAAAAAAACACAAAAAGAATGTCCCAAAAGTCCAATTTACATATTTTCTTCTTTGTTGAATTTAGCTGTTTACAACACTCTTTCACAAAACTTTTAACAAAAACTCGGTAGGCCTACCTCGGCGGCCCGCGGGCACTAATAAAATACTTGTGTACTGTTCAGTGGCAGACGTGAGACTGACTCCGCTTCACTTTGTTTTCTACTTTACAGTCCGGCTCGAAACCAGTTTTCTCCGGTTACCTCCACCCGTCTCTGCCATGGACTGACGTCACTTCTTTTCTAGTTGATCATCCCGGCGCCTCGCTGTCGGCCGCTCCCAAACACTGATTCAATTTGTTTGTTCAACAAACTGCTTTTCGTGTGATTCACTGGCTAAAAATAGGATGTGTTACATAACATACCATTACACTTCAAAGTTGGGCTTTCACCTGTTTGAGTCTAGTAAATATTGCATGTTAAACCCTTGTAATCCCCATCCTGGGGAGATATATTAAACTCATTTTGAAGTCAACAGCTTGTGAAGAGGTGATATAACTAGTACCAAAATCAATTATGGTAAGTTAATATCAATAAACTGAACAACCAGAGCCTCAGTGCAGTATCACAGGTGCAAATTTTACTGTGTGTAACCTCAATATAAATTGTTCATGAGAAGAAATAGAGGTGCCTAAAACAAATGTACTTTTCATCTACAGTAGAACCTCGCTAATCCGTCACCTGTGGGACTGGGGGTATGGTCGGAACGCAAAAAAGGTCGGATTATCAGAAGAATACAAAATGTTTATTATTTCATTAAATGAGACAGTCTAAAATAAAAAAAAATTTATACAGTAGGCTACCAGGCTATATGATTGGTAATGTACAATAAATGTGTAACGGGACAGATCAGGGAAGTAAATAATTTTTAACAATTGAAAGAAATGTTAACTCAACCAGTGTTCACCCTTTGGGGAACCTCTTTTAACCCACATGCTTACAATTTTATTATGAAACATCAGTCTGTGTTTGTGTCTGGCGTCAGTTAGGCTAGACGAGTTACATAATCCCCTACAACTCAGGACATCTGTGAATTACAGAGAATGCGAATGAATTCGTCATTCAAACCCAAATAATCATTTCTGCTGTTTACGTTTATGTGTTTATGTTTTGCTCCTGACATAATGCAAAAACTACAACAGTAAGCACACACAGTATTAAAAGTGTAGAAACATATTTGTAAACATTAAAATTGTCACCAATTACTACGTACACCAATTCACACAGGACGAGTAATTAGCATGCACTAGACACTAGATGCCGGCTCATTGAGGCAGCAAAACAACTGACAAGTATGTAAACAAGCTGGTGAGTCATCAACAAGTCCATGCCTGAGCCGCGGTCGGACCAACCGGAGCGTCGGACCAGCCGGGGGTCGGACTAGAGAGGTTTTGCTGTAATTAGTTTTGATCAAATTACAAAAGATAAAATAATACTTTAGGTTGCAGTACTATAAGTTTGGCTGTATATAAATAAATCCAAATTAACATAGTTATAAATAATTACCAAACTAAATCTCTAGTGCAATCCTCATTGGATTGACTTGTTATATGGCCTTTTATACAGGTAAAGGAAGTAGCAAAATACTGCTTCATCCCCAGCCACAATTGTGACCTCTGCCAAGAGGTCCTGCATATTGCAGCTGCTCTCTTAGCCTCATAATGCTGAATGGATAGGTACTGTAGCAGATTTCTTGCAGGACATAAACTCACACATCTTGTATAGGAGGCAGTAATATTAACCACTAGACCAAGTGGTGGTTAACATATGTTCTGAACAAGTTACATGAATAGACTGTGAAGGAATGTGACAGTCACTGCTTGCAAGGAAAATAATAAAAATATCACAAATGCACACTGTGTTCAGTCTAAGAGCTACACACACTGTTTTCACAATGTGTAATACAATAGGCTGCTACAAATAAACTTTGTAGGCTGCCTCGGAATGTAGGCATCATTATATTGTTGAAGCCTGAAAGTTGTCGTTATTTGTAAATAATTTTGTACCAACAGCTACTATCAAGCAACAGTTAATGGGAAAAATTACAAACAAGCTGAATCACAGTGTCCTTGGAACAGACAGCACATGCTAATTATAACATCATGCATTTTTACTCACTGAAAGATGCCTATACTCACATCTTGTTAACACTACAATCTAAGGATATATAGAGTTGTACATATGATGACATGAATCGTTGCCATATTGTACCACGAAAGCTAACAAAAGTGTTTCTCAGCTTCATTTTCAGTCAACTGTTACAATATATCCACCACAACTATAATAGGTTAGCCTCTGGTAGCACAGAGAGTGAACAGTTAGAGTTCTCCTACCTTGGCAGCATAGTAGGACTGGATGGAGCACCAGCATTGGACATGCAGAGTAGAATTAACAGAGCACAATAAGCCTTTGCCTAGTTTTTTCCCGTAGGGTAAGGAAACCAAAGTTTCCCTACCCTTTCCCTAGTTTTGAAGGAAACCAAATTAAAGATCTTTAGTCCCAATACGAGACATGATGTACTGTACAGACATAATATGACATATAGAAGGTGATTAGTAACTTGTACACAGATTTTTCTAAATTAAAGCACGTGTACCATGAGAATATGGTGGCCAAGAGTTAAATCCAATGAAGAATTGTGGTAGATCACCAACCGATGACTTATCTAACAGCAGATAATAATAAGTTACACTCTTAAACACTATCATGATAATACAGTAAAATAAGTAGTAGAATGGAACTCTAAGGAAGCAGTAAAGGACGATCAAAGAATATACAGTGAAGGACAGTTAAAAGGAAATGAAGGCTGCAAATAGTATAAATATGCGAATAAGCAAAAGTTCAGGCCTGAAATAGACATGGATGGAGAGCATTCATGAAAACCCTTTGTTTACATAGGAGTCAGAGAAATGAAGAGAAGGGATAGAGTACATAATAAATTTCTAGTATGACAGATCATTATAGGGGCTTGACTTGTCAGATAGTATATTTTATGGAAGTGGAGAACAAATCCACCGCTAAGTTTCCAGCTATAATTCTAACCTTCTCTCCCAAGAGATGCTGTGGAGACAGGCATAAATTGTGCAGGGCATCTTGCAATTGCATCTTGTTTGTTTGCATTGTCCAGGTAGGACCATGATGAATGCTGAACATGGTACAGTTCAAGTGGTACAGTCGTTCATTTGTTCAGCACAAGAAGCTTGTTTGTGGGTCCAATTTTAATGTTAAGGATGGAGAGGAGTTTGTGAATTGCTACAGCCTGACTCTATACCAGGAGATAATAAAAAGAAAAGTTTAGAGGCTGGATTGATGAGCTGTCATGCCCATGCGGATGCTCCCACAATTAGGCACTTCCACACCTTGCAGTTTCCTGTGCCTGAGACAACATCACAGCTGAAGCAGCTTGAGCAGTTGCAACCTGTTTAATTTTGAATTTGGAGAATTGTGTTTTGGTGCACTGGCCTGACCTAACATTTGAAGTACAGCTCCACACTTCTCTTAAGGATTCACCAGCAGGAGCTTAGAGCAGTATTGGTGTGGGGGATAGGCGCAGCCACCCTGAGCTATTGGCTGGAACTGAGAGCTGCCTTGCCCAGATGAATGGCTCACACAAGGAGGCACTTACATGCTTTGTGGTTTTCCATGCTTAGGATGACAGTGCAATCAAGGCGACTCAAGCTGATTCCATCTGTCTGTTTGTACATTTGGCAGATATTCGATTCACAAGACAAGTATAGGAAAGCTGCCACCATAGGAAGATGCCTGACTTGTGTCAGGCGGTGGTTCTTTATATACCTAGTCATTCAGCCTTGTGACATTGTTTCCAAGAGTAGTGGCACCTCTCTCCACATACAACTTCATTGCTGTAATGAAGTTGTACAAACTTTGCAATAAACAATATAAAATAGACCTAATTTTTTACTTTGGAAATTGTATTAAACAATCAGCTCCCCCATCTGGTTTAAAATATTTTTCTACAGACATTAAATTTTTAGAAATTGTACATTAATTAGCAATATGGAATATTTAATAAAGACATGTTTCTACAAAATACAAAATTTGTAGGCCTATTCTAACCTCTAACTGCTGGTAAAATATTGGTGCTCCAAACATATGTGTTTCAATTGCAAACTAAAGAAAATTCATGGAAATTAATCATTACGAATTTCTAGCTGAATAAAAGTACAGATACTCTGAACACTTGCACTCTTCAAAGAATGATTTCCCAATTTTCCCTCTGAAACTGGTTACAGTCTCATATTATACATTGACTGTAAACAAAATCTGTACCTGCTACCTTAATATGTGAAGGAATACAGAAGTTCAATTACACATTTTCAACTTTTACAAAAATTTCTTGTCTATTTTGAACTGCATTGCAGTGTTGCATTGCATTGTTTGTGACATTTTTTAATTTTTTCTATGAATCAAAAAGTATGGCAGAATAGAAGCTACACACGCTTTTTGTTAATCAATATATAAAAACATAAATGCTTAATTCAAGATAAATTAAAATTCTTGGATTTCGTTGTCCATGATGTGTCCGTTACTTAACTAAATACAACTATTACATTAACGACTCGGAACACAAAGTTTTTATGAGTAAAAACATAAAGTTTTACCATACAACCTGAACCGGTTTTCATTTTTAAAAAAGCTTCTTAAGAGGTTGCCGCTGGTAGCGCTGTCCATCCTGTTGTGGGCGACGGAATTGAATTTCAAAAGATCGATGTTGTGTGTGTGGGGTGAGATATGTTCGAATAATGCGTGCGATTTAAATTGTGTCTGTTTGTTTAGGATGTCGTTTTTATTTGTTTTCGTGTGTTTGTATATTTCCAATTGTTCTAGAGTGTCTCGTTTTCGGCCTTTTGTGTGTGTGTGTAGAATGTTCATGTTATTGTCGATGTTTTTGTATGTGTGGTTTGCTTCAATGAGGTGGTTTGCAAAGGTGGATTCTGTAGTGGAGTGGAGTGCCTTTGTGTGTTCAATGTATCTCTGTTTGAAGCTACGTCCTGTCTGACCTATGTAGAATTTGTTGCAATTTGAGCAATTTAGTTTGTAAACACCAGGTAGATCGAATTTGTTTTGTGCTTTGTGTGTGTGTTTTGATAGTGTGTGTTCTGTTTTGTTAGTAGTTTTGTAAGCGATTCTGTATCCTGCTTTTTTGAATTTGTGGGCTATTTTTTCAGTTTGTTTGTTAATGTTTGTTAGTGTTATTAATTTGTTGTTTTCTGTCTTTGTCTGTTGTTTGTTTTGTGTTTTGTGTAGGAGTTTATTGACTATTGTTCTGCGTATCCGTTAGATTCTGCTAGATATTTTATCGTGTTTAGTTCGTCTTTGTAGTCTTTTTCATCTAGGGGGATGTTGTTAAGTCTATGTATCATGGTTCTGAAGGCAGCTAGTTTGTGTTGTATTGGGTGATTGGAGGAATGTGTATTAGTGTGTCAGTTGTAGTCGGTTTTCTGTATATACTGAATTTGTGCCTGTGTTCAAGTTTTGTGATGGAGAGGTCTAAGAAGTTTATGGTTTTGTTGTGTTCGTATTCGGCAGTAAAGGTTATGTTTTTATGTATTTTGTTTATGTGCGTTAGTAACTGTTCACATTCTCTTTTGTTTCCCCTGTATAGTATTAGAATGTCATCAACGTATCTGTGCCAATATAGTATTTTATGTGAGTGTCTGTCATTGTTTGTGAGTATTTTTGTTTTTTCTAAGTGTTGGAGGAAGACTTCTGCTAGAATGCTGGATATGGGGGAGCCCATGGGTAGACCATCATTCTGTGTGTAATATTTATTGTTATAAGTAAAGTAGTTTTGTTTTGTGATAACGTTCAGAGTTTCTGTTATTTCATTGATAAGTTCGTCTGGTGTGTTGTTCTGTTTGATTTTTTTTTGTAGGATGGTGATTGTTTCAGAGATGGGGATGTTTGTGTACAGGTTTTTAATGTCAAAGGAAGCTAATGTGGCATTATGGGGGATGTGTATGTCTTTTATTTTTGTTACTAGGTCTGTGTTGTTTTTTACTGCAATGTTGTTGTCTAGTTGTGTGTGTTGTCTGATAATTTTGTCTAGATGTTTTGCGAGTTTGTGTGCAGGGGCATTACGGTAGTTGATAATGGGGCGGATCGGAATATCTTCTTTATGGATTTTGGGAAGCGCTTGGAGGGTAGGGGCTGATGGTTGGATTTGTTTCATGTAGGGCTTTTGTTTGTGTGTCATTATGTGTTTGGCTTTGTTGACTAGTTGTTTTACTGTGTTATGATATCTGTCGGTGGGGTCGTGTTTTAGTTCTGTGATGTTGTTCTGTTCCATGAAGTTTTTTACTTTTTTGTGTAGGTTGTTTTGTTAGTGTTTGGTTGTTGTGTCAACTCATAGTTGACACAGAAAAAAATATACAAAACACAGCACCAGAACATCAAGACACGCTAAGTCATAATATAAACAATATAATAGGAGCACATAAGACACCAGACAACAAGAACCACAACTCAGAAATACACACAGACATCAAACTGAGGGAAAAGGCACACAAACACATCACATTTGTAAAAGCAGACAAAGGCAACACGACTGTAATCATCTCCACAGACAACCTAAACGGATAGAATCTAACGGATACGACAGAACAATAGTCAATAAATTCCTACACAAAACACAAAACAAACAACAGACAAAGACAGAAAACCACAAATTCATAACACTAACATACATCAACAAACAAACTGAAAAAATAGCCCACAAATTCAAAAAAGCAGGATACAGAATCGCTTACAAAACTACTAACAAAACAGAACACACACTATCAAAACACACACACAAAGCACAAAACAAATTCGATCTACCCGGTATTTACAAACTAAATTGCTCAAACATTGTTGATTATGGTCCAAGTCACGTTTTTGATAATAAATTACCTTATTTCAAATCCGTCCTGTGACTTCGTTGCGTTGTTTTTGTTGTTACGCGTTTCGGGAACTATGTCCCATCATCAGACGTATCACTTGGGAAGTATCACTCGAAGTCCAAGAATTCAGTATTCGACCGAACGTTACACGGTGCGCACCGAGTCGGACACGTGTGTTTAAATAATGTACTTTTATGAATTTTAATATTTGACGATCTCTTCCCGAGTGATACTTCCTGAGTGATATGTCTGATGATGGGACATAGTTCCCGAAACGTGTAACAACAAAAACAACGCAACGAAGTCACAGGACGGATTTGAAATAAGGTAATTTATTATATAAATTGCTCAAATTGCAACAAATCTACATAGACCAGACAGGACGTAGCTTCAAACAGAGATACATTGAACACACAAAGGCATTCCACTCCACTACAGAATCCACCTTTGCAAACCACCTCATTGAAGCAAACCACACATACAAAAATATCGACAATAACATGAACATTCTACACGTACACACAAAAGGCCGAAAACTAGACACTCTAGAACAATTGGAAATACACAAACACACGAAAACAAATAAAAACGACATTCTAAACGAACAGACACAATTTAAATCACACGCATTATTTGAACATATCTCACCCCACACACACAACATCGATCTTTCAAAATTCGATTCCATCGCCCACAACAGGACGGACAGCGCTACCAGTGGCAACCTCTGAAGAAGCTTTTTTAAAAGTGAAAACCGGTTCAGGTTGTAAGGTAAAACTTAATGTTTTTACTCATAAAAACTTTGTGTTCCGAGTCGTAAATGTAATAGTTGAATTTAGATAAATTAAAATATGCATGTTATTAAACTTAAAGACTTAAACTTAACTTTGTGGAAAGGGAACCCACAAACTTAGTTCCTTGTGTTTGCAGACACATGACCAAATAATTCTATAAGTACCTGATGTTCTTCATGCCCTCATAAGGGTTCATCCCTGAAGACTAGAACCATACAGGCATGAGTGATAGGTTCAGCTAGTTAGTGTCAGTCTGAACTGATATTCCAATTCACATGACAGCTCCTATAAGAAGGCATTTATGTACATGACCTTGTGGAACCCTGACCTGAGTGACAAGGTAAGATAGCTTGAGTAGATGCTGGTGTTTGGATTGGTCCACAGCTTCAGTAGGGGTTTACCCACTGAAGGTCAAAGTTATACTGGTGCAAGCAGCAGACAGTTTGCTGTAAGGTATCAGCTGCAGTGCCATCATGCCATATCAAAGTGGACATCTCTTGCAAGAAGACATGTAAATAGCCTCCTTATTAATTATGCAGATGCAGAGCTAGCCATGCATGATATAGCCAATTAGTGTGGATACTTCCTGGCATGTGCCAGGCAAACAGAACACAAGATAAACAAGCTGGTTGGATATCTTTTGGTATCCATTTCTCACCATTTGGTATAAACTGTGGAAAAAATTACTTTTAATTGGCATTCATTCACACCAAACACATTACAGCTGGAAAAGATGTTTTTATTCAATAGTTGATTGGAATGCTGTAAATTAATTTCTCAGCATCTGCTGTTTCTTTCCTGTTAGAGTTTTCTAATGACCCCACTGACAGTGGGAATGATCAGATTTTTTTTATTATGATTTAGAGTCGATGTAATTTCTTCATTATTTCAATACAAGTATACATTTAACTAAAAAAATTGCATTGCTTGAATTAAAAAATTCTGTGTTGGGAATGTGATCTCTGTTATCTAGTAACTGATGCCCTTGCATCATTTTAGAGGTATGGATTCTAGTCTACAGGAGATCTGTGTGGTACCTATTAACTTTTCAGAACTAAATTAGGAGTTATGCAGTCCTTCCTGATACAAAAGGTCGGAATTATTGCTGGAGAATATAGAGAGAGCTTTCCACCTATTCCCCCCTCTCCAAAAATAAAAAAATTGTCTAACAAACCCAATCATATATTAGACTGTTCCACTAGGAAAATATAAGGAGCATAAGAAATTTACAAATTACTTCTGTAGTGTTTGTTACAAACATAACAAATAAAATTCCATTAACATTCCATAACATTAAAAAATTCCATAAAGTCAATAAGAACAACAGAGAATGTTATTTAAAATTTATAACTACTCTTTGCAAGTAGAAATTTACACAACAGCTAATCAATATAATGTTTAGGCTCTTACTCTCATGTTTGACCCTGGAGGAAGCCTTTGCCCACAGGTCCGGGATTTCTTGATATTTATAATATTAATAATATAATAAACGTGTATAATTATTCACTAATTTATTCTACAGGTTCATCAAAATATACACACTTGGAAAATAAAACTGTTAAATTAAATTCTTGGATTCTGTTGTGCACCACGTGTACACTATATAACTATGTAACTATATAATGGTATATAGTTAATATATCATTAACTATTATATGTTATTCCAATGTAAAATACAATTATTTTAGATAGAAATTTAAAACATTTTTATCTAAAATAAGTGTGTTTCATGTTGGAATAATATATTATAGTTAGCAACTTAAAACACAATAAAACACATTTTTCTGTTGGCAAGCAAATGGGCATATGTAATCGAAGTCAGAACATATATGGGAACAGGAACCCACAGGAAAGCTCAATAACTAGATTTCAAATCTATGCTTTAAACTGTCTCTTTGTTAGTGAAATGCCATTACACTCCCTACTGATTCTGCTTTATTCAGTCTATGTAATTTTAGATGGATTAAGTACCTAAGTACTTGAAATACCTACTTAATGCCTAAGTAGTATAAACCAATTATTACCAAAACATTTTTTGTATTGGAACCCGTTATCATTTTGAGAAATGTTATATGCCTTTTTACACAGCTATAATTATCCAAAAAGCTTTGAAGAACAGTTTTGCTATTCCTGTTACTAGAGTACAGAAATCACCTCGTGATGTAAAAATAATTATTTAATAACAGCTCATAACCACTGAGTTATTTACTTACTTATTAATAATGGAGAACAATGATTTCCTCATAAAACCACAAAAACTGACAACACATCCTCCATTGACAATTACTGTTGTAAGTGTTAAAGTTGACTAATGTTTCATTTGGAAATTTATGTATTTCCTATAGTTTATGGAATTAAGTGTAATGTGTTGAGATAGGCAATTGAAGATAATCTTGCATACAGAAATGGGAGGTGAGAAGACAGGCTTGACTAAGAAGATTATGGCTGAAGAAAGTAGAGTAAAATTTTGGAGAATGGGAGTCAAGAATTAAAAATGACTAGTAGGAAGAAAATAGAATGAACACAGAAAGCAAAAGATACCCAACCTCCAGAACACTGTTTGGAGAAACACAGTTTATGTGATTAGAATTTTCTTTAAGAAAAATTTTCCTCCATTTAACCAGCTGTACTTGGTATGATATTTAAAATTATACAACCCGATTAAAAATTTTAAAGTAAAACCAATCTATTTAAAACTGTAATACAGACAAAACAAAATAGGAAACTCATTCATTAATTCAGAAAGCAATATACAAAATAAAATATAGGCCTAATAAAATAAAATTCATCATAGCCAGTGAACAGAATTAACCAACACAATAAGTGTTTATGTGGCAACTACTAACACATGATGTATAGAAAATAAAAATTTGGCAGAGTATGGTATATGTAGTAAAAGTTTTTCCATACTTTTTATGGACCTCCCATCTAACCCCATCTACTTGCTACATATTCTCATTGTACATCACGCAATGTATTATGGTTTTACAACTCGTGGCTTCATAAAACAAGGAAAACCAAGTTAGTAATAGTGAGAATACCTCAGTGTTTTTTTTTTACTAAGTAAACATCTTTGAATAGTAGTGTTCACCGTACGAAGGCCATTTATGATAGTACATGATATTAAACACAATAAATGGTATAGGTTATCCTAAGCATGTTCCTGAATATGTCAGATAAGAAATCAAGACATGAAATGAGCTGGCTGACCACTCGTGACATACGACAGGAAGAAAACCACAGAAACCAAAATAACTTGTTCAGTGATTGAACAAATATACCTACAAAATATAAAGCAATATAAACTAAGGAGAATGGCCTCTATCCACTAGAGCTATATAAAACCTGCTTAAAAAAATTATACAAACAAAGAGGGAGGCCAATAAAAGATAGGATTGTTACATACTTAAAAAAAAACTATATAAAATTTGGCTTTCAACTAAAAATGAGTCCCAAAAAAATCCTCTCTGCATCTACACCTATAATTATGAGATCAGTTAAAAATTTCATGGAGTAACATTTATACGTTAGTGGTAGAACTAAAATTTTCAGCATGTTGAAAGATTCATATTTCATATAAACATCTATTCATTTCAAAATTAATCTGTCAATTTATTTATTGTTTATTAGCTGTCTTAAATTTATGTATCATGCATGTTTTGAAAACTGGACAAAATCATACATAGTGCTGTGTGCTGCGATTGAATTCTTTATTAAGAAAAAAGGTCTAGCATCAATGGAAATTCAATCACAGATGTGTTAGGAGATACTCTACATTAATAATAATGGTTTGTAAGTGGGCAATCAAGTTTAAATATGGTCATACGAGCATTTAAGGTGATACCCACAGTAGACGAGCCAAAAATACAACTCTATATATCATTTTAAACATTTTATACATGATGTTGGAAGAGCAGAAATTGGAAGTGGATGATATTGGTGAGATCATAGGCATCTCACATGAGCATGTACATCATGAAAAAGTCTGAAAAAAGTTTGTGTAAGTTGGATGCCTCATTTGGAGTCGTTGCACTTTTTGGTTGTCTACTGCAGGGATCATATTCAGTACTCATATAACCACATTTAAACTGAAGTACCTACTTACAAACCATTGTTTTTGAAGTCTCAGCATCTTTTAATACATTTATCATTTTGCTGTGAATTTCCATTGGCCCTAGGCCTTGTTTGACAGCACAATGTTTGATTTTGTCTATGTTTCAAAGCATGCATGACATGTAAATTTTGAACAGCTAATAAACAATGAATAAATTGACAGATAGATTTAAAAATTAACAGATGTTTACATGAAATACAAAACTTACAATACACTAAAAGTGTTAGTTCTACCATTGAGTTATAAATGTCGCTCTAACCCTCATATATATATGAACCTAGATTAAAAGCAAGTTAAAATTATAGCCTATTCAGAAGGAACAAATAACATAATGGCAAAAAATAAAATATTGTGTACATTTTTAAAAAATATATTTTTATCTGTTAAATATGAAAACTAGCATCACATACATTAATACAAAAATGAAAACACCAACAAAGCAAATAGTAGACAACATATTTTTTAGTTGTGGCGGGAAGAGGTGACTAACTTACACTATGTAAATATCTATTCAAAGCAGGTGCTTGTAGTGGCAGTTTGGAGTACTTGAGTGCACCATTGACCTCTGTATCAGCTGTCATTTGTTTTATCACTACTACCGATTGTATTTTCCATGCAGTGTTATAGTAAAATTGAATAGTTATTATAAGCTTCGTCAGAGGCTGCCACTGGGAGCGCTGTCCGTCTTGTTCGGACACCAAAGTCCGTCTTGTCCAAAAGTCGACATCGTCACAAAGAACAAGACGGACAGCGCTCCCAGTGGCAGCCTCTGACGAAGCTTATAATAACCAAAAACTGGTTCAGGCTATTAGGTAAAACTTTTACGTTTTTACCCATGAAAAACTTAGTGTTCCGAGTCAGTAGTGATTTAATTATATTTACTTTTCCAATATTTTACTGAAACAATTTATACTGAGGATTTATATTTACTGAACTACTTTTTATATTTATTTTACTGAGGATTTTATATTTTTAGTTCCTGACACATCCTCAATCGCAACAAAAAACATCTAGCGCCATGATTAATTTGATAACAGCATAACTGACACAGGGATTTGAAAACTTAGCAGTAATGTCACTGTGAAACTTATTAAACTAGCAATAATGTGTTGTTTGTAAGTGACAGCCAACAGAAAACAAACAGAAGTACATTGTGGATAATTTATGGCTCACCATTGCATTTAATATAAAGTGCATTAAAACCTGTGCAAATAATAACTATATAGCTAATGTAACTATTGTACATAAATAAACACTAAGCAAATCTCTATTATTTGATTTCAGGCTACTGACGAAAAGAGAGAGCTGAAGAAAGAGTTGGGAGCAAACAAAACGGCGCATCCACTAAACATAACAGAATTCTCCCAAGAGAAACCAGAAAAAGAGGCAGTGACTTTAAAAATATTTACTGTAAAAGAGAAACCGTCTATAAGATTGCAGATTTTAGACAATGAAATAGTTGCAGGTGATTCAGCAAACTATGTAGCTACGTCACCTGTGCTTTACATAACAATGAACTCGCCAAGAACCAAGAGAGATATTTTGAAGATTCATTCTCAGAGAAAACCTGTTTCAAACCTAACTGAAACCAGTGAGACAAAGGCATCGCCTGCGGTAAGGATGAAGAAAGCTGAAATGAAAATCCAGGCACGTTTGAAAAGACCCCAGAGAAGATTTCCGACAAACACATGGACAACAATACGTAAGAGCATGCCAGAGAAAACTCAGTTTGAGAGTGTCAGAACACAATCACTTAACAAACAGAAGCCAAAGTCTGATGAAATTGTAACCAGGAATCATGAAATAAACAAGAAGGGCAGAAAACAAAAAGAAGAACAGGAAAATGAAGAAGAGGGAGAATACAATAGCCAGAAGATCGTTGATGTTCATGATGAACTTGATTTACAATATGAATATGTTCCATTAAAACAAGCTGATAATGGAAAGATGTATGTTGTTCCGTCATCTAGTACTGTAGACAATAATGAAAATTATGGTGAGAATTTTTATCAAAACATACATGATGCAAACTATGGAGAACTTTCAAATAAACACAATGATTTTGGTGAAAAAACACCAAATTACAACAGCCACAATGAAGTACCACCAAACTATAACAACAATGATGGAGAAACACCAAATTATAACAGCAATAATGGAGAAACACCAAATTATAACAACAATGATGGAGAAACACCAAATTATAACAGCAATAACGGAGAAAGGCCAACTTATAAAAACTACAGTGAAGTACCACCAAATTACAACAACAATAATAGAGAAACACCAAATTATAACAACAATAATGGAGAGACACCAAATTATAACAGCAATAATGGAGAAACACCACATTATAACAACAATAATTAAATAGTGCCAAATTATAACAGTGATAGTAAAGTAACATCAGATTATAAAAACAATGATGAATTAACATCAAATTATAACAATTATAATGCAGTACCAAATTACAACAGTGATAATGTAGAACCAACAAATTATAACAGTGACAATAAGCTAACACACAAATATAACACCAATGATGGGTTGACAGAAAATTATAACAATAATGATGAATCATCAAATTACAACAGTAAGCCTAATTACGGAGAGACCCTAAATTATAACACTAACAATGGTGTAACACCCAATTACAACAATGATGCTGAGGACAACATCTACATAGTAACACCAAGTTATGATAATAGTTACGACGAAGTAACACCACGTTATAATAATCATGGACAATACAGTATTTATGACAAAGAAACGCATAATTACAACAGTAATAGTGGAGCAGTACCAAGTTTTAATGGTTATGTCAAGAACAGTAATTATGAATTCACACCAACTTTTAACAATAAGACTGAAGACAGTGTTTACATAGTAACACCGAGTTATGATAATAGCTATGATGAAGCAACGCCACATTACAATAGTTATACAGAGAGTACCAGTAATGAGGAAGTGACAACGCCAAGTTATAACAGTTATTCCCAGACTGGTAATGAAGAGATAACGCCAAATGTTTATAACTACGCTCAGAACAACTTTTACGATTTACCACCAAGTTTGAATGGTTACACATTTGATACACCAAGAAAACCAGCTCCTGAAGAAAGTGGTTTCCATGAGCTGGTGTTGACTTTGTTTTACCTGTGGACTTAACCGTGAAACATCCTATTGAAAGATACATCATACATCCACTGGCTGGCTCCACAGCAACTCGTGGATTTGGCCATGACTTCAAGCCGATAAGAGGAAGTGCTGTAACAGGTCCTTATGGAAGCCAGCAACCGATGAGATTCAAGACAGTCGGCTCTTTCACGACTGATCAGCTTCACAAACCAATATACATCCAAGGGGTGAATTTAACTAATACCACAGATAACACAACCAAAAGACCACTACATGGTATAAATCTTGTTAGAGATGTTGCACCTCATGGACCTACGCCAGTGCCAGTACCGACTAGCAAACCTTCTTTAATATATGGTGATCTTATAATAAACGTTCCTCCTTTGCCTCTTTTGCCACCAGGTTCCCCTTTTGTACCATACGACTACGATTCACATTATCCATCACCAACAGCAGGACCTGAATCAAATTCAGGTAGCTCAGGAGGACCACCAGAAGACTATACTGACTATGACGAGAGTAGTGAAGACAGCGGTAACAAAAACAACAGTGAAGAAAATTACTCACGTCCAGACTCAAGACCAAAAGATGAAGAAACATCAGACTATCAGTAGGGACAAGATGGCTACACATTTACAAAAGATGAACAAATAGAATCAGAAATACCTGTGTGGACAATACATGAGTCAGGCGGACTTGGAGACTACTCAGGAGCTGCATACATTGACGAGAGTGAATACAAAGAAGACGGGAACACAGATACCAATGGTGGAACCCAAACTTCAACTGAGGAAGAAGATTATGATGGAGAAGAGGAAGGGGAAGATGGTGAAAGAGAAGAAGGTGAAGGGGGTCAAGTGAAGAAGATTATGAAGATAGCTCTGATGAATCAGATCCTGAAACAGAGGGTTCAAAAAAAAGTTTACTCTCACAAATAAAGAAAATAGTGAAGAAAAGACAGACAGTAAGTTAGGTCATGATAAGAATAAGCAGACACCAGTATCATCTGCATCCTCACCTAACCAGAAAAGAAGCAGAAAACAAAATGGCCACAGAGTCAAAACAAACAGAAAACAACAGATGGTAGACAGTGTAAGAACAGTAAAAAACACTGGAGACCAACAAGGTGATGTAACTAATGATGGTGCCAGAAATAGTGACAGACATAGTGGTAATGATGAAAAAACACAGACTGCAAGAAGAAGAACAAAGAGCAGAAATGTGCAGTCAAGAAATCTGAATAAACAGTCAAACCAAGAAGAAAGTTCTGACAGTACAGAGCAAAGAGAAAAGGAAAAAAAACAGGTGACGAAAGTTTACATAAGACTTTAGAGAGGATATTGGATGGCAGAGATTCGATAACGAGAGTGGAAGACATACCCAGTGATAAGAAGGCCACATCATATAGTAATTACTGGACTCTTGAATACTCTTTCCCTCATGAATAAACTATACTGTACCTTACCAGTGCATGAAGTGAAAACAAAATTGTTTATCCCATGTACTTGAAACAATAAAAAGTTTAATTATTCACTGTGTATTTTCATTTACAGTTTAAGGGTATATCAGTTCACTGATTAATAATTATAAACAAATATTTATATTTTTTGTTTTTTTTTTATAAAAGGTACTACACTTGTAATTTTATATAAATTTATACTGTATTTTATTCTAGGTCAAACTTTTTTTAGTATAACCTCTGTTGTACGCACAAAAATATGTATGTTTGAGTGTGCTGAAATGTTTGCAGACACATACCATTGTGAAACTATAGCAAACATACATTAGCAACAGAGGTTTATAATGTGTGTGTGTGTGTGTGTGTGTGTGTGTGTGTGTGTGTGTGCACGCGCTTGTGCACACGCCACGCTCTTGTAAACTTTTGTAACATGTTGTATTTTCATTGATCTCAGCTTCCTGGATATGACTGTGTTCATCTTCTCTATTTCTTGCTCAACACTTTGACATCTGATCCAATGTCTTCAGCATAAGTGTGAGTCCATCTATTTTCTGTTTTGTGTCTATTTCTGGTTGCTGATTGTAGTGGTGTCTGATGATTGGTTCACACTAGCAATGGTGCAGGTAACACTGTCATAACACATTACTATGATACTACAAGGAAACAAAGTGGATGCACTACCACACAAATCAATAGCAACACATGACCAATCAATCATGCTACAATATATGAAGGGCACCAAAGACTGAACCAGCAAATTATTCCAGTAGTACAGCATCATATTCAATACAAGAAAATAAGCAGAATGTTCAGTGTGCCAACTGAAATTCTCTAATAAAACTTCAGGCATCTATAAAATCCCTTGTAATTACAACAGTATCTATAGCAGGTAACCCAACAAAGGAATTCTGGAGTACATCCAGGAAGACAACAGACCAGTGAAGAGAGGAAATGACATCACAGTACAGAAGTGCTGAACACATCATCACATGAAAAACATTGCTGCTGTTGCTAACATAACTGACATATGTTAGGACAAAAGTAAAGAAACAACCTGATCATATGACACCAGAAACAGGGCAAGAACGTTAACATAATATGGAAAATTCTTTTGGAGCCAACACAGACAGCAACATCACACAGCAGCATATAATTCACCAACACTATTGCTCACGATGAACAAATCAGTCGGCATCACACTTTGACACCAACCATGAGGAGTACTGAGACTTTCAACATAAATAAACAATACCAATCACTGAGGAAGACATCATAGTAGATGTCAGAACACTGGGAAAAGAATGGAAACGAAGAACACAGGCACATTCAAAAACCCAGATTTTCTGTTTTTCAGTGCTACTGGCTTTTTCAATCAACAGTGTATATAAAAAACATTGGTCTAAACATTAATCTGAACTCTGATCTAAAAATACAAATTAGACCTAGTTAGAAATAAGTAGACTGCAAGAAAATATTAAAGAGCACTATTAAGTACACTTTAATAAAAAAGTTCAGCAAAGTGCAATATAGAAGTAAGAGGGATTCCACCCATAACTACCGACCCCTTACACGGATACACAGACCTATTACAAATACATGCTATCTCATATGGTGGGGATGAATATATGCAGCTCCAGCATGTATGACAGCAAAGATCTAAAACAACTAGGAAGGTGATAAAGAACATGTTTCTGTGAAAGGTACATTAGATAATACATGATTTATTATTTAAAAAATAATTCCTCTCATTATTATATATAAGGTTTATCAAAAATTCAGACATTTTTTTTTTATTTGGAAAACTTGAGCATAGACTTGAGCATTTCTCAAATGCACTTGTTGGTATAGACTTGAGCTTGCGCAGTGATTTTAATTTTACACCTTGAAAAGTCATGGAATATTCTTGAATTGCCCAAGGCAATACTTTCCTGAGGCAATATAAATTATATATAAATATTTGATATAAATATACAGGAAAGTAGTCTCAGTCAGATATAACATGATTATGCCAACAATTTTTTCACTGTTCAAGACATTTCTCAAATCCACTTTTTGGTATAGACTTGAGCATGCACAATGATTTTTATTTTACACCTTCAATAGTCATGAAATATTGTCTTTTTATTATTAGGAAGGGGAAGATCACATTGGAACATATTTGGTGAAATGGCAGTTGCGGTGTCATTACAATGATTTCTTTTGCCTAAAATTCTTGAACAAACAATGATGTACATTTTGGTGTATTATCAAGATGCTATTTCCATACATTATACTTTCACAAATCTGGCCGTTTTCTATGAGAAGCTTCATACGAATGGGCTTTATTTACTTTTGTCCAAATAATGCTCTTTATTTACTGCTGCACCTAGAATCAAAAATTCATGGAACACACAATACTACCAATCTTCATCTGACTATCATGAATTTCAACTCACTTACAACTTCCTATGAATATTTTGTGGCTTTTACAAACCACTAGTCCATGCATACCAGACTTGTCAGACACCTTCTACAACACTTTCACCACACTAGAGCGGTTTGTGTCATTCTTTACACAAAATTTAATCCCTGTTCTTCAGTCTGGCATTATAGAATGTCAAAAACATCACCTCAACACACCAAAACACAACTTATACTCAGTTAGTTGTCCCATCTGAATTATACATCCAATAGGGATGAAAATCAATTTTAGATTATTGTTATTAAGGTGTCTACCATCACATCAAAAAAATTTTAACTGGAAACTCGTAGTGTATTTTCTGCATTATTTACAATCATACTCCTTTTCACATGTAATCAAATGTTTAAAAATCATACAAAAACCAATTAAACTAAATGTAATAGAGAGTTCAGAACCTATTCACCCTCCATTCTCCAATTATTAAGTTAACCACTATATGGTACACGTTTCAATAAAACAAGAATTTTTTAAACTTAGAGTTTAAGAAAATAAGGCTTCTCAGATAGCAAGTTAACATTTCTGTTTCGCCAAGAATTCTCTTTTACACAATTTAATTGAAAATCATGAACATCAAAGAGACCAACTTTTAGAGTTAACTACACTATACAGAAATAAAATAATTACTCAGTGTTAGAATTTTTTATAAAAAAACAAAGGCAGAAAGCAATTAAAACTTTGTACAATTGTGTAGAAACTGACCTGCAACAGAATGCTCCACTTACGTGGTACTTGAATAGTTTGTGGACAACTTTAACTGAAATTTGTGTTTATATAATGCAACCATCACAATAAAACTTGCGCATGCTATGTAAACGCAATGAGAATGGCACATTTTACCTAGGATAATTTCCTTGACTTCAAGTGAACAAGAATAATCAGCAAGTTTCTCACAACACACCTCAACTTACAACATACCGTGTCTCATTATAAAGTAAGTGGTAATTCATAACTCAGTTAAAGTGTTTAAGCTGTGAAATCATGCTGACATCTTAATAATTATGTTAGTTATTTATATTCAATATTCCACTAAGTTACAGATGACAGACACAATCAAACTGTAAGTCATGTTAAATTTACAAATCCTTCTAGTAGTTACAGAGACTGCAAGTTACAGATAAAACAATTTTTTGGAAGTTCAATACATATTTAAATTGAATGTTAGAGCTGTAAAATTTTGTCAACATTTATTTTCAGGATTATTTATGCTGCCAATTTATTCAGGATGACAATGAGTTCTGCTGTTCAAATCCTGAACTGTTGTTTTTGATTCACAGAAGTTAAATTAAGTGTACAGATTGAGTACACATTAAAAGCAAAAATTAATTTTTTCCCAAATTTGGCACAGTATTTTAAATTGTAATAATCTTAAATAGCAATTTCACTGAACCTCACAAACCTTTTAATCAATGTTAATTTTAAAAATCTTATAATTGCAAAGGCACATAGAATAGGTGCCCTTGAAAGGCAAGGGGCATTCGCATACCCTCAATATTTCGAACTTTATAATATTTAATTTCCAGTTATCATAAATAAAAAACTAACAAACAGTCAAACAGAAGCAAGCCTGCAAGCTTACAAGTACAGTATTCATTATTTAATTGACTGACTGGTTTACTGCAAAAGTTGTTCCAGGTTGATTTATTGTAATTGAATGAGGGAATCAAGTTCTCAGTTTTCAGTCAACCATGTCTCTGTCCATCTATCTACCTATCTATGTATCTATCTATCTATATCTGTTTGGCATATGTCTCACAATAACTTTCTTTTTAATACATCAACCAATTTTTATAAAACGTATCAAGCGTGTCCATACTTTTACTCTACAGAATCTTATTAGTGTTTTAGCTCAATACCACTAAAAAATAAGAGGGGTGGGATGCAAAATGTGAGCGATTAAAACCCCAAAAAATTTTACAAAGTCCATGTGGGTATCAATTAAAGATAATTTTGATCAAAACCTGAATGTACTATTAAGTTATGAAAATTAAAACATTTTAGAATACCAGGGCCCAAAAAGTTTGTCAAATTGTTTATAAAATCACAAATTTCATATGGGCTATCAAAATAAATAGAATTTTAACCAGAATCTGAGTATAGAGTGAAGTTTTGGAAATTTCAAAATTTCGGACCCCAGGACCTAAAAGGAATTTAAAATTTTTATAAAAGGTAAAAATCTAGCCTGGACTAAAGCAAATGTTTGGAATTCTTAGTGTTTATTATATGATTGTCTGCTCTATAACTGTTACTTTCCTAACAGAAATAGTAGGATAATTAGGACTTATATAACTCTTATGATCATTGAAAATCTATCTAATATCAAAATTTATCTAATAATAAATGTTCTTTGTCCAAAAAAGTGAGTGAATACTCATTAGTTATTTCTTCTGAAGAAATTTGTAAGAGGAATATTTAGAGCAGTTTAATGAAAATGTTTAGAATTATTGTTTTATTAAAAAAAAAAAATACCAGACCCCTCCCCCAAAGAGTTGAAAAAAGTTAAAGAATTTTGTTAATCTCTTCGTTATTAGGTAACTCTTTTTTTACTAGTAACTACAAAAAAGTTTATTTTTTTATTTTTTTATACATTTGCGTGTATGTTTGGTATATGAAATATAGGAAAAATCTGTTCAGTCAATAAGTATCTTCTAAACAATATTTATTCTGTGTATGGTCACCAAGTTGCAATAGTTAATCTTTAAAATAGGTTAAGATACCTGTTATTCCTTCATGCAACTTACTTTGCAACAAAATTTACTTGGTCACTAGGCACGACACATTTCGGGATCAAGGTCTCATCTTCAGGTGATGATCACTCGGGTCGAGTTCATAAAAAACACATACAACATTTTTTATACAAAATGTTAATTAAATTTTATCTGAGCCTATATTAAGAAATGTAAATGTCATTCTTAATGTAGGTAATTAAATTTAAATTTTATCTAAAAACATAAATTCAGTGTTTTTTATGTATGTGTTTTCTAAACAATGTTTCAATAACGCGTATTGTTATTGTATTATTACCGTTCACTTTAATGGGACTGATTTCAGGATGTTATCACATGTTTTTCAACCAATTTAAAGAGCTATATTGATCATTCTTAACTTGTATTTATTTTGTATGAATCTGACTAGACTAGACCTACCCCCTCCCCAGGCCAGATACGCCACTGGTAATAAAAAACGCAACAAATTTTGCAGTGACATGGAAAAATGATCCATCCATAACATCTCTTTCAGTGCAGATTCTATTTCCATACATCAACTATTACAAAATGCTCTTTTCCAACCACAGAAACACGCAATTTTTATACAAAATGTTAATTAAATTTTATCTGAGCCTATATTAAGAAATGTAAATGTCATTCCTAATGTAGGTAATTAAATTTAAATTTTATCTAAAAACCTAATATTCCCAATTCTGAAAAATGCATTATGCAGTAGCCTAATAATCGTTCAACTTAAAAAACACAGTAATTACAAAATCATGCATACAGCTTTACAATCAGTGTCTTCTATACTCATTGCTCAACATTTAAATATAATTATGCCATAGTTCATTTTTATTATACTAGTAAGCTTCTTGAGCTGCAGAACTTGTTCACTATTTTGAACAAAATACGTTTATTATTATATAAAATCAAATTAATATATTTTATATTTTAAAGCTGTTAGCAAAGTTCTTCATATATATGATGTGTGTGTGTGTGTGTGTGTGTACGTGCGCTCGCACGCGCATGCATGTCAGAGAGAGGGGGGAGAGATCTAGCATTAGCAGAGAAACAGTTTGAGAAGGTGTCCCTACATTGCGACCAAGGTTAAAGGAGATTACTGTAATGGCTATGCACAAATCAAAACTAAAAGAAAAATAACAAAAGTCCTGACTAATATATTTTTAGTGAAATAACAACTGCAAAGTTGACAATCTTTTCGCATCTTTAAAACATTCCATTCAGAGTTGGGTTACAATTTCCATTAGTTTCATCTCTGGAAAGGAGTTTATGATATTTTTTTCCAAAATGTTTACACTTTTCTTGGCTCTGGTGTCCTAAAATTCTGAAATTTCCAAAATGGTATAAGGTTAAGTGCCCAAATACCGTCCCCCTAAGCAAAATCTTCAATTCTAAAAATATGTTTAGAGTTAAAAATAATTAAGAAACTGATTTAAGCAACTCAACAAGTACCTACTAGTACTGCTAGTGTGATTCTACTAAATAAATCTTTCTTAACCAAAAAATAAATAAATAAATAATCAAAACGCAAATTTTGATTTTTCAAAAAGGTGTCCTAATTCCGACCCCCTTTCCAGTTAATATCTACTCATTTATTTTTATGGGAAATTTGATTAAAACAGTGTTAAGATCTCTTATAATAAATTTATTGAGATGAAAACATGTTCATACATTTTTATACATAAGTTACATCTATTTACCCATCCAGACAAAAATCGCAAACAATGTTTTTGACTTTTGGTCAAGATGAACACATCTCGTGGCACCACTTGAAGCATTTTGAACACTTTACCCATTTCTCTCCTCCCTTGTCTTGGGAAAAACGCTTTCCACAAATAGGACATGACGCATCTTCATCGCTTGAACTATCCTCATCATCGGTGGACACCAGTGGAACTTGTGTTTCATCCTCAGAGTCGCTTGAACTTGAGTCATATTTCTTTGTTTTCTTTTTGGGAGGTTTTGTCGATGATGTTCCAGACTGATCTTTATCTTCAATGATGAGACGTTTCCTGGCCGTTGATTGGGATTGTTTCTTCTGACGCTCTTCTGCCATTTGTTTCTTTTCCATTGAGGCTTATAGAGACGTCTTATGGGGAGTTCCTGTTACCAAGAATGAGCTCCCGGATCTAGAAGATGTCGAAGGCTGGATTACTGGAACTTCCTGGACGTCTCTTGGACTGACCACTTGAGGTGGAGCTGGAGCATTCTGGTTGTCATCATTCCCTCCATTGTCAGGCACCTCTGGCTCTTCAAGTTGTCTAGCTATGAAGTCATGCTCTTGAAAGACATCGGGATCAAACGGATGAATTCCCGTTTTCCTAAATCCTTTGATGGCAGTTTCAAGAGTAGCAGCACGAAGGTACGCTTCACAGAACAAACTGGATACTTGTAGTTTCCTCACAATTCTGTTTGGGTTAGAGGCCAACCATTGCTCTATAGCCTTTGCGTATCGAGTTTTCAGAGGAAACATAAATGCTACATCCAAAGGCTGCAGCTTGTCTGTTGAGTGAGGAGGAAGGCAAACTATAGATACTCCTGCCTCTCTTGCCTGGTCAATAAGCTCTAGATTTCTAGTGTGGGAATAGTGACCATCAAGGATGAGCACTACTGGCTTCTCTTTTGAGGGCTTGACAGTGGAAATGAAATGCTCAAACCACTTGAAAAACAATGGACCAGTGACCCAACCTGAATCCGAGCATCCCCCTATCGACCCTGGAGGAGCTCCGTCAAGCAGTTCTTCTTGCCACCTTTTCTGTGGAAATATTAGTAGAGGGGGAATATACTGGCCTGCAGCTGACATACAGGTTATCACTGTGGTTGTAACCCCACATTCAGCAGATTAAAGTTTGTGAACTTGCTTTTTTCCCTTGCAGGTAACTACTTAACTACTCTGGTAGCCTTGTGCTGTACCACAGTTATCCCGGTTTCATTTACATTGAATATTTTTGAGGGGTCATAGTTTATTTTTTCAAGTTCAGTCTTCAGGATAGAAAAATACTTTTCAACATTTTCTTTTATGAATCCTTTGGCTCTGGCCATTGACAGGTTCTGTGGTCGTCTAAGGGAAAGTTGTGGGTGGCGTTTAAAAAATAGTCTAACCCACTTTTTGCCAGCAGCCTTTGCTTCACTCGAGAAAGGATTAGGGACTTGGTTTTTAGTAGCCAATTGGTAAGCCAATCGTCTCAGGTCAGACATAGTCAGTCCATAGTAATGCTACTCCATATCCAAACAGTGTTCAACAAGACTTTCCTCGAGCTCAGAGGAAAAATTAAATACAACCAAACAGATAGACAGACAAATGCCAAACGGTCTAGTTAAAACTGAGAACTTGTTCTTCTCTTTCAATTAGTAGTAGTAGTAGTAGTAGTATATATATATATATATATATATATATATATATATATATATATATATAAATCGGTTCATAACATTATCCTACATCTTCCGATCCCTAGTCTCCATTGGTCTCGATCTAACCATGATTCTTCTTCCAATTCCCGGTCTCTCATTGCCTGGTTGATGATGCCTTCTCTCCAACTCAACCTAGGTCTTCCTCTTCGCCTACAAACGAATGGTGTCCATCTCAAAACTTGCTTGGGGAGTCGATTATCCGGCATTCTTTGTACATGCCCAAACCATCTTAGCTGTTTTGTTTTTATATCGTCGACAATAGAGTACTGTACCCCCATTATCTCCCGGATTCTGACGTTTCTTACTTTTTCCAGTTTTGACCTCCCTGCCACTCTTTGCCAATAATCCATTTCAGTAGCTTCCAACAACTTTTCTGTAATTAGTAGTAGCCGTTTTTTTATTTATCTGGTCTTCTAAACTGTATTAGTTCATAGGAATTTCTTAATGCAAAAGTGTGTGCAAACCCAGATGTTCTGGACCAGCTATTCCATTTAATATTTTTTAAATGTGTTTTCGGGCTCTGCAACTCCATTGAATATTTTTAACCTGAATGTCTACTTGACAGTCCTTTTCTATAAACACTACCCTCTTTTAAAAACAATTTAATTGATACATTTAAACTTGCCTGTAGTACTGAAAAAATAAAACACAAAAATATATGGGTGACTAAAAACAAGTTAGGAAAATAGTACAAAATAAATGTAAAAAAACATCTAAATTGACAGCTAAGTTTGATAACATATCTGTACAATGTAAGAGGGTTAGTATAATGCAAACCACCTACTCACTCCCACCATAATAATACCAGGGATTCTTTATTCATGGGTGTTTCTATACCCAGTGTTTAAATATTCCATTCATCCTTTATATGAACTATTTAAACGCCTCAAGAATTTGATTTCTTTACACTGTTGACACAGGCCTCGTTATTTGCCTGTCGTTACTATTTTTCTTGCACATCCCTGAATGGTCAACTGTGTTCTCTAGGTACAAATAGCACAGATTGGGAACCACTGCCAACACATCAAACTATGACATAGGTGAGCCGATATCACTAACTACAGGTTTATTAATATAACACAACAGATATACATTATAATTCTCACACTACACAATACTAACTCATTACAGTCCAATATGCATTATTATATAGTTTCATTTTATTGTTATTTGGAGTGTTAGTGGTCTCAAATATTTCTACTAGTAATTTTATACAAACCACTATGTTGTCTTTGGTATTGACGAGTGCTTTCGGCAGTCAAGCCATCTTCAGGTCATTTACCAACAGAGAAATATGAAACCGTTCACTTCTTATATACCGTTTTACCGGACTTATCTAGCCCCGCCCCCTGACAAAGTAACGTCTTACTTAGTTCCACCCATAGTGGGTTGTCTTACATTACCAGTTTTGTAGCCATTAAAATTTACGTTAACTTACTCTTTTTTGTTGTCTAATAAGCTGCTAAATATTTCCTCATTTTCAAATGTGGTTTTTATATTCATTAGTCGTTTTTCATCTTTATTTCTTATTTTTAATATTTCCACTTCTTCCTTTAATTTCCTTTCTCTTTCTTTACTCATCACTTTTATTATCTTATAATTTATGACTGGGTCTATGAATTTATGTCCTTCTTCTATAAATGCCTAGAGTATAATGAATTCGTCGTTAACTCTCCTTCACCCCTCCTATGTTCTTTAAATAGGTGGAGCTAAGTAAGACTTACTTCGTCAGGGGGCGGGGCTAGATAGGTCCGGTAAAACAGTATATAATAAGTGAACAGATTCATATTTCTCTGTTGGTAAATGACCTGAAGATGGCTTGACTGCCGAAATATGATTATACTAATAAATTTCAAAGTAGGGTGAAGAAATTAATAAAAAATTCCACTATGTTTAAGAATAAAATAAAACTAACAGAATCAAATCCGGAAGCACCTAAATTTAAATGTCAGAAAAAATTACACAAAGAAAACCACCCAGTTAGGCCAATAATATGGTTTATTGGAGCACCAGCATATAAGTTACCAAAAAGAATGTAGTAAGATACTAAAAGTATATTATGACTTAGAGAAAAAACATAGAATAGAAAATAACAAAAAGTTGATAGAAACACTGAAAGAAGACGTACAAGTAAAAGAAAGTTCAAGGTTAATATCGCTTGATGTAGTAGATATGTTTACAAACATCCCGGTTGAAAAAACGTTAAAACTAATTGAAAAGAACAAATTGAAAGGATACGAAAAGAAAGAAGAATTAATAAAAGTAATACAAGAGTGTTTGAAGCAAAATTACTTCAGGTTTAATAATAAGTGTTATATTCAGAAGAAGGGACTTCCAATGGATTCATCAATGTCACTGATAATGGCAGAAATTTACATGAATTACTTTGAAAATAAAATAATGTCAACAATGAAAAATAAAGACAAAATTAAGAAATGGATGAGGTATGTAGACGATATCTTGTTAATATGGGAGGGCGATGATGAACAATTAAAGGTATTTTTTGAAGAGGTTAACAAATTAGAAGAAAGTATAAAATTTAAAATGGAAGTAGGAAACAAGGAAATAAATTTCCTAGATTTAAACATAAGAATAACAAAAGAAAAGAAAAGAAAATTGACATTTATAGGAAAAGCACATATACGGATGTTATAATACCAAATGATTCATACCACCCAATACAGTATAAAATGGCAGTGATAAATAATTTCTGTCACAGAATAAACAGTTGTATAGAAGATGAGGAAAACAGAAAGAAAGAAATAGAAAGAATAAAAATAATTGTAAGAAACAAGTATAATACGAATGTAGTAGATAAAATATTTAATAATATAAAATGAAGAGAAGAAAAAAAATTAGAATAGTAAAGAAAAGAAGGAGTATAAGGGATCCATATCTTATATAGGTTATAACTAGAGACCGGATTATATGCAACATAAAAAAGGCTGAAATATGCATGCAAATATGCATGGAAAATGCTTAAAATATGCAACTAAAGTGTGAAAATATGCAAAAATATGCAAAAATTTTATATCAACAATCTTTATTTTTTAACAATCTTTGTGTTTATAAATGTTTACAATCATGTACTTCTCTAAATTTTCAACAGTCTTTAGTTTTAACAATCTTTGTTTTTATAAATGTTCACAATCAGGTATTTTTCTAAATTTTCTGTTGTAAGGTTGTGCCTTCTATCAGTCAAAATATTTTTATAATTTGAAAATGAACGTTCCACATCCACCGAGGTTACCGGGCAGTTCTTGAACTAGGTGCTACATTAGCGCACATTGTCTCAGGTAAGAGTTCACCCATGCCATTAATAAAACTATTTATTTGACATAAAGGTTCGAAGCCGGGGTTGTTGTGTAAAATGTTTTCAAACTTTTCTTTAAGTTTATGCGGGAATATATCTGGCAATTCGGAGTTCAATTGACGGATTTTGCTCATCAACTGAATGGATTCATTCAACGTCAAACCATGAGATTCAAGCTTTTTAATACTCTCCGGTATGTGGGAAAAATGGGTGCTAATCATAGCAATGCTCTTTTTAATAGAAGAGTCTTCAAATGCTTCCTTGCACTGATGAACTATCATACAATCTGCGCTGTCGAAGTCATTTACTACACCTTTAATGGCATCGAAATGTTGATTGTAGAACAGTACATCTTCAAGCCACGTTCCCCATCGAGTTACCACTGGTTAAGGTGGTAAAGGCACAGTAGGAAGTTTTTCTTTATAGGCCTTAATGCGAGCAGGTGACTTGAGGAATACTTTCTTTGTTGACGAAATCAATTTATTTACTTTTCCAAACGTGCATCGTACTTCTTCGGCGAGTCGATGGATTCCGTGAGCAAAGCAGGAGACGTGAATCAAATTAGGATAAAATACCTGGAGGGCTTTGGCTGCCTTAATCATATAGGGTGCAGCATCTGAGAGAAATATGTACACTCTTTCATCTACAGAAGGATCAGGAAATATTTTTTTAATACCCTCATTCACAAATCTGGCGATGGTAGAATAATTTGTCTTTTCAACTTCTTTGCAGCCTACCAAATAAGAAGAAGAAGGCTCAAGTTCCAATTTCCCGATGATCAGATTCGCAATATAACAGCCACAACTGTCTGTAGTTTCGTCAGCTGAAGTCCATTTAACACTATCATTAAGGTCATTCCGTATTTCATCCAAGACAAGTTGGTAAATTGTTGGTATGTAATTTTTACGTAATGTTGATTCATCTGGTACATTTTGATTCAAACAATATTTTCCTAGAAAACGTCTGAAGGTAGGATTTGAAAGTCTGTAAACCGGAATGTTACTTGCAAGGAATGCTTCACATAAATCCATGCAAAACTCTTTTTTTTTTTGTCTTTAGAAGTAGACACTGGCCTGTGTTAAAAGTTGTCGCGGACCTTTGTTGTTCAACGCTGCAATATGATGACTTGTCTTAACATGCTGGTCTAGTTGAAATTTTTTCGCGCACGAAACACTTTTCTCGCAAACTTGACAATATAAATATTCCGTCATAAGTAAATATTCCAGGATAGTCTACTATCCACGTTGAAACACTTTTTTCCCACCGGAGGCATTGTACACTTTAAAATTGGCACAAATATAAGAAAGACGATCGAACTATCATAAAACGTGCATAGCCTAGCCAGTTAATATCGAAACTAACGTAAAACGTGCAGAGCCTAGCAAGTTATAATCAACAACAACGCGCGCATTTTGTTTTGACTGTCGTGTCGGAGTAGTGCGGTAGGCATGTCGCCTGTCCTTGTCTTATGCTGTTCTGTCACTGTGTTTAATTGTATAGACAAAAGACGCGTGGCTGCTAAGAGCGGTAGAGGGATCGCTCATACGAGCCATGCATTTCATTGTTTAGGTCGGCTACAACAATTAAGATCTGTAAAAAAAGCGCAAATATGCCCCATCAGCAGGTTTTCAGTAAAATATGCTAAAACCTGTAAAAATAGCCAAAATATGCATTTGCATATAATCCGGTCTCTAGTTATAACACAAGAAAGATACAAAAATGTTTTAGAAAATATAATATAGAGGTAGCAGTTGAAAAATCAAAAACCGTGTTTGATATAATAAAAACTACGAATTTTGAAGAAGAAGACATATTGAAGAAAAGTGGAGTATATATGCTCAGTTGTGGGGAATATGAAAAAGTGTATCTGGGCGAAACGGGTCGTCAATTTTGCCAAAGATTTAAAGAATATAGGAGGGGTGAAGGAGAGTTAATGGCGAATTCATTATACACTAGGCATTTTATAGAAGAAGGACATAAATTCATAGACCCAGTCATAAATTATAAGATAATAAAAGTGATGAGTAAAGAAAGGGAAAGGAAATTAAAGGAAGAAATGGAAATATTAAAAATAAGAAATAAAGATGAAAAACGACTAATGAATATAAAAACCACATTTGAAAATGAAGAAATATTTAGCAGCTTATTAGAGAACAAAAAAGAGTATGTTAACATAAATTGTAACGGCTACAAAATTGGTAATGTAAGGCAACCCACTATGGGTGGAGCTAAGTAATATGTTACTTCGTCAGGGGGCGGGGCTAGATAGGTCTGGTGAAACGGTATATAAGAAGTGAACGGTTTCGTATTTCTCTGTTGGTAAATGACCTGAAGATGGCTTGACTGCCGAAAGCGCTCGTCAATACCAAAGACAACATAGTGGTTTGTATAAAATTACTAGTAGATATATAGTTTTAACTATTATACACTTATTTTCACTATTATACACTTTCAACATTACACACTATTAAACATTTATATTTCTGTATTACAGTAATGTATCTAACATTTGTTCAAAATAAATCTGCGTGATGAGCTCAATCAATTAAATTTATATTGTTTTTAAAAATTGTGGAAAGCAATTTACTGTTTACTCGAGTGAAATTCACTAACAACTGACTGACTTGCTGTGACCCGTGTTCTTACATAATGTAATCTAACCCATGATGTTATAAATGCCTGTAGAACATATTATCCTATATTGGAATCCTTACACAATTTATGAGCTCTGTCTTCTTTATCTAAGTTTGAAACATATTTAATATGTTTTTAAAGAAATGACTATTATATGAGTCAAATCTTTGTAAGAACCAAAAGTAAAAAACATGCAAGCACATGCTTACTAATTTGTATTAGACCCTACTTACTGAATAATTTAAACACTTAATCAATTCATTGAAACAACAATGAACAATAATACTGACTTTTAGTTTATCATTTAGTAATAGTAAAAATACTCATTTCTTAGTGAGAGTATGTTAATTACTATATTATTACTATTTGAATGTATGTTGATTACAAAATTTTATTTTTCATATTTTCTTGGGGGAGTCCCAATTACCAATACTCCCCTTTGTGTACCACTGGTACTAGCTTTCCTGGTTAAAGTTAAATGTTCTATTCTTTTGAAAGGTACAGAGAATGAGTTGAGAAAATAAATATTAAAGCCAAAGTAATCCTCACATACAACCATGTTAGGGCATACTGTCTGTATTAATCTTTGTTTTTGTTCAAAATTTTCTGGGTTGAAGGCCTTGATATGTTACCTGATGTCTTCTCCACCCTTACATTTCAGCCATATTTATAGGAGTTCTCTTCCATAATAAGACACAGTAAATGCAGGTGTAGCCAAAATTCATCTGCCTGGAGAGATTATATCAATATTGAATGTTAATGTTGTAACAAATTACAAATAATTGTTTATATTTGTTTGTGTAAAAAATTTTTGTTTGTAAAAATTTTTTTTTTTTTTTTTAATTATGTTCTGTGGTGTTTAGCACTTTTTATTATTTGTTTTAAAAGAATTAAGTCCTTTTCTGTATTTTAAAAATTCCTTCACCAGTTAATAGAATTGTCTTCAAGAACAATCGATATGTGAACTTTTCTTATTTGGAGGTTATCTTCCTTCTTGGTGGTGACATTCTGGTAGTTAGCTCAATTAAAATTACGTATTATGCTAATTATCTTTTAGTTCAATTTTGTAGTAAATAAGGGATTTTATTAACAAACAGTTATTATATCGACTCTCTATCGATTTATAAGTCGATTCTCAGGGTATCAATAGTGTACAATTATTTAATATCGGGTTCTTCTAACAGTTATTTCAGAGATAGTCAGAGAAAAAGGGCAAAGTATTAAAAGTATAACATTACAAAAATATATCGACTTAAAAATTAAAATACATATATGTTATTCAATATATAATGTTAAGTAAGATGCTTTCAAACCGTTCTGTTGAATAGACTGTGTCGCGTTGGATTGTGGGAAATCAATGATGGCCGCTGCTAGTCCAGATGTAAGATGAAGGCACCTCGCTGTTTCTTCTACTAATAAAAGATGCTTTCCCTACGATTTCTCGTTCCTGCTGCTGCGATTCTTCCTTCTGGTGTTGGTGGAGTGTTCTTTGTTGAGTGTTAGCGTTCCACTTGGATAAAATGTGTTGTAAATAGTTATGTTCCACTTCAGTGTATGGGTCGAGAATTGCACTTTCCGTTTCGTGTTGTTTAATTATTGTTTTAATCGTTTAGTTGGTGGTCTCACTCTGGTCTTCTCACCTCTGGTCTATCGTTCCTCCTTCTACTCTGACGATAGTATTCTTCGTTTTCGTAGCTTTCCAGTAACTCGGTCATGACCTGCACTGTTTTAATCTGGCTACCTCTCCTTGCTCTGAAAATATCTTCATCGTAGTGATAGGATAACTTGTTCACTAGGCATTCTTCAGGTATTGCCGGTTCTAGATGTTTTGCCAGACACACCTTCCCTAAGAAATAGGCTGTCATGGTGCTTCCTAGTTGGGCCCTGTATCGTCCATGGCAAATATTATCTCTATCAGGTTCTGAGTTGTTTCTGACCAGTATTTAGCTTTAAACAGGTTCCTGAACTGTTGGTAGTCCGCAATCTCGATTCGGTTCGCCATCCACCAGTTATCTGTCATCTCCCTGAATGACTCGTCCAATATCTCCCAGTTATTATTCCATCTGCTCCCTCTATGTTTGGCGAAGTATTCTTCTATCCGGGCCAGGAACTCCATTGGTTTTCTCTTGTACTGCCGGAAATTCAGCCATTCCCGGTTTTCATTGATGGGTATCCCGGTAAAATTAGTGGGTCGATTTCTCAAGACTTCCATTTCTTCTTGGCTCTGCCGTACTTGACCCGTGATATTGGTCATAGCCTCTTCCATTCCGTCACACCGTTCCGCGACTTGGCTCCGTACTGTCCCGAATTCTTCCTGGGTTTCCTTCCATTGTTCTTCCACTTTCCTGCGACTATGCTCTTCAATATTAGTAAACTTGGTGTTTACCACTTCCTTGAATTCTTGTACTTCCCTTTCGGTTTGGTTACATTTTCCGTCAATTTCCCTGATTTGTTGGTTCATTATTACGGTTTCTTCTTCCAATTTTTTAATTATGGATTTCTTGTTATCGTTGAGTTCCTTGCTCATTTCTTCTCTTAACAACTCCATCCTTTCGTCTAGCTTGTCCAGATTTTCCTGGTTAACCTTCCTTAATTCTTCTCTTAGTAGTTGGTTATCCTCTCTTAATTCTTCCAACTTCTCCGCCATCTTCTCTTCCATTTTCTTGTTATTCTCCTCCAATTTCTCTTCCATTTTCTTACTATTCTCCCTCAATTCTTCCTTCAATAGTTGGTTGTCTATTTCTATCTTCTTCCTAGTTTCATCAATTTTCTTATTGGTGCTTTCAATTTTATTACTCAATTCTTCCTTGGTTGTTATGAATTCTTCCTTTAAAGACTGGTTGTCCTCCTTCAAATCTTCTAATTTCTTCCCATTCTCCTCCATCTTGGATTCTATGTTTTTATTTATTCCTTCCATTTTTTTACTTAAGGATTGGTTATCTTCCTTTGTGGAATCCATTATCTTGCTTAATTCTTCCTTTGTTGATTTGTTGTCCTCTCTCATTTCCATTATCATTCTCATTAGGGTTTCCTGGAACTTAACATCCCCGGTTGGCGCAGTTTTCTCGGGCTGTTCCTCTGGTGGTGCGGGTTGTTTAGGTTCCATTGGGTGTACTAATATTTCTATGTCTTCTACCGGCATCGCCTCTTTGTCCTCCATATCAATTTCAATTTCCTTTTCGGCCTCCGCCGCCCGTTTCTTTGAGGTTGCTCGTCATTGCATTTTCCCTTTTTTCTGACTTTATAACTGCTGCCAAGCTTAAATCAGTAATTGGGCAAATTATAGTGGCCTGTCAATCACTAATTAAAGCCCCTCAGTTGGTCGCCAATTTGTAACAAATTACAAATAATTGTTTATATTTGTTTGTGTAAAAAATTTTTGTTTGTAATTTTTTTTTTTTATGTTCTGTGGTGTTTAGCACTTTTTATTACTTGTTTTAAAAGAATTAAGTCCTTTTCTGTATTTTAAAAATTCCTTCACCAGTTAATAGAATTGTCTCCAAGAACAATCGATATGTGAACTTTTCTTATTTGGAGGTTATCTTCCTTCTTGGTGGTGACATTCTGGTAGTTAGCTCAATTAAAATCACGTATTATGCTAATTATCTTTTAGTTCAATTTTGTAGTAAATAATAAATTTTATTAACAAATAGTTATTATATCGACTCTCTATCGATTTATAAGTCGATTCTCAGGGTATCAAAAGTGTACAATTATTTAATATCGGATTCTTCTAACAGTTATTTCAGAGATAGTCAGAGAAAAAGGGCAAAGTATTAAAAGTATAATATTACAAAAATATATCGACTTAAAAATTAAAATACATATATGTTATTCAATATATAATGTTAAGTAAGATGCTTTCAAACCGTTCTGTTGAATAGACTGTGTCGCGTTGGATTGTGGGAAATCAATGATGGCCGCTGCTAGTCCAGATGTAAGATGAAGGCACCTCGCTGTTTCTTCTACTAATAAAAGATGCTTTCCCTACGATTTCTCGTTCCTGCTGCTGCGATTCTTCCTTCTGGTGTTGGTGGAGTGTTCTTTGTTGAGTGTTAGCGTTCCACTTGGATAAAATGTGTTGTAAATAGTTATGTTCCACTTCAGTGTATGGGTCGAGAATTGCACTTTCCGTTTCGTGTTGTTTATTTATTGCTTTAATCGTTTAGTTGGTGTATTCACTATGTTCTGTTCTTATTTGTAGTTGGTTTAATGTTTGTTTCACTGTGTTTGCGTTTAAAATGTGTTTTCACAAAACTCGCGTTTTTCATCAGACTAGGCTTATAAAACATGCGCCATTAATGCATCAGCAATTAGGTTAAAATTTGCTTAATAGCTCGTCAAGTGTGGGCACTTGACTTCTTCTTCACAATATCTAATAATGAACTAATTTACTTCCTTCGTCTTCGACTAAAGTCTTAACCAAATTAATATTATTCAATCCATTGTTTCAAAATTATTGGCATCCTGTGCATGTGAGAATTTTACATTATATAACTGATTATATTTTTGCTATTATTCAAATTTATTAACTATTAAATACATAATCTTCTTCTTCAGTTCATTCTGCTTAATTTGATACCAAATAATGTAGTTTTATTAAGTTTTTGATCTAAAATGGTATTTTTACCTCATTCTGAAAATTATAAGTTTTAAAAATCACTTCCTGTCCTTTTCCAAAAATGTTGCCATCTTACAAGTTATATAAATGATCGTATTAAATCTCAGATTGTAATAAAAGGTTTATCTTCCCTTAATTTCTTGTAATTAGATTAATTGGTTATGTTTTAAAATATTATACAGTAATATATGGCTCCCCTATCTGAATTCTGAGTTTTTACATTTGCATTTTTAACAATAATTCTGGCTATCTTTTTACAAAATCTTTCTTAACTACATTTCCAATTACATGACTTTATGACTGATTTACCTTGTATAAATTCCTTCAGTTTAATTGTTTTTCTGTACTTATTTCATCAATTTTGAGGCTGTTTAGTTTTTAACATTTGGCCTAGATTTCTAACAGTTTTTACATACAAAGATTTTTAAATAATACATGTTGGTTTATACCCTCTCTGACTTTCTTTGCTAGTATGACATTAATTAACCTTTTCTTATTTTAACAAAAGAACAATTAGTATATAATTTATACTCTAAATACATAACACATAATTCAAATTAACATTGGTCTTTCAAACTCAGACATTTTATACTTAACTATTTTTTGTAATACACTATAAATATCTTATAAATACTGAATGTTATTTGATTCTGACATTTTTAAAACTTGATTATCTCTAATAACTTATTCTACATAAACAAAACATAATTATCATAATCTTATACTCTATTTCTTACACTAGGTTCTATTATCAGTTTTTATCTGTTTTGTTGGATTTTGGGGTAATGATACCTTGTCACTTCACTTTTTATATAGCCTGCTCTTGTTTTATTTTGGTTCATTCTACTGAATGTTGTATAATTAAGAGTGGCAGTTATTTAAAAAACACATGTATTACATGTCATGATAATACTTTATTTTACATTATTCATGGACACAATATAAGCTCTTCAAAGTTGTAATATTTCACAATTTACTTAGTTTGTGAACTGCAATATTAACACATAAGGTTTATTTATTATAATACAAAAACTTGCACTGATCCCCTTTTCATTCTTGGTTTTTATTTCTAAATAGTTTTATAGTTTTATTAAAATCAAGAAATCTATTTATATTCTACTTTATACACTTTTTGGCTTACATTTATTTTACATGTGGTTTCTACATTTGATAGTTTGTTATACTTTCATTTATTATTATGTTTATTAGTTCCTTTTGGGGTTTGGGGTTTTTTATAAGAGCACTCCTTCTTGTTGTGGATGCTGTCTTGTTCTGGTTTTCTTCCTTACCTACTTTTCTTGTTTCTTACAAAATATCTTCTTTTCTTGTTGTGGATTTAGTCATGTTCTGGGTTTCTTCCTTACCTACTCTTCTTGTTTCTTACAAAATATCTTCTTTTCTTGTTGTGGATTTAGTCATGTTCTGGGTTTCTTCCTTACCTACTCTTCTTGTTCCTTACAAAATATTTTCTTTTCTTGTTGTTGATTTAGTCATGTTGTGACAATTTCATTAATAAAAATATGTTAATTAATTAAATTGTTAATGTATAAGCTGAGAAATTTTAATAAAATCTCACATTTTAAACTAAATCGTATTGCTATCATTAAATAATAATAATATTTAATAAAAAGTCTAATAATAAAATAAAAGGGAATACAATTGTACAGAAAGGGTAAAGCTTGTTAATTAATCCTGCATATACAGGCACTGACCAGAATTAACTTGTTTTCTGACCCCTAAACAAACTAAATATAATTGTAAATTTGTTATTATTTAAATAATTAAATAAGACCACTGTAATGTACTTTGATAACGTCTGTAACTAAGAATATCTCTATTTAATTATTTAATCAAACTTTAGTCATTTAATTAAATTAGAAACATGGAACTACTTTTATGTTGACTAGTAATTGTCGCGAGATTACTACTCTCCCCCTAACTATTTTTGCCCACTTGCAATGGAGTGCTCACGCCGTAAGCTGCGTACAGCGTTGTTTTGCGACGCGTGTATAATTATGTGAATGGTTGGTTCAATGAATATTTAAATAACTAAATTTGTGCGGCAATGACATCTCTCTCTCAATGAATAAATAACAAACTATGTAATTCATACATTACTACAAACATGAAGGTGATATACAACTAATAAATAATCATGTGAATTGTATTACTGTGAAACGAACTTTCTATTTATTTATTATAACTACAAGAATTACAACAGTCGTCTAAGATGCGAGTACTTCACCCCGAATGATATAACAGACTTCAGGAACTTCACCGTCACCGGATACTAAGGAAATGACAGACCTTCAGGAAACGCACGAGGACCGAAAAACCAATTCTGCAGCAAATACTGAAAACCAGGTGACATGGAGGCTTGTCTTCCATGGTTATGAGTTACTAAAATTATTACCCACAAAAGACAATTTAACTCACCACTTTTAAGACTTTAAAAGACAGACATTATATGTAACATGTAGTCTGTAATCTAATAATACTGGTTATAGCAAAAGAGTAAATGTTTAAACTAAAAGTTTTCTTGTTTTGAAAGATTAATAAAGTCCATTCTTCAAATGGCTCTATTTTCAATATTGTATATGGCAAGGTGACCATTATTAACTTAATATATATTCAATCCCGGATCCATGGAATAAATTAAATAGATGTACATCATATTTTGAGGGCCCTTATGAAAGAGTAATATATATAATTATACTGTAAACTATATATGTTGAGAACTTTAAATAGAGAACTTTATCTCATAATGTAATAAAGAGATGTCATCTGAGTACCGAGTAAACTGAGTGCATAAATCAACAGTCTCCCCTTCCCAATATCCTGATATAAGAATTGTTTTATTTGTTGTGATTAATTTTCAGCTCGTCACAACGAAAGGCAGCCTGTATAATTGGCATAACCAATTAACGCGGGTTCCCTACGTTATAACACAAGTTAAGATGTTATGATTTTCTAGATGTTTTAAATATTATACAGTAAAATATGACTCCCCTATCTGAATTCTGAGTTTTTACATTTGCATTTTTAACAATAATTCTGGCTATCTTTTTACAAAATCTTTCTTAACTATATTTCCAATTACATGACTTTATGACTGATTTACCTTGTATAAATTCCTTCAGATTAATTGTTTTTCTGTACTTATTTCATCAATTTTGAGGCTGTTTAGTTTTTAACATTTGGCCTAGATTTCTAACAGTTTTTACATACAAAGTTTTTTAAATAATACATGTTGGTTTATACCCTCTCTGACTTTCTTTGCTAGTATGACATTAATTAACCTTTTCTTATTTTAACAAAAGAACAATTAGTATATAATTTATACTCTAAATACATAACACATAATTCAAATTAACATTGGTCTTTCAAACTCAGACATTTTATACTTAACTATTTTTTGTAATACACTATAAATATCTTATAAATACTGAATGTTATTTGATTCTGACATTTTTAAAACTTGATTATCTCTAATAACTTATTCTACATAAACAAAACATAATTATCATAATCTTATACTCTATTTCTTACACTAGGTTCTATTATCAGTTTTTATCTGTTTTGTTGGAAATTAGGGTAATGATACCTTGTCACTTCACTTTTTATATAGCCTGCTCTTGTTTTATTTTGGTTCATTCTACTGAATGTTGTATAATTAAGAGTGGCAGTTATTTAAAAAACACATGTATTACATGTCATGATAATACTTTATTTTACATTATTCATGGACACAATATAAGCTCTTCAAAGTTGTAATATTTCACAATTTACTTAGTTTGTGAACTGCAATATTAACACATAAGGTTTATTTATTATAATACAAAAACTTGCACTGATCCCCTTTTCATTCTTGGTTTTTATTTCTAAATAGTTTTATAGTTTTATTAAAATCAAGAAATCTATTTATAGAAGATAATGAAGGTTTGTCTTTTGGCATTATATAATTATTTCACATTGGTTCACTTTCTATTCTACTTTATACACTTTTTGGCTTACATTTATTTTACATGTGGTTTCTACATTTGATAGTTTGTTATACTTTCATTTATTATTATGTTTATTAGTTCCTTTTGGGGTTTGGGGTTTTTTTATAAGAGCACTCCTTCTTGTTGTGGATGCTGTCTTGTTCTGGTTTTCTTCCTTACCTACTTTTCTTGTTTCTTACAAAATATCTTCTTTTCTTGTTGTGGATTTAGTCATGTTCTGGGTTTCTTCCTTACCTACTCTTCTTGTTTCTTACAAAATATCTTCTTTTCTTGTTGTGGATTTAGTCATGTTCTGGGTTTCTTCCTTACCTACTCTTCTTGTTCCTTACAAAATATTTTCTTTTCTTGTTGTTGATTTAGTCATGTTCTGGGTTTCTTCCTTACCTACTCTTCTTGTTCCTTACAAAATATTTTCTTTTCTTGTTGTTGATTTAGTCATGTTGTGACAATTTCATTAATAAAAATATGTTAATTAATTAAATTGTTAATGTATAAGCTGAGAAATTTTAATAAAATCTCACATTTTAAACTAAATCGTATTGCTATCATTAAATAATAATAATATTTAATAAAAAGTCTAATAATAAAATAAAAGGGAATACAATTGTACAGAAAGGGTAAAGCTTGTTAATTAATCCTGCATATACAGGCACTGACCAGAATTAACTTGTTTTCTGACCCCTAAACAAACTAAATATAATTGTAAATTTGTTATTATTTAAATAATTAAATAAGACCACTGTAATGTACTTTGATAACGTCTGTAACTAAGAATATCTCTATTTAATTATTTAATCAAACTTTAGTCCTTTAATTAAATTAGAAACATGGAACTACTTTTATGTTGACTAGTAATTGTCGCGAGATTACTACTCTCCCCCTAACTATTTTTGCCCACTTGCAATGGAGTGCTCACGCCGTAAGCTGCGTACAGCGTTGTTTTGCGACGCGTGTATAATTATGTGAATGGTTGGTTCAATGAATATTTAAATAACTAAATTTGTGCGGCAATGACATCTCTCTCTCAATGAATAAATAACAAACTATGTAATTCATACATTACTACAAACATGAAGGTGATATACAACTAATAAATAATCATGTGAATTGTATTACTGTGAAACGAACTTTCTATTTATTTATTATAACTACAAGAATTACAACAGTCGTCTAAGATGAGAGTACTTCACCCCGAATGATATAACAGACTTCAGGAACTTCACCGTCACCGGATACTAAGGAAATGACAGACCTTCAGGAAACGCACGAGGACCGAAAAACCAATTCTGCAGCAAATACTGAAAACCAGGTGACATGGAGGCTTGTCTTCCATGGTTATGAGTTACTAAAATTATTACCCACAAAAGACAATTTAACTCACCACTTTTAAGACTTTAAAAGACAGACATTATATGTAACATGTAGTCTGTAATCTAATAATACTGGTTATAGCAAAAGAGTAAATGTTTAAACTAAAAGTTTTCTTGTTTTGAAAGATTAATAAAGTCCATTCTTCAAATGGCTCTATTTTCAATATTGTATATGGCAAGGTGACCATTATTAACTTAATATATATTCAATCCCGGATCCATGGAATAAATTAAATAGATGTACATCATATTTTGAGGGCCCTTATGAAAGAGTAATATATATAATTATACTGTAAACTATATATGTTGAGAACTTTAAATAGAGAACTTTATCTCATAATGCAATAAAGAGATGTCATCTGAGTACCGAGTAAACTGAGTGCATAAATCAACAGTCTCCCCTTCCCAATATCCTGATATAAGAATTGTTTTATTTGTTGTGATTAATTTTCAGCTCGTCACAACGAAAGGCAGCCTGTATAATTGGCATAACCAATTAACGCGGGTTCCCTACGTTATAACACAAGTTAAGATGTTATAATGTTCTGGGTTTCTTCCTTACCTACTCTTCTTGTTCCTTACAAAATATTTTCTTTTCTTGTTGTTGATTTAGTCATGTTCTAAGTTTCTTCCTTACCTACTCTTCTTGTTCCTTATAAATGTATCACCTTGTACGGTGGATATTGTCTTGTTTTTGGGTTTCTTCCTTACCTACTCCTATCCTACCTGGGTATTACCTTTTTTCATATTTAGTTTTTAAATTTATTTTGATGATTCATCACTCATTGTAACATTGGTTTTAAATGAACTTTTGCTTTAATTTATGATTGTACTTCACGGTGGTTCATAATTAATTCTTTATTTTGCTTTCTTATGTTTTTATTTAGTTTTAAAATTTATTTTGATGATTCATCTCTCATTGTAACATTAGTTTTAAATGAACTTTTGCTTTAATTTATGATTGTACTTCACGTTGGTTCTTAATTAATTCTTTATTTTGCTTTCTCGGATTTAACAATGTTTTTATTTTATTTTCATGATCATTCTACCATTCAGAATTATTGGCATTATCTGTCATGCTACAGATTGCTCTCCTCCAGAAGTGATTATTTCAGACTTGATTATGGATGAAATAATTGCTTATGATAACATTATTATTTTTTAATCTTCATTTTCCTCTCCATTTCTATATCGACTTTTTCATACTTGAGCTTAATAAACTTTATAGTCACTTATCTGACTTTGATTCTTCTTGGATAGGTAGTGTTTTCTGAGATATATTATTATTATTATTATTATATACTTTCTTTTTCTAAACTTCGTGTTTTATCCTTGGGATATTAATTCCCTAACGTTCCCTAACATGTGAGCTGGGGCAGTCCAGAGAGGCACTTGTGGCTACATATACTCTGCTGGCCATACATCACTTCAAATTGAGTTCAGAGGCAAATCATCTCTGCTCAAAAACATAATGCTGCTGGAATCATCTACTGACAGTCATCGAATAAAAATTACACATAGAATAGTCTCATTGTCGACTAATAAAAATATCTTTGGGTACTTCACTTCGTTGTTTCTCAGATTATCTCACATTTCCTATCTTAGTTATTCTTCTTAATATTTATTATTCTTATTATATATATTCTTCTAACGTTTTAGCTCGTCTGATATATTTATTTTTATTATGGTTGGAAACTTTTGTTAATATGTTTGTTACTAGTTATAGTGTAACTTTTCCTTCTTTATCTGAATTCTCATTATACCTTCTTCTGGTTATTTACATTGATAGCATACTTTTTTATATATATTATTTTCTCTTTGGTTCTTATTAATTATTTGAATGGTATTATTTTATGTCAGTTTGTTTTTTCAATTTGTTTCTTTGTAATTGATATTCAAGTTGTTATTGTGATCATATTATTTAAACATATTTTTCTTTCTTTTCTCTCCGAAAGTTATTAATCCGCTTTTGCATTCATTAAAATTAATTTATTAATACTATATTTCATGTGGTACTTGTTTCTCTTTGCGTTTCATAAATGTTTTATTATTTTCTTGTCAAAATTATTTTCTTCATCTGATTGGCATGAGTTGTCCTTCTTTGTTTTTTCAGATCTGAGTAATATTTTAATCATCTTTCTTGATTATCTGCTTCCATAATAGTTTCATAAATAGTTAGTCATAGGTCATTCTTATTATATTATTGTTTTTTTTTAGATGTTTATAATTTTATTTTAATAACGAATTCTTCTCTTTATTTCCAAATTATTGCCTTCTCTTGTATATCACACTCTTTTTTGTTTTTCTTCTCTACTCCTTCAAATGTTTGATATTCACATTTATTCTGGATTGTTTTTAATTCTTTTTCTTAATTAATCACATTATTTTCTTCTAAATTTATTTATAAGTGTATCTTATTTATCTTTAGAATTTTGTTAGTTTTATACAAAATTCATATTTTTCTTTTTATCTTGTTCAAAATTCTCTTCTTTATATTTAGTCTCAATATTTTTTTTTCTTCAAATTTATTTGTATAAGGTGATCTTATTTACATTTTAGAATTTTGATGGTTATTCAAAATTCAAATTCTATTCTTCATTTTAATTATTCCAAATGTTTTCTTTCTAAATTGTTGTGTAAGTTGGTCTTACTTGTTTTTAAAATTTTGATAATATTCAAAATTCAACTTATTTTTAATTATTCCAAATGTTTTCTTTCGAATTATTTGTGTAAGCTGGTCTTACTATTATTTTGGAAATTTGATATTTCTTTATTATTTTAGTCATAATTCTAATTCTATGCATTCCACCTGTCAGCCGTGGTTTCTTCTTCATCGATTTCTTGTCTTACATCCTGGGATGTGTTGGATCGATTGCCATTTCCTCTGATGGGAATCCGGAGTTCTGGTGGGTTCCTTTTATTGTAAGCAATTCGGAAATTCCTAAATGGATTATCACTGAACTGTATCCAATCATAATCTTCGTCTACTTGATTGTTTTCATTATTACTGTTCCTACTGTTCTCATCTCTTTGATTATTTCCAACGGGTGCGTCCCCCGCCATGATATGGTTTATTCGAACTATCCGGGGGCCTCCGTCGTTATTATGGTTAGGTCAGACTCAGGTTTCAGTCGGTAAACCTTGAGTAGTTGGCTGCTGCTCCCTACGATGGTTAGATGGTTGTTCTCTGTCTGTTTGCTGTTCTGGACCCTCCACGCTTGTACTCCGCCTTGGTCGATCGTGCTCTAGATCCTCGTGTTCTCTGCTCCTCCGCCAACTATCATACTCGTGGAAACTGTTTCTTCGTTGACGGTTGTCCTCTTCAGCTCTTATAAAATTAACTCGTGGATGGGAAACTCTGTTATTATTGTTATAGTTATTATTGTAATTCCTATTGTTTTGGTAATACCGTTCAGTATTACTGGGGTAGGAGTTTCTCTGACTATAGGAATTGTTAGGGGGTTGATAATAATTATTACGGTTATTTGGGTATTGGTTGTTATTCCTATTACTATTTTGATTGCTATTAAAGTTATTATTATTGTTCGGTGGGTTATTATTGCCGTTGTAACCATTTTGCAGGTTGGGGTTTCCTTGATAGTTATTACCGTTACTGGGGTACTGGTTACTTCTCCCTCTGGTCTATCGTTCCTCCTTCTACTCTGACGGTAGTATTCTTTGTTTTCGTAGCTTTCCAGTAACTCGGTCATGGCCTGCACTGTTTTAATCTGGCTACCTCTCCTTGCTCTGACAATATCTTCATCGTAGTGATAGATTAACTTGTTCACTAGGCATTCTTCAGGTATTGCCGGTTCTAGATGTTTTGCCAGACACACCTTCCCTAAGAAATAGGCTGTCATGGTGCTTCCTAGTTGGGCCCTGTATCGTCCATGGCAAATATTATCTCGTATCAGGTTCTGAGTTGTTTCTGACCAGTATTTAGCTTTAAACAGGTTCCTGAACTGTTGGTAGTCCGCAATCTCGCAACTGTTGACTCGTCCAATATCTCCCAGTTATTATTCCATCTGCTCCCTCTATGTTTGGCGAAGTATTCTTCTATATGGGCCAGGAACTCCATTGGTTTTCTCTTGTACTGCCGGAAATTCAGCCATTCCCGGTTTTCATTGATGGGTATCCCGGTAAAATTAGTGGGTCGATTTCTCAAGACTTCCATTTCTTCTTGGCTCTGCCGTACTTGACCCGTGATATTGGTCATAGCCTCTTCCATTCCGTCACACCGTTCCGCGACTTGGCTCCGTACTGTCCCGAATTCTTCCTGGGTTTCCTTCTATTGTTCTTCCACTTTCCTGCGACTATGCTCTTCAATATTAGTAAACTTGGTGTTTACCACTTCCTTGAATTCTTGTACTTCCCTTTCGGTTTGGTTACATTTTCCGTCAATTTCCCTGATTTGTTGGTTCATTATTATGGTTTCTTCTTCCAATTTTTTAATTATGGATTTCTTGTTATCGTTGAGTTCCTTGCTCATTTCTTCTCTTAACAACTCCATCCTTTCGTCTAGCTTGTCCAGATTTTCCTGGTTAACCTTCCTTAATTCTTCTCTTAGTAGTTGGTTATCCTCTCTTAATTCTTCCAACTTCTCCGCCATCTTCTCTTCCATTTTCTTGTTATTCTCCTCCAATTTCTCTTCCATTTTCTTACTATTCTCCCTCAATTCTTCCTTCAATAGTTGGTTGTCTATTTCTATCTTCTTCCTAGTTTCATCAATTTTCTTATTGGTGCTTTCAATTTTATTACTCAATTCTTCCTTGGTTGTTATGAATTCTTCCTTTAAAGACTGGTTGTCCTCCTTCAAATCTTCTAATTTCTTCCCATTCTCCTCCATCTTGGATTCTATGTTTTTATTTATTCCTTCCATTTTTTACTTAAGGATTGGCTATCTTCCTTTGTGGAATCCATTATCTTGCTTAATTCTTCCTTTGTTGATTTGTTGTCCTCTCTCATTTCCATTATCATTCTCATTAGGGTTTCCTGGAACTTAACATCCCCGGTTGGCGCAGTTTTCTCGGGCTGTTCCTCTGGTGGTGCTGGTTGTTTAGGTTCCATTGGGTGTACTAATATTTCTATGTCTTCTACCGGCATCACCTCTTTGTCCTCCATATCAATTTCAATTTCCTTTTCGGCCTCCGCCGCCCGTTACTTTGAGGTTGCTCGTCACTGCATTTTCCCTTTTTTCTGACTTTATAACTGCTGCCAAACTTAAATCAGTAATTGGGCAAATTATAGTGGCCTGTCAATCACTAATTAAAGCCCCTCAATTAGTCGCCAATGTGTAACAAATTACAAATAATTGTTTATATTTGTTTGTGTAAAAATTTTTGTTTGTAATTTTTTTTTTTTTATGTTCTGTGGTGTTTAGCACTTTTTATTATTTGTTTTAAAAGAATTAAGTCCTTTTCTGTATTTTAAAAATTCCTTCACCAGTTAATAGAATTGTCTCCAAGAACAATCGATATGTGAACTTTTCTTATTTGGAGGTTATCTTCCTTCTTGGTGGTGACATTCTGGTAGTTAGCTCAATTAAAATTACGTATTATGCTAATTATCTTGTAGTTCAATTTTGTAGTAAATAATAAATTTTATTAACATATAGTTATTATATCGACTCTCTATCGATTTATAAGTCGATTCTCAGGGTATCAAAAGTGTACAATTATTTAATATCGGGTTCTTCTAACAGTTATTTCAGAGATAGTCAGAGAAAAAGGGCAAAGTATTAAAAGTATAACATAACAAAAATATATCGACTTAAAAATTAAAATACATATATGTTATTCAATATATAATGTTAAGTAAGATGCTTTCAAACCGTTCTGTTGAATAGACTGTGTCGCGTTGGATTGTGGGAAATCAATGATGGCCGCTGTTAGTCCAGATGTAAGATGAAGGCACCCCGCTGTTTCTTCTACTAATAAAAGATGCTTTCCCTACGATTTCTCGTTCCTGCTGCTGCGATTCTTCCTTCTGGTGTTGGTGGAGTGTTCTTTGTTGAGTGTTAGCGTTCCACTTGGATAAAATGTGTTTTAAATAGTTATGTTCCACTTCAGTGTATGGGTCGAGAATTGCACTTTCCGTTTCGTGTTGTTTATTTATTGTTTTAATCGTTTAGTTGGTGTATTCACTATGTTCTGTTCTTATTTTTAGTTGGTTTAATGTTTGTTGATTTTTGTTTCACTGTGTTTGCGTTTAAAATGTGTTTTCACAAAACTCGCGTTTTTCATCGGACTAGGCTTATAAAACATGCGCCATTAATGCATCAGCAATTAGGTTAAAATTTGCTTAATAGCTCGTCAAGTGTGGACACTTGACTTCTTCTTCACAATATCTAATAATGAACTAATTTACTTCCTTCGTCTTCGACTAAAGTCTTAGCCAAATTAATATTATTCAATCCATTGTTTCAAAATTATTGGCATCCTGTGCATGTGAGAATTTTACATTATATAACTGATTATATTTTTGCTATTATTCAAATTTATTAACTATTAAATACATAATCTTCTTCTTCAGTTCATTCTGCTTAATTTGATACCAAACAATGTAGTTTTATTAAGTTTTTGATCTAAAATGGTATTTTTACCTCATTCTGAAAATTATAAGTTTTAAAAATCACTTCCTGTCCTTTTCCAAAAATGTTGCCATCTTACAAGTTATATAAATGATCGTATTAAATCTCAGATTGTAATAAAAGGTTTATCTTCTCTTAATTTCTTGTAATTAGATTAATTGGTTATGTTTTAAATATTATACAGTAAAATACGACTCCCCTATCTGAATTCTGAGTTTTTACATTTGCATTTTTAACAATAATTCTGGCTATCTTTTTACAAAATCTTTCTTAACTATATTTCCAATTACATGACTTTATGACTGATTTACCTTGTATAAATTCCTTCAGATTAATTGTTTTTCTGTACTTATTTCATCAATTTTGAGGCTGTTTAGTTTTTAACATTTGGCCTAGATTTCTAACAGTTTTTACATACAAAGTTTTTTAAATAATACATGTTGGTTTATACCCTCTCTGACTTTCTTTGCTAGTATGACATTAATTAACCTTTTCTTATTTTAACAAAAGAACAATTAGTATATAATTTATACTCTAAATACATAACACATAATTCAAATTAACATTGGTCTTTCAAACTCAGACATTTTATACTTAACTATTTTTTGTAATACACTATAAATATCTTATAAATACTGAATGTTATTTGATTCTGACATTTTTAAAACTTGATTATCTCTAATAACTTATTCTACATAAACAAAACATAATTATCATAATCTTATACTCTATTTCTTACACTAGGTTCTATTATCAGTTTTTATCTGTTTTGTTGGATTTTGGGGTAATGATACCTTGTCACTTCACTTTTTATATAGCCTGCTCTTGTTTTATTTTGGTTCATTCTACTGAATGTTGTATAATTAAGAGTGGCAGTTATTTAAAAAACACATGTATTATGTGTCATGATAATACTTTATTTTACATTATTCATAGACACAATATAAGCACTTCAAAGTTGTAATATTTCACAATTTACTTAGTTTGTGAACTTCAATATTAACACATAAGGTTTATTTATTATAATACAAAAACTTGCACTGATCCCCTTTTCATTCTTGGTTTTTATTTCTAAATAGTTTTATAGTTTTATTAAAATCAAGAAATCTATTTATAGAAGATAATGAAGGTTTGTCTTTTGGCATTATATAATTATTTCACATTGGTTCACTTTCTATTCTACTTTATACACTTTTTGGCTTACATTTATTTTACATGTGGTTTCTACATTTGATAGTTTGTTATACTTTCATTTATTATTATGTTTATTAGTTCCTTTTGGGGTTTGGGGTTTTTTATAAGAGCACTCCTTCTTGTTGTGGATGCTGTCTTGTTCTGGTTTTCTTCCTTACCTACTTTTCTTGTTTCTTACAAAATATCTTCTTTTCTTGTTGTGGATTTAGTCATGTTCTGGGTTTCTTCCTTACCTACTCTTCTTGTTTCTTACAAAATATCTTCTTTTCTTGTTGTGGATTTAGTCATGTTCTGGGTTTCTTCCTTACCTACTCTTCTTGTTCCTTACAAAATATTTTCTTTTCTTGTTGTTCATTTAGTCATGTTCTGGGTTTCTTCCTTACCTACTCTTCTTGTTCCTTACAAAATATTTTCTTTTCTTGTTGTTGATTTAGTCATGTTCTGGGTTTCTTCCTTACCTACTCTTCTTGTTCCTTATAAATGTATCACCTTGTACGGTGTATATTGTCTTGTTTTGGGGTTTCTTCCTTACCTACTCCTATCCTACCTGGGTATTACCTTTTTTCATATTTAGTTTTTAAATTTATTTTGATGATTCATCTCTCATTGTAACATTGGTTTTAAATGAACTTTTGCTTTAATTTATGATTGTACTTCACGTTGGTTCTTAATTAATTCTTTATTTTGCTTTCTCGGATTTAACAATGTTTTTATTTTATTTTCATGATCATTCTACCATTCAGAATTATTGGCATTATCTGTCATGCTACAGATTGCTCTCCTCCAGAAGTGATTTTTTCAGACTTGATTATGGATGAAATAATTGCTTATGATAACATTATTATTTTTTATTCTTCATTTTCCTCTCCATTTCTATATCGACTTTTTCATACTTGAGCTTAATAAACTTTATAGTCACTTATCTGACTTTGATTCTTCTTGGATAGGTAGTGTTTTCTGAGATATATTATTATTATTATTATATACTTTCTTTTTCTAAACTTCGTGTTTTATCCTTGAGATATTAATTCCCTAACGTTCCCTAACATGTGAGCTGGGGCAGTCCAGAGAGGCACTTGTTGCTACATATACTCTGCTGGCCATACATCACTTCAAATTGAGTTCAGAGGCAAATCATCTCTGCTCAAAAACATAATGCTGCTGGAATCATCTACAGACAGTCATCGAATAAAAATTACACATAGAATAGTCTCATTGTCGACTAATAAAAATATCTTTGGATACTTCACTTCGTTGTTTCTCAGATTATCTCACATTTCCTATCTTAGTTATTCTTCTTAATATTTATTATTCTTATTATATATATCCTTCTAACGTTTTAGCTCGTCTGATATATTTATTTTTATTATGGTTGGAAACTTTTGTTAATATGTTTGTTACTAGTTATAGTGTAACTTTTCCTTCTTTATCTGAATTATTATTATACCTTCTTGTGGTTATTTACATTGATAGCATACTTTTTTATATATATTATTTTCTCTTTGGTTCTTATTAATTATTTGAATGGTATTATTTTATGTCAGTTTGTTTTTTCAATTTGTTTCTTTGTAATTGATATTCAAGTTGTTATTGTAATCATATTATTTAAACATATTTTTCTTTCTTTTCTCTCCGAAAGTTATTAATCCGCTTTTGCATTCATTAAAATAAATTTATTAATACTATATTTCATGTGGTACTTGTTTCTCTTTGTCAAAATTATTTTCTTCATCTGATTGGCATGAGTTGTTGTCTTTTGTTTTTTCAGATCTGAGTAATATTTTAATCATCTTTCTTGATTATCTGCTTCCATAATAGTTTCATAAATAGTTAGTCATAGGTCGTTCTTATTATATTATTGTTTTTTTTTAGATTTTTATAATTTTATTTTAATAACGAATTCTTCTATTTATTTCCAAATTATTGCCTTCTCTTGTATATCACACTCTTTTTTGTTTTTCTTCTCTACTCCTTCAAATGTTTGATATTCACATTTATTCTGGATTATTTTTAATTCTTTTTCTTAATTAATCACATTATTTTCTTCTAAATTTATTTATAAGTGTATCTTATTTATCTTTAGAATTTTGTTTTAGAATCTTTAGAGTTTTATACAAAATTCATATTTTTCTTTTTATATTGTTCAAAATTCTCTTCTTTATATTTATTCTCAATATTTTTTTTTTCTTCAAAGTTATTTGTATAAGTTGATTTTATTTACATTTTAGAATTTTGATGGTTATTCAAAATTCAAATTCTATTTTTCTTTTTAATTATTCCAAATGTTTTCTTTCTAAATTATTTGTGTAAGTTGGTCTTACTTGTTTTTTAAATTTTGATAATATTCAAAATTCAACTTATTTTTAATTATTCCAAATGTTTTCTTTCGAATTATTTGTGTAAGCTGGTCTTACTATTATTTTGGAAATTTGATATTTCTTTATTATTTTAGTCATAATTCTAATTCTATGCATTCCACCTGTCAGCCGTGGTTTCTTCTTCATCGATTTCTTGTCTTACATCCTGGGATGTGTTGGATCGATTGCCATTTCCTCTGATTGGAATCCGGAGTTCTGGTGGGTTCCTTTTATTGTAAGCAATCTGGAAATTCCTAAATGGATTATCACTGAACGGTATCCAATGATAATCTTCGTCTACTTGATTGTTTTCATTATTACTGTTCCTACTGTTCTCATCTCTTTGATTATTTCCAACGGGTGCGTCCCCCGCCATGATATGGTTTATTCGAACTATCCGGGGGCCTCCGTCGTTATTACGGTTAGGTCAGACTCAGGTTTCAGTCGGTAAACCTTGAGTAGTTGGCTGCTGCTCCCTACGATGGTTAGATGGTTGTTCTCTGTCTGTTTGCCGTTCTGGACCCTCCACGCTGGTACTCCGCCTTGGTCGATCGTGCTCTAGATCCTCGTGTTCTCTGCTCCTCCGCCAACTATCATACTCGTGGAAACTGTTTCTTCGTTGACGGTTGTCCTCTTCAGCTCTTATAAAATTAACTCGTGGACGGGAAACTCTGTTATTATTGTTATAGTTATTATTGTAATTCCTATTATTTTGGTAATACCGTTCAGTATTACTGGGGTAGGAGTTTCTCTGACTATAGGAATTGTTAGGGGGTTGATAATAATTATTACGGTTATTTGGGTATTGGTTGTTATTCCTATTACTATTTTGATTGCTATTAAAGTTATTATTATTGTTCGGTGGGTTATTATTGCCGTTGTAACTTTTTTGCAGGTTGGGGTTTCCTTGATAGTTATTACCTTTACTGGGGTACTGGTTACTTCTCACCTCTGGTCTATCATTCCTCCTTCTACTCTGACGGTAGTATTCTTCGTTTTCGTAGCTTTCCAGTAACTCGGTCATGGCCTGCACTGTTTTAATCTGGCTACCTCTCCTTGCTCTGATAATATCTTCATCGTAGTGATAGGATAACTTGTTCACTAGGCATTCTTCAGGTATTGCCGGTTCTAGATGTTTTGCCAGACATACCTTCCCTAAGAAATAGGCTGTCATGGTGCTTCCTCGTTGGGCCCTGTATCGTCCATGGCAAATATTATCTCGTATCAGGTTCTGAGTTGTTTCTGACCAGTATTTAGCTTTAAACAGGTTCCTGAACTGTTGGTAGTCCGCAATCTCGCTTCGGTTCGCCATCCACCAGTTATCTGTCATCTCCCTGAATGACTCGTCCAATATCTCCCAGTTATTATTCCATCTGCTCCCTCTATGTTTGGCGAAGTATTCTTCTATCTGGGCCAGGAACTCCATTGGTTTTCTCTTGTACTGCCGGAAATTCAGCCATTCCCGGTTTTCATTGATGGGTATCCCGGTAAAATTAGTGGGTCGATTTCTCAAGACTTCCATTTCTTCTTGGCTCTGCCGTACTTGACCCGTGATATTGGTCATAGCCTCTTCCATTCCGTCACACCGTTCCGCGACTTGGCTCCGTACTGTCCCGAATTCTTCCTGGGTTTCCTTCCATTGTTCTTCCACTTTCCTGCGACTATGCTCTTCAATATTAGTAAACTTGGTGTTTACCACTTCCTTGAATTCTTGTACTTCCCTTTCGGTTTGGTTACATTTTCCGTCAATTTCCCTGATTTGTTGGTTCATTATTATGGTTTCTTCTTCCAATTTTTTAATTATGGATTTCTTGTTATCGTTGAGTTCCTTGCTCATTTCTTCTCTTAACAACTCCATCCTTTCGTCTAGCTTGTCCAGATTTTCCTGGTTAACCTTCCTTAATTCTTCTCTTAGTAGTTGGTTATCCTCTCTTAATTCTTCCAACTTCTCCGCCATCTTCTCTTCCATTTTCTTGTTATTCTCCTCCAATTTCTCTTCCATTTTCTTACTATTCTCCCTCAATTCTTCCTTCAATAGTTGGTTGTCTATTTCTATCTTCTTCCTAGTTTCATCAATTTTCTTATTGGTGCTTTCAATTTTATTACTCAATTCTTCCTTGGTTGTTATGAATTCTTCCTTTAAAGACTGGTTGTCCTCCTTCAAATCTTCTAATTTCTTCCCATTCTCCTCCATCTTGGATTCTATGTTTTTATTTATTCCTTCCATTTTTTTACTTAAGGATTGGTTATCTTCCTTTGTGGAATCCATTATCTTGCTTAATTCTTCCTTTGTTGATTTGTTGTCCTCTCTCATTTCCATTATCATTCTCATTAGGGTTTCCTGGAACTTAACATCCCCGGTTGGCGCAGTTTTCTCGGGCTGTTCCTCTGGTGGTGCTGGTTGTTTAGGTTCCATTGGGTGTACTAATATTTCTATGTCTTCTACCGGCATCACCTCTTTGTCCTCCATATCAATTTCAATTTCCTTTTCGGCCTCCGCCGCCCGTTACTTTGAGGTTTAAACATTTTTCTTGCCTCCAGAAACGATTAAGACTATAAAATAGGTTATTTACCTTCTGTCGACGTTTCTGTAAAACGTCGACAGATGGTAAATAACCTATTTTATAGTCTTAATCGTTTCTGGAGGCAAGAAAAATGTTTAAATTGAATGCCAGTCAGGTAAAAATTGCCTTTCAATATATGAATTTAAGGTTAAAACTACTAAAAACGGCACTGAATATTAAGTATAACAAAACATGTTTAAGTTTGCAAATCGTGCCGAGTTATGTCCAAATAAAAATAAAATCTAGTTCTTATAGCGCTAAAAAAACTAAATAAATGGCCACTAAATTATGGATAAAGAACGAAATAAAACATTTGCATAGCAAAAAGAACTTACTCAATACGATGCTCTTGAAAAAACATCTCGAACTTTTACAAAACCTACACGCCTCACAAGTCCACAATGTAACATATTTGATTGAAAGACAAATAAATAGTACCATTATAAAGAAAAAGAAGACACAAAATAAAAAAATTCGTAACTTATTGAAAAAACAGAACGACACGCAAGAGAACAATGTAATAAATCACCAGTTTTACCCACGTATTGTTAATCTTACTGGAATACAGTTCAACAACGAAGAAACCAAATTAATGAATAAAGGCTTAAAATACAATCTTAAAAACAATAGTTCCAAACAATCACTCTGTAACGAAATATTGAACGCTGAAACCGCAATAAACTCCATACCCGATGAAGAAACGAAAACAGTAATAAGACATGCAATTGACAATAAAATAAAAAACGTTTTAAAAGCCGAAAACATAAAGAATACAAAAACTATTTACCATAGCGAAACAAGGGTGTTTAACGAGATAAAGACGAAATTAATAGACCATAACGCAATCGTCACCAAAGCGGACAAAGGTCAAACTCTAGTAATTTTAACTTATGATGATTATAAAAATAAGATACTGGATTTCATTAAAAACAATAACATTATTGAAATTCATAGCGATCCCACTCTTACATTTAACAATAAAGTGAAATCAATATTGAATAAATCAAAATATGTCATTACGCATGATGAGAAAAAACACCTAAAAATGATAGACCCCAAGGCCCCTAAACTTAAGGGCCTTCCAAAAATACATAAAAATAATATGCCTATCCGTCCTTTAGTTAATTTTATGTCTGCACCTTCATATAAAATTGCCAAAAAACTTGAAAAAATTTTTAGACAACACATAACGTTTAACAAAAATTATAGTTTAAAAAACAGCTTAGAATTGGTCGAACTTACAAAAACTATTACAATCGAACCGAGACACACTCTCGCCTCATTCGACATAGTAAATCTATACACGAACATACCTATTACCGAAACGTTAGAAATAGCTAAAAATTTATTACTATCTAAATCCACATTAAATTATGAAGCAGTTGATGAGTTAATCAATTTGACAAAAGTAATATTAGAACAAAATTACTTTACTTTCGAAAACAAATATTATTTACAACGGGATGGTTTAGCTATGGGATCCCCATTGTCAGGCATCCTAGCTGAAATTTACCTAAATCATACTGAAACAAACGAAATCTTATCGACTAAAAACAAACATTATACAAAAATCTTATTTTATCGACGATATGTGGATGACACAATAATGATTTACAATGGCAATTGCAGACAATTAGAAATGCTTAAAAAATATATGAATACCATTACAAATAATTTACAATTCACATTAGAAACTGAAATGAATAATAAAATTAATTTTTTAGATTTAGCTTTAACTAAAATAAATAATAAAATTAGCTTTAATATTTACAGAAAACCAACAACCACAGATCATGCTATTCATGCCTCATCGTATCACCCTATGTCACATAAAATGGCTTTTTTTAACTGCATGATTCATAGATTGCTGGCATTGCCCTTATCTACAGATGATTATAACAGTGAACTAAACATTATCAAGCACATAGCATTGGCCAATGGATACAAAAGTCATATAGTAGATAGATTAATTAATAAAAAACAAAACAAACCAATAAATATTGATGTATCCAAAGAAAACAAATACATTGCTATAGAATATGGCGAAAATCTATACCATACTTTAAAAAACCTATTAAAAAAGCATAATATTACATTGGCCTCAAAGGCAAGTAATAAACTTGAGAAAAAACTCACTTTTACTAACAAAAATATACCCTCCGATATATTTGATGGTACTGGTGTATATAGACTTAATTGTTCTGATTGCACACAGTTCTATATAGGACAAACAGGTCGTTCTTTCAAATTACGCTATAAAGAACATATCCCAAGCTCCAAATCAAATATAACAAGATCTACATTTGCAGAACATTTGAGCTCATATAACCATAATATAAAAAGTATCAATGATAATTTAGATATCCTACATAATTGTAAAAAGTCACTAAAGCTGGACACCCTTGAAAGATTCGAGATATACAAAGCCATAAAGAAGGATCACAATCGTGTCCTTAATGAAAAAGCAATATATAACAATAATGTTTTATTTAATAGAATCGATCTTATGGAACGAGAGATTGGCGATATCAGATCGAAAAAATTGAACCGAGGTCAAACCGGCATTGATTAATTTTACCGTGGAGTGCGTTCCTGTGCAGGTTCGTTGCGGCCGCGTTGTTTTTTTTTTTTTATATTCTTTTATTAATGTTATTTTATTGTGATATAGTTTATTTATTGTTATATATAATTTTATGTGTTGTTTTAATCTTTAAATAACTGACGAGATGCATATACATCGAAATGTTTTAACTTAATTCATATTCTGATCTGATGATGACACCAAATGGTGTTGAAACTCGAGTAATCCTAAAAGGATTTTAAGAAACGTCGACAGAAGGTAAATAACCTATTTTATAGACTTTGAGGTTGCTCGTCACTGCATTTTCCCTTTTTTCTGACTTTATAACTGCTGCCAAACTTAAATCAGTAATTGGGCAAATTATAGTGGCCTGTCAATCACTAATTAAAGCCCCTCAGTTGGTCGCCAATTTGTAACAAATTACAAATAATTGTTTATATTTGTTGGTGTAAAAAATTTTTGTTTGTAATTTTTTTTTTTTATGTTCTGTGGTGTTTAGCACTTTTTATTATTTGTTTTAAAAGAATTAAGTCCTTTTCTGTATTTTAAAAATTCCTTCACCAGTTAATAGAATTGTCTCCAAGAACAATCGATATGTGAACTTTTCTTATTTGGAGGTTATCTTCCTTCTTGGTGGTGACATTCTGGTAGTTAGCTCAATTAAAATTACGTTATTATGCTAATTATCTTTTAGTTCAATTTTGTAGTAAATAATAAATTTTATTAACAAATAGTTATTATATCGACTTTCTATCGATTTATAAGTCGATTCTCAGGGTATCAAAAGTGTACAATTATTTAATATCGGGTTCTTCTAACAGTTATTTCAGAGATAGTCAGAGAAAAAGGGCAAAGTATTAAAAGTATAACATTACAAAAATATATCGACTTAAAAATTAAAATACATATATGTTATTCAATATATAATGTTAAGTAAGATGCTTTCAAACCGTTCTGTTGAATAGACTGTGTCGCGTTGGATTGTGGGAAATCAATGATGGCCGCTGCTAGTCCAGATGTAAGATGAAGGCACCTCGCTGTTTCTTCTACTAATAAAAGATGCTTTCCCTACGATTTCTCGTTCCTGCTGCTGCGATTCTTCCTTCTGGTGTTGGTGGAGTGTTCTTTGTTGAGTGTTAGCGTTCCACTTGGATAAAATGTGTTGTAAATAGTTATGTTCCACTTCAGTGTATGGGTCGAGAATTGCACTTTCCATTTCGTGTTGTTTAATTATTGTTTTAATCGTTTAGTTGGTGTATTCACTATGTTCTGTTCTTATTTGTAGTTGGTTTAATGTTTGTTGATGTTTGTTTCACTGTGTTTGCGTTTAAAATGTGTTTTCACAAAACTCGCGTTTTTCATCAGACTAGGCTTATAAAACATGCGCCATTAATGCATCAGCAATTAGGTTAAAATTTGCTTAATAGCTCATCAAGTGTGGACACTTGACTTCTTCTTCACAATATCTAATAATGAACTAATTTACTTCCTTCAGTAATATATGACTCCCCTATCTGAATTCTGAGTTTTTACATTTGCATTTTCAACAATAATTCTGGCTATCTTTTTACAAAATCTTTCTTAACTATATTTCCAATTACATGACTTTATGACTGATTTACCTTGTATAAATTCCTTCAGTTTAATTGTTTTTCTGTACTTATTTCATCAATTTTGAGGCTGTTTAGTTTTTAACATTTGGCCTAGATTTCTAACAGTTTTTACATACAAAGTTTTTTAAATAATACATATTGGTTTATACCCTCTCTGACTTTCTTTGCTAGTATGACATTAATTAACCTTTTCTTATTTTAACAAAAGAACAATTAGTATATAATTTATACTCTAAATACATAACACATAATTCAAATTAACATTGGTCTTTCAAACTCAGACATTTTATACTTAACTATTTTTTGTAATACACTATAAATATCTTATAAATACTGAATGTTATTTGATTCTGACATTTTTAAAACTTGATTATCTCTAATAACTTATTCTACATAAACAAAACATAATTATCATAATCTTATACTCTATTTCTTACACTAGGTTCTATTATCAGTTTTTATCTGTTTTGTTGGATTTTGGGGTAATGATACCTTGTCACTTCACTTTTTATATAGCCTGCTCTTGTTTTATTTTGGTTCATTCTACTGAATGTTGTATAATTAAGAGTGGCAGTTATTTAAAAAACACATGTATTATGTGTCATGATAATACTTTATTTTACATTATTCATAGACACAATATAAGCACTTCAAAGTTGTAATATTTCACAATTTACTTAGTTTGTGAACTGCAATATTAACACATAAGGTTTATTTATTATAATACAAAAACTTGCACTGATCCCCTTTTCATTCTTGGTTTTTATTTCTAAATAGTTTTATAGTTTTATTAAAATCAAGAAATCTATTTATAGAAGATAATGAAGGTTTGTCTTTTGGCATTATATAATTATTTCACATTGGTTCACTTTCTATTCTACTTTATACACTTTTTGGCTTACATTTATTTTACATGTGGTTTCTACATTTGATAGTTTGTTATACTTTCATTTATTATTATGTTTATTAGTTTCTTTTGGGGTTTGGGGTTTTTTATAAGAGCACTCCTTCTTGTTGTGGATGCTGTCTTGTTCTGGTTTTCTTCCTTATATACTCTTCTTGTTTCTTACAAAATATCTTCTTTTCCTGTTGTGAATTTAGTCATGTTCTTTCTGGGTTTCTTCCTTACCTACTCTTCTTGTTTCTTACAAAATATCTTCTTTTCTTGTTGTGGATTTAGTCATGTTCTGGGTTTCTTCCTTACCTACTCTTCTTGTTCCTTACAAAATATTTTCTTTTCTTGTTGTTGATTTAGTCATGTTCTGGGTTTCTTCCTTACCTACTCTTCTTGTTCCTTACAAAATATTTTCTTTTCTTGTTGTTGATTTAGTCATGTTCTGGGTTTCTTCCTTACCTACTCTTCTTGTTCCTTATAAATGTATCACCTTGTACGGTGTATATTGTCTTGTTTTGGGGTTTCTTCCTTACCTACTCCTATCCTACCTGGGTATTACCTTTTTTCATATTTAGTTTTTAAATTTATTTTGATGATTCATCACTCATTGTAACATTGGTTTTAAATGAACTTTTGCTTTAATTTATGATTGTACTTCACGGTGGTCCTTAATTAATTCTTTATTTTGCTTTCTCGGATTTAACAATGTTTTTATTTTATTTTCATGATCATTCTACCATTCAGAATTATTGGCATTATCTGTCATGCTACAATGTTAATCAATGTTAATTAATTTTAATCAATGATAATTAATGTTAATCAATGTTTAAAGAAAGAAATGCTAACACTACTAGAAAACAATTTTGTAAGAGTTATACATAACTAATTATAAGTATAATACTACTGACTCGGAACACCAAGTATTTCAAATACCACCTATTGTATTAACGACTCGGAACACAAAGTTTTTTATAAGTAAAAACATAAAGTTTTACCTTACAGCCTGAACCGGTTTTCGCCTTTAAAAGGCTTCCTCTGAAGTATTTTATTGGTAAAAATGTAAAATTTTTACCTTATAGCCTGAACCAGTTTTCGCTTATTACAAGATTCATAAGAGGCTGCCACTAGAAGCACTGTCTGTCTTGTTCTTGGTGACGGTGCCATTGTTTGAAAGATCAACACAAAGATCGATGTTGTGTGTGTATGTTATTATAAGCAAGAACAAGATGCACAGTGCTTCTAATGGCAGCTTCTGACGAAGCTTGTAATAAGCAAATACTGGTTCAGGCTTAGTGTTCAATAAAAAACCTTACCAATAAAAAACTTAAGTGTTCCAAGTCAGTAGTGTTATACTTATAATTAGTTAATCAATGGACATGTTATGGACAACAAAATCCAAGCGTTATACATAAATCTCAACTTCAACAGCACTAACAGCTATCAGTTCTGGTGAATGATTTTATAAGTCAAAAACAAATTTTAATATTTGCTCCAATAATTTTACTTGGTGGAGTCATTAACTGCCAATGGATTTTTAACTTCAAAATTATCTCATAAATTTGTTTCATGTACCGGTACGTGTAATTTGTATGATAATTACAATTACATTATTTTGCAGATGGTGCTCCATATGCTATTTGGTTTACTAGTAGTGTGTATGATGATTGATGTAAGTTCCAGCAGCAATACAGCAATCTGCATAAGGTAAACAAACGCTTTGTGCCCTGTATCAACATAACACACCAATTAAGTCATTAATCACCAGCTTTAATTATCACAATTAAATGGTTTGTAATCAACAAGATAGTCTCTTACAACAAATCAAATAAAAATTGTTCACACGCAATAATAATGTCAATGAGTCTCGCACAATTATAAAACACATAACACTTAGCCACAATACTTTAAACCGCACTGGAATAAATCACCACTTAAACTAACTACTAAGTGCAGCTCTCGTTATTTAAATAGATAGCACAAGTGTTCCAGAATAGTCCATAACACGTGTCAACCAGTGACGAAGCTAGTAGTTAATGAATGGGTAGGCAAAAATCTTATCTTAAATTTTTTTTAAGGAATCATTAAAAGGACGGTGGTTCAAATCAGACGCTGAGGTAGAGTTTGCTGTAAACGAATGGTTCCACAAACAGCCGTAAGAATTTTAAAATCGTTTAAAAGAATTGTAAGTATTTCTTTTAAAATCGTTGAATAAAAAATGCTTTACAGCTCTAAATGTCTTTCTATTAAACAATCCTTGTATTAGTCATACACAATAATACAACTGATTGAACTTCAAAATTTTAAACTTGATTAGTTTCTATATATATGTTTAATGTTATAAATAATTCAAATAACAATCTTGATCATCTGTTAGTTCAGCGGAATAACAGGGACACTTTTAATATCCGCATAAAATAAACACACTTATAAACAACACAGGCGCTTTAACTTAACTGTTTGGACCACAGAAGTGAGGCATGCCTCAACGCTCTATGAGTACAGCGCGGGATAATCCCCCCTCCCTTCACTTCCCTATCAAACCCGCACATTGCTTACATACGGTGTATACAAAAAACGCTGAGGCAAGTTCAGGTTGCCTCATTCGCTTTAAAGGAGCTATGCCGAATCTCACCTGTCACCATCTAGCAGTCGCTCAGTAAAGCACGTTTCGGTTTAATAAATTCGACAGTCGCGGTAACAATGTATAATCTTTACGTTATGTAGTTCATACGCATTTATAATTTTTATTCTACAGAATTTTTAGGGTAGGCATTGCCTCAATTGCCTCCATCTAACTTCGCCACTGGTGTCAACACTACTACCTGACAACATCAACAAAACATGCAGGAAAAATGTGAACTAAGGGAGTTCAGAGACAAACGCACAAGCGCGTCTCACCCCACCAAGCAGTTTACAGTCATACTCAAAAGTCTGCCATTTGAATGTCTGTTTTCCAGCTATGAATATCGTGAGCGTCGATTTGCATTGCAAGTACTAGGCTATTTGTGCGTGTTCGTGTTACACAGTTTGTTATTTGAATTTATATTTATTAATTGTAAGTATCGTAGCATTGATCTGCGGTATAATTAATATTTGCGTGGGGTTCGTGTTAGGCCTACAGAGTTTGTCACTTGAATTTATGTTTATTAACTACGAGTGTTCTTTTTCATCCCGTTATTCTGAACATTTAAAAGCCTTAACCAACAACAATATACACTCCACATTTGCCACACACATACACACAGAAAACCACAGTTACACCAACATAGACACTAATCTTGAAATTTTACATTACATACCCAAAGGTCGAAAACTCAACACAACTGAACAATACGAAATATATAAACACCACACAACACAACCAAACAACATACTTAACGATCAATTACAATATAAATCACATACACTTTTTGACACAATCATACAAAAAACAAACATTAAGTTGAATCCCCGTGCCAATTCCCCTTCCTCCACGCACCAACCCCACTACACCTTCCACACAACAACCGTTACTAAATGATGGCAGTCTGTCTCAAAGCTGAAGAAGGCGAATACGTACGCTGAAACCCGTTCAACGAGAAGATAATAAACTTTAAGTTCACAAGTAAAAGTTTCATTTTAGATAAGTGTAACCGATAGAAGTATTTTAACTTGAACTTTTTATATAGTGTAATTTCCAGACTTTTAACACCACATTCGACATATAAAATTTAGAACAGCGTATAGAACGTAACAATACAAGAGTTAAATAATAGTTTATAATCAACTCCGAAATTAAAATTCATTAACTGTAGAATTGAAAGATGACAAGTAACAAAGAAAGGCCTACAATTCGCAGTCAAGCACGCCAAATAGTTGGGCGAGTTATTGAATTTGTTGATGAAGAAAAGAACAGTGGTTGTTATAAGTAGGCTACCCAATAAACAATGCGACAAAGCGAGCAGCAGCTGTAACAGGAAAGTCAGAAACCACAATTTGTAAGATACGGAAAGAGGTAAAAGTGTCAAAATTGGCTGGTAGAAAACTGAGCACTTTATTCGATAAAAATAAAACAAAAAAAAGCAAACCAAAAATGGTTTAACTTTTAATCAGTTAGTTTTTGTAACTATCAACTATAACTTTAATTTAGTTAGTTTGTTTGGACAGTAACTTTAACTTTGATCAGTTAACAGTTATTATGAGGTTTCCTAAGTCCGTTTATAATGTGATATCGTGTTTATAACGTGGTATACACAATATCACGTTAGAAACTTGCTAATTGAATAGAAATTAAATTTACTTGTTCCTCATAATTTCACTCGTTTATAGAACTACTATTTGTAATAGCAAAACCTTTCTCTACCAGCTAACGTTTCATGTTGTAATTCGAAAAAATCATGAGCAAAAGTAACATAACTTTATACATTTATGAAGAGTACAAAAAAATTAAACATTGAATAGCCTTATTGACATATTAAGCTCCAAACTGAAGAAACAGTAATTCATTTATGTTGATCAACAACGGAGACACGACTAGTTATGTTTCACAGATCAATACCAAATTGAAATTGTGGAGTTTATTGCTCATATTGTTTATGTTTATGATCAAAGTAAATTAATAATTTTCGAATGGTGTATAATAAAAATTTTGACACCATACACTTACATTTTAAGTATTATAATACTCTAACTTTAATTTTTGGACGTGTAAATTTTCTAGTCGCGTGAGTTTCACTTTGACTGTACAAACGTCAAGCAGCGTAGGGGAACGTACTGAACTCCCGTGTAACTGGCAGTGCCAGTGCTGCTATGCTTCCCCTCTCCAGATTCTGTGTTAACGGAGCCATGTAGTAAAGGAAATCACTAGAGCGTAATTGACTGCGGCCTTGACACATTGCGCGTGGCTGGCGAAGTCTGGAACAATCTCACTAACGCATGCTGAGAATCACATATGCACACAACATTACAGCCGAATTCCACTGGAATAGCCGAGAAACACGTAGAATGTTCTGTAATGGCGTACACTTTCCCACATTACGTAACAATACGTTTTCAGTATTACCTAGTAAGCTAAAAGTCAATACAATGCGTCCAAATTTTATTGTTGATTTTTGTGAACTGCGATCAGATTATTCAGTAATCAAAATGACCTCATGACACTAAAGAGCAGACAGACATATTTTGGGCAGTGACACCCACTCCAAAAACTGTACAGTACTGTAAGATTATGAAAAAAAAATAATAATAAAAGTGGTCATCATCATCATTGCCGTTAGCTTTGCTTCAGGGATTAGGCAGTATTGCAACATCATAAAGTAATTACAACTTTTTGTTGGTTCAACCTATAACTGTCTGCTTTAATATATAAGAATTTCAAGTATGTTTGTACTTCCCTAGAGATGTTACCAGCATCTTGTAGAGAAGTCTACTAATGCGGCAACCACCTTAGTGCCTCCAAAGTAGTCCTGGGTTTCATTCAGTCACGCACATCACCAATGGTGTAGCCAGGAATTTTCTATGGGAGAGAATTTTCCAGTGAGGAGGTTTTTACCCTAGCCAATATTTTTCTAGAAAGACGGTTATACACCAGAATTTGTTCATGGCGGCATGTTATTAATAATAAACAGAGTTGGGGGGAATATTCCAGTTAAAGCCCATACTTTATGTTATACCATAGCTGCTAGTTAGCTGATACTGCCTAGATGGAAGTTTTACATACAAGACATTATTGACTACTCTCACGATAGGGGGGTGAAATCCCTTATAACCTCTTGATTAAGCTAGTTCCCACCACCTAGGTTCTGCTATCTTCATGATTTTGAACATTATCCTCTTTTGTCATTAAGATTGTTAACCAATTGTTTACCTGTAACCATAAGCAGCTTCTGCTCCCACAGGGAAATATCATCCGGATTCAGTTGAACACAGTTGTTTAACAAGGTTGTTATTTCTCCCCCTCCTTTCTCATCACTAGTAAGATGAAACTGTAGTCTTGCCATTGGCACAGCAGAATTTAGTACATGTAGTAACAGATAAAGCATCATCATTTAGCAGATATATTTGTCTGCAACCACTGAATGAATGCCTCATCAGTCACTTTTAGTGACCAATTCTCTGAACTTTCAGTCAATTTTTCCAGAGAGAACCTTGAGCAGTTCACTGTACCATAATATTAGATTAGATCATTCCATCATCTCACACAGGCCCATCATTATGACTTTTTATGTTTATGTTTCTTTTATATTTCTTTTCTGTATTTTTTTATGTTTCTTTGTTTATGTTTTTGTTTCCTCGTGTTTCCTTTTATGTTTCCTTGTGTTTCTCTTTTCTTTTGGTTTCCAATCTAACATCTAATTTTCATATCTAATTGCAATCTTTTTAGCAAGTTTAACATCCTGCCTGCCATCATTTTATGTAATCCAATTATAATGATATATTCTAGGATTTTGTTGTGCATGACGTGTCCATTGATTAACTAAATATAATTAAATCACTAACAAGTTGGAACACAAACTTTGTTATGGGTAAAAACATAAAAGTTTTACTTTATACCCTGAACCAGTTTTTGTATAAGCTTCGTCAGCGGGTATCACTGGAAGCGCTGTCTATCTTGTTCTTGGCGACGGTGTCGACTTTTAAAGGATCGATGTTGTATAACACAATACACACAAAAACACATAAAAACGACATCCTAAACAAACAGACGCAATTCAAATCACATGCATTATTCGAACATATCACACCCCACACACACACACATCATTGATCCTTCAAAAGTCGACACCATCGCCATGAACAAGATGGACAGCGCTCCCATTGGCAGCCTCTGACAAAACTTATAGTAAGCAAAAACTGGTTCAGGCTATAAGGTAAAACTTTTACATTTTTACCCATAAAAAACTTTGTGTTCTGAGTGAGTAGTGATTTAATTATGATATATTCTATTCTAGTTTGGCACTTTCTAATTAATTCTATACCATTGTTTTGGAACTTTGCAGGAAACTGCCAAAAATTCACTTGTTTTCTAAAACTGAATTTTTCACATTGTTGATGTGCGTTTTTCTAAGAACTGAGGAAGTAAAACTTATAAAAAGTAAACAAAAGTTATATAACTCCACCAGTTAATAATAATATGTTACTGTTTCTTGTTGTTGTTGTTACTGTTTAAATATTTGTATTTGGGTAGCCCCAAAGTGTTTAGGAAAATTACCTCTAGTGTTATGTACATACTCACACCATTGTTTCCATCTTGTTAAGTAGCTTTTCTGGACTCTTCTAAGAACAAGTAAAGTTTTGCGATGGGGTATGTTTACTGGTCCATCTATGCGAATACAGTTAAGCAGTGACAACAATATATTGTTACGACGGTCTACTCGATCGTCGTAGGTACAGTGGAAACAAAATAAGTACAAGACACCAATTAAGTCACTAATCACACCTTTAATTGTTATAGTAAAACAGTTCGTAATTAACAACACAGTGTCTACAACAAATCAAATGAAATTGTTCATACGCAATAAAATGTCCACTAATATTAAAACTCAACTGTATTACAATTATACCGTCCGAATACAAAACGCAACACTTCACTAATAACTACTTGAACGTACACCGTAATAACCCGAACCGCTCTGTAAAATATATCGCACTAATACTCTCGAACCGCACAGTCAAAAATCTCGCATTGAACTCAAAAACTAAGGCCGCGACGCGATGTATTTATAGTTAGCTAACACACACCAGAAGCTTCCAAACTGCGTCTTATCTCTCGCGAACTACGTAATTGCTGCGGCCTTGACACAGCCCGAGCGCCCGAGCGAAGGCTGGCAAAGTCGAGAAATTTCTCGCAACATGCGTTTAGTAGCACGTACACCACACGCTTACGTCGAGATCTTTCTGGGACATTCGATAAACGCCTAGATTGTTCTACGCTGTCGTAGCACTGCCCCCTCCTTAAGCCTGTTCGTCCCGAACTGGCAAAGCGTCTTCGAAGTAATACTCGACCAGGCGATCTAGGTGGCCATCCTTGCGAAGGATAATTTTCCCGTTCTTCGAATTCAATCTCGTGTGATCCGAACATCACGTTCCCAGGAATGCGAATCTTTCGCGCAACCACTAGCTTCGCTGGAATCACTCTCGTTGCGTCATGTACTAATGACCTAAATACCACTGGCTGATCCAAGTTTGTTTGGTTCTCGTCAACAACCTCTTGCGTAACCTCATCTTCAGCCACTTTACCCTCGGCCGCTTCTATCAGCTCAGGAACAAGCAAGAGTTTTGTCTCGACACCCATAGTTGGCTCTCCAATCACTTCTTTTGTCGTTATAATTATTTGTACTTCCTCTGCTAGTTCTTCCTCCATTTCCGCTTGCAACAGGGAGGTTTCCTCTTGACCAGACTTGTTGAATTTTTCTTCGACTAATGCCACTCGCTTAATCGAATGGTTGGTAGACCCTGTCATTTTAGCCATGCAAAGCTTTATCTTCTCTTGGCCAATTTTCAGGACATTCTCTCTTAAGTCCACAACGAATCCGTAGGCATTCATAATGTCCGTGCCAAGAATCACTTCATCGACAATGTCTGCAACGAGCATTTGGTGGCTAAACTCAAGAAGACCCAGGCGTACACGTACGTCTACCTTTCCTAGCACCTTGACGGGGCTTCCAGTCACAGTCTGTATTGTACAAGAGCTAATTAGAGGATGGCGGTTACAGACTAAGTCAGGGCGCACAATGGACACTGTTGCGCCCGTGTCAACTGTAAATGATGTTGGTTTACCATCCGCAAATCCATTAACAATCAAGTTTCCACTGATCTTATGTAGCGTGGAAACTGTGTGCTGTTCTGGGCCTTTACTTCTCCAATTGGTGCGATCAGTCTCTTCTCTCGGTATTTTCTTCTCCCAACAGTCTACCTGAAGATGACCACGTTTCCCACAGTTGTAACATTTCGGTCTTCTGTCTTTTTCAAATCGTTGCGACTCTCTTGAACTTTTGAATTGTTTGTCCGACAACACTGTTTTTCTGCACCCATCGTAACGGTAATGTGATACAGGGATCTTCTGACTGCAACGTGATGGCACAAACCCATTAATGTAGCGGGACGCTGACTTGGCAGCTTCAAACTCTAGGGCGTGAACAAGAGCTTCTGAGCTATCTCGGTGTCTTGCCATTCGTAACACTTGCTGAAGTTCACAATCTCCGATGCCATCAATAAATGTCTGCATCGCAAAACGCGTTCGAAAATCTTCTGGTGCTTCAGGATAGGCCAATCTAATCAATCTGTCGATACTTGCTTCAAATTCTTGAAGACTTTCCCCGGAACGTTGTCGTCTTGTTCTCAACTGAGCGTAGTACACCTCTCGCAAATGTTTATCACCGTAGCGTAATTCCAGAGCTTTTATCAACTCGGCATAGGTGTTCTGGCTGTCAGGTGGCACTTTCTGTAGTAGTTCTGCCGCGGGTCCTTTTAATGCAAGAACAAGTGAAACAGCCTTGTCTTTTTCTGTCCAATTATTTGCGCATGCAGCAGCTTCAAATTGGCGGAGGTACGTTGCCCAGTGAGTGCTTCCGTCAAAGGTTGGAGCTTTGACATGAACTGTCCCTACTGCAGGCAAAGTGACTTTCTCTGTTAACTTATTTTCTGTCTTGATCACTGGTACAGTCTGTTCAGAAATTTGTTTTGGTTGAATCTTCATGCACTGTTCAACTTCAGTTTTAATTTGTTCTCTTATGTTTGCCATTGAGTTTTCTACTGCAGATATTTTATTTGACACAGATTCTTCTATAACAGATATTTTTGTAGACATCGATTCCTCCACAGTCAAGACAGATTTTTCTACTTCAGCTATTTTTAATGTCATTGATTCTTGTACCTCCGATATTTTAGTTACTTGTTTATTAAGCTCACCTCGTAGGAGACCGAACTCTGCAGCGGTTTGTTCTTGTGTCTGCTTTTGTTCATGAATTAATGCTTTGATGTCATCTGCCTCCTGCTTACGTTTTTCATCCTGTCGTTTTTCTGCTTCTTCCGCCTCCTGTCTGCGTTTCTCATCCTGTCGTTTCTCTGCTTCTTCTCTTTCTTGTATTCGTTCTTCTTTTTGTCGTCTTTCTGCTTCTTCCTGTGTCTGCCGCAGCAGTGTTTGTACAGTTTCCATCATCTGACTGGGATCCATGTTTACTGATTAATTACGAATCACACTCGTCTTGTACAAAGCGTCCACTGTTTCCACTGTTAACCGTTCTATCCCAGTTCTGACACCACTGTTACGACGGTCTACTCGATCGTCGTAGGTACAGTGGAAACAAAATAAGTACAAGACACCAATTAAGTCACTAATCACACCTTTAATTGTTATAGTAAAACAGTTCGTAATTAACAACACAGTGTCTACAACAAATCAAATGAAATTGTTCATACGCAATAAAATGTCCACTAATATTAAAACTCAACTGTATTACAATTATACCGTCCGAATACAAAACGCAACACTTCACTAATAACTACTTGAACGTACACCGTAATAACCCGAACCGCTCTGTAAAATATATCGCACTAATACTCTCGAACCGCACAGTCAAAAATCTCGCATTGAACTCAAAAACTAAGGCCGCGACGCGATGTATTTATAGTTAGCTAACACACACCAGAAGCTTCCAAACTGCGTCTTATCTCTCGCGAACTACGTAATTGCTGCGGCCTTGACACAGCCCGAGCGCCCGAGCGAAGGCTGGCAAAGTCGAGAAATTTCTCGCAACATGCGTTTAGTAGCACGTACACCACACGCTTACGTCGAGATCTTTCTGGGACATTCGATAAACGCCTAGATTGTTCTACGCTGTCGTAGCAATATATTCAAATCTCAAGATATAATATTATTGGACCCACAGACAAAACATTATATGTTAACATGCTGTTTACCCAGCAAAATTCTACCAGTATGAATCCTGTAGTATTTATGTAATTTTTGAAAGGAAGCCATAAAGCCCAGAAGTTTGGGAAATGCTCCATTAAATTATCTGCAGATTTGACTGGCTTTTATAATTATCTAAGTTACTAGTATCGGTAGGACTTTGTTTGTATAATACTCACATCACTGTACTTCGTCATGCAAATTGATCTTGTGGTGCACACAATGATCCGCAGCAGGATATTAACAGTAATTAACCAAGTGATGTGATAAAAAATCTTTAACTCAAACAAATTAAGGACTTACATAGACAAAGCTACTACATATTGCTCATAGTAGATCCTTGAGGAAGCAATCAGAAATTGCCTCCAGATTTTGAAAAAACTATTTAAAGACCTGTTCTACAATCCTGTAGTGCAAACATTATTTTTTATCATTATTATTTACTTGGATTTCATTGTCCATGACGTGTCTGTTGATTAACTAAATATAATTAAATCACTACCGACTTGGAACACAAAGTTTTTTATGGGTAAAAAATGGGTATGGGTAATGGGTATCCATGTTATTGTAGATATTGGATATTCTACACGTACACACAAAAGGCCAAAAACTAGACACTCTTGAACAATTGGAAATATACAAACACACAAAAACACACAAAAACGACATCCTAAACGAACAGACACAATGCAAATTACACGCATTATTCGAACAAATCACACTCCACACTGTAATACACTTCTAGATAGGTCTTTATGAAAGAGTTAAATTATTCATTTGCATATTATGTTGGCCTACGAGCATGTGAGAAATAAGGTTTACAAACTACTTTAATCACTGATAATATTTATATTTTAGTTAATAATCTATAACACTTATTCTAGTGTACCGACTCTTGATTGTACCTCAGGGCGCCAGTAATAATAAACACAAATTAAAATATATCAATCAACTTTTAATGAATCATTTGCATTTATATACTACAAAATTTCTTAATATGACTTGGATAGTTTTATCTTACAATTTGAATATTATTTAGTAACAATGAGTTCTTTTTCGACAAATTGAGTACAATTTAATTACATTTAATTCGACAAAAATTTTCAATTTTGAATACAAATATATATATTTATCAAACAATATAGAATCAACTGTTCATTTATTTGTTACTTGCGTGGAGAATCCTTCCGATGTGCGTAGTCCTGAAGATGTTGCCGGTCGGTGAGTCGTCAGCAGCTGTTTGTTGCGTGTTAATCCTGGTTATGAATGCACTAATTCACTTTATCACAGATGTACACTACACTTGACATATTGGTTATACATACAATTATGTCGTATAATTATACACTCTGGTTACAACGATTATTGAATTGACCTTAAGTGCATCTAACACAGTTCGCGTCGCGTGCGTCTCAATTATCTCGTACCGTCGTGACTTTAATCCGAACGAATTCGCCTTCTTCAGTGATTTCACCACAACGTATCGAATTGATGGAAATTTATATGTAGTGTTGCTTCTTGTTGTTTGTTATTACTCCGATCATTCACTCATTTACTTATTACTGTTTAAGAAACTTTATAACTTTAGTGTTAGCAATTATCGCGTTTCCGTACTTCTGTTACTTCTGCGAATTTACTTTATTCTTTACATTACTTATTAAAATATATAGTTAACGCAAAACAGCGTACGCGAGTCTCTTCCGTGTAGTTTTGCCGATATAAAGAAGACTAACTAATTTCTCTCCAAGTTCATATTTTATACTTGCTTTGAATTTCCCTTACCAACTATCGATAGCAAAACGATCCTATAGGTTTAAACTACCGCTAAATACAAAATCGCCCAATCTGCTTAGCGAAAACCTCCCGCACAACACATGACGCTTTTTCTGATTCGCCAAACGTTTTTCCGCGTTCCATGTGTTTAAAAAACTAGCATCTATATTTATCTCACTCATACATCGCTCTCTCTCACATAACGGTATCTACTGTTACATGCACTTAAAGTTTACAACATTGGCAAACACCCTTAATATCCTAGCGAATAATACATTTTATGACAGTTATGTCCCAAAACGTGACTTAGCCTAAAATTACCTTCCTTATAGTCGTCAGCCCCAAGGCCAGCGTTGTTAACCTACCACTATACTCTACAGATTTTTACAAGTTAATTTCTTTCAAGTAATGCCGCCTAACTGTTCGGGCGTCTCGTTACCTCCCCGCTTTCTAAAACACACCCATTTCTTTGCGTTCAGCATAGTTGATTGAGTAAAATTAGCAATTGCTCAAATTTTGCGTTACAACACACACAACACCATCGACATTGTCGCCAAGAACAAGATGGACAGAACTCCCAGTGGCAGCCTCTGACAAAGCCTAAATAAGCGAAAACTGGTTCAGGCCATAAGGTAAAACTTTTACATTTTTATCCATAAAAAACTTTGTGTTCCGAGTTGGTAGCGTTTTTATTATATTTAATTATTATTTATTCTATTTATATTAATTTTCTGGTAAACTTCATTATATTTAAAAAAAATAAAAACATTTAAAAGAAAAAATGAATTTTTTAAACAAGGAAATTAAAAAATTAGATAATTTCTTTTTTCTATATTTGTCCTTGCCTCATAAAAAAACTCCTTGATAAAATATGTCTTGGAATCTGTCCCTGCACAGTTTCATCACATTACTTTAGAGAAAGGGCTATACATCTAAGACAATAAAAATGTATTATATGTTCTCAAGTACAACGTGAATTTATATGTAAGTGTGTGTGTGTGTGTGTTGTCATAAGTGACACATCGCTTGTATCCATAGAACATATGTTCATATTTCAGTATTAACAATAAATTGTAAAACAATTTATAATTCATATTTAGTCAAATTAACAAATCTAGCAATTCATTGTTAAGAGGAATCACAAACTAAAATTTAACTTGTTACATGTTTCAGGAACTGTGGCCAATGTAAGCAGATGTTTGGAACATACTTTCATGGCCAGGCCTGTGCAGAGTCCTGCATGGCAACCAACGGCATCGCATCTCCAGACTGCAATAATCCAATTTCAGTCAAAATGTTTATTATGAAACTGCACTAGAATTGCTGTGATGACTATAAAATAATGATTTAATAAAGGTTAAAAATAATAAAACTTCTTCTTTCACTTCTTCTTACAGTAGAAAAGACTAAGCATGTGTCTGTTCTGATTTATTCAAGAAGCATGTTCTCCAAAAATTTAATAAATGTATACTAAAAGTATAATTAATTATTCAATATTATTAGTTGTAACACTTCTGTCAATGTAAATCTTAAGATTTATAAGTCTCTTACAGTTGTAATGTACTAATTACATTTTCTAATGCAAGTAATATTTAATAATAATTATGATTTATTCAGTATCAAAGTTTATCCAGTAATGATGAAGTGACTTGTATTAATAATGATAATGGGCAAGCACTAGTCAAACATTCAAGAAATTATAAAATAATATTGTATTAAGTAATAATATTTTCATGATAATATAAACAATAATTATTATTATTGTTTTTTTTTCATTTCAGTAATCTATGGACTGTGGTTACATAATTTTATGTCTTTTCCCCTGTGCCAATATTCCTTCTCATTCACTGGCCCGCACTTGCTCATTATAATGTTATGACGGTCGACTGATCGTTGTATGGTACAGTGGAAACCAAAATCCAAGACACCAATTAAACCACTAATCAACAGCTTTGATTAATCACAAATACAGTTTATAATCAACTTGTACAATAATCCGAGCAAAATATGTCCACACGCAATAATATTGTCAACTAACAGAGGCCCGCACAATAATATTTTGTCACAATATATCCAACATCACTTAAATAAATTGCCACTTAAACTGTCTTCTAAGTGGCAGCTGTCATTGTTTAAATGGAAAGCACAAGTGTTCCAGAATAATTCATAATGCATCAACACCACTTGAAAACACTAGAGAGTAATTGATTGCGGCCTTGAAAACAGTGCATGACCGGTGAAGTCTGAACAGTCTCGATTGTTGACGCATGTTAAGTGTCACGTAATTGTCTTTCTTCTCAAAGTAGCAATATGTATGCACAAAAACATTACAGCTGGGCTCTGCTGGGATAGCCGAGAAACGTGTAGAATGTTCTAATGGCGTAACAATATAATGAAGCCTGATCTATGTCTCTTTACTGGCCTTTCTCCTTAATATTATTAAATTGTGCTGCAGAATGTGTGTGTGTGTGTGTGTGTGTGTGTGTGTGAAGGGCGGAGAGAGACAGGGTTGTTAATTTATTTCAGATCAAATATACTATTGTGTTTAATGACTTAGTTTACAGTAGGCCTACTGTGTACAATCAACTAATTTATAATTGTTTGAGAATTAACCGATTATTTTTGTGATTATTATGTAGACTATACAAGAAGTTTTCTAAGAATCTAATTTTATATTTATATAAAAAAAATCATAATTCCTAAAAAAAACATCCATGCTATGCACTCTAATTTTGCTGTATACGCTTAAGAGCTAAAGAACATGCATATGTGTGTAGGCTGGGCACGCGTATACACACTTACAAGTACATACAATTATCACCATCTTGTATACAGTCAGTGTTGGATTTATCACTAGGGCCGTGGGCTCAGACGGGGCCGCAAGCTACAGATATTTTTTTTTAATGTTAAAAAAGTATTTTTATAAAAGTAGGAGGCACTTTGATTTATTTAAGCATGACTTTTTGAAATTAAATAATAAATTTTTGTTAATAGGCCCTACTACAAATGGAAGACAGTTTTTATTTAAATATTGCGCGCTTATTTTTAAGACGTTGGCATCCTTGAAAAATAATCTGCGCATGCAAATTTTGAACGTCCGCTATATTGGCCCCGAATTTACACGACTGTGGTACCACCCTTGTTTGTGATCATTGTTTATCTGCGTTGTGACTGAACGTTTTGCGATTTGAGGTTATGATTCTATTTTGTTTTGAATGTAAAGAAGGTTTTTAGTTTTTTGTGGTGGGCAGCGTGTCGTTTCGTTGATATTTATTAGTGTGAAAACTTTATGAACATAGAATTGAATCCGTCGCACACTAAACGTATTCATCATGAACATTAACATAAACATTCACACGGCTAGTGGAGCCTACAAACGTAAGCTAAAAAAAATTAAAGAGGAAGCTCATTTGGAAACAATAAAAAAACTTGGAGGGGCCGTTCAGAAAACTTGGCCTAGGGCCTCAAAAATCTTAAATCCGGCACTGTATACAGTCAATTTAATTATTACTTTCCATGAAAATCATCTTATTACTACACTACAAATTACACTTCATACAGTTCTGAACAGTAGTAGTACAACACTCGGCTGTTTAAACACCTATATAATGTTTTACTATATATGCTTAACTGTATTACACTAAAAACTCGTTTATTCGAATTTTATGGGACTGTGCCCGTTTCGGATAAACGAAATTTCGGATAAACCGAAACTTCTATTTAAATAATAATACATATGTAAGTACAGTAACATTATTTAATAATACTAATTTAAAAGTTACAGTGAATAAAACACAATAAACTATAAAGCGGCACCGCACTGTAAATTATAGTTTCTACAGTACTGGAACAGTGCCTTGTTCATAAAGTAATCAATCATAGTTTTTTGCCTAAGCTTTGAAGATCGTCTGCTGGCTGCCCAATCTCGAAGTCGTTTCATTTAGTTCTGATTATTGACTTTCTACTTTATATCATGTGGAATCGTTTGTCTACACTATTAAATATAGATTATAGCGACAGGAAAATAGTTTTGTGTATTTTTAAAATTTACTAAAAATTGTTTCGGATAAACCGGATTTTCGAATAAACGAGTTTTTAGTGTATATGTAAATTCTGTAGGCCTATATTTGCTTAGTAGGACATCGTGAATGTATAAGCACTTGAGGTTAAAAAAAAAAAGATTTGCTATGTAAAAGATCCATTTACAGGCAGTTGGACTGTGGTCGATTGCTTATTGGTGTTGTGATGTTGTCATAACTAGACGTTTTAGCCATCCACCGGAGGCCTTCTTCAGTACAAAAAGTAAATTAAAAATACCAAAAAGTGACAGTAGGGCGAATATAGCCCTACTTGAGGCGAAAGCAATAAGTCATCAGGGAAACGGGGTTCCCTATATAACTTACGATGCACCATGACAACCTAACAAGCAGCACTGTGGACAGTGGAAGATCTGGTGGGTCGGTGTCGGCTCAGCTGTCTTGCCCTACATCCGGGGTTTGATGGACCGCATTGGGAGGCTGCTGTCGAGATAAGGCATCAGGACAATCTTCAAGATACTGCTTGTGATCGGCTATCTAACTCTGGGCTGTGTGCTTGTGCGTTGCAGAGACGTACCACACGGGATTCTGAGTTCCGAGCTACCTTCTGGAGCTCCTGCCTCATGGCCCTGCTCAAGTAGAGCGTGTGCTCTTTAGCAGGCCTTACATCGGCTGTTTGTGCTAACCTAACTTGTGCAGTATACACCGAGGTCGTTTCCATGAATCACCTAGGCGTATACGGTAGGCTACTGGCCCAGCCCGGTTATAAGAGGGTTATCTGGGAACCTTCCGCACGTGCATAAAATTTACGAGACGCCTGATAGTGGACGTCCAAGGAGTGGACGCCAAGTCCACTCCTCAGAAGGCGTGAAGAAAATCTACGGGCTGTAGAGGACGGTTTGCAACTTCTTTTATGCACGGCGGCAAGGTATCCCCAGACCGGGGCAACGTAAGCACTGACCATCATTTTCCCTAATTGCCTTGTCATAGCCGAGGTGACCAGGAGTAGAAACAATAGGCTTATATGAGCGGACACTCGCTTGTGAACTGTCTGAGCGTGGGTACACCAGGTAAGCCGACGATCTAGGTGTTCATCGAGCAGGCCCGGCTCCAGGCAGGGCGAACCGTGCCACCGCCCAGGGCGGCAGATTCCGGGATGTTAAGTTTTGAAGTTGAGGGAAAAAATAAAATTATTCCCTTAATTTCATCACAATATTTAAGATCAGTAAGAATTACTTTATGTATAAAGTCAGCGGAGTTTAACGAAGAATCGAAAACTCGTGAACGAGAGAACGTAAACCTGATTTTTTCGAAGCTCAAACTTATTAAAACTTATCTCAGATCGAGTATCTCCGAGACTCGCCTGAGTGTCTGGCTACTATATCTACAAAACATCAGTTAGCTGAATCACTTGATTACAACGAAGCCATAAAGGAGTTTGCCAGTGCAAAAGCTACACGAGTATTTTTTAACTAAGAATGATACATTACTTTTGTTATATTTCAAATCATAATGAATTTTAGTTAGTATTTTAATTTAAAGTCATCGCATACATTTTTATTGTCTTTCGACCCTTTGTGTTGTCTATACAACTTTTATTGTAGCCGTTGGCCGCATCGTAAACGCGAAAAAGTTCTAGTTATTTGATAAACACAACAATTCCTAGTCGTCATTTTAAGGCAATCGCCGTATCTTTAGATTACGTCTAGTGTGCGTGAATGTGTTCAGAGTTAAAATAGGGAGGGAGGGCGGCACTCATAAATACTGCACAGGACGGCAGAAGCGCTGGGCCCGGCCCTGTCATCGAGGTACTTCATTTTGTTGGACCATGGCAAGTACGTTCTTTCGATGCGAAGTTGCCTTCCCGGATCTTTCCGGCGCTTAGAGAATAGGACGCGTACACTCTTGGTCACGCTTAAAGCCACTTTCCAGCTATCAGTCTAGTCCCCGTGTGACTAGAGCTGGTGCTGTAATCGTAGGACGGTACGTTCTTCGTTACGATCAGCTGTAAATACAGCCGTGTCGTCAGCAAATATGACTATATGGACTCCAGGCTGTCTCGATATGTCATTGTCATAACCTGAGAACAGGAGAGGGCCGAGAACACTTCCTTGAGGGACGCGGCAGTGATTCTGTCTCTTCATGCAGAAGGTCCTCTACTCTACTCATCTACTAGTGTCTACGGCCTATTATTCTCTACTCATCTACTTTCACGCAGAAGGTCCTCTCCGTCAGAAAGGTAGCAATTAGATGAAGGTAGCAGTGTGGAAGCTGGACTTCCCGGAGTTTGTATGAAGTCCATCGTTTACGAAAAAGCTTTTGGAAAGTTACTATACTTTTTCAAATAGGTTTGTAAGATATTCCTAACACATGATCCTACACTGAAATATACTGTGTATTAGAACAAAGTATATGGGGCGTATTGTCTGAATAGAGCATAGTCACAGTGACAATAAAATAATCAAATTCAAGAAGTCAATTTATTAAATTCTTGGATTTCGTTCTCCATGGCGTGTCCGTTAATTAACCAAATATAATTAATTCACTATCGACTCGGAACACAAAGTTTTTTATAGGTAAAAACGTAAAATAGGCTATAAGGTAAAACTTTTACATTTTTACCTATAAAAAACTTTGTGTTCTGAGTCGGTAGTGACTAAATTAATTATATTTAGTTTTTTTTCAATTTATTAATATTGGTGAATGGGATTTTCAATTCAGCTTCTTATTCAATGTGATCCCTAACACTCAATTTTCCACATATCTTCAGAAAAAGACGCACACAGCTGTTCGATGGGTGTGATTCAACATCACTCTCTTGCCAAACGTACACTTACAAACATATTGTTAGAACCAAGGGCGGACTGGCATCCCTGGGGGCCCTCGGCTGGAAGCAGTCAAGGGGCCCCCTGCACCTACACACACAAACGCGCACGGGCGTATTTGTGTGCGTATACTTTTTTAAATTATTTATTTACTCTTTTTACATGGTATGTACAGTATTTACGTAATTGAACATTATAATACAAAACATACAGGACAGTTTATAACATAACTTTACAAGTTCTCAATTAAGCAAATATGATATACAATTATAAATAATGTATGATTGAATTATGAATAATAATAGTAAGTAAGAAATTGTTATGTATGTAAAAAGAAAATATGTAGAATAAGAATGGACAGGGTGAGGCCCAGTGCCCCGACAGTCTGTCGCCAGCCAAAATAGAAATATAATAGAAGCCTGTACCTTGCATGTCATAAAAACATAAAATGCTTTGTATGATCAAAGCAGCAAAAAATGCGTAAGTCCCGTTAGAGCGGCGAGGCAATGTCCTTCAAAACACAATGGGATTCACCCCAACATAAAGTGTGAAAGTTAGAAAGTAGCGTCGTTTTTAACAAGTTAAACGGCCACGCGGTAAACAACGTGCCGGAACTCATTGATAAATAAGCGGAAGCGTCAGTAGGAAGCGCGAAAGAATTACGCTGTCTGAATGGGTATATTCAAACATACCGGGGAAATTTTCAAAATAAAACCAATGGGAAAGGAATCAGCTACGACGGAAGAGAGGGTATCTCGAAGTAAACTATAAAAAGAGAAGATGTTAAAGAATCGTGGAGTCTATCAAAGTCTGATGAGGTAGGAGTCTATGTCACTCAGTAAATAACTCCATTAATGTAATTATAAAGCAACGTTACTCCAGACTCATACATAATGTCTAAATTGTTATGATAAATAGTCGGAAAGAATAATTAGTACCGTGGGAGGAAAAAACATATAGATTAGTGCGCGGAAGTACGAGAGAAGAAGTATATTTAATATGTGCGCGTAAGTACGAAACAAGAAGTATATGTAAACCTATGTGCGCGTAAGTACAAAACAAGAAGTATATTTACACCTATGTGGGCGTCGATTGTATAAACGCGAACGTGTGATACAAAAGTAATAAATCAAATGTGCTTATTAGTGGAGTGAAATGTGTTGATCAAAGTGGAAACACCAGTCATATCAGAGGAATCCTGCAAAACACGTAACAGAATTCTATAATAACAATTTATAAACCAATTATTTTCAAACATAGTAATTAATGTCTACCGAACTTAACTCACCTCATTCTAAAGGATCCCACAGTTCGTTCAGATCCTAAGCAAAGTAATTTATGTATTATGACATGTCAAGAAGAATAATAAGTAGATGTGTAGATATAGCTAAGTCTTTATGTACTAAAAAGTAATAAATAAATTAAGAAATAGTAACCATTGGAATTAAGTAAGAGGCTGATTTACATGCAAATGTTAGTATATTAAGAGATTCATAATGGTTGATAGAATATTATGATGTGCCTTCAAATGATATCGATTAAATATTTATGTTGTGTGAGTAAATGTAATATTGCGAACTAGTACTTCAATTTATATGATGAGCAATTGTAATTCTGAAGATTAGTGAATCTATTAAATTTTGTTTTAATAAGTAATTATAAGCTTGACAATTGATAAATCAATTGATACCATATAAAGAATGTGTAGTATGGAGTATTAGAATTTTAATTTACATGTCTGTATTATGAAAGAATCAATATAGAGTATTATTAGAATGTGAACGAAAAAGTGTCATTATTTGATAAACCCTGAGGTACTCTGCTCTGGCGCCCAACAGTAATTATTGATTTCACAAGTTAAACGAGCAGATAAACTTAGTTGTCAGACGCAATCACATTGTAGAATTAAGAATATTTATATTTAGCACGAAAAGTGAAATGAAAACGCTGTATATTTAACACCCCGGAAAAGGGGAACCCAAAAATCTTTATATTTGTCGCCCAACAACGTGGAGCTTAAATTCAGAACTAATAAGCTCGGTAGAATGGGATGAGGTAGGCAGTAAAAGGATATATGTGTAGAATTTAAAACTTAATGTTAACACGTAGTAAAAGTAAGAAATTAAGAAATTAAGGAAATTTAAAGAAGCTAAAAATAGTGAGGTAAAAATGGCGAGTAATTATGATGTAAATGATAGTAATGAAGGGAGTTTGAAGTTAATAACCAAATGGGGGAGACGGGAATATTTGACGAACTAACCGATAACGGAACCGCGTCGGTTTCTTCAGAGGCAAGGGGACGAGCTGAAGAAAACATAATAAGCGCAATACAACATACAAAAACAAACATAGACATAGCCGCAATACTACAACAATTAATGCAACAAACAACCGAAAAATGAACACAACAAATGACGGAAATCACTAAACAAATGACGGAAAGCACTAAACAAACAAGGGAAGATAATAAACAAATAAGGGAACAAGTGGCGGAAATTACTAAACAAACAACGGAAAAACTGGCAGAAAATACCAAGCAGCTGGAAAAAAGAATTGAAGATGTTAGAGAGAGCATTCATGAAAACTATAGTCAATTAAGGAAAGACATTAAACAGAATATGACACAACAATTAAGCGAGCACAGAGTACAAGTAGAACAGCCAATTAGTGAGAATAAGCACGAGAACCGAGAATTATCGACATAATTGAGATTGGAAGCGAGGGAAGTGGTGAATGAAGAAAATTAAAGTGAAGTAGCAGATGAAGACTGTGATGTTAATTATAAACCCTTAGAACGAGCAGTGAAGGAGGAAAAATACAAACAGTCTAAGAAGCTCAAAGAGTCTGATTTTAAAGCTCTTGTACCTGCAAATTTCCGTTTTCAGTGTCACGTGTGTGATTATATCTGTAAGAATTGGAATGCATTGTGTACACACTGTATGGAATTTCATCAGACTCAAGCTCAGATAAAATGTGATAAATGTGAAAAAATATTTCACAGCAAGTCTTTGTTGAACCTTCATGCTAGGTCTCATGTGCCAAAAGAAGAACGCATTGTTATTCACGTCATCTATGTCACAAAAAGTTTAGCAGTAAGTCAGCAGTATCAGCACATTTAAAGGCAAGTTATCTTAGAGAGAGACCATTTGTGTGTGAGCAGTGTGGACACAGTTTTACATCAAGAGGCATCCTGCAAAGGCACTTAACAATTCATAGTGATGAAGACCCATGGAATTGTTCCAAGTGTAACAAAAACCTCAAAACAAAGTACAGATTAAAAATACATATGGATACTCATCGCGATACAGAGAGCTGCATTCGGACACAAACCATGTTCAACACCCTATGCATAGAAGAATCAGACGAACATGCGACTTTATTAAGAGACAGATATTTATCAGAAAACAAAGAAGAAATGAGAGATGATGAAAAGGTGAGATACAAAACCAATAAGTTTAAGGATAGTAATTATGAACGCTTTGAAAATGAGAATTATGAGATGGTGCGTATAGAACCAGGAGGTGTAACAAAAACAAGAAGTAGGAAAAGGAAAGTTGTAGCAGAACGTATTAGGGAGAAAGCAAGAGGCAGAGGCCGTCATATAAAATGGGAACAGACTGTACCCAGAATCAAAATACGTGCCATTCCTAAGTCGGTGAAACAAGAAGAAACAGGGAGCAGTAATCTATCAAGTGGAAAAGGTGTAAGACTGATACAGTCTATTGATACTGACAGTCCAGAGGAATGTGGAAAGAAAAAGGTGAAAAGACCAAAATTATGTAGTTCAGAAGAAAGAAATAATTATAATCATGCTCAGAATGATACATGCGCAGATAATCGTGAAATGCTACATGAAATTGGGAATATAATAAATGGGGAATTGAGAACATAATAATTCAACAAAAATTTAGAATGCCTTAATGTGATGAAATATTGATAAAATATTTAAAAAAACTAATGTAATAGTAATAAGTAAGTATAATAGAGTCAGTCATGTATCAATAAGTAGTAAGCGAAATTTGTAAACAATAAGTAATAGTTAGAGTAGTAAGATGTGAATGACCGACCATTGACAACTAAAGAGGGGAAAGTGTAAGTAGACAATGAGGGAAGACCGCTACTAACCGAGCTATGAAAGACACCCTCGTTTGAATGACTATATATATATGTAGAGGCATACAAAATGATTTTCCCAAATTTTGTTGTACAATTGTGGACAAATCATTTTGGGGGACGATATAACATAACTTTACAAGTTCTCAATTAAGCAAATATGATATACAATTATTAATAATTTATGATTGAATTATGAATAGTAATAGTAAGCCGACAGTCTGTCGCCAGCCAAAATAGAAATATAATAGAAGCCTGTACCTAACATGTCATAAAAACATAAAATGCTTTGTATGATCAAAACAGCAAAAAATGCGTAAGTCCCGTTAGAACGGCGAGGCAATGTCCTTCAAAACACAATGGGATTCACCCCAACATAAAGTGTGAAAGTTAGAAAGTAGCATCGTTTTTAACAAGTTAAACGGCCACGCGGTAAACAACGTGCCGGAACTCATTGATAAATAAGCGGAAGCGTCAGTAGGAAGCGCGAAAGAATTACGCTGTCTGAATGGGTATATTCAAACATACCGGGGAAATTTTCAAAATAAAACCAATGGGAAAGGAATCAGCTACGACGGAAGAGAGGGTATCTCGAAGTAAACTATAAAAAGAGAAGATGTTAAAGAATCGTGGAGTCTATCAAAGTCTGATGAGGTAGGAGTCTATGTCACTCAGTAAATAACTCCATTAATGTAATTATAAAGCAACGTTACTCCAGACTCATACATAATGTCTAAATTGTTATGATAAATAGTCGGAAAGAATAATTAGTACCGTGGGAGGAAAAAACATATAGATTAGTGCGCGGAAGTACGAGAGAAGAAGTATATTTAATATGTGCGCGTAAGTACGAAACAAGAAGTATATGTAAACCTATGTGCGCGTAAGTACAAAACAAGAAGTATATTTACACCTATGTGGGCGTCGATTGTATAAACGCGAACGTGTGATACAAAAGTAATAAATCAAATGTGCTTATTAGTGGAGTGAAATGTGTTGATCAAAGTGGAAACACCAGTCATATCAGAGGAATCCTGCAAAACACGTAACAGAATTCTATAATAACAATTTATAAACCAATTATTTTCAAACATAGTAATTAATGTCTACCGAACTTAACTCACCTCATTCTAAAGGATCCCACAGTTCGTTCAGATCCTAAGCAAAGTAATTTATGTATTATGACATGTCAAGAAGAATAATAAGTAGATGTGTAGATATAGCTAAGTCTTTATGTACTAAAAAGTAATAAATAAATTAAGAAATAGTAACCATTGGAATTAAGTAAGAGGCTGATTTACATGCAAATGTTAGTATATTAAGAGATTCATAATGGTTGATAGAATATTATGATGTGCCTTCAAATGATATCGATTAAATATTTATGTTGTGTGAGTAAATGTAATATTGCGAACTAGTACTTCAATTTATATGATGAGCAATTGTAATTCTGAAGATTAGTGAATCTATTAAATTTTGTTTTAATAAGTAATTATAAGCTTGACAATTGATAAATCAATTGATACCATATAAAGAATGTGTAGTATGGAGTATTAGAATTTTAATTTACATGTCTGTATTATGAAAGAATCAATATAGAGTATTATTAGAATGTGAACGAAAAAGTGTCATTATTTGATAAACCCTGAGGTACTCTGCTCTGGCGCCCAACAGTAATTATTGATTTCACAAGTTAAACGAGCAGATAAACTTAGTTGTCAGACGCAATCACATTGTAGAATTAAGAATATTTATATTTAGCACGAAAAGTGAAATGAAAACGCTGTATATTTAACACCCCGGAAAAGGGGAACCCAAAAATCTTTATATTTGTCGCCCAACAACATGGAGCTTAAATTCAGAACTAATAAGCTCGGTAGAATGGGATGAGGTAGGCAGTAAAAGGATATATGTGTAGAATTTAAAACTTAATGTTAACACGTAGTAAAAGTAAGAAATTAAGAAATTAAGGAAATTTAAAGAAGCTAAAAATAGTGAGGTAAAAATGGCGAGTAATTATGATGTAAATGATAGTAATGAAGGGGAGTTTGAAGTTAATAACCAAATGGGGGAGACGGGAATATTTGACGAACTAACCGATAACGGAACCGCGTCGGTTTCTTCAGAGGCAAGGGGACGAGCTGAAGAAAACATAATAAGCGCAATACAACATACAAAAACAAACATAGACATAGCCGCAATACTACAACAATTAATGCAACAAACAACCGAAAAATGAACACAACAAATGACGGAAATCACTAAACAAATGACGGAAAGCACTAAACAAACAAGGGAAGATAATAAACAAATAAGGGAACAAGTGGCGGAAATTACTAAACAAACAACGGAAAAACTGGCAGAAAATACCAAGCAGCTGGAAAAAAGAATTGAAGATGTTAGAGAGAGCATTCATGAAAACTATAGTCAATTAAGGAAAGACATTAAACAGAATATGACACAACAATTAAGCGAGCACAGAGTACAAGTAGAACAGCCAATTAGTGAGAATAAGCACGAGAACCGAGAATTATCGACATAATTGAGATTGGAAGCGAGGGAAGTGGTGAATGAAGAAAATTAAAGTGAAGTAGCAGATGAAGACTGTGATGTTAATTATAAACCCTTAGAACGAGCAGTGAAGGAGGAAAAATACAAACAGTCTAAGAAGCTCAAAGAGTCTGATTTTAAAGCTCTTGTACCTGCAAATTTCCGTTTTCAGTGTCACGTGTGTGATTATATCTGTAAGAATTGGAATGCATTGTGTACACACTGTATGGAATTTCATCAGACTCAAGCTCAGATAAAATGTGATAAATGTGAAAAAATATTTCACAGCAAGTCTTTGTTGAACCTTCATGCTAGGTCTCATGTGCCAAAAGAAGAACGCATTGTTATTCACGTCATCTATGTCACAAAAAGTTTAGCAGTAAGTCAGCAGTATCAGCACATTTAAAGGCAAGTTATCTTAGAGAGAGACCATTTGTGTGTGAGCAGTGTGGACACAGTTTTACATCAAGAGGCATCCTGCAAAGGCACTTAACAATTCATAGTGATGAAGACCCATGGAATTGTTCCAAGTGTAACAAAAACCTCAAAACAAAGTACAGATTAAAAATACATATGGATACTCATCGCGATACAGAGAGCTGCATTCGGACACAAACCATGTTCAACACCCTATGCATAGAAGAATCAGACGAACATGCGACTTTATTAAGAGACAGATATTTATCAGAAAACAAAGAAGAAATGAGAGATGATGAAAAGGTGAGATACAAAACCAATAAGTTTAAGGATAGTAATTATGAACGCTTTGAAAATGAGAATTATGAGATGGTGCGTATAGAACCAGGAGGTGTAACAAAAACAAGAAGTAGGAAAAGGAAAGTTGTAGCAGAACGTATTAGGGAGAAAGCAAGAGGCAGAGGCCGTCATATAAAATGGGAACAGACTGTACCCAGAATCAAAATACGTGCCATTCCTAAGTCGGTGAAACAAGAAGAAACAGGGAGCAGTAATCTATCAAGTGGAAAAGGTGTAAGACTGATACAGTCTATTGATACTGACAGTCCAGAGGAATGTGGAAAGAAAAAGGTGAAAAGACCAAAATTATGTAGTTCAGAAGAAAGAAATAATTATAATCATGCTCAGAATGATACATGCGCAGATAATCGTGAAATGCTACATGAAATTGGGAATATAATAAATGGGGAATTGAGAACATAATAATTCAACAAAAATTTAGAATGCCTTAATGTGATGAAATATTGATAAAATATTTAAAAAAACTAATGTAATAGTAATAAGTAAGTATAATAGAGTCAGTCATGTATCAATAAGTAGTAAGCGAAATTTGTAAACAATAAGTAATAGTTAGAGTAGTAAGATGTGAATGACCGACTATTGACAACTAAAGAGGGGAAAGTGTAAGTAGACAATGAGGGAAGACCGCTACTAACCGAGCTATGAAAGACACCCTCGTTTGAATGACTATATATATATGTAGAGGCATACAAAATGATTTTCCCAAATTTTGTTGTACAATTGTGGACAAATCATTTTGGGGGACGATATAACATAACTTTACAAGTTCTCAATTAAGCAAATATGATATACAATTATTAATAATGTATGATTGAATTATGAATAGTAATAGTAAGCCGACAGTCTGTCGCCAGCCAAAATAGAAATATAATAGAAGCCTGTACCTAACATGTCATAAAAACATAAAATGCTTTGTATGATCAAAACAGCAAAAAATGCGTAAGTCCCGTTAGAACGGCGAGGCAATGTCCTTCAAAACACAATGGGATTCACCCCAACATAAAGTGTGAAAGTTAGAAAGTAGCATCGTTTTTAACAAGTTAAACGGCCACGCGGTAAAACAACGTGCCCGAACTCATTGACCAATGAGCGTCAGTAGGAAGCGCGAAAGAATTATGCTGTCTGAATGGGTATATTCAAACATACCAGGGAAATTTTCAAAATAGAACCAATGGGAAAGGAATCAGCTATGACGGAAGAGAGGGTATCTCCAACTAAACTAAAAAAGAGAAGATGTTAAAGAATCGTGGAGTCTATCAAAGTCTGATGGGGTAAGAGTCTATGTCACTCAGTAAATAACTCCATTAATCTAATTATCACAGCAACGTTACTCCAAAAATATACATAATGTCTAAATTGTTATGATAAAGAGTCGGAAAGAATAATTAGTGCCGTGGAAGGAAAAAACATATAGATTAGTGCGCGGAAGTACGAGAGAAGTATATCTCTATATATATAAACGGCTTTGTCCTGACTGACAGAGAATCAACGTAGAGCAAAAACTACTGAAGATAATGATCTCAAAATTTGAAGGTATATTCTTATGGGGTCGTAGATGCTCACAAAGAAACGGTTTTAAAAACTTTCACTCCTAAGGGGCAAACCCCCCCCCATTTTATGTATGTATCTATGTATGTATGTTCCACATCTCCTCCTAAACCACTGGACCGATTTCAACCAAACTTGGCACAAATATTTTACGCAACGGGAGAACCACCATAGGATAGGTGTTTTCTTCGATGGGGTCCTTTGGGGGGTTCTTTGGGGTCTTCCACATCTCCTCCTAAACCACTGGACCGATTTCAACCAAACTTGGCACAAATATTTTACGCAACGGGAGAACCAACATAGGATAGGTGTTTTCTTCGATGGGGTCCTTTGGGGTATTCAACATCTACTCCTAAACCACTGGACCGATTTCAACCAAACTTGGCACAAATATTTTACGCAACGGGAGAACCAACATAGGATAGGTGTTTTTTCGATACGATCCTTCGGGGGGTCCTTTGGGGTCTTCCACATCTCCTCCTAAACCACTGGACCGATTTCAACCAAACTTGGCACAAATATTTTACGCAACGGGGGAACCAACATAGGACAAGTGTTTTTTCGATATGATCCTTTGGGGGGTCCTTTGGGTCTTAAAAACTATTAGATCTGGTTACTATGGCAACCCAATAGAATAGATTCTGGTTACCATAGCATCGGTGGAAGTCTCCCGCGTAGGAAATAGCGCGGGAGTCGTCCGACGGGCCTTCCCCGTTGTTCATCCACGGAACCTGGGGAGTCTTAGGTCGGATCCCGCGAAAGACGGCGGGGCCAGAGTCCACGGTTCTTGTAAATAAAGATATAGGTTATGATATCGAAGGTGGTGTAGGCTAGGCATCTTAAGAAACTTCTTAATAGTTTGTGAATTCAGAGTTGTTTCAGTTTGAATTTAAAAGTGGATCGAAGTAAGTTATAAGTGAGTATAAAAAACAAAGTTTTGATAGCGAATGTATTCAGATCATAGTGTTCAGACAATATAAATGCACTTGCTTCAGTTTGAATTTAAAAATTGATAAGCTGAAATCTATAGAGGTATTGTATTGTTAGAATAAGTTTAGGAGACACTAATTTAACAAATGCCTTATTTCAACATTAACACAATGAATTATAAAACGACAGTTAAATACGCAGCGCGTGCAAGTACTGTAGACATTTGATTGAAAACTAATTTAGCTGTTCGCCCTCTCCCAGAGTTAGAAATCGAGCAGGAGCATCACGCGCAACAGAATTCTTCTCCAGATATAAGAATACAGTTTATGACATGTTCTTAAACAGGTGCGCTACAGAGTATTCCTCCAGTGAGAATGCGAACGTAACAATATAAGGAAGATTATACAATATACAAGTAATATAACGTTAGAACAAGAATAGGTGCCTATGAGCCTATGAATAAATTATGAACCTGAGCAACGCTGGGTAAATCGGGTAGATATAGTATAGATATCTATCTAAGCCAAATACCACTGACTGACTCACTGATCACGATATCTCTGAAACCACTGAATGGATATCAATGAAACTTTGAACATAGCTTCATCATAGGCCTTAGGTGCTCACTAAGAAACGGTTTTAAAAACTTTCACTCCTAAGGGGCAAAAAACCAAATACTGAAATTTATCGCGGGAATTGCATACTTTGTAAATGAAGTGGTTGGCATCTCAGTTTACTGGAAACCCCGAATACATTTAGTCCTGAGTTTTTAATCATTGTTTTAAATTGAAAAAATCTTCGTTGTTTGCAGGTTCTTATAGTCGAGAAAATTTCGAAGTTCAATTAATTAATAAATGTATGTCCTTTTTTTTCTCGGAAACGGCTCTAACGATTTTCTCGAAATAAATAATAAATAGCTGTTGCTATGAATGTAAATAAACAAACTAAGAGTTGAGAATTTGTACAATCATCTAATCCTATACTATTAAGCGAGCAATAATTGTACAATTACGTACAACGTGAAACTCCGTAGCGAAGCACAGGTATTTTGCTAGTTTAATATGTGCGCGTAAGTACGAAACAAGAAGTATATTTATACCTATGTGCGCGTAAGTACGAAACAAGAAGTATATTTATAGCTATGTGGGCGTCGATTGGATTGACGTAAGGCCCTGACCCCTACCAGGTCTTGGGGCCCCCCAGCCCTGCAATGACATTCAAACAAAAATGACAATAGCCTACTACTCGTCGCGTCAGCCAGTTGCCGCGCGGCGCGCCTCTACATTAACCTCCTTCGCTTTCCCCCATTAGTAAATACTAAATAGGCTGTATATAAACAAGGCTGAGAAATGATCGCTTCCAATCTGACCAAAATAAATCCTGAAGATTTATTTCCAACAATATTTAGACGAGAAAAGGTTTTTAATACCGGTAAAAATATATATATATATATTTCTATTTTTTCTGGAAATAAAATTTTCATAGCTCGGGGGCCCCCTGAATCTCGTGGAGCCCGGGGCCGGGCGATCGCCGACCAGTCGACCTGGCCAGTCCGCACATGGTTAGAATTCTCTCTCTCTCTCTCTCTCTCTCTCTCTCTCTCTCTCTCTCTCTCTCTCTCTCTCTCTCTCTTCTCTCTCTCATGTTACCATGACACCATAAAAATCTTAAAAACCCTTTATCAATTGATAAGCTGGAATGAAATGCTCATCCTAATACATTCCATTCAACGCTACACACAGATTATTTATAAACACATAGGCCTACTTTAGATAACAAATGGTAATTAAAAAGGGTCACTACTGTATTAACATACACAGCTGAAAAAATAATGAAACAGCTTAAAAATCAAGAGATTAACCAAATTTCTCGTCAATTTTCTACCCTCTGGAAGGGTCCGGTCCCGTTCGTCCCCCCTTCCGTAAATACGCCCCTGAGATCAATGAGGATCTCATTAATGGGGTCTACTCTCGGCTGGATACCTTGACAGCAACGTTTTTCAACGAGGGACTACAAAAGCTGGTGCAAACGATGTAACACGTGGCTGTGTGTAGTTGGTGATTATGTGGAAATATAATATACATACTTATGTATTTCTTGCATATAGTAAAACATTTTTGTCTGTTTTACTTTTCCAGGTAATGTTGGAATAACCCTCGTAATTAATGTAGACGTAATTACTTGGTGGGAAAGTTGTGTAATTGTGTGAGTGTACGTGCGCGCGAGTGAGTATATATACCCTAGTGTCCATCTAATTACTAGTTTAAACAAAACAATTTAATTATTTTCTTATCTCCAGAAGTTTGCCAAGAAACATTAAAGGGTTTATGAATATTTAATGTAGCCGCTGAACAGCCCTTTAGCCCGTTTCACATGTCAATAACGTTATTATGCAGACACTAAACATATTTATTTTACTTGTAAAAGTTTATTTTTTGAACAATTAGTTAATTAACCATACACAATTGCCTACATATTTCAACTATAAACAAAGTAGTGTTTTTTTTGTACTTAGGCCTGTCATAAAAATTCTAATTTATATTGAATAAAGCAGCGTCAAGCATCATATTCATCTTAAATCATTACTGTATTTTCGTAGCGATGGACGACCAAAACGACACAACAAAAAATAATTCGGTGTACTTGAGTTTGAAGCCACTGCTCATCTTCTGTAAGGTGCTGGGTTCGTGTTGCATACAGAACACCGGTACTTCCGAAGCCAGCGGGCTCGATTACAGATATTTCAGCTTCACTCTGCTGTACTCTGTGCTGTTTCACTTCGGCATATCGTACATGATGCACGCCACTCTCGAACTGCGACGACAGAAGCTGGCCGTCACTTGGTTCTACGACATCAGGAAGTGGTGTTTCCTGTTCGCCGTGTTCGTCACCGAGAAGCAGCGCGTCGAGGTCATCAAAGAGCTGGACGAGTTCGACAAGAGTATCAACCGGCTGAACAAGACCGGCCTGATCGTTGCCAGCAACCGTCTGCGCGGCCAAGTCTGGCTGTTTCTGTACAAACTGATCTACGGCATCGGAACCGATCTCGTCTCTTACACCCTGTTCTATCCCAAAGGCAAAACGGTCGTGGCTCTGATACTCGATCTGGCCGTGAAGACGTTCACCGCTCAGCTGGTCTTCTGTTACACGGTTCTGTACCTGACGTTCGCCCACGAACTCTGCCACCGTTTCAGATTGATCACCGTCTCGTGGAAGCACCACGCTAAAGCGTTCGCAGACAGTCCCACCGAAACGGTAAGGTCGTTCGAAGCGCTTAGACTGTTCCACGCGAAACTGTGCAGAATTGCGGAAAAATTGGCTTCCTGCTACGGCCTGTTCTTTGTGGTGAATTTGTTTTTCGTCTTTTTGGAAATGCTCGTGTACTTATACCGTATGGTTCACATAAGTAAGAATGTGTTTTCCAACGTTCAGTCCATAGTGTTTCTGGCGGCCAACGTTGCCTCGTTGCCCGCTCTCTCGATTGGCAGCTCCTACATAACGGACGCTGTAAGTAATGCTTTTGATGTAGTATTATTTTAAGTAAATAAAAAAAATGTTTGAAAAAAATTAAACCAACTTCAAAAAGACAAAAGTATTTTAACACGCCTAAAATTATGTTATAAAAAGCTCTAAAAAGTGAAAAACAATTTTTACTTCCACGTTCCATAAGGAAATGGAAGTATGGTGATGGTGAAAAAACCCGTGTTCGGGATAACGACTGATTCTGATTGTACTACCCTCAAAACATGAAGGAAAGTCATTTTCCGAAAAGTGTCTGTGTGTGTTTGTGTGTCTGTCTGTATGTCTATCTATATGTAGAATTCTACATTTCGAACGATAACTGCCGCAAATTCAAACAGAATCAAATAATTTTTTGCATATATGCCCGAGTTGTAGAGGACTCAAGGCTTATTGATTTTGATGAAGATCGTTTATGGGGGAGGGGTAATTTACCTGTAACGTTTTGCGTTTTAACAAGGGTAAAGTACTTAATTTTGATAAATAAAGTATCCTGAAAAAAAGGTCGTAATAATCCACTGTAGAAAGGTAGATGAAATACCTATAAATAAAAAAGGTAGTTGAACGGGGAGGGGGTATTTTTTTGAAAATTGCCTTTCTGATGTCGAATAAACTACATTAGGATAAGATACCTTATTAATTACATATAATGAAATTATTACTCAATAAAAGTGTAAATATCAAAAATTGGGTTGTTTGGTTAATGGGGAGGGGTAGTTTACCTGGATTGTTTTGTGTTTTTTAACAAGAGTAGAGTACTTAATTTTGATAAATAAGTGCCCTGCAAATAAAGTCATATTAATCCACTGTCTATAAATGGAGAGGGTAGTTGAAGGAGGAGGGGGTGATTTTTTAAAAAATACTTTGCTGATATCAAGTAAAGTAGTAGTATTTAATTTTCAAGGATATGATACCTTAGCAATTACATACGATAAAACTATTACTCTATGAAAATGTAAGTAGGGTACCATTAATGGTGGGGATCGGTTGAGGAGGGGGGATGATTTTTCTTTATAGCAGCTTAGTATCTTTATAGCGTATTTCAGTTTCTTTATAAGAATAAAGTACCCAATTTTTATAGATAAAGTGTCTCGAAAATAACATTATATTAAACGACTACCCCATAATAATAAAAATTCTATAAATAGTGAAAATAGTTTGAGGGTGGGGGTTAGGTTTTTAGAAATTATCGAACCGAATTCAAGTAAATGATTTTAAATATAGCTAAACCTTAGAACACGGAAGTCATGTACATTCAGTGCTATGCAATATGGAAATTACGAAATTTCATTAAAAATGCTCTGTACGGCAATCATTTATTATGAATTTATGAACTTAGTATCTTATGCTATGTGGCCGAAAAACAAGCTTTCACATAACTTTATCCCAGTAGTACACATTTTGAAGTCGGTGCCAAGTTACTTTTTGAAGTGAGAACTTCATATACGGCACGATGGTGGCCGGCTCACTCCCGTACACCTCGCGCTCCTAGGACAGTAAACTGATTGAACGTGGGACGAAATAGATGAAACGAAAAACCAGTGTTGCCATTTGATCACTGAGTGCTACAATATTTCACCCTCATAAAAATAGCCGAAACATAAGGTAGAAAAGACGAATTCACATTATTTATAGCTTCTCATTTTATGTGTACCATATGTCGATTTTTTTATTTTTCAGTCTGCGCCTACAATACTACACAGTGCTGTAATTTTTCATATACAATTTTTCGCCGTGTATAATTATATCTCAAATGCATTTTTAAAATAACGCGCCGCCAACTCTAGTAACTAGTATTACTCAAATTCAGCTTTAGAACTAGATACTTCGAGATATCGACTGTAACCGCCATTTTGGCTCCAGATTTATCCAACACTGGTCATAACCTCGTAATTCATTGACCTCGTAATCAACAGATTTGGACAACAACCAAGGAGGTTATACTTTTTGTTTCAGTCTTGATGTGCTATAAAATTAATGCAAAGAATTTTTTTATAAAATAAACATGAACACAAAGTTTTTCTTTTTTTATGGTATTACTAGATTCATTAATATTGATTTCATGTACTGAAGTTTTCTTATGTTCTATAAAGTAAATTTTGCATTTCATAACTCGTATTTTTTGCTAATTTTTCCATTTTTTGAAACCACCTTTTCAGGAGCCAGGGCACCCCCTTGCACCCCCCCCCCCGGGGCGCCCATGCTAGCGGTCGCTATTCTCTTGCGGGTGCGCCAACTCCCTTCTCGCTAACACCGTCGCGTTCCTAACACCTAACGGCTGCTAACGACTTGGCTTTTAAATACGTAAAACCTTATTTGGTGTTACGTTTGATAAGTTAGTAAGATTATAAAAAGTGACTTGGATTTTAGCTATCTTGCGAATGATCTTTCTTAAGATTGTGTTCGAGGTAGGGACATGGACAGAGAATTATTCACATAGAGCCTAAAGACTGAATTTCGTGCTTCTTTAAAAAATTTAGTAGCCTATATAATATTTTTTCTGTGTGTGACAGTTTTTGACAGATACTATTACGTGTTTCCATTAAAAACCTGATAGGCCTGTATATGGACGAAACCTAGTCGTAGATCACACGACATTTTTGAAGACTTGCGGAGACTACTCGTACCAACACCGAAATGTTAAAAATAAATTATAGTAGGCCTACACGTTGATGGGAAGACGGGATTCATTCCTGTTCCATTAACGTATCTGGAAATAATCCAGTCAATCGACTGGAGATTACCACACATAAATAAATTTCAATAATTATTCTTTCTAAGTGACTGACCGGGAGATTATGGCCGAATCTGCCTCTCCTGAAAGTATTTTAATAATAAATGACGCCACCTATCATAACAATCCTTAACAGACCGAAAAAGGAAATGCAAGAGAAGTTGGAAAAGAAAAATACACCTTTCTCCAAAAATATGTAAAATATAGTAGAATTGTCTAATTTAATTCAGTTAAGGAAAGATAAGACAAAAACTTTGTCAAGACAAAAGTTTAGAGGAAAAGTGCATACAGCATTAAGATTTCCTCCTTTACCGTCCTGACTTTAACCCCAAAGGTTCTGTATGACAAAGACAAGAGTTTGGCAAAACCGATAGGCCACCTACATTAGTTTTAGTGAAGGTAAGAAGTGTAAAAATTATTACGTTTTAAAGATGGTTAACTATGTTCATTAGACGTAATAGTTATGTCGTGCAGTACCAAATTACCCGCCACTAACTGAATTCACGTCATTACTACTTTTGATGTCGTATTACTTATTTCTGTCAACAAACGGTACCGTACACAGATCATAACAGCCTATATCGTTCATAATACTGGGTATCTGTTGCCATCCACTGATTACTAATTTTTCGTTTAATTTTGTTAAACGATTTGCTTTTGTATTTGGAAATAATGTATTACAGCGCTCCCTTTCGTCTAACACAATTATCTAATATTTGTGATGTTAGATAAAAAGTTACTTACCCGTGATTTTACTTTACCTGGGCGCCAGAACAAATCCCGGATACAAATGACACGGTTTCAGCTTAGCTCAGCGCATGGAGACACTCTTTCTCAGGATTCGTTCAGTGATTGGGGTTTCCAAGGGGAATCGTTACAAATAACTCTTTAAGATTTGCTTGATTATTAATTTTAATGTTTTAATAAATGATTTTAAACTTTAACTTGTTAATGGTAGTGGCTTAAATCTACCCTATCCTTTGTGGAAAGTAATGATTAAGACGCTCAAACGACCTCTAGCTCTTATCTGGTCTGATTAAGAAATTTCTATCTCCCAAACCAGTGCTAAAGAACAGGTCTACAATAATTTGCACGTCCAATACTACACACTATTTTCCATTCAACACTCTTATACTAAATTAAAGCTAATCTTACAGTTAAAATACAATGTGTGCTTTTCTTAGTGTCTTTTTAAAATTGTTTATAGTTTTATTTTTTTCTTTAACGCTTATATCATTGATCAATGAATTTATTTCTTACTGTTTTGATGCGTTGACCGAAATAGGAATCTGTAGAGGTCCTCCTTTCGATGGTGTTGCACAGAAGAATGGGTTGATCAATGTTGTGGAAGATGCCCTGGCAATTACAGATGCTGTAGCCTTCTGTAGCACAGGTCCTTCACGGCTGATGGATTAATTAATTAACTAATTAATTAACGGTGATTTTACGCAGCTAGTGTTATTGAATGTTGTTAATTCAGCTACACTGCGGACTACTTCTCGATTTAGAACTGAATTTGCACTGTTGTGTAATTTAAAAAATTTCTGTATGCGAATTATACACGTCTAGTGTGTTTCAGTACCGAACGAAGAGTGATGCTACCCCTCGCTTTTAGCTGGCGTCTGTTTTAAATACGGGCTGCTGATTGGTTGTACAAATAAATCATGCGTTTTTCCAGTTGTGACAATCTCGAACAGGTCGGTCTTACACTCCGTGACAGGTTCCAAACGGCATAGAAATTCTTGTCAAAATCGTACTTTCTGTATTTGCAAATAGATTGATTATAGGTATTTGCAAATGTGTTTCCGAAGATCTGACCACAGAATATTGTTGCTTAGGTCTTTATCTGTGTGTGTGTGTGTGTGTGTGTGTGAAAACACCTTGTTCCTACGTAGCATAGTTCTCTCGTTATTCCTGTTGGCGTGCGTCATCCGTATAACATCTTTATTTGTTAATTATATTAACTGAGCTTGCGGCTACTTATAAAGCTTTTCTTGCTGAATACAATGCTGTTTTCAGAATTGCCGTATATTTACAACTTTTGAAGTTATTGCAGGTTGAACTGATAATTCGCTTTGAGTAAAATTACCTGTTTGAACTGGATTCTATTGTCGCTGTGACGCGGTTAGAGTGAGATGGCTGCAATTCTACGCTCTCTCTCTCTTCCTTACTGCGTTACGCTCGTCCCGTCTATAGCTTTCATATAACGCTCTGATAGGATGCTATTATGAATCGTTATAGTATATATTTTTAGTTTTAAATTCTTGGATTTTGTTGTCCACGACGAGTCCGATGTTATCACTAACTATATAAAATTTTCGATAAAAATTGTTAAATTTTTACATTACTATCTTTCGCTTGTTATGAGCTTTATCAGAGGCTGCCGCTAGGAGCGCTGTCCGTCCTACTTTTGGTGACGGCGCCGTCATTCAAAAGATCGTTGTTGTGTGTATTGTGTAATAGGCCTGCTGTATTCACATAGTAAGTGTGATGTATTATTATACTAAATAGTATTAGACTAATTTATTATTATGTGTAAATCACACATACTATATGAACATATTAACACGGTGGGCAAAAGTACGGTATTGGGCCTAAGGATGTGTAGACAGCCCAATCAAATTAAGAGAAACAATATTCTCCATCGTTGGTGCTGACAATAATTCACGAACTCGGCACTGTCACTTTCGAAAATATATGGATAGGCCTTACTTAATTCTTAATCACTTTACTCTTGAAGATTTGCTGGTTCCTCAGGCTCTAATAATTCAATTAAATCACTATTAATCACTCTTAGTACTGAATCTTCAGCGATTTTATTTTCTGTATTCAGAGATTTTTCTAGGTCTTGTTATCACGTGTGATACGTCTGTGTGGGGGGGGGATCTTACATGCATTCGTGGGCAATTCTTATCAACCGTCGTAACTTATGTTACAACCAATCCATTATGAAGGTAGTAATATTGAATTTTAAAGAAATAATCAGTAATTTAATCTTTAAACACGTATATTTCATATAGTTTACAGAAATCAAAATAGTCTCGACTCTAAATTTATATATTTGTAGTTACCATGACAGCCGCCTCGGAAACCTGGTTGACAATGAAATCAATTTGTTCGTTGTATTCACATACTTTCAGTACAACTAAATGTGTTTAAATATCTACCTAGGTTGAAAAATAATACACATACAGCTCAGATATACTGATAATTAAGTGTTACGGTTTTTTTAGAATACATTATTACAAACAAAGGACACAGAACACCAATGCTGGAAAGAGGTTTAGCTCGAATATTACAAAACAGCGGCCGTATCGCGTCATTGGTTTAAGAAGTGACGTTTTGCTCCTTTCTAAACAAGAGGAATGATACTTCAGTCGCCATAAACAAAATGTCACAGGGTAGTAAAAGGGGATGGAAAGGGTAGTCTTCCAATTTGCGCCTAGCCTTTTACGCCAATTTTGAAATAAATCGTGGTTGACACATCACATATATAAAACACGAAATAAAGTTGACAATTATTGTCTTATATACTGCCACTTGTCATTTGCGGAGGGGAGGAGAATGCGCGGTGTACTGATAGTAAACGTAATCAAACACACAGCACGCACACGTCAGCGCGCTCACGCTCTCCCACTTGCATACACGTCCATTGTAAAATTGTAAACATGGTATCGACAGATATAAATCATGTGACTCAAATTTTTTTTTAACTTACGGTTTATTCTTATTACAGTGGCGCTATCTACTTGTAAAATTGATGTAACTAAAACCAAAAATAAACGTTACACCCGCCCATGGGAAGAAATTATCTTTTAACATTGAAAATGTTTATAAGGACGTGCCGCACATTTGCGGCCGATCGAAAATGGGAACCGGTGGGTTTCCATAGAAACTACTTCTTTGCTGTCAATAACGTAGTACACATATAAAACTTCGCTTATGAATGCGACTACATTTAACTTATAATCTGTACATTGGTAAATGAAGAATGAATTCATCGATTGGTGAATGAAATATTTCACCAAGTTGGTGAATGATATTTTCTAAATTTATTGAAGCATTTTCAATGCCCTTCTCTGTGCATTGCATTTGTGCAATGCCTGTAAATTTTTGAAATCGCCTTGCGTTAGCAAACGGTGACGCAGATTCGTAACATTTCAACACGATTACGTAGGAAAAAAATTCAATGTGTAAGGGGGAAACAAGTTTCCTCAACGACTGTGTTATAAGCCCAGAAAAATTGCAACGGGTTTCAACGGGCGAGAGTCTATAGGCCTCACTTCGGAGACATAACGACCTCCAACTCCAATATCATTTATTTTTTCCAAAAACGAAATCATTAACAATTCTAAAATAATTGTTTCCATGGAAACATATTTGGCAATATACTTCAATTATCATAAAGTGGGGGCCATTCATTGTGACATACTTGCATCGATACACATACTGCGAGTCTGAGGCTTCATGAAACTTTTACCATTACATGTGACTTGATTTCGGTATCCTTTCGCTCACGGAATAACGTATAATACTGCAACCGACACTGATGAACGTTTTAATATTATGGCGCTTTCATTGTGTCACACTAGAGTGTGAAAAATTCCGGGCCTGACACAGATAGCGGTTACTATGGTCATTATTTTGCTCGTGTTGTATGATTTCATCCTTTATAGGTCTAGTTGCGATGATTTCAAATCAATGAGTTGTTTACTATTAGTGGTACAGTCCACCGCTGTAATCGCCTCGAGCTTTATTGGATGGACTGCAAATTCGTGCTGTGATTAAATTTTGTTTACAATTTAATAGATTTAACTGCAACCGTTGTAAAAAAGCGCTGTATTCAAAGCTGGGGGACTCATGAATACAACGGTCGGACGCCGGGTTGCTGTATTTAAATGGGTTAGACAAGTACAACTGACAACCCACAAGTTGGACGTCCAACTGAAGTGACTGTGCGAACAAAAATTGAAAAAAAAAAACAAATCGATTTGGTAGACCGTAGAATGAAGGCGAAAGAGATAGCTGAAACTGCTGGTATATCAATGGAACTTGTGCGCAATGTCATACATGAACACATGTGTTGACAAAGCTGTGTGCTAGACGGGTGCCGCGTTTGCTGTCACTTGACCAAAAAAATTGTCGAAAGGAGGTTTCAACAAATTGTTGCGATGGATAAAATCAAAGAACTGGAACTGAAGTTTCGTCACCCACCCTACTCGCCCGATTTTGTCTCCAGCGACCTCTATCTATTTCCTAACCTCAAAATATGGCTGGGTGGAAAAAGATTTGCCGACGACAATTAAGTCAGCGATACTGTAAATTGTTATTTTGAGGACCCGACAAATCGGCATAACCGCTTTAGAACATCGTTGGAAAAACTGTATAGAGCTAATCGGAGATTATGTTGAGAAATAAATGCAAATTAATCCAGAAAAGTGTTGATTTTCTATTCAGGCTCGGAACTTTTCACCCTACATTTAGTTGTCGACCTAATTTGGTTTTATTTTGTTACCGGCCTGGTTTTCGGCTTTACTGTTTCCGGTTTTGAGTTCGGATAAGTTCATTTTTTTCTTTTTAGTCATAGGGAACACACCCATCCCACAACCAAACGTCCTTGAGGGAGTATGTTACATGCAGTCATTCGAGCTCTCCGGGCGCTACTACTACTTTGAACCCCAGCTCCATACGGTACAGCTATGGTTCGGATAAGTAACTTTTAGAAGAATTTGTAACATGTGTCATTTATATCCTTTTCATGGACCTCTAATGTAAATAGTAGGTAGTAGGTCATTGAGAAATGATCCTCTTATAATCGGGGGGGGGGAATGATTTTTTCTGTGATGGTTTCTGGGGGGGGGGGGTAGATTTTTGTGAATGTAACTACAAAAATTATAAGAAAAATTCTGAAAAAAATAAGAATATAAGAATTATCAAAAAAAATAAGTTCTGAGAAATGGGAGATAAGAAACGCAAAAGAGTAACACTGCTTAATTTCTTTGAAAATTGCCTGACTGGCTATTTGAAAATTTCATTGTGTTTGACTGATTCGGCTTACTGCTACTACTGTCAAGCATTTTGTGAGAGTGCGTCTAAGGGAGAGGATGTGTTTACGAAAACTGGGTATAAGAATTGGAAAACTGAAATTGTTTATGTTTATAGGCTTACAGTGTATCTGTTCTAGGTAAACATAACTGGAAGTACAACTTACTAAGAAAGGTTTGTTGATCATTAGCAAATTAAATTGTCCCTCGTTTACTAACTAAAAATTATGACTAAACTTTATAATCTTGTATATATTTTATTATATAGATGGTCTCGCTACACACTTGAATTTATGAAGCTTTATATGAAGCTCCCCCCCCCCCCAAGTTACGCCCATGGGTATACCAGTAATTATATTTGAACATTTGACATAAATGTGTTGATCAATTACCAGGAAAAAGTCAAACAAAACTGACTTAAGTTCTTTATGTCTTGGTGTTGAAAATTAACTAGTTTAATGTTACGCTTGTTTCAGAGTAAATGCATTCTTAATGTGTTGCATCTAATGACATTCGCTGATCTTCCTTATGGTTGTGAGACCCAGGTAAGAATATTGATTTATTTACAATTTTCATGATTAAAATTGTTAAACAATGCATTAATATATGAATGTATAAATGTAAATGTATAAATGATATTATACATGTTTGATATTATATAAATGTATAAATGTATTATACATATATATGTATACATATAAATGTATAAATGTAATACATTTAGGGTGGGGGAGAGAAAATCGAAGGGAAAAGAGAGATCCAGATAGTATTGCCTTACATAAATTTACAAACTTACATCTGTCTTTGTTGTCATCATCCTTTATGGCTTAGGCCAACAGCCTGTTCCAGTCTCAATGGAATTCATCCAACTATCATTTACTGGGTCTTTCCACACACGTCTCTTCCCCCTTGGATGATAGTCAAGGGCTCTTGTCAGAAATCTAGTTCTCTCCACGTATAGTCGCCAGGAGATTTAATTATTTAAGCTTTCAGCTATGCCTAGTTCCATTCTAATATGATAATTTCTGACAAGATCTCTCCTGGTGTAAACCTTTACACCCTTCAAGAACCTCACTTCTGCCTCTTGTCTACATCTATTTTATGGGTTACAATTTGTGAATTGATTGCAGTTAGCAAGGTACCAATGTGTGGTCTCTCTCTCTCTCTCTCTCTCTTTCTCTCCTTCTATCAAGTCATCTGACTGGTCTGATGCAGTCCTCCAGCTCCTATTCTAAGCCAATCTATCCATCTCTGAGTACCTTCAACATCCCACATTCTAAACAATCTCTCACAGATACTTTCATTTCTGCCTTCCACTACTGCATCACCAAAGTCATAATCTTGGGTCCCAACCAAGCTATCTTGTCTTCTTGTTATAGTTCTCTACAAACCACTCCCATTATTTCCCATGCCCATCCATTTTTTACTCTGCCTATTTCCAACATTCTCCTGTAAAACCAAATATCAAATTCTTCTATTGTTAATCTTTCAGTTTTCTATATTGTCCAGATTTCAGATCCATATACTACAATTCCCCAAACATGTAGCTTCGGGAATTTCTTCCTAATTCCTAAACTAATATTTGAACATAATATTTGTTCTCATGAGTTATTCACAACTGTATCATTTTTACACGATAGGGTAGTCAGCCCTGCGCTTAAACCCCAACCTGGAGGACCAGTTGCTTCTCCTAGACTAGTTGCTTCTGCCCCTTGGTTTTTCTTCAGAGAGGTCTTCCCTTAGCCTTTGGGGAACCAATCATTGTCTGCAATACAGTGCCTATCTGCCACAGCATCATCATAGGGCCTATGCGGTTTTTATCAGGCATGGCCTTTGCTACAGGTCACCCCTTCCACACCATGGTAATGCTGGAAACCAATAGGCAGAAGAAATAAGGAAGATCTAGGAAAAGATGGATAGATGAAATAGAGGATGATTTGAGATGTACGAAGTGAAAGGATGGTGAAGGTTGTGTGGTGAGAGGACGAAATGGTGGAAAAAATGTTTCAGCAGGCTAAAACCCACACTGGGTAGTGATGCAAGAAGAAGTTTTGTCTTCATGATAAGAGGCCTTCTTGTTTGCACTAATCAGCTTTTGCTGTCTTTTCTGCTTTATCAATCCTATATTATATTGTTTCCCAAATAAGTAAATTCATCCACTCTATGTTGCACTTGCTAATTTTACTATTTAAAGAATCCTTACTTTTGTTTCTACAGGTTTTCATGACTTCTGTTTTCTTTTATTGATTTCCAAGCCTAAATTATTCTTCTAATTTTTCTATACCACTCAACACTTTTTATAAATCTTCCTTGTTTTCTTAGCATCCGCAAATCTTAACATTTTTATTCTCTCTCGCTGAACTATTATTAGTCTTAAATGTTGTTTTATTTCCTCTATTGGCTCTTTTACAATTGATGTGTCACAAGTTTAAATTTTCAGTACATGTTTCTGCTCCTTTCTTATGTATTGTCTTATTATATTCTTACAGATTATTTTGTTCAATAAGCAAATCACCAGTGATCCTTTGCAGATATCAGCTTGTGGCTTTTTTCTAGTAAATCGGGAGTTAATTTCTGCAGTAAGTACCATTAATTATTTCATAGTACAAATACTTGGTTGTGGATATACTGATCACTATTCATTACTGTTAGAATGATTATTATCACTAGTCTGTGTAATGATACCCATAATGACGTTCAATAAGGAGGTATTTCAATCATTTAATACAAACACACATACACACAATCAGCAGATACTAAACTTAAACTGAAATAACTCTTCAATATCTGTTTACAGACTCTAATGGCTATGATGACATACATGATAGTTATAATTCAGCTGGGCTCTCAGTTTGAGAGGCTGTCTTCACATCTGTTCAACTGAGCAAAACAAAGCATATTCTACTTGATTTTGTCTACAAAAAGCTATTGCAGTTGTTACTAATCATTTTTCTCTTATTTGTCCCTTTACCTGAAACGCTATATTATTTAATAAAAATTAATTATAATAAAACTACTAAAACAAACACACTCTTCAATAAATCAGTCAATTCGTGTAAAAAAAGACACAACATTACGAAGTATACAAATTTTTTAAAGAATGTTACAATAATTCAGACCAACTTAGAAAAACAATCTTTGGCACACCGCTTTCAATTTAATGAGCAATTTTAACCTTTAACTTGAAGAGGTGCTACACAAAAAATATTTACTGTAATATTTTGTTAAATTTTTAATATTTTGTTTGAATATAAATAATAAGCATTAATACCAATAAAATTAACTTGAAGCACTAAGTTAAAATAAACTATTCTAATTCAAAACATGAAAGTATGAAGAAATTGTAAACATTTTGGATATGCTGTTTCAAAGAGAAGAGTCCTTGAATTCGAATTAATCTTTCTGCAGCAAAACCTACATGTTTATGCACACTTCTGACCATGAAAGCTACAAAAAGGTTTGAGACAAAACTTCACTTTTTAATTTTAATTTCTAGTCACCTCTAATCACATAGATACATTACACTCTCGTTTATCCGGGCTTCGTTTATCCGGAATAAGTTTTCAAAATAATTTTTTTTAACGACTTTACCGGTGAATTTTAAGATACAATTTGTACTAAAAACAACCTGTTTTGTTATAAATTCAACGTTATACCCGTTCAGAGCTCATCAACATAAACGTAATTAATCTAAACTGCAATGGTAAAAATAATACAGTGCAGTGCATAGTTCCCTCAGCGATCTGGTTAACGTCGGCATTCAAAGAGAATCTTATCAGTTGTAAATGACTAGAAAACTCCACCTCTGTGGTTGCGTTGTTTAGGCAGGACGAGTGTTTTAAAAAATCAAACAACGAAGATTCTAATTCTGATGATGATGATGCGGACGACGGAGCAATGGTAATCAACCATTCAGAGGCTACTTCAATGCTGGACAAATTATTAAATTATTTTTCAAGGCAAGACAACCCAGCAGAACTGTTACTTCTAAAAACACTCCGTGACCGTACAGCTAAGAAGAGAGAAACATCGCTAAAGCAGAAAAAAATATGGACTTTTTTAAATAGTAAAGGTTTTGATCATTCATGTATGTGTGTTTATTATTGTTTTTCTCGCTAAATTAAACTTATTAATTTTTAGAAATGCTACTACTGTATTGTACTGAATTTAATATAATGTATGTAGGCTATAATATCTAATGCTAACTAAATTTTTTTCTTGTTAATACAGTATAATATTCTGAAACAGATTTTGTTTTTCCTTAAGATTTACTCATAAAATACAGTACAGTAGGCTATTACAGTTTGCATAAAGTCTTAAAAATAAAAAAAAAACGCAACTTTTCTGTATAGCGGTAGGTAAATCGCTAATACCGGCATTTTCGCCATTAGTTTGGTTTATCCGTAATTTCGTTTACCCGGAAATTGTCCGGTCCCATCAATTCCAGATAAACGAAAGTGTAGTGTATTTTGTAAATGAATCTTCTCCGATCTTTTTTTAAATATTTGCTATAGTACTTGTTGCACCAAAGCTGCCAAATTGAACACGTTCTCTTGACTCTCAACGACTTCATATGTTAAAATCCAGCTGGTATATATATGCTACTGTACTATAGCACATAATTATTTTTTCTTTTATTACTTATTTATGTTTGTTATTTTTTATACATTTTATTGGAAAGTACTAAAGGCTGAAGCCTTCAACGTCAGGTGCAACAAAAGCTGATTAATACTGTTCGTTTGTGTGTGTGTGTTTTATTAATATTAATACTTATAATAATGTAACGTGTGTAAAAATTCATTCAATAAAAATTATTTCTGAAAAACGTTTGTGATTTTGGCTCACACAAGTCGGTTAGCCTGTTTTAACACTGTATATACCTTACTCATATTGTAGTATATTGCATCCCAGATTCTTTGTGTTTGGACATGCAAATTGTTACTACAGTACATTCTGTCTCAATCGTTACATGCCAGGAGGAGGAAACAGCAGGAAAGCTCGCTGTGCAAAGATTCAGCAGTAGTGGTGGGAAATTCCACTTACTACTACTCGTGGTTTTTGAAAACATTCTCTTCTCCAATTATGATGCAAATTCAATTATCAATTGTGTGGCTTGCCATTGTTAGATGGCCGAGTTCTCTGATATGGTGGAACGTAAGTTATACAGGCCTCAGGCCTAAAGCTCAAAGGGAGAATAAGTAAAGATATTATAGGTATCCTCAATTATTATAACATTACTATTAAAGTAAAACTAGGTTATGAATTATTATTATAGAAACATACTGTCATATAGGAAACACTAAAAGACAGTAATTATCTACAGTATGTAATACGGACAGATGTTTTCACAACACACAACACTAAAGTACACAATACTGTTCACTTCAAGAACAGTGAAAGCAAACTAATTTCTGAGTACCCCTCCTCCCCCAACTACTAAATAGCAAAAATTGAGGTCTTCATCGACATCAGCTGGAAGCTTTTCTGTTTGTTCCTCTAACTGAAACAAGAAAGACTTCTAGATATCTGTTTAAGGATACCAGTAAAAGTAACAAAATCACGTATGCAAGCAAGAAGTCAGTCACTTTAAATATAGTAGTAATTTGTCATCAGATAGTATATCGTTTAAAATTAAGATAACTTCTATGACTAAAATAAATAAACTATATAGCTTTCATAACCAAGAAAACTAAACTATAATTTCTATGTCTACGACAGGGATTTATTGTACCATGTTTGCAATACCATTCTCATGTTCTCAGTTCGATAGGCACGTAAACGCGTTAAATATTGTGAAATATTTTTAAAATCTATACCAATTTGTTAAATTGAACTAAATAAATACAGAAAAGTTTGTGACTTGATAAAATATTTATTCAGATTGTTAATGGAAGACACTGCTGTATAGGCACACAGATAGTATGTATTATGGAATATTAGACTGTTCACCCTATAATTTGCTTTTATGTTTTGTGTCCCCCTCCAATAGATTCATTCTTCCCGGTGTTTGTCTCTTTAAAAATATTCCAAGTGGAAAATTTACTATTCTGTGATGATGGAAGAAGAGCAGGAAGATGTTGCTATTAGTACAGAGCCACCATCAAGAACAGAGATTCAAAGGGCCATTAAACAACTTAAGAATGGCAAAGCGGCAGGCATGGACAATATCGCACCGGAGGCCTTGAAAGTGGATATGGGTACTTCGGTTGAGATTCTATTCCCACTTTTCAAGAAGATTTGGGAAGAAGAGAAGATCCCCTCAGATTGGAAGAAAGGACTGTTGATTAAGCTTCCGAAGAAAGGAGATTTATTAGAATGTGATAACTGGAGAGGGGTTACCCTCCTTTCGATACCAAGTAAGGTACTCTCACGAGTAATTCTTGAAAGGATAAAACAGCGAGTTAACTCAAGGTTGAGGAAAGTACAAGCAGGATTTAGAGAAGGTTATTCCTGTACGGACCAGATCAATACACTGCGTATAATTATAGAACAATCCACGGAGCTGCAGTCATCACTGTATATACTATTTGTAGACTTTGAAAAGGCGTTTGATAGTGTAATGAGGAAGAAGATGTGGAAAGCCATGAAAGAGTTTGGGATTCCAAAGAAAATTATTAAGTTAACTCAAGAAATGTATGAGAACTACACATGTCAAGTTTTACACCAGGGGATGTTGTCCGAGCCCATCCCAGTAGATAAAGGAGTGAAGCAAGGATGTTTGCTGTCACCAATATTATTTATTATGGTGCTGGATCTCATGATGAAGAAGGCAATCAATCGCCGAAGAGGAATTCAGTGGGGACTGACAGATAGGTTGGAGGACTTGGACTTCGCGGATGACCTGTGCTTGCTAACCAACAGTTTTAAGGATATGGAAGCAAAGCTGAACGATTTAAAAACCGAAGCATCAGAGGTAGGATTGAAGATTAATGGAATGAAAACCAAGGAGATGCGTTATAATAACCGCAATAAGGCACTATTATTTTTAGGAAACCAAGAGATCGAACAAGTCAAACAGTTTTGTTACCTGGGAAGTATGGTCACCACGGAGGGAGGAACCATAGAGGATATAGGAAATAGAATAAATAAGGCTAAAGGAGCATTTGCAATGCTGAGACCAATCTGGAAATCAAGGGAACTTAACACCAATACCAAACTACGCATCTTCAATACAAATGTCAAGTCGGTACTGCTCTATGGGTGTGAAACTTGGAAGACTAACAAACAACTGATTAGCAGACTCCAAACATTCGTGAACAGAAGTTTGCGGAATATTCTGAGGATATGGTGGCCACAAATTATCGCCAATGAAGAGCTGTGGAGAAGAACCCATCAAACACCCATTGACATTGAGATGCATCGTAGGAAATGGAAGTGGATTGGGCATACATTACGACGAGATGGAGACAACATAGCAAGACAAGCCCTGGAATGGAACCCACAAGGTAGCAGGAGAAGAGGCAGACCAAGGAACACATGGAGGAGGAGTGTAATAGCGGAAGGGATGGAGAAAGGAGGGAAGACCTGTCCCGAGATCAAGACGATGGCGCGGAACAGAGTCCGGTGGCGGAAGTTCATTGATGCCCTATGCTCCACTTAGGAGATGCAGGAATAATGATGAATGATGACCCTATAATTTGCTTTTATGTTTTCTGTCCCCCTCCAATAGATTCATTCTTCCCGGTGTTTGACTCTTTAAAAATATTCCAAGTGGAAAATTTACTATTCTGTTTGTCACAATTAAAACATCAGAGTTGTGTGTGTGTGTGTGTGTGTGTGTGTGTGTGTGTGTGTGTGTGTGTGCGTGTGTGTGTGCATCTGCTGAATCATGTCCCCTCCCAAGTGTGTCTGTGTACCCCACATTACATATGGGCGAGGAAATTCACAGAAAAACAAACGCATGCCTTGAATTTCCTCACCTTCACAGTCTCACATGCACATGCAAGTATAACTTACGACATAAATGTCCACAGCGTGTACCCTGCTCACATTACATGTGTATACCTGCAGGAATGTAAAGTTGAGGACAATGCAAGGCACACCTCATTGTCCCCCCTTGTGTGTATTTCCCCATGATTTAAAGTGACAAACAAAATATTAAAAATTTCATATACCTCAAGTATTTATTCATACAGCATAAATGCCATAGCAAGAATTTATGTGCAGAGACATGGCGAACATGTCTGTACTCAACTTTGATGTGAATTAAATTAACAATTTTCTTAAAATTTTCGCTTCTTAGAAATCAAAATTTTATTAACAATTAAAATTTTATATTCTTATTATTAATTTGGCTTTTGTAGTAAAATATGCTTCAGTAAACCATAAATAAAGAAGAAAACTGGTTGCTGTAAGCTTGATCACTCTACTCTTACCCTCCAACATTCAGACAACTAACAAACTACTGTGACCTTCGTTGTTTGTCCATAATAGCTCCCATAATATCTCAGATAGGTGAATTTGTGCTCAGAGGCATTAAAATTCCTCCAACTGAATATTTTATATATCCCCATGAATATCATAATCACTATTACCAGCTTTCAAGGATTATTTGGAAGTACTTGTGGACAATACTTATTTTAGTTTGTGTCATATATATATATATATATATATAAAATCATATTTTTATTTTCTATTATTAATGTAACAAGACATTGTTTGAACATGATTTTAATTTACAATTAAATTTATGCATCTTGATTGGTCAAAACCAATCACCCCATTAGTGGGGGCTAAGCAAAGTTTACAACAAGCGTCTACCAGCGAGCCATAACATCGTGCTGTGCCTGTAATCTGGCGCTTGGTGGGGCGAGAACCGAGCCGCACGGAGGGGCGGAGAGCCCGGGAGAAAGTTAATGTGTTTCATTGCCCGACATAAGTTCAGTAACAGCTGATCTGATTTTTAAAATTCTTTCACCACCGTGTTTATTGAAGTTTGAGGATGGTTTTAGGCATAAATTTTAACCGATAGTTTTAACAATTTTCAAAAACAGAGTCTTCAGACGGTTCCACGTCATGAAGTTTCTTTTTTAATTTTCATGTAGTGAAATTTTCGGCATGCGACAAACTTTTGTTTTATGAGAGATAGCTATATGGTGTCAGCGAGTGAAAATTATAGAAAATTCCAAATTTTATTTTGGTTTTGTTTCAACAAAATCGGCTTTTTCGTTTTCGAGATATTGGCGTTTTTGTAAGAAATTTAGTTGGCGGTTGTTGCGTCTTAGACGCTCTCGATAAAATCTTAAGTTGATCTTAGAACGCTAGTTGAGGTGCTGGTAAATTAGTGAAATAATAAAGTGGACTGTATATGTTCTTGAGCTAATAGTTTATTGAAAATTAATAAGACATAGTTGCTGGCGCGTGCAGTTTTAGCGCGGCATAAATGCCGGAGAATTAAGATAGACATAAATTATTGAAGTACATTATAGTATGTAGAGGCCGAGATCGCCTAAGTAAATTATCGCATGATGATCATGCTATAATTATGAAATATTGAAAACTTTATGTAGCCGCGGCTGGCGAACTGAGCGAGATGCCCGCTCGGAGTCTTGCAAGGAACTAATTAATTTTGACTGCTGCTTGCTTGGATGCAAGCCGGCAGCAGGTCAGCGTGGGAGAAAATGACGTCACTGCACGGACCGCAATGCGGATTTCTACAGTACAAAGTTTACATAAGTACAAAGTTTAACCATACTGGCCGCACAAAATCCGGCGATTTTGCAACTTAATTCATTGTGTGAATAGTACATAATGATTGACACTACATGATACCAAAACTCAATAATAAACAACAAATGATAATACAATAACAAAGACATAACAATTGATATGCATAACAATCAAGCAATGACACCCAGAAAATTAATAGTAGATAACAATATGATTAACATACCAAATTCATGCAAGGATACATAATGCATAATGATTTACGTTACACAGTAATAGAACAATGATACTAAAAATTTCATAACACATAATAACATGATAATGATAAATGATAATACAATAATCAGGCAGACATAATAGTTGGCAGTACATAATAATAGGATAATGATACCAAAAAATTCAATAATATGTAACAGGTAATAATACAATGACAAAAACATAATAATTTACAGCGTTGTATTAAAATAATAATTCCCAAAATTGAAAAAATATATAACCATAGAATGATACAATAGTAAAATACATAATAACTGACATACTAATATTAGAATAATAACCCCCAAAAATTCAAAAAATACATAACCATATAATAGTACAATAGTAAAAGACATATAATTCATATGCATGATATTAGAATAATAATCCCCAAAAAATTCAAAAATAAATAACCATAGAATAATACAATGGTAAAAGACATAATAATTTATACAATATTATTAGAATAATAATCCCCAAAAAATTCAAAAATGCCCAAAAACATGATAGTGATACACAATAGTACAATAGACATAATAATAATGTAGTAATCATAACAATGTAAATCATGTGATCGCCCGGGGAATGTCCCGGGCATGAAGCATGATAATGCTATAAAGTTCACATCATTGAAACGTGTTGCATGAATGCTCATGCGATTAGTCTGAGGCCACTGGAAGTGGACATAATTTATGAATGGGTCGACTTAGGATACCATTTGCGGTGCGAACATCCGCGACGCGCACTATTGAATCCTGACCCGAATAGACATTCGTGACTACTCCGCGTTTCCAGTGAAGTGGGGGGAATTGTCATCTAGAATAAGGGCGAGTTGTCCGGGAGTCAAATTTTTTGACGGGATGCGCCATTTGTAGCGTTGTTGTAACTGGTGCAAATAATCTTTCGACCACCTGTTCCATATAGACTGGGTGAATCTTTGGAGCAGCTGCCATCTGCCCAGACGACCAATATTAACTTGGGAATAGTCAGGTTCCGGGAGTGCAGTGAGCGGAGAACCAACCAGGAAGTGCGCTGGAGTTAAAGGTTCAGGGTCCCTAGAGTCATTGGAGATGGCGAACAAGGGGCGTGAGTTAAGGCAGGCCTCTATTTGAGTTAGGATAGTGTAATACTCCTCGAACGTAAGAATGATTCCGCCGACAACGCGCCGCAAATGAAACTTGACGCTCTTGACTCCACTTTCCCACAGGCCGCCGAAATGTGGTGCTGAGGGGGGAATAAAGGACCATTTGATAACTTGGGCACTGGTAAAATCCTGGGTGGTCTGTTCAAAATCATTAGATTGAAAAAGTTTGTATAATTCGTGAAGTGTGCTACTAGCACGACGAAAGTTTGTTCCATTGTCGGAGAATATCTGATCAGGGATACCTCTACGCGCTATAAACCGTTTTAAGGCCGCTATGAAGGCGTCTGAGGTAAGATCTGAGACTAATTCCAGGTGAATAGCTTTAGTGACCATGCATATAAATAAAGCAATATAAGCCTTTGATGTCGATTTTGAACGCTGCCCGCCATGACGTATAAGTACGGGACAGGCATAGTCGACTGCAGATTGATAAAATGGCTTAGCAGGCGTAACCCGGGAAGGAGGTAATTGTCCTAATAATTGGCTTGCGCCCCTAGCACGGAATCGAAAACAAGTGATACATTTGTGTATTACTGAACGTATATAAGATTTATCATTAATTATCCAATATTTCTGCCATAGAGAGTACTGAGTCAATTGTACACCAGCGTGTAGTAAACGAAGATGCTCGCTTTCTATGATTAATTTGCTGAGATGAGAGTGCGGGTGGAGTATGATTTGGTGTTTGCTCTCATAGGTAAGCTGGGAGTGCTGAAGGCGACCTCCTACGCGTAATATTCCTGTCTTGTCCAGAAAGGGGTTAAGTGCAAGAATTTTACTATTATTAGGGATGCAGCGTTGTGCCTCAAGTTCCTTGATTTCGATGCTAAAGTGCTATTTCTGGGACTGGCGAATAAAAACCAAAAGTGTACCATGTAACTCATGGGAGGTTAAAAAGGAAGTGTTCCTATCAGCTATGGGGAGCCTAGAGTTCCGAATGAATCGACGGCAATACGAAAATACACGAAGGAGTTTTGAAAGCGAAGAGTAGTTTTCAAAATAACTAGACGTAGATGAAGCGACAATCAATGAGGTTTGGACCTGCTTACGTTGTTCCTGCTCAAGATCGGGATGAGTGCAGGGTGAATGGGCATCGAAGGCACTGGTGGGCCACGATGATGACTCATGGGATAACCAGGATGGACCATGCCACCATTGAGGGTGACCGTGTAAAACCCGAGGGAGACAACCACGCGATAAAATGTCGGCAGGGTTGTCAAGTGACGACACATGATGCCAGGTACCCTTTGTAGTGAGACGCTGTATCTCCGCAACACGGTTGGCGACAAAATGACTTTCGCATTCCCAGTCCTCTCAACGGAGGGGGCACGAACAGCAACGTCCTCTAATTGCCAGAAGTCCTTTAATTGAGAGGAAATGGCATTATTGTCTTCGCATGCTATGAACGATGAGACAGGTTTTGTAAATGGCAAGTTACCCGCAAGAATGAATCCCAATTTTGTCTCCTGTATTATGGGAAAATGTGGGCTACGGATGAATTTGACAGGTTCAATTAATTGTAAATAATACTGAGCACCAAGCAATAGGTCGATTTGTGAAGAGAAGTTCAGTTGAGGGTCAGCTAGGAACATGCCTTTTGGTATATTTAGAGATGAGATATCAAATGATTCCGCAGGGAGATTATTCGTAATGCTGGGAAGCACAGCGCAATGTACGTTCAAACTAAAATTCTTATAACGGGAATGCAACCTTACATTAGTACTGAAGTCAGCTTGAGATAAGGTATTGTTTATACCGGTAATGGGTAATTGAGATTTAATTAGTTTTAGACCCATGCGACGTGCGAAACTCATGGTGCAGAAGTTAGCTTGCGATCCTGAGTCCAATAAAATCCTTACTGGGTGCTTCCTGCCGGCATGGTCAGTTGTCATTCAGACAGCGGTGGATAATAAGATAGATTTGTTCGTTTGCAGTTTCAGTGCAAACTGATTGTTCCTACACGAAGCGTTATTGCCTGATATGTGGATCATTGTGTGGTGGCGTTTAGCGCATGTCCTGCAAGCAAATTTGGAAGGACAGTGTGCGAGATCATGGCCTGGACGCATGCAATTTAAGCAGAGTTTATGTTTAATTAAAATATTTTTTCGTTCAAGGGGAGACATAGCCACGAATTGTGGGCATTCAGAAAGGCGGTGTTTACCACGACACAGCTGACAGATGTTGTTGCTGATATGAGAGTGGAATGTCGACCTAGTAATATCAACCGGTTTAATAGCTTTGCGATAGGGAGTCTTATCGCTAACGTGTATTTTGCTTACTGAGCTGGTCGCGCCGCCGACGTTTTGCAATAATTGCCTTCTATTATTTAAAAATTTAATAAAGTTATTGAAATTAGGAAATCGCTCGTCGGACAGGCTTTCTTTCCAGAGCCGACATGTCTGATTATCGAGTTTTTGTGTTAAGTATTGAACGAAAATGATTTCAAAGGTATTTACCGTTAAATTCAATGAATTTAAAGCATTTATATTCGCGGTGATCTCGTCAATGAATTTGGAAATGCTAACCATGGACTCTTGTTGAATGGACTTCACGCCCAAGACAGTCCCTATGTGATAGGCTGAGACAATTAATTTGCTGTCATACCTGGCCCTTAATAGATCAATGGCTACCGCATAATTGTCATGGGTTATTGGGAGAGATTTTATTACGTTTAAAGCTTCGTCTCTTAATGAAGAGTGTAAATAGTGTAATTTCTGAATGTCCGTCAGGTCAGTTCTGACGTGTACAAGTTCCACAAACATATTATAATAATGTTGCCAATCAATAATGCTGCCTGAGAAGCAGGGAAATTTAATTGGCTCTAACTGTATAGGGGGGGGGGGTTAATTAGTGCAACTTCAGCTTGAATCAATGACTTCTTGTTCACCTCCTCTACTTGCTCCAATAAATGGTGTAACTTGCACTCAATATTACAGAGATCATCCTCTGTTTGAACTCTGTCACTGACTGATGTGAAATCGGAATCGTCAGCCTCAATTTGAGCCTGAATTTCATCATACTTCGCGGACAATTCCATCAAATGGCGGAGCTTAATTTTTAAGGCATGATGATCGCTTATGTCCGGAACGAAATTGTCAGCGAAAGTATTCACACGGGATATAGAAGCTTTAATTGTGCCCCGTTTCTTAATTAGCGCCTTCACATCAGCCATGACTAAATGCAAATGTGATTCGAGAACGATAGTTAAATATAGAGCAGGTGAACAATTATTGTAATCTGAATAATTTGCTAAATTCTGATATGATGCGGGAGCCAGTGATCGGTATACATCTTAATATATTACTTACTATAATAGGTACTTATTTTCTTTTTTTAAAGAATAGTTATGAAAGTTATTGACAATATGAATTATTCAAAATGACAATATACATATAGTCTTATCACATCACTTAAGTTTCTTAATGCGTTATTGTACAGCTGTGTAAATGAAAATTTATGTACATATGTACATATGAAAATCTAGATAAAATACAAGTTTATGGCCACTTGACACTAATATCCGTTTATGTAAAAATTATTAATGATGTTATATTGAATGTTATTAAATCTGTGCTAAAATATTACTGACTCTGCTGTACATAAAAATTAAGGGATGTATGCAAAAAATTATTTGATTCTGTTTGAATTTGCGGCTGTTATCTTTTGCCATAGGAAAACAATCTATAGACAGATAGACAGACAGACAGACACACAGGCACTTTTCGAAAAATGACTTTTTTTCATGTTTTGAGTGTAGTACAATCAGAATCTGCAATAATCTCGAACACGTTTTCTTTTGCCATCACCATACTTCCATTTCCTTAAGGAACATGGAAGTAAAATCAATACTGTGCATTCACTAGATGTGGCTGTAGTACTCGTTTGTGCAGAAGCATGACAATCAGAAGCCTTTCATGTAATAACTTGTATTTAATTACGCAGCACTTTTCGACACTATATCTGTGCACCAATCAGATTAGACCTTTAGTGAGATTAGATTACCGTATTGAGTGCACGTTGACGCTGTGTATTCACAATTAGTATTCATGAAACGCAGCTTGAAGTGAATCGGCCTATCGTGTCGTCGTCATTTTGCTGTCGGTATAGTCGTTGTTTATTAATGTACAGAAACATGACAAAAACGAACTACACATATAAATTAATAACCACTGATGACGACTCCCATCCTTTTGATCGAGGGTGTATTAGGTTTTTAACTGTTTACACATACACAACGATCTTTTTTACATACCGATTTGGCAATGAAAGTACTGCAATTGATAATTATGTCTCTTTTTGGGATTAGATTGTAATTTTGTGTAGACCTAATTACATAGCTGTTCCCTCTAATAATATATGTCCAAAATGTTTTATTACAAAATATGTAGCATGCACAGAATTAGCACCAAATAAATACCAGAACTGTTAGCTTATTATAACTTTATATTTTGTAACAATTTGTTACTGTGCTTGTTATATCCCAACATTAAAAGTTATAAATACATTTTTAAAACATTCCGTTTTTACACTGAGCAATTTATTACGACTTGCACTTTTTGTGTAGAGTGTGATAAGTGTACTGAAAACGTATATTAAAGAAACCGTAAATCAGTATTTGACAGTATTGACACTACTGATATATCTGAACAGTGTATGAAGCCAACCTCAGTTTTTAATATATTTTATTACAAATTTTATGTCCGTTTGGACATCCAGATATTCTTGTACCCGAATGACTCTCGATCCCAATTTATTATGATACTGATGCTCTACTTTGATGCAGATCGCTATCAAGACATTTGTATGTGCATAACTTATTTTTTCCGCCTTATGATTTTTTAATTGAAAAAGATTTTTACTCTGTTATTTTCTTATTATTACCTGTAACACCACTCTTAGGCTTTAAAATTCTAACTTGAATGTGCCCATAAGATTTTTAAATTTCAAAAGATTAACGCTACTGATTAACCAAATTATCGTAATTATTAACATTTTATAATTCTCAAATAGATAAAAAATACTGACTTATGCAATCAGTTTAACGTTTAATTAGCTACCTTTGTTTTGAACTTTTGAATACTTCATTTTATTAGAATTTTGAATTTAAAAATTTTTCGTGTATAATTCTTTTTAATCACAAAGTTTATCATTGATTCCTTTCTCAAAATAAATATTTTGGTTTAAAATTGATATAATTATGTACTCTGCTTGTAATGATCTATATTGAAATGTTCTCTCTACACTTAATTTAGCTTTCTAATAATTCATCAAATCAATGACATTTCAGTAACTACTTTTTATTAATACGGTATGTTAATAAGAACCATATTGGATATCTTCAATAAACTCATTTACCACTCCATAAATTCAAGGAAAAGCAAATAAATGAAACGTCAAAAGTACTACTCATCATCATCATCATCAGCAAGGGTTATACAAAAGTGGTTTGTTCCGGGCCTAAGCAGATAGACTAGAACTGGTCATTCTAATGCTTCTTGGGACGCCCCATACCTCTCCGTCGATTTCGGCTTTAGTTGAATAGGTGTTTGAGAATGCTTCAGTCATCGTTTTGGTTAAAAGTTCCAAACATTTTAGCCTATAATGGGCAGTCCTATCAAATATTCACATAACATTCAGTTCCTTCCGTACATCGAGATTTCTTTTGGTATCAGTATTTGTGAAGAGTATATCATATTACGCTTCCGAGACCTCGTGAAAAGACTGCTCTGCGATTTCGTCCTTAGTAGTCGGAATTCTCAAACCCATAGACAAGGAAGAACTTCAAGCGTGTTTCTTTACTCGTTGATTAAAAAAATGGGTTGGGTACTCGTTGTACCGGGTTAACTAGGCACTGGTCCTCATATTCTTAGTGTTGGATGAAGTAATGCTAGCTTTCAAAGAAGCCTTCACCTCTCTCCAGCCAAGACGGTTCTGCGGGGTGAAGTGCCATATCTTATAAGAGGTTACCCTTTTGATGCTGAACAGTATAGATGTAGACCGGAAGTCGATAAATATTGTTTGGAGATCAGTAGTAGCCAACAGTACCAAGTTGAGGCGTAAGGAAATGATTCTGGACTGTCTTGTCTTTGGAATATTACAGGCGCAAATTAAGTTGGATTTAATGGGTTGTACTACTGTGTACAGGGAAATTTGGTCTCTTCAGTATGATAAGATAGTCAGTTTATGGGAGACAACCTACAGAAATCGGACTGGACGTTAAGCCCAAAGGTGGCAACCCCACTATCGCATTGCCGTGCGATATGCAAATAACATATTCAGGAGACATATTAGTTATCAAACGGTCGCAAGCAAGATGTAACCGGAGGGAAAACGTCAAAAGTGTCTTCCAAAAAATTTTAATTTTGCGTATTTATTAAGTAAGGAAATTAGAATAAATTTGTAATGGAATGCTCTAACAGAAAACCTATATTTCACTCACATTGTTTATAACATTTCTCTCATTGTGTTCGCAAACCGTAATTCGTATTTTTAAAAATCTCAATTAGCCTATAATGACATTGCACATTTAGTTGCCATGGAAATTTGTAAACAAAGATATGATGAAAGGAAATGTGTATTTTAATGTGTCTAAAAAACACTGTTGTTTCTATGACATTTTTAAATATTTGTTTTCCTATAAATAATAGTTTTATATAATTGAAAGTAAATTAACAAAACAGAAAGAAAAATTCAAGACAATACAAAATTATGGGCGTGACGAGATGTAAAACGAGCAGGCAAAAGGCTAAAACAAATGTTGAAGGTAGAAGAGAAATAAAGCAAAGATAAATAAGGAAGACCGATTCGAAGATACAAACATAGATGGGGGAAGGTAATATATTATTTACTATCAGGGAATAGCACATGAAACTGCATCAAACACAATAAAACTAAAAATTTTTTTAAATTATAAGTGAGGTCTTGTATTAGGCAACAAAAAAAGCGAAAGAGCGGATTCTTCAGTACAAAACGTGTTACCCCAGAGTGTCCTCTTTAGTTAGGAAATTTTAGACTAGTTATACTTTTTGTGGTTCAAATCCTCTAATCGACACCATATCTAGAAAATTCATGTCCCCGTTTGTTTAACACAATCCGCTACGTGAGGCTATTCAGTAATATGTTTTTTGAATTCAACGTTAATTACTACATTTTAATTTATAGTCATTATTAATGAAACTTTGATTTACTTTCACAAATTTACAAAATATTGTTAATGCCTTTATTTCAACAGCTATTTGTGAGCGGTTTGACAGTTGCAGTTTGATACATGCAGCAGGCTCAGATATTTGCCTGTGTTGAGTGAAAAACTAATAACTAGCTTTGGAGAGGGAATTGATCCCTTGACATTGCCCGTAGATATGCCACTGCCTAATTTTATTTTAAGAAGTACCGAGGATTCCCATGCCGTACCCCATTGCAAACCAATGTTCACGTCTGTTAGTCTCGTCTGTACAACGATTCTATAGATAATAATGCTTTATTTATAAAATTTAAAATGCTCAAGAACTGGTGTAGCTATCATGGAAAATAAAAGCGTAAGTAACGCAGTATTAAGTTACCAGCGGGAGTTCAGTAGTTATTGAACTACGCCCTCTCAACTCTTTAACATGAATACATACAGAGCAAGCAAACGACTCATTTTCGCAGTTTGATGACACACATTAAGAAGAATTTTATGCAATACTGGAGAGAGACAGTAAAAAAACTGTTAACGCAAAGAGTAACTATACTTACAGACTTAAATAAAAAAAATAAAATAACGGCTAGAGAATCAAAATTATAAAAAACTGGATTAAGGTCACGAAATGAATAGGTGAACAATAAATTTACTTCAGTTCTGATAACAATCTTTATTACTTGTAAGCCAGAAGTCATCATTACGTAAGATAATATGTTCATGACGTTCCCTTACTGATAGCTTTCGCAATCAAGTAGACTACATCTTAATTATTGCTAGGTGGACTCTACGACCTTTCCAAACAATTAAAAGACTCTACGAGCTCCCCAGAGAAAGATTTCCACAGTAATCAGATTCTTGCACCTAAAGTAGAACTAAACCTGGAAAGGCGTACATCAAAAGAAAGTCAACAAACATGATGGTGTTTAAAAATAGACATGTCATATAAGCAAAATGCGGATATAATAGTGAAGAGGAAAATTGTTGGTCGCCAATGAACCTATGAGGCATGCAGATAGCGCTTAGCTAAAAGTAAAAATTATATTATAAGAAGAAACTTCTAGAGTAACCACAGACCTGTAATTTCAGTAAAAATAGTGTAAAAATGGATAAATAAAGATACGTTTAACACATATAAACAGCAAACGGGACTACACAATTAAGAGACAAGTATCCTCAAATAAGCAAAGCCAGAATACAGCAATGTAGGTACGACACGAATAAATACGTAAATAAAATCTAGAAAGATTAAAAACAAATAGAAGCAAGTATCAATTATAATGTCTTCAAATTTAAAACAGTACAAGAAAATTTGTAACAAATTAAAGAACATACGATGCCAATATAAATGAACGACGGAGAAGCTACTGCATAAAAGCCTATTCAAAGATTAATGTAGCCTATAGAGAGAGAATACAGGCAACTTTGCGTTTGACCTGGAAGTCAACATTACCATGCAATATTAATAACTACGTTAGAAAAAAAATAAAACAAAAGAAAGCTGCTGAGAAAGACTGCATAGTAATAGCAATGATTATGTCTCGGTGAAATGGAAATCTAAGTGGTGTTAACAATTTTGATACAAACAGTGAAATTCTGAAACAGGCTACATGATTGAAGAAGTTCAGTATATGTCCCAATACATAAAAGTACTTAAAGATCACTGTGACAGAATAAGCTTATTTTTCACCTACTATTAAAGTTTAGTTACAAGAATTCTATAACAATTAAAGTATACCTACTACCCCAAATACAACGTAAGCAAGCAAACGTTTTGCCATATTATTGAATACTAGCAAGATTTTAAAAAATGTAGGTAATCACACATTATTTTTCAAAATACAATAAAACTTAGATTATTTTAGAGGCTAGAAAATGTGGATAATTCTAGCCGACATTAGGGCACCGTAACACATAATCACTTTACGTAAACATGGAAGGGTTACAAGAAATCAGTATCACTATCATCACAACAGGAAAGGTAAATCAGGGTTCTCACGGAAGGTTTCACGAAATTTCTCATCGTAAAGAAGGGGTATGACAAGGATGCATTCTCAATCTTATACGATTTAATTTCTAAGGGTTTAAATAGACAGGAGCCACGGATGAATGGGAAGGAGGTATCGCAATGTTAAGTAAGAAGGTTTGCAATCTATAATATCATGATGACATAGTACTTCCAGATGCAAGTAAAGAATTTCGTTTATCCGCAGAATGAAAATGCCAACAACGATGTAACGTTACAAAATAAAGAAATATAAGACAAAGTAACGACTGTAGCCAGATCAGATAACAAACAGCTAATCTACTTCGGACATATACAGTGAGTGGGCAGAGATTCCAAAAACACATGTTAAAGTGGAAACACAAAGAAAGAAGGAACCAGGCTGGCCAAGAAGTAGCTGGAGAGGTAGTATAGACTCGAAACTGAAAGGGGACTTGAGGACCACCGCGATAGGTGATTGATCATTGGACACCACACAATAATGTAGTCTAATACGTATTTTATTTGTGCGTGCGTGCGTGTCTTAGGTGGGAGGGGGAGAAGGGAACGTTAAAAAACTTCTTATGTTATGAATGCTTAAGCCTACAAATTGTTATTGTTATTACAATTGTTGTTATGTTTTTACTATAAAATATTCATATTATTTTAATATTATTTTCTTAAGGAGTACGAACACATCAGCCTACCAACACGTTTGGTGGAAACGTAAAAACAGACAGATGTACATATAAATAAGAGGTTGCATTAGTTCAGACGTAGATCTGTTTATATGTGTCAGCCAAAACAGTAGTACGTTTTGTAAACATACGCTGCTGAGCTAGTAAACATTAGGATTGTTATTTGTCCTTGAATACTCTGTTGGCGGGAATCTGATAAATGACAAATCTCTGTGCTGGTGACCTGTGGTGTTACGCTGAATAGACACAACACATTATCACGCTACACAGCAGTGGCTGACATGTATTAACCATTTATGAGTTTGCGATACAACAGCTCAGACTAAACTGTGCACAATGTTTGTAGAAAAGACTGACGTGTGTGACGTAGACGCCAGTTTGCAAAATGCATCTTTCATTCCCGCCAGAAATTTAATCACGTTTCTTGTTTATTTTTTCTTATCAAAATAAACATTACTGTGCGTTTACCATGTACCAGTGTCCTTCATAGTTCATAAACACTTGAGAAATTTTATTGTTTCTTACAGAGGCACCCTTAGGGGTGTCCGGCAGGTGTAAATGCACATAAGCTCCTTGGCTCATCTTTAACAAAAATGAGAACAAAAATAAAACTAATAAGGAAAGAAAGAGAGAGAGAGAGAGAGATGGCGAGGGGGGAGAGTAAGAAAATGAGAGAGGTACACAGACAGAGGTTAGCTGTATACATTTTTCACCATACTTCATTTAGAAGTCGCATGATATAATTTGCATAGACCATCAATTAAACGAGCGGCCAGCACGTCACACTCTACATATAATGCGACACCAGTGGCGTAGCTAAGCTTTTTGGCGCCCGGAGCAAGGAGATCGTCGGCCGTCTCGCCTTCACAATTAAAAAGGGACAGAAGAACAAAAATGAAGGCCCATCTACTGAACAAAGTACTTAATAAATGCAAATATGTAGATTTTTTTATGAAAACCCGTCCAGAAAACGTCTTAAGAATATTTGTTAAGTCAAAATTAAGAAATTACATATTATAATATTACCGGTATTCAGTTTCTAACATTTATTATTTAGACTATAAAAAATGTAGTAATATAACAAATTTATAACATAAAAATGTTCTAATGAACATACAAATTCCTTATAGGTATAAACCGCATCTTCAAAACAATATCCTAAAGCAACATAAAGTTAAACAAAGAACTACATTAAAAGTAATACAATAAATCACTTACCATTACAGGTTTATGGTTCCGTCTTCTATCAATAAAGACTTAATATTTATTTGTAATATTTAATAAATATTTAAAACGAGACATTTTAAAATGTAACTTTCCAGGTCTTAATTAAATTAATTTTAACTTTAACTTTCCAGGCAATGTCGGTTATTAAATCAGTATAACCTAAAGACGGAGCAATGTCGTTTTCAACTAAGTGTATCCGTAGATTTGCTACCCTGTCTTGAGATATTGTTAATCCTAGGTACGATTTAATCAATTTAAGTTTACTAAAAGATCTTTCACAAGAAGGCACAGTCACTGGTAAAGTAAGAAATTTTTTTAAATCTATCGTTAGTGTTTTGTAGGCTTCTAATCCCATTGAAGAAATGTACTGTAGCAGTCCCTGAGTGTAAAGTCCATTTGTTCTCCTTTAACCTTTGCCCATTTTAATAAAAGTATGACGTCTTTTAAGTCACTGAACAATTCTTCACTCTTTAGGTCATGTGGATACAGTTTTGCAAGCACTGTGCACTTAATATTGATTTGGGAAAGCTGTTCCTTAAAATGTATATCCCCATCATTTACGTACGCCTCAAATTTATAGAGGAACCCACAGCGTTTTTCTAACTCTTTTTAATGTAGAGAAACGACTTGAAATTTTAACTGACAGTTTGTCCAAAATTTCTATTAAAGAACGTAGCATTTCTTGCCGAACGGTTAAGGCAGAATTGTCTGGATACTCCCCTGGCATCGTGTACTTCCTTCTTATTCTTTTTGTGATACTGACATCCCATTCATTACATACCTGCTCGGCCTTAGAAATGACATTGTCACACAGCTCATTCCTCCAAACGTTTAAATTGTCCGTTAGCTTCTCCAGACGTTTTAATGCGTGACTAAAGCTTATTTCTTTGGTCTGCAAGATTTTCTGGATTTTGTCTATAGAAGAAAGAATATATGTCCAGAAAAAGAGCAAGGTCACAACATTAAAGTTTTCTATCGCATTAATTATTATTGCTGCATTTTCCCTCGTATCAATTGTTTCAGTCGGTGTATTCCTTTCTCCAGTGCAGCGATCATTTCATCCAGCTGAGTGGATATTGCTTTCACCACATCTGCTTCTGAACTCCACCTGGTATCACAATGTCTTTTATACGAAGTCTTTAAGAACAATCAATTTATAAGTGGAACAGGAAAAGAAGGTGAATAGACGTTCTACTGTTCTACTGTCCCAAAAATTGTCACTGCCTGAACATTTACATGAGCTGCTGAACTCGAACCAAGTTAAGTGAATGGTTGTCACAAGGAACAAACATAGTTAGTGGATTCAAATCTAATATTTTCTTTTGAACTCCTGAATGGATACTAGCAATTGTTGTTTGATTGCCATACGACAGATCTCTGCAATCGCTAAGATTCAATCCATCACTCTCAAGTTTTCTTGTAATAGATTGTGTGATCCCCTCCGCTGTTTTCACTTTTAAAGAAATAAACTCTATGAAGTATTAGTATGATGTCATACACGTGAAGTATTATAGATATACCCATAAGACACACAAACCAAAAACAAACCGCACATTCAAGCTACTCATCGATGATCAACACGTTCGCTGCGTCGAACCGGGAAAAATTGCACATATCTAGCCCACGTAACGTTTTTTTTTGCAAATAATATATTCGTCTGTATACGAACAGCAATTAATATTATCTATACAAAGCTAATACTGTATGATTATCAGTTCTCCTTTCCAGCATAACAACTCACTACAAAAAACATGTCAGTGAACAGTTAGACTGAGAGCTGACGGTAAAAATTCCAGCCAATAAGTAAACAGAAGAAAATGTTTTGAAAATGGTAGTTCACACAGCGAGAATGGAAAAAATCATTTTGTGCCTGGGCGGAAGTTGTTCAATAATTTTTTCTACCCCACCACCGCAAAATTTTTTGAACAGCAATTCAGCCAATAAAGTAACAACTTAAAATTACTGCGAAAACTTAGTGTTTATATAGTTGAGTAAAAAAATATTTTTGTGCCTCATTAAATCTTGTTGGAATGTTTTGGCACAATTGTTTTTTTATTTGTTTTTTTTTAGCTGTTACTATACCCATCGAGTAACAGCTTCAAATCATGATTAAATTCAAGTTTATACTTTCTTTTAATGAAATATGCATTTGTGCCACGTCTAAGCCTGTCAGAAGTACCTGGCACAAAGCTTTGTATTCCTAAAAATAACATGGAATTCCCATCCGCATAGGTTCTCCTCGCAGGTATATTTCCAGCTGGTAATTTTAGAAAACTATTGTTGTTCGTCCAATTAGTGATTACGAATGTTATGCCATGCCATTGTACTGTATTTCTGAATACTCTATTTTTCAATATACCACTAAAATAAGATAGAGAGTGACGCAATAACATGCAATTTCTAGTATCATATTTATATTACATGAGTATTTGGGAATAAAATGGTAAACACTATGGGAATGGGAATAATTATCACTATTTACAAAAAGTAATAATGATTTATTACAGCATTTTACAAAACATACATATATAATATAATTAAATTGGTCTTTAACGCACTTATAATTAAATGAATTGAACTATACAGAAAATTGTAATATTATTAATTTAGTTAATTTTTTCATGCGTTAATTACTACTTTTTTCATTTTTACCCAACATCATTATAATCATCACTATCATTATCAACTTCATTAAATTCTATGTCTTCGTCTGTCTCTACCAGGACAATGTCTTCAACTAAAAGAGGTGTGGGCTCACCTTCGAACCAAAGTGGTTCGATTTTGTCGTCATCGACAATCCAACCGCATTGTTCTGGTAACAGTTTGACGCAATTTACTTCTGTAGCATTTTGCCACATTGACGTTACATAAATTGCACGTAAGATCTTTTGTTTCAGTGATCTCCAGCATGGAGGAATTAGGGTTGAATCAAAGCTTTTCACTTTTTTTACAAAATATTCCGCGACCGACGTTGATGAAAATCGACTTTGAAAAATTAACAATCTGGCATCGTTTACGCTCTTACAATTTATGCCGTAAAATTTGGATGTAAATTCTTGTAATATTTCCATGTTCTTCATATTATCAATTTGTTCAATTTTGTTTAAACAAGCAAATACATGTTGAACTTCCAGATTTTTTCTAATTCTTTAAATGGCTTTACCTTTCCTTTCCTATAAAAACTAGCGGTGCAATCACACCCTGTGTATGCGTGAAAACCGGGCAAAGCACGACACAAAAGATCACCAAGTGTTTCAGCTAATTTTGTACAATTTATAAAATTTATTACGTTAGGCTTTGATCCTATCGTCCTTAAATATATTTCTAATGTCGGTAATTTATGTATATTTCCAAGTACAATAACAAGGATGTCGGTGTCAGACGCTTTAATCATGACCTTTTTATTATTTTCCAGTTTACTCAAATGATAAATGATTCGGGTATCAGCTTCTTCATGGTGACAATCGTAATTTTGTTCAACTGTTTTTAAAACAGTATTATCCATAATTCAATATAAGAAACATTGATCTCTATTTGTAATATAAACTTTTTTATTGCGCAAAAATGGTACCACATTATTATAACACCAATATTCTGATAAAAAAGAAATTAATGCTTCTTTGAATTTAATATTTTTTAAAGCCTTATAAAAATCATTGGGCCTCTTTTGTGATGGTCCAAGTATTGTATAAGGAGTACTAATTTCATTACGATTGAGCCTTTCTATTTCCTTAATCGAGGGGATGAAATATTGATCAAAAATGATATGAATTTCGGATGCGGTTATATTACAAATTTTTGACAATATTACTTCTGCTATTTTATCAAATGTTTGAGGAACTGATGGACCTAAATGGTATAAAAAGTAAAACCCATGAATTATATCAACATCTATTCGAGTTGGTGGTAAATTCTCGTTAGAAGAGCGTAATATTTTTGTAAGTGCTGATTTATCTGTTTTGTGTATTTCCCCAGTACATTGGCATAAAGCAGGTGGTGCTGGTGATAATGGATATGATAAACATTGCGCCATATCAATTTTTTCTTCTAAGGCAATTGCCAGCAACCGACCAAAAATATCACGCTCCATTTTTATTAAGACGTTTTTACTACCATCAGTAATTTTTTGCATTTTTCTCAGACATTCCGACGCAAAATTCTTAATGACATTCTTTTTTATTGATGCTTCAAATCTATCGCGATCATTATTGCAAGCTATTATAAAATTTTCTTTCTGTTCTTCGCCTAATTTATATACATTCAGTAGAAAACAAGCAGTCTCCTTAGACGCAGCCCGACCGGTGAAAATATTAAATAAACTATTATTATCTATTCTTTCATCAAATGGATTTATATTTTTATTTATCTTATCGATTATGTTTTCTAAGCATTTTTGGTCTTTATTTATTCTATGCGGGTCTAATTCTTTGACGGTATCATTTGCTTCGGTTATTTTCAAGTTTTGTAAGACTGTGGATATAATTTTTGTTCGTATGCTATAACTCAACGTCCAACGTTACCTGGCAGTAATGGAATTGGTGAAATGGCTTATACCTGTTAGAGAATTAGCTGCATCGGCATTGATTGTTTGTTCTAGAGTTAAATCAACTTGTCGCTCATACTCTTTCGAGGCATGCGACTAAAAATAAATTAAAAAAAAAAAAATAATAATAATAATAATAATAACAATAGTTTTCTAAAATTACCGGCTGGAAATATACCTGCAAGGAGAACCTATGCGGATGGGAATTCATGTTATTTTTAGAAATACAAAGCTTTGTGCCAGGTACTTCTGACAGGCTTAGACGTGGCACAAATGCATATTTCATTAAAAGAAAGTATAAACTTGAATTTAATCATGATTTGAAGCTGTTACCGTACTTGATGGGTATAGTAACAGCTCAAAAAAACAAATAAAAAAACAATTGTGCCAAAACATTCCAACAAGATTTAATGAGGCACAAAAATATTTTTTACTCAACTATATAAACACTAAGTTTTCGCAATAATTTTAAGTTGTTACTTTATTGGCTGAATTGCTGTTCAAAAAATTTTGCGGGGGTGGGGTAGAAAAAATTATTGAACAACTTCCGCCCAGGCACAAAATGATTTTTTCCATTCTCGCTGTGTGAACTACCGTTTTCAAAACATTTTCTTCTGTTTACTTATTGGCTGGAATTTTTACGGTCAGCTCTTGGACTAAGTATAGGCTAATAAAATAACCTTTTCCTGGTCTTACAAAAAGTGCAGGTATCCGACGACTTCTATATGCCATTCGCTTTCGCGTGGCACCTAAGGGATTAGGAGACCCTTACACATACACGCACACAAATGCAGCTGCTCGCGTCCGCTCCGGCCGGCAGGTAGATGACTCATAACTGGGGCCCTAATTGAGTAATTGCTACTTCTTTAAAATATAAAATTTAACTACTGACATCAGTTTATTTGTAAACTTTGTGCAATTCCAAGAAAAATGACACCAAACACGGTATGATTATGATAATATATGATGTTCAACATGCATAGTAGTATTTTATATTTAATATACCGGGTACCATTAATTTTTGTTTTGTTACATTTCGACATCAAAGTGTGTTATATATTGTTGATTTATTTTTACATTTATTTTTAGTGTGTTTATTGATAGTATGTATCAATTAAAATGTAAACTTGTAAGTGCAGAATTAAAATAAGCTTACTTTTTAACCTCACAGTTTCTTCATGTAAGTGCGGGTAACTGGGTGAATTATTTTTTATCTTAATTATTATTAATTCTACCAACTACCTCGAAGCTACAATGAACCGCTGTTCAGCGACATTTTGAAGTCTGTCCGGAGTTTAGTTTTGACTAAGCGTCGTTATGAAAGATATTAGCCGAAACAACCCTATGACTCACTTCCTGTGTATAGGGCATCCGCTTTCGACGACAATGAATATGACTCACTTCCTGTGTAGTAAGTAAACGCCACTGTCGGGGGTGTCGAAAGCATCATTATTGTCCTTAAAACATTATTGTCATTATTGTCCATCATTAAAGCTTTCCTTAGTAATGTGGTCGGTGTTGTGCTGTGCGTGGAGGTTTAAGTGTTACAGTTATGTTCTCTAAGTCTAAGCAAGTGTTACATTCGCAACCAAGAACGATAGTTGCTTCGGTGATACAGTATTTTTATATGGAAAAAAATAATATGGGGCCTCTATTGGATGTAAGAAAAGTTTTGGAAATAGTTTCATCAGCGTGTAATGTTCCCACGAGCCGTCGCCCGGATAAATGCGCAATTGAAATCAGCGCTACTGGAGGAAACTGAGACCGTGGAAGATGATGCGAGCGACAGAGAAGACAACGTAGTTAATGAAGTTTCAGCCTGTAAGAAGATAAAAATAACAACGCCTAGGAAAACACCAGGAGGGCCACAACGAAATAGAAAAGTGACGGGCCTCGACGAGTTTGCGAAATCGGCCATAAGGCGGCACATCCTGCAATACTACGAGCGGCGAGAGATACCATCCCTCGAGAAACTTGTGAGTTCGTTGAAGAATGCGAGTCTGTTCGACGGCGGGAAGACGGCATTGCATCGTATTGTACGAGATTTGGGGTTCGTTTACAAGAAGTATAATAACCGAAGGGTTTTGATGGAAAAGCCTACAATCGCTTTATTAAGATGCCAATTTTTACGTAAAGTCCGAAATGTAAATATTGAAAATGTTGTGTTCCTAGATGAAACATGGTTAAATGAAAATGTACATAATGACAAAGGATGGACCGACGATACAGTTAAGGGGACATTGAATGCTCCCTTAGGCAAGGGGAAAAGATTGATAATTTGCCATGCTGGAGCCAGAAAGGATGGATCGAAGCTCCCCCACTCGTGTTTGAGTCAAAGAAGACGGGAGATTATCACGAAGAAATGGACCATAAAGTTTTTGAAAACTGGTTTTTTTAATACACTAATCCCCGCAATACCCCCTGCGAGTACGATAATCATGGACAACGCTCCGTACCATTCCAGAAAAATAGACAAAGCACCAACTTCAAGCTCAACAAAAGCCGCAATGATCCACTGGCTGAAAGAGAAGAAAATTCCATTTCCCCCTGACTTCCGGAAGCCAGAAATCTACGAATTGGTAAAATTACACAAGCCTCCAATTCCAAAATATGCCATTGACACTAAAGCCACCGAATTAGGGTTCAAAGTTATCAGGCTTCCACCTTACCATTGCCATTATAATGCTATAGAAATGGTCTGGTCTTACTTGAAGGCGTACGTGAAGGAAAGAAATAAAACTTTCAAGCTGAAGGATGTGAAGGAACTTTTTATGGAGGCGGTCGCCCAAGTCACACCGGAATTGTGGTCAAGGTATGTTCAACATGTCAAGAAAGCCATGGACGCAGACTGGGAGAGTGAAGGATTGCACGACCAAAGTGTTCAGGAGTTAATAATCAATTTGTGCCCAGGCGATGATGATAGCAGTGAATGTGATTCCGACGATGACTCAGACGACGACATCGGGTGCTACCCACTGATGTAAGATTTTCCAGGTAGGATTTGAGGACTTATTGATATATTTAAAGTTATGTGTTCACAGGATAGGGCTACTGTTATATAACATATAATTAAGAAAATAATCTACCCTGAAATTAATTTTATTTTTAACTCATGACTGACCGATTTCAGCACTAAGGCCATCGTCGGCGTCTTCTTGATTATCGTACTTGCAGGGGGTATTGCGGGGATTAGTGTATTAAACAACCAGTTTTCAAAACAACCTGGTGTTGACTCAAACACGAGTGGTGGAGCTTCGATCCATCCTTTCTGGCCTCCAGCATGGCAAATTATAAATCTTTTCTCCTTGCCTAAGGGAGCATTTCAGAGTACATTGTGTTCTTAATTATATGTAATATAATTATATATTAGAGTTTTTTAATACGGTGGACCAAAACTTTGTTATTAGAATTTTATGGTTTCAACTAATTATTCAATATGGAGAAGTTTACTCTTATGATTTACATGTAGTCCACGTTTCTTATTTTTGTAGGATAGAATTCTGTTTAGTTTTGTAAAAATTTTATTTTTAAGTTTGTAAATAAAAAAATCATTATATTCCATACAGTATTCGTGTGAAGTTATTAAAAAAAGTTTTTATTCAGTATGTATTTTTGTTATAATTGTTTTTTATCTATTACTAAAGGTTTTTTTTGTTTATCCATAAATATGGGCTATCTGTAAATAAAACCACGAAAAATATTTCGTTTATGACCCACTTTTGTTAAAATGGGGTTTTTAATTTTGTAAAAATTTTACTTATAAGTTTGTACATAAGAAAAACAACATTGTATTGTATATAGTATTTGTTTAAAGTTATTTAAAAGAAGCATTTCTTAAGTATGTATTTTTGTTATACATTTCTTAAGTATGTATTTTTTGTTTGTTTTTATCTATTAATAAAGGTGTTTTTCGTTTATATATTAATATATTTTCGAAACGATCAAAGTTAAAGAAAATATTGCGTTTATATTCATGTCGTTTTTCGTGTGTTAATGTAAAATTTTAAGAGAAAAATGCCCATCACATCAAGGAGTAAAATATTTTTAGTACTGTATTACAAATAGGCTTTTCCATTTTATAAAAATTAAAAACATAATAATGTGGAATTTAAACTAAAAGGCTAATATATTTCATCTTGTACTTATTTAACATTAATTGTAATGTTATCATTAGTAAGTTTTTATCATTGGTAACCGATTTTATATAATATTAAAATGCCATTCTCAATTTTAAATAAAACTCGTCTTTTTAGTACTGCAATATGTGTTTTTTTTCTAAAATCCAAATATACTCCCTTGACGCTACATGGTTAACAGTAACTATATGTTGAGAAGACTCATTTTTCTCGCAATTTAACGAAGATTACGAAAATCATATTTTAATTTGGATTATCATTCAATTTAAATGTGTCATAATTTGTAACTGTTTCATGAAGCTGTATACCTGCGCGTTCGGGCAAGGGTGTGTGGCCCGGGCGCTCGTGAGTGCGCGTGCGAGAGCAAGGGTCTGCTAATCCCTTAGGTGCCGCGCGAAAGCGAATGTAGTATAGTAGGTACTGTATGCAATATTCAAGTTTTTTCGATGCTTATTGTGGACAATTGTGGATTTGGTGGACAACGCGATATCACCTCCTCCGAAAGCTTTAGCCACAGTACTGTGGTTCACTGACTGTTAGACCTGTGTTAGTATTCAGTCCTCAAGCACTGAAGATGGCCACCTATGGGGTGGCTGAAACGTTTGCGTCAAATGACATCGGACCACGTCTGATAGCCCGGCACATTAATCAGCTGTTCCGGTCTCTATTTTCAAGCCATTTTTTGCGTGGTCTTCCCACATCTCTTTTCCCTGTAGGCACATATTGTAAAACTTGTTGAGGTAGCCTTTCCGCTTCCATTCTACCTATATATTCAATCCATCTCAGCTTATATTCTTGCATTTACAGAGAATATTCATGTCTTATCACGTCGTTTCTAATTCTATCGTTTCGTGTACATCGCTTTACGTTTGAAGATATCTCTGCAGCTTGTATATGACTTGTATCTTTTCGGAATATATACCCACGTTTCGGAACCGTGTAAAAGAGTGAGGACTGCCATAACTTATAGAACTTCACTTGAGTTTCCTGTCTTGTTTTTCTCCCTAAAGTTCTTTTAATAGTACCACAAATCGCCTGAAATCTGTTTATCTTTCTCTCGATGTCCTCGTCAAATTCCACATGTAATTTCACATCCTAGGTATTGAAAGTGGGATATTTGCTCCAGCACTTTATCATTGATCGTAATTTTTTATCTTAAGCTATGTTTACATTTGAAAGTCATTACTTTTGTTTTATTAATCGATATATTCAAATTATATTGAACAGTGTGATGGTTCAGTTTTGAGTGGCTCTACAATGAAGAGAATAATCGATAATAATCTGCCACCGTCTTGGAAAGACTATTCAAAAGGTCTTCCAGTATTACGTAATTTTTCTCTAAAGTCCAAATGAATTAGTAAAAAAAAGTGTTACGAGGACAAATACTAGTGTTACTGCACCCTTCATATAAACCAAAGGCCAGTTGAACGTGTAAGCAAATTTACATATCTTGGTACCATAGCCAATTAACAATGGGACCACTCTCAAGAAATAAAGAGCAGAATTGAAAAGCAGGAGCAGTGAACACTAGAATGAGCAGTTTATTCAAAAGTCACGATTTAACAATAAACACAAAGATGAGACTTTTACGCTGCTACGTATTCTCGGTCCTCTTCTACGGTGTAGAATCTTGGACTTTGACTGAAGCCACAACTAAAAAATTGCAATCTTTCGAAATGTGGCTTTACCGTAGAATACTGAGCATTTCATGGGCAGCACATATGACTAATGTTGCAGTTCTTAGAAATATGAAGAAAGATAGGGAAGTTGTTAACACAGTGAAAATAAGAAAGCTTCAGTATCTGGGACAGCTCATGAGATATGAACAGAGATTTTACTTATTGCAGTCCATACTACTGGGAAAAGTACTTTGAAAGAGAGGAGTTGGGCGACCGAAAATATCATGGCTGAGAAATTTAAGGATCTGGTTTGGCATGAATACAACTGACTTATTCCGTGCAGCACTGCAGAAAGTTAAAATAGTCTGTATCAGTGGTTCCCAAAGTGGGGTCCGCGACAATGTTTCAGGGGGTCCGCAGACACTTTTAAGAAAAAATATAATACACCGTAATTTTCTCCGATTTTGTATGCTATAAAATCTAAATTTTAGAATCTTAAAACAATTAGTAGAAGATTACAGTATTTTTTTAATTCAAACTAATAGTAACTGTAAAAATAATTTGAAACTAATGGCTTTAATAATGTCTTTAAATCATGTTGTGTAGCAGATCTGTTTGTCAGCCGAACTGACTAGAGCACCGCATCGACGCAGAACCTGATCACGCTGTGTTAGTCTACATTGTGTCTTGCTTATAAGCACTGTATCTAAGCAAAACTTTCTCCATGTAGCTGGTTTTATGCCTAAGTAGCTGGATTTCGACACGTGTGGCTGGAAAGATAGAGCCGAGGTTGGCAACGTTGGCTGCGCAACCGGAACTTAAAGACTTAATATTGAAATTATCAGACATTAAACCCAATATTGTAGAGCTAATTGTTCAAAAGCAGCTTCATTGTTCACATTAAACTATATTTGATACCATTAATCAGTGGCGGCTCGTGACTTAAGAGGCTGGAGGGCGCGGCCTTTATGTTCCTTAATTATTTATCAATAATGAAGGCAACGAACAATAGAAATGTCGCCAATATTTGATCACGTAATTCATTAATAAAATAAGAATAGTAACACGTGCAGCATGCAACGATTATTTAAAAATTTGATCTCACCTCAAATATTGTGATCTGTTGTAGAGAGTCAGCAGTTATATTAATAAACATAACCACAAACTGTCGAAAGTGTCCACAAAAATGTCTATACTGTTTCCACAAAAAAGTAATACATTTATATTATATAAACAGACCCTTTATTTATATACAAAGTCTATTCGCCTTTCCTTTAAATTAACGAACTTTTCTAGCATCAAAGTCATTCATTTCTTTAACAAGTTCCTTCTTAATAGATAACATCGCAAGGGCATTCAGTCTATCGTTTTTCATTGTATTTCTCAAGAAAGTCTTAAGTCTTTTCAGAGTAGAAAAGCAGCGGTCAGGTTCAGCAGAGTTGTCATTGGGATAGTTATGATAATTTTCAGACGTTTCGATACTTCTTTGGAAACTGACGTAAGATTGTTTTCTTCTATAAAGTTAAGAAGTTTTATTGCGCCTTTACTATTAAAATCATGCCGTCTGTATAATAGTTCCAATTCACTCCGAATTTTGTTTTCTTGTAAGAAAGGGTAATGTTGAATCACTCGTGTGAATGTTTCTTCCGGAAAGTTTGTAGAAAAAAGTAGAAATAAGTCATTGTTCATCAATGAAGCTGCTTCTAGGTGTTCCGTGTAAGTAAACCTATCTTTTACGTGAGTTATAATGATGTCACTTACTTCTTTTGCATCCCCTATTCTAATGCTGCATCCAACATTATTGTTCCTTTTTCTTGGTTCCTCAGGAAACTCCTCATTTATTTGTGTTTCTATTTCATTTATTTTCTCCCTCTCTGCATCTCATTTTCAAAAATTCCGATGTCACTTTGTCACATTACACTGTCTTTGTTCCTACTCTGTAGTTGTTGGTACAGTATGTCCACATGGGATAGAGTTCTATGGAAAAAAATTAGCCAGAACATGAAATTTTGGTCCTGAAGAGCCCTTCTGTGACCACTTGCCTCATTAACTGTGAGTCTGTTTGTACACTTTTCTTCAAGAACTTCGAAACATTCCTCCAACACATCGGTTTTCGTACACAACGTTGACTGTACGAATGTTGTAATTCCATCTTGTTATAGAAACTCTGGGTAACCTGGGTTGCACTACTTCCTCCAAAACGTCCGTTCGTAGAGATGAGTGTGAAAAAAATGCTGCAATGGCAGACAGATTTGAGAAAAAACTCTAACTTTGTTGTTTATACTTGTTGCTTTTTCTAATGGCAAATTAAGTTCACGAGCGTAACAGTGTACAAAATATGTGAACGGATACACTTCTCTAATTTTTGCCTTTACATCTCCAATAGAACCACAGATAACATTAGCGCCAACATAAGTCTGAGCTATTAATATTTCCTTTGATGTGTGCAGAAGAGGATAGATATTGTTCATTATGCACTTTGCTAATGTTTCTGCACATTTACCTTCAGGACTGAGAAATCCCCAAAACCTTTCCTACACCGACCCCTTAAACACGTAGTTAAAAACTAATACCATTTGACAGTGGTTTGTCACATCAGTTGTCTCCTCACATTCGATTGTCACAAATTCAGAAGCTTGTATCTCCTTTTATATTTCTTCCCTCTAGACAATAAGCATACAGTCCAATATATCATTCTGTATTATTTTCTATGTAGGCCTACCTTTGACCACAGTGGCCAATTCTAAATGGTCTTTCACTGCAGAATCCAGCTCCGCAGTAAAATTAATTAAGCCTTTGTATACCCCGGATTTGCAGACGATGCTGATTCATCATGAACTCTTACAGACAATTGTAAAACACTACAGAATTTGACACACGAAATCAGCTGTTTTAAATATGTCTTTTTTGCTGACTTGAACATTGTGCTTCTCAATGTTTTGTCTAAATTTCGTGTCCAGACTAGACAGTATGTTTACTTTGCCTAACAAAGAAAATCAACAACACTATTCATGTGATAGACGGATATTTCATGCTTCTTAATTTTTCTGTAAGATGTTTTATATCATTAACCTCTTTTAGAGTCCAAAAGCAATAACCACTGTCTCTGGGAGACAATACAATACATGGAAAACAGAACATTATTCGTGAAGCTATTAAAAAAAACACGCAAACTCAAAACTTAAACACTAAACAAATGCCAGCATTGAATTAACCACCCCAGAGAAACTATAAACACTAAAAGAGCAAATCTCATATTATTATCAATAGTCTGCGATTAGTTGTACTGGGTGAATTAAACGACTTTCTGCTAAACGTGGCGCGGGAGCCGGCGCGCCGAGCGACAGTGTGAACGCCGCCTATACGCTTACAATTTCGTTCAACTTTGGATAGAGTGGGGAAACTGAGAAATGGGCGCGATTGTCAGAGCGCCGTAATGCACGCTGTTCCAAAAACATTTCTGCTATTACCTAACACAAAAACATTTTCTTGTCCGAATGGTTAAAGAAATATGTAATGACTTTCCACAAATAGTGATAATGGGTTGTTTAATGATATGATTTAATCTGGGAGGCGCGCGCCTTAGCGCCCTAAGAACTAGCCGCCCCTGCCATTAATATTATAATTTTTGAAGTTAAGAGAATTTTGATTTTAATAAATTTTATTAAAATGTAAGAGTTTGTATCATATTTACTGTTTGTTTTATTTCAGAACTCAGACAGGGTCCGTGAAATTTTAAATTTGGGGGGGTCCGCGGACTGAAAAGTTTGGGAACCACTGGTCTGTATGATATCCAACATCCGAAACGGATAGGAATTATCAGAAGAAGGTACAAATGATCGGATCGTAGAGCTGACGTCATATCTGCCATTATTATGCGCGCATTCAATTACACTTATTTAACGAAAATTTCGGAATCTAATACCTTTCACTAAAAAAAAGTCACAAAACGAATTGCGACAATGGGGAAAGTGTTTGCGTAACGGCCGGCCGGTGAAATTCTGCATCGGAACGCGCGTACGCACGGCAGCAATTACACGCGTCTGAACGGGGGAATGTGCAGCCGTTTATTGTTTACGCACACAACCGCGCGCGCGCGCGCACTCATTCCTTGCCTTATATGTGCGTTGTTGTTTACGCTTTCTCTCTCAATGAAAAGATCACAAGACCACCTTGGATGGACGTGTTGTTGTAGCCTGTAGTACGGTTATGTGCGAGCGCGCGCCAATGCGTACGCTCACGTATACGTATATAAATTAACATAATAACACGGTCAACAAGACGCTATTAGCGAGTCGAAATTCGAATATGTGTGTATATAAAATTCTTTACTTACGTGCTTTTCAACTATGCGAGCTGTCGTGCTGTGATACAGCTGGATTTTAGGTTATATAATTTTGGTTTCGTCAACATTTTTTCATTCGTCAGCATTCCAGCATTACTCAAAAAGACATACAACTCTATTGTCAGTATACGAGAGCTTAATTAGTTCTTTCTGCAATATGTAGCTTTCATTGACTTTGAGAAGGCCTTTGATAAAGTAGGTAGAAATATGCTGTGGTAATTATTAAATGAACGGGGATACCCACAATTTATAAGAACTATACAAATCCTATATAACAGTACAGGAATAGCTATTAAAAATAATTGTATGATCTCTCAAAAAAAATCTTTCAATCAAGATGTTAGACAAGGGTGCAGTATATCGTCTATTTTTTTTCCAACATTTATATCGACGATCTAGTAAGGAAACGAAAACAATTAAAATATCACGAGACAAATATTTGAACGTAGTGTTGTTTGCCGACGACTAGCTTGCAATTCAAAATAACGACGTGCTTTACAGAAATCTGTTTTTAAGCATCATCAGATTAGCAAACAACACAATGTGAAAATCTTCACGACAAAAACAGATACATGGCATTTCGAGGCAAGGAATCGATAAGAACAAAATAATAATTTATGATAAAATTGTAGAACAGGTGAGCCATTTTAACTATTTTTGAGAAATGATACTGGCTGTGATAAGAACTATTATACTGATGTTAAGATAGGTAAGTTCCAGACGATCTGTGGGAACTTATTTTCAGAAACAAATAAGTGGAGAGACAAAATTAGTTATGGCGGTCTCTGTACTGTCCTATGGATGTGAATTATGGAAGGCAACCCAGAAACGAGAACGTAAAATACACGAATGGCGTTTTTAAGACGGGTTAAAAGGTGTTTCTAAACTTGACCGCATAAAGAATGAAAACATAAGAGGATAATGACAAGTTTTCATCTTGAATGAAAGGCTAAAAGATTATAAACAACACTAAAAATAATGTCAGATTCCGGGCTGGCCAAACAATTCTGGAAATATAAACCTTTATGACCCAGGAAGAGATGGCTAGAGGATCTTTGAAGGCGGAACAGAAACACCTTCCCTATGCCGTGTTGTGAAAATGATGATTATGCGATGTGTTTAAAGTACGAAATTCGCCACAATTCATCTGTTAAGTCAATAAACACTACAATAATATGTATAGAGTAATACTCACAGATCTTGGGCTGGAAACAAATAGAATACAGATAACTGAATTCATGTGATTAGATGAACAAGTCAGTCACATCAATCATATTCATCACATCATTAGTGTCACATTGTTTATTTTTGTTACTTGTCAGATCGGCCCATGTTAGACCTTCCCCGTTTTCCAGTACCTTGGCCATGCTTAAGAAATACTATATAATACACTCTTATAAAAACTACAATAATTATTCACACATACCCCATTACCACAACCTGTCTCGTACTTCCAGTCAGGTCTAAACCCATATCAGAAAATTCCATATGAGTCATCCTGGCAGGGTCGCCATTGTTACGGTATTAATCCTTTACCCCCCTTATTATTATTTACTTACCTCGTACGATCTTTTTACGTACTCGCCCTGACTTACCAAAACAGAAGATTCCAAACTTATAGGTCGCCACCAATATTTTTAAACAAAAGGACAAATATGGAAATCTTAATACATTTTCCCTTTATTTACTTTTAATTACTTACCAGGTTCGATTAGGCGAGATTTTCCATACAGGACAGGTTATGTTAAACGGGCGTAATAAATACTCTAACACATACTTTATATTAAACAAAATCTAAATTTATTTTAAGTCAAAATCTGAATTTACGAATTAGTAAAATAAACATTTCTTACTTGACTAGCCTATGACAAATTATTTATATTTTTTTTATGAACCAGTACGTAATTCATATCTGTTCCCTTAGAGATATCTATTGTTTAGAAAAACGTCTGTAAATGCAATTGTTACAATATAGTTAAATGTTAATGTAGTTAAGAGTTCTGAATTGATAATATGGTACTCATCCTGGTAGTGACTTCGCTCCAACTGGTGATGCACTTGTTTTATCACTCACTTCGAAAGTCGATGTATGCTCATTAAAGTAATTTTATCTTAGTACTGTTACTAATTTTTACTGTTTCCTAAAACCATATTGTTCACATTTAATGATTGTGTGGGTCAACGTAACTGTTGTACAAGCACTGATAGTTTTTTAATTAGTTGACCGCTACATAGTTCACACACTTTAATAGTTGTACTGGATAGGCCGATTATATTATTTTCGGCCTATCTTGCGCCCGAGGCCACTGTTCCGAACGTTTTAGTTAACAACTGACTGACTACTTAAGGTGACCGTCTGATGCAAACACTAGAGGAGAAGTGTGCTTACTGTGATTCACATACAAAGAGGACTGGCTGGCAAGCTGTTGCGTAATACGTCTGTGCTGGGCAGACTCAGACATTAAACATAAATAGTCTGACATAACATGGTATGTTGCTGGTTACAGTGGGGCACCTCACAGGTGAAGACTGACTGCTTTCAAATTAAAACTGAATTGAATCTTTACTGTCTCTGACACACAATTCTGTACCGTTACAATAGATAATCGGCAGAGATTTGTAATGGACAATTTGGTGATGGTGTTTATTGTGCACTGCAACTCCAGTGAATTTCAAAAAGGGACTGATGAGTTCAAGCAAGTTTGGTGAATACTTATAAACATTTTTCCTGTTATATGATTGTGTTAAACTAAAAAAAAATATTTTTAACAAATTTTTTTTTCATTTTTTAGCACATAAGAATAAATAATTTCATATTTTTGCACCTAAAAATCTGTTACCTAGTTGTCTATCATTAAAAAAAGACCTGATGAATCAAGATAAAAAAACCATAGCTGAACTTGAAATACCAGCCCTTTTCAATATTTGAGCCAGCAAACTTTGGTCTTTTCAGTCACCTGCCTTAACCCAGAAAGTTTTACATAGTAAATGACTGTAGCTTCAAAAGTTAAAGTATTGTGATAAATTAAATAATTAAAATTATGAAAAAATTTAAACACTTTAAAAATTCAGCATTCTTGGAAATACATACGACTGAAAGGCTCATATATAACTTAGTCTTCAATGGTCGTTTGACATCGATTGTGTTTTCCAACAAAGCCTGCTATCGCGATATTACTTAACCTATATGGTGGGATATCAACTTTACCACACTTGACTTTGGTGGTGTACAATGTACATGAAAGTTTAAAACTCAGAATTATGGTTAACATGACAACTTACACAAAAATATACAAACTGATTAGTCACAATCTTTGTAACAATTAATAATAACTACTTACAGGTACTTATCACAGGCAAACAATTTATAAATGTTAATTTGTCTTTGCAACCAAAAAACTTTAATGGGCTGTCTCCTTACAACAATAATTCCACTGAGTAACAAATAGTACCGGTATATTGTATGTTTGAAAATACATTTTTTACTATAAAAATTTAATATAAAAATACCATAATTTTAACTGAAGAGTTCAATGGCACTATCTGCTTTCTGGGAACCAAGAAATTTGGAAAATTTGTTTTTGTAATTCTGAGGGCATTATAGTCCAAAACAAGATGGCGGTCATGGGCAATTCATAGAATTAAATTTCTACGTTAATAAAAGACATTTCATTGTTACATCAGCAATAAACGATTATGTCAATATAATAATACCTTGGGGATAATTTTCGAATTATCGAAATTCGTTGCACATTACCAAAATGTTACATACCGTATCGTAAGTTTAGTGTAGTCACGAAAACTTAGTCGATTTTCAGGAAATACGCTGCTGTTTGCAATAAAACGTCAATGCGCACAAATCAGGATTACAAAAAGATCCAAAACTAGTTATGCGAGTTTCTCAGAATTGTACTACAATTTTCTCCAATAACGTTACGAATTTTTGCGACCGCGACTTAGTACTGCATGCACATAAATACAAAAGACAAGTATTTTGTTAATTTATCGACTATCGTTGGCATGATACTGGCACTATAACCCATATGCAAAGAGAATCTCACCTTATAACCTCAACAAGATTGGTGCGAATTTCTACAAATCCATTTCCTTTGCACTTTCGAAAGGCTTACACAAGCAAATGCGTTGATTTTGTTTCTAGATATTCTAAAACTACAAATAAGGTACATTGCCCAAATAAGGCCCATCTTATTTTAATCGTTTTCTATAACCATCTATTATTTTATTACGTAGCATAAAACAGTGGCATATGTAAGAGAGTCATATGTTTTACGTTGGTTAAACTTTCAGTTTTTAAAGCTTTATGGGTTTTCAAAAATATTTTTCAAAATTTAAGGTGCGGGTCTTATTAGGTACAGTAGTTCTAAATAAGGCCCACTAGTTGATCCATATAAGGCCCACCTTTCATATATACATTTTGAAGGGTTTAACTGGTTTTTACTATTTTATTGGAAGGATTTCACATGGATCATGTTACATGTAATTGTAATAAACACTTTTCAGGAGTTTTATTGCAGGAAAAAGATAAAAGAAAGCTAATTATAGAACAAATCAAAATTATATTGACATTTTAAACAAACAATACAAAACCATTTCTTATAGTGACTTTTAATTTCTAAAGTAATTCAAAATATTCTTTTTAAATTACAACAAATTAAATTGGATTAAATGAAAAGATGTAACTACAGTCTATATGTCACAATCAGGGCACAAGAATTTTGAAATATTGTCTTCACGAGTAAATCCTACACATTCTTCATGGACGTATTTTAAACACTTCATACACAGTCTCATGTCAGCAATGCGGTCTTCACGACATAAATAACAGAACCAGCTTTCTTGTTCTTGTCCTGGGTTTGAATGTTGTAAGCCACTTGGTCCCGCTTCAAGGAGATCTATTAATGAAGATTGAGATTTTCCTCTACCTTTCTTTACATTAAAGTCTTTACTAGTTTTGGCTCCTCCATTTTTCTGCTTAGTTTGTTTTTTCTCTTCTTCAACAGGTTTTTTATCCTGTTTATCTGTAAACAACGCTTTTGTTACTTGAACAGCTGTGTAGTTAAGTGCTTTTGCTCGTTGCTTAAAAGTTTTCTTCTTCACTTCAGGGGTTTGAAGAATTTCTTGAAATGAAGTCTCTAACACAGCTCCATCATTACTTGACTCGTCGTGTAGGGAAATCATGTCTGAAACCGATGTTGTGACGATTTAAAAATTATTTAAATAGCACAAATTAATTTTTTGTTCTTATAACAAGTGAGAGTATAATCCAACCTTGTCTGTACCTAGATACCTGTATCAACTTGCAAAAAGTCCAGTACGGACATGCAAAGTACAATGTTATTAAGCGAAAACTAATAATTCTTCTAATTAAATAAAAGACGTTTTAATAATAAAGGAAATATCTAACTCCTAACAAAAAAATGTAGCATAATTTATACTAGTTAATTAATGGACAATTAATAATAATAAAGGAACGAACTACTTTTCTCTCAGCGCGTAAACCGCGCCAGCTTACAGACTCCCTGCCGCTAAACTAGCCCCAGTCGCCGGAGAATCTTCGACATGTAAGCAGCACGAAAATGTGTTGTAAAGTTACACTTACGTGTATGTCGCTAAACAACGATGTAACAAGACGTTAGTTCTTCTAATCTATTTAATCCAATGTAGCGTTAGTAAAACTCAAAAATTAGTAATGTAGTACGTGGAGGAAATATTAATAATATATAAAAAAAAACTTAGCCGACACATCTCTTTACGAACAGTAAGCGGTAAGATATGTTCCTTACCATGTAAAAGTAAACATCAGTGCTGCTAAAATAAAAACAAATTAAATGTAAAAAGTGAACAACCAACACCAGGAGAAAAGTTACTACAACAACCATAAGAACTTCAAGTAGCAGAATCCAACCGTCATGACCTAGACTACAATTCGGAAACAACCAACTAAATGGAGGATCCAGATGAACAACGAACTAAACCCAAGAAGACCTACTGAAGAGGATCATCTCGAACACCCACCGCAGACTCACGTTATATTCAGGTGACATTAAACCATAACTTCTGTGCATAACTTGTTTTTTAAAAACCGCAACAAAAAGAACAGTAAAGTTTCTTGTAAAGACTTTTAGATCACTTAAAGATTAGCATATAAAAGTTTGTAATTTCTGTAATGCTATAGTAATAACCTGATGATGTTTAAAGGTAAAGTAATTCTGAAAATTACATCAGTCTATTCTTCAAATAGTTTGGATGATGTTGAGATATGTTAGAATTTTGCAAAGTTAAAGCCCGGATCCGTGGTAATTGAAATAATACACAGCTGTATGATTTTGAGGTATTAAGAGTAACAATTTAAAGAGTATTTAATGCAGAATTTATAAGAATTTTCTTTTAAAAGTAAAGTAAAGTAAGTAAAAAACAAAAAGGTGACCATTAAAGCTATTACTTTTATGTACTTAGTTAAAATACAAGAATAAAGAGATGTTTTCGCTAATATCCAGAGAGTGAATAAATTTATGTAACCTTGGACAAAATCCTGATATATACATTGTCATAATTTGTTGGTAAGTAAATTTTACTAACTACGGCAGCTAGTTTAATTAACAGCGAACAATTAAACTGGTTCCCTATGTTATAATGTCTTGACAGGAGAGACGTTATAATGTTGAGCTCGAATCTAATGAATAAGTCATCCTTTTTTCCCATTTTGTCTTAATAAGGGACTTATCTTTGGCTGGTTGCTGTCTCATTATTGGCTGGTCACTGTCGTCAGACTTGGATTGTGATGGGATTTCTTCAGCATTCTCGTTTTCCCTCCTCGTCAGTTCAGATGGGGCAAAAGCTTGTTCAGGGATAACATTAGGCTCAAATGGGTATATCCCAGTAGCACAAAAACCAGCTGACACATTACTGGGTGTAGCGGCTCTTGGCCAAACTTTAGAAAATATTTTTCCAAATATCCTTTTCTTTGCAGTACGCTCGTCACTGGTTTTGGTTGTTGTGCAATACAACAAAACCTCTTGGTCCCAGAATTCCTCAAAAGGGCCAAAGACAGACTTATCCATAGGCTGCAGCTCGTGTGTTGTGTTGCTGGGAAAGCAGAAGAGTGTAATTCCATAAGTGTCAGCCGTGTCGATGATACCTGCGTCCAAGTGAGACTTTGCCCCATCAAATATCAGCAGAATATTGCCTTGTGGTTTGAATTTTGCAAAATGGCGCACCCATGTTATAAAGGTTGACGTTGTCATTGATCCTTTTTCAGTCATTTCAATCACCGAGCCAGGTGGAAGATTATCTTGCCATTCTGGTTTCAATCTTTTCCCTTTGAAAAGAATCATTGGGGGTATGACCTGACCCAACGCGTTCCCACATGAAACGATGGACACATTTTCACCATGTTCAGGGGCAACCATATGTACCCTTTTCGATCCTTTTTTAGCATATACTGATTGTTGTTTATGAAGCGAAAGTCTGCAGCCTTTCTCATCCATATTAAAAATTAGCTGCGCCTTATCAAAAATGTCCAATCGGGTCATCACTTCTTTTAATTTATTATAATAGTCATTGACTATAAACTTATTAAGTTTTGCTGCTCTTCCAGGGTTCATGCTTTGTGTCTTTCTGTTTGCAACATCTGGGTGACGTTTCAAGAACAGGCTTAACCATTTGCGGCCAGCAATTCCCTTAAAATGATTAAACGGAATTTCAATTATGTTTATTTCACAAAACGTATAAACAGACCGTCGAATCACTTTACCAGTTACTGGCATACCAACATCAGCTAGCCTAAAAATTCTGGTACACAGTTCCTTTTCTTGAAGAGGCGATAAGTACGATGCTCTTCCTAATTGTTTTGTGTTTTCCCCACTACTTACGTGATTACGCAGTGTTCTACGGGGGATTTTAAATGTCTCAGAAGCAGTCCTCACAGACATTCCACCACCTATAGCCCCCTTGGCCCTTAGCTCGATGAACCAATGAAGAACGGTCTCATTCAAATCGTTTTTACACCCCACATATATAAGTTTAACAATTTTCAAATGTTTATAAATACTAATCACTTTTCGCTTCCGTTTGATACATCTGACTGCTTATAGCTGATCGAACTAAAGTGACAAGTCGTTAGCGACAGTGTGCTATGGGGTTATGTTTGTTCTCCATAACCCGTTTACAAACACATAAAAATCGATGCCCAATGTGAAGAGCGTTTTAGTACATAATTTAATACAAAACTGAATCGAGAGTTTTTCTGTATATTGACTTACAAGAGTTAACCTAATGCTATTTTACCCGTTATCTTACTTAATGCTTATCAGTTTTCTAACCTCCGTCTGTCGCAACGTCAACACACTAGCGCTCCAACTACCTTACGAGAATTGCTACGTCACAATTTTTTTGTTTGTTTTTATTTTTGTGGATCTAAAGAAAGCTTGTTAACGAAAAATTATTCGTTTTTGCACAAATAAACTACTCTTTCAAAAGAAATTATACACTTGTTTTTAGCAAAATGTTTTTTTCTAGAAATCTGACCAAAATTTTACATAGTGCTACAGCGACATTTCCTAACCTAACATTTTAACTTTTGTTGTAAACTACAATTTTCTTAAAAGATAAACACAATTTAGTGGTTAAGTCTAATTTTTGGTATACTGTACTTGTATTGCAACCACTAACATGCAACTATACTTTCCATAAGCGCTTTCAAGCCTCTCGGCTCACATAAAGGTTATGTTCCATCTGAATATGAACCGAGAGGTTTGAAAGGGCTTATGGAAAGTTGAGTTGCGTGTTAGTGGTTGCAATTCAAGTTTAGTAATAATTACAATTTTCTTGTATAATAAGCCTGCAGATCTGAATAAATAGCCTACCTAACTTTATCTAACTATACTTGGGTATCTTTTTAGTAGGCTATTTCTGTACGTACAAATTTTAACTTATTGAGCACTAGCAAAAAAAGGGAATTATTAGCATCGAGGTTAATTGTTAATGTCAACGTACACATAACACTGAACAAGTAATATTGAAACATTTAATAATTTGGCAATCCTGTTACTTTTTGTGTCGTTCACGGTTCTCTACGACTAATGAAGTTATTTGTGACAAAACTACTCCAAAACGTGTTGTTTTTTTTCCCCTTAAAACGCGTATGTTTATTACAAAACAATGAGTCAGGTCAAGTTTTTCTGTAATCATTTTTAAGAATTAATGCCCTCTAACCTATCACCACAACATAAATATTTTTCCTAACTACATTAATATAAGAACATCTCATTACATTATTTATCTCTTCATAACATGATAAATATTGAAGAAAAAAACATGTGTGGAGAAAAGGAACAGCTAAAGTTAATAAACTGAGAAAAATTTGAGTAGACACAGATGTTTAAATTCTTGTATGTAAGTAATGTGGTGAACAAGTGTGTTTGGGCAGTAGCTTACATTTTACATTGTGGCGATAGGAAGGGGGTTTGGTTAAAATTAAAACCCCCTGTCAGAAGGAAACTAAGGAACTGTCTAAAATTAAAAAAAAAAAGAAGAAAAAATGTCGTCGTAGATACAGTCTTAAATAATTGGTTATGAGAATACAATTTTTAATTGTGATACGGTCTAGCCTTCATGCGAATGCGAAATCGCTTGGTACAAATCGCTTCAGTTGCCAGGTGGTTGAGAGATTGTAGTAAAAATTTGTATCCTAGTTTTTGAGGTTACGTTGTTTCAGCCGTTTAGCAAGTAGGAAAGAGGTAGCTTATAATATTTGTTCAGCCCGCCGTGTATCCATCTCAGAACAGTAAATTATCCCACAGCAACTGAAAAAGTTTCGGTATTAAGCCGGCTATGGACTAACCATCCCCGCTGGACATCATGACGGACACCAAGTCAAAAACGACAGTGCGTAGCTTTGACATCCATCCGCACGTCGTGTATTTTTTGAAGGCTGTGAACGACGAAAAATGAGTCCAGCAAGACCATCAGCTCAAGCCGCACGACGTGTGGGTGGATCGTATGTAGTGTTGACGGATGTCAAGGAATCGTGCATGTTTGATCATGCGTACGCTTGCTGTCTATCAAATCGTCATTTTCGAGCAAGTACAGTACATATTTTTAACATGATAATGTTTTTAGGCTGGGGGTCATTTCACAAAAACGTCATCGAAAAAGATACAGTACCGTTTACCAAATGGTAAAAGCTTAAGAGCATGATAATGTCTTTCAGCCGCTAGCTAAACGCAACATTATTATGCTACTGACTGATTGTTTCTTTTGCGCAAATGTTGCGTTTTGCGGTGGTCGCAAATCTCTCTCGAACCATAAGCGATCGCAGACGGAGCAGGCGTAACCGAACTCGTCGTCGAATCGTTTCGTGAATTCCGCATCTGCTGCTATCTCTTCAGTTTTCAAGCGTTTTGGCGATACCGCAGCGATTGCCTGTTCTAATTCAGCTGCTTCGTTCGCTCGTTTAGTTGCCATCTCAATTTTCTTATTCAATCTACAACGTTTTACTCGTTCGTTGGTTTTCCTTCGCTTCTCTGCCAGTTTCATGTTGTAGAATGCATCGATTTTCTCCTGCTCAGTTATCGTCGACGCGAACGGTGTATTTAGTAAGTACTCGTTCAATTCTTCGCGCATCAAGTCATCTTGCTTTCGTTTTTGTTGCGATGGGGCCGCTGGTACCGAAGCTTCACCGCCGACAGCCGCTCGTTGCTGTTCCTTCTCGAGCTTCTTTCGTTCCCGATACGTTCTTGCTCGCTCGGCATTTTGTCGTTTCTTGATCTGAGCCTTCTCGTCGCTGCTGTCCATTGTCGAACGCTGTTTTAGTCAGTCGCCACGTTATGGTTACTATATACCAGCAGAAGTGTATTTCACCACAACACAAAAAGGGTCTTTCTCTATATCCTGCGGCCAAAGGGAACTTCCGTCTCCGCGTTTGTACTTTATTTCGGTGTCCGATGTGTACTAGAACTAGAGGTGGGCTAAACTGTTATTTTTAAATAATAGGTATGAAAATACTGTTCCAAAAAACAACAGGTACAAATACCTGTTATTACATACTAATTATACATAATCTATATTATCCTTTGTAAGTAACTCGTTTTGAGGTGCCTGCAGGTTTCCTATGTAATATCTTCAAATAAATACACTGCAAGTAGGTTTATTTTCACCTAGATAAACCTATTAATATACTAATAAACCTACTTGCTGTGTATTTATTTGAAGATATTATATAACCTATATTATATAATTTGTTATAAGAAATAAATTGAAACTAAAAGTATTAACAGTGTTACTTTACACTGTGGCTTTATTAAACTATTACTGTTTAAAAGAAAATAAGAAACAAGAGAATTTATAGGCCTATCTCCCTTTGGGAATACCAATGTAAGTTTTCACTAGGAGTAAACAAACATTGGTTAGGCAAATCAGTTGCGAAACTCGGGGCAATTAAATAATTTAGAGTAGGCCTACACGTAATACCACAACAAATAATGTGAAAAAACATCAGAAACATATAATAAAAACATAACAGTAAGCCACAAGAGTGAATGAGAATAAACAAAATTTTACAAAAAAAAACTAATAAAATAAATATAAATAGGCCTACTTGGATTTCGTTGTCCATGACGTGTCCGTTGCTTAACTAAATATCACTATTGTTTGACGACTTGGAACACTAGGTTTTTTATAAGTAAAATTGTAAAGCTTTACCTTACAGCCTAACCGGCTTTCACCTTTAGAAGGCTTCATCAGAGGCTCTGATGAAGCCTTCTAAAGGTGAAAGCCGGTTTAGGCTGTAAGGTAAATCTTTACGATTTTACTTATAAAAAACCTAGTGTTCCGAGTCGTCAAACAATAGTGATATTTAAATATAAATAAATAAATAAAAACTTATAAAGTTGTCTTGTTTGTTCATCACCTTTTTTCACAGCACTACACTTTATATAATAATGAAACTTTCTCTTGTGAACTTACTTGACTTTTTCCGTTGAACGCGTTTCGGCGTCGTGTTCGCCTTCGTCAGCTTAGAAACGACTGCCATCTTAGAAACTGGGCAGTCGTTTCTAAGCTGACGAAGGCGAACACGACGCCGAAACGCGTTCAATGGAAAAAAGTCAAGAAAAGTTCACAAGAGAAAGTTTCATTATTATAAAAACTTATAAATAATAAGCAACAACAAAAGTAAATTAAATGCATTACATACATGGATAATCTTCAGATTCATTCACTAATGTACACAGAATTTACATTACATTACAATCTGCTTCACTTAACACATTATAAATAAAATTAAACAATTGAATTGTTTTAAAATACTAGGATTTCAGTTATTCAAACACTATTTTAAATTTGCATTCAAAAATATCAGCTGTTCCACTTTCCTTGTGTTAATCGTGTTTTCGTTCAGATATTTAAGGAACAGGACTAGATAAAGTGCATAAATGTCCATTACAACAATCTCATTATTTACGTGAGATGTGTAGTGAAGTTAAAATCCCATTAATAAAAAGTATAATATAACCTTTCAACATCAGCCACTCTATAAGTTATAACACAATATAATTAAATACAACTATTTCACTAACAACTCGGAACACAACGTTTTTTATGAGTAAAAACATAAAGTTTTACCTTACAACCTGAACCGGTTTTAGTTACAAGTTGGTGACTTGTATACAGTGGCGTATGCTGAGTTCGAGACCTGGGCTAGCTCACCTTAGAATTGAAGAAAATGCACTGGAGGGGGTCCCCCTTGTTCATATTTCAAGCTTTTTGAAGTGATGTGTTGTTGTGACACCATGCCAATGCATTCTAACTTATATAATAATGACTGATACTTCAACAATAATTATGAAATGGCATCATTAGAAAGACAAAAGCAAGCAAAGAACTTCAATACTTCATTTATTTATTTATTTATAGCATACATTTGTTCCACCGAAGTCACTAGGGCCGGACGGCGGTAGTGAAACAAATAAAAGATTACAAAAGATTACAGAAAGCAAGAACTATATCATTACATCATGAGGAAATAATATATAATTATACTGAAGAAAGTTTGACTTACTTCGACGACGGCTCTGTGTAGACTTATTTGAACAAGAACTCCATTCTTCTCTCCTTTTGTGTGAATTTCAGGATTAATTTTAATAAAATGTTTCTTCTGATCACTTTTTCATATTAAGAAGAATGTTTTTCTCAATAGATATAACAGCCAAGTTGCTTAGCCGGACTTGTCCTTGTGTGGCTCTGAGGTAAGTCTTAATCCTCTTTAGAGCGGAGAAACTTCTTTCAACAGTTGCAGTTGTAGATGGAAATTCTGCTAGTTTGTACACTTCACTGAACACTATGTCCAAATTATTGAGTTTCATATAAATAGTAATCTCATTCACTGATTTTTTCTTATACTCATCTAGAGTATAAAGCACATTTAGTTCATTTTTGAGGTGAACAATATCAAAGTATGAACTAATGGTTCTTTAAGTTCTGTCATCAGATTTTGTGGGAAACTTTTACAAAATGTATCAAAATTGTTTGAATCCAATAAAGACACGAATTTAAGATCCTTTTGGGACTCAAACCTGAATTTTATCTAGGACATCACTGTGTCCAGAATTTCGTTAAAAATACGCTGCCATTTGGAACGGTCATCATTTCTCTGTCTTTTGTGTCTTGGTTCATATTCTTTATCTTCATTATCTTCATATTCAGAATTACTTGTAGCTTCTGTCCATACAAGATCAAAATCCTCATCTCTAATTTTCTGCAGAGTATCATAGAATTCATTGACTTTGTTCATGCAGTAAGAAATGTTCAAATATTTTTTTTGCATTATGTCAAAAAGAACATCAGAAATTGCAAATATTTTGCTGAAACTAAGAAGAAGAAATCTAGTGTCGAATTTATGTAAAAAACAAAGCCTGAAGCAGTATTCACTTCTTCACCTGTCCAGTCACCGGGTTCATCTTCTATTGATGAAAAGAACATGATAAGAGGCCTTCTATATTCTTTGACAGTATTTACAAGCCTTGATGAGAAACTCCACCTTGTTGGTGCCACTCTCGGTAGTTTCTTCTCCATAAAGTTTTTCAGAGCAGTTGTGCGGACTGTAGAATGTGAAAAAAGCTAGGTATTCCTGATAAAGTGATGAAAACCCGTTTACATTCTGCTACAAAATTTGTAGATTTTGACAAAACCAAATTCAGCCTGTGACTACAGCAATGAATAAAAGTTGCTGATGGGTACTTATTTTTCACCAAGGTTTGAAGTCCAGACACATGGCCGGCCATAACAGCTGCTCCATCGAAAGTTTGGGATATAAGTTTTTTTGAACAGTCTAAATCATCCACAACCTTGGTGACATGTTGGAACAATCCTTGTGCAGTTCGGTCTAAACTGACATCAGTGAAGTGCAAAAATCGTTCCTGACAGTTTTCTTCATTATCGACAAATCGTAAAACTGTTGATAATTGACTTTTATTGATTACGTCAGTTGTCTCGTCAAGTAATATTGCAACGAATGTTGCATTAGATATTTCCGATTTGATTTTGTCTGTAATTACGCTACCTACTGCGTCAATTAAATCATTTTGTATTACCGGTGACGATCCTCTAAAAATTGTTGCGGTTTTTAAATGGTTTGCTATTGTTTGCTCATACGTTGATAAAAATTCCAAAAGTTCTATGTACATGCCTTTATTTGTTGAATCGCTAGACTCATTGTGGCCCCTAAATGGACATTCTTGCTTCCCTAGGAATGTTACTGCGTCAATCAGTCTTCTTAAAATAATTCTATTTTCCTTTACTTTTTCATTATATAGACTGTCGGCAATCTTTTCTGTAAATTAAGGGAATGATCGATTCTTTGAAAACCGAATGTCTGTAACGTATTGAATGCTCGTATATGACTAAGTGATTTTTGATGTTTATCACAAGCCGTTAGCAAATAATTTAAATTATTAAATCCTGTCTTATTCCAAGGACTTGCATCGGTGCAAAAAAGCAAACACGCCCAGCAGTACAATTTATTAGTTGTACTCGATCCAGTTTACCAAGGGTATTTTTTGTAGTTGGCCTCACTAAAACATCTAGTATACACTCTGTTCTTTTCTTTATGTTCACTTTTAAGTTCTAGAAGGGATGGCTGAGGCCTACCTATCTTTAAAATTTGAAGCTTATCCTCATACGGAAGCTGAGCAAATTGTGTCTTTGTCAATAGTTTATTAACTATATCACTCATCTTAATTTATTATTCAAACCGCACAGCACAAAATATCATTCACAAAATTATAACTAATTTTAAAATGAACCACTGCTTTACGTGCCACACGGCCTACTGTCTCACACTGTTGGCTAGCTCTCCAAGGAGCGAAGCCTAGCCTACGATAAACATCATTGCCCCCACCAAGTCCCTCAGCGTTGTCATAGCAACGCCATTGAATCGTGACGAGGAAAGGCTGAGTAAAGCAAGTTGCAGCGATTCAGGCGCCGTTATATGCGAAGTTGTATTGTCTGTAATTAGTAATTAGGCTACTACGAAACAGAAGTAAACACGTGAGGGAAACACGTCTGACTTCGATAAAATGAACAATTTTATGGAAATTCCTAATAGATTTTTTTGTGCTTTAATCTTTGGGCTTCGCAGCTAGCCTAGAATATACGCCCCTGCTTGTATAATATATAATTTATTAGCATATAATCTGTATTATATATCTGCATATCACACGAGAATAAATGTAACATCAGGATGCATTTTTTCCTTTATTAAAAACAGCTTCGTCTCTTTGCGCAGAATGAAGGAAATACGCTTGATATAAAAATACTACGTGTTCCTAAAATACTAGGTGTTCCAAAAATACTACTGTTCCTCCGATACGCTTAGTATTTGTAATACGCGTTGTTCCTTGTGTATCGGTGATACCCCTAGTATTTAAAATACCTCGTACTTGAAATACTGGTTGTTCCTTGCGTACCAGCGATATTTTTGTACGCCTATTATTTGGCCTTGGCGTATTCGTTTACGTGATACTTGCGTACTTTGTCTGTGTGTGTGTCTGTATAGGAGCGTAGGGGGCGTGCCTCTAGTCGGAACAGCGAGGGCGGCGTGTCTCGACTCCGAACAGCGTCGCCGCGAATAACAGGTATTTGAACTTTTCAGTCACTGTTACATCCGTTCCACAAAAATATCGTTCCAAAATACCTGTTATAGGTATATCGGCCCACCTCTGATACGCTTAGTATTTTGTGTATCGGTGATACCTCTAGTATTTGAAATACCTAGTATTTGAAATACTGGTTGTTCCTTGCGTACCAGCGATATTTTTGTACGCCTAGTATTTGGCCTTGGTGTATTCGTTTACGTGATACTTGCGTACTTTGTGTGTGTGTGTGTGTGTGTGTGTGTGTATAGGTGCGTAGGGGGCGTGCATCGACTCGGAACAGAGTCGCCGCGAATAACAGGTATTTCAACTTTTCAGTCACTGTTACATCCGTTCCACAAAAATATAGTTCCAAAATACCTGTTATAGGTATATCGGCCCAACTCCGGTTCAGCAGTTCGACAAAACTCGTTTTCCGGTACAAAATACCATTTAGATCAATGTCATAAGTGTGTGCGATTTGTTTGATTACATTAATATCGTAGTATGTTGGGATGTAATATATTGTGAAACACTTAAGCCAACAAGTGTCTGGTGCTTTACAGCTTTTGTATTTTTGCAGAAATTAACCTCTCATTCATATTGTGCCTGAATCGTGTTCAGTGTGTTGTGTAGACCTACCACTGTTTGGGTAAAATAGTGAAGAACAGATGGAGGAAGACGGCAGCGATGGTAAGGTAAGTGTATACTATGTCATGTACAGAATTAGGTATACCCAGAATTACTTATCACTGTAGCAACTGCCAAAATATCGGACCAAAAACGATGGAATCCAAATAATGTAAACGTGGTTTTATAATTTTATAAGTGGAATACACGTCAAATTTAACTGCGTACGCGGTAAATAAGGTGGTTTTTTGACGTAAGGTGAAATTGATGTTAGGTTAACATTCAAACTAACCTAACTTCTAACCTTTCTCGCTTTTTGTGAAACCACGTAAAGAAAAAACTCGAAGTAACTATAGGAACTTGCGTGTTGGTACACATGTGTCCCTTTTGTGTTGCATACCCAGACCTCATTTTCTGCTAGTACTAATTTTTTCAATAATGCTCAGTTTTTGTGTAGATCACAGAAAAAGCAACCACTCGCAGTAAGGCGGGCCACCCCTTTCCTATACACGTCCCCCTTTCTGTGGCAGAACACGTTTTCCACTAATATTCGTTTTTTTTGTCACTAGAAAAGCAACCGACTCGAAACAGCATTGTGTTTTAATGCTGTATTGTTCTAAGTAATTTTTTTCGTAACTTGCAAATAAAAAGTGCGAATTTTTCGCGTCCGCATCTAGTTTTGACCTATAGTTCACGTAAAACGCAAAAAAGCGGTTTTTGCAATTTTTGTGGCTGCCATAGCTCAGGTTGTTACTCGAATCTAATCATTAGCTACCGGATTAAATTAACAATACTAATTGGTTTTTAATTTGTGTTTAGGCCAATGTTTGCAAGTGCATATGCACGCTTGTGTAATAACAGTGTTATTCAGCTTGACTTCCTTGTGCTATAGTATTGCTTACCAAGTCATACACGTGGGTTTTGTCTCCTTGTACAGTGTGGAATTATTTGTTGGCTGTGTTTTTGGTTGTGTTATTGTGTAATGGTAATTACTTATTGGATTACTGATATTAATTGAATTGACTGTCCAAGTGAATGCCATGGGATGTCAGAAGTGGTGTAACATTTATCCTACATTGTGATAATCCCTGTTGAGTTACATAATATTTCTTTATTCTTTTTGTGTGCAACGTAAACAAGAAGAAATGTTTAAACTGACAGTTGAATCAAATTACGAGAATTGGAAAAAATTTTTCACTATACATTCGTGAAATAAATTCACACACACAACTGAATTTTTACATGTTAATTGGTTAATATAAACAGTTCATTAGGCTAGGTTGTAAGTTATGTATATTGTTTTAGTTAAAATCTTTAGTTGAACAATTTTAAGTGACACACAATTTTAAGTTTTAGTTAAAATTTAAGGTCGTAAAGTAGTAAGACATAGTTAACCTTTTTCGAGTTCTGCGAGCGTGTGTTATACATTTGTAGATACATATGTGCATTTGTGTGTGTGTGTGTGTGTGTGTGCACGCATGCGTGTGCATGTGCATACATTGAAAATAAGGTAATTTGTCAAAACAGTTGTTGACCAACTTTTGTGTGCATATGTGTCCCACACCTGATGTTATCACTGATGTAATGTGATGTTAGCCATACATTCAATATTGACATTTGTGCCATCAGGTGGAATATTGGATTTCCACTAATTGTTAACTGCTCTAATTTATTCATCCAATTAAGCATGTCATCCGTACTTCTGGGAAAGTAGGTTCAGCTGCCACTTACAATTAATTTGTTTGTGTTCCCAGAAAAAAAAACAGTATAATAAAAAACATTCTATAACATATTAGCAATTTGTTCATAATATATTAATCATAAAAAAGTTCATAGGCTAACTACCAAACCAAAGCAGGAGTGTTTTAGCAAAAGCTTTCAGTAGAAAAATATTGTTATGCACTTAGACCAGCATTGTTGAGGTCTAAACCAAACTCATTGTTAGATCAAATTCTTGATCGTTAGGAAGTAAAATTCTAGAGGGATGTCATTATTAGTTTTACCCTAATAGCTTATTACTCAAATGTCATCAACGAAAGGTGAAAGCTGTTGGATTCCTGGGTGAGTTGTATGTCTAGCCACCATATCTCGAGAGTTCAGCAGAGAAGCAACAAGCCAGAATTGGTGGCATATTTATTAAATAACTCCCTTAGGACAGGTGGCGACATTTAAGTTCCTAGTTAGGATTTAAGCCATCTTACAAACAAACTGAAGACTCCCACAAAATGAGGCCATGAGGAAATGTCTGCATAAAAGGCAGATGAAACTGCAGTCATCCAATAGTGAGGCTTCAGTTCTGGATCACCACTATAATTGTCTGGCAGAAGAGAAGCTGACAGTGGTGGTGTAGTAATCTTCAAGAAGAAGTCGAGGACAAAACCTTCACAAATGGTGATCAACAATAGCTTCAGCCAAAAGACCTAGGAGAAACACAGTGTGCAGGATTCTGATGAAAAGTATGTGCTGTCATCTATTCACTAATGGCATCATCCTGATTACTCACAAAAGTATCAAGTTTGCAGGGTGGAATATTTATCCGATATCTTGATCATTAACTGGATCGTATGTATCCTTATTATATTATTTGTTATTGTTAATATGCCAGTTATTATTTATTTAAGATACCTCGGTAGCTCAATCATCTTAAACAGAGTTTTTTTTGTGCCATTCATTCATTCGTGCTGTACTGTGGGTTCAGCTCAAGGTTGAGCCAGTGCAACCCTGTATGCTTCCTGTTGCAGCAATATGTCAATCTGTCTCAGTAAGAATGCAACAGTATACATGAGCACACCCAACAGCCATTCTCACTGTTCAGCTCATGACTGCACAATGTATCATACAGATTGCTGTCTCACTAACAGTGATGTGGTATGAGTCTACAATGGGTAGAGAGCAGAAATGGCTTGATGGACAACACTGATGTTGATCACTATCTCTAATGATGATAGTATTTAAGAAATTTTTACTGGGTTTATGGAAAATTCCCATGGAGTAACATAAGTTACTTTTGGGAAGGAGTTAAGTTACTATTCAAGTACACCAATGGGAATGGGTAGCCTGTGTAAGATAATGTTGGTATTGTCCTGTTGTTGAATTGTACTTTAAAATGGAATAATAACTGCCTTTACACATTGTCAGAAGTATATATAGTAAAAAACATTTTAAATAAGTATCGAATTAATATGAAATTTTTCGTTTATGTTGATAGCTTTGTGATGAACTTTACTCCCTTGTATTTTGTCTGAGGCTTACACAGCCGGAGTCGATGTTATTGAAATTGTTTTCCGGCTATAAGGCTGTGGTCTATAGCTGTTGATTGCAGTAGACATTTCAGCTGTGCCTTTGACGGCCATCTTCAGTGCTATTTCAGGCTACACACTGACACAGATGTCTTGGTCAGTGACCACAGTATTGACACACGAGACATCTGTGTCAGTGTGTAGCCTGAATTAGGACTGAAGATGGCTTTTGAAGACATGGCTGAAACGTGTGGTGTAATCAACAGCTTTAGACCACGGCCTTACAGCCTGGAAAACAACAATTTTAATAATATTTACTCCCTTGTATTTCCATGAAAGTTGATATTATTAAACATCTATTGTGATTTAAGTGAAATAATATATTAGTGAATATTTTTGTATTATAATACTACAAAGTGCCTGTTCAAATGTTTATAATTTTCCAGTGGAACACTTGTCAACAGAAGGAAGAGTTTATCCTGCCAGTAGTGCAACATACTTCATCAGGTAGAAATACTATCATAAAGGAAGAACTTGCTGTTGATGAATATGGCGTTCCAACATTATAAAGAAAGAAATGTCAGTTGAAGAAGTAAAGTGTATATCATCAGCTTTAAAGAAGGAATTCATTTCGAGTGAATTAGATCCTGTTTTATCTCAACAAGAATGCACTGTTATTAAAGATGAATTAATTATAGCAGAACCAGAGCATGAGGAACTTACAGATGAGGTAGGCCTATTTTACACTCAAAAGTATTCAACTTCAATTCATTAGTATGTACGGTTCTTAGAGCTCTCAAAAACTATTTGTATTTAGTTTAGTCTACAGTTATATAGAATCTTATGTAAACATATCAAATTAACTTTGTAAGAAATTAATCAGATACAGTCAACTCCCAATTATCCGGGATAATCACCGGCAGGGTGATCATGGATAAGTAAAAATCCCGGTTAAAGCAAAACTTGTAACCTAGTGCTTAAATGAAATATTAAATTGTACTGCTTAAATGTAACTTAGTTAAAAATAAAATATGTGCATACAATAAAGTAGTACACACATTTATTACATAAAAAAATGAGTCAAATCATGTTTGTGTCAATTAAAATAGTATTAATGTTATTTTGAATGTTCATCCTCTTCATTCACAGCACTTAATGAATATTAATTGCTAACACTTTCACATGTGAAACTTACTTTTTTATTTTCTCGTACACGTTTTGGCGTGATATTCGCCTTCCTCAGCGAGGTGTGATACAAAATGTCTGGAACTGCAACGTTTTTTTACTAGTTGGTAGGTTGTGTGGGGGTGTGGAGGTGGAAGGGAGTTGTTGCGGGATTCCGAATTATTGTATGTTTTGTGTATAATTGTGTCAAAGAGTGCGTGTGATTTAAAGTGTAATTGGTCGTTAAGTATGTTGTTTGGTTGTGTTGTGTAGTGTTTGCATATTTTGTATTGTTCTGCTGTGTTGAGTTCACATACACTCCGGGTTCGCCACACACATACATACAAACAACCACAGCTACACCAACATAAAAAATAATCTTGAGATCCTACACTACTTACCTAAAAGTCGAAAACTCAACACAGCAGAACAATACGACATATACAAACACTACACAACATGTAATGCTACATTACCTTTGAAATCAATAAACCATTTATTAATAAAATAATTTACTCTTTCTACACTCTTACCTTTATACGGTCCAGGGTCACTCACACGAACTCGAGGCCTATAAACGTGATTTAGGGTTATGTTTTATTAATGAACTCGACTCTCATTGTAATTGTTAATTTACTCAATTTTTATTAGACAAATACCACATTTCTTTTATATTCTTTCTTTCAAATTATTTGTTATTCATTTTTCTTCTCATCACTCTTACTACTCTTTTTACTTTATTTTTCTTTTTTAAATACAAAAACGTTGTTTATTACCACATTTCTAGGAAAACACATATTAAAGAGACAACTTAAACTATTGTATCTCTATTTTCTTAGACAACCCAGTATTTGCTCATACTCTCATTCATATTATTATTTAATCTAATTTAAATATTAATATGTATTTAATATATTATTTAAATTCCCCTTTTTTTTAGATTGAGCGCTTTATAAAATTTAACATCATTATTGCAAAAAATTAAGAAGAAAGTTGCACTGTTACATCTCTGTATGTGTCCTTGTCGATTATATTGCACTCGGTGGATTTATTCACTCAATTATCCGAATTGCGTTCACCCGGTTTAATTTTGATACGCTGATGATATGTTACTCTTTAAGTTGTGTTAAAACATTCTTCTTTATACGTTACTCACATTCTTTATACAGTTATTAGAAAGTTTGGCTCGCGAGCCTGTTGTGTTCATCCGGCCGGATGGATGTTTTATAGTCGAATGCCTTTGTTCTCTGCGCACACAGCGCTGAGGAATGTATTTGAACGTGACCAAAGGCCTGAGAACGTTGGCCGACTGTGCGCTCTTGCGCACCCTAGTTGCTAACTTCACATTCCTGTGCCAAGCCGTACCAGTCTCAATGCTATAGTCCATACACCATATATTCTTTGTTGAATTAAAATTGAACAGATTTAAATTACAAAATCTCATGGGTTTGTACCGTTACAATACCCCCCCCCAATGAGAGGTTTTCTGCCGAAACAGAAAAACTCTCATTGCTAAACCCTAAGAGGATCAGTGAGGATACGGCGCCAACAACCCCCCTTTAATTCTTAACACATCATGGGTAAACTACCCCCCTAGCTCGGCGACTATGGGTGCATCTGGACGACATTACTGGACTTCTCTGCTCGAGATCCCAACACCATAAAACCAGTTAGGCACTCACCACAGTACCACCTAACCTTGTATCATTTCACCAAAAAATCAAAAACTGGCCTTATACCATACCAGATCCTCAACCGATATATCTCCCCTTACATACACACTGGGTTGCCTTTAGCAAGCACTGGGTGCACACACATACTCATTATTATATTAAACACCACATCTACATCCTACTTCTTGATCTAAAATTCACAGAAATATTTTATATTTTAAATCCAATTCCATTTTTCAACTTTTAATCGTTTGCCTTACGTTATTATTTCAAATCAAATTAAAGTGGTTAAATTTCGTACAAATAATGCAATAAACCCAAGTCCCTTATCAAAAATTCCTTTTTATGATAATTCCTATTATCTACTTCAATCAATTAATTTAATCATAATTCTTAAAACTCCAAAATCCTTCAAATGAATTTATTTTATGTCTCCTCTTATCTAGATACTAACAATCATAATAAACAAAACAAACAAGCAACTTCTTTCTATTATAAACATCTGTTTACAAACATATAATATGAATACTACGAATCACTTAATACATTATTACTACACACAATCAGCATTACCTCCTGCACATAAAAACACGACAAATTGTAGCCTACCTCAAAACAAATCAAAAATGTTTTTTTAAAATTTTTTTAAATTTTTTTTTATATGTAATAAAATTTAATATATTTGATTAAACGTATATTCTGATAATTAATAGAAAGAAAAATTATAAAATAAAATGACATTGATTATTAAAAGAACATATGATATATAATATATACATTGACCATTATACAGTGCACACCCGTCATCAGCTGATGTCTTACTAACAGGTGAATGACCTTTCTGTAGGTACACTACATACAAATAACACCAATACACAAAATTATATAGTTACAATCATAAAATGTTCTTGTGGATTAAAATCCTAACTATTGAGCCTAGCACTTAAATCGTTTGTTCTCATAAGTGAAATACATCACTAATCATCGAATCATAGTTATAGCAACTGTTACTGAACAGGAACTGGGTCACCAACACCAACTCTCTCTTTAGAATAAGTGAAATTGAATGTCCTGCTGTTTACAGAGGTCGTCACCCTCTCACTGATTGCTCAGTTACTCCTCCTACTACATCATTTTTCTTAATTTCCCCCTTTTTCCCAGTTACAATTAGGTAACCACCCGCCAGATAAACCGGATCGAGTGTTTTCCTTATGCACAGATGCGGTTTCTGTGCCCCTGGCTTGTAACGGCCAGCTCCTTTTCCACACACACTATTGTTTCCTGATGGTGGACTGTAGCTCCCATTTGCATCCCCAAGAACTGAAGTTTTTATATGTAGGGTGTAGCGTTCTTGGTTCAGCGTTATGAAAAAATTCGGCATTACTGATGTCCAAGGACACCAGTAATCCTACTAAATATTATTTACACACCCTTAACACGGCACTATCACCCCCTACGATGATAGCCGCTGTTCCATAGTTTGGTGATTCCCCTGAATTAACCCCCCGGTTAATTTCTAAATTCACCAATTTTGAAAATAACAAGTATGGCTAGGATACAATCTGCCCAACCACACTTGCTACCAATAATTCAAATCCACGGTCAGGGTTTGGTGACTCTGTGACCGCCCGAAAGTTGGGGAATCATAAGTAAAATATATATGTTTGATATATTCAAATTTAACATTTACAATTTTCATTACATGGCGTTCCTATTCTTGGTTGTGTGTTCTAACACCTGTTCTAACACTGATGTCCTCCTTGGACATCAGTAATGCCGAATTTTTTCATAACGCTGAACCAATAACGCTATACCCTACATATATAAACTTCAGCTCTTGGGGATCCAAATGGGCGCTACAGTCCACCATCAGGAAACAATAGTGTGTGTGGAAAAGGAGCTGGCCGTTACAAGCCAGGGGCACAGATACCACATCTGTGCATAAGGAAAACGCTCGATCCGGTTTATCCGGCGGGTGGTTACCTAATTGTAACTAGGAAAAGGGGGGGAATTAAGAAAAATGATGTACGAGCAATCATAAAATTAGCAAATGAACGTTAACACACGATTACAAAACACAACGCGTAGACCGAACACAACCTCACAATGCAACGAAACTCGGCAGACTGACTCATTACGTATTACGGAATCGGACACTGGGACGCCAGGCTGTATAGTCACATCCAACAGCCGTGCCAAGTACAGTCCGGGAACTTTCCGATAGCACCTCGTAGTAGGAGTAACTGAGCAATCAGTGAGAGGGTGACGACCTCTGTAAACAGCGGGACATTCAATTTCACTTACTCTACAGAGAGAGTTGGTGGTTGGTGACCCAGTTCCTGTTCAGTAACAGTTGCTATAACTATGATCCGATGATTAGTGATGTATTTCACTTATGAGAACAAATGATTTTAAGTGCTAGGCTCAATAGTTAGGATTTTAATCCACAAGAACATTTTATGATTATAACTATATAATTTTGTGTATTGGTGTTATTTGTATGTACTGTACCTACAGAAAGGTCATTCACCTGTTAGTAAGACATCAGCTGATGACGGGTGTGCACTGTATAATGGTCAATGTAATCAAATCATATGTTCTTTTAATAATCAATGTAATTTTATTTTATAATTTTTCTTTCTATTAATTATCAGAATATATGTTTAATAAAATATTATTACATTTTATACATAACAAAAAAATTAATAAAAATTTTTTTTGATTTGTTTTGAGGTAGGCTACAATTTGTCGTGTTTTTATGTACAGGAGGTAATGCTGATTGTGTGTAGTAATAATGTATTAAGTGATTCGTAGTATTCATATTGTTTGTAAACAGATGTAGTGATAAGGACATTTATAATAGAAAGAAGTTGCTTGTTTGTTTTGTTTATTATGACTGTTAGTATCTAGATAAGAGATATAAAATAAATTCATTTGAAGGATTTTGTAGTTTTAAGAATTATGATTAAATTAATTGATTGAAGTAGATAATAGGAATTATCATAAAAGGGAATTTTTGATAAGGGACTTGGGTTTATTGCATTATTTGAATGAAATTTAAACACTTTAATTCGATTTGAAATAATAATGTAAGGCAAACGATTAAAAGTTGAAAAATGGAATTGGATTTAAAATATAAAATATTTCTGTGAATTTTAGATCAAGAAGTAGGATGTAAATGTGGTGTTTAATATAATAATGAGTTTGTGTACACACCCAGTACTTGCTAAAGGCAACCCAGTGTGTATGTAAGGGGAGATATATCGGTTGAGGATCTGGTATGGTATACGGCCAGTTTTTGATTTTTTGGTGAAATGATACAAGGTTAGGTGGTACTGTGGTGAGTGCCTGTCCAATTTTATGGTGTTGGGATCTCGAGCAGAGAAGTCCAGTAATGTCATTCAGATGCACCCATAGTCGCCGAGCTAGGGGGGGGTAGTTTACCCATGATGTGTTAAGAATTAAGGGGGGTTGTTGGCGCCATATCCTCACTGATCCTCTTAGGGTTTAGCAATGAGAGTTTTTCTGTTTCGGCAGAAAACCTCTTATTGGGGGGGTACTGTAATGGTACAAACCCATGAGATTTTGTAATTTAAATCTGTTCAATTTTAATTGAACAAAGAATATATGGTTTATGGACTATAGCATTGAGACTGGTATGGCTCGGCACAGGCATGTGAAGTTAGCAACTAGGGTGCGTATTCGCCCGCAAGAGCGCACAGTCGGCCAATGTTCTCAGGCCTTTGGTCACGTTCGAATACATTCCTCAGCGCTGTGTGCGCAGAGAACAAAGGCAGTCGACTAAAAAACATCCATCCAACCGGATGAACACAACAGGCTCGCGAGCCAAACTTTCTAATAACCATATAAAGAATGTGAGTAACACACACACACACACACACACACACACACACACACACACACACACACACACACACACACACACACACACATACACAAACAGGCCGCCTAACAATAGACTGGGACAGGCCTTTGACCTGCGCTGCTGTCTTTTTAGTTACAGTCCACTACAATAAATTAAATTTTATTGTCGTGCTTAAACTTGTAATTTTGATTGTTCCATTGAATTCTGACTGTAATTTCATTTAAAATAAGTCCAAACACGAAGTTTGTGTGGCGATATTCAAATGTGTTACATTTATTTGTTTATTTTGAACTATTGTTATTGTTAAACTTTAGAACACCATCTAAGCGACTATTATTTAAAATGATGATTATTAAAAACTAAGTTACTGATCATCTTATTTATTTTTCAACTATTTTTCTGTGACACTCCCTTTAATATAAAATATTTTGACAAATTGATTTTTGATTTTACAACTTGACCTCGAAATTACGAGAATCTTAAAATCTCGCCTTGGCCATTTTTTTTTTTTAACTGTTCCGATTCACTGATTGTGGTACTCTATAAAGAGCTGATTGATGACCCACCTCTTCATTGTTATAATACTGAAAAAAAAAAAATTTAAACCTGGTAGTCGTGGGACTACCGGTAGACATGGAATCATGGGCAGACTTGTGTTTGCGAAGGAATGAATGGTTGGTTAAATAAACAGCTCTCATCGTCTTAATGTTCTCATCATCTGTTTTCTTGCTAGCTAGCCGTACGCTCGATCTGAGTCGCTTTGGGGGCACGCCGGATGACCCAGGTATCGGAGATGCGGGCCGCTTGGGTGCTGACGGGGTTTTGTCAATCTTCAAATGGTTGCCATTTTCTAAGTTCTCGGCCGATTTCTTTGATTTTAGTCTCAAACGATAGGCCTGTTGACGCTCTGCGTAGGATTTGCCGGTTTTCGGTTTGAAATTTTTGGTTCGAGTTTTATCGCGATTTTTAGGTGGAGGCATTTCAAATTTTTGAGTTCAAATGTTGTTATTATTTTCTGTGAGTGCTTCTGGTACTCGGAATTGGTGTTAATGGGGAGATTTAGTTCTGAGGATCACAACGCACTTTGTATTTTCGCGACCGGACTTGTAGTTCCCGAGATATTTAAGTTTTAGTGGAGCAATTTAGAAATTTTCGGCACAAAAACACGCAGACAAAGCCTAGAGGCGACTGAAGTCAGTTGTCAAAATTCTCAGTACTATTGGTGGAAGGGGGCCGAGTGACTCGATCACCTGACACCTGGTTTGCTGGGATTGGTTGAGCGGTTCGTGAGATAGTGGTATGCCGAAAGTACATTTGAAACATAACGGTCGATTTTCGCGAAACGTGCGAGTAAGACATTACATACCTATGGATTCCATGTCAAAATTAATCAACATATGTAACAGATTTTAATATATAAAATGCATGATGGTTCTTGGTATCCAAGTCACGTAGGAATAGTAGATTATAGATAAATAAATCACCTTGTATCCGTCGTGTGACTTCGTTATACGTCGATTAAAATGACGCATTTCGGAACATATGCTCCATCATCAGCTCAAAACACTATTGAGGCCGTTAACAGTTAAAATCACATGTTACACATAATTGTCAACTAATGTAACTCACTCGCTTTTGTAAATAAAGTGAGTGAGTTACATTAGTTGACAATTATGTGTAACATGTGATTTTAACTGTTAACGACCTCAATAGAGTGATTTGATCTGATGATGGAGCATATGTTCCGAAACGCGTCATTTTAATCGACATATAACGAAGTCACACGATGGATACAAGGTGATTTATTTATCTATAATCTACTTTAATATATAGATATAAAGATTATTTTCAAACCTCATATTTTTATTTCAAATAAACATTATATGAAATAATAGTTGTTATACGTAATCGAAATAATTGTTTGCATTTTTACTACCACGAACTTTTAAAAATGTTATTTATTATAAAAATATTATATATTATTGTTTTACAGACACACAAAATGAAATGTGATATGTATCTATGTATATATATTAAAAATTTACTGCCCATGTTATTAAACTTTAACTATAACTTGAGAGGATGAGGTAGCGCGTCAGAAATTAAATGTGTATTATTGTGTCACGTAATTTGGAAAATAATTACCGGTATTACAGATTTCAGTAACATGCATGAGAGACGTCCCTTCCTTACTTGGTTTACACTTGGTCGCTATAGTCATTTTTCCAGATAGAGAAGGTGATTAACCCTCAAACCAACAAACAGTAGAGGTCATTGCTCGTGTACCGGGTACACTGAGTGAGTCACTGATTACCCGCTGATTAGTCGTTAAATAGCTTGCACGGGGTAGTGAGACCAGGAAGTCTTGTCAGAGAGCAGATCTGTCGCGTATATTGTGAGTGAATCAGTTCATTTGTGGTTAGTGTATAGTTGATTTGTGATTATGAGTTCTTGTAAAAAACGCCAAGTTTTACATACTCAATGCAGAACAATGATTGCTTCAGTTCTGTTCTATTTTGAGAAAGAGAAGAATAACGGAGGTCTTTTACTTGATACTAAGAAAGTAATGCAGAGAACAGCAGATGCTTGTGGCATTTCGTTGAGAACAGTACAACGTATCAACGCAGAGATTAAAAATTTTGGAAAATCAAGAAGATACCTGTGTAGTTGAAGATATTGATTTAATCACAGCTGAGGACGATCAACACGATAACACCTTAAACAGTGTAATGGGTCAAATGGGAAGGTTTTTTATTTTATTGATTTTGGTCTCGATTTTATAACGATTTTAAATTCACTCCATATATGTGAGCTACCCCAGTTTAATTTTATATAAATTCAAATCATCAATTCCATTCAGTATTAAATTGTTAACTGCACCTGTAAGGAGCCTCCAGTACAGCAATGCACATTGTTAGCCAAAACAATTGCCAGACGCATTGCGTAACCGCCTAGCAGCAGCCTTGTGACACAGTTTCCAGTTGGCAGTTTGGTATCAGAGAGTAAGCAGCACCAGACAATAAAGTTGTGAATTTAAAACAGTGGCCTCGGGTTTACCAGATAGGCCGTTAAAACAAATTCGGCCTATCTTTTATTAGAACATGTGAAAACAGTTATTAAAAAGTATTAACAGTGTACAGACAAAAAGTTTGCCGCCCAGTCGACTAATTACCATGGCCGCAGCTGGCTAAATACAACCGGCTAGCGGGCCGAAAATTCCATCCGACCGTAACAGCATGCCTAAAGAACTAAAATATAAATCAAAAGTAAAGTGATATACCAGTGATTCAGTGTAACTTTCAAAAATCAATGAAACAATAACATTTTTTTTTCGGGAAAGACATCGTGTGTGTGACGCGCCATGAGGTTGCAGGAGACGCCATGGTAACGGTAATTGTATCTAACCCAAAATTGTTGTGATCAGGTGTAAAAGGGGGTTTTGAAGTAATTATATATATAAAGAGGGATTTCGTATGAATGAGTGGATGGGCAATCTGGGTCACACTTTAATAGATTTCTAAATATATTAGAATAAGAAAATGGTTAAGTAAAGTGTGTATGTAGTATCTGTCTTTTAAAAGGAGAAAAGGGAGCTGTAATATGAGAATTGAAAAGAAAATAACCAATGCAATTAAATTAGATTTGTTTCAAATGAAAAGCGAGTCGAGTATGTTATTCAGACAACCTGAAGGTGATATTTGTATTTCGCAGTTTCGTGCAACGGACCTTGGCGTAAGAGGTGAGTTTTAAAATGAATAAAAGTTTAATAATTAAATGTATTAAAATGACATAATACAATTTGCGCCCGAAATAACAGGGACAAGATAATACAATTGACGCTGCGAACAGAGACTCGATTTGTAAAATAATTATAAATCGGCACCTAAAAGCGAATACAAGTATGGTTGAAGGTTGAATAACGATACGGAAAAAATGACGTAAAGTACGCAAGACAATGAGGTAAGATTAGAGTAAATATAAGATGTTGTAGAAATAAGTCTAAGAGCAGTATATGTAAATTAAGAAAAGTAGTAAATTGACAATATAAAAATGGCAGATAACGAAAATAACAAATGAAACGACTAGTGTCGAAAACTATAATGAATCAAATAGTATGAGTGATTTTGAAATCCACTCGACTCCAAACGTGAGTCAGGAAAATAAAACAAAAAAGAATTCAGATGAAACAAATATTACGGAGGACTCAGGGGTACAGTTAACCCCCACCTCAACAAAATGTAATAAATTAGATGATGATATAATGAGTATATTAAGAACCATATCAATGGACATTCATGAACAGAAAAACGAAATCAAAGAAATTAAAAGTAGTTTTGACAGCAAATTAGATGTACAGAATAACAAATTTAACGAATTAAGTAAACGTTTTGACAGTAACGACATAACATTGAATGAAATTAAGACCGAAATTAAAAGCGAATTTAATTGTAAATTTGATGTACTTAAATTTGACATTGATGAAGTAAAAATAAAATGCGAAAATAGTTGTAATGAACTGAAACGAGATATTGAGAAAATAGTAGAGTCAGTAGCAGAACAGATTAAAAGTAAAAATACAAATGATGACAATAATGTCGAAAATGAGAATATAATTAACAGTGTGGTAGTAGAGAGTAAGAACAATGATATTGAAAATGGTAATGTGATTGAAAGGGTGGTATCAGAAAGTGATACGTTGAAAATAGATAGTGAAACAGTAAGTGAGAGTGAGAAAATGATAAGTTGTAATGAAGTAATAATTAGTGTTGATGAATTAGAAAAAGAATGGAAAGAAAGAGTAGATGAATGTGTAGGGCAGAGGGTAAATTTTCCCCTTATTTGTGATGAACCAGAGTGTTCAAAATTGTTATTATTGGAGGGGAAGAGACCCTATTTAATGGAAGATTTGAGTTGTATCCCTTTTTTGTATAAACTAGTACCCTCTGTGTGGAATGATGTTGAAAGTATGATATGGTGTTATGATGAGAGAGATTTAGATGGAGAGTTGTGTGTTGATAAAGAGATAGAATTATATAAACTAATGAGAGATTATAATGAGTTGAAAGAGATGTTAAATGATTTGAAGTACTTACCTGTTAAAATAGAGAGTGAGAATTGTCTTGTTGATACAGTTTTAAATAATAATAATTTACCTTATGATGAAAAATTAATTGATTTGATAAGGAATATAATTACTAATGGAGACTGGACAGAAACAACTAATGTTGACCGGGTATATGATTATTTTGGTAAAATGAATGAATTTGGTTTTTATGGTGACGACACACAAAACGGTAATTTGTGTGTTAATGAAATTGAACAATGCTATATAAAACAAAGACTTATCTATGACGATGGAGGTTGAGCCTTAAATTCACAAACGAACACTTTTAGATAGTTTGTTTATTGGTTCAGACCTCGCAACCTTGGACAATGAAGTGTGAAATAACTGAATAATTATTGCTGAAGAATTGTAAATACATGTGTAGTGAAATTAATTGTATGTATTATAAAATGTTAGATAAACAATGTATGTATGTAGTAGAAATTGTTGTGATGATAAAAATAATATTATTATTTTGAAGCTTAAATAAATAACAAAAATAATTTGAAAGAGGATAACTAATGAGTTGTAATGGGTGAAAGTAATTAAGAATGTTGTTTTCAACAATTAATTTAATTAAAATAATTTGAACTGTTTACATATTTGTGATTGATTTAATTGTTTCATGAGATTTGATATTAACAAATAAATGTTAAATTGTTTGGTATGAAGTAATAGTGTTGTTAAATGTTTCAGAGGTTACACGGAGATATTGGTGTGTGTGTGGTGTGTATTTTGTGTTCAGGTCAATATGTGGATAATGTACTGTAAGTATAAAGTTTATAATACCAATCAGATAGAATAAAATGCTTACAGGTGTGAAAAGAGTGTAATAATAATAATAATAATAATAATGGTATTGAGATAATAGTATTAAATAGAAACTGTAATTAAAAGGTAATAATAACTGAAAGGTGAATTAAAATAATATTTGGCTTAAATTGTAAGAAATAGCCATTGATAAATATGTTCTAAAAGATGTATAAAAAATTTGAAAAGTGCAGCAAGCAGATATGTATATGATGTAACCAGAATGTTTAGACTATGTGAGTGTTGAGACCGAGAGTGTTTATGAAAACAAGTCTGGCACACAAGTGTTTATATAAACGGGTAGGTTGTGTGACCAATGTTTACAGCCAGATGTGTTGAAGCTGATAACTGTTGTAGCTTGATGAATCAGTATCTTGAGCAAAACCCTATTGTGACATAAAAGAATTAAAGTAAATTTTTTTTATAAAATAATAATGAGGTAATTGTTGTAACTTAGAGTTTGAGAAATTAAATACAATCAAATTAATTTGATAATTAAATAATTGAAAAGATGATTTTAATAATAAATTTAAATTTATTCTGATGCAAACTTCATGTAATTGTAAAACAAATGAAATATGTACTTTACTTAAATGGGAAACTGAAGGAAATTTTGGGCAAATGCTGTAAAAGGGATTAAGAGGGGGGTAGTAGAAAAAAAAATATATATATATACATCTATATATTTGTATATACTTTTGTGCCTGCCATTAAATTGATGTTTTGCATTTTTGGTTGTATTATTGTTTATGTGTATTAATAGTGTTATGGAATTATATTGTTTACGATATATGCATAATCAAACGTTAGGATAAGGCAGTTCATATTTTAATTAAATATTCAATTTATTTGTTTTTTTAGTAATAATAAAGAGATTTAGTCCATTCAGATAAGAGATTTTGTTTTGTTTTGATACAATTTGATTTTGACTTAAATTTTAAATGATGAGTTTGTGTAGAAAACATTATAGGGGTATGTATGCGCCCAGTATTTGCCAAAGGCGACCCAGTTTGCATGTAAGGGGGAACATATCGGTTGAGGATCTGGCATGATATAAGCCAGGGATTTGGATTTTTGGGGAAACATGATAGAAGGCGAGGTGCGCGGTGGTGCGTGTCTGTTCGATTTTCGGTGTTGGGATCTCTTACGGAGAAGTCCAGGGATCTCGTTCAGATGCGTCCATAGTCGCCGAGCCGGGGGAGGGGTTGTTTACCCATGAGGTATAAGAATAAAGGGGAGGTTGTTGGCACCATATCCTCACCGGTCCTCTTAGGGGTTTAGCAATGAGAATTCTTCTGTTTCGACAGAAGACTTCTCATTGGGGGGGGGGGTATTGTAATGGGTCAAATAGGAAGGTTTTTTATTTTATTGATTTTGGTCTCGATTTTATAAAGATTTTAAATTCACTCCATATATGTGAGCTACCCCAGTTTAATTTTATATAAATTCAAATCATCAATTCCATTCAGTATTAAATTGTTAACTGCACCTGTAAGGAGCCTCCAGTACAGCAATGCACATTGTTAGCCAAAACAATTGCCAGACGCATTGCGTAACCGCCTAGCAGCAGCCTTGTGACACAGTCTCCAGTTGGCAGTTTGGTATCAGAGAGTAAGCAGCACCAGACAATAAAGTTGTGAATTTAAAACAGTGGCCTCGGGTTTACCAGATAGGCCGTTAAAACAAATTCGGCCTATCTTAGAACGTGTGAAAACAGTTATTAAAAAGTATTAACAGTGTACAGACAAAAAGTTTGCCGCCCAGTCGACGAATTACGATGGCCGCAGCTGGCTAAATACAACCGGCTAGCGGGCCAAAAATTCCATCCGACCGTAACAGCATGCCTAAAGAACTAAAATATAAATCAAAAGTAAAGTGATATACCAGTGATTCAGTGTAACTTTCAAAAATCAATGAAACAATAACATTTTTTTTTTCGGGAAAGACATCGTGTGTGTGACGCGCCATGAGGTTGCAGGAGACGCCATGGTAACGGTAATTGTATCTAACCCAAAATTGTTGTGATCAGGTGTAAAAGGGGGTTTTGAAGTAATTATATATATAAAGAGGGATTTCGTATGAATGAGTGGATGGGCAATCTGGGTCGCACTTTAATAGATTTCTAAATATATTAGAATAAGAAAATGGTTAAGTAAAGTGTGTATGTAGTATCTGTCTTTTAAAAGGAGAAAAGGGAGCTGTAATATGAGAATTGAAAAGAAAATAACCAGTGCAATTAAATTAGATTTGTTTCAAATGAAAAGCGAGTCGAGTATGTTATTCAGACAACCTGAAGGTGATATTTGTATTTCGCAGTTTCGTGCAGCGGACCTTGGCGTAAGAGGTGAGTTTTAAAATGAATAAAAGTTTAATAATTAAATGTATTAAAATGACATAATACAATTTGCGCCCGAAATAACAGGGACAAGATAATACAACAGCACCAAGAGGGAAAATATTATTATTCATACTCCTCGGAAGAAAAGTTTGAAGAGAAAGCGGCCAGTAACAGACATGGATGACTTTGACAAAGGAGCTATTCGACGTCACATATTGAACTACTATGCTCGAAAAGAAGCGCCTACCCTCAGACAACTGTGTGTGTCACTTCAAGAAGCTGGACTGTATATGGGAGGAAAATTTTCACTGAGCTCGCTATTATCAGACATGGGATTTCAGTACAAGAAATTTAGCAGCAGAAAAATCCTCATGGAAAAGCCGTCAGTGGCCCTGTTAAGGTGCCGTTTCTTAAGAAAGATGCGTGAAGTAAATATTAAAAACACTATATTTTTGGACGAGACCTGGATCAATGAAAACATGAGAAAGGACACTGGTTGGACTGACGGCACTATCCTAGAAACTCTCGGTGGCCCTCTGGGTAAAGGCAAACGATTGATCATCTGTCATGCTGGTCGCTGCGATGAATATACAAAAAGCCAGCTAGATCGGCCTCTGGCAGTTCTCAGTGTCATTTGACGGGCCGATTTAATCGGCCGCTAGCAGTTCCAACAATGAACCATAGGGCCATTTAACCGGCTTCTGGCATCCAGAGGGAGTGAATTAGAAAAATAATTGAAAAGTAAATTAAATGATCAGAATTTTAGAGAATCTTAGTTTTTAATAATAACATTTTTTTAATAACAGTCGCGTAAATAATTCTTAGAAGTTTAGCATTCACAATATTTCAAAATAAACAAGTAAGAGTAAAACATTTGAAAATCGTCGTATAAACTTCGTGTTTGGACTTACTTTAAATGAAATCACAGTCTGAATTAAATGGAACGACCAAAACTATAAGATTAAGCAGAATAACAAAATTTAATTTATTATAGTAAACTGTATTTAAAAAGACAGCAGTGCAGGTCAAGTGCCGGCCCCTGTCTATTGTTAGGCGGCCTGCCAGTGTGCATGCGTGAGCCAAGGGTCTCCTAATCCTCTAGCCGCCTTCACTGCCTGGATAGCGTATAACGACCAATTACACTTTAAATCACGCGCACACTTTGACACAGTTATACACAAAACATACAATAATTCGGAATCCCGCCCCAACTCCCTTCCACCTCCACACCCCCTACACAACCTATCAACTAGGAAACAACCGTTGCAGTTCCAGACATTTTGTATCACACCTCGCTGAGGAAGACGAACATCACGCCGAAACGCGTACGACAAAATAAAAAGTAAGTTTCACATGTGAAAGTGTTAGCAATTAATATTCATAAAATAGTATGTTTACAAACAGAACAATATGTTCAGACTCAGTGTTTATACACGCTGAAAATAATCTGTTAATAACTTTTGCTTCTTAGCACTTGCTGTTTTCTTTAAAATAGATGACCTTATTTTGCGTAAAACCAACTTGTCGCACAAAAAAAGTGTCTTCTTGTCCTTCTAAATAGTCAAGAAGCCCCTCCACGTAATTGAGCGCTGTCTCGTGTGTGACTTTGGGCTCGGAAACACATTCGTCACTCCCCTCCCCCTCGTCATCACTACCACTCTCACTTTCTGCTATGTCCTATGCGCCCATCAATATTTCATTGTCTATCAAAACCTCAAATGCGGGTATATTAGCGTCGACTTCAAACCACTCGTTTATGTTATCTTGATGAATGTTTTCACCACCTGGGACAGTGTTTGCTAACTGGGCCAACTCAGCTGAGGTTGCAACGTCATCTTCAAACACAGCCAAATCCTCATCCTCCGATATGTCGGGAAATATTTTTTTCCACAACTTTGACATCGTAGTGGGTTTAACTTTGTCCCACGCAGCTGCAGTCTCGTAGATCGCATCCAGAACACTTAGTCCCTTAAAAAAGGTCTTCACCCCTTCCTCTGTAAACTTTCTCAAAATACTTGACCGATAGTTACGTTTTACAGAAGCCATTACCCCTTGATCAATTGGCTGCATCAAGGCTGTATCATTGGGTGGCAAGTATTTAACAATGATCTGTCCGTCGTTGGATGTGAGCAACATTTCACGTGGATGTGATTTAGCATGGTCTAATAATAACACTGCTTGTTGGGGAATTCCTTGTGAGTTTAAAAACCCTCGAACTTGTGGACAAGCCTTATTGTGGAACCAATCATAAAAAATCTGTATTCATCCAACCTTACTTTTGACGGTAATAAATTACAGGCATGTTAACTGCTTGTGTTCCTTTAAATGATCGTGGTTTTTTTTATTTTCCTATCACTTGGAGCTTAAGTTTATGTGTCCCAGTCGCATTAGAGCAACACATTACCGTTATTCGTTCCTTACTAACTTTGTGTCCCAGCCCACTTTTTTCATTTGCAGACTCTAAAGTTTTCGTCGGTAAGCACTTCCAAAATAATCCCGACTCGTCGGAATTGTAAATTTGTGCTGGTTGTAAATTTTCATCCAAAACAAACTGATTAAAGTCTTTGCAAAACTGTTCTGCTGCCATTTGATCGCCACTCAATTTTTCTCTGCGAATTTCTGACTCTCTTATGCCGTGATGTTGTTTGAAACGTGTCAGCCAGCCAAATGATGTGTCAAAATTTCCTTCTAGGCCTAAAGCTTAAAAAAAAAACAAAAAAAAAACAGTTTTTTCGGCGCATATTCGTCTACTTACAGGATTCCCTTGTGCTCGTTGATTATTGAACCACTCTAGTAAAGCTCGGTACAAGTCTTCGTACTTTGACTTCTTCATAGTTTTCCGTTTCTTCGTGCCAGATGATGTGTCAAAAGAACACACAAATTTTAAAAATTCCACCTTTTCCTTAACCAAATCATGAACTGTTTGATCACCAATTCCATATTCGTCCTTTAATGATTGAACAGTTTGGCCCCTCTCAAAATTTTCTATTAGTTTTTTCTGAATCGATAAAACAATCCTTTTACGGTTTTTATCCATTTCAAAACTCAAATCTCAAACAAAATATGTGAACACAAAACAACTTGTGAGGGTAAGCAATACGCAGAATTCGGTCAAACTCGGCACACGCCACTACACTCTACGCCTAAAGCCAGTTCACGCTAAGATGAGCCATGTGATTTGCTGCAGTGCTTTGCGTCTTCTAATCGTGCAAGCACGCAGTGTTAAGAGGCCGTCAAATTGTATCGTAACACATTAAACAGACTCTCATTTGCTTATAATAATTACAACTAGTGGTTTATTTGCTACAGTAGGCTACTACACTGAAAATAATAGGCTTAAGAATACTGTAATAAATTAAAGTCATTATAAGCGTAGTATGTATCAATATTTTTGCTAAAACTACAATTTTTTTAAATCATATTTTCCCGGTTGATCCGATCCCGGAAAATCGGGAGTTGACTGCATTGTTACAGCCTTTGCAGGGACCACCATTTTAACCTAATTAATATCATTGAATAAATAATGCAAACAACCATGTATAGATATGTACATTGTGACAGTAAGTCACAATTAACACTTTACACTCAACCACTGTTTCTCCAGAACCGTGGTTTTATGTGTAGCACACAAGTGTTAATTGTTTATTTGTGTGTAAACTACTAACATTAATTTACTTGATGCCATTTATTATTGTTGCGATTGTGTGTTTTGAATAGTTGTCTAGCTAGAACTATTATAGAATGAGTTTTTTTTTTTGTTTTCCTAAATGGATTTGTAAAATTTGTGTTGATCTCTCTGGCATTCAGTAATTTATTCCACTTCTCAAAGATCATAATCCACATGATTTTCATAACAGTATTTTGACTATTGTGTGTATATTATAAAAATTGATTAGTGAGGTATTATATGAGTAGGTATCTTAATGTACGCACGTTGTGTGGGGGTTTTTCGAATACATATCTGTGTAATTATGGAAAGATACAGTTTCAATACTATTGTTTTCTAAACTTATAGTTTGTACTGTGAATACTGTCATTTCATTATACTTTGCTGCCAATATGTGAGTAAGTAGAAATTCAGTAATTAGTGTTTGAAAAAATAATTAGAAGGGAATTTGAATTAGAAGGCAGTAGTGAAAATTGGATCAATTGAAAATGAGATCTGTTATAAAGTTTTTCTTCTTCTAAATATCTTCAAGGATAGATACAATCTTCCCTTTAGAATGTATCAGTCTGGACAATCATGCAGTGCTCCTTTTAAGTGTGTCTTTGATATGTTATTCTTGTGGTACCACTCCCTCTCTACTTGTTTAGATTACTGACTTTGAAAATTGAAATCGTTTTTAAGTCTATGTTTGTTGTTGAAATGGAATTTTTCTGTTACAGATCTACAGTAGACAGGGTTATGTACATGGTCAAGTACCATCTATGCAAGAAGAATCTTCAATTGTCACATTTGATTCACATGTTATAAACGGAGAAGGCAATTCAGATAGATCACTGTCAGACGTAAAGACTGTTATGCAAGGGGAATTCTGTGTAGATGAATCACTCACACACACTACTATACTACAGAAACAAAAACAAGAAGGTGAAACAGAATATGAATTGCAAAGTTTAAGTACAGTGCAGAATAGTTTGGATTCTACATTATCAAATGTGTCTGTTGTAATAAAAGAAGAACTGACTTTGGAAGATGAAGAACACCTTGTAGACAAGGTACTGTATAACATTACTGCTGATTCTGTTATATTGATGTAAGATGAAAAGAACTATTTGCATATAATTTTTTGATTTTTATTAGACTTCAAAATTAATGTTGCATGTGAATTTCAATTAATTTTATCCAGTGTTGGTTAAAGTAATGAGTGTGTGTGTGTGTGTGTGCGCGCGCGCGCGCGCATGAGAGAGAGAGGCCATCAACACCGCCTTGTAGTGGTTTTCATCTGTTTTATAATTTTTTCTCCTTTTATTATTCTTTTGAAATCTTAATACTTAATTTACTCTAAGGGTAATTTTATGTTTCATCTGGTTTGGTTTCCTGTTGTCTTAATAACAGAGGGTATTGATTTTTTTTTATACCTCTTATTGTTTATTTTACTCTGCCACTTAATGTAGTTTATTTTACCTGGCTACAAACTACATTTTTATTGCCTTAATCTTATCTTTCAACTTTATTCCTCATTGTTAATCTTTGACCTTAAAGCAAAATACCTCATTTAACACACACACCACAGTTTTATTGTTAGCGTTATATTTCCAACATGACTGTCATTATACTATAGATAGGTTATATGTTTTTGTGACATTTTGGATAAGTTTAGACAAATAATTTGAACAAGTTTTAATCATTCCCAGATTACCATTTTGCTGCTCCACTGAAGGTATATTTCCTTTTCTCCCACGAGATGCTGGAGGTCATTTACTGATTCAACTCAGTCTTTTACATTGTCCACTATCATAAATTTGCTCTGAATATAATATTTTGTACCAATTTTTTCCTTAATGTGTTTCAATAGCACAATTTGCATTACTTGTTAGCTAGATTACATTAAGACATTATATTAAATTACAAGTGTGTTTAATCCAAAGTGTTTTAACTAAAGCCCAGGCATAGTTAAAACATAGCAATTTATTATAATTTTAAAATACCAGCTGGTATAAATTTAATAAAACAATTTTAATAATAGTCTTTGGTTTTTAAAATTTGTCATGATTTTTGATGGGCAAAATTATTAGAAATGTCTGTCATTTCTGTTTTCATTAACAACTCTCCTTCATTGGACAGCGAGTTCATTGAATTCAAACAATATTCTTGCGTTTTGTGTATAAATAATTCTATATTGTTCTGAGCATACCCATCTAAGTTTGAGGCCTGCATGTAGGAATAGACAGTCAGGAACCCCTCCTATCATAATAGGGAACAGAGCTGTACAGCTGTTGATTGGGCTATTACTTGTATCCTCATCTGGTTGTAGCTCAGTTGGCACAAGATTAAGAAGGGTGAGTCTGTTGATGTTATTGTTTTTTTTTTTTTTAGGGTCAGAGTTGTCCAGTGATATTGCTAATGTAGTTAACTGTAATTATGAGGGCAGTCCAGAAAGTAACTTTGGTTTTTAAATAAATAAATAAGAGGAAACAATTATAAACACAGTTGAAAACTATATTCTTAGAGTCTTACACTTAGTATTTGTTCAAGTTCAGCCACTTATCATAATGATTTATGAGGTGTTGAATGCCCTCATTGTAAAAATATGTTTGTGACTCCAGCCATTCATTAATGCCTGTTGTCAACTCTTGTTGTCGTAAAAGTGCTGTTGCCAGCCACTTTTTCATACGCATGAACAGGTGATACCATAAACTCTACCAGGAGTACCCTTTTTTGTCCCAAAAAACTGTCAACATCATTTTCCTTGCTAACAAAGTTTGCTGCAAACACTTCCTTGTTTTTTTTAGGTGAATGAGTATGGCCCTGGCCCTTGGTTTGATTTTTTTTGTCACGCAATTAACGTACCTAACCAAGGCTTTACCCCCCATTACAATAGAGTCCAGTAGAGAATCCTTGTCGGAGATCTCAAAAAATGATAATGGTGATGCCATCCACTGGTTTTTGTGTATTTCTGTAATCACTTTCAGGACCCATTTGGCGCAAAGGGATTTTCACAGATTTGTTTATATATTTTGTCTACCGATTTGTCAGTCAGAATACTCAGTCAGCCAGTCTGCTCATCATCATGCACATTGGTGCAGCCATTTACGGAAGACATCACTAACGTATTCCTCCGTCACTCATTACATTGTTTCCATACACTGCACACAGTTGCCGAAGAATGTCCACAAGTCTGCAGTTTGTTGTTTGCAGAAGTCTTATTACAATCACAGTTCACATTTTGAAAATTATTAGTGACACAGAAACAACACAGTACTTTACCAGCCACAGCTGGATACGTACTGAGTCTTGCTACCCAATGCACCACCGTTCCACTGCCACACTGAAATGTAAGTTACTTTTTGGGAGCCCTCATATATTAAAAATAAATAATGAATAATGCCTTCCCTATTAAGCGTATTTTATTAAGCAGTATGTATATATATTTTTGTAGGTTTTGTATTGTGATAAATTTATATTGGAATGGCATTGTAGCCTTTCTCCTATGGAAAATGGGTGTGAGCTGGTTCGTAGTGCCTGCGCACCACGCTTTTGTTGGCAGTGGCCACTTACAATTCAACAGTTTTCAAGATTCTCTTGAAAATATGTAAAATCACTTGTTCTTGATATTCAATGTTTGTTCATGGAATACATTGTATAACTTTAAGGTAATTGGAGATGTAGTTTTTGCAAATACTAGAAACTTCAGATGAGACATACTTGTACACCTCGATAGTCCCTTATTTTAAGAAAATTAATGATTATAAGTAAAAACAAGTAACTGTGGCTGGTTTTAATAAAAACGTGTACTAAATTTAACAGCTAGATTTTTGTACATTCACACAATCACATGATCAAGTGTGTATGAAACTTGTCAGTGAATCATAAACACAGGGAATGAACCTATCTTGGGCACTGTAGGAACATAACAATTTTGTGAGCATACATCCTCAGAGCACAGTGTTAAAAATGTTGTGTATAAAAAGCTACACAATGGTCTTCAGAATTGCACAGTCTACAATTTAGGCACCATCAGACTATCACCTGTTTGGTCTGTTAAAGTCTGCTTTATGTGAAGACAATTTCAAGACAATTAAGAAGTGAAAACAGTCATGTAAATGTAGTCACATTTCAACCCAAAGAATTCTTTGCTGATAGAATACAAAAGCTCCAGGAAGATGGGATAAATGCGTAGTGAAAGAGAGAGATTATGTTGAAAAATAAGGTAAATAAATAATGTTGAACAATACTTCAATAATGTTGAAGTAAAACTTCTATATAGCTCTCTACAGTGGATCACCAAAAAAGAACTTTATATGTGGTTCACTTTGCTTGGATGTCACAAACAATATGTTTTGTATACAAAGTTTATTCTTACCTTATATGACCATGGATTCAGAGTGTAATAATTTTTTAAATCTCTGCTGTTCAATTTGAAGTGCTATAAGTATGACAGTTAAAGGCTTGAATGTAGGGTAGTTGTAAACGCCGTATTCCTTTAGTGGCATCCATAAGAGGCTTTATCTCATTATATCTAAAGTAGCACCGTTCTCTTTATGTTTTACAATCTGTCTGTAGTTTACATAATTTTTAATTCTCTCTTTTATGTTTTTTTGTATTTTTGTTAATACTTAACTTTATAGATTTTACAGGTACAAAAGATGCGTTTGTTTTACTTTAGTCTCTCCATAGGGAAGAGGAGGGCCTATAATGTACTGCTCTTAACTGGGATGTATTGCATCTCTTAAGTTGATCTCTAAAGAAAAATCTGATGTAGTGTTAGGTAGGAATTTATATTTCTTTCCATAATTTTTGTATGGAAGTAGACAGCTGTAAACCTACTTTAAACTTACTAAATGTTCTCGAAGTTTTTAAGAATTTCTTACCTATTAAGTTCTCAAGAAGAATTAATACTTCTTGAATATTCATTAAGACATACAAATCATTGCAATTTTAAATCAGTTATCAAAATTATAATTAAAATGTTATGATAATTGTGAAAGCAAAATAGAATTTTGTGTACACCAAATAGGATAGAGTATTTAAATGGTTTTATACATCGGTCCTGTACATTTATAAATTAAGTACATTACCTAATTGGGAAGTACAATAACACTTAACATTGAATAGATATTAAAGTATTCTCAAACCTGAAAATATTAATTTTAATACACAGTGAAATCTGTATGCTTTGTTCCTGTTATTTCTGTTTTCCTTTTGGATCAAGAATTCGCCCCACTAATACAATGCCATGCTTGTGGGTTTTTCATGTGGATTTCCATGTTGAAAACTGCTGAAAAATGGGCCATTATAACTTATGTGTGAGTGACCACACACACATATTTCAGATCGGCATGATTTCAGACCAGAGTATGGGGAATATGGCCTGTCTTTTAAAATCTCACACTAGAGCATGCGCCCAGGTCAATTCTTTGGCTAAATTTCGCACTCAGTATATGGCCACACTTGTAGGGAAGAACACTGCATCTTGTGGTCATGTAAATTTAATAGCAAATTAGAAGTTTTATGTCTGTTTATATGATTATGCCTTGTTTTGCCTAATGTTGTATTAAACAATGACCGAGTACAATCATGTGCACAGTGACATGGATGTCATACCATATTATGTTTGATTGATTATTGAAAGCCTGTAAATGTTTAGACCAAATTATTTTTATCAATCCTCTCTAGAACTTCTCTGACCTCTACAGTCCCATTTTCATTTTACTCCAGAGTTGTATTGTGATTACATCTCACTCAATAAAACATATTGATTACATTACATTCATAACGTTATTATGTTTGATTGATTATTGAAAGCCTGTAAATGTTTAGACCAAATTATTTTTATCAATCCTCTCTAGAACTTCTCTGACCTCTACAGTCCCATTTTCATTTTACTCCAGAGTTGTATTGTGATTACATCTCACTCAATAAAACATATTGATTACATTACATTCATAACGTTATCGCAAAATGAAAACATTTTTTTTGATAAAAGAAAAAATTAGAAGTTTTGAAAAATTGAAAAATGCGTTTAGGAAAAATATTGGCACAAATCTTATTTTCCGTAAAACTGTTAAGGTTTAACTATATCTACATGTAGTAGATAAAATATTTAATAATGTAAGGCAAAGAGAAGAAACAAAAAATGAGAATAGTAAAGAAAAGAAGGAGTATAAAGATCCATATCATATATAGGTTACACAAGAAAGATACAAAAATGTTTTAGAAAATATAATATAGAGGTAGCGGTTAAAAAAATCGAAAACCGTGTTTGATATAATAAAAACTACGAATTTTGAAGAAGATGACATATTGAAGAAATGTGGAGTATATATGCTTAGTTGTGGGGAATGTAACAAAGTGTATCTGGGTGAAACGGGTCATTAATTTTGCCAGAGATTTAAAGAACATAAGTGGGGTCAAGGAGAGTTAATGATGAATTCATTATACACTAGGCATTTTATAGAAGAAGGACATAATAAATACATAGACCCAGTTGTAAATTATAAGATAATAAAAGTGATGAGTAAAGAAAAAGAAGGAAATTAAAGGAAGAAGTGGAAATATTAAAAATAATAAAGATGAAAAAAGACTAATGAATATAAAAACCACATTGGAAAATGAAGAAATATTTAGCTGCTTATTAGACAACAATAAAGAGTAGAAGATGAGTTATGTGAATTGTAACGGTTAAAAAATTGGTAATGTAAGACAACACACTATGGGTGGAGCTAAGTAAGACGTTACTCCGTCAGGGGGGCGGGGCTAGATAGGTCCGGTAGAACAGTATATAAGAAGTGAACAGTTTCATATTTCTCTGTTGGTAAATGACCTGAAGATGGCTTGACTGCTGAAAGTGCTCGTCAATACCAAAGAGAACATAGTGGTTTGTACAAAATTACTATAGAAAAATTAGTAAAACTGCTTTGCAGTAGAATTTATTGTTATGGGTTCATGGGATAGAAAAAAATTTATTTTTTAATTTTCAGTGTTTTATTATGAACATAAATTCAAATATATATAAAGAAACTGTGTTATAAACAAGCAACTCAAACAGTTAAGCAGAGAGAACCTGAATCTTTGAGTCAGCCACAAATGTTAGAAGAGAGAGACACAGATCATAAGAATAATGAATAATAAAAAAAGTGAATGTAACAAATTGGTCACCAATTTTGTTATGTTTAATCGTTTTGCAGGAAGGAAACTAATGAACAGTGGAATATATGAATGTGGTGTGTGTCATAAAACATTTAGTAGGCCATGTAATGTATCACATAATAAACAAATCCACAGTAGAGTTAAAAAGTTTTAGTGTAACGTGTGTCATAAAGCAGTCACGTATTTAACTACTTTGCTAAAACATAAAAAAATCCACAGTAGAATTATTAAAAAGTATGAGTGTGATGTTTGTCATAAAACATTTAGTAGGTCATTTAATTTATCACAACAAATCCACAGTGGAGTTAAAAAGTATGAGTGTGACGTGTGTCATAAGCATTCATTCATGTAAATAATTTGCTAAAACAAAAAATGCACAGTAGAATTATAAAGCCTGAGTGTGATGTGTGTCATAAAACGTTTACAGATGCCTCTACTTTGTCACGACATAAGTAAATCCACAGTGAAGTTAACAAGAATGAGTGTGATGTATGCCATAAAACCTTTAGTAAGTTATCTAATTTGTCACAACAAACATGTCCACAGTGGAGTTAAAAAGTATGAGTGTGACGTGTCATAAAGCATTCACCTTTTTATCTAATTTGTTACAACATAAAAAACCCACAGTAAAGTTAGAAAGTAAGAGTGTGACGTTTGTCATAAAGCTTTTAACTTTATATCTAATTAGAACATAAAAATACCCACAGTAGAATTAGAAAGCATGAGTGTGATGTGTGTCAAAACCTTTAGTAAGTCATCTACTTTGTCATTTCATAAACAAATCCACCTTTGAATTAAATAATATTAGCGTAATATGTGTCATAAAGCCTTTAGTAGGTCATCTTATTTGTTACAACATAAACATATTGTATTATTACCGTCTTACCTGCTACTATATCGCGGTATTTACTATCAAATTATTATAAACGTATGAATGATTTATTTAATTGAAGTTTATTATTAACTGCCGGTTATATGGGGTTCGTAGTTTATAAGTTAATGCACTTCGGTAGTTGATGTTATGATGAATCTGTTAGGTTGACTTCTTACTGGAAATTAGATTGTTTATGATTATTGACGTACTTACTTGAAGTGAAGTTCTGCGTGCAAGACTGATTTGAGATGACAATTTACTTTTGAAACTGTTCAAATCGTCTCAATTGCCGCTAAGAGTGTTGTCAACTATTACGAGCTGTCTCTCTAACCTGAAAATTTCTAGTCTAGTAAAAATAAATTTTGTCAACTCCGTTTATCGGTAAAGATTATAGTTTATTCTTCGATAAAGTTTATGAAATTACTTTGAATAATTAGTAATTGACTGTTTCCTTTTTTTACAATACTGGTTGATTTTGTGAGACTCTCTTTTGTATTCGCAGGGTTGCTAATCTGATATTCATAACCATCATTCAACGTGGTTCTGTGATTAAATTATTTTATTTAAAACTGTAGGTTCTTTTAGTCTACAAAATACATAATTGGAAGATGAACTCTACTATCATACTTAAGTAGCAGGAGAGTGATTAATAACAAAATAAATCTTAATTCTAACATAAAATTGTCAAAGGACGTTTGACGCCAATATTTAAATTACTAACAACTCTTTAACATTCTTAAAAATCCCGTAACGTACGGTTATAAATTCATTTGTTGTTCATAAAACAATTATCTGATTCATCAGATTGGATAACATGAAATCAGGTAAATGGATGTTTTCAGTTAGCATGATTATACAGTATTAAACATTTTTAACACACAAATAAAACAAAACAAATTAGATTACTAGTGTTCAAAGTTTTTTAAAGTTCATTGTTAATTAACTGATACATCATATCTAGTAATGTTTTTCAGGTCAATTATGCAAATTATGTTAGATTATTGTTCCCTTTTCATTTCAAATAGTTTAATTGCTATCGTTATATTCATTGGATTCTTTTTATCCATATGACAATGTCTATTTCATTATAAATACTGTTATTCATTAAAACAGTTAACACTTGATATAAGTAAAGTCATTTGTCTTTTTTCCTTCTTAATAATGATTATTAAAAATATTTGTGTTCAATTGACATAATATCAGTAATTGTAATCGATAATATTTTTTATCGAAAAAAGGTCGTAATTATTCTAAGTATTTAATAATTGGTACTATACTGCGTTTAGTGCCTTTTTCTTTATTGGCACTATTAACTTTTTATTAATAATGGATACACTTCCTATGCGCACATACTCCGATCAAGTTCACTTTAAAAAATCAACAACTTTGTTTACTATCGGTATAACCTCACTTTCATTTTTTAAGTTACTGCTTCCCGTCAGCTGTTCGGTTCTTCTTCAAATTGCTCGCAGGACCGGCATGGGTTCTCCGTCAAAGTACTGTAATCAAAGGTGTCCTCTTCGGTTTCCGAACTGGCATCTAATGTTTAATGATGATTTCTGATTGGTCAATTTTATTCATTTTCGTGACCCTTTGGTATACCTCGGCAAAACAGATGTTTCAGCACGTCTTTTGACTGGTTTTGAGATTATAAGAAATTGGTTTACAAGGGGACGCCCAAGGGCTGGCAAATTATCAATTCTTTATAATTAATATTATTCCCTTATTTTTCCTCTAATTAACAATTCATTATTACCATCGTTCAGGATTCTCTGAGACGAATAATTTGGATTCCCACACCATATGGTTTTAATCCTTATTAACAGAATTAAATTAAATTACCAATATCTTATTAGCTTTTTGCATAATATCATGTTCGTTTTAGTTATTTATATTATTAAATTTCAAAAAACCTTGAGTATTCCTTGCTTTTAGTCGAGTATGAACTCTTTCCAATTATTTATAAGGTTGTATTTTGATAACAATTGTTTTTTGCTGTTTAGGCCTAACTCAATATTATTCACTATATTTTAATTACATTTTTCCATTATTATTCCTTACTTTTACTGCAACCTTATTTCTCATAATTGTTGTCTACAACTTCTTATCACCCTTACAATATCATTTATGACATAAGAGCATACTTATTTGTAGTAAACTTTACAAATACATTGGCTATGCATATTGGCCCATGACATTCTCAGCTATTTTTACTTATTGTCTTTTAATAGTTGTTTTCTAACAATTACTATTATGTCACAATTGCTCTGAGGGAACCCTCACCACTTCTGGTTACCTCAGTTTTTCTTGGTACACCTTGTTTTTGTTGTTTTTAATCTTTATAATCAACCATAGTTTTTTCACTATTGGTTGTAACATGAATCATCTTTATTATAACTTATATAGTTGTTTTTAAGTCCTTATCTTTGACAAACATACTTATTATAGTTATTATTACGTTGTACAATTCTTTGGTTTGTTTTAGGATATTCCAATTGCTGTCAATTCCGTATGAGATTTTACATCTAGTGTCACATGACAAGTGTATTTAAATTACATTATTATGGTTTAACGTTATGATAATAATTATTGTTTTACATTATGTTAGTCATATTACATCTCTTTGATGATACTGATATCACCCTCTTTCTCTCTTATTAGTTTTTCTACATGTTTTTTAGAATAGTTGGTAAATTTCGTTCTGTCTACTTTAGTCAGTTTATTTACTCTAATTATAACACAAATCTTCCTTTGGGTAATTCATCTTGTTACTGGTATGACCCTTATAACATCTATCTGAAATACAGTATCAGAGATTATGGTTTAACAACGTTTTTATTTATTAATTTTTGTTATTATATGTGAAAAGTATTTGTAGTTAGGTTATGTGTGTCCCCAGTCTTACATACAACAATGGGTTGACTTTTGAGTTTCTTTTCTACGCATTTCACACCATTATTTAAATGTACTAATACTAAAAATTACTTATTTATAGTTTGATAATTGTTTTCTTGTTACTTTAATATTATTTTTATAACATTATTTGTGACTATCAGTTTCCTTCTGATATCACTGTTTTGTATATCACTTACATCACGAGTAGACAGGATACAATATTGTTGTGATTCTTTATACTTTCTTAAATCATACTAACATAAGTTTTAATCTCACTCTCCTAACTATTAGTGGTTACTTTATTCATTTATATTAGATTTGTGTTCATAGTCAGGTCGCCTAATATATTCTGTCAATGTTTTGGCTTTCTTTAATAGTCTCTCACTCTGCACTTCCCTTGCCTTCTTTTATCTATCTCACAGTTGTGCTTCTTCTGTGGTAGATTGTGTGAGGTATCTTGTCTCTTCATTTGTTTCTCTGTTTATTGAATTTTATTGTTGATTCATTCACTTTTCATTTTTATTGTGCATGTTTCTGGTTGCTCACTGACCTAATCTATTGGGTCTTGTTTTTTAGTTTTCATTACTACTTTCATTCTTTATTTGTAGGTTCATTCTTTAATTATTATTTCTTTAAATGATTTTACTACTTGGTACACCTTTCTGAATCCTTGGTAGGTCTTGTTTCATTTAATTATTATGTGATGTTGTGTTCAATGTTATGTCCAAAGTATGGTGATTTGGAGGTAAAATTTCACAGTGGTGGTAAAAAGTATGAGTGTGACGTGTGTCATAAAGCTTTCACCCATTTATCTAATTTGCTAGTACATAAAAAAATACTCAGCAGAATTAGAAACTGAGTATGATGTTGGTCATAAAACCTTCACTCAGTTGTCTTGTGCGTCACAACATAAACTAATGCCCAGTGGTATACAGAGTATTAGTGTAATTGTATCATAAAACAATCACTCGGCCAAATTATTTGTCAGAACATTATAAATATTTATATTTGATTAGAATGTAGCAATTACATGTGTGCAATGTACATTTTTATCAAGTAGGTAATATAAGTGTGTACAATTTTCTATAGTGGAAAGTTAAAAAGAATGAATACGATATGTAGAATTAAATATTTATGCATTCTGATAGTGTGACTAATAATGAAATAATCCTTATACTATTGTAGTATCCGTGTGATAATGTATTATACTATATTAGATCAGTGTGATACTAAGTTTTCAAATATTTTGACAATATAGTAATCTATGACAGAAATTGAAGGGTGGTATTATGTGCTAAATAAATCAGATGACTTGCCTGTTGCATAAATGTCAGCTCACTGTGGCACTGGAATATATGGATGAAATGTGTTGATACTTGTCATTTAACCTATATATCACACTGTATATAGTATAGTGTGTACCACACACACATATTTCAGTCTGACAGAACTTACATTACATATATAATGTAAGATCTTATTTATTATGATAAAATGTATCCATGAGAGTTTACTGTCTATTATGTAGCCAAGACATTTCATTTTTTTAGTTTGTTCAGTCCCCAAACAGCTATACATGCTTGACATGTTTGACATGATGATTCATAAAAATCAATATGAAAATTCAACCTTGTCTAAAAAAAAATATATTTTTTGACTCAAAACCATACTTTATTTTATTAAATCAATACTTTAGTTTATCTAATTCGACAATCATTTAACTGGGAAATAAAAAAACACATACAGTAGTTATTTATTTTTAATTTACTGTTTTAATAAATGGCTGACACCTTTCTGAAGAGTGCTCAGCAGGAAAAGTTGTGACAGGACTACGTGCGCAAACTTAATGTCTAATGTAAACAGAGATTCATACATCTGTCGGAATAAATTATGACATTAGCTCACGCAAGCACATAGTGAACACTTGGACTATCTCTCACAGTAAAACTGTGTCTTAGTTCAAACGCCTACTGGACACTGCTTGTGTATTTCCTGTCAAAATTTTCTCACAGTGTAAATGTAGCTTAACAGTCACAAATTCATTCACTACCCTCTCCCTTCAGGCGTCTCGGTAGTAACGCTAATGCATATACTACGCGTTCTTTTTACTCTAACTCTCTCTGCCTTCTCTCTCTCTCTCTCTCTCTCTCTCTCTCTCTCTCTCTCTCTCTCGCTCTCTCTCTCTCTCTCTCTCACTCCCCCCGTCTCATGCTAATAGAAATTAAATTGCAAACGACAGTCAAATTTTTAATATTTTTACCCTGTCACTAACCCCTCTCACTCACTCTTTCTTTCCTTCCCTGTTGCTCGCTCACTCTCACTCAAACATGTGTCCTCTTGTTTTACCTCTCTAACCCTTTGACAGAAAGATAACTTTTTAATATAAGTGTTATTCTCTCTCTGTCTCTCTCTCACTCTCTCTAACTATCTCTTTCCCACAACACACACACAAACACTTTCTCTTTCTTCACACAAAAATTAAACTGTTGTGGAGAATCAAATTTTTAATGTTTTGCCCCGATCACTCACCTCTCCTACCACTTTTTCTCCTTTGAGTCAAGACTTGCACTATTGTAAAGTACATATCAAACGGTTTATAAAGAGAATAAAATCAAAAGTGGGGAAGGTAAGGGAAAGTAAAATGAGGTAAGTGGGAAAATGAACTGATAAGTGAACATGAGAATATGAGAGAATCAAAGCGAATCATTAGAAAAGGACAATCTTTTTGACTCATTTAGCACAGTCTGCATCAGGTATGCTATGACAGTGTAGCCATATCCACGGATTCCACAATTGCAAACTAAATGAAAGAAAGGCGCACAGAATGTATACAGACTATGGTAGTACTACGTGGTGGACAAACCATGAACTACATACTGAATATCAAGTTTCAAAAGTCTGTCAATTTGGCACCCGCAGGTAAATATTCAAAACTTCGTGGTGCGAAAATAAAGAGTTGAAAGTTAAAAAATTAAGATGTTTCATTAGCGATGTGCTCATAAAGGATGTTTGTGGAACTTATAAACTTTTATTCCACAGAACACATTTTCTATAAGGGATTACATTTTGGCGTCCAATATACGGACTTCAAAATGTAACAGACGCCACAATGATGATAAAATTTGTAAAGACGGACACAAATATTAGTAAAACATAACACGGATACCGGTATATTATATACAAATTTGTTTTTATAAAAATCTATTCATATAAACAGTAATGTAGTACTGTGATCATATATAGGCTAAGGTTAATTTTTGCAAGCGAAAAGCTACTTCACGGATAGTCCATGGTTTCTAGCACTAGTGGTGTCTAGTGCTGCAGTGTTCTAGTTATTTATTATTACAATTTCATATTCATTTGTTCCAGGGTTACGTATTTACACCAGTGAATAATATCTGTGAAGTGGATCGTACTCTGGATTCTGAAATATGCAGCAGAAAGTCAAGTGAGAATCAATCTGTTTGCAAAAAGAAGAAACAAAAGTTAATACATTCTGGCATAAAGAAGCACCAGTGTGATGTTTGTTCAAAATCATTTGCTCAGTCAGGCCATTTGTCAGACCACAAGTTAATACACTCTGGCATTAAGAAGCACCAGTGCGAAGTGTGTTCAAAATCATTTACTAGGTCAGGCCATTTGTCAAGACACAAGTTAATACATTCTGGTATTAAGAAGTACCAGTGCGATGTGAGTTCAAAATCATTTACTCATTCAAGCCATTTGTCAGACCACAAGTTAATACATTCTGGCATTAAGAAGTGCCAGTGCGAAGTGTGTTCAAAATCATTTACTCATTCAAGCCATTTGTCAGACCACAAGTTAATACATTCTGGCATTAAGAAGTACCAGTGTAAAGTGTGTTCAAAAGCATTTACTAAGTCAGGCAGTTTGTCAAGACACAAGTTAATACATTCTGGCATTAAGAAGTACCAGTGCGATGTGTGTTCAAAATCATTTACCCAGTCGGCCAGTTTGTCAAAACACAAGTTAATACATTCTGGCATTAAGAAATACCAGTGCGATGTTTGTTCAAAATCATTTACTGAGTCAGGCACTTTGTCAAAACACAAGTTAATATATTCTGGCATTAAAAAATACCAGTGCGAAGTTTGTTCAAAATCATTTATTCTGTCATGGAGTTTGTCACAACACAAGTTAATACATTCTGGCATTAAGAAATACCAGTGTGATGTTTGTTCAAAATCATTTACTCTGTCATGCAGTTTGTCACAACACAAGTTAAAACATTCTGGCATTAAGAAATACCAGTGCGATGTTTGTTCAAAATCATTTACTAGTTCAGACAATTTGTCACGACACAAGTTAATACATTCTGGCATTAAGAAATACCAGTGCGATGTTTGTTCAAAATCATTTACTCAGTCACATGTTTTGTCACGACACAAGTTAATACATTCCGGCATTAAGAAATACCAGTGCGATGTTTGTTCAAAATCATTTACTAGTTCAGACAATTTGTCACGACACAAGTTAATACATTCTGGCATTAAGAAATACCAGTGCAATGTTTGTTCAAAATCATTTACTCGGTCACATGGTTTGTCAATGCACAAGTTGATACATTCTAGCATTAAGAAGTACCAGTGTGATGTTTGTTCAAAATCATTTACTCAGTCACATGGTTTGTCACGACACAAGTTAATACATTCTGGCATTAAGAAGTACCAGTGTGATGTTTGTTCAAAATCATTTACTCTGTCACATGGTTTGTCACAACACAAGTTAATACATTCTGGCATTAAGAAGTACTAGTGTGATGTTTGTTAAAAATCATTTACTAGGTCAGACCATTTGTCAGACCACAAGTTAATACATTCTGGCATTAAGAAGTACCAGTGCGAAGTGTGTTCAAAATCATTTACTAGGTCACGCAGTTTGTCAAGACAAGTTAATACATTCTGGCATTAAGAAGTACCAGTGCGATGTGTGTTCAAAATCATTTACTCATTCAAGCCATTTGTCAGACCACAATACATTCTGGCATTAAGAAGTACCAGTGTGAAGTGTGTTCAAAATCATTTACTCAGTCGGGAAGTTTGTCAAAACACAAGTTATACATTCTGGCATCAAGAAGTACCCGTGTGAAGTGTGTTCAAAATTATTTATTCAGTCAGGCCAATTGTCAAACCACAAGTTAATTCATTTTCGTATTAAGAAGTACCAGTGCAAAGTGTGTTCAAAATCATTTACTAGGTCAGGCCATTTGTCAAGAGACGTGTTATTACATTCTGGCATTAAGAAATATTAGCGAGATGTTTGTACAGAATCATTTACTGGATCAGTCAGTTTGTCAAAACACAAGTTATTACATTATGGCAGTAAAACACATGCTAGTATTAAGAAGTACGAGTGCGATTTTTGCACAAAAAACATTTACACGTCTATCCTATTTGTCACGACAAAGTAATACATTGTCATTAAGAAGTAAGTTTGTATAAAAATAGAAATGTGGCAGAATTTTGTGTCATGAATAACATACTATCATAAAATAAGAACAGTGATATGTGTAACAAATTTTTTTGTTGAGTATTTTATCTGAGCATAAATTATACTATATAATTAATCCATAATTAAATAATTTTATAATTAATCCATTATAGTATTAAGAACCATCAACCATCACTGTCTAATATGTAGGAATAATTTCTATCACCCTAGAAGTTTTAGTATAGTAATGTAACATCACTGTAATTTTTATAAACAAACTTCAAAACAAGCATAATTAACAAATTAATTAATTCATACTGCAATAAGTTTTTTTTTTATATTTGTCACTGAAAAATAAGAATGTGAAAATTTTAACAAAATTTTACCCTATGAATTGAAATCATTAAATTATACATTGTGATATAGTGTGAAATCATTGATACACGTCTATCTTGTAATTCAATATTACTGCATGATATCACTGCATGAATTACATTAACATTTGTATTTTTAGTGAATATAATTTGAAAGTCTTTTTTTGCCATATGTAGATATTCTTTTCATGTAGCACACAAGATTTTTGTCTGCCTGTTACAACTTTCAAGATGAGAGAGTCTTGGTGGGGGCTTAACACATTTGAGTAATTGCTTGGCAAAATGATGGGCGGCTTAGCAAGTTTACGCGGCTTGGCATTTCTCTGCGTTTTTGTCTGTGTTGTATTTAAACCACGTAGGTTATTTCTGCCACCATATTTTTAATTGCTGCATGTATACTGTTTCTTTATAATTCAACATTAGTTCAGTATATTACTGGACAATTTACTATCTATGATGTCCAGACTACTAATTTCCAATGCTTTGTGTCTGTTTGTAATGGCTCCTTGTTGTGAACTACATGTTTGGTATAGTGTTGGCTTTTGCAGTAAATTTTTAAAGTGCAATTTTCTTGTAATTCTACATCCAAAATGAGTGCTGAGTTCTCGACTGAAGATAAAATATTACGGTACTTTAATGACAACTAACTGAGTATTAAGTATTAACTAATTATCTCGTGCTAACCACGTTGATGGTGCCAAATACTATCTATGCAACAATATAAATTAAAACTGTATAGACAGGTTACATTGAAATTATTACAACAGTCTATATCTGGAGGTAGCAAAATTTTTATTCATTAACACATTAAAATTTACTATTGTCTTATGGCTTTATAATATAAAATTGTTGATTAAATAATTGTTTCAATAAATGAGTCTATTGGCTTGTTTTACATATATGTTACTTGTATGTAGAATTCCAACTGTTTGCGTAGACATCAGCCCCTCCCCACACTGCTTGTCTGCACTGCTTGTCTGCATGTTGCTCGATGACCACTACGCTGGCAATTCACGTCTGTGCACACACGCACACTGCGATATAAACTGTTATTGTGTGCCATTGCAAATTTAGATAGTAAATTTTCCCAGACATATTTCGCGCCGACAATGCCGATCGAATATCAGTAACAAAACCTTTGTTTTACAAAATATATTTTACAGAATATATTTTACAAAACCTTTGTATCAGTAACAAAGGTTACGCGCTGGCTCGGCCTTGACTGCTATATTGCGATTGCTTGGAGTGACATAATCTAGTCCGCGGCGATGCGTCAGCTGTTTTGTACAAGTTTTCCATACACGTGCTCTGCAGGCAGGAATTCTCATTTGAATTTTTGCTCTCTGATGGGACACTTGGTCTGGCGGCGTGGTACATTGTGGTTCATCTTTACGAAATGAGTTCGTAATTATTTTTAAGTGCTTCAGGTGAGCCAAAAGTATTGTATTAATGTTAATTTATTAAGGGCTTGTATGGGTATTACGTTTATATGTATGTATTGTATTGCTGTTAAAATGCAGCACAGCATATAAGAGGAAAATAATAAATTTTAAAAGAAAAAATACAAATTTAATAGAATTAAAACATGTTTCAAAATGTAAACAAAAACATTGTATCGACACCCATCAACATAGAGGTAGATTCCTATATGAGATAAAACAGTATAAAGATATGTTATGAAAAGAACATGAAATTTGAAATGAATATTATAATAAGAGGAAATAGTAAGACAATTATATTATGTTTTTAAGAGGTATATGATAAAAAGATGTAACGAAGGTAGGGAATTATCAATGTGGCAAATTTGTAAATTGTTAGAGACTGGATTGTATAGAAATGAAAGGAAATGTATTAGTCTTTATTTATATTTAAGAAGAGTAACATCGTTAAGTCTAAAATTATATTTAATAAGAGTAACATCAGGAGTCTAAAAGTATATCTAATAAGAGTAACATGAAGAGTCTAAATTATATCTAATAAGAGTAACATGAGTCAAAAATTATATTTAATAAGAGTAACATCAGGAGTCTAAATTTATATCTAAGAAAAGTAACATCAGGAGTCTTAAATTATATTTAATAAGAGTAACATGAGTATTCTAATTTTATCTTCAATCCTGTAAAGATCATATAGACTGATATGTAAATTAATATTTGAAATCATTTAAATAAGTCAGATTTTGTACATCACAAAGTGTAATGTTCTATGTAAACGAAGAAACAGTAAAAGAATTTAATTTGTTATACCAGAGTTTTTGATTATCAATTTAGTAAAGTAAACAATCAGGAGAAGAGATTTAACATTAATATTGGATTTAATAAAATAGAATGCAAATCAATAAATAAATGATATTTTGAGAAGTCCAGACATACCTGTAAAAGAACGCTGACCTAAAAGAGAAATCCTGTACTGAAGAATAGTTTGAGTGGCCATAAAATATAATCCAATATTCCGAAGAAATATCTGTTTTGCAGTCGTCGAAGAAAACAACATTGAGCAGTAAAACCAACAAGAAATTCGCGTGGAGGAACGGATCACTAAGCCTGATATTGCTTTGAAAATAATAAACATCAACCAGAAGTGAACCCGTGGCAGCTGGAAGAATTTAGAATCGGTCTAGTTACACTTGTATGGGGGTAGCTATTTGTTATATTGTTATTTATCAAAATATTATATACTAACTTTATTTGGTTTCGTTTAAAGAAAAGAAGATATCATATACAATCATAAATAAGATCAAACAACTTAATAATCATTAACCCTGAGAAAGAGTTTCTTTTCAAGTGCTGATAAACAAAAAACAATAACAGTAATTACATATCATAATTACATAATTAATTACAGTACTAAGAAAAAACAACAGCACAAATAATGGCTGGTCCAATGTGGAGCAGATCTTAATTACCATACCTGTAATTAATCAGCACAATATGTATGTGTGCGACTCAAATGTTACGTCTGGGGTAGTTGAGAACACGTGGCCGACTTGCCTTTGCTTGCTTGAAAATAAAAAAATAAGACGTCATTGGAAATTATATTCACATGTAAAGTAATAATTTGATGTAACAAATATTTAAAGCTAAATGTAATTTGAAATGTGAAATTTAATAATTTGAAGTTGTGAGGATTACTATTAACACTTAGTTGTCGGTACAGAATTGGGACAGTGTGTCTGTTATCTAGGTTTACGGGGGCGAGAAAAAATTATGTTAAGGTATTTTCTTGATGGCTATCTACAAATAAAATTGTTTCCAGGGTTCCCGCATAGTCAGGAGGAAAAAGGGTTGCGAGGATGGAGACAGGCCATCAGTTTTCATCGGCAGAGCATCGCAATAACCTCCCCAACGCTGTAAGACCCAGAGGAATCCCAACTACACAGCCTGAACAACTGCCCAGAAAATGAATTCGGAGCTCAAACTCACCAGTTGCCTCAACATAGTCAGCTTCATCTCTAATTCTGGATAACATGTAATCTTCCAAGTACAGGTGGGAGTATTTCTTGTATTAAACCACACACACACACACAGCATTTCATTGGATTTAATGTAAAAGGAAAGATACCTTCATAAACAGTAAATGCAGATATTCAATTATTAAAGTTCTGTTATAGCATGCCCTGGAGACATTGTGAATTGTGTGATTAACTGTATTAAAGAAGCTTCCTGTTAATAAAGTCCATTGCCATACTGCATTATATAAAACACTAATTGCCTTTTGCTGTGTGTAATTGGCAAAGAAAAATTTAAAACTGTTAGTTGGTCAGTTTTATTATACAGTTTCTGGTGAATGTAAAATGTCAGTAACAACGTTGTGCATAAAGTAATGGTAAATTATTATGGACTAGCTTTTCTAAATCTTCTTCATGAGAAACAGTACATTATCACGATCTGTTATAAAACTTGGGTAAGAATAAGTTACGAAGTATCAGAACTTTATGGGACAATTTTTTCTGAGCAACTGGTGCACATAAGAATATTATGGTAGGGTCAGCATATAAATATATACATAGTTACTGGTGGTCTCCAGATCACTGTATCTGATTAAATAAATAATTACCTTATTTTATCCACTAAGTGATCTTCTTTTTCTATTTAATTACTACATGTTTCAGGGCTTATATCCCCATCTTCAGGTAAAAGCAAATCTACCCTATTATTAGGGTTTCGTTAAAAATTCACGACACAAACACATAACACACTTAAATAAATTAACATTGAACATTAAATCTGTATCGGAACACGCTACAAACGAACCAGTGCACTGGCCGAAGTCCGACTTTCAACTGATCCGTACACGCTATTCACGGTTTGTTTTCATAGCTGTGTCATATAGTTTATTTGATTTGAATGATAACTGTTCATCAAGTACCTGATTTTTATTTCTTCTTAAGGCCTTGTATATTTCAAATTCCTCTAAAGCATCCAGTAGTTGACCCTTTTTACCTATATGTAAAGGTTCCAAATTCTCTTTAAATCCAGTGTATGTATGATTTTCGTTTATTAGATGTTGTGCGTAATGCGATACACTATTGTTGGGGAACTTCTTAGGTAAATGTTCTTTAAATCTCTCGGAAAATTTTCTCCCCGTCTGGCCTATATAGATTTTATCGCATTCATTACACCGGATTCTATAAACGCCGGAACAATCCTCTAGTAATGCTTTGGTATTAGGCTTAAGTATATTTGTCAATTTGTTCGTGGTCCTGAATGAGACAATAATACCTAGCTTTTTTAATTAATTATGTAGTGTATTAGGTAGTATGTTTGTATATCTAGCAGAAACATATTGGGTTTTATCTTTAACTTTGTCCAATCGTTTTAATTTATTAGCGTGTTTATATATTATTTTATCAATGATTTTACTATTGTAACCATTCACTATCGCTATATGTTTTATTATATTAATTTCATCATTATAGTCTTCTATGTCCATCGGTATATTTGTCAATCTATGTGCCAGTGCGTTAAAAGTTGCCATTTTATGTGTATAAGGATGATTGGAACTAGCATGTATGGCTATATCAGTTGTTGTTGGCTTTCTATATATTTTAAAGCTAAGGAGGTTATTACGTTTATATGTGGTTACGTCCAGGAAATTCAACATATTGTTATGTTCTACTTCCATAGTGAATTTAATATTACTGTTTATGCCGTTCAAAAAAGTAAGCAATCCGTCTATCTGTCTAAGAGTACCACCAAAAATTAAAAATGTGTCGTCTACGTACCGTGTGTATGAGATGATTTTATTGTATAACTTGTTTTGGTCAGATAGTATATACTTGTTCTCATAATGATTCATGTAAATCTCCGCTAAAATTCCACTCACCGGTGAACCCATGGCCAGCCCATTTTCCTGGATAAAAAACTTATTGTCGTGTGTAAAGTAATTCTGTTGCACAACAATTTTCAATAAAAATATAAGTTCATCAATTTGTATCTGTTTTAAGACATTTGTCTTGATTAAAAGTCTCTCGAGAATATTTATCGTCTCTAGCACGGGTATGTTCGTATACAAATTCACTATGTCCATAGATATCAGTTTATGGTTAGGCAGTACTACAAATAATCATCAAAAACAGCTTAGTAATGGACAACATACATAGCGTAAAAAATACAATAGGATTTATAAACAAAGTTAAAAACATTAAAGTACTGCCTAACCATAAACTGATATCTATGGACATAGTGAATTTGTATACGAACATACCCGTGCTAGAGACGATAAATATTCTCGAGAGACTTTTAATCAAGACAAATGTCTTAAAACAGATACAAATTGATGAACTTATATTTTTATTGAAAATTGTTGTGCAACAGAATTACTTTACACACGACAATAAGTTTTTTATCCAGGAAAATGGGCTGGCCATGGGTTCACCAGTGAGTGGAATTTTAGCGGAGATTTACATGAATCATTATGAGAACAAGTATATACTATCTGACCAAAACAAGTTATACAATAAAATCATCTCATACACACGGTACGTAGACGACACATTTTTAATTTTTGGTGGTACTCATAGACAGATAGACGGATTGCTTACTTTTTTGAACGGCATAACCAGTAATATTAAATTCACTATGGAAGTAGAACATAACAATATGTTGAATTTCCTGGACGTAACCACATATAAACGTAATAACCTCCTTAGCTTTAAAATATATAGAAAGCCAACAACAACTGATATAGCCATACATGCTAGTTCCAATCATCCTTATACACATAAAATGGCAACTTTTAACGCACTGGCACATAGATTGACAAATATACCGATGGACATAGAAGACTATAACGATGAAATTAATATAATAAAACATAGCGATAATGAATGGTTACAATAGTAAAATCATTGATAAAATAATATATAAACACGCTAATAAATTAAAACGATTGGACAAAGTTAAAGATAAAACCCAATATGTTTCTGCTAGATATACAAACATACTACCTAATGCACTACATAATTAATTAAAAAAGCTAGGGATTATTGTCTCATTCAGGACCACGAACAAATTAACAAATATACTTAAGCCTAATACCAAAGCATTACTAGAGGATTGTTCCGGCATTTATAGAATCCAGTGTAATGAATGCGATAAAATCTATATAGGCCAGACGGGGAGAAAATTTTTCGAGAGATTTAAAGAACATTTACCTAAGAAGTTCCCCAATAATAATGTATCGCATTACGCACAACATCTAATAAACGAAAATCATACATACACTGGATTTAAAGAGAATTTGGAACCTTTACATATAGGTAAAAAGGGTCAACTACTGGATGCTTTAGAGGAATTTGAAATATACAAGGCCTTAAGAAGAAATAAAAATCAGGTACTTAATGAACAGTTATCATTCAAATCAAATAAACTATATGACACAGCTATGAAAACAAACCGTGAATAGCGTGTACGGATCAGTTGAAAGTCGGACTTCGGCCAGTGCACTGGTTCGTTTGTAGCGTGTTCCGATACAGATTTAATGTTCAATGTTAATTTATTTAAGTGTGTTATGTGTTTGTGTCGTTGTGAATTTTTAACGAAACCCTAATAATAGGGTAGATTTGCTTTTACCTGAAGATGGGGATATAAGCCCTGAAACATGTAGTAATTAAATAGAAAAAGAAGATCACTTAGTGGATAAAATAAGGTAATTATTTATTTAATTATAAATATATGTATATTTTTCTTTGAATGCTAAATTTTTTGAATTTCATTTATCAGATATAAACCTACATACTACATGTTTCTTGTCAGTGATGAGGTATTATTGTGTGAGCATAAATTGAATTAATAAGGTACCTATAGTATTGTTATTTAGCAACTTTAGTTAAAATGTGATTTAGACAATGCCATTTGAATAAATGTTAATATATCGAAATGTCGGCTTATGTTGGAACTGTGTACTTAAATGTGTTGAATAATTTGTTGTTTGTTAATAATATTGCCAATTGTGATTAATACTACTTGATAGACACATGTCTATGAAATGAACGTTGATTATTCAGTTGTGTACGCTGGATTAAAAATGTTATCATGATATGTAATATGAACACTAATAAAACACTGTTATAGTTATGCAAGTGTTTTATTGCACGTCCTGTCACAATGGGCTCACTACAATTTTCTTCCGTCTAGACCACAAGTCTAGTTTTAAGAATTAAGTAACAACCGCTGAAAGAAAAAATGAACAAAAAATTGTTCATAAAAATTCATGGGACGTTTCTTTGGTAGCAGAGCGTGGTTGAGATCTATGAGCTGAAAGGTGACCGGACTTGCAGTGTAATTTGGGAAGTTCAGATAGATTCTTGGTCAGTGAGAGAGAGTGCAATAATAAAATATCTGGTGATTTTTATAAGAGGAAATGAATTTAAAGGAAGATTTTTATTGGTGTTGTGCATGTTAATTGTTTTATAAAGTGTTAATGTTGTCTTGTGTATATTAAATCTTATGTATGTAAACCGGATGTAACATATATATATATATATATGTATGTATATGTATATATATATATATATATATGATGATGTAAGGGTCACACACACACACATTTACACAATTGTTTGGGGGGCTTACTTTCCTTGTAGGGTTTTGAGTACGTTTAGAGTATCAAAAAAAATTTTTTTGCATGGCCCAACGCTGTCAGACCTTGTTGGAGTTGGTCAGGACCTGTTTAACTGTGTTGCATATTTTCCTGAATGGTTGAAGTACACCCAATCTTTAATAATTTTTGGCCTGACGTGAAGGCATTAATTGTTTGATTGTACTTGAAGCTATGGTACCTCGATTGAGGAATTATCCTGGTTTAAATGCACGTGAATTAATATTTTTTTTTGGAAGAGCGGTCATGGTCGGACCATACACCTGCTTGTGTATTGTCATTCTTGAAGTGAGACATATTTTTTGAATCCTCAATTGTGAAAGTTGCTTTAGCAACATATATGTATATGTTTAATGGATGGTAATTATTCTAGCGTTGTATTAATTTTGTATTGTATGGAGTTGTATGTGTATGTCTATTTGGTATCAATGATGTTGCATGTTTTCTTGTGTTTGGGAGATTGCTCTGCCTTTTCGTTTCCCCTTTTTCCTCTTGCAGCGTTAGGGAACTCTGATGCGACTCAAGTTTTTCCTCTTCTTTGTTGTGATGGTGTGTTAATTGTTGCAATGTGTTGTTCTGATTATGGAAATTTGATGGCTGACATTAATTAGATTTTGGGTGGTGTTATATGGAGTGTCGGTCAAGGTAGTAGTAAGAGTGGTGTTCGAAATGAGGAAATAATTGAAATAAAGACGAGTAGGATTTGTTACGGCCCCGTTTTTGAAAGGGAAGTTTCAATGGTAATTGTGCACAAGACAAATATGTTAAAATTAAATGTACATTGCGTTAGTAAATTACAAGCAACATAATAGTTTGTAATGTGATGTAGACTGAGGCGAGATGACCCTTGGCCAGCTGATAGCCGCACGGGTAGCGGAATTCAGTCATTGTTCCCTTTATCATATAGACCGTTGTAGCGTATCATATAAGTACAGTAGAACCTCGTTTATCCGGAATAAAGGGGGCGGCGATATTCCGGATAATCAATTTTTCTGGTTAACCAATGCTACCTTATATACATTGGATTCCAGGTAGAATTAAACGACAGTACAAAGAAATAAATGTTCTTAATAATGAAACTACAGGTAGTTGTCGACTTACGACCGGCCGCACTTACGACCACAAAAACATGAAACACGCCCACTTGTAACGGGTCGAATTCTAGCCATCCAACAAATCGATATTATTGGCCATTAAATCAGTAAACACGAGTGCGAGAGTGAAGTTTGTAATAGTCTTGGACGTTTGTCATTGTGAACGACAATTCACATACACTGTAGAAAGATTGTCAAGTGTTCTCATCGACAGGATGTACGGACTTGTCAAGCTGTTTTTAGCACAGTGAAGCACCCATATATGCAGTTAAGAACACTAAATAATCACGATAACCACGTACTCGACAGTTTTGAAAACAGTTGACTAGGAAACAAAAAATGTCGAGGGCTCTCAAAATTAGGCAGGTGTGCTATACACACACTAACGCATGAAAGACAGTGTCGGTAACACTACCACAAATCAATAGCCTATACAGTATGTACATTCATAAAAATTGTTGTTTACTAACTAAATACAGTACAGTATTAAATTTATATACAGTATAGTACTACAATTCAAACATTTTTTTCAACATTTCTTGAAAAAGTCCTGAATTTTTCTTTGTGTTTTTCGTTACATCGTTTTCGAGCAGCTTTGTCCCTCCACCGTTTTATTAGCAGCACGTCAGCAGGTGTTGCGTCAAGTGACTGTTCCACAAATTGAAGAGCAACCTGAAACAACATGTGCTCTGTAACTGCTGCCTTTTACATTAAACATTAAGATGAATTGGGCCATGCGCGATTTTAGTAACAATGTCTTACCTCAAATGCTTTGAATACGTCGTCTGCTCTGACTAGGCTGACAGAAGGTTCGTTGTCGGTGTCGTCTGCTTCACGAGGCTCTGGCTCCTTGATCAATTCGACGATCTCTTCTTCGGTCAGCTCAAGCTCAATGTCGTCTGCTTGTACCCATTGTAATGCTTCTTCTTCTTCAATATCCTCACAACCTGGCACTTTTTTTATTAAGGCTGACAGGTTTTCAAAATCTTCCTCTTCATAGTCGTCTATGGATGTTATTCCATCCGTAATTTTATTCCAAGCTTTTCTCAAAGTTGTTGATTTGACTTTTTCCCAAGATTGTGCACACCAATACACGACGTCCTTCATTGTCACTAGTTTCAAAGCTTCTGTTAGTGTCAAGTTGTTATTCGCACTTTCATGCAAAATATGTCGTAGCAAAACACCTCGATAGTGACGTTTAAATGTTTCAATCACTCCCTGTTCCATAGGTTGAACTAAACTTGTGACATTTGGTGGCAATAATTCGACTTTTATTTCACCATCTTTCAAAGTTCCAGGGTGAGTAGGTGCATTGTCGACAAACAAAATGGCTTTCATAGGTAAATCATTGTCTTTTAAAAATTTCTTGACCTTTGGAAGAAACTGTTTATGAAACCACAATACAAAAAGTTCTGATGACATCCATGGATTCTTTTGTGCCTTGTAGTAAACTGGTAGGGCGTTAGGTGCGATGTTTTTTAAAGCTCTTGGCTTATGAGACTTCCTGATACACATTAGTGGGAGCCTAAACGAACCCGATGCGTTCGCTGCTGTAAGGACTGTAATTCTTTCCTGTTGCATTTTGTGTCGTGGTGCCGAAATCTCACTAACACAAGCCAAAGACTTTTTTGGTAGCATCTTAAAATTTAACCCGGTTTCATCGAATGTAACTGATCCATTGTGTACCCTTCTACCGTCTCTTCGAATTCCGTTTTAAAGACGTCGACAGCGTCCTGGTCAACAGACGTTTTTTCCCCACATAAACTAAGCTGACAAATACCATAACGATTTTTAAACCTATCAAGCCATCCTTTGCTTGCTAAAAAGTTTTCACCTTCTTCTAGCATTCCAGCTAGCATTCTGGCTTTTTCTTGGAGTACAGGGCCAGAAATAGGCACACCCTTTACTCTCTGCTGCGTAAACCACAAGAATAATGCTTCATTCACCTTTTCAAAGTCAGAAGTTTTCATTGTTTTACGGTTGGGAATTTTTGAAGAATGTTTCAAAAGTTTGTCTTTGTTTTTTATCCAATCCCCAACTGTTGAAACTCCCACATTAAAGTTTGCTGCAACACACCGTAATAATGCACCACTCTCCACTTGTCGTATAGCTTCTAGCTTGTCCTTTATTTCAATAACATTCCATTTCCTTTTCCCAGACATTGCAGACTAAAAATTACTGTACACACAACGACAGCTTATACACTTTTTGAAATTGTCAGTGAAAGACACTAAAAATGTTTATTTACACACTAATTTATACTTTAAAACACTCTATCTACAGTAGGCCTAACATGAAAACACTAACAATATAAGACACTAAATAAAAATTAATTTGCAAAACTCAAAACAACACTGCCGCGAAACGCATCAAACTAAAGCTGTAAAGACACTGCCTGGCGAGGGGTAGACAGACAGGCTGGCAGACAATGAATGGTGAAAGTGGCACGGCGTGTCACTGACCCTAGTAACAATGCCTCCGTCCAGTCGGCCCTTCCACCCGCTGCTCCAAGACCCTAGACTGTGCGGCTTTTCTCGTACTATTAACTGATTTAGACGATGTTTTTTATTTTTTTTACATGAAAATCGTTGTGGTTAACCCGGGTTCCGGTTAAGTAAACCCCGGATAAACGGGGTCTTACTGTATTGCATTCCTAATATTCTGAATTTATGACCCACTTAGTTTGTTTTCTCTTGCAATCAGCCGTTCCATTGTTGGCAAATGTTGATGTGTTGTTAACGTTGAATCATTGTTTGGTCTGGACCATGCTGCATTCCGGGTTGATGTCCCCAGTTTTGTATGGGTGTCTGTTATATTGCTGAGTGTAGGCTGTCTGCAGAGAAGTTACCCCCCCACCTCCTCAAGTATGGAGATGACTATTAGAAAAGGGAGATTGAGAGATTGCTGTTCGCGTGCCCTCCGCGTGGTCTCCCTCTGCTTAGTTAATCGGGGCCGTCCGCCCTAGAGTAGGGAAGTTGGCCATGCATATGTTAAGGTAGGTGGTTACCTTGTTGTGTTGCATATGCGTGGTCGGTCCACGAGGTGGACAGTTGTAGAGTACGTAGGCACTCACATATCAAGGTTGGTGATACCTTGTTGGTCTTCATACGCATATGTGAGTGGTGGTAGTAGTAGCTGGTGGTCACCAGTGAGGGTGATGTGTAGAGGTGGCCCCCTGGGATTGGCTTGGTGGAGAGGATCGCGTGGGGCTGATCGTTGGTGAGAAGTGTTGTTCAGTAAACTGTTAGTTGGTCAGTTTTATTATACAGTTTCTGGTGAATGTAAAATGTCAGTAACAACGTTATGCATAAAGTAATGGTAAATTATTATGGGCTAGCTTTTCTAAATCTTCTTCATGAGAAACAGTACATTATCATGATCTGTTATAAAACTTGGGTAAGAATAGTTACGAAGTATCAGAACTTTATGGGACAATTTTTTCTGAGCAACTGTTGCACATAAGAATATTATGCATACAGCACCAATACAGCAACAATATACAGCAAGAATATTATGCATATTATGCATATTATTTATGTCAGCATATAAATATATGTATATTTTTCTTTTAATGCTAAATTTTTTGAATTTCATTTATCAGATATAAACCTACATACTACATGTTTCTTGTCAGTGATGAGGTAATATTGTGAGAGCATAAATTGAATTAATAAGGTACCTATAGAATTGTTATTTAGCAACTTTAGTTAAAATGTGATTTAGACAATGCCATTTGAATAAATGTTAATATATCGAAATGTCGGCTTATGTTGGAACTGTGTACTTAAGTGTGTTGAATAATTTGTTGTTTGTTAATAATATTGCCAATTGTGATTAATACTACTTGATAGACACATGTCTATGAAATGAACGTTGATTATTCAGTTGTGTACACTGGATTAAAAATGTTATCATGATATGTAATATGAACACTAATAAAACGCTGTTATAGTTATGCAAGTGTTTTATTGCAAGTCCTGTCATCATGGGCTCACCACAATTTTCTTCCGTCTAGACCACAAGTGTAGTTTTAAGAATTAAGTAACGACCGCTGAAAGAAAAAATTAACAAAAAGTTGTTCATAAAAATTCAGGGGACGTTTCTTTGGTAGCAGAGCGTGGTTGAGATCTATGAGCTGAAAGGTGACCGGACTTGCAATGTAATTTGGGAAGTTCAGATAGATTCTTGGTCAGTAAGAGAGAGTGCAATAATAAAATATCTGGTGATTTTTATAAGAGGAAATGTGTTTAAAGGAAGATTTTTATTGGTGTTGTGCATGTTAATTGTTTTATAAAATGTTAATGTTGTCTTGTGTATATTAAATCTTATGTATGTAAACCGGATGTAACATATATATATATATATATGATGATGTAAGGGTCACACACACACACATTTACACAATTGTTTGGGGGGCTTACTTTCCTTGTAGGGTTTTGAGTACGTTTAGAATACCAAAAAAAATTTTTTTGCATGGCCCAACGCTGTCAGACCTTGTTGGAGTTGGTCAGGACCTGTTTAACTGTGTTGCATATTTTCCTGAATGGTTGAAGTACACCCAATCTTTAATAATTTTTGGCCTGACGTGAGGGCATTAATTGTTTGATTGTACTTGAAGCTACGGTACCTCAATTGAGGAATTATCCTGGTTTAAATGCACGTGAATTAATATTTTTTTTTGGAAGAGCGGTCATGGTCGGACCATACACCTGCTTGTGTATTGTCATTCTTGAAGTGAGACATATTTTTTGAATCCTCAATTGTGAAAGTTGCTTTAGCAACATATATGTATATGTTTAATGGATGGTAATTATTCTAGCGTTGTATTAATTTTGTATTGTATGGTGTTGTATGTGTATGTCTATTTGGTATCAATGTTGTTGCATGTTTTCTTGTGTTTGGGAGATTGCTCTGCCTTTTCGTTTCCCCTTTTTCCTCTTGCAGCGTTAGGGAACTCTGATGCGACTCAAGTTTTTCCTCTTCTTTGTTGTGATGGTGTGTTAAATTGTTGCAATGTGTTGTTCTGATTATGGAAATTTGATGGCTGACATTAATTAGATTTTGGGTGGTGTTATATGGAGTGTCGGTCAAGGTAGTAGTAAGAGTGGTGTTCGAAATGAGGAAATAATTGAAATAAAGACGAGTAGGATTTGTTACGGCCCCGTTTTTGAAAGGGAAGTTTCAATGGTAATTGTGCACAAGACAAATATGTTAAAATTAAATGTACATTGCGTTAGTAAATTACAAGCAACATAATAGTTTGTAATGTGATGTAGACTGAGGCGAGATGACCCTTGGCCAGCTGATAGCCGCACGGGTAGCGGAATTCAGTCATTGTTCCCTTTATCATATAGACCGTTGTAACGTATCATATAAGTACAGTAGAACCTCGTTTATCCGGAATAAAGGGGGCGGCGATATTCCGGATAATCAATTTTTCTGGTTAACCAATGCTACCTTATATACATTGGATTCCAGGTAGAATTAAACTATAGTACAAAGAAATAAATGTTCTTAATAATGAAACTACAGGTAGTCGTCGACTTACGACCGGCCGCACTTACGACCACAAAAACATGAAACACGCCCACTTGTAACGGGTCGAATTCTAGCCATCCAACAAATCAATATTATTGGCCATTAAATCAGTAAACACGAGTGCGAGAGTGAAGTTTGTAATAGTCTTGGACGTTTGTCATTGTGAACGACAATTCACATACACTGTAGAAAGATTGTCAAGTGTTCTCATCGACAGGATGTACGGACTTGTCAAGCTGTTTTTAGCACAGTGAAGCACCCATATATGCAGTTAAGAACACTAAATAATCACGATAACCACGTACTCGACAGTTTTGAAAACAGTTGACTAGGAAACAAAAAATGTCGAGGGCTCTCAAAATTAGGCAGGTGTGCTATACACACACTAACGCATGAAAGACAGTGTCGGTAACACTACCACAAATCAATAGCCTATACAGTATGTACATTCATAAAAATTGTTGTTTACTAACTAAATACAGTACAGTATTAAATTTATATACAGTATAGTACTACAATTCAAACATTTTTTTTCAACATTTCTTGAAAAAGTCCTGAATTTTTCTTTGTGTTTTTCGTTACATCTTTTCGAGCAGCTTTGTCCCTCCACCGCTTTATTAGCAGCACGTCAGCAGGTGTTGCGTCAAGTGACTGTTCCACAAATTGAAGAGCAACCTGAAACAACATGTGCTCTGTAACTGCTGCCTTTTACATTAAACATTAAGATGAATTGGGCCATGCGCGATTTTAGTAACAATGTCTTACCTCAAATGCTTTGAATACGTCGTCTGCTTTGACTAGGCTGACAGAAGGTTCGTTGTCGGTGTCGTCTGCTTCACGAGGCTCTGGCTCCTTGATCAATTCGACGATCTCTTCTTCGGTCAGCTCAAGCTCAATGTCGTCTGCTTGTACCCATTGTAATGCTTCTTCTTCTTCAATATCCTCACAACCTGGCACTTTTTTTATTAAGGCTGACAGGTTTTCAAAATCTTCCTCTTCATAGTCGTCTATGGATGTTATTCCATCCGTAATTTTATTCCAAGCTTTTCTCAAAGTTGTTGATTTGACTTTTTCCCAAGATTGTGCACACCAATACACGACGTCCTTCATTGTCACTAGTTTCAAAGCTTCTGTTAGTGTCAAGTTGTTATTCGCACTTTCATGCAAAATATGTCGTAGCAAAACACCTCGATAGTGACGTTTAAATGTTTCAATCACTCCCTGGTCCATAGGTTGAACTAAACTTGTGACATTTGGTGGCAATAATTCGACTTTTATTTCACCATCTTTCAAAGTTCCAGGGTGAGTAGGTGCATTGTCGACAAACAAAATGGTTTTCATAGGTAAATCATTGTCTTTTAAAAATTTCTTGACCTTTGGAACAAACTGTTTATGAAACCACAATACAAAAAGTTCTGATGACATCCATGCATTCTTTTGTGCGTTGTAGTAAACTGGTAGGGCGTTAGGTGCGTTGTTTTTTAAAGCTCTTGGCTTATGAGACTTCCTGATACACATTAGTGGGAGCCTAAACGAACCCGATGCGTTCGCTGCTGTAAGGACTGTAATTCTTTCCTGTTGCATTTTGTGTCGTGGTGCTGAAATCTCACTAACACAAGCCAAAGACTTTTTTGGTAGCATCTTAAAATTTAACCCGGTTTCATCGAATGTAACTGATCCATTGTGTACCCTTCTACCGTCTCTTCGAATTCCGTTTTAAAGACGTCGACAGCGTCCTGGTCAACAGACGTTTTTTCCCCACATAAACTAAGCTGACAAATACCATAACGATTTTTAAACCTGTCAAGCCATCCTTTGCTTGCTAAAAAGTTTTCACCTTCTTCTCCTAGCATTCCAGCTAGCATTCTGGCTTTTTCTTGGAGTACAGGGCCAGAAATAGGCACACCCTTTACTCTCTGCTGCGTAAACCACAAGAATAATGCTTCGTTAACCTTTTCAAAGTCAGAAGTTTTCATTGTTTTACGGTTGGGAATTTTTGAAGAATGTTTCAAAAGTTTGTCTTTGTTTTTTATCCAATCCCCAACTGTTGAAACTCCCACATTAAAGTTTGCTGCAACACACCGTAATAATGCACCACTCTCCACTTGTCGTATAGCTTCTAGCTTGTCCTTTATTTCAACAACATTCCGTTTCCTTTTCCCAGACATTGCAGACTAAAAATTACTGTACACACGACAGCTTATACGCTTTTTGAAATTTTCAGTGAAAGACACTAAAAATGTTTATTTACACACTAATTTACACTTTAAAACACTCTATCTACAGTAGGCCTAACATGAAAACACTAACAATATAAGACACTAAATAAAAATTAATTTGCAAAACTCAAAACAACACTGCCGCGAAACGCATCAAACTAAAGCTGTAAAGACACTGCCTGGCGAGGGGTAGACAGACAGGCTGGCAGACAATGAATGGTGAAAGTGGCACGGCGTGTCACTGACCCTAGTAACAATGCCTCCGTCCAGTCGGCCCTTCCACCCGCTGCTCCAAGACTCTAGACTGTGCGGCTTTTCTCGTACTATTAACTGATTTAGACGATGTTTTTTATTTTTTTTTACACGAAAATCGTTGTGGTTAACCCGGGTTCCGGTTAAGTAAACCCCGGATAAACGGGGTCTTACTGTATTGCATTCCTAATATTCTGAATTTATGACCCACTTAGTTTGTTTTCTCTTGCAATCAGCCATTCCATTGTTGGCAAATGTTGATGTGTTGTTAACGTTGAATCATTGTTTGGTCTGGACCATGCTGCATTCCGGGTTGATGTCCCCAGTTTTGTTTGGGTGTCTGTTATATTGCTGAGTGTAGGCTGTCTGCAGAGAAGTTACCCCCCCCACCTCCTCAAGTATGGAGATGACTATTAGAAAAGGGAGATTGAGAGATTGCTGTTCGCGTGCCCTCCGCGTGGTCTCCCTCTGCTTAGTTAATCGGGGCCGTCCGCCCTAGAGTAGGGAAGTTGGGCATGCATATGTCAAGGTAGGTGGTTACCTTGTTGTGTTGCATATGCGTGGTCGGTCCACGAGGTGGACAGTTGTAGAGTACGTAGGCACTCACATATCAAGGTTGGTGATACCTTGTTGGTCTTCATACGCATATGTGAGTGGTGGTAGTAGTAGCTGGTGGTCACCAGTGAGGGTGATGTGTAGAGGTGGCCCCCTGGGATTGGCATGGCGGAGAGGATCGCGTGGGGCTGATCGTTGGTGAGAAGTGTTGTTCAGTCCTCGGAAGGGGGGGGAGAATAGAAGTCGTCTTGGTTAGATATTCATTTGAGGTTCTCAGTTTGTAAGTTAGACATGTTGTGAATTGTGTGATTAACTGTATTTAAGAATCTTCCTGTTAATATAAGTCCATTGCCATACTGTATTATATAAAACACTAATTGTCTTTTGCTGTGTGTAATTGGCAAAGAAAAATTTTAAACTGTTAGTTGGTCAGTTTTATTATACAGTTTCTGGTGAATGTAAAATGTCAGTAACAACGTTATGCATAAAGTAATGGTAAATTATTATGGGCTAACTTTTCTAAATCTTCTTCATGAGAAACAGTACATTATCATGATCTGTTATAAAACTTGGGTAAGAATAGTTACGAAGTATCAGAACTTTATGGGACAATTTTTTCTGAGCAACTGGTGCACATAAGAATATTATGGTAGGTCAGCATATAAATATATGTATATTTTTCTTTTAATGCTAAATTTTTTGAATTTCATTTATCAGATATAAACCTACATACTACATGTTTCTTGTCAGTGATGAGGTATTATTGTGTGAGCATAAATTGAATTAATAAGGTACCTATAGAATTGTTATTTAGCAACTTTAGTTAAAATGTGATTTAGACAATGCCATTTGAATAAATGTTAATATATCAAAATGTCGGCTTATGTTGGAACTGTGTACTTAAATGTGTTGAATAATTTGTTGTTTGTTAATAATATTGCCAATTGTGATTAATACTACTTGATAGACACATGTCTATGAAATGAACGTTAATTATTCAGTTGTGTACACTGGATTAAAAATGTTATCATGATATGTAATATGAACACTAATAAAACTCTATTATAGTTATGCAAGTGTTTTATTGCAAGTCCTGTCACGATGGGCTCACCACAATTTTCTACCATCTAGACCACAAGTCTAGTTTTAAGAATTAAGTAACGACCGCTGAAAGAAAAAATTAACAAAAAGTTGTTCATAAAAATTCAGGGGACGTTTCTTTGGTAGCAGAGCGTGGTTGAGATCTATGAGCTGAAAGGTGACCGGACTTGCAATGTAATTTGGGAAGTTCAGATAGATTCTTGGTCAGTAAGAGAGAGTGCAATAATAAAATATCTGGTGATTTTTATAAGAGGAAATGAGTTTAAAGGAAGATTTTTATTGGTGTTGTGCATGTTAATTGTTTTATAAAATGTTAATGTTGTCTTGTGTATATTAAATCTTAAGTATGTAAACCGGATGTAACATATATATATATATGATGATGTAAGGGTCACACACACACACACACACACACACACACACACACACACACATTTACACAATTGTTTGGGGGGCTTACTTTCCTTGTAGGGTTTTGAGTACGTTTAGAGTATCAAAAAAAATTTTTTTGCATGGCCCAACGCTGTCAGACCTTGTTGGAGTTGGTCAGGACCTGTTTAACTGTGTTGCATATTTTCCTGAATGGTTGAAGTACACCCAATCTTTAATAATTTTGGCCTGACGTGAAGGCATTAATTGTTTGATTGTACTTGAAGCTACGGTACCTCGATTGAGGAATTATCCTGGTTTAAATGCACGTGAATTAATATTTTTTTTTGGAAGAGCGGTCATGGTCGGACCATACACCTGCTTGTGTATTGTCATTCTTGAAGTGAGACATATTTTTTGAATCCTCAATTGTGAAAGTTGCTTTAGCAACATATATGTATATGTTTAATGGATGGTAATTATTCTAGCGTTGTATTAATTTTGTATTGTATGGTGTTGTATGTGTATGTCTATTTGGTATCAATGTTGTTGCATGTTTTCTTGTGTTTGGGAGATTGCTCTGCCTTTTCGTTTCCCCTTTTTCCTCTTGCAGCGTTAGGGAACTCTGATGCGACTCAAGTTTTTCCTCTTCTTTGTTGTGATGGTGTGTTAAATTGTTGCAATGTGTTGTTCTGATTATGGAAATTTGATGGCTGACATTAATTAGATTTTGGGTGGTGTTATATGGAGTGTCGGTCAAGGTAGTAGTAAGAGTGGTGTTTGAAATGAGGAAATAATTGAAATAAAGACGAGTAGGATTTGTTACGGCCCCGTTTTTGAAAGGGAAGTTTCAATGGTAATTGTGCACAAGACAAATATGTTAAAATTAAATGTACATTGCGTTAGTAAATTACAAGCAACATAATAGTTTGTAATGTGATGTAGACTGAGGCGAGATGACCCTTGGCCAGCTGATAGCCGCACGGGTAGCGGAATTCAGTCATTGTTCCCTTTATCATATAGACCGTTGTAACGTATCATATAAGTACAGTAGAACCTCGTTTATCCGGAATAAAGGGGGCGGCGATATTCCGGATAATCAATTTTTCTGGTTAACCAATGCTACCTTATATACATTGGATTCCAGGTAGAATTAAACTACAGTACAAAGAAATAAATGTTCTTAATAATGAAACTACAGGTAGTCGTCGACTTACGACCGGCCGCACTTACGACCACAAAAACATTAAACACGCCCACTTGTAACGGGTCGAATTCTAGCCATCCAACAAATCGATATTATTGGCCATTAAATCAGTCAACACGAGTGCGAGAGTGAAGTTTGTAATAGTCTTGGACATTTGTCATTGTGAACGACAATTCACATTATTACACTATCTTAATGGAATAATAACTCATGGATATGATTTAATAACATAATGATTTAATCTGTGTAACATAAATTCAATTATTGGAAAATTCCATTCGATACATAAGGTTGTCACAGGGTCGATATTTATCTCAGGATTTATAATTAAATAATTTTAATATATTTCGTGGGAATTCTTGTGGCTGCTACGAAAAGTTCCTTTGCATGTTGATTAATAATAGAGAGTACCTTTACAAACAATATATTACTTATAATCTAAAAATTTACACAATTATATATTAAGTTACATACAAGTTTTGACGATATTCAATTTGTCCGTCTCAGAAAATAATGTAGTTTATCAATGTGTACAATAAATGTTTCCTTGTAATCACTGTTAGCTTATATATTGAATTTGGTTGCACTTTAAAATGTTGACTAGTGATTAGTGTTAGTGTAAATTGTTATATTGTCTAGTGGTTGTTCCTTGTTGAAAAAAAATATTGTCAAATTATACTTTACACATCTAGACGATATTGCTGAAGGGTTCCTGGTCGTTTCTGAATATTTTTCTTGATTGTGTGTATTATTTGTTCATGAAAATGGTAGTGGAAGGATTATTATCTTCGATGATGGTCCTTCAGATCTTCTTTCACACACGGGTCATCTATTTTTATATACTTTTAATTACCTCTAGACACGCACTATTCAACTGCTTTCCATCACAATTAACAATTAAGTGTTATTTCTTCTTTCTTTTAGTTACCTACTCATACAAATTTCTTAAATTTTGATTGGTCATTTATGTACAGTTTAAATGTTATAGGATCAACACCCATTACCTACATTATATTTTATAAATTACCTTTAATAGATAATTTTATTATTATACTCTAATTATATATGCAATGTTTATACAATTATTAATTTGAATTTCTATGATATGTGATGGAACAATTTGTTATGATTTATTGTAATTTCTACTTTGACTACCTGAGATAAATATATTTACATAAATTAACTGGTGACATAAAATCTTATATCATACAACAAAACTCTTAATAATAATAATTGTTTTTGACAGTTTTAGTTTATTTATACTGCTAAACTATTGTCTGTATGATAAACTAAAATTCTGTCTAATAATAACAATAAAACACTTTTCATACAAAAATAATTAACACTGTTTAACAGTAGTCTGTGTCACTATTTATATTCTGTCACTCATATAACTGTAAGGTTTGTGTCCCTTTTTCTATCCTTAAAATATGTCGATACAATTTTGTTAATACAATTTTAATTTATGATTAGGTTCTCTTTATTGGGTTTGGTTGTTATTATTCAGGGTAAGTTGATTAGGCCTACTAGGTTATTTATTTCACTTTTTTCTGTTTACTGCCCTATTCTACTGGGTTATTTCTGGGTTTCTGGATAATATTATATAAGTCAAACCAAATAGTTTTCCTTTAATTTGCTTTCAATTATTATTTCTTGTTTCTTCTCTGGATCGGATTCCACTATTATTTACTATTCTTTTGTAACATTTGTTTCGTTACAAATTGCCTCCCTTCAGAAGTAATTATTTCTGAACACTTCATTAGGTGTGAGGACATAATTACTTATGTAATTTTTCCTTTTCTTCCTCATGATATTTTTTCATGGATTGTTGATTATAATTGCCCTTGATCTTCTTTGAAATGGGGTCAGTTAATTCATACGTGTTGTTGTTGTTGTTTTTTGTTATGGTGTAGGGTCCAACGTATAGTAATAATAATTTCTTTGATATCCCTTCTAGAGTGCTAGGCAATACCCTGTTCTTTAACAAAACTTTCTCTCCTACTTCATATTTAATTATTTTACCCTTTATTTTCTGGTATTTATTTCTGCGTTTTTCCAGATTTTCCATCACCTGATTATAGAATTTTAATTTATTAAATTGGTACGGTGGAGACTTAGGAAATTTAATCAATTCTTGGATCTCTCTGGGTGGTTGTTTTTCATACATGGCAGTGTATGGAGTGCAATTTATAGATGGATGGTAAGCCAAGTTTAAAAAATCTTCTGTGGCTGATAAGTAATCAGGCCACTTCCTTTGTTGTTGATGACAATAGGTCCTTAAAATTCTACCAACCTCTCTCAGGATTCTTTCTGATGGATTGCTACTGGGGTGGTATACGGAGGTCTTATAGCTTTTGATGTTCAGTTCTAACAATGTGTTCTTCCATTTTCTGCCTCGAAACTGTGTACCATGGTCGGTAACTATTGAAACAGGTATTCCTATTTTTGGAATGTATTGAGTAGTTATTACTTCAAGAATTTTCTGCGTAGTTGCTCGACTGATTGGATACAATTTGATGAATTTGGTGAAGTGGTCCATAATGATTATAAGGTATTTATACCGGCTTCTACCTTCACTCCTAGGAAATGGTCCACATATGTCAATGAATAATTTTTCCAATTTTTGTTCTGACGATATAGGTATCATTACACCTTCCCTTCGTTCATTATTAATTTTGACCAATTGACAGATATGACAGGGTTTTATATAATTTTGTACCTTCCTGTGTATGTTCTTAATGTAACAATTCTCCTCCAATGCTTTCACTACCTTTACAGCACCCATATGTCCGTATCTTATGTGATATTCCAACACTAGTTCTTTTTCCATGATTTTGGGAATGATTACCTTCCAGTCTTTTTGGTTCAATGTATTTTTTATGAATAAAATTCCTTCTTGTTCACAATAGAATTGGTTTATTGAAGAGTTTTGGTTCACCATACGTTCCTTGATTTTTATTAATTTTGGGTCTAATAACTGATTAGCTTTGATATTTTGTAATAATGCTTCCAAATCAGATCTGCTTTTGAGAATGTTGTACACCTTGATAATCCTTTCTTTCTCACCCTCAAATGTCTGGGTGTCCAGGTTTATTCGAGATAACACGTCTGCTATCACGTTTTGACTCCCTGGAATATATTCCCATTTGATATTATACTCCTGCAAGGCGAGTATCCACCTCGTAAGCCTTCCATGACTCAGCTTACAACTTCTTAAAAATGAGATGGACTTATGATCCGTTCTGACAGTTACAGGATATCCCAAAATGTACGTTCGGAATTTACTACAAGCAAAGACTATGCTTAATAGTTCTTTTTCTGTAACATTATACCTTCTCTCACAGTGGTTTAACACACGACTGGCAAAACTGATGACTAAATGGTTTCCTTCTGTGTCTTCTTGGTACAATACCGTCCCAAGACTGACATCACTTGCGTCACAGTTCAAAAAGAATGGGTGATCAAAATTTGGATGATGAAGGATTACTGTCTCTAAGAATTTATCCTTTATCTGTTGTAGTATAGCGTCCTGTTCATGTCCCCATGTCCATTTGTTTTTGGAAGACAGCTGTTCCTGAAATTTAGATGTCAACGCGGAATAATTGCGTTGGAACTTCCGGTAGTAATTACACAGTCCTAAGAAGGATTGGAGTTGCCTCTTATTCTTTGGTTGTGGGAACTTCTGGATTGCAGTAACCTTTTCTTGTGATGGGGAAATACCTTGTTCAGTCAAATTGAAACCTAAAAATTGAACCTCCGTCGCTATTAATTGGGATTTTTCGAGTTTTAGTGTTATGTTGTTCTCTGCTAACTTACTCAATACATATTCCACCCTGTGACAATGTTCCTCCCAGTTGGATGAGGTAATCAACAGGTCGTCTACATAAACTGTGGTGAATTGTAGCGCTTCCTGACCCAATACCTGGTCCATACATCGTACAAAAATTGCTACCGAATTGACTAATCCAAATGGCAATCTTTTAAACTGGTAGTTTCTACCCGCGAAAATAAAAGCCATATATTTTCGACTCATCGGGTGCAACTCCACCTGCCAGTAACCACAAACTGTGTCCCAGGTACTGATAAATTTCGTACCATGAAATTTCTTTAGAATTTCTTCTATTTCTCCAGGTGACGTACGATCATTTACTATGTGTTTATTTATTTCTCGGGCATCCAAGCAAAGTCGAACCTGCCCGTTCTTCTTCTGAATTGCTACTATTGGGCTAGTATATGGTGATTGGCTATGCTCAATTATATCATTTAACAACATTTTATTAATTTCATCTCTAACCGCCTCCTTCAATGAATATGGTATAGGATAGGATTTTCTGTGGAATTCTGCTGGTTCTTTAAATTGTATTCTACACTGATAGTTTTTTACTTTTCCTGGGTTTTCTGAAAATACATGTTTATACTTCTTATATATTATAATGAGATCTTCTACTTGTTTTACTGTCAAATTATTTGTGCCTTGGTGTCTAAACTCTCTTATCTCCTGTAATTTACTGTTCCACAGGTCTTCATTTGTCATATTATAGATTATTTTTCTGCATTGGGTGTCATTATTTAAAAAATTTAATTCCCTAACTTGGTGATGGGTACGGTTCAGAGGGGCACCATCGCTTCCTATTAACTCTGCCGTCCACATAACACCTTCTGAGTTCAAGGACACCTTCTCCTTGCTCAAATCAATAATGGCTGAGTATTTCCTCAGCATATCGCATCCGATTAATAATTCGAATGGTAGGCCGATTGCGACCAAACATAATATTAATTGTAACACCTTTGCTTTCTATTTCCAATGACACTTGTTTTCTCACTGTTTTATTTTGACGCCCAGTGGCACCTATTAAAATAACATTATTGACAGGTAAGGTAGGTATTATATTTTTACTTTGTTTCTGTATTCTCTCCAGTTCAGCGTCGTTAATAAGTGATACATTTGCACCAGTATCTATCATTATTCGTGTAGGAATTCCTTCAATTTGAGCGGTTATGTATAAAATTTCATTATGCTGGTTGATTCTACTTGTCACCGTTTCCTCCAACAGTTCTTCTCGAAGATTTTTCAAATAATAATTGTAAATAATAGTAAGATTTTGATTATCCGTCCTTAAACTTTGGTTGTTGTTATACTTCAAAATTCTTTGATTTTCCATAATTAGTTTTTCATAATCAGTTGGTAGTAATTTGTTATTACTATATTTTTGAATTTGGTGGTTTTTGTACCCAGTAGTTAGTAGCAGTAAGGGGTCGCGAGGGTTTATTACTGCCTCACTCCGTTTAAATTAAGGCTATCATGATTATTTTCCGGGCATGACTGTTGATTTGCCTGGACTGGTGTGCTGGTTCCTGGTTGTTCAACCTCTCGGTTGTCTAATTGTTCACTTCCCCTTGATTCTCGGAAGTCCTCCTGGCTTCTACTTCTGACTCGGTTATAATGGTGACTCATCCCTCTGGGATTTCCTCTTTGATCATAACTGTTATTAAAACTGTTCCTCCGAGGTTGATGGTATCTCCAGTAATCCCCTTCTTCGGCACTGATGTAATTTATTCGGGGTCGGTACGAACGATTATTATTATAATTACCCTGATTATTATTGTTATTAACTCCTGAGTTACTCCTAAAATTATTATGATTTTGGTTTGTTCGGTAGTTATTATAATTATTATTATTTCTATTACCCGGATGGTAATTTTGATTGGGCCTGTTGTTATCATTATTGCTAATTGGGTTTCGATTGAAGTTTGCTGGTTGGTTATTATTTGGGGTAAAATTTTGGTTGTAATTACGATCGTTGACATAACTATTCCGGTTATTCATGTTATTATATTGATTATGATTCATACCATGGTTATTATTTTTTGAACCGCACTGATCAGTTCGTTGTCTGCTTCTTTTGTAGTAACCCTCGTGTTCATAATTTTCTAATAAGTCAGCCATTGCGTGGACCGTTTTAATCTGGCTTCCCAGGCGTGCTCTGGCAATTCCTGTGTCATAATGGTATGCCATTTTAGTTACTAGGGATTCTTCTGGTATTCTTGGCTCTAGGTGTCTCGCCAAACATACCTTTCCCCAGAAGTAAGTAGTTGGAGATGTACCTCTATTTCCATCATATCTTCCCTGACAAATGTTGTCCCTTATAATATTTTGTATAGCTTCGGACCAGTATTTTCCTTTAAACAGTTTTTTAAATTGGGCGTAGTCCACTATCTCATTCCTGGTTGCTGTCCACCAGTTGTCCGTAATCTCCCTAAAATGCTCATCCAACATCTCTCTAATCGAGCTCCAGATAGTTATTCGATGTTTATTAAAATGTTCCTCAATTCTGGCCAGGAATTCCATGGGGTTTCTACGATAATTTTTGAAATTAATCCCTTCTTTGGGTTCATTTGTGGAAACATGAGTAATATTATTTGGTCTGGTTCTAATTAACTCAATTTCTTCTTGATTTTGGCGTACTTGACCAGTTAAATTGTTCATCGTAGTGTTAATATTGTCACACCTTTCTCCGGTTTGTTTCTGTAAATTCACTAAATTTTCTTGTTCCTTTTGTATTCCTTCTATTTGAATACGACTATTTTCTTGGACTTGGTCTATTCTGGTATTTATCACTGCTTCATTTTGTGTAATGGTTTCGTTAGCTTTTCTCAATCTCTCATTAGTGTCAGCTATTTCTTGCTTCCTTTCCTCATCGATTTTGTCCATCTTCTGGTTAATTGTATCATTGACTTGTTCAATTCTACCATTAATTCTTCTTAAATTCTCTTCATTGATTTGTCTGAACTCTTCCTTCATTTGGTTATTATTTTCACTTATAGTTTGTCTTAAAGTTTCATTAGTACTTTCTTTAATACTGTCGATTTTCTCATTTATCCGTTTTAAATTCTCGTTAGTGTCTTCTCTGTTTTGGTCAAATCTCTCCTCCATCTGTTTTATTAAGTTTTCACTCATTTTCTCATTTGTTTGTCTGTTATCTTCCTTGATACTATCAATTTTTTCATTTGTTTGTCTGTGATCTTCCTTGATGCTCTTCAAATCTTCCTTCGTTTGCTTGTTCTGTTCCTCCATTTGTTTTAATAAGTTTTGACTCAAAATTTCATTTTGTTTCTTTGAGTTTTCACTGAATTCTTCCTTGATGTTATCAAATTTTACGTTCATTTCTTCCTTCTGCTTCTTAAAATTGTCATTCGTTTCTTCCTTATTTCTGTCCATTTTTTCACTCATACTATTCATTAATTCCATTAATTTTATAAGATTCGGGTCTCCCCTATCTTCCTTTCTTGCTACCGTCTCCACATCCTCCACCGATGTTACTTCTTTCTCTTCCATACTGACTTCTTTCTCTGCCTCCTTCGTCCGTCTCAGTGACGTAGCTCTCTTACGCATCTTTATTATTTCTTGGAACTTATAGCAGTCGCCAGCTAAAAATTAGGAAATTAATTTGCTTGATTCAATTTCTTCACTTAATATTCCCTAATTTCAGCCTCACTAGTTGGTGCGCCAATTTATTACACTATCTTAATGGAATAATAACTCATGGATATGATTTAATAACATAATGATTTAATCTGTGTAACATAAATTCAATTATTGGAAAATTCCATTCGATACATAAGGTTGTCACAGGGTCGATATTTATCTCAGGATTTATAATTAAATAATTTTAATATATTTCGTGGGAATTCTTGTGGCTGCTACGAAAAGTTCCTTTGCATGTTGATTAATAATAGAGAGTACCTTTACAAACAATATATTACTTATAATCTAAAAATTTACACAATTATATATTAAGTTACATACAAGTTTTGACGATATTCAATTTGTCCGTCTCAGAAAATAATGTAGTTTATCAATGTGTACAATAAATGTTTCCTTGTAATCACTGTTAGCTTATATATTGAATTTGGTTGCACTTTAAAATGTTGACTAGTGATTAGTGTTAGTGTAAATTGTTATATTGTCTAGTGGTTGTTCCTTGTTGAAAAAAAATATTGTCAAATTATACTTTACACATCTAGACGATATTGCTGAAGGGTTCCTGGTCGTTTCTGAATATTTTTCTTGATTGTGTGTATTATTTGTTCATGAAAATGGTAGTGGAAGGATTATTATCTTCGATGATGGTCCTTCAGATCTTCTTTCACACACGGGTCATCTATTTTTATATACTTTTAATTACCTCTAGACACGCACTATTCAACTGCTTTCCATCACAATTAACAATTAAGTGTTATTTCTTCTTTCTTTTAGTTACCTACTCATACAAATTTCTTAAATTTTGATTGGTCATTTGTGTACAGTTTAAATGTTATAGGATCAACACCCATTACCTACATTATATTTTATAAATTACCTTTAATAGATAATTTTATTATTATACTCTAATTATATATGCAATGTTTATACAATTATTAATTAGATAATTATAAACAATTTGATACTAAACATGCCTCAGTTTATAACTGTAAAACCTTATTAATTTGAATTTCTATGATATGTGGTGGAACAATTTGTTATGATTTATTGTAATTTCTACTTTGACTACCTGAGATAAATATATTTACATAAATTAACTGGTGACATAAAATCTTATAACATACAACAAAACTCTTAATAATAATAATTGTTTTTGACAGTTTTAGTTTATTTATACTGCTAAACTATTGTCTGTATGATAAACTAAAATTCTGTCTAATAATAACAATAAAACACTTTTCATACAAAAATAATTAACACTGTGTAACAGTAGTCTGTGTCACTATTTATATTCTGTCACTCATATAACTGTAAGGTTTGTGTCCCTTTTTCTATCCTTAAAATATGTCGATACAATTTTGTTAATACAATTTTAATTTATGATTAGGTACTCTTTATTGGGTTTGGTTGTTATTATTCAGGGTAAGTTGATTAGGCCTACTAGGTTTATTTATTTCACTTTTTTCTGTTTACTGCCCTATTCTACTGGGTTATTTCTGGGTTTCTGGATAATATTATATAAGTCAAACCAAATAGTTTTCCTTTAATTTGCTTTCAATTATTATTTCTTGTTTCTTCTCTGGATCGGATTCCACTATTATTTACTATTCTTTTGTAACATTTGTTTTGTTACAACATACACTGTAGAAAGATTGTCAAGTGTTCTCATCGACAGGATGTACGGACTTGTCAAGCTGTTTTTAGCACAGTGAAGCACCCATATATGCAGTTAAGAACACTAAATAATCACGATAACCACGTACTCGACAGTTTTGAAAACAGTTGACTAGGAAACAAAAAATGTCGAGGGCTCTCAAAATTAGGCAGGTGTGCTATACACACACTAACGCATGAAAGACAGTGTCGGTAACACTACCACAAATCAATAGCCTATACAGTATGTACATTCATAAAAATTGTTGTTTACTAACTAAATACAGTACAGTATTAAATTTATATACAGTATAGTACTACAATTCAAACATTTTTTTTCAACATTTCTTGAAAAAGTCCTGAATTTTTCTTTGTGTTTTTCGTTACATCGTTTTCGAGCAGCTTTGTCCCTCCACCGTTTTATTAGCAGCACGTCAGCAGGTGTTGCGTCAAGTGACTGTTCCACAAATTGAAGAGCAACCTGAAACAACATGTGCTCTGTAACTGCTGCCTTTTACATTAAACATTAAGATGAATTGGGCCATGCGCGATTTTAGTAACAATGTCTTACCTCAAATGCTTTGAATACGTCGTCTGCTTTGACTAGGCTGACAGAAGGTTCGTTGTCGGTGTCGTCTGCTTCACGAGGCTCTGGCTCCTTGATCAATTCGACGATCTCTTCTTCGGTCAGCTCAAGCTCAATGTCGTCTGCTTGTACCCATTGTAATGCTTCTTCTTCTTCAATATCCTCACAACCTGGCACTTTTTTTATTAGGGCTGACAGGTTTTCAAAATCTTCCTCTTCATAGTCATCTATGGATGTTATTCCATCCGTAATTTTATTCCAAGCTTTTCTCAAAGTTGTTGATTTGACTTTTTCCCAAGATTGTGCACACCAATACACGACGTCCTTCATTGTCACTAGTTTCAAAGCTTCTGTTAGTGTCAAGTTGTTATTCGCACTTTCATGCAAAATATGTCGTAGCAAAACACCTCGATAGTGACGTTTAAATGTTTCAATCACTCCCTGGTCCATAGGTTGAACTAAACTTGTGACATTTGGTGGCAATAATTCGACTTTTATTTCACCATCTTTCAAAGTTCCAGGGTGAGTAGGTGCATTGTCGAGAAACAAAATGGCTTTCATAGGTAAATCATTGTCTTTTAAAAATTTCTTGACCTTTGGAACAAACTGTTTATGAAACCACAATACAAAAAGTTCTGATGACATCCATGCATTCTTTTGTGCCTTGTAGTAAACTGGTAGGGCGTTAGGTGCGTTGTTTTTTAAAGCTCTTGGCTTATGAGACTTCCTGATACACATTAGTGGGAGCCTAAACGAACCCGATGCGTTCGCTGCTGTAAGGACTGTAATTCTTTCCTGTTGCATTTTGTGTCGTGGTGCCGAAATCTCACTAACACAAGCCAAAGACTTTTTTGGTAACATCTTAAAATTTAACCCGGTTTCATCGAATGTAACTGATCCATTGTGTACCCTTCTACCGTCTCTTCGAATTCCGTTTTAAAGACGTCGACAGCGTCCTGGTCAACAGACGTTTTTTCCCCACATAAACTAAGCTGACAAATACCATAACGATTTTTAAACCTGTCAAGCCATCCTTTGCTTGCTAAAAAGTTTTCACCTTCTTCTCCTAGCATTCCAGCTAGCATTCTGGCTTTTTCTTGGAGTACAGGGCCAGAAATAGGCACACCCTTTACTCTCTGCTGCGTAAACCACAAGAATAATGCTTCGTTAACCTTTTCAAAGTCAGAAGTTTTCATTGTTTTACGGTTGGGAATTTTTGAAGAATGTTTCAAAAGTTTGTCTTTGTTTTTTATCCAATCCCCAACTGTTGAAACTCCCACATTAAAGTTTGCTGCAACACACCGTAATAATGCACCACTCTCCACTTGTCATATAGCTTCTAGCTTGTCCTTTATTTCAACAACATTCCGTTTCCTTTTCCCAGACATTGCAGACTAAAAATTACTGTACACACAACGACAGCTTATACGCTTTTTGAAATTTTCAGTGAAAGACACTAAAAATGTTTATTTACACACTAATTTACACTTTAAAACACTCTATCTACAGTAGGCCTAACATGAAAACACTAACAATATAAGACACTAAATAAAAATTAATTTGCAAAACTCAAAACAACACTGCCGCGAAACGCATCAAACTAAAGCTGTAAAGACACTGCCTGGCGAGGGGTAGACAGACAGGCTGGCAGACAATGAATGGTGAAAGTGGCACGGCGTGTCACTGACCCTAGTAACAATGCCTCCGTCCAGTCGGCCCTTCCACCCGCTGCTCCAAGACCCTAGACTGTGCGGCTTTTCTCGTACTATTAACTGATTTAGACGATGTTTTTTATTTTTTTTACACGAAAATCGTTGTGGTTAACCCGGGTTCCGGTTAAGTAAACCCCGGATAAACGGGGTCTTACTGTATTGCATTCCTAATATTCTGAATTTATGACCCACTTAGTTTGTTTTCTCTTGCAATCAGCCGTTCCATTGTTGGCAAATGTTGATGTGTTGTTAACGTTGAATCATTGTTTGGTCTGGACCATGCTGCATTCCGGGTTGATGTCCCCAGTTTTGTTTGGGTGTCTGTTATATTGCTGAGTGTAGGCTGTCTGCAGAGAAGTTACCCCCCCCACCTCCTCAAGTATGGAGATGACTATTAGAAAAGGGAGATTGAGAGATTGCTGTTCGCGTGCCCTCCGCGTGGTCTCCCTCTGCTTAGTTAATCGGGGCCGTCCGCCCTAGAGTAGGGAAGTTGGGCATGCATATGTCAAGGTAGGTGGTTACCTTGTTGTGTTGCATATGCGTGGTCGGTCCACGAGGTGGACAGTTGTAGAGTACGTAGGCACTCACATATCAAGGTTGGTGATACCTTGTTGGTCTTCATACGCATATGTGAGTGGTGGTAGTAGTAGCTGGGGGTCACCAGTGAGGGTGATGTGTAGAGGTGGCCCCCTGGGATTGCATTGGCGGAGAGGATCGCGTGGGGCTGATCGTTGGTGAGAAGTGTTGTTCAGTCCTTGGAAGGGGGGGGGAGAATAGAAGTCGTCTTGGTTAGATATTCATTTGAGGTTCTCAGTTTGTAAGTTAGACATGTTGTGAATTGTGTGATTAACTGTATTTAAGAATCTTCCTGTTAATATAAGTCCATTGCCATACTGTATTATATAAAACACTAATTGTCTTTTGCTGTGTGTAATTGGCAAAGAAAAATTTTAAACTGTTAGTTGGTCAGTTTTATTATACAGTTTCTGGTGAATGTAAAATGTCAGTAACAACATTATGCATAAAGTAATGGTAAATTATTATGGGCTAGCTTTTCTAAATCTTCTTCATGAGAAACAGTACATTATCATGATCTGTTATAAAACTTGGGTAAGAATAGTTACGAAGTATCAGAACTTTATGGGACAATTTTTTCTGAGCAACTGGTGCACATAAGAATATTATGGTAGGTCAGCATATAAATATATGTATATTTTTCTTTTAATGCTAAATTTTTTGAATTTCATTTATCAGATATAAACCTACATACTACATGTTTCTTGTCAGTGATGAGGTATTATTGTGTGAGCATAAATTGAATTAATAAGGTACCTATAGAATTGTTGTTTAGCAACTTTAGTTAAAATGTGATTTAGACAATGCCATTTGAATAAATGTTAATATATCAAAATGTCGGCTTATGTTGGAACTGTGTACTTAAATGTGTTGAATAATTTGTTGTTTGTTAATAATATTGCCAATTGTGATTAATACTACTTGATAGACACATGTCTATGAAATGAACGTTGATTATTCAGTTGTGTACACTGGATTAAAAATGTTATCATGATATGTAATATGAACACTAATAAAACTCTGTTATAGTTATGCAAGTGTTTTATTGCAAGTCCTGTCACGATGGGCTCACCACAATTTTCTACCATCTAGACCACAAGTCTAGTTTTAAGAATTAAGTAACGACCGCTGAAAGAAAAAATTAACAAAAAGTTGTTCATAAAAATTCAGGGGACGTTTCTTTGGTAGCAGAGCGTGGTTGAGATCTATGAGCTGAAAGGTGACCGGACTTGCAATGTAATTTGGGAAGTTCAGATAGATTCTTGGTCAGTAAGAGAGAGTGCAATAATAAAATATCTGGTCATTTTTATAAGAGGAAATGAGTTTAAAGGAAGATTTTTATTGGTGTTGTGCATGTTAATTGTTTTATAAAATGTTAATGTTGTCTTGTGTATATTAAATCTTAAGTATGTAAACCGGATGTAACATATATATATGATGATGTAAGGGTCACACACACACATTTACACAATTGTTTGGGGGGCTTACTTTCCTTGTAGGGTTTTGAGTACATTTAGAGTATCAAAAAAAATTTTTTTGCATGGCCCAACGCTGTCAGACCTTGTTGGAGTTGGTCAGGACCTGTTTAACTGTGTTGCATATTTTCCTGAATGGTTGAAGTACACCCAATCTTTAATAATTTTGGCCTGACGTGAAGGCATTAATTGTTTGATTGTACTTGAAGCTACGGTACCTCGATTGAGGAATTATCCTGGTTTAAATGCACGTGAGTTAATATTTTTTTTTGGAAGAGCGGTCATGGTCGGACCATACACCTGCTTGTGTATTGTCATTCTTGAAGTGAGACATTTTTTGAATCCTCAATTGTGAAAGTTGCTTTAGCAACATATATGTATATGTTTAATGGATGGTAATTATTCTAGCGTTGTATTAATTTTGTATTGTATGGTGTTGTATGTGTATGTCTATTTGGTATCAATGTTGTTGCATGTTTTCTTGTGTTTGGGAGATTGCTCTGCCTTTTCGTTTTCCCTTTTTCCTCTTGCAGCGTTAGGGAACTCTGATGCGACTCAAGTTTTTCCTCTTCTTTGTTGTGATGGTGTGTTAAATTGTTGCAATGTGTTGTTCTGATTATGGAAATTTGATGGCTGACATTAATTAGATTTTGGGTGGTGTTATATGGAGTGTCGGTCAAGGTAGTAGTAAGAGTGGTGTTCGAAATGAGGAAATAATTGAAATAAAGACGAGTAGGATTTGTTACGGCCCCGTTTTTGAAAGGGAAGTTTCAATGGTAATTGTGCACAAGACAAATATGTTAAAATTAAATGTACATTGCGTTAGTAAATTACAAGCAACATAATAGTTTGTAATGTGATGTAGACTGAGGCGAGATGACCCTTGGCCAGCTGATAGCCGCACGGGTAGCGGAATTCAGTCATTGTTCCCTTTATCATATAGACCGTTGTAACGTATCATATAAGTACAGTAGAACCTCGTTTATCCGGAATAAAGGGGGCGGCGATATTCCGGATACTCAATTTTTCTGGTTAACCAATGCTACCTTATATACATTGGATTCCAGGTAGAATTAAACTACAGTACAAAGAAATAAATGTTCTTAATAATGAAACTACAGGTAGTTGTCGACTTACGACCGGCCGCACTTACGACCACAAAAACATGAAACACGCCCACTTGTAACGGGTCGAATTCTAGCCATCCAACAAATCGATATTATTGGCCATTAAATCAGTAAACATGAGTGCGAGAGTGAAGTTTGTAATAGTCTTGGACGTTTGTCATTGTGAACGACAATTCACATACACTGTAGAAAGATTGTCAAGTGTTCTCATCGACAGGATGTACGGACTTGTCAAGCTGTTTTTAGCACAGTGAAGCACCCATATATGCAGTTAAGAACACTAAATAATCACGATAACCACGTACTCGACAGTTTTGAAAACAGTTGACTAGGAAACAAAAAATGTCGAGGGCTCTCAAAATTAGGCAGGTGTGCTATACACACACTAACGCATGAAAGACAGTGTCGGTAACACTACCACAAATCAATAGCCTATACAGTATGTACATTCATAAAAATTGTTGTTTACTAACTAAATACAGTACAGTATTAAATTTATATACAGTATAGTACTACAATTCAAACATTTTTTTTCAACATTTCTTGAAAAAGTCCTGAATTTTTCTTTGTGTTTTTCGTTACATCGTTTTCGAGCAGCTTTGTCCCTCCACCGTTTTATTAGCAGCACGTCAGCAGGTGTTGCGTCAAGTGAAATTGAAGTTCCACAAATTGAAGAGCAACCTGAAACAACATGTGCTCTGTAACTGCTGCCTTTTACATTAAACATTAAGATGAATTGGGCCATGCGCGATTTTAGTAACAATGTCTTACCTCAAATGCTTTGAATACGTCGTCTGCTTTGACTAGGCTGACAGAAGGTTCGTTGTCGGTGTCGTCTGCTTCACGAGGCTCTGGCTCCTTGTTCAATTCGACGATCTCTTCTTCGGTCAGCTCAAGCTCAATGTCGTCTGCTTGTACCCATTGTAATGCTTCTTCTTCTTCAATATCCTCACAACCTGGCACTTTTTTTATTAAGGCTGACAGGTTTTCAAAATCTTCCTCTTCATAGTCGTCTATGGATGTTATTCCATCCGTAATTTTATTCCAAGCTTTTCTCAAAGTTGTTGATTTGACTTTTTCCCAAGATTGTGCACACCAATACACGACGTCCTTCATTGTCACTAGTTTCAAAGCTTCTGTTAGTGTCAAGTTGTTATTCGCACTTTCATGCAAAATATGTCGTAGCAAAACACCTCGATAGTGACGTTTAAATGTTTCAATCACTCCCTGGTCCATAGGTTGAACTAAACTTGTGACATTTGGTGGCAATAATTCGACTTTTATTTCACCATCTTTCAAAGTTCCAGGGTGAGTAGGTGCATTGTCGACAAACAAAATGGCTTTCATAGGTAAATCATTGTCTTTTAAAAATTTCTTGACCTTTGGAACAAACTGTTTATGAAACCACAATACAAAAAGTTCTGATGACATCCATGCATTATTTTGTGCCTTGTAGTAAACTGGTAGGGCGTTAGGTGCGTTGTTTTTTAAAGCTCTTGGCTTATGAGACTTCCTGATACACATTAGTGGGAGCCTAAACGAACCCGATGCGTTCGCTGCTGTAAGGACTGTAATTCTTTCCTGTTGCATTTTGTGTCGTGGTGCCGAAATCTCACTAACACAAGCCAAAGACTTTTTTGGTAGCATCTTAAAATTTAACCCGGTTTCATCGAATGTAACTGATCCATTGTGTACCCTTCTACCTTCTCTTCGAATTCCGTTTTAAAGACGTCGACAGCGTCCTGGTCAACAGACGTTTTTTCCCCACATAAACTAAGCTGACAAATACCATAACGATTTTTAAACCTGTCAAGCCATCCTTTGCTTGCTAAAAAGTTTTCACCTTCTTCTCCTAGCATTCCAGCTAGCATTCTGGCTTTTTCTTGGAGTACAGGGCCAGAAATAGGCACACCCTTTACTCTCTGCTGCGTAAACCACAAGAATAATGCTTCATTCACCTTTTCAAAGTCAGAAGTTTTCATTGTTTTACGGTTGGGAATTTTTGAAGAATGTTTCAAAAGTTTGTCTTTGTTTTTTATCCAATCCCCAACTGTTGAAACTCCCACATTAAAGTTTGCTGCAACACACCGAAATAATGCACCACTCTCCACTTGTCGTATAGCTTCTAGCTTGTCCTTTATTTCAACGACATTCTGTTTCCTTTTCCCAGACATTGCAGACTAAAAATTACTGTACACACAATGACAGCTTATACGCTTTTTGAAATTTTCAGTGAAAGACACTAAAAATGTTTATTTACACACTAATTTACACTTTAAAACACTCTATCTACAGTAGGCCTAACATGAAAACACTAACAATATAAGACACTAAATAAAAATTAATTTGCAAAACTCAAAACAACACTGCCGCGAAACGCATCAAACTAAAGCTGTAAAGACACTGTCTGGCGAGGGGTAGACAGACAGGCTGGCAGACAATGAATGGTGAAAGTGGCACGGCGTGTCACTGACCCTAGTAACAATGCCTCCGTCCAGTCGGCCCTTCCACCCGCTGCTCCAAGACCCTAGACTGTGCGGCTTTTCTCGTACTATTAACTGATTTAGACGATGTTTTTTATTTTTTTTACACGAAAATCGTTGTGGTTAACCCGGGTTCCGGTTAAGTAAACCCCGGATAAACGGGGTCTTACTGTATTGCATTCCTAATATTCTGAATTTATGACCCACTTAGTTTGTTTTCTCTTGCAATCAGCCATTCCATTGTTGGCAAATGTTGATGTGTTGTTAACGTTGAATCATTGTTTGGTCTGGACCATGCTGCATTCCGGGTTGATGTCCCCAGTTTTGTTTGGGTGTCTGTTATATTGCTGAGTGTAGGCTGTCTGCAGAGAAGTTACCCCCCCCCCACCTCCTCAAGTATGGAGATGACTATTAGAAAAGGGAGATTGAGAGATTGCTGTTCGCGTGCCCTCCGCGTGGTCTCCCTCTGCTTAGTTAATCGGGGCCGTCCGCCCTAGAGTAGGGAAGTTGGGCATGCATATGTCAAGGTAGGTGGTTACCTTGTTGTGTTGCATATGCGTGGTCGGTCCACGAGGTGGACAGTTGTAGAGTACGTAGGCACTCACATATCAAGGTTGGTGATACCTTGTTGGTCTTCATACGCATATGTGAGTGGTGGTAGTAGTAGCTGGTGGTCACCAGTGAGGGTGATGTGTAGAGGTGGCCCCCTGGGATTGTCATGGTGGAGAGGATCGCGTGGGGCTGATCGTTGGTGAGAAGTGTTGTTCAGTCCTCGGAAGGGGGGGGGGAGAATAGAAGTCGTCTTGGTTAGATATTCATTTGAGGTTCTCAGTTTGTAAGTTAGACATGTTGTGAATTGTGTGATTAACTGTATTTAAGAATCTTCCTGTTAATATAAGTCCATTGCCATACTGTATTATATAAAACACTAATTGTCTTTTGCTGTGTGTAATTGGCAAAGAAAAATTTTAAACTGTTAGTTGGTCAGTTTTATTATACAGTTTCTGGTGAATGTAAAATGTCAGTAACAACGTTATGCATAAAGTAATGGTAAATTATTATGGGCTAGCTTTTCTAAATCTTCTTCATGAGAAACAGTACATTATCATGATCTGTTATAAAACTTGGGTAAGAATAGTTACGAAGTATCAGAACTTTATGGGACAATTTTTTCTGAGCAACTGGTGCACATAAGAATATTATGGTAGGTCAGCATATAAATATATGTATATTTTTCTTTTAATGCTAAATTTTTTGAATTTCATTTATCAGATATAAACCTACATACTACATGTTTCTTGTCAGTGATGAGGTATTATTGTGTGAGATAAATTGAATTAATAAGGTACCTATAGAATTGTTATTTAGCAACTTTAGTTAAAATATGATTTAGACAATGCCATTTGAATAAATGTTAATATATCAAAATGTCGGCTTATGTTGGAACTGTGTACTTAAATGTGTTGAATAATTTGTTGTTTGTTAATAATATTGCCAATTGTGATTAATACTACTTGATAGACACATCTCTATGAAATGAACATTGATTATTCAGTTGTGTACACTGGATTAAAAATGTTATCATGATATGTAATATGAACACTAATAAAACTCTGTTATAGTTATGCAAGCAAGTCCTGTCACGATGGGCTCACCACAATTTTCTACCATCTAGACCACAAGTCTAGTTTTAAGAATTAAGTAACGACCGCTGAAAGAAAAAATTAACAAAAAGTTGTTCATAAAAATTCAGGGGACGTTTCTTTGGTAGCAGAGCGTGGTTGAGATCTATGAGCTGAAAGGTGACCGGACTTGCAATGTAATTTGGGAAGTTCAGATAGATTCTTGGTCAGTAAGAGAGAGTGCAATAATAAAATATCTGGTGATTTTTATAAGAGGAAATGAGTTTAAAGGAAGATTTTTATTGGTGTTGTGCATGTTAATTGTTTTATAAAATCTTAATGTTGTCTTGTGTATATTAAATCTTATGTATGTAAACCGGATGTAACATATATATATATATATATATATATGATGATGTAAGGGTCACACACACACACATTTACACAATTGTTTGGGGGGCTTACTTTCCTTGTAGGGTTTTGAGTACGTTTAGAGTATCAAAAAAAATTTTTTTGCATGGCCCAACGCTGTCAGACCTTGTTGGAGTTGGTCAGGACCTGTTTAACTGTGTTGCATATTTTCCTGAATGGTTGAAGTACACCCAATCTTTAATAATTTTTGGCCTGACGTGAAGGCATTAATTGTTTGATTGTACTTGAAGCTACGGTACCTCGATTGAGGAATTATCCTGGTTTAAATGCACGTGAGTTAATATTTTTTTTTGGAAGAGCGGTCATGGTCGGACCATACACCTGCTTGTGTATTGTCATTCTTGAAGTGAGACATTTTTTGAATCTTCAATTGTGAAAGTTGCTTTAGCAACATATATGTATATGTTTAATGGATGGTAATTATTCTAGCGTTGTATTAATTTTGTATTGTATGGTGTTGTATGTGTATGTCTATTTGGTATCAATGTTGTTGCATGTTTTCTTGTGTTTGGGAGATTGCTCTGCCTTTTCGTTTCCCCTTTTTCCTCTTGCAGCGTTAGGGAACTCTGATGCGACTCAAGTTTTTCCTCTTCTTTGTTGTGATGGTGTGTTAAATTGTTGCAATGTGTTGTTCTGATTATGGAAATTTGATGGCTGACATTAATTAGATTTTGGGTGATGTTATATGGAGTGTCGGTCAAGGTAGTAGTAAGAGTGGTGTTCGAAATGAGGAAATAATTGAAATAAAGACGAGTAGGATTTGTTACGGCCCCGTTTTTGAAAGGGAAGTTTCAATGGTAATTGTGCACAAGACAAATATGTTAAAATTAAATGTACATTGCGTTAGTAAATTACAAGCAACATAATAGTTTGTAATGTGATGTAGACTGAGGCGAGATGACCCTTGGCCAGCTGATAGCCGCACGGGTAGCGGAATTCAGTCATTGTTCCCTTTATCATATAGACCGTTGTAACGTATCATATAAGTACAGTAGAACCTCGTTTATCCGGAATAAAGGGGGCGGCGATATTCCGGATAATCAATTTTTCTGGTTAACCAATGCTACCTTATATACATTGGATTCCAGGTAGAATTAAACTACAGTACAAAGAAATAAATGTTCTTAATAATGAAACTACAGGTAGTCGTCGACTTACGACCGGCCGCACTTACGACCACAAAAACATGAAACACGCCCACTTGTAACGGGTCGAATTCTAGCCATCCAACAAATCGATATTATTGGCCATTAAATCAGTAAACATGAGTGCGAGAGTGAAGTTTGTAATAGTCTTGGACGTTTGTCATTCTGAACGACAATTCACATACACTGTAGAAAGATTGTCAAGTGTTCTCATCGACAGGATGTACGGACTTGTCAAGCTGTTTTTAGCACAGTGAAGCACCCATATATGCAGTTAAGAACACTAAATAATCACGAGATAACCACGTACTCGACAGTTTTGAAAACAGTTGACTAGGAAACAAAAAATGTCGAGGGCTCTCAAAATTAGGCAGGTGTGCTATACACACACTAACGCATGAAAGACAGTGTCGGTAACACTACCACAAATCAATAGCCTATACAGTATGTACATTCATAAAAATTGTTGTTTACTAACTAAATACAGTACAGTATTAAATTTATATACAGTATAGTACTACAATTCAAACATTTTTTTTCAACATTTCTTGAAAAAGTCCTGAATTTTTCTTTGTGTTTTTCGTTACATCGTTTTCGAGCAGCTTTGTCCCTCCACCGTTTTATTAGCAGCACGTCAGCAGGTGTTGCGTCAAGTGACTGTTCCACAAATTGAAGAGCAACCTGAAACAACATGTGCTCTGTAACTGCTGCCTTTTACATTAAACATTAAGATGAATTGGGCCATGCGCGATTTTAGTAACAATGTCTTACCTCAAATGCTTTGAATACGTCGTCTGCTTTGACTAGGCTGACAGAAGGTTCGTTGTCGGTGTCGTCTGCTTCACGAGGCTCTGGCTCCTTGATCAATTCGACGATCTCTTCTTCGGTCAGCTCAAGCTCAATGTCGTCTGCTTGTACCCATTGTAATGCTTCTTCTTCTTCAATATCCTCACAACCTGGCACTTTTTTTATTAAGGCTGACAGGTTTTCAAAATCTTCCTCTTCATAGTCGTCTATGGATGTTATTCCATCCGTAATTTTATTCCAAGCTTTTCTCAAAGTTGTTGATTTGACTTTTTCCCAAGATTGTGCACACCAATACACGACGTCCTTCATTGTCACTAGTTTCAAAGCTTCTGTTAGTGTCAAGTTGTTATTCGCACTTTCATGCAAAATATGTCGTAGCAAAACACCTCGATAGTGACGTTTAAATGTTTCAATCACTCCCTGGTCCATAGGTTGAACTAAACTTGTGACATTTGGTGGCAATAATTCGACTTTTATTTCACCATCTTTCAAAGTTCCAGGGTGAGTAGGTGCATTGTCGACAAACAAAATGGCTTTCATAGGTAAATCATTGTCTTTTAAAAATTTCTTGACCTTTGGAACAAACTGTTTATGAAACCACAATACAAAAAGTTCTGATGACATCCATGCATTCTTTTGTGCCTTGTAGTAAACTGGTAGGGCGTTAGGTGCGTTGTTTTTTAAAGCTCTTGGCTTATGAGACTTCCTGATACACATTAGTGGGAGCCTAAACGAACCCGATGCGTTCGCTGCTGTAAGGACTGTAATTCTTTCCTGTTGCATTTTGTGTCATGGTGCCGAAATCTCACTAACACAAGCCAAAGACTTTTTTGGTAGCATCTTAAAATTTAACCCGGTTTCATCGAATGTAACTGATCCATTATGTACCCTTCTACCGTCTCTTCGAATTCCGTTTTAAAGACGTCGACAGCGTCCTGGTCAACAGACGTTTTTTCCCCACATAAACTAAGCTGACAAATACCATAACGATTTTTAAACCTGTCAAGCCATCCTTTGCTTGCTAAAAAGTTTTCACCTTCTTCTCCTAGCATTCCAGCTAGCATTCTGGCTTTTTCTTGGAGTACAGGGCCAGAAATAGGCACACCCTTTACTCTCTGCTGCATAAACCACAAGAATAATGCTTCATTCACCTTTTCAAAGTCAGAAGTTTTCATTGTTTTACGGTTGGGAATTTTTGAAGAATGTTTCAAAAGTTTGTCTTTGTTTTTTATCCAATCCCCAACTGTTGAAACTCCCACATTAAAGTTTGCTGCAACACACCGTAATAATGCACCACTCTCCACTTGTCGTATAGCTTCTAGCTTGTCCTTTATTTCAACAACATTCCGTTTCCTTTTCCCAGACATTGCAGACTAAAAATTACTGTACACACAACGACAGCTTATACGCTTTTTGAAATTTTCAGTGAAAGACACTAAAAACGTTTATTTACACACTAATTTACACTTTAAAACACTCTATCTACAGTAGGCCTAACATGAAAACACTAACAATATAAGACACTAAATAAAAATTAATTTGCAAAATCAAAACAACACTGCCGCGAAACGCATCAAACTAAAGCTGTAAAGACACTGCCTGGCGAGGGGTAGACAGACAGGCTGGCAGACAATGAATGGTGAAAGTGGCACGGCGTGTCACTGACCCTAGTAACAATGCCTCCGTCCAGTCGGCCCTTCCACCCGCTGCTCCAAGACCCTAGACTGTGCGGCTTTTCTCGTACTATTAACTGATTTAGACGATGTTTTTTATTTTTTTTACACGAAAATCGTTGTGGTTAACCCGGGTTCCGGTTAAGTAAACCCCGGATAAACGGGGTCTTACTGTATTGCATTCCTAATATTCTGAATTTATGACCCACTTAGTTCGTTTTCTCTTGCAATCAGCCGTTCCATTGTTGGCAAATGTTGATGTGTTGTTAACGTTGAATCATTGTTTGGTCTGGACCATGGTGCATTCCGGGTTGATGTCCCCAGTTTTGTTTGGGTGTCTGTTATATTGCTGAGTGTAGGTTGTCTGCAGAGAAGTTACCCCCCCCCCACCTCCTCAAGTATGGAGATGACTATTAGAAAAGGGAGATTGAGAGATTGCTGTTCGCGTGCCCTCCGCGTGGTCTCCCTCTGCTTAGTTAATCGGGGCCGTCCGCCCTAGAGTAGGGAAGTTGGGCATGCATATGTCAAGGTAGGTGGTTACCTTGTTGTGTTGCAAATGCGTGGTCGGTCCACGAGGTGGACAGTTGTACAGTACGTAGGCACTCACATATCAAGGTTGGTGATACCTTGTTGGTCTTCATACGCATATGTGAGTGGTGGTAGTAGTAGCTGGTGGTCACCAGTGAGGGTGATGTGTAGAGGTGGCCCCTGGGATTGGCATGGTGGAGAGGATCGCGTGGGGCTGGTCGTTGGTGAGAAGTGTTGTTCAGTCCTCGGAAGGGGGGGGAGAATAGAAGTCGTCTTGGTTAGATATTCATTTGAGGTTCTCAGTTTGTAAGTTAGACATGTTGTGAATTGTGTGATTAACTGTATTTAAGAATCTTCCTGTTAATATAAGTCCATTGCCATACTGTATTATATAAAACACTAATTGTCTTTTGCTGTGTGTAATTGGCAAAGAAAAATTTTAAACTGTTAGTTGGTCAGTTTTATTATACAGTTTCTGGTGAATGTAAAATGTCAGTAACAACGTTATGCATAAAGTAATGGTAAATTATTATGGGCTAGCTTTTCTAAATCTTCTTCATGAGAAACAGTACATTATCATGAGCTGTTATAAAACTTGGGTAAGAATAGTTACGAAGTATCAGAACTTTATGGGACAATTTTTTCTGAGCAACTGGTGCACATAAGAATATTATGGTAGGTCAGCATATAAATATATGTATATTTTTCTTTTAATGCTAAATTTTTTGAATTTCATTTATCAGATATAAACCTACATACTACATGTTTCTTGTCAGTGATGAGGTATTATTGTGTGAGCATAAATTGAATTAATAAGGTACCTATAGAATTGTTATTTAGCAACTTTAGTTAAAATGTGATTTAGACAATGCCATTTGAATAAATGTTAATATATCAAAATGTCGGCTTATGTTGGAACTGTGTACTTAAATGTGTTGAATAATTTGTTGTTTGTTAATAATATTGCCAATTGTGATTAATACTACTTGATAGACACATGTCTATGAAATGAACGTTGATTATTCAGTTGTGTACACTGGATTAAAAATGTTATCATGATATGTAATATGAACACTAATAAAACTCTGTTATAGTTATGCAAGTGTTTTATTGCAAGTCCTGTCACGATGGGCTCACCACAATTTTCTACCATCTAGACCACAAGTCTAGTTTTAAGAATTAAGTAACGACCGCTGAAAGAAAAAATTAACAAAAAGTTGTTCATAAAAATTCAGGGGACGTTTCTTTGGTAGCAGAGCGTGGTTGAGATCTATGAGCTGAAAGGTGACCGGACTTGCAATGTAATTTGGGAAGTTCAGATAGATTCTTGGTCAGTAAGAGAGAGTGCAATAATAAAATATCTGGTGATTTTTATAAGAGGAAATGAGTTTAAAGGAAGATTTTTATTGGTGTTGTGCATGTTAATTGTTTTATAAAATGTTAATGTTGTCTTGTGTATATTAAATCTTATGTATGTAAACCGGATGTAACATATATATATATATATATATATGATGATGTAAGGGTCACACACACACACATTTACACAATTGTTTGGGGGGCTTACTTTCCTTGTAGGGTTTTGAGTACGTTTAGAGTATCAAAAAAATTTTTTTTGCATGGCCCAACGCTGTCAGACCTTGTTGGAGTTGGTCAGGACCTGTTTAACTGTGTTGCATATTTTCCTGAATGGTTGAAGTACACCCAATCTTTAATAATTTTTGGCCTGACGTGAAGTCATTAATTGTTTGATTGTACTTGAAGCTACGGTACCTCGATTGAGGAATTATCCTGGTTTAAATGCACGTGAGTTAATATTTTTTTTTGGAAGAGCGGTCATGGTCGGACCATACACCTGCTTGTGTATTGTCATTCTTGAAGTGAGACATTTTTTGAATCCTCAGTTGTGAAAGTTGCTTTAGCAACATATATGTATATGTTTAATGGATGGTAATTATTCTAGCGTTGTATTAATTTTGTATTGTATGGTGTTGTATGTGTATGTCTATTTGGTATCAATGTTGTTGCATGTTTTCTTGTGTTTGGGAGATTGCTCTGCCTTTTCGTTTCCCCTTTTTCCTCTTGCAGCGTTAGGGAACTCTGATGCGACTCAAGTTTTTCCTCTTCTTTGTTGTGATGGTGTGTTAAATTGTTGCAATGTGTTGTTCTGATTATGGAAATTTGATGGCTGACATTAATTAGATTTTGGGTGGTGTTATATGGAGTGTCGGTCAAGGTAGTAGTAAGAGTGGTGTTCGAAATGAGGAAATAATTGAAATAAAGACGAGTAGGATTTGTTACGGCCCCGTTTTTGAAAGGGAAGTTTCAATGGTAATTGTGCACAAGACAAATATGTTAAAATTAAATGTACATTGCGTTAGTAAATTACAAGCAACATAATAGTTTGTAATGTGATGTAGACTGAGGCGAGATGACCCTTGGCCAGCTGATAGCCGCACGGGTAGCGGAATTCAGTCATTGTTCCCTTTATCATATAGACCGTTGTAACGTATCATATAAGTACAGTAGAACCTCGTTTATCCGGAATAAAGGGGGCGGCGATATTCCGGATAATCAATTTTTCTGGTTAACCAATGCTACCTTATATACATTGGATTCCAGGTAGAATTAAACTACAGTACAAAGAAATAAATGTTCTTAATAATGAAACTACAGGTAGTCGTCGACTTACGACCGGCCGCACTTACGACCACAAAAACATGAAACACGCCCACTTGTAACGGGTCGAATTCTAGCCATCCAACAAATCGATATTATTGGCCATTAAATCAGTAAACACGAGTGCGAGAGTGAAGTTTGTAATAGTCTTGGACGTTTGTCATTGTGAACGACAATTCACATACACTGTAGAAAGATTGTCAAGTGTTCTCATCGACAGGATGTACGGACTTGTCAAGCTGTTTTTAGCACAGTGAAGCACCCATATATGCAGTTAAGAACACTAAATAATCACGATAACCACGTACTCGACAGTTTTGAAAACAGTTGACTAGGAAACAAAAAATGTCGAGGGCTCTCAAAATTAGGCAGGTGTGCTATACACACACTAACGCATGAAAGACAGTGTCGGTAACACTACCACAAATCAATAGCCTATACAGTATGTACATTCATAAAAATTGTTGTTTACTAACTAAATACAGTACAGTATTAAATTTATATACAGTATAGTACTACAATTCAAACATTTTTTTTCAACATTTCTTGAAAAAGTCCTGAATTTTTCTTTGTGTTTTTCGTTACATCGTTTTCGAGCAGCTTTGTCCCTCCACCGTTTTATTAGCAGCACGTCAGCAGGTGTTGCGTCAAGTGAAATTGAAGTTCCACAAATTGAAGAGCAACCTGAAACAACATGTGCTCTGTAACTGCTGCCTTTTACATTAAACATTAAGATGAATTGGGCCATGCGCGATTTTAGTAACAATGTCTTACCTCAAATGCTTTGAATACGTCGTCTGCTTTGACTAGGCTGACAGAAGGTTCGTTGTCGGTGTCGTCTGCTTCACGAGGCTCTAGCTCCTTGATCAATTCGACGATCTCTTCTTCGGTCAGCTCAAGCTCAATGTCGTCTGCTTGTACCCATTGTAATGCTTCTTCTTCTTCAATATCCTCACAACCTGGCACTTTTTTTATTAAGGCTGACAGGTTTTCAAAATCTTCCTCTTCATAGTCGTCTATGGATGTTATTCCATCCGTAATTTTATTCCAAGCTTTTCTCAAAGTTGTTGATTTGACTTTTTCCCAAGATTGTGCACACCAATACACGACGTCCTTCATTGTCACTAGTTTCAAAGCTTCTGTTAGTGTCAAGTTGTTATTCGCACTGTCATGCAAAATATGTCGTAGCAAAACACCTCGATAGTGACATTTAAATGTTTCAATCACTCCCTGGTCCATAGGTTGAACTAAACTTGTGACATTTGGTGGCAATAATTCGACTTTTATTTCACCATCTTTCAAAGTTCCAGGGTGAGTAGGTGCATTGTCGACAAACAAAATGGCTTTCATAGGTAAATCATTGTCTTTTAAAAATTTCTTGACCTTTGGAACAAACTGTTTATGAAACCACAATACAAAAAGTTCTGATGACATCCATGCATTCTTTTGTGCCTTGTAGTAAACTGGTAGGGCGTTAGGTGCGTTGTTTTTTAAAGCTCTTGGCTTATGAGACTTCCTGATACACATTAGTGGGAGCCTAAACGAACCCGATGCGTTCGCTGCTGTAAGGACTGTAATTCTTTCCTGTTGCATTTTGTGTCGTGGTGCCGAAATCTCACTAACACAAGCCAAAGACTTTTTTGGTAGCATCTTAAAATTTAACCCGGTTTCATCGAATGTAACTGATCCATTGTGTACCCTTCTACCTTCTCTTCGAATTCCGTTTTAAAGACGTCGACAGCGTCCTGGTCAACAGACGTTTTTTCCCCACATAAACTAAGCTGACAAATACCATAACGATTTTTAAACCTGTCAAGCCATCCTTTGCTTGCTAAAAAGTTTTCACCTTCTTCTCCTAGCATTCCAGCTAGCATTCTGGCTTTTTCTTGGAGTACAGGGCCAGAAATAGGCACACCCTTTACTCTCTGCTGCGTAAACCACAAGAATAATGCTTCATTCACCTTTTCAAAGTCAGAAGTTTTCATTGTTTTACGGTTGGGAATTTTTGAAGAATGTTTCAAAAGTTTGTCTTTGTTTTTTATCCAATCCCCAACTGTTGAAACTCCCACATTAAAGTTTGCTGCAACACACCGAAATAATGCACCACTCTCCACTTGTCGTATAGCTTCTAGCTTGTCCTTTATTTCAACAACATTCTGTTTCCTTTTCCCAGACATTGCAGACTAAAAATTACTGTACACACAATGACAGCTTATACGCTTTTTGAAATTTTCAGTGAAAGACACTAAAAATGTTTATTTACACACTAATTTACACTTTAAAACACTCTATCTACAGTAGGCCTAACATGAAAACACTAACAATATAAGACACTAAATAAAAATTAATTTGCAAAACTCAAAACAACACTGCCGCGAAACGCATCAAACTAAAGCTGTAAAGACACTGTCTGGCGAGGGGTAGACAGACAGGCTGGCAGACAATGAATGGTGAAAGTGGCACGGCGTGTCACTGACCCTAGTAACAATGCCTCCGTCCAGTCGGCCCTTCCACCCGCTGCTCCAAGACCCTAGACTGTGCGGCTTTTCTCGTACTATTAACTGATTTAGACGATGTTTTTTATTTTTTTTACACGAAAATCGTTGTGGTTAACCCGGGTTCCGGTTAAGTAAACCCCGGATAAACGGGGTCTTACTGTATTGCATTCCTAATATTCTGAATTTATGACCCACTTAGTTTGTTTTCTCTTGCAATCAGCCATTCCATTGTTGGCAAATGTTGATGTGTGGTTAACGTTGAATCATTGTTTGGTCTGGACCATGCTGCATTCCGGGTTGATGTCCCCAGTTTTGTTTGGGTGTCTGTTATATTGCTGAGTGTAGGCTGTCTGCAGAGAAGTTACCCCCCCCCCACCTCCTCAAGTATGGAGATGACTATTAGAAAAGGGAGATTGAGAGATTGCTGTTCGCGTGCCCTCCGCGTGGTCTCCCTCTGCTTAGTTAATCGGGGCCGTCCGCCCTAGAGTAGGGAAGTTGGGCATGCATATGTCAAGGTAGGTGGTTACCTTGTTGTGTTGCATATGCGTGGTCGGTCCACGAGGTGGACAGTTGTAGAGTACGTAGGCACTCACATATCAAGGTTGGTGATACCTTGTTGGTCTTCATACGCATATGTGAGTGGTGGTAGTAGTAGCTGGTGGTCACCAGTGAGGGTGATGTGTAGAGGTGGCCCCCTGGGATTGTCATGGTGGAGAGGATCGCGTGGGGCTGATCGTTGGTGAGAAGTGTTGTTCAGTCCTCGGAAGGGGGGGGGAGAATAGAAGTCGTCTTGGTTAGATATTCATTTGAGGTTCTCAGTTTGTAAGTTAGACATGTTGTGAATTGTGTGATTAACTGTATTTAAGAATCTTCCTGTTAATATAAGTCCATTGCCATACTGTATTATATAAAACACTAATTGTCTTTTGCTGTGTGTAATTGGCAAAGAAAAATTTTAAACTGTTAGTTGGTCAGTTTTATTATACAGTTTCTGGTGAATGTAAAATGTCAGTAACAACGTTATGCATAAAGTAATGGTAAATTATTATGGGCTAGCTTTTCTAAATCTTCTTCATGAGAAACAGTACATTATCATGATCTGTTATAAAACTTGGGTAAGAATAGTTACGAAGTATCAGAACTTTATGGGACAATTTTTTCTGAGCAACTGGTGCACATAAGAATATTATGGTAGGTCAGCATATAAATATATGTATATTTTTCTTTTAATGCTAAATTTTTTGAATTTCATTTATCAGATATAAACCTACATACTACATGTTTCTTGTCAGTGATGAGGTATTATTGTGTGAGATAAATTGAATTAATAAGGTACCTATAGAATTGTTATTTAGCAACTTTAGTTAAAATGTGATTTAGACAATGCCATTTGAATAAATGTTAATATATCAAAATGTCGGCTTATGTTGGAACTGTGTACTTAAATGTGTTGAATAATTTGTTGTTTGTTAATAATATTGCCAATTGTGATTAATACTACTTGATAGACACATGTCTATGAAATGAACATTGATTATTCAGTTGTGTACACTGGATTAAAAATGTTATCATGATATGTAATATGAACACTAATAAAACTCTGTTATAGTTATGCAAGCAAGTCCTGTCACGATGGGCTCACCACAATTTTCTACCATCTAGACCACAAGTCTAGTTTTAAGAATTAAGTAACGACCGCTGAAAGAAAAAATTAACAAAAAGTTGTTCATAAAAATTCAGGGGACGTTTCTTTGGTAGCAGAGCGTGGTTGAGATCTATGAGCTGAAAGGTGACCGGACTTGCAATGTAATTTGGGAAGTTCAGATAGATTCTTGGTCAGTAAGAGAGAGTGCAATAATAAAATATCTGGTGATTTTTATAAGAGGAAATGAGTTTAAAGGAAGATTTTTATTGGTGTTGTGCATGTTAATTGTTTTATAAAATCTTAATGTTGTCTTGTGTATATTAAATCTTATGTATGTAAACCGGATGTAACATATATATATATATATATATATATATATATATATATATATATATATATATATATATATGATGATGTAAGGGTCACACACACACACATTTACACAATTGTTTGGGGGGCTTACTTTCCTTGTAGGGTTTTGAGTACGTTTAGAGTATCAAAAAAAATTTTTTTGCATGGCCCAACGCTGTCAGACCTTGTTGGAGTTGGTCAGGACCTGTTTAACTGTGTTGCATATTTTCCTGAATGGTTGAAGTACACCCAATCTTTAATAATTTTTGGCCTGACGTGAAGGCATTAATTGTTTGATTGTACTTGAAGCTACGGTACCTCGATTGAGGAATTATCCTGGTTTAAATGCACGTGAGTTAATATTTTTTTTTGGAAGAGCGGTCATGGTCGGACCATACACCTGCTTGTGTATTGTCATTCTTGAAGTGAGACATTTTTTGAATCTTCAATTGTGAAAGTTGCTTTAGCAACATATATGTATATGTTTAATGGATGGTAATTATTCTAGCGTTGTATTAATTTTGTATTGTATGGTGTTGTATGTGTATGTCTATTTGGTATCAATGTTGTTGCATGTTTTCTTGTGTTTGGGAGATTGCTCTGCCTTTTCGTTTCCCCTTTTTCCTCTTGCAGCGTTAGGGAACTCTGATGCGACTCAAGTTTTTCCTCTTCTTTGTTGTGATGGTGTGTTAAATTGTTGCAATGTGTTGTTCTGATTATGGAAATTTGATGGCTGACATTAATTAGATTTTGGGTGATGTTATATGGAGTGTCGGTCAAGGTAGTAGTAAGAGTGGTGTTCGAAATGAGGAAATAATTGAAATAAAGACGAGTAGGATTTGTTACGGCCCCGTTTTTGAAAGGGAAGTTTCAATGGTAATTGTGCACAAGACAAATATGTTAAAATTAAATGTACATTGCGTTAGTAAATTACAAGCAACATAATAGTTTGTAATGTGATGTAGACTGAGGCGAGATGACCCTTGGCCAGCTGATAGCCGCACGGGTAGCGGAATTCAGTCATTGTTCCCTTTATCATATAGACCGTTGTAACGTATCATATAAGTACAGTAGAACCTCGTTTATCCGGAATAAAGGGGGCGGCGATATTCCGGATAATCAATTTTTCTGGTTAACCAATGCTACCTTATATACATTGGATTCCAGGTAGAATTAAACTACAGTACAAAGAAATAAATGTTCTTAATAATGAAACTACAGGTAGTCGTCGACTTACGACCGGCCGCACTTACGACCACAAAAACATGAAACACGCCCACTTGTAACGGGTCGAATTCTAGCCATCCAACAAATCGATATTATTGGCCATTAAATCAGTAAACATGAGTGCGAGAGTGAAGTTTGTAATAGTCTTGGACGTTTGTCATTCTGAACGACAATTCACATACACTGTAGAAAGATTGTCAAGTGTTCTCATCGACAGGATGTACGGACTTGTCAAGCTGTTTTTAGCACAGTGAAGCACCCATATATGCAGTTAAGAACACTAAATAATCACGAGATAACCACGTACTCGACAGTTTTGAAAACAGTTGACTAGGAAACAAAAAATGTCGAGGGCTCTCAAAATTAGGCAGGTGTGCTATACACACACTAACGCATGAAAGACAGTGTCGGTAACACTACCACAAATCAATAGCCTATACAGTATGTACATTCATAAAAATTGTTGTTTACTAACTAAATACAGTACAGTATTAAATTTATATACAGTATAGTACTACAATTCAAACATTTTTTTTCAACATTTCTTGAAAAAGTCCTGAATTTTTCTTTGTGTTTTTCGTTACATCGTTTTCGAGCAGCTTTGTCCCTCCACCGTTTTATTAGCAGCACGTCAGCAGGTGTTGCGTCAAGTGACTGTTCCACAAATTGAAGAGCAACCTGAAACAACATGTGCTCTGTAACTGCTGCCTTTTACATTAAACATTAAGATGAATTGGGCCATGCGCGATTTTAGTAACAATGTCTTACCTCAAATGCTTTGAATACGTCGTCTGCTTTGACTAGGCTGACAGAAGGTTCGTTGTCGGTGTCGTCTGCTTCACGAGGCTCTGGCTCCTTGATCAATTCGACGATCTCTTCTTCGGTCAGCTCAAGCTCAATGTCGTCTGCTTGTACCCATTGTAATGCTTCTTCTTCTTCAATATCCTCACAACCTGGCACTTTTTTTATTAAGGCTGACAGGTTTTCAAAATCTTCCTCTTCATAGTCGTCTATGGATGTTATTCCATCCGTAATTTTATTCCAAGCTTTTCTCAAAGTTGTTGATTTGACTTTTTCCCAAGATTGTGCACACCAATACACGACGTCCTTCATTGTCACTAGTTTCAAAGCTTCTGTTAGTGTCAAGTTGTTATTCGCACTTTCATGCAAAATATGTCGTAGCAAAACACCTCGATAGTGACGTTTAAATGTTTCAATCACTCCCTGGTCCATAGGTTGAACTAAACTTGTGACATTTGGTGGCAATAATTCGACTTTTATTTCACCATCTTTCAAAGTTCCAGGGTGAGTAGGTGCATTGTCGACAAACAAAATGGCTTTCATAGGTAAATCATTGTCTTTTAAAAATTTCTTGACCTTTGGAACAAACTGTTTATGAAACCACAATACAAAAAGTTCTGATGACATCCATGCATTCTTTTGTGCCTTGTAGTAAACTGGTAGGGCGTTAGGTGCGTTGTTTTTTAAAGCTCTTGGCTTATGAGACTTCCTGATACACATTAGTGGGAGCCTAAACGAACCCGATGCGTTCGCTGCTGTAAGGACTGTAATTCTTTCCTGTTGCATTTTGTGTCATGGTGCCGAAATCTCACTAACACAAGCCAAAGACTTTTTTGGTAGCATCTTAAAATTTAACCCGGTTTCATCGAATGTAACTGATCCATTATGTACCCTTCTACCGTCTCTTCGAATTCCGTTTTAAAGACGTCGACAGCGTCCTGGTCAACAGACGTTTTTTCCCCACATAAACTAAGCTGACAAATACCATAACGATTTTTAAACCTGTCAAGCCATCCTTTGCTTGCTAAAAAGTTTTCACCTTCTTCTCCTAGCATTCCAGCTAGCATTCTGGCTTTTTCTTGGAGTACAGGGCCAGAAATAGGCACACCCTTTACTCTCTGCTGCATAAACCACAAGAATAATGCTTCATTCACCTTTTCAAAGTCAGAAGTTTTCATTGTTTTACGGTTGGGAATTTTTGAAGAATGTTTCAAAAGTTTGTCTTTGTTTTTTATCCAATCCCCAACTGTTGAAACTCCCACATTAAAGTTTGCTGCAACACACCGTAATAATGCACCACTCTCCACTTGTCGTATAGCTTCTAGCTTGTCCTTTATTTCAACAACATTCCGTTTCCTTTTCCCAGACATTGCAGACTAAAAATTACTGTACACACAACGACAGCTTATACGCTTTTTGAAATTTTCAGTGAAAGACACTAAAAACGTTTATTTACACACTAATTTACACTTTAAAACACTCTATCTACAGTAGGCCTAACATGAAAACACTAACAATATAAGACACTAAATAAAAATTAATTTGCAAAATCAAAACAACACTGCCGCGAAACGCATCAAACTAAAGCTGTAAAGACACTGCCTGGCGAGGGGTAGACAGACAGGCTGGCAGACAATGAATGGTGAAAGTGGCACGGCGTGTCACTGACCCTAGTAACAATGCCTCCGTCCAGTCGGCCCTTCCACCTGCTGCTCCAAGACCCTAGACTGTGCGGCTTTTCTCGTACTATTAACTGATTTAGACGATGTTTTTTATTTTTTTTACACGAAAATCGTTGTGGTTAACCCGGGTTCCGGTTAAGTAAACCCCGGATAAACGGGGTCTTACTGTATTGCATTCCTAATATTCTGAATTTATGACCCACTTAGTTCGTTTTCTCTTGCAATCAGCCGTTCCATTGTTGGCAAATGTTGATGTGTTGTTAACGTTGAATCATTGTTTGGTCTGGACCATGCTGCATTCCGGGTTGATGTCCCCAGTTTTGTTTGGGTGTCTGTTATATTGCTGAGTGTAGGTTGTCTGCAGAGAAGTTACCCCCCCCCCCACCTCCTCAAGTATGGAGATGACTATTAGAAAAGGGAGATTGAGAGATTGCTGTTCGCGTGCCCTCCGCGTGGTCTCCCTCTGCTTAGTTAATCGGGGCCGTCCGCCCTAGAGTAGGGAAGTTGGGCATGCATATGTCAAGGTAGGTGGTTACCTTGTTGTGTTGCAAATGCGTGGTCGGTCCACGAGGTGGACAGTTGTACAGTACGTAGGCACTCACATATCAAGGTTGGTGATACCTTGTTGGTCTTCATACGCATATGTGAGTGGTGGTAGTAGTAGCTGGTGGTCACCAGTGAGGGTGATGTGTAGAGGTGGCCCCTGGGATTGGCATGGTGGAGAGGATCGCGTGGGGCTGGTCGTTGGTGAGAAGTGTTGTTCAGTCCTCGGAAGGGGGGGGAGAATAGAAGTCGTCTTGGTTAGATATTCATTTGAGGTTCTCAGTTTGTAAGTTAGACATGTTGTGAATTGTGTGATTAACTGTATTTAAGAATCTTCCTGTTAATATAAGTCCATTGCCATACTGTATTATATAAAACACTAATTGTCTTTTGCTGTGTGTAATTGGCAAAGAAAAATTTTAAACTGTTAGTTGGTCAGTTTTATTATACAGTTTCTGGTGAATGTAAAATGTCAGTAACAACGTTATGCATAAAGTAATGGTAAATTATTATGGGCTAGCTTTTCTAAATCTTCTTCATGAGAAACAGTACATTATCATGAGCTGTTATAAAACTTGGGTAAGAATAGTTACGAAGTATCAGAACTTTATGGGACAATTTTTTCTGAGCAACTGGTGCACATAAGAATATTATGGTAGGTCAGCATATAAATATATGTATATTTTTCTTTTAATGCTAAATTTTTTGAATTTCATTTATCAGATATAAACCTACATACTACATGTTTCTTGTCAGTGATGAGGTATTATTGTGTGAGCATAAATTGAATTAATAAGGTACCTATAGAATTGTTATTTAGCAACTTTAGTTAAAATGTGATTTAGACAATGCCATTTGAATAAATGTTAATATATCAAAATGTCGGCTTATGTTGGAACTGTGTACTTAAATGTGTTGAATAATTTGTTGTTTGTTAATAATATTGCCAATTGTGATTAATACTACTTGATAGACACATGTCTATGAAATGAACGTTGATTATTCAGTTGTGTACACTGGATTAAAAATGTTATCATGATATGTAATATGAACACTAATAAAACTCTGTTATAGTTATGCAAGTGTTTTATTGCAAGTCCTGTCACGATGGGCTCACCACAATTTTCTACCATCTAGACCACAAGTCTAGTTTTAAGAATTAAGTAACGACCGCTGAAAGAAAAAATTAACAAAAAGTTGTTCATAAAAATTCAGGGGACGTTTCTTTGGTAGCAGAGCGTGGTTGAAATCTATGAGCTGAAAGGTGACCGGACTTGCAATGTAATTTGGGAAGTTCAGATAGATTCTTGGTCAGTAAGAGAGAGTGCAATAATAAAATATCTGGTGATTTTTATAAGAGGAAATGAGTTTAAAGGAAGATTTTTATTGGTGTTGTGCATGTTAATTGTTTTATAAAATGTTAATGTTGTCTTGTGTATATTAAATCTTATGTATGTAAACCGGATGTAACATATATATATATATATATATATGATGATGTAAGGGTCACACACACACACATTTACACAATTGTTTGGGGGGCTTACTTTCCTTGTAGGGTTTTGAGTACGTTTAGAGTATCAAAAAAATTTTTTTTGCATGGCCCAACGCTGTCAGACCTTGTTGGAGTTGGTCAGGACCTGTTTAACTGTGTTGCATATTTTCCTGAATGGTTGAAGTACACCCAATCTTTAATAATTTTTGGCCTGACGTGAAGTCATTAATTGTTTGATTGTACTTGAAGCTACGGTACCTCGATTGAGGAATTATCCTGGTTTAAATGCACGTGAGTTAATATTTTTTTTTGGAAGAGCGGTCATGGTCGGACCATACACCTGCTTGTGTATTGTCATTCTTGAAGTGAGACATTTTTTGAATCCTCAGTTGTGAAAGTTGCTTTAGCAACATATATGTATATGTTTAATGGATGGTAATTATTCTAGCGTTGTATTAATTTTGTATTGTATGGTGTTGTATGTGTATGTCTATTTGGTATCAATGTTGTTGCATGTTTTCTTGTGTTTGGGAGATTGCTCTGCCTTTTCGTTTCCCCTTTTTCCTCTTGCAGCGTTAGGGAACTCTGATGCGACTCAAGTTTTTCCTCTTCTTTGTTGTGATGGTGTGTTAAATTGTTGCAATGTGTTGTTCTGATTATGGAAATTTGATGGCTGACATTAATTAGATTTTGGGTGGTGTTATATGGAGTGTCGGTCAAGGTAGTAGTAAGAGTGGTGTTCGAAATGAGGAAATAATTGAAATAAAGACGAGTAGGATTTGTTACGGCCCCGTTTTTGAAAGGGAAGTTTCAATGGTAATTGTGCACAAGACAAATATGTTAAAATTAAATGTACATTGCGTTAGTAAATTACAAGCAACATAATAGTTTGTAATGTGATGTAGACTGAGGCGAGATGACCCTTGGCCAGCTGATAGCCGCACGGGTAGCGGAATTCAGTCATTGTTCCCTTTATCATATAGACCGTTGTAACGTATCATATAAGTACAGTAGAACCTCGTTTATCCGGAATAAAGGGGGCGGCGATATTCCGGATAATCAATTTTTCTGGTTAACCAATGCTACCTTATATACATTGGATTCCAGGTAGAATTAAACTACAGTACAAAGAAATAAATGTTCTTAATAATGAAACTACAGGTAGTCGTCGACTTACGACCGGCCGCACTTACGACCACAAAAACATGAAACACGCCCACTTGTAACGGGTCGAATTCTAGCCATCCAACAAATCGATATTATTGGCCATTAAATCAGTAAACACGAGTGCGAGAGTGAAGTTTGTAATAGTCTTGGACGTTTGTCATTGTGAACGACAATTCACATACACTGTAGAAAGATTGTCAAGTGTTCTCATCGACAGGATGTACGGACTTGTCAAGCTGTTTTTAGCACAGTGAAGCACCCATATATGCAGTTAAGAACACTAAATAATCACGATAACCACGTACTCGACAGTTTTGAAAACAGTTGACTAGGAAACAAAAAATGTCGAGGGCTCTCAAAATTAGGCAGGTGTGCTATACACACACTAACGCATGAAAGACAGTGTCGGTAACACTACCACAAATCAATAGCCTATACAGTATGTACATTCATAAAAATTGTTGTTTACTAACTAAATACAGTACAGTATTAAATTTATATACAGTATAGTACTACAATTCAAACATTTTTTTTCAACATTTCTTGAAAAAGTCCTGAATTTTTCTTTGTGTTTTTCGTTACATCGTTTTCGAGCAGCTTTGTCCCTCCACCGTTTTATTAGCAGCACGTCAGCAGGTGTTGCGTCAAGTGAAATTGAAGTTCCACAAATTGAAGAGCAACCTGAAACAACATGTGCTCTGTAACTGCTGCCTTTTACATTAAACATTAAGATGAATTGGGCCATGCGCGATTTTAGTAACAATGTCTTACCTCAAATGCTTTGAATACGTCGTCTGCTTTGACTAGGCTGACAGAAGGTTCGTTGTCGGTGTCGTCTGCTTCACGAGGCTCTAGCTCCTTGATCAATTCGACGATCTCTTCTTCGGTCAGCTCAAGCTCAATGTCGTCTGCTTGTACCCATTGTAATGCTTCTTCTTCTTCAATATCCTCACAACCTGGCACTTTTTTTATTAAGGCTGACAGGTTTTCAAAATCTTCCTCTTCATAGTCGTCTATGGATGTTATTCCATCCGTAATTTTATTCCAAGCTTTTCTCAAAGTTGTTGATTTGACTTTTTCCCAAGATTGTGCACACCAATACACGACGTCCTTCATTGTCACTAGTTTCAAAGCTTCTGTTAGTGTCAAGTTGTTATTCGCACTGTCATGCAAAATATGTCGTAGCAAAACACCTCGATAGTGACATTTAAATGTTTCAATCACTCCCTGGTCCATAGGTTGAACTAAACTTGTGACATTTGGTGGCAATAATTCGACTTTTATTTCACCATCTTTCAAAGTTCCAGGGTGAGTAGGTGCATTGTCGACAAACAAAATGGCTTTCATAGGTAAATCATTGTCTTTTAAAAATTTCTTGACCTTTGGAACAAACTGTTTATGAAACCACAATACAAAAAGTTCTGATGACATCCATGCATTCTTTTGTGCCTTGTAGTAAACTGGTAGGGCGTTAGGTGCGTTGTTTTTTAAAGCTCTTGGCTTATGAGACTTCCTGATACACATTAGTGGGAGCCTAAACGAACCCGATGCGTTCGCTGCTGTAAGGACTGTAATTCTTTCCTGTTGCATTTTGTGTCGTGGTGCCGAAATCTCACTAACACAAGCCAAAGACTTTTTTGGTAGCATCTTAAAATTTAACCCGGTTTCATCGAATGTAACTGATCCATTATGTACCCTTCTACCGTCTCTTCGAATTCCGTTTTAAAGACGTCGACAGCGTCCTGGTCAACAGACGTTTTTTCCCCACATAAACTAAGCTGACAAATACCATAACGATTTTTAAACCTGTCAAGCCATCCTTTGCTTGCTAAAAAGTTTTCACCTTCTTCTCCTAGCATTCCAGCTAGCATTCTGGCTTTTTCTTGGAGTACAGGGCCAGAAATAGGCACACCCTTTACTCTCTGCTGCGTAAACCACAAGAATAATGCTTCATTCACCTTTTCAAAGTCAGAAGTTTTCATTGTTTTACGGTTGGGAATTTTTGAAGAATGTTTCAAAAGTTTGTCTTTGTTTTTTATCCAATCCCCAACTGTTGAAACTCCCACATTAAAGTTTGCTGCAACACACCGTAATAATGCACCACTCTCCACTTGTCGTATAGCTTGTAGCTTGTCCTTTATTTCAACAACATTCCGTTTCCTTTTCCCAGACATTGCAGACTAAAAATTACTGTACACACAACGACAGCTTATACGCTTTTTGAAATTTTCAGTGAAAGACACTAAAAACGTTTATTTACACACTAATTTACACTTTAAAACACTCTATCTACAGTAGGCCTAACATGAAAACACTAACAATATAAGACACTAAATAAAAATTAATTTGCAAAACTCAAAACAACACTGCCGCGAAACGCATCAAACTAAAGCTGTAAAGACACTGCCTGGCGAGGGGTAGACAGACAGGCTGGCAGACAATGAATGGTGAAAGTGGCACGGCGTGTCACTGACCCTAGTAACAATGCCTCCGTCCAGTCGGCCCTTCCACCCGCTGCTCCAAGACTCTAGACTGTGCGGCTTTTCTCGTACTATTAACTGATTTAGACGATGTTTTTTATTTTTTTTACACGAAAATCGTTGTGGTTAACCCGGGTTCCGGTTAAGTAAACCCCGGATAAACGGGGTCTTACTGTATTGCATTCCTAATATTCTGAATTTATGACCCACTTAGTTCGTTTTCTCTTGCAATCAGCCGTTCCATTGTTGGCAAATGTTGATGTGTTGTTAACGTTGAATCATTGTTTGGTCTGGACCATGCTGCATTCCGGGTTGATGTCCCCAGTTTTGTTTGGGTGTCTGTTATATTGCTGAGTGTAGGCTGTCTGCAGAGAAGTTACCCCCCCCCCACCTCCTCAAGTATGGAGATGACTATTAGAAAAGGGAGATTGAGAGATTGCTGTTCGCGTGCCCTCCGCGTGGTCTCCCTCTGCATAGTTAATCGGGGCCGTCCGCCCTAGAGTAGGGAAGTTGGGCATGCATATGTCAAGGTAGGTGGTTACCTTGTTGTGTTGCAAATGCGTGGTCGGTCCACGAGGTGGACAGTTGTACAGTACGTAGGCACTCACATATCAAGGTTGGTGATACCTTGTTGGTCTTCATACGCATATGTGAGTGGTGGTAGTAGTAGCTGGTGGTCACCAGTGAGGGTGATGTGTAGAGGTGGCCCCCTGGGATTGGCATGGTGGAGAGGATCGCGTGGGGCTGATCGTTGGTGAGAAGTGTTGTTCAGTCCTCGGAAGGGGGGGGGAGAATAGAAGTCGTCTTGGTTAGATATTCATTTGAGGTTCTCAGTTTGTAAGTTAGACATGTTGTGAATTGTGTGATTAACTGTATTTAAGAATCTTCCTGTTAATATAAGTCCATTGCCATACTGTATTATATAAAACACTAATTGTCTTTTGCTGTGTGTAATTGGCAAAGAAAAATTTTAAACTGTTAGTTGGTCAGTTTTATTATACAGTTTCTGGTGAATGTAAAATGTCAGTAACAACGTTATGCATAAAGTAATGGTAAATTATTATGGGCTAGCTTTTCTAAATCTTCTTCATGAGAAACAGTACATTATCATGATCTGTTATAAAACTTGGGTAAGAATAGTTACGAAGTATCAGAACTTTATGGGACAATTTTTTCTGAGCAACTGGTGCACATAAGAATATTATGGTAGGTCAGCATATAAATATATGTATATTTTTCTTTTAATGCTAAATTTTTTGAATTTCATTTATCAGATATAAACCTACATACTACATGTTTCTTGTCAGTGATGAGGTATTATTGTGTGAGCATAAATTGAATTAATAAGGTACCTATAGAATTGTTATTTAGCAACTTTAGTTAAAATGTGATTTAGACAATGCCATTTGAATAAATGTTAATATATCAAAATGTCGGCTTATGTTGGAACTGTGTACTTAAATGTGTTGAATAATTTGTTGTTTGTTAATAATATTGCCAATTGTGATTAATACTACTTGATTGACACATGTCTATGAAATGAACGTTGATTATTCAGTTGTGTACACTGGATTAAAAATGTTATCATGATATGTAATATGAACACTAATAAAACTCTGTTATAGTTATGCAAGTGTTTTATTGCAAGTCCTGTCACGATGGGCTCACCACAATTTTCTACCATCTAGACCACAAGTCTAGTTTTAACAATTAAGTAACGACCGCTGAAAGAAAAAATTAACAAAAAGTTGTTCATAAAAATTCAGGGGACGTTTCTTTGGTAGCAGAGCGTGGTTGAGATCTATGAGCTGAAAGGTGACCGGACTTGCAATGTAATTTGGGAAGTTCAGATAGATTCTTGGTCAGTAAGAGAGAGTGCAATAATAAAATATCTGGTGATTTTTATAAGAGGAAATGAGTTTAAAGGAAGATTTTTATTGGTGTTGTGCATGTTAATTGTTTTATAAAATGTTAATGTTGTCTTGTGTATATTAAATCTTATGTATGTAAACCGGATGTAACATATATATATATATATATGATGATGTAAGGGTCACACACACACACATTTACACAATTGTTTGGGGGGCTTACTTTCCTTGTAGGGTTTTGAGTACGTTTAGAGTATCAAAAAAAATTTTTTTGCATGGCCTAACGCTGTCGGACCTTGTTGGAGTTGGTCAGGACCTGTTTAACTGTGTTGCATATTTTCCTGAATGGTTGAAGTACACCCAATCTTTAATAATTTTTGGCCTGACGTAAAGGCATTAATTGTTTGATTGTACTTGAAGCTACGGTACCTCGATTGAGGAATTATCCTGGTTTAAATGCACGTGAATTAATATTTTTTTTTGGAAGAGCGGTCATGGTCGGACCATACACCTGCTTGTGTATTGTCATTCTTGAAGTGAGACATATTTTTTGAATCCTCAATTGTGAAAGTTGCTTTAGCAACATATATGTATATGTTTAATGGATGGTAATTATTCTAGCGTTGTATTAATTTTGTATTGTATGGTGTTGTATGTGTATGTCTATTTGGTATCAATGTTGTTGCATGTTTTCTTGTGTTTGGGAGATTGCTCTGCCTTTTCGTTTCCCCTTTTTCCTCTTGCAGCGTTAGGGAACTCTGATGCGACTCAAGTTTTTCCTCTTCTTTGTTGTGATGGTGTGTTAAATTGTTGCAATGTGTTGTTCTGATTATGGAAATTTGATGGCTGACATTAATTAGATTTTGGGTGGTGTTATATGGAGTGTCGGTCAAGGTAGTAGTAAGAGTGGTGTTCGAAATGAGGAAATAATTGAAATAAAGACGAGTAGGATTTGTTACGGCCCCGTTTTTGAAAGGGAAGTTTCAATGGTAATTGTGCACAAGACAAATATGTTAAAATTAAATGTACATTGCGTTAGTAAATTACAAGCAACATAATAGTTTGTAATGTGATGTAGACTGAGGCGAGATGACCCTTGGCCAGCTGATAGCCGCACGGGTAGCGGAATTCAGTCATTGTTCCCTTTATCATATAGACCGTTGTAACGTATCATATAAGTACAGTAGAACCTCGTTTATCCGGAATAAAGGGGGCAGCGATATTCCGGATAATCAATTTTTCTGGTTAACCAATGCTACCTTATATACATTGGATTCCAGGTAGAATTAAACTACAGTACAAAGAAATAAATGTTCTTAATAATGAAACTACAGGTAGTCGTCGACTTACGACCGGCCGCACTTACGACCACAAAAACATGAAACACGCCCACTTGTAACGGGTCGAATTCTAGCCATCCAACAAATCGATATTATTGGCCATTAAATCAGTAAACACGAGTGCGAGAGTGAAGTTTGTAATAGTCTTGGACGTTTGTCATTGTGAACGACAATTCACATACACTGTAGAAAGATTGTCAAGTGTTCTCATCGACAGGATGTACGGACTTGTCAAGCTGTTTTTAGCACAGTGAAGCACCCATATATGCAGTTAAGAACACTAAATAATCACGATAACCACGTACTCGACAGTTTTGAAAACAGTTGACTAGGAAACAAAAAATGTCGAGGGCTCTCAAAATTAGGCAGGTGTGCTATACACACACTAACGCATGAAAGACAGTGTCGGTAACACTACCACAAATCAATAGCCTATACAGTATGTACATTCATAAAAATTGTTGTTTACTAACTAAATACAGTACAGTATTAAATTTATATACAGTATAGTACTACAATTCAAACATTTTTTTTCAACATTTCTTGAAAAAGTCCTGAATTTTTCTTTGTGTTTTTCGTTACATCGTTTTCGAGCAGCTTTGTCCCTCCACCGTTTTATTAGCAGCACGTCAGCAGGTGTTGCGTCAAGTGAAATTGAAGTTCCACAAATTGAAGAGCAACCTGAAACAACATGTGCTCTGTAACTGCTGCCTTTTACATTAAACATTAAGATGAATTGGGCCATGCGCGATTTTAGTAACAATGTCTTACCTCAAATGCTTTGAATACGTCGTCTGCTTTGACTAGGCTGACAGAAGGTTCGTTGTCGGTGTCGTCTGCTTCACGAGGCTCTAGCTCCTTGATCAATTCGACGATCTCTTCTTCGGTCAGCTCAAGCTCAATGTCGTCTGCTTGTACCCATTGTAATGCTTCTTCTTCTTCAATATCCTCACAACCTGGCACTTTTTTTATTAAGGCTGACAGGTTTTCAAAATCTTCCTCTTCATAGTCGTCTATGGATGTTATTCCATCCGTAATTTTATTCCAAGCTTTTCTCAAAGTTGTTGATTTGACTTTTTCCCAAGATTGTGCACACCAATACACGACGTCCTTCATTGTCACTAGTTTCAAAGCTTCTGTTAGTGTCAAGTTGTTATTCGCACTGTCATGCAAAATATGTTGTAGCAAAACACCTCGATAGTGACATTTAAATGTTTCAATCACTCCCTGGTCCATAGGTTGAACTAAACTTGTGACATTTGGTGGCAATAATTCGACTTTTATTTCACCATCTTTCAAAGTTCCAGGGTGAGTAGGTGCATTGTCGACAAACAAAATGGCTTTCATAGGTAAATCATTGTCTTTTAAAAATTTCTTGACATTTGGAACAAACTGTTTATGAAACCACAATACAAAAAGTTCTGATGACATCCATGCATTCTTTTGTGCCTTGTAGTAAACTGGTAGGGCGTTAGGTGCGTTGTTTTTTAAAGCTCTTGGCTTATGAGACTTCCTGATACACATTAGTGGGAGCCTAAACGAACCCGATGCGTTCGCTGCTGTAAGGACTGTAATTCTTTCCTGTTGCATTTTGTGTCGTGGTGCCGAAATCTCACTAACACAAGCCAAAGACTTTTTTGGTAGCATCTTAAAATTTAACCCGGTTTCATCGAATGTAACTGATCCATTATGTACCCTTCTACCGTCTCTTCGAATTCCGTTTTAAAGACGTCGACAGCGTCCTGGTCAACAGACGTTTTTTCCCCACATAAACTAAGCTGACAAATACCATAACGATTTTTAAACCTGTCAAGCCATCCTTTGCTTGCTAAAAAGTTTTCACCTTCTTCTCCTAGCATTCCAGCTAGCATTCTGGCTTTTTCTTGGAGTACAGGGCCAGAAATAGGCACACCCTTTACTCTCTGCTGCGTAAACCACAAGAATAATGCTTCATTCACCTTTTCAAAGTCAGAAGTTTTCATTGTTTTACGGTTGGGAATTTTTGAAGAATGTTTCAAAAGTTTGTCTTTGTTTTTTATCCAATCCCCAACTGTTGAAACTCCCACATTAAAGTTTGCTGCAACACACCGTAATAATGCACCACTCTCCACTTGTCGTATAGCTTGTAGCTTGTCCTTTATTTCAACAACATTCCGTTTCCTTTTCCCAGACATTGCAGACTAAAAATTACTGTACACACAACGACAGCTTATACGCTTTTTGAAATTTTCAGTGAAAGACACTAAAAACGTTTATTTACACACTAATTTACACTTTAAAACACTCTATCTACAGTAGGCCTAACATGAAAACACTAACAATATAAGACACTAAATAAAAATTAATTTGCAAAACTCAAAACAACACTGCCGCGAAACGCATCAAACTAAAGCTGTAAAGACACTGCCTGGCGAGGGGTAGACAGACAGGCTGGCAGACAATGAATGGTGAAAGTGGCACGGCGTGTCACTGACCCTAGTAACAATGCCTCCGTCCAGTCGGCCCTTCCACCCGCTGCTCCAAGACTCTAGACTGTGCGGCTTTTCTCGTACTATTAACTGATTTAGACGATGTTTTTTATTTTTTTTACACGAAAATCGTTGTGGTTAACCCGGGTTCCGGTTAAGTAAACCCCGGATAAACGGGGTCTTACTGTATTGCATTCCTAATATTCTGAATTTATGACCCACTTAGTTCGTTTTCTCTTGCAATCAGCCGTTCCATTGTTGGCAAATGTTGATGTGTTGTTAACGTTGAATCATTGTTTGGTCTGGACCATGCTGCATTCCGGGTTGATGTCCCCAGTTTTGTTTGGGTGTCTGTTATATTGCTGAGTGTAGGCTGTCTGCAGAGAAGTTACCCCCCCCCCACCTCCTCAAGTATGGAGATGACTATTAGAAAAGGGAGATTGAGAGATTGCTGTTCGCGTGCCCTCCGCGTGGTCTCCCTCTGCTTAGTTAATCGGGGCCGTCCGCCCTAGAGTAGGGAAGTTGGGCATGCATATGTCAAGGTAGGTGGTTACCTTGTTGTGTTGCAAATGCGTGGTCGGTCCACGAGGTGGACAGTTGTACAGTACGTAGGCACTCACATATCAAGGTTGGTGATACCTTGTTGGTCTTCATACGCATATGTGAGTGGTGGTAGTAGTAGCTGGTGGTCACCAGTGAGGGTGATGTGTAGAGGTGGCCCCCTGGGATTGGCATGGTGGAGAGGATCGCGTGGGGCTGATCGTTGGTGAGAAGTGTTGTTCAGTCCTCGGAAGGGGGGGGAGAATAGAAGTCGTCTTGGTTAGATATTCATTTGAGGTTCTCAGTTTGTAAGTTAGACATGTTGTGAATTGTGTGATTAACTGTATTTAAGAATCTTCCTGTTAATATAAGTCCATTGCCATACTGTATTATATAAAACACTAATTGTCTTTTGCTGTGTGTAATTGGCAAAGAAAAATTTTAAACTGTTAGTTGGTCAGTTTTATTATACAGTTTCTGGTGAATGTAAAATGTCAGTAACAACGTTATGCATAAAGTAATGGTAAATTATTATGGGCTAGCTTTTCTAAATCTTCTTCATGAGAAACAGTACATTATCATGATCTGTTATAAAACTTGGGTAAGAATAGTTACGAAGTATCAGAACTTTATGGGACAATTTTTTCTGAGCAACTGGTGCACATAAGAATATTATGGTAGGTCAGCATATAAATATATGTATATTTTTCTTTTAATGCTAAATTTTTTGAATTTCATTTATCAGATATAAACCTACATACTACATGTTTCTTGTCAGTGATGAGGTATTATTGTGTGAGCATAAATTGAATTAATAAGGTACCTATAGAATTGTTATTTAGCAACTTTAGTTAAAATGTGATTTAGACAATGCCATTTGAATAAATGTTAATATATCAAAATGTCGGCTTATGTTGGAACTGTGTACTTAAATGTGTTGAATAATTTGTTGTTTGTTAATAATATTGCCAATTGTGATTAATACTACTTGATTGACACATGTCTATGAAATGAACGTTGATTATTCAGTTGTGTACACTGGATTAAAAATGTTATCATGATATGTAATATGAACACTAATAAAACTCTGTTATAGTTATGCAAGTGTTTTATTGCAAGTCCTGTCACGATGGGCTCACCACAATTTTCTACCATCTAGACCACAAGTCTAGTTTTAACAATTAATAACGACCGCTGAAAGAAAAAATTAACAAAAAGTTGTTCATAAAAATTCAGGGGACGTTTCTTTGGTAGCAGAGCGTGGTTGAGATCTATGAGCTGAAAGGTGACCGGACTTGCAATGTAATTTGGGAAGTTCAGATAGATTCTTGGTCAGTAAGAGAGAGTGCAATAATAAAATATCTGGTGATTTTTATAAGAGGAAATGAGTTTAAAGGAAGATTTTTATTGGTGTTGTGCATGTTAATTGTTTTATAAAATGTTAATGTTGTCTTGTGTATATTAAATCTTATGTATGTAAACCGGATGTAACATATATATATATATATATATATATATATATATATATATATATGATGATGTAAGGGTCACACACACACACATTTACACAATTGTTTGGGGGGCTTACTTTCCTTGTAGGGTTTTGAGTACGTTTAGAGTATCAAAAAAAATTTTTTTGCATGGCCTAACGCTGTCGGACCTTGTTGGAGTTGGTCAGGACCTGTTTAACTGTGTTGCATATTTTCCTGAATGGTTGAAGTACACCCAATCTTTAATAATTTTTGGCCTGACGTGAAGGCATTAATTGTTTGATTGTACTTGAAGCTACGGTACCTCGATTGAGGAATTATCCTCGTTTAAATGCACGTGAATTAATATTTTTTTTTGGAAGAGCGGTCATGGTCGGACCATACACCTGCTTGTGTATTGTCATTCTTGAAGTGAGACATATTTTTTGAATCCTCAATTGTGAAAGTTGCTTTAGCAACATATATGTATATGTTTAATGGATGGTAATTATTCTAGCGTTGTATTAATTTTGTATTGTATGGTGTTGTATGTGTATGTCTATTTGGTATCAATGTTGTTGCATGTTTTCTTGTGTTTGGGAGATTGCTCTGCCTTTTCGTTTCCCCTTTTTCCTCTTGCAGCGTTAGGGAACTCTGATGCGACTCAAGTTTTTCCTCTTCTTTGTTGTGATGGTGTGTTAAATTGTTGCAATGTGTTGTTCTGATTATGGAAATTTGATGGCTGACATTAATTAGATTTTGGGTGGTGTTATATGGAGTGTCGGTCAAGGTAGTAGTAAGAGTGGTGTTCGAAATGAGGAAATAATTGAAATAAAGACGAGTAGGATTTGTTACGGCCCCGTTTTTGAAAGGGAAGTTTCAATGGTAATTATGCACAAGACAAAAATGTTAAAATTAAATGTACATTGCGTTAGTAAATTACAAGCAACATAATAGTTTGTAATGTGATGTAGACTGAGGCGAGATGACCCTTGGCCAGCTGATAGCCGCACGGGTAGCGGAATTCAGTCATTGTTCCCTTTATCATATAGACCGTTGTAACGTATCATATAAGTACAGTAGAACCTCGTTTATCCGGAATAAGGCGGCGATATTCCGGATAATCAATTTTTCTGGTTAACCAATGCTACCTTATATAGGCCTACATTGGATTCCAGGTAGAATTAAACTACAGTACAAAGAAATAAATGTTCTTAATAATGAAACTACAGGTAGTCGTCGACTTACGACCGGCCGCACTTACGACCACAAAAACATGAAACACGCCCACTTGTAACGGGTCGAATTCTAGCCATCCAACAAATCGATATTATTGGCCATTAAATCAGTAAACACGAGTGCGAGAGTGAAGTTTGTAATAGTCTTGGACGTTTGTCATTGTGAACGACAATTCACATACACTGTAGAAAGATTGTCAAGTGTTCTCATCGACAGGATGTACGGACTTGTCAAGCTGTTTTTAGCACAGTGAAGCACCCATATATGCAGTTAAGAACACTAAATAATCACGATAACCACGTACTCGACAGTTTTGAAAACAGTTGACTAGGAAACAAAAAATGTCGAGGGCTCTCAAAATTAGGCAGGTGTGCTATACACACACTAACGCATGAAAGACAGTGTCGGTAACACTACCACAAATCAATAGCCTATACAGTATGTACATTCATAAAAATTGTTGTTTACTAACTAAATACAGTACAGTATTAAATTTATATACAGTATAGTACTACAATTCAAACACTTTTTTTCAACATTTCTTGAAAAAGTCCTGAATTTTTCTTTGTGTTTTTCGTTACATCGTTTTCGAGCAGCTTTGTCCCTCCACCGTTTTATTAGCAGCACGTCAGCAGGTGTTGCGTCAAGTGAAATTGAAGTTCCACAAATTGAAGAGCAACCTGAAACAACATGTGCTCTGTAACTGCTGCCTTTTACATTAAACATTAAGATGAATTGGGCCATGCGCGATTTTAGTAACAATGTCTTACCTCAAATGCTTTGAATACGTCGTCTGCTTTGACTAGGCTGACAGAAGGTTCGTTGTCGGTGTCGTCTGCTTCACGAGGCTCTGGCTCCTTGATCAATTCGACGATCTCTTCTTCGGTCAGCTCAAGCTCAATGTCGTCTGCTTGTACCCATTGTAATGCTTCTTCTTCTTCAATATCCTCACAACCTGGCACTTTTTTTATTAAGGCTGACAGGTTTTCAAAATCTTCCTCTTCATAGTCGTCTATGGATGTTATTCCATCCGTAATTTTATTCCAAGCTTTTCTCAAAGTTGTTGATTTGACTTTTTCCCAAGATTGTGCACACCAATACACGACGTCCTTCATTGTCACTAGTTTCAAAGCTTCTGTTAGTGTCAAGTTGTTATTCGCACTGTCATGCAAAATATGTCGTAGCAAAACACCTCGATAGTGACATTTAAATGTTTCAATCACTCCCTGGTCCATAGGTTGAACTAAACTTGTGACATTTGGTGGCAATAATTCGACTTTTATTTCACCATCTTTCAAAGTTCCAGGGTGAGTAGGTGCATTGTCGACAAACAAAATGGCTTTCATAGGTAAATCATTGTCTTTTAAAAATTTCTTGACCTTTGGAACAAACTGTTTATGAAACCACAATACAAAAAGTTCTGATGACATCCATGCATTCTTTTGTGCCTTGTAGTAAACTGGTAGGGCGTTAGGTGCGTTGTTTTTTAAAGCTCTTGGCTTATGAGACTTACTGATACACATTAGTGGGAGCCTAAACGAACCCGATGCGTTCGCTGCTGTAAGGACTGTAATTCTTTCCTGTTGCATTTTGTGTCGTGGTGCCGAAATCTCACTAACACAAGCCAAAGACTTTTTTGGTAGCATCTTAAAATTTAACCCGGTTTCATCGAATGTAACTGATCCATTATGTACCCTTCTACCGTCTCTTCGAATTCCGTTTTAAAGACGTCGACAGCGTCCTGGTCAACAGACGTTTTTTCCCCACATAAACTAAGCTGACAAATACCATAACGATTTTTAAACCTGTCAAGCCATCCTTTGCTTGCTAAAAAGTTTTCACCTTCTCGTAGCATTCCAGCTAGTATTCTGGCTTTTTCTTGGAGTACAGGGCCAGAAATAGGCACACCCTTTACTCTCTGCTGCGTAAACCACAAGAATAATGCTTCATTCACCTTTTCAAAGTCAGAAGTTTTCATTGTTTTACGGTTGGGAATTTTTGAAGAATGTTTCAAAAGTTTGTCTTTGTTTTTTATCCAATCCCCAACTGTTGAAACTCCCACATTAAAGTTTGCTGCAACACACCGTAATAATGCACCACTCTCCACTTGTTGTATAGCTTCTAGCTTGTCCTTTATTTCAACAACATTCCGTTTCCTTTTCCCAGACATTGCAGACTAAAAATTACTGTACACACAACGACAGCTTATACGCTTTTTGAAATTTTCAGTGAAAGACACTAAAAATGTTTATTTACACACTAATTTACACTTTAAAACACTCTATCTACAGTAGGCCTAACATGAAAACACTAACAATATAAGACACTAAATAAAAATTAATTTGCAAAACTCAAAACAACACTGCCGCGAAACGCATCAAACTAAAGCTGTAAAGACACTGCCTGGCGAGGGGTAGACAGACAGGCTGGCAGACAAGAATGGTGAAAGTGGCACGGCGTGTCACTGACCCTAGTAACAATGCCTCCGTCCAGTCGGCCCTTCCACCCGCTGCTCCAAGACCCTAGACTGTGCGGCTTTTCTCGTACTATTAACTGATTTAGACGATGTTTTTTATTTTTTTTACACGAAAATCGTTGTGGTTAACCCGGGTTCCGGTTAAGTAAACCCCGGATAAACGGGGTCTTACTGTATTGCATTCCTAATATTCTGAATTTATGACCCACTTAGTTTGTTTTCTCTTGCAATCAGCCGTTCCATTGTTGGCAAATGTTGATGTGTTGTTAACGTTGAATCATTGTTTGGTCTGGACCATGCTGCATTCCGGGTTGATGTCCCCAGTTTTGTTTGGGTGTCTGTTATATTGCTGAGTGTAGGCTGTCTGCAGAGAAGTTACCCCCCCACCTCCTCAAGTATGGAGATGACTATTAGAAAAGGGAGATTGAGAGATTGCTGTTCGCGTGCCCTCCGCGTGGTCTCCCTCTGCTTAGTTAATCGGGGCCGTCCGCCCTAGAGTAGGGAAGTTGGGCATGCATATGTCAAGGTAGGTGGTTACCTTGTTGTGTTGCATATGCGTGGTCGGTCCACGAGGTGGACAGTTGTAGAGTACGTAGGCACTCACATATCAAGGTTGGTGATACCTTGTTGGTCTTCATACGCATATGTGAGTGGTGGTAGTAGTAGCTGGTGGTCACCAGTGAGGGTGATGTGTAGAGGTGGCCCCCTGGGATTGGCATGGTGGAGAGGATCGCGTGGGGCTGATCGTTGGTGAGAAGTGTTGTTCAGTCCTCGGAAGGGGGGGGGAGAATAGAAGTCGTCTTGGTTAGATATTCATTTGAGGTTCTCAGTTTGTAAGTTAGACATGTTGTGAATTGTGTGATTAACTGTATTTAAGAATCTTCCTGTTAATATAAGTCCATTGCCATACTGTATTATATAAAACACTAATTGTCTTTTGCTGTGTGTAATTGGCAAAGAAAAATTTTAAACTGTTAGTTGGTCAGTTTTATTATACAGTTTCTGGTGAATGTAAAATGTCAGTAACAACGTTATGCATAAAGTAATGGTAAATTATTATGGGCTAGCTTTTCTAAATCTTCTTCATGAGAAACAGTACATTATCATGATCTGTTATAAAACTTGGGTAAGAATAGTTACGAAGTATCAGGACTTTATGGGACAATTTTTTCTGAGCAACTGGTGCACATAAGAATATTATGGTAGGTCAGCATATAAATATATGTATATTTTTCTTTTAATGCTAAATTTTTTGAATTTCATTTATCAGATATAAACCTACATACTACATGTTTCTTGTCAGTGATGAGGTATTATTGTGTGAGCATAAATTGAATGAATAAGGTACCTATAGAATTGTTATTTAGCAACTTTAGTTAAAATGTGATTTAGACAATGCCATTTGAATAAATGTTAATATATCAAAATGTCGGCTTATGTTGGAACTGTGTACTTAAATGTGTTGAATAATTTGTTGTTTGTTAATAATATTGCCAATTGTGATTAATACTACTTGATAGACACATGTCTATGAAATGAACGTTGATTATTCAGTTGTGTACACTGGATTAAAAATGTTATCATGATATGTAATATGAACACTAATAAAACGCTGTTATAGTTATGCAAGTGTTTTATTGCAAGTCCTGTCACGATGGGCTCACCACAATTTTCTTCCATCTAGACCACAAGTCTAGTTTTAAGAATTAAGTAACGACCGCTGAAAGAAAAAATTAACAAAAAGTTGTTCATAAAAATTCAGGGGACGTTTCTTTGGTAGCAGAGCGTGGTTGAGATCTATGAGCTGAAAGGTGACCGGACTTGCAATGTAATTTGGGAAGTTCAGATAGATTCTTGGTCAGTAAGAGAGAGTGCAATAATAAAATATCTGGTGATTTTTATAAGAGGAAATGAGTTTAAAGGAAGATTTTTATTGGTGTTGTGCATGTTAATTGTTTTATAAAATGTTAATGTTGTCTTGTGTATATTAAATCTTATGTATGTAAACCGTATGTAACATATATATATATATATGTATATAGACTTAGCGCCGCATAATTTCTTCATCACACGCCAATTTTTACCCAGGGTATCTAAAACAAATTTGAGGAACTTGTATAAGTACATCTTTAGGTGAAGAAGTTATTTTGCCCAAGTTATGGTGTGTCAGCGTACGAAAAACTTATACAAATGTTTATACATCGTATTTTTGCTGTACGCTGAAGCCAGACAACCTGTTCGATATATACAAATGTATATAATGAAATATGGGTAGTTAGTCGGCCATATTGGCATTCGTAATAATTATTCTATAAAATTTTTAACATGTGTAAAGATGTTGGAGGCGCTAGGAATAATAATGAAATGTAAGATGATCATTTATTTAGTGTATGTTGTCCGTTGTTTGTAGCAAATTAGCTGTGTTAGGTTAAGTATGAATGTCTAGATTCCTTTGGGTTTATAAAATAGGTTAATTACCTTCTGTCAAGAGGGAAGTGTGTTTATACCATGTGTTTACTCTGTTTAGTTTGTGCAATGAAGAAAAGACACCAACCAATAATTTTAGTTCGCGCTTTGTTCAGTATTCAGTGTGTTCGCGGTAATAGGCAAGGTCAGCGTGCAGTAAAAAAAACGCGCCAACCAATAGTTTTAATTCGCGCTTAATTCAGAGTGTCCGCGGTAATAAGTAAGGTGTGTGGGACAGTATTATTTTTGCTTGCCATGGGTAGTCGTCGGAGCAGAAAGATGTTGGAAATGGCCTTAGGGATAAAAATGAAAGGTAAGATGATCATTTATTTAGTGTATGTTGTCCGTTATTTGTAGCATATTAGGTGTTACGTTGTTTAAGACCTGAAGATGTCAGTAATGACGAAAATCTTAGTCGAACAATAAAAAATTATAGCAGTTAGCAAATTCATAAAAGAAATAAGTTAGGTTATGTTTCATGTCTAGATTACTTTGTCGAACACGTATCTGTTATAGAACCAACTATGCCTAATATCACTGTGTTCTGCCCAAAATTTAATAATTGAGCAAGTTAGCATTCTAATTTAATTAATACAATTTTATTTTTTCATTATTAGTGGGCCAATTTATACAAAAACAAAAATTCTGGAGTTTTGTATTATAGTGTTTTAGGGTAAATAGAATTGCCATAATAAATTTAATACAGTAGGCGTATTGTTTTGATTGTGAAACAAAAATCATTTGTTTGATGTTTTAATTCAGTTCACTTATCCCCAATAAGTAAAAACCTTTACAAAGGTGCATAAGGTATTATCATTTGCTTTAAAAAATTGAATTCCAAAATAATACAAAGACTATTTAAATTAGATTTGTTCCTTTACTGCATTAATAAAACCTGTCATATACGCCACCTTATGCTACATAAATATCAAACACAGTGTTCCGAGTTGTTAATACAATAGTGATATAAATATCAGGTTACTAAACCTTTACACAGAATAATTTTATTAGATGCATTGTTGTAAAACTTTAATATTGTAATTCCTGCTTTGAAAAGTGCAGGGTAAAACAGAAAAATCAAAATATCAGAATAATAATATTTGAATAGAAATCGTAGATTCTTTGTGGTATACAAGAACATGAGTATTTATTGTATTGTATGCAAGTTGGATGTCATAACATGAAATTATCAGTTAAGGATAGTTCAGTGTTTAGATAAGACTTTGATTCTATAACCCTAGAACTAAAATAAACTTCCAGTTAGTTTTGTGCTGATGTATTATTAACAACAGCAAAGTTCCTGTGATAATAGAACTGATTTCGCTGAAAGATTAATTATGTTAACAAAACTAGCAGGGCATTAGCCGATTAACTTACAGCTGAATAGCGTGTAAGCCTAACCTAACTCTGAAATAAAATGAATTACTTTTAGGAAAAAATCAAAATTTGTTTGTGTTATGTAGGCTTGGGTGTTAAGTATAATAGGCTAAGTTCTTTATCACAGTAAATTGTCTCTAGCTCCAGATACTTGCATGTCTACATCAATTGTCATATTTTACTTTTCAGATGACTGTGAAAGTAGGCAAAGGCCTACTAGACGTACAGCAAAAAAAGGTACATATAGTTTTAATTGTTACTTATATTCAGTGTATAAAAGCACCCCTTAACTCTAATCAACTAAAAATATAAAATTAATTAACCCATTTTTGAAAAAGACCCTGTGAGGGAACTGACTCCAGTTAAATGAAATATGTATTCTGTATTAAATGCTTATTCTGTATAAATATCAAGTTACTGATACCTTTACACAGAATAATTTTATTTAGATTAAGTCTGGCCTATGATAATATAACTGATTTAGCTAAACTTACTGCGGATTAGCCTGTAAGCCTAACCTAACTCTGAAATAAAATTAATTACTTTTAGAAAGAGATCAAAAGTTTATAGGCCTGGGTGTTAAGTATAATAGACTAAGTTCTGTATCACAGTTGAATTATCTTTAGCTCCAGAACTTACACCAATAGTGCATGTCTACATATATTTTCATACTTTACTTTCATATTTGACTGGGAACGTAGTAAGTTCAGTGTTAATTTGTTCATGTTACCTTATATTTGGTGTATAAAATCACCCCTTAAACTCTAGTTAACTTAAAACTAAGATTAATTAACTGATTTTTAAAAGGGCACTGACCGCAATATAATTAAATATTTTTGCTTTATTATAGATAAATAATATAAGTCTGACAATTATTTTGTCTACTCTAAAAAAATTCCATTTATTACTTTTATTGTGATTCATGTATGAACATTACATAATTTTAATTTTCTTACAGATGTAAGACGGGCTCTGTTTCCGGAATGCGATCGATTTTCACAAGATTGTTTCAGACACACACAAGTGTCTGATCAAGTAAGTTTGAGTGGTAGATTAGGCCTGAAATTTATGCTAAATTTTGTTCATAAATTCTGCCTAAATTTTTTGCCAGTAATTTAATCTATGGCTTTGATATGAAGTATAAAATGTCTGAAGACAAGTACTAAGCCTTGAGTTCCTACTGAGTACACCCATTAGCCTATAGAAATATTAGCTAGACTGCGTACGTTTTCAATTGTAAAAATGAAATGGGCCTACCTATATTTGTGTAATGTATCCAATTTGTAAGTCATTTTATTCGTAAAATGAGGTCCTACCTAACACAAGATGGTAGGCCTTACCATAATATATTTAATTTGTACTCTGCTCGTATTTAACTAGTTAACATATTTTATTTTATTCTTCAGTCCCACTATATTACTCTAAATATACTTTCAAATTCAGGATTTTTCAGAGAAACGTAATTAATTAAATAAGATATGACTTAATAAGTTAAGGTTAATTTTAACACCTAATATAACAAAATTTATAATGGCTACTGTAATACGGAAGCAAACTGTTGTAATATTTTGTACACATAGTTACTTTCATAACATCGAGTCCATTAAATTGTAATTTATTTGACATAAAAATTTTATTTTAACACAGCTCTGCTTTAAAAATTAAGGACTAACATTTGTCAGGTAAAAGAAAAAGTGAAAAGAGAATTTGAACTGTGACTTCTTTAATTTTTGAGTTAAAAAGCTTTTTAATCTCGATTAAATATTTTAATAAAATTGTGCTGTTTTTAAATTTTATAATATTTAAAAATATTATAAACCTTGCAGACAGAAAAGGTTTTGCTGGTAACTAAAGAAAGCATCGTTCTTTTATCTTATGTAAAATTTATTATTGCATGCAAGTCTGAATAAAGCTCACTAAATTAAAATTATCACTGCTTACAGCAGGTTCTTAAACCCGATAATTGATGTAGGCCTATAGTTATTTTTATTTATTGTCTTATCTGAGTGACAGGGCAAATCAGGGGAACAGATATTTTAATAATTGTAATAAGTTCAACCTTTGGGGAACCTCTTTCAACCAACATGCATAACAACATGACACAACTCTAAACAAACGCTAAGTGTCTGGTGGCAGTAGACAAAGCGAGTTGCATAATCATCTACGACTCAGGAAAAAACTGTGTAATACCTCTCAGTCAACGTCAAGCAGACTTATAACAAAGTGCTCGCGAGCAAGTTACGTTGGCCGACAAAATATTAGTTCAAATGAGTTAAAACAATAGTGTAAATCTACAGAAAGGGGACAGTCAAAGCTAGCGTCAAAATTTTAACATTTTAAACCTATTTTCGGAGTGTATGGTGAACACAGTGACTCAACCGTGATGGCAAAATAACTGGACGAGGTCTTCAAGAAGGATGAGTACAAAAAATAACTGTTAACCAATTTTCCACTTAAAATTATTAACATCATTCAAATTCACTTACAGAAGTAAGTATAGTAGCTTAATCCTATGTTCTGTCCTAAAAACTTGGATTGTTATTAATGGACATTTAATTATGTGAATGTAATGGTAAATACCGGACTGAATAGTGAAATGATTTTGTGGTATACCGATTTTGTTAAAAAATGACATTGGACGACGTAAATTGTATATAATTTTGTAATGTTGTCACTTTCTTATTATAATTGTATAGTATTTTAGGTAACCAACGTGTGTAGTAGTGATTGATTTCATAATAATAATAATGTTTCATTTGACACAATTCTCATCAATGCTGATATATATATATTTTTCTATTCTTCTATGTTATATAAACACGAGAAAAATAATTTTAAACGGCGGTCGAACCTATTTACGGAGACAAAAAATTAAATTTTTACTCCCATAAGAACGCATGCAATGGTGAATGAGCGCCATATTGACTGTGTAGACGGTGAGAAATGTCATAATTATCCAATTTTGCCTTAATGTAATTCAATTGCCTACAACGCAAAGCATTATATTTCGGACTCGTGGGTGGCCGGCTCACCGCACATGCTTTAGTCTCCGACGCGTCCGAGGTTACTAATAATAAACTCGCGGTGGGCTCAACGCAAAGCTTTAAACCGCCGTTTGGGCTCAACGCAATTTTGAACATGTAAGAATCATGTAAATGTTGTTTTGATAAAGCGTCACGCGTTAACAACAGCTGGACCTATGTCATTTCTCACCGTCTACACAGTCATGTAATTATGAAATTTTTAAAATGAAATGAAATTAAATTGAGAAAAAATGTTTAAAGGATAGTAATCATGGTACTAAGTTTGACAATTTCGATATGAAGGTTATAATAGATGGTAAATGAATTTTATAATGAAATTGAATCAATAAGAGAGGATTTAATTAATGTAAAATGTTTTACATAATATAATTAAATTAATTATAAATAGTTTAATTAATGTAAAAGATTGAAATATGGGTAATAAATTTGAATAATTTATTTTGATGTGAAATGTATAATAGATGGTAAATGATTAAAAGCTTCTGATTAAAATGTTTTAATAGAAATTCATAGTTAAAATTATAATGTAACAATTCAGGAGCTTGGAGGAGCAAGGGCGAATATGAAAATCATGGTGTTGGGAAATCGTGTTTAAAGTTTGTGAATACTCTTAGGATAGAAAGGGCGAATATGTATTTCAGTATTATAGAACATAGATTTCGATTATTTTACATTATTATTTATAAATAATTAACGATAAAATAAAATTACAAATAATTTGGTTAAAGTTTAAGTAAAAATCATCAACTAATAATACAACTAATTACAAATAATAATGTAAATATCGGTATGGAGAACCATACATGACTTGCATGTTCTAATGTTTATATTTAAAATCATTTACCTGAATTCGGTTCGATAATTTCTAACAAGTTATGTGTGTTCCTTGTAAATCATGTTTTATGTTTGACAAATTGAAGGATGTTTGATGTATGATTTTCTTTTCAGGATACTTTATTTATCAGAATTAAGTACTTCACTCTTGTTAAAACGTAAACCGTTGCAGGTAAACTACCCCTCTCCCTTAACCGATCTTCACCAAAATCAATAGGCCTCGAGTCCTATACAACTCGGGTGCATATGCAAAAATTATTTGTAATTTTTATTTATTATTTTATATTATTTATTTGGTTCTGTTTGAATTTTCGACAGTTATCGTTCGCCATAGAAAAAATTCTACATACAGACGCTTTTCGGAAAATGACTTTTCTTCATGTTTTGAGGGTAGTACAATCAGAATCAGCCTTTATCTCGAACATGATTTTTTCGCGATCACCATACTTCCATTTCCTTATGAAACACGGAAGTAAAAAACAGGTTAAGACTAAACAACATTGCTATCTTTAACCTGTTTGAAAAACGTGTGATAACATCCTGAAATCAATCCCAATAAAATAAACTAAAATAACACGATAAAAATAGGCGTTATTGAAACATTATTTAGAAGATACTTATTGACTGAATTGATTTTCCTATATTTCATATATCAAACATATACGCAAATGCTGTATAATAAAACTGTTTTTGTTTAAATAAAAATTTATTCGATTCTGTTTGAATTTACGGCAGTTATCGTTCATGAAAAAATTTCTCTTGTTACAACATAAAATGTTGCAGGTAAACTACCCTTTTCCCTTAACCGATCTTCACCAAAATCAACAGGTCTTGAGAACTATACAATTTACGGCTGTATGCAAATAATCATTTGATTCTGTTTGAATTTGCGGCTGTTATCGTTTGCCATATAAAATGCCCTTGTTAAAACATAAACGTTGCAGGTAAACTACCCCTTTCCCTTAACCGATCTTCACCAAAAACAATAGGTCTTGAGAACTATACAATTTACAGCTGTATGCAAATAATGATTTGATTCTGTTTGAATTTGCGGCTGTTATCGTTTGCCATAGAAAAAAATCTACAGACAGACAGACACACACACACACACACACACTTTTCGAAAAATGACTTTTTCATGTTTTAAGTGTAGTACAATCAGAATCTGCAATTATCTCGAACACGATGTTTTTGCCATCACTATATTCCCATTTCCTTAAGGAACATGGAAGATTTTTCCATACAAACTACGTCTTTCTACTTATTGCTTCAGCATTAACCACAGTACTGTGGTCACTAACATATACCACCTCACGTTTTCGCACTCGATTTTCACTGATGATGGCAGTCATGGCACTGCCGAAAAGTCTGGTTTTACAGAAAAAATTGGACTACGGCTAAACAGCCCGGGAAGCAATTTTAACAAAAAACTACTTCTCTGTTGCTGATAACGTAGTACACGTATAAAAAATGCTCCCCTCCACCTCCATATAATTTTTAATAATAGAAAATTACCCCCACCCCGTTCACCTAACCTCTTCATTTATAGATATTTCATCTACGTTTCTACAGTGGATTATTATGAGCTTCTTATCAGGATAATTTATTTATAAAAATTAAGTACTTTACTCTTGTTAAATCATAAAATGTTTTAGGTAAACGACCCCTTTCTCTTAACCGATCTTCTCCAAAATCAACAGACCTTCAGTCCTCTACAATTCAGGGCTGCATGCAAAAAACTATTTGATTCTGTTTTAATGTGCGGCAGTTATCGTTCGTCATGGAAACATTTCTCTTGTTACAACTTAAAATGTTGCAGGTAAACTACCCCTTCCCCTTAACCGATCTTCACCATAATCAACAGACCTTGAGCTCTCTACAACTCAGGCAAGTGTGCAAAAAATTATTTGATTCTCTTTGAATTTTCGGCAGTTATCGTTCGTCATAAGAAAAATTACCATTTTTAAAACCTAAAGCTTTGGTAATAAACTACCCCTTTCCCTTAACCGATCTTCAACAAAATCAACAGACCTTGAGTTCTCTTTAGTTCAAAAAGGTATGCAAAAACGTAGTTGATTCCGTTTGAATTTACGGCAGTTATCGTTCGTCATATAAAAAATAACCTTTGTTAAAACATAAAATGTTGTAGGTAAACTACCCCTTTCCCTTAACCGATCTTCACCAGCACCAATAGGTATTGAGAACTCTACAATACAGGGCTGTATGCAAAAAAAATTTGATTCTGTTTGAATTTGTGGCTGTTATCGTTTGTCATAGAAAATACCCTTGTTAGAATATAAAACGTTGCTGGTAAACTACCCCTTTACCTTAACCGATCTTCAACAAAATCAACAGACCTTGAGTTCTGTATAATTCAAAAAGGTATGCAGAAGAGTAGTTGATTCTGTTTTAATGTACGGCAGTTATCGTTCGTCAAAAAAAAAAAATTACCCTTGATAAAACATAAAATGTTGCTGGTAAACAACCCTATTGCCTTAACCGATCTTCACCAAAACCGACAGGTCTTGAGAACTCTACATTTCAGGGCTGTATGCAAAATATTATATGATTCTGTTTGAATTTGCGGCTGTTATCGTTTGCCATATAAAATACCCTTGATAAAACAAAAAACGTGTCTGGTAAACTACCCCTTTCCCGTAACCGATCTTCAACAAAAACAATAGGTCTTTAGTACTCAACAAAACAGGGCTGAATGCAAGAAAACATATTTGATTCTGTTTGAATTTGCTGCTTTTATCGTTTGCCATAGAAAATACCCTTTTAAAACATAAAACGTTGCTGGTAAACTACCCCTTTCCCTTAACCGATCTTCACCAACACCAATAGGTATTGAGAACTCTACAATACAGGGCTGTATGCAAAACATCATTTGATTCTGTTTGAATTTGTGGCTGTTATCGTTTACCATAAAAAATATGGAAGTAAAATTACACTTGATAAAAAACCGTTGCCGGTAAACTACCCCTTTCCCTTAACCGATCTTCACCAAAAACGATAGGTTGTGAGAACTCTACAATTCAGGGCTGTATGTAAAATATTATATGATTTTGTTTGAATTTGCGGCTGTTATCGTTTGCCAAACAAACAAAATTACCCTTGATAAAAAAAAACCGTTGCAGGTAAACTACCCCTTTCCCTCAACCGATCTTCACAAAAAACAATAGGTCGCGAGTACTCTACAAATCAGGACTGTATGCAAAAACTTATTTGATTCTGTTTGAATTTGCGGCTGTTATCGTTTGCCATAGAAAAAAATCTATAGACACACACACACACACACACACACTTTTCGAAAAACGACTTTTTTCCATGTTTTGAGTGTAGTACAATCAGAATGTGCAATAATCTCGAACACGATTTTTTTTGCCATCACCATACTTCCATTTCCTTAAGGAACATGGAAGTAAAACAACAAAATTTTAAGATTATTCTAAAATTTAAATTAATCGAATGAAAATTCGAAATGTTGATAACTACTATAGTTAGCATTATGAATTAATATCAAATTCTTAGCAAATTACATACTACTGTGTACAAAATGTCGAATCTAACATATTCCTTGACATTAAAATTAAATAATGATGAAAGTATGCATTATTGAAAGTATGTTCTTAAAAAAATGAAAGAAAACTAAAAAACAAAAATAGAAACAATGTACATTTATGAGTAACATACATAAAATGATCGCCCAGTCAATGCGATACAAACAATAGGGACCAGTTCATTCCTATTTTTTCAAAACATTTCTGACCACTTACACGGCTGTCCGAACGAGCAGGAACTACACGCTTTGTCTTTCTTGAAACATAACTCGCGCCAGAATTTCGTTGTATCTTGCATTTATTAACAATCCAATATTCTGCAAGTTTCTGCCGTATCTTTGACGTATTTTTACTTTTCATTTTACAAAAAGACCACACACACTCACTGTTGTAATGGTACTAGGGAAATTCCATACCAAGTGGTCCAGAAAAAAAATAATTGGTTGCTTGACCGTCTCAGAAAAAATTTATATTTGGTAGGTGGATTCCCTTATGTTTTGGGGGCTCAAAAAAATTTTTCCAATTTTTACTGTTTACCATTTGGAAATGGCGGCCATATTTGATTTAGGCCGCACGCTATTTTTCGCGTTCGCAGGCATCTACGATTTCTTAAATTGTACAGCAATGGGTTGCCCTAGCCCTTTCAAATAAACTGCATTGAGTTCAATACACTCTGGCCTACAAAATAAAACCATAATCACCTAGCTAGATGTATTTCTTAATATATTTCTTACAGCTCAAAATTATTGGTCGCAAATTGGCAAAATTCAATTTTTGAAAGGTAATTTTTCAAAGAAGGAATAATTTCTCAGCCTTAATCGTTTTTGTGCTGTTACACAACACAGTATAGTTACTTTTTGTAAAGTATTAATGGTGAGAAGCTTAGCCTTAAAAAAATATGCCTTTTTAAAAAACCTATTTTTGATTTTTTTTTTTAAAGTGTCACCTGCAATATCATTGTTGGGGGACCAGTTAAAAATCTGAAAATTGCACACAAAAGGTCTTTATGATATCAAACTTCAGTATAAATTTCAACTTTGAGATTCAACTGGAAGTTAGTAAAACAAATTTTCAATTTGAGCTAAAAATACGTTATTTTCACATCCCCGATATGTGGGCTAATAACAGTAGGTATAGTAATTTTATGATTAAAGCATGTCCAATCAAAGATAACTAATTATAATAACATAGGATTTTGAATAAAATGCAGGTTATATTGTTCTAATATTGTATAATGTTACATATAAAAGGCATAATGAAATTCAAAATTTTATAAGTTACAAAATCAACTAGAAGTAAAATGTTTGTGATTGTCCCATTGAGCTTTGAGGGAATGTATCACGTAATTTAAAATCAATCAACCGACAACAAACAATGCCTTCTCACCTTCAATTAGATTTTACGTAATTGTTCATTCATCTTTTGTGAAATTTCTTCGCACCGTTTGGGCGTTAGATTAAAAGTTCTCCCAGTTACAGTGGTAAATTCCAGAGGAGTCAGCTTCTTCAGTACCTATATTTTTAATTGGCATCCAAACTTGGTCTTTTTCATTTTTTTTTAATGAGGTCCTTGTTCCTGGTGGGTGATAAAATGTAACATGCACATCTTGGTTTTGATTATTAATATTATCTACTTCCGCAATCCACCATTGTCCATCGTTCCGCAATCCACAAATTTTCCAGTTGTATGAAGTTCACTATCAGGTGATGCTGATGTGAACTTACATTTAAGCAAATTGTCTGACTGCGGTATAAAACAATGAAAAAAATCGAGTGCCTTTAATCTTCTTACAATTGTTGAATCTTTCTTCCAAGACATTGGCATGAAGTTCTTGTATTTCCTCTGTTTTTACAAAAACATAGGTAATTCCTTTAACATGTTCTGTACAGAATTTGAACATTTCCTGAGGTGTCAAGATCTGGTTCTCATACGTCCGCTGCAGACTAGCTTTTGTGACGGCTCGCTTTGTAGTACCTCCGATGCCATCGCACGCATTCTTCCCATGACATGATGCGAAAAATGCCACTCTACATCAAGTCCAAAATCTTCTTTGTGAAAGCACATGTTGATAAAATTCTTTTTGTTTTTGTATTGGCTTGCAGCCCCATTAGAGAAGTAGATCAATTTCTTTATGGATGGGTGGTGCTCTTTGATGTAGTTTATTAGTTGTTGTTGAAACGCGTGCACTGTTGTAGTATTGTGTTCAAGATGGTCACTTATAACACAAAAACTATGACTCTTTAATTCATCTTGATCCTTATAATAAAATACAAATGGATGAACCGTAGCCTGTTTGTTTACCCAGTGGTGTCTCTTTACTTCATCTTGAACAACGAAGGAGTAATTCTCTGAAAAGTCAGCGAGAACTATGCATTCATTAACTGCTAAGATTTGCTTTATGTCTTTCATAAACTTCCCTTGAGATTTCGAAATAAAATGATGCATTTTCAGATTTTCAAGTTTGGCAATTAGCATTTCAATAAACTCTTCTTGTGGTTTTATGATTGTCACCATTTCAGTTCCGTCTTGGATCACCCATTGTTTGTATTCTATATTGTCTGGCATTGAGTTGTCTTCAGATTCTTCAAACATGTCAAGTAAAGCCTGCTTGCCTGGACAAACTTCACATTTTCCCATCATACAATTGTAACTGTAAGTTTTGCATACCAGAACATCCAAAAGGTCTTTGTAATCAACCTTAAGATGGGCCCCAGCTATCATCAACTTTACGTTCTGGTGATACAAACAAACGCATACATTATGGGTGCCAGATGCTCCTGCAATAATACACCATTTTGGTCTCAACTCGCAGAATTTCGACCTTCCGATTTTAATGCCAGGATTTTCGTTTTTGAATTCAGTAAATAGTTCATTTAAATTACACAGTTGAACTATTAACCTTTTTTGTCTTTGAACCTTAGTACCATTTTCTTTCATTGAAATACAATCTTTTTTTGCCAGGCATCAAACGGCTATTATTGTCATTTTCATAAAAACTTCTAACTCTTTTGATTGTGTTTTCATCTATCAAATTTGATGCGTTCTTGTTTTGTAATTCAGGTAAAATACCCTGTACTTTGACTAAGTGCCTTGTTAATTTAACTAAACGTTCTGACACTTGAAATTCATTGCTAATTTTTGCTCGGCTCCAAGAGTTTGGTAGTAAACTGATAATCTTGATCTTATCCTCTTTGTGTGAAATGGAACATTAGTTTGTAGCTTTTTTATCAAATCATCATAGTCAGTTATTAAATTTTCAGGATTTTCAACTGGTTCATTAGAAGGAATTTGCTTTTGAAAAGAAATTTCCAAATTCTTTCTAACTGTACTAGAAACATTCTCAATTATTGCTTTTAAGGCTACAGATATTTTTTGTTTTAGTTTTCTAATTTTACAAGCAGGCGATAAACCTAGGAAAGTTTCTGATAAGACACTAAATTCTTTATCTGTACTATCACTATCCTTCTCTTTGTTAATTACAAATATTTTTGCATAACATGTTGGGCACAATGATTTTCCTGGTACAAGGCTAACAAAAGGGCTTTGATTCTTTGAATAATGATCAAAAGTTATTTCTCGTAGACCTTTTATTATAGGCTTCTTATGTTTCTTGAAAGGGTCTGAGCAAGACTTGCCAAAAAGATGATGAAATTTTTTCAAGTATTTTATTTCATGGTACTTACAAGTTGATTTAACCTCTGAGTCAATTCTCTAAGAAAATAACACTTTTTCTTCACTATAATCTTCAGTTAATTTAATGTCTTTAGAAAATACTCCATACACACTTTTATGACAAGCTTCATTAATAAGAACACCTATAGAACACTGAGACTCCATTTTAAAAGGTCATACAACTGTACACTTTAAGAGTTGTGTCACTCATACAAGATGCACCTCAAATGTACCATACAAATCAATAGAATGTCCCAACACCTCAAAAATAAATTTTTTACCACTACACTACCGTGCGACAAATATACGAACGAAGTATGAACCGAGATGTGACGTGACTCGCGACTTGAAGCGAGCAGACAATGTTTGTTTCACTCCCAAAGTGTACGAGCGACTGCGATGCGTCACAATTGGGAATGAATAGGACACATTACGAAGTTCGTGACATTGTCGTGATTATTCGGTAACTTTCGGTTGTTTGTTTTGCACTGCTCAACTCAATGTATTTCATTGTGTTAAACGTCTCAGAAACACTACATTGTCCCACCTCATTTGAAGTGGGACAATGTCCCACCTCACCATGCAAAATGAGTTACTTATACAAACTCATCGAATTTACATGTCATGCCCAACTCTAGTACACTTGAAGAGCTCATAGTAAATTAAGTGCAAGGAAAACCCGAAGCACTGTAAATAACAGTTAGCTTCTTGCCAGACAGGGACAGATAATGGTAGAGAGGGGAGACAATACACAGACTTGTCCAGACTTACAGAAATCAAAATCCTATGTTATTATAATTAGTTATCTTTGATTGGATATGCTTTAATCATAAAACTACTATACCTACTGTTACTGCCCACATATCGCGGATGTGAAAATAACGTATTTTTGGGTCAAATTGAAAATTTTGTTTACTAACTTCCAGTTGAACCTCAAAGTTGAAATTTATATTGAAGTTTGATATCGTAAAGGCCTTTTATGTATGCAATTTTCAGATTTTTAACTGGTCCCCCAACAAAGATATTGCAGGTGAAACTTTGAAAAAAAAATCAAAAATTGGTTTTTTAAAAGGGCATATTTTTTTAAGGGTAAGCTTCTCACCATTAATACTTTATAAAAAGTAACTATACTGTGTAGTGTAACAGCACAAAAAAGATTAAGGCTGAGAAATTATTCCTTCTTTGAAAAATTACCCTTCAAAAATTGAATTTTGCCAATTTGCGACCAATAATTTTGAGCTGTAAAAAATATATTAAGAAATACATCTAGCTAGGTAATTATGGTTTTATTTTGTAGGCCAGCGTGTACTGAACTCAATGCAGTTTATCTGATAGGGCTAGGGCAACCCATTGCTGTATAATTTAAGAAATCGTAGATGCCTGCAAACGCGAAAAATAGCGTGCGGCCTAAAACAAATATGGCCGCCATTTCCAAATGGTAAACAGTAAAAATTTGAAAAAAGTATTTTTGAGCCCCCAAAACATAAGGGAATCCACCTACCAAATATAAATTTTTTCTGAGATGGTCAAGCAACCAGTGCTGGGCCACTTGATATGGATTGACCCACTATTATAATAAGACACTAATGGAGTAACAAAGAAAAAACGTATGCAGTATAAGAAAGAACAAACTAATCACATCAAAATACTGACTCACACTGACCCAAACTTTTCATAGACTTGTACAAGAAGTGCGGTGGTGAAAGGGCAAAAGATCATGCAGACGTGTGGCACCGTGCAGTTACTCCTCCAATATTACAGCACTAAGCTTTCGGCTGGTTTTATGCAGTCCATACATTTCAATACTGTTTACAAAATACTAAGGGCGAATATAGATGTGCTAGTAGTATTACCATGTTCTTAACATGTCAGAAAATAGGATTCCTTAAAAAAAAAAATCAATTTATTTATATTCGCCCTTGCTCCTCCAAGCTCCTGAATTGAAAATTTTTATAGTATGTCGGAATTAAAGTTGGAATGTTTGTAAGTTTTATTCAGATTCAAGTGTGAAAGAGTAACTTAATGTGTAGAATTGTATTTATTGTTTAACCTCCTAAATGATGCTCAACTAAATATCACATGCACTTTTAAAAAATTATTAGCTTAATATTATAAACAATTTTATGGGGTGTATTATGCTTAATAGTCAATTTGAATGATACATTGTGGATGAATTATCCGTAATGTATTTGCTAATTGTCATTAGGATTATGTTATACAACGTTAATCATTTGAAAGTCTATTGTCAAATCTTACTTTTCAGATGACCGTGACAGTAGAATCTACCATAGAACCTACCAGACGTACAGCTAAAAAAGGTACATAGTTTTAACTGTTATTTATATTCAGTGTATAAAAACACCCCTTAACTCTAATCAACTAAAAATATAAGATTAATTAACCCATTTTTAAAAAAAGTCCCTGTGAGGGCACTGACTGCAATTTAATTAAATAATTTTTCTTTTTTATAGATACTCCTGTAAGTCTGACAATTATTTTGTCTACTCTAAAAAAATTCCATTTATTACTTTTATTGTGATTCATGTATGAACATTACATAATTTTAATTTTCTTACAGATGTAAGACGGGCTCTGTTTCCGGAATGCGATCGATTTTCACAAGATTGTTTCAGACACACACAAGTGTCTGATCAAGTAAGTTTGAGTGGTAGATTAGGCCTGAAATTTATGCTAAATTTTGTTCGTAAATTCTGCCTAAATTTTTTGCCAGTAATTTAATCTATGGCTTTGATATGAAGTATAAAATGTCTGAAGACAAGTACTAAGCCTTGAGTTCCTACTGAGTACACCCATTAGCCTATAGAAATATTAGCTAGACTGCGTACGTTTTCAATTGTAAAAGTGAAATGGGCCTACCTATATTTGTGTAATGTATCCAATTTGTAAGTCATTTTATTCGTAAAATGAGGTCCTACCTAACACAAGATGGTAGGCCTTACCATAATATATTTAATTTGTACTCTGCTCGTATTTAACTAGTTAACATATTTTATTTTATTCTTCAGTCCCACTATATTACTCTAAATATACTTTCAAATTCAGGATTTTTCAGAGAAACGTAATTAATTAAATAAGATATGACTTAATAAGTTAAGGTTAATTTTAACACCTAATATAACAAAATTTATAATATAGGCCTATGGCTACTGTAATACGGAAGCAAACTGTTGTAATATTTTGTACACATAGTTACTTTCATAACATCGAGTCCATTAAATTGTAATTTATTTGACATAAAAATTTTATTTTAACACAGCTCTGCTTTAAAAATTAAGGGCTAACATTTGTCAGGTAAAAGAAAAAGTGAAAAGAGAATTTGAACTGTGACTTCTTTAATTTTTGACTTAAACATGCATTTTAATCTCGATTAAATTTTTTAATAGAATTGTGCTGTTTTTAAATTTTATAATATTAACTTGAAGACAGAAAAGGTTTTGCTGGTGACTAAAGAAAGCATCGTTCTTTTATCTTACGTAAAATTTATTATTGCATGCAAGTCTGATTAAAGCTCAGTAAACTAAAATTATCACTGCTTACAGCAGGTACTTAAACCCGATAATTGATGTAGGCCTATATAGTTATTTTTATTTAATGTCTTATTATCTGTATTTATAATCTGTAACTTAATGTGTAGAATTGTATTTATATTGTTTAACCTCCTAAATGATACTCAACTAATATCACATGAAATTTTAAAAAATTAATATCAATATTCTAAAAAATTTTATGGGGTGTGTTATACTTAATAGTAGATTTAAATGATACAGTGTGGATGAATTATTGGTAGTGTATTTGTTAGCTATCATCAGGATTATATTATTCAATGTTAATCGTTTGAACAGATTTTTGTTTTTCGAGTTTGTATGATTATATTAGGAATCTTTTTCAGGAATCTTCAGTGCAGGGACCAATAGTGCTAGCTGAATAACAAGAGGATCTGCAGTATGTAAGTTTGTTTTTAACTTTTAGAATTGAGTTCATTTAAATTAAAATAGATTACTATAAAATAACTACTAGATTATGCTGTAAATTTAATTTTTTTAGAAATTTACACAAAATCCATTAACTTTTTGTAAATTCATAGTGCTAACCTACAAATATTGTGCTAGGTTAAGAAAATAAATTATTCTCTTAATTATTAGCTTAATATTCTTAATTATTAAGTTGGTGAAAAATTATGTACGAGTTTTGTAATGATCTTTCAGGTTTCTCCTGAACTTTCCAGAATTGACTGGGAAAAAATTTCTATTATTTCGGCATCATCAGCAGTATCGACGACATCAGATGATATTGATGTCGAAAACATTTCAAGTGGAGAAGGTAATATAATCAAAGCAATTCAGCCCATAGATAATTTCAAATTTTATTTTTTTCTATTTGTGAATTTTGTAACATTAGCATATTTGATTTAATGTTTGTTTCATAAGTAGTGTTAGGTTTACCTAAATTATCTTTACTTGACAAACTAGACTTGTATACTTTAAATCAATTAAGGAAATCAGCTTTGAATGTAGCACAATGAATTCATACCATATTTCATTAATGTTTTGTTTTCAAAGCAATTTTTTGTTTGGGCGTTATTTAATTTGTGTTATGGCAAAGTTAATTTTCTGCATCAGGAATGTCCTATTTCATTGAGCAAGCTTTATAGGAGATTTCGAAGTTTGTGATAAAATAGCCATTAATGATTGTGTTTTGTCTTGTTAATGACAACAATATAAAGTTATTAACAGTCCCATTTACATTTTAAATGAGAAAATTTAGTAACATAGTAGTTGGAATCATTTTAAATTAGTAGTATTATAGGGTGTCGATGCTTTCAAATCAGGGGCTTCCTTTGGAAAGTATAATCATATGATAATTTTAAGATAAGTATTGTTAGAAGCTCTAAATAAGTTTGTTTATATTACTTTTTATATAAAGAGTTTTGGAAGCTGCTGGAAAAACAAAAGTTCTGAATAAAGTACATAATTAGTTTAATAACGTTATTTTCCATAAAATTGCAATATTTCATTTAGTAATTTCCACTTTTGTTGATACTGGCAGTGATAATTATTTTTCTCTGTTAGCTAAAATTCTTGTTGATTCTTTGTTACAGAGTCCGTTGTTGTAGAACCTCTTACAATATCACCAGGTGGTTGCGCAAGATTTATAAGTTTCGAGGTAAATTTCTCCTTTAAACTGCTGTATTCTTATATAGTTAACTCTCTCTCTCTCTCTCTCTCTCTCTCTCTCTCTCTCTCTCTCTCTCTCTCTCTCTCTCTCTCCCCCCTCCTGTGTGTATATAGCTATTACTGTTATACTATTTATAGGAATTATATTTTTATGTTATAAACATAACCACAAATTATTAATAATTGCAGGATATGACAAATTGAAATACTTGAGCTCGTATTCCACATTTTCTCATAACTATTTTGAATGTAAAAAAACATTAACAAATAGGCTTTAAGTATAGTACATATAAAAATGTTTGCTAATGAAAGGAAAACACGTTTTTTATTACACTGAAAACAGAACTGCATGTAACTGGTAGAATTTTTCTCACAATTCGTGCAATGTATTACTGTGTATGGTTAAATGAGACCATCATCAAAAGAAAGTTTTGATGTGGTACACTCATGCAACTTTCTCTACCTGATCAAGAAATTATGTAATATAGATGATCCTCTCTTGTGGCCTTTTACAGTAGGCCTATTATTTAATGAAAGTTATTGCATTCTCAAACTGACAACTATATACAGCCCCTAGGATACTTAGTAATGAGTAAAAATAAAAGGCATATGTCTTTAATGTACTTTAATTAATAAATGTTTGAATTGCATCCTGTGCTTAGATATTGTTCATAACAATGGAATCAATTTTACAGATACCTTATACAGTTGCATTACTTATAGTTTCCTATGATACTATTATTTGAGTAAATTTTCTTTATTATAATTTTAGGAATTCCGGATCTTAAAGTGCAGTCAAAAGGAAAATTATCAAAAACCCAATAACCTTGTGCCAAACCAAACAAAATTGTGCGAAAGAACAAGACGGAATTATTGTCCATATTGCTTAAGGAGTGTAACAAATTTCTGTCGTCACATCATAACATTTCATAAGAAGGAAGAAGAAGTTAAGACTTACATGCGTATATTGGATGAAAATGTTAAAGAAAGAAAAAGAAAGAGATGTATTATAACAGACAAGCTTAGGAAAAAAGGGAACCACTTGTATAACTTAAAGGTAATTAATGGAGAAGTAGAAGGTGAACTTATGCCGATTAGGAGACCTGCTAATAAGTTGTATGAAGTCACAGCATCTACTCATGTTACCTGTACCTTTTGTTTAGGCTTATTTAGAAAAGAAAATCTATACCTTCACAACAGAAAGTGTGACCAAAATCCTCATTCTTGCAGTAACAGTAATAGTGATGGTGTTAACTGTGATGGCATGGTTGCTGGAAACCAAATGAGAAATAGAGTTTTAAAAGGGGCATCACAGATGCTCATTCCTGAGTCTACTTTAGCTTTGGCTAGTTTGCAATTGCAAAAAAATGTTTTTTATAATATGGTTAAAGATAAGATATCATTAACAGCTCAAAGTGATCCTTTGATTGTTTCTTTTGCTACTCGTTTTTATAACCATCATAGAGATAGGCATCAGCGATCATATACTTAATCTAAAATGCGTGACCTGGCAAGAATATTGTTAGCCATGAAGAAAAGAAATGCAGATATTGAATACCTAGAAGACTGTCTGCTTCCTTCAATGTTTGATGACTTGGTAGGAGTTGTTCGTAACCTTAGTGACTGTAATGAAGAGACAGGAGAAGCTGGTGTGACAAGTTTTGCACCACGAGTTTGTTCATCCCTAAAAAGCTGCGCTGATATTCTGAAATCACTTACTGTTAAGGACAATTATCTAATATCCCCAGAAAAAAGTAAAATAAAGAAATCTGTTGATGATTTCTTACACCTAATGGCCACAGAATGGAAAATTGAAATTAATTCCAATGCAGAAAAAACAAGAAAAAAGAAAAGAGTTGAAAAGATAGACATATTGCCCAGTGATGATGATATTCGTTTACTTTGTTCAAGTCTCAGTACTGGCTACCGTAGCCTTGTTGAAAAACTGTGTAAGAATCCCTCACCTACGAACTATGAGGCCTTAGCGAAGGATCTAATAGCCCACATAATTGTTTTAAGTAGAAGAAGACCAGGAGAGGTAGTAAATGCAAAAATGATTCACTATGAAGCTGTCATACAAAATGATGCAATATCAAAAACGAAAGAATATGTACTTACTGATGAAGAAAGACAAAGTGGTGAAGAGCTCAGTATCTTCCATGTTCCTGGTAAAAACACCAGGAAAGTACCAATTATTTTAACCAAATCAATGCGTTCTGCGCTTGATGCTTTGATTGCTAGTCGTCCCAAAATTCAAATTGAAAGCCCTTTACTGTTTGCTAGGCCTGATAGTGATATCACGTACGATGGTACAAAGGTACTAGAGAATGTAAAAAAGAGATTTCCCTTAATCATCCCAGAACACTTCACTGCAACAGGTTTGAGACACCATGCAGCCACAAATTCGCAACTTCATGAAAGAAATGATACATTTACTGAAAACTTGGCCACATTTATGGGCCATGATGTTAATGTTCACAAATCAAATTATAAGTTGCCTTTAGTATTAATACAGAAGTCACAAGTCGGGCATCGCCTTCTTAAAATGACACTTCCTGATGAAGATGCGCAGATTTCTCATGGTGGTAATTCCAGTCAGGATGACCAGGAACAGAACACCAGTCAAGAAGAATTATCTGATAGTGGTTCACTTCCTTCAAATATAAGTGCACCAGAAGTGAAGAATATACACCGAACTAGGTGGTCAGAGGAGGAAAAAGAAGTCCTCTATAAACATTTTGGAAACTATTTTGTACAAAATGAAGCTCCAGAGCGTAAAAAAATTATAAAAGTATATGAAAATGAGCCAGCACTGAGTGGGAGAAGCATACAACAGCTATGCACTTATGTCAACAATATAATTAAAGGAAAAACCAAGATTCCGTCACCAGTTATAAGAAGAATAAAATCGGAAACTGTGTCCGCGTATCTTTGAAACACCACCATCAATTTGACTTTCACCAGAAACATCAGTGTTGATATCTTACCTTATATCAGCGACTTCTCCTATCATAGGCCCATTACAAATAAAGTCTTGCTTGAACCAACTAATTAACTTGTGTGATGATTTTGCAAATAAAATTTTGTACTTTGTAAAACTAAATATGTGTTTGTTCATTTTATTCATAACACATTAGCAACCCTAAAGCACACAGACGTCTTCTACGCTCTGAAGATTTGCGGCCGTGGCTCCGACACAGCCCCCGCCGATTTTTATGTAACAGAAACCTGGTGTACACAGCTAACTCCATTGAGGCAGTTCAGGGAAGCTTCTTGCATTGGATGACTAACAATGTTTTTTATTGTATGACTAATAAAGTTTTTTCATGTACAAATTAAAAAATAAACATAAAATAAAAAAAATACACAACCCCAAAAAAAGTTGAATGTTCTTGCGTGTCTGCGCATACTCATTGCACACACACATCCAAACATGCACGTAAGCGTACGCACAGTGGCATGTACGCCTACGTAACAATAATATCTTAATTAACAAACGTTGTACGAACTTATTGACGTATTTTGTAGTAATTTAATCTTTATTTAAAAGAGTTGTAAATTCAAGCCACTCAAACAGTTAAGTTGGCGGCATGGCCGTGTGAAGCGCCAACCATTCAAATTTATAAACAATAACCAGAAAATAATTGAATTAAATTCATTTCATAGTACAGTCAAGTGAATAATTTAACGATATTAATTAAAATTATTTCGTTTATTCATCTAATAAATTATTTTATGGAATAACAACCTAGATTCCATATGGCGCACAAATAATTCAAACTTAGCTCACTTGCAGTACTTTTAAACAGTTCTAATCTACTGTTTTGAAGAATCAGTTGTTTTATAACGTACCAAGACAATTTGAACAACCAGTTTAGACAGACATAAGCTACCAGTTCTACACCAAAGGTATGTGCAAGTTGTAATTACATTATAAACTAGTCAAAACAACATTATTACTGTACAACGACAATTTAGATCAGCGGAATTGCGACGGAACGTCAAGAGGATTCCACAGTGAACAAGATTAATTAAAACAGATTACAATAATTGAACACCAATACAATAAAAAATTAAATTTAATCAAAGGGGTAAGCAAACGGCTTCTTATACTATTGTTCTGTCGTATCCATTAGATTCTGCTAGATATTTTATCGTGTTTAGTTCGTCTTTGTAGTCTTTTTTACTCCTACACAAAACAAACAACAGACAAAGACAGAAAACAACAAATTCATAACACTAACATACTATATCAACAAACAAACTGAAAAAATAGCCCACGAATTCCAAAAAGCAGGATACAGAATCGCTTACAAAACTATTAACAAAACAGAACACACACTATCAAAACACACACACAAAGCACAAAACAAATTCGATCTACCTGTGTTTACAAACTAAATTGCTCAAATTTCAACAAATTCTACATAGGCCAGACAGGACGTAGCTTCAAACAGAGATACATTGAACACACAAAGGCACTCCACTCCACTACAGAATCCACCTTTGCAAACCACCCCATTGAAGCAAACCACACATATAAAAACATGGACATTCTACACGTTGTAACATTACATAACCTGTGCTCAGTAATGATAAGAAATAAAGAAGTATTTATATAATAATAGTAATAAAAAGTCAGTAGGTACCCATTCCAAAAGTCAGAAATGGGGGATTAAGTATCATGCTATGAAAACATTTGTACCATAAAACACTGTAGCAATTAAAAACAATGTACTAAGTGTTATCATAAAAGTGCGGTGTGTACAAAGTGCAACATAGTATGATATGTGGAAATGTTAAAAACTGAAAAGGACATCAATCACAAATGTGTGAACATGCAGTATTATAGTAATAAACTATAATTTTAATAATAAGTTGTTGTAGTTTTGTGTTGTTAGGCCACAAAGGCAATATCACTGTAATTAAAATATTATTTTTGTTTATGTTTAAGGAATCCAGGGTTATATCAGAAATTAATAATGGCTAATTAATATAAAATAAAGAGATGAGAGGGGGAACAAAATAGTGTAGAGTAAGAATATATTAACAGAAATATAAGTCGGAAATAAACCAAGTTAAAAATTATTAAATTATAAAATACAAGTAGCCAAGCTTAAGTAAAGATGTGAAGAAAAACCTTATATAAATTAAATTTAATTATAGCTAAAAATTGTAAAGAAGTATTTTTTCTAAAAGAAGGAAAGAAATAATAATAATTAATACTAGACTATTTACTAAAACTGTACCTAGGTTAGCCAATAAAAAACCATCAATTTCATGGTTACTAAGAGTAACTAATCAACAAGAAATTAAGGTAATTGTTAAATGGTATTCGAAGTGAGCAGATGAAAAAAAAATAATGTCCAGTAAATTTTAAAAATTTAATAACTAAGATTCGGAATAAACCCCATACTAAATTAATGAAACGAGTCAGCACCAGCCACTACATCTGAGACATCCATGGAACCACAATAATTAATACCAGAAAATTTAAAAAACGAACTTGTTGAATCAGATTTTAAGTAAACAAATACTGTATTAATTAATGTAAAGTATGATACTAATAAATAAGCATTTCTGACTTTCTTAGAGTTCAAAGAACCCTCAAATAATCCTGAGATATATAATTAATTAATTTCTTTCTAATAACTGTAATTGAATACATCTGTTGTGTTATGTGTATGATAAAACTAATATCGAAAAAATGTGATTTCGAAAAATAATCGATTGTAAACTCATGATTTGGAGACAATAATTTCCATTTAATTAAAAGAAATTCAATAAATACCTTTCTTTTAGGGAATTGACTGTGTATTATTTCTGGTAGATAGCAGTTTTGTTACAGGAAACGATAGCAGAGAAGATATCTCCAATTTTTGATAGCATATATGATTTTTGTTTGCCATCAGAATTTTACTTTGATTTTACTTTCATGTTCCATAAGGAAATGGAAGTATGGTGATGGCAAAAAAAATCGTGTTAGATATTTTTGCAGATTCTGATTGTACTACCCTCACAACATGAAAAAAAGTAATTTTTCGAAAAGTGCCTGTGTCTGTCTGTCTGTCTAGATTTTTTATGGCAAACGATAAGAGCCGCAAATTCAAACAGAATCAAATAATTTTTTGCATACAGCCCTGAATTGTAGAGTATTCAAGACCTATTCGTTTTTGTGAAGATCAGTTAAGATAAAGGGGTAGTTTACCTGCAATATTTTATGTTGTAACAAGAGAAATTTTTTCATGACCAACGATAACTGCCGTAAATTCAAACAGAATCAGATATTTTTTTACATATGTGCCTGAGTTATAGAGGACTCAAGGCCTATTGATTTTGGTGAAGATCGGTTATGGGGAAAGGGTAGTTTACCTGAAACATTTTTTGTTGTAATAGTTTACCTGATATTTTTTTTTATATATGTACTACGTTATTGGCAACAAAGAAGCAGTTTGTTTTTAAAATTCCTTCCCGGCCTGTTTGGCCGTAGACCAATGTTTTCTGCAAAACCAGACATTTCGGCAGTGCCATCGACTTCCATCATCAGTGAAAATCAAGTGCGATAACGTGAGGTGGTATACGTTAGTGACCACAGTAAGTGGCTGAAGCAGTAAGTAGAAAGAAGTAGTTTCAATGGAAATATTTCGAAAATGATTTTAAATATAAATCTTAGAACATGGAAGTCGTGTATGATTCTCCATACCAATATTTTGTTTTTAAGTGTGCTATTAAGTATTATGAATCTTCTCCACGTCAAGGTATAGTATTACAGCCCGTTTTGCCTTCACTGAAGGCATCTCTTTTCCTTGCCCTATCTATATCTCGTCTTCCCTGAGGTCTGTATCTTATTACTTGTTTAGGTAGTCTCATGTTTTCCATTCTCTTGATATCCTGCCTCTATTTTATTTGTCCTTCCCTTATTCTGCCGGCTATAGAATATATATTTAACTTGGTTCTTATATTTTCATTTCATATTTGATATCTAAGGGTTTGTATTATGAATACTCAACACAATATTTTCTTGTTAGATTCGAAGTTTTAAGTAATTTTCTCTTAAAAAGTGTGTATGAACATTTTAGCACGACGAGATTGTCTGTTTTATTATTATTCTTAACGTTTTGGTTTTTATTATTAATTTTTGGTTTATTGATTTATTCTACCCAATTCAATCTATTATTGAATCCGATATGAATAAATCGGTTTACTTACTCTTTGACATCGTTTATTAATTTTGTTTAAATAGTTTAGAATGTTTTTTGTTCCATTTCATGAGTTCGATTCTGAAGAAGTTGCGTTGACTCTTCTATTATTAGCTGCGGTGAGTTGCTCTGTACTTTCCTGTATAGACACTAACATAAACACAACATGTACATGATACTTAGTATTATTATAACATTAATAGTTAATAACATTTTATTATGGCCTATGCATACTGCATTGGTCATTGTCACTTCTGATAGTGTCCTTTTTCTTTATCTTGTGGTTTTATTACCTTAACTATAGTTTGTTAAGTGAGTTTACTATACTTTAGGAAGTTACCTTTTTATATGGGTTGTAATCCTATCAAATTATTCTCGTTATTGCTTGAATATCTCTTATCATTGTTTTGATAGCACTGTTATTATTGTGCAGTAGTTCATTCTGCATTTATACTGAAAATTGCTTTGGTTTAAAGTAACCAAGATTACTTGCATCTAGCTGTCAACATGGTTTATTTATTATTATGGTTATTATTAGTATTTGGGTGGCTATAATCCTTGAATTTACTTATTCGAATAGTATTCTGCCTCATTCAATGTTGTTGGTTTAGTTCCTACTCTTTTATAAGTTTACAAGATAATTTTGTTCATCATGCATCCATTCTATGGCAAGCATATAGTTATAATATACAACAATGGATTATTGTCGGTTTTGTGTTTCTGTATTACATTTGATTTATTTGACTTTATGTAGTACTGGTATATCTATTGGTTATTATTAGATTACATTTTGTTTATCTTTTACAGTCTTTACTATTGGTAATTAGTGGTTATTTCTAATATCAATTCCTAATTTTAAAATTAAAGGTGTACCTTCAATTTCACCAGAAGGAAAGTGGTATGTTGGTACAATGTAAGTAAAACATTTTGTTCTGTTTTCTTTTTTTCATATTTGGTTCAAACGTACAAGTGAAAAACTTTCTGGGGCGATGTAGCTCACAAACCCTACAAAGACTCGGCGTTTTCCACAACTTGTATTTAGGAAAGAACAAAAAGAAAAATCAGATTTCTGTGTTATGATCTGCACTATTCTGTTAGTTATTATGGTTTGTACCCTAAGAATATTCGTATGTTAGCCTCCGAATACTTGTTTGCAAATAATGTCGATTTTCTGGTGAACTGGGCCAGTAAAAGATTGTTTTACTGGCTTCATGCAGCGACATTCAAGGTTGTCTTTTAGAGAGGCTGAAGCAACAAGTTTTGCAATAGCATTTAGTTTTAATAAACATAACATAAAACTTTCTTCAATATTGGAATTCTGTGATAAGTCGCCTTCATTTTTACTGTCACAATATTTGGAATGTGAAGGAAACCAGGCAGCATAACGACAGTGCACTGTCCTAACAAAGTTGTCAGTTTGAAGGGAAATAAACAAGTCAGGAGGGTTACCCCTTTGGAAAAGGGTGAAACCAGTGGTATTTTCATAGATGGCAGCTGGAAACCACCACTTATCGTTATATCCACAGAGTGTTATGTAGATATCACTTTGATTATTTATGGACCAGCAGGTTGTATTGGAGTAGCACATCCATCAAGATAAATTACAGCCTCTCTTTTTTTACTATTTATGAAACAGTTTATACCTCATACCCGTTACAATCTGACTTCAGCCATTAGACAAGTGTTTATATGGCCTGTTTCGGTGCAGCCGCTGAGAGCTGGATGACAATAAACCCAGGTAAAACCATGACATACCTGGGCTAGCAAAAGATGCTCTTTCAAAGGCAGCTACACCATCTAACTGACAGCAGGTTTTAGTTCAACTGGAATTTGGCCATTAAATGAAAATATATTCAGTATCGAAGAGTTTCTGTGTTCACCTGTAATTGACAGAGAGATAGGAGACAAAAGTAATTATGAAGGAAGATTAACACCAACAAAAGATTGTCAAGAGACCACAGTAGCCGGACCTCCCACGTCGGAAATAAACGAGACATCTGCTAATACCTTATCACAATTGACACCAGAATAAATTCGCCCTTATCCGAAAGCGACTGCAAAAATAAAATAGAAATGCGCCAAGAAGAAAAAGTCAAGTATTCTCACTGACTCCTATTAAAAAAGCAATTCGTATTGAAGAGGAGGCATGACAAAAGAAAGAGCGATCAAAACGGAAACTAATCATGAACGGTAAAACGAAGGCGATTTGTGGACTGTATAGAAACGGTCAATCAAACTCTCCAAGACTTAAGAAATTGTAACAAATTAGTGGGTAGCGTAACATTTGTTATTTCAGAGGATTCTCGCTAGAGATTACCGGTAACTGCAAGAGGAACCCGCGCTGATATTGTCTCAGTGTGTTTAAAGTCCTCGGCGATGTGGAATGCTATTCAGACTAAATTTGCAAAGCAATATGAGAGCCCATTTAGGAGGAGGAGGAGATGGTGATTTTTCTACAAACTTACTGCACCTCGGTGACGGTAGTGTTCCTAATGACGATAGCTTCACAGAAATTGACGAAAAACTGGGACATAGTAAATAGTACAACACTGTATTAATTGCTAAATTCTGTGCAAAACGTCAAGTGTTTACTTGATAAAAATTACAAGTGGTTATTCCCAAAGAATCGAATCTGTGAAGGAAAATAATGATACAAGTTTGGAAAAATTTTCTGGGGATAAAAAGTCCGAAGAATCTATTCACACCGTATTTAATATTGAAAATATAGTGTACTATCTCCAAGAATTTTTGAATTCTTTAATCAATCTTGCATTCCGCCACAACGGTTCATTCTAAAGGTTGGCACTCCAACAATGTTGTTGAAAAATTTACATCCTCCGAACGTTTGCATAATACAAAATGCAGGTTTTTTTTTTTTTTTTTTTAATTTATTGGAGATCTGTAAGCTGTTCGACTGAGCGAACATTTAACAAATTGGCTGACAACACACACAGGATTATGAAGAGCTGACCATTGACAGCTCTTCTGGTTTTGATAATAGATTAAAGAGGTAACAAAATACAAAACTAAATGATAAAAACATGTAAACAAATGAACAAAAGTCACTATCACTTCCTGCTGGCATGATACAATAAGTTCAAACATTAAACACTGGGCCCATAAGGCACATATACAGGTTGACATTAACACGTATGAATGACACGAATACAAAAACATACAGAACAGATATCACAGACAGTACAATACAGAAAATACAGAGAATACATTATGAGTTAAACCTGAATGGTAAGTCTAATAGTTTGTGTCTTTTTAGTCTATAAATATCTTCACTGTTGTCTAACAAGTTAATAGCCAGGTGGTTGGGATGCTGTTCTAGTTTGGAGATGTGAGTCCTGCAGAGGCGCATGATTTCTTCTTTCACGGTTGAAACTTTGAGGTCGCGGTGTATAGAGTTATTTGAGACAAACCAAGGAGCGTCGACTATTGATCTAAGTGTTTTGGACTGAAAGCGCTGGATAATCTCAATATTACTTGTACTTGCAGTACCCCAAAGTTGAATACCATAAGTCCATACCGGTTTAAGCACGACTTTATAGATCAAGAGTTTGTTGACGAGACTTAACCGTGATTGTCTGCCTATAAGCCAATAGATGTTTCTGACCTTGTGATTAAGTTGAAGCTTCTTAGATGTTATATGTTTTTTCCATGTTAATCTCCTGTCCAGATGCATCCCAAGGTACTTAGCACTTTCAGCTTGCGGTACTGGTTGACCGTTAATTGTGACTGGAGGGCAGTTTGCCTTACGTGTGGTGAAGGTAACGTGGACTGACTTCGATGAATTGATTTTTATGCGCCAATTATCAAGCCATGACTGAACGCTGTTTAATGATTCTTGTAGTATAAGAGATGCTATTGAGGGGTCGGAGTGTGTCGCTAGGATCGCTGTGTCATCGGCGTAGGTAGCAACAGTAGTAAATGCAGGTGACACGGGAATTTCTGTGTCAAGTAGGTAATAGCGTTATTATCGACTCAAAAGCCCTCTTCACACACACATTCGAATCAGTAGGCTACTGGTTGTTAGCATTACCTGGTGTAATTACCAACTTATAAATTGTAACATTCTTTACTTTAGTACACACTTGAAGGAAATTAACAGTTTCGAAATTACATCCTGTTGTGTCATTACGACATTAAGAATGTTGTTGGCGTGAATTTAATGCGACAGATTTTTTTTACCTCTGCCCATGTTCTTTCTTTCAGTCCTCTCACTCACTCACTCACTCACTCTCTCTCTCTCTCGCACGCGCGCCAACTCGTACAGTTTCTTCTTTTTGTCAACAATTTCAGTGTTACACACAATCCTTCACTGTTTGTTTGTATCTGTTTGTTTAATCATTCATTGTGTTTGTACAGACTACACATTCAAACTTGAGTAATCTGTTTGTAGCAGTGTAACATTTCAACAAACACTTAAAGAGGCGCGCTTTGGGTGCAGTCGCAGAAGGACCTGCCGTGCTAACTTAATGAAAATAAAAGGAAATTAATAGTGAGGTAGTCATGTTTAATTAAAGGTAGTAGTGAGGTTTGCCCCTATTAGTGAGGTAGATGGGGAAAATTGACAGAGAAAGAGTGAGGGGGAGAAGAGAGACGGGGGAGAGAGAATTACGAATTTTTAATTATTCTCATTCATACCGAATATCATTTGTAAGAATATAGTTATGCAGTTATTGGTATACAGTAGTACCGAAGCAACATGTTTCAAGTTGACTCCCATCCGTTGGAAATTTATTCACCATTCTGATTAATAAAAATTTCTACAAGTACCAATAATATAAATAACAACCTGCAGAAGCAGAAGAGTTTATATCTTACAGAGTTGAAGAGTTGTAATGTTACATTAATTATATTTTTGCTTTTCGTATATCACAGTGAGCAGTAATCTAATTTTTTTGAAATAATACGTGAAGGCTTATATATTAAGAATTAATTTTTTTTATAGTTTCCGTAACTTGCTTGTAAAATAATTAGGTATCCAAAAGGTAAGTTACATATTTTAATAGCAACTTATAAGTTCCTCATCCTCGGTTTTTTCCTTTCTTCAAAATGTACCACTTCTTAATTGCGAATAAATTATTTAACGTAATAATCGTTTCACCAAAGGCTGTTTGGATCCTGTTAATAAAACTCTTGAGTCTGCTGCACATAATCCTCGCTTTTGGTTCATGTTTCGTTAACTTTCTACATTACAATAAGTTTAATTATTTTCAAGTTCCTTATAAGTAGCCAACTGTAGTAAACATCATGTACTTTGACCTCTCTCTCACTCTCTCTCTCTTTCTTTCTGTTACTCTTGTTCTTCTCAATAACTGTATCTCAGGAAGTCTGAACGTAACAGGTTCTTAAGTAAACTTCATATGACTTAACGTGCAAAATCTTAAACATCATTTGGGCTTCAGTTATGTTATAATTTTGTAAGAAAGCTTTACAAAATACTTTTTACACTGCTTCTGTATACGAAACTAGGTGCAGGTATGTAATCAAATTTTTAAGTAGGCCTATTTATTCTAACACTGTTACAGTTTCTTGAAAACGCCGTATGTAAACAAACATTAAAACTTGGTAATAAGGTTTATCAAACTACTATTTTTCTTGGACGCATTAACGCAAATCAGTAATCTAGAGACCAATTTTATATTGAAAAATCGATGTCTAATAAACGGAATTTGATATGCAAAAATCCATCGGTTAAGAAAATAAAGTAAACTTGGTTAGTAACAAATAATTTTGGCAAAAATTTTTAATTTGATATAGGCTATAATTGATTCCAATTTTATTACAATCTGAGAAATGAAGCCAAATAGATTTTCATAAACGTTGGTCTAGTAACAACAAAAGTTTCATTCTTAAGCGCACAATATTATAATTTCCCTTTCATCCCGGAAAAAAGACTGTATTAAGCTACTATCATACTTGTCTAGTCTACACTATTTAATGGGTATATTATAGGTTTCACAAAAATTGATTATCTTACACATGGTTTTAATATATCACTAAACTTTGTGAAAAGTCTGAGTGAAAAGAATTATATACACAACGGTTGATGTTAATACAGGTCTTAATTCGTTTCAAAATTTATAGATAAATAAAAAATTAAAATTATCACATATATTGTGTGGTGTATAAAATAAATTGTAATAATCCTTTCTAATATGATTACTTAAGCCATAATATCCGAAGTTGGACCGTTCCTTTATTCTTCTGTAGCCTCCTACATTCTTGCGTATCTGCTGTCATATTCGCGTCTCACAGTCATAGTAGACAGTAGGCTATAATATTATACCTTTTTTTGCGTTGTCTGAGACTTGTCTCAGAGGATAAGACTCAGGCTGATCTGGGGCAAGCACCCTTCCGCCGATTGGAGATTTAGAGGAGTCGCACGCCAGCGCAGCGCGGACCGGTGGCGAAGTAGGTGGAGGCATTCAGGATAGAGTGTAGTGTATGGATGTGTATTTGTGTGTTTACGTAGTGTGCAGAGCCAAATGGGTGATGGTAGAGCCATAATAAAAGTATAAGTCAAACGACAGCCAAGACGAAGTCGAGTAACGCAGGACGCCAAAGCTGGAGGGAGGTGTCAGAGAGGCGTCAAGGTAAGGCGGGGAGGCACAAAGGAGAGGGATAAAGACCGGATAGGTAGATAGGAAAATTTAAGATGTTAAGTTATCAATAAGGAAGCCAGGTGTAGTAAGTATGACGAAGAGACTTAATTATTTCTATTTCTCCGTTGGCGGGGGTTTCTGGGAGGAGGTCCATCGGGAATGGTGAGGAGACGGTTTATGACAAAGGAAGGTCTGCGGTAGTTGCAGGTAGTATTAATATTATACAATACCTCCTTCACATTTAAGTTGAGGAATTCCAATCAGCCTTCCGTTGCGTTACTTCTCTCTTGAGCCCTTGATATAATTCGTTGCCTGCTCTTTATTGCAGCCGTAATATCTCCTTCGTTTTATAATTCGTAACGTTAAATATTCTTCCTCACCCTGGAATTTTCCATTCTCTTTTACTAATTTCTTTTCACTTCATAAGACTTTTCTATACAAAAGCAAGTATATAAAACAGTTATAAGGTCGGGGATTAGCAACCAAACGGCATTGTTTAAAAACATTTATCTACAAGTTTCTTTTCTATAGTTCATCGTACACACCCTTGCGAGATAAAAATAACTACACGGTAGTTTCTTTCGCAATTTTTCGCATTATTTTGAGACAATCGACTGGTGATTTAGAGATAAATACTTAATATTAATGGGGTCTCATACATTTTATATTATATCTGTTTTCTATCCTACTGATAGAATTAGAAAAACGGTAGCTATCTCTCTTTTCCTTTTAAAAGCACAATACATATTAATTTACCAAGTAGCAGTTTCCTTCTTCATTTAAAATTTCTATCAAATCTACTGTATATTGGACAAAACAGAAGGGGAAACATACGTGCTTACAAGGTAGTGTAAACATCCTGTAATGCTGTCAAATCAAAATACAAAGGAAGGGGAAGTGAATACTGTAATGAGTAGCCCCTACATTCATATTTATGCAGGTGTAGGTGATGATTAAGGCCCGGATTTTTATGTAATTACATATTTGAATGCTGAGTGCACATTTACACGGAAAAGCCAGATATCGGCGAATCATACCAATAGGTGTCTTATCCGCGAGTTTAATTTTACATATTTTTACATATTTTGTTCATATTACATATTTCACTCCATCTTACATATTTCTACATATTTTACTATACTTTACTTCAATTTGAAAATTGAAATGGCAAAAAATAGTTAGGCCTATAACAACATTACTCAGATGCGCAAATGTGCAATTAATCAGAATCAGGTCCAATTAAATTTATTACAAGAAAAGGCAAAATATTGCATCTGTTGCAATTGCACACATAGATTCTACTTTCAAGAAGTAAAATTTTTTACGAGCTCAAGCGACAAGTAAGGCATTTTGCACGGGATGTTAGATGAGAATGGTATGCGCGGCCCCACTCATTTACGTTTTGTTCGCACGTTCAGCGGGTTCGGTGGGGAAAGAACGTGCTGTCCGCGGTAAATAAATACTCTTCGCAGATCTTGCAATTCTCGCAACGGATTCCATCTACCTAAACAAACAAATATCTATATAACTCTATGCTATTGTAGGGCACAATGTGATTTTTGACGCCAGTATTATCGACGCTCTCGGAGTGTAAGCCTACACGTAAATAACAATCTGGCGTGCAGTATGGTGTGTTGAAGTTATTGTCAAGTCAGTGTTTTGTCTTTCGCCTACACTTCTGCGCTTGCTTGTTTCTTGCCTTGGCGGATTCTCGTTGTTGGACAAAAGACGTCTTAAATAATATATTGTGCGGTATTGTTCAACGCAAGTTCTTAAGAGTTTTAAATACAAATATCCTTGTTTTATCATGGCACCGACCGCATCATCTTTGTCATCTAAGTTAAAATCATGGGTACAGATTGACAGTGCTTTTACAACTGACGGTAAAGCTGTATTTTGCCAAGTTTGTTATGGCCAAATGGTGTTAAAGAAGAGAAGGTACTGCTGTTGTATACAGATGCAGCAGCATACATGTTAAAAGCAGGTAATTCTCTAAATGTGTTTTACCCCAACCTACTACATGTTACATGCCTGGCTCATGGATTGCATCGAGTAGCTGAAACTGTCAGAGACCTTTTCCCCGAAGTAAATACATTAATATCAGCAACAAAAAAGGTGTTCTTGAAAGCTCCTTACCGTATCCAGTGCTACAAACAAAGGCTACCTGACACACCTCTGCCTCCAGAACCCGTAATTACAAGATGGGGAACCTGGATCGAAGCCGTAAATTTCTACAGTGACAACTTTGAAGCTGTGAAGTATGTGGTGGAAACATTATCTCCCGATTCTGCAGTGTCAGCGAGCGAATCCTTGTCTGCATTCAACAACTCTAAGGTGATATGTTCAGTTTCGTACATCAAAACGCATTTCAGTTGTATCAAGAAACTGGAGACTGCAGGTCTGACTCTCCAAGAGGCCATAGGAATAGTTGAAGAAGCAGTTAACAAGTTAAATGCTGTGCAGGGTGAAGTCGGTGACAAAGTTTCTACTAAATTAAATGCTGTGCTGAATAGAAACCCTGGTTACTCAACTTTACATACCATTTATCGCATATGTAACGGCGAAACAGTAGAATCGATTGAGAATATTCTTCCAAGTACGATTCCTCTATATAAACATGCGCCGGTGACGACATGTGATGTCGAGAGATCCTTTTCTATATATAAAAACATACTCTCAGACCGAAGACAGTCCATGTCAACAGACAATATAGAAAAGTATTTAATAATTAATTGTGCAACTAAACAGTGGAAAAAAAAACTTACATGGACACTTTATTCTTATGCAGAGTTATAGTAGAGTTTTATATATATATATATACAATATAGATTTTCAAGTCAAAAATCTACCTTTAATTTTATAGTAATTTCAACTCTCCTAGTAAAATACTTTGTTAAATAGTTAATAATTCTCAATTTTTTACTTTATACTCATGTCCTATACTACAGAAATCCATAGGTAAAATACTTTGTTGTTGTTAATTTTATAATATCAAGGTTTCTTTTTTAATACTGTTTTCTAAAATATGTTTTCATAAATTTTCTAAAGTACAATAAACAATTGAAAAGTAATTCATTTCTTATGCATGCTGTCTTATTGTAAACTCTTCAACAAAGAGTTGAACTTTCAGATACTGTGTATTCTGAGGGTTAACTTATTTTCTGTAACAGAAGTGGTAATCTAACTGGTGATTAGTGTCAGCCCCGAACTTGATTAGTATTTTATGGATTACATTGACTTTGCTCAAAATATATTTGCATGTTTTGAAAGTGATTTTAAAAAGTTTAAAATGAAGCACCTATTATTTTCAAAACCTTTCAAAGAGGGCACTGTTATGTTCTCGTAAAATGTAAATTATATTGTTGATGTGAAAGTATTTTAATACTACATATTTCTTAAATATTACATATTTAGCTACATATTTTCCTTATTTTTCCTACATATTTATGTACATAAAGGGAACTGTGCGCTGCGCCGTACGCTAGACAGAGAGGGTATAATAGCAACTATCTCGCTCTACTTTCGTCAGTGAAACACGCGGCGGATGAGTAAATTTTAGTCGATTAATTTTTGCAGTTCAACCTGCGATAACTTCAAAACCAATAAATATACAGCAATTCTGAAAACTGCATTGTGTTCAGTAATTAAATCTCTATAAGTAGCCAAAATCTCAATTAATATAATTAACAATTACAGAAGATACACAGAAGAAGAACGTGTTTTTTTAGACGTTTCTATTGGTTTAGCATTTGCATTTGTACACTGTACTCTTTAAAATACAAAAAGTAAAATTGGTTAAAAAGTTTTACTTACAGTACGCCTACATCCGTTTTTGAAAAAGTTTGTGATTCGGCTGCTTCTTCAATGCACACGTTTTTTGGAAGCCATGAAGCCAAAGTGAGTCGACCTAACGCCGCTGCCCCAGACAAAATAAAGTATTTCAATTGTAAAAACTTAAATATTCAAAAATAGTGAACCATATCGCAGAATGACGTAAGTGTAGTGAAGAAAAAGGGGTGATCAGCCAAAACATCAAGAGTAGTATCTTTACATCCCTAACCATTTCGCTAACCAAAATTGCAAAAATTAGTTTGTGAACAGGTCCGGATGTGACAGGTTGTACTGTATTTACCTTATAACAATTCCCCCTAAATAAAAGGGAAATGCCCAAATTCATATTTCGAAGCCACCTGTTGTAGATAAAACGGTATTTATCTTGGATACATACGTTTAATCTCATACAAACGTTTTTATGTGTGTTCCCATCAGCACCGACACACCTGTACAGGCTTCTCCATATTTTTCTACACCTGTCCAAATATGACTATACTGATTACAATAGTAATTCCTTCTACGGTTTGTTTATGACCATAAGATATGTCTTTATAGTTCCTTTTAAATACCATTATTTTCTGCTCATTCGTACAAAACTTTTAATTGTTGAATGTGCCAATTCTGATAATCTTTGCCAAACCCAAATTTTAATGTTATACGGCGTCACCTTATTATGTAGCAAACAAAATTAGAACAAATCACTGTTATTTTAGCAGTAGCTTTTTTAAGGAGCCCAGAGTAGGCCTATACCTACCCGACACGCACACATTTGAAGGATCAGTATTTTGTCTTGGAGTTCACTCTCCCAGCTGAGATACCCATGTTTTTAGGGACCAGGAACTCGCATTTGAACTTCTATCATCAGCTACATAATGTAAATCCTAGATAAATGTACAAGCCTATGCTCTAAAAGCCTAAGCTATGATACCCACAATCATCTACGTTTTACTAAAATAATGGTTGCAAGTTAAATTTTTTGATTCATGTTGATGCTTTTGTCTCGAAGAAACCAGGTAAATTAATCTGCTTTTCGTATCCGGCCGACGATGGTGTGCTCCCACTTACGAACAGTGGCACTTGCAACTCGTTTCACTTGCGAACACTCAAGTAGATAAGACACGTAATTAATTTTTGATACGTGAGAGTACCTCCCACTTGCGAACACACAAACAACGATGTATGTACATCCACCCTGTATTGTGTTTATGTTTTTATAATTCGTTAAATGTATTTTTTGTTACCAACTACGTTTACCAAGTTACAATTTTTATAAAACTCACACACACACACACACTTGCATAGCCGCTCCCTCACTCTCTCTCTCTCTCTTTCTCTCTCTCTCTCTCTCTCTCTAAATTAAAAAGGAAGGTTATTTTTTATTTATTTTTATTAGTCAACTTGTAGAACGGACGACGTGATCTTGAGAAACATCCCAACTTCAGAATCTTTTTCATATCTTTTAGTTTATCCAATTCAGTATACTTTTTCGTCCTTTTCATAGCTTAAAAATTTCACTCCATCGTTACATCGTGTTCTGAATACATTTCTCTGCCTCAGATTATAAACATTTGATAATGTTTTTTATTCTTGGATGTGGTCTTCCAACGTGGCTGTTTAGTTTCTGATGCGTGCTTGTACGGTATTATTCATTGTATGACGTCGGAAGTAGCAGTTCCGTAACTCCTGTGGCACTAATCATTGTCTAGCTATTGTTCTACGAAACAATTAAAGAATTAATCGAGTTTCTCTTCCTCTGGAACTTGACCATGGATATACTACCAGCCACATTCTACATCTTTTCGAAGGAAAGCAAGTGTAGCACACATTAGGATTTTTGTGCTCTCTAAGTCATTTGAATGTGTATACTCGTGCAAAGTGACTACTGCAGCTTTTGAATTTTCCATTCATGAAAAATTACTTTTAATCTTTCAAACTCTCTTTTCTATTGATTTAACCAAAAATCGGGAGCTTAGCTTGCACAACGTCTTCGCCCGGACGGAAACCGGGACAATTGACAAACTGGCCGGGACCCCGGGATCAGGTCGTCAAACCGGGACAATCCCGGTCAAACCGGGACGTATGGTAAGCCTATTTATACATGTATTTATCGGTTTTAAATATTGATGTGAGCATTGTACTGTAGAATTAGGAAGCGATTGTATTGAACGAATCACGATTATCAAATGATATACGGTATTCCTTTTAGTTCAACAATTCCGTCATCTCGTCTCCGGTACTTTGGAAAACCATTGTTATTTTCAATAGTTTAACGTAAAATGTTGCTCGGTTATTATGTGTACATATTCCATCAATCATGCAAGGAACATTAGGATTACGAGCTCTACAAGATCCATGTATCATTCGAGATAACAATTTTATGAATCCTTGGAAAAGTGATACGGCACAAAACTTAGGATAAGCAAGAGGTAGTGTATTAACTTTTTAAATTGTATATTATTATTATTTTTATTATGTTTTTACTATAAAATATTCATATTATTTTAATATGATTTTCTGGAACACGTTTGGTGGAAACGTAAAACCAGCCAGCTGATAAATAAGAGGTTGCGAGTTCAGACGTAGATGTGTATATATGTGTCAGCCAAAACAGTGTTTTGTAAACGTACACGTCTGTCATTACAACATTAAGAATGTTATTTGACCTTGAGTAGGTACTCATGTTGACGGGAATGAGAAATCTTGTGGTGTTAGCGCTGAATAGCCACAACACAGGGGGGGGGGGCAATTCCGGCTTCCCGCGCTAACCTAGCGATCAGCTGTTTTTGCCGCGTGACGTCCGACTGGTGGAAGAAATACGCGCGAGTCTTGATTTACCATGCAATCTTACCTGAGGCAATGTCCTACTTAGCATCTCTCTGCTGTTTACACGAAATATTAACAATAATTGTAATGAGCTATTCATATAGAAAAAGGATTAAACAACAAGATTAAATGGTTTGCGGCAAAAAATAATGGTAAAATCTATTTCTACATTTAATAGAAAAGTAAGGAAGTCTGTCCACATATAACATTGACAAAATGGCACAAGATGTAAAATTAAGTCGGAATTTTTTATTATTCGTTAATTTTATATTAATAGAATTATTTCGATTGTTATTAATTTACTTAGAAACCTCAGATGATACTGATATTTTTCAGTGAAACGTGCGTCAGGTGTTAAAAAGAATATACGAAATTATACTACTTGCAGAAGAAACAAATTGAAAACATCACAAATTTTATATATATATATAATATGCCTGCGTGGGTGGGTGCGCGTACGTGCACACGCGTGCGCGCATGAGTGCGTGTATAAACATTTCTATGTAGTATAATATATTTGAAACAAGCTTCCAATTATTATAATTATAATCAATATCATAATCATTTTCTTTATCTACATTTTCTACATTCTACATTATCTACATTGAAATTTATTGACATTTAAAAGATACATTAAATATACTGTATTGAAAGGGACACTGTGCGCTGCGCCGTACGCTAGACAGAAAGGGTATAATAGCAACTATCTCGCTCTACTTTCGTCAGTGAAACACGCGGCAGATGAGTAAATTTTAGTCGATCCATTTTTGCAGTTCAACCTGCGATAACTTCAAAACCAATAAATATACAGCAATTCTGAAAACTGCATTGTGTTCAGTAATTAAATCTCTATAAGTAGCCAAAATCTCAATTAATATAATTAACAATTACAGAAGATACACAGAAGAAGAACGTGTTTTTTTAGACGTTTCTATTGGTTTACTACTAATGTACAATGAAGATATACTTATTATATCTTTATTTAGTATATAGTTATTTACGTGTCAAGAAAAGAACGTGTGAATAAAGTGATCACAACATTTTATACCTTATATGTTTTCTGTCATTGAATGATTAACCCACTTTTTAATAACAGCGTTGAAAAATAGTTGATTACGTCTTTCAAAGATTATTTTTACTACGGTACTGAAATTAAAATTAACTAAGATCGTATACAGGAATTAAACGTAGGCGACTGGAATACACAGCCGAGACACAGCAGCTGCAGGAATTGCTTACGTTCAGTAGACTTGGCAACGTTGTGACCTTCGTGACTTTATATACATTTTGTGGCAACACTGTGCATATTTTTCATCAGTAAAAGCTAAACCGATATCCGTGATAAAATAGTAATGCATTTTTTTAAACGTGTGAGTGGTTTGTAACGATAAAGTTAACAGGGTAATTATTATTCAACTTTTTTCAACAAACTATCTTGAAACGGATATATATTTTTACGGGTTTTTATGCTGATTACGAATATGTAAGAATAAAATGTCTAAGCTTACTCGTAACTTTTATATATGGGGTCTCAAAAAGATGAACTTCTCTGGTCAGAACTTGCATGTTTAGCTAATGATGGATAAACGTGATTATATATATATGATGATGTAAGGGTCACACACACACACATTTACACAATTGTTTGGGGGGCTTACTTTCCTTGTAGGGTTTTGAGTACGTTTAGAGTATCAAAAAAAATTTTTTTGCATGGCCCAACGCTGTCAGACCTTGTTGGAGTTGGTCAGGACCTGTTTAACTGTGTTGCATATTTTCCTGAATGGTTGAAGTACACCCAATCTTTAATAATTTTTGGCCTGACGTGAAGGCATTAATTGTTTGATTGTACTTGAAGCTACGGTACCTCGATTGAGGAATTATCCTGGTTTAAATGCACGTGAATTAATATTTTTTTTTGGAAGAGCGGTCATGGTCGGACCATACACCTGCTTGTGTATTGTCATTCTTGAAGTGAGACATATTTTTTGAATCCTCAATTGTGAAAGTTGCTTTAGCAACATATATGTATATGTTTAATGGATGGTAATTATTCTAGCGTTGTATTAATTTTGTATTGTATGGTGTTGTATGTGTATGTCTATTTGGTATCAATGTTGTTGCATGTTTTCTTGTGTTTGGGAGATTGCTCTGCCTTTTCGTTTCCCCTTTTTCCTCTTGCAGCGTTAGGGAACTCTGATGCGACTCAAGTTTTTCCTCTTCTTTGTTGTGATGGTGTGTTAAATTGTTGCAATGTGTTGTTCTGATTATGGAAATTTGATGGCTGACATTAATTAGATTTTGGGTGGTGTTATATAGAGTGTCGGTCAAGGTAGTAGTAAGAGTGGTGTTCGAAATGAGGAAATAATTGAAATAAAGACGAGCAGGATTTGTTACGGCCCCGTTTTTGAAAGGGAAGTTTCAATGGTAATTGTGCACAAGACAAATATGTTAAAATTAAATGTACATTGCGTTAGTAAATTACAAGCAACATAATAGTTTGTAATGTGATGTAGACTGAGGCGAGATGACCCTTGGCCAGCTGATAGCCGCACGGGTAGCGGAATTCAGTCATTGTTCCCTTTATCATATAGACCGTTGTAACGTATCATATAAGTACAGTAGAACCTCGTTTATCCGGAATAAAGGGGGCGGCGATATTCCGGATAATCAATTTTTCTGGTTAACCAATGCTACCTTATATACATTGGATTCCAGGTAGAATTAAACTACAGTACAAAGAAATAAATGTTCTTAATAATGAAACTACAGGTAGTCGTCGACTTACGACCGGCCGCACTTACGACCACAAAAACATGAAACACGCCCACTTGTAACGGGTTGAATTCTAGCCATCCAACAAATCGATATTATTGGCCATTAAATCAGTAAACACGAGTGCGAGAGTGAAGTTTGTAATAGTCTTGGACGTTTGTCATTGTGAACGACAATTCACATACACTGTAGAAAGATTGTCAAGTGTTCTCATCGACAGGATGTACGGACTTGTCAAGCTGTTTTTAGCACAGTGAAGCACCCATATATGCAGTTAAGAACACTAAATAATCACGATAACCACGTACTCGACAGTTGTGAAAACAGTTGACTAGGAAACAAAAAATGTCGAGGGCTCTCAAAATTAGGCAGGTGTGCTATACACACACTAACGCATGAAAGACAGTGTCGGTAACACTACCACAAATCAATAGCCTATACAGTATGTACATTCATAAAAATTGTTGTTTACTAACTAAATACAGTACAGTATTAAATTTATATACAGTATAGTACTACAATTCAAACATTTTTTTTCAACATTTCTTGAAAAAGTCCTGAATTTTTCTTTGTGTTTTTCGTTACATCGTTTTCGAGCAGCTTTGTCCCTCCACCGTTTTATTAGCAGCACGTCAGCAGGTGTTGCGTCAAGTGACTGTTCCACAAATTGAAGAGCAACCTGAAACAACATGTGCTCTGTAACTGCTGCCTTTTACATTAAACATTAAGATGAATTGGGCCATGCGCGATTTTAGTAACAATGTCTTACCTCAAATGCTTTGAATACGTCGTCTGCTTTGACTAGGCTGACAGAAGGTTCGTTGTCGGTGTCGTCTGCTTCACGAGGCTCTGGCTCCTTGATCAATTCGACGATCTCTTCTTCGGTCAGCTCAAGCTCAATGTCGTCTGCTTGTACCCATTGTAATGCTTCTTCTTCTTCAATATCCTCACAACCTGGCACTTTTTTTATTAAGGCTGACAGGTTTTCAAAATCTTCCTCTTCATAGTCGTCTATGGATGTTATTCCATCCGTAATTTTATTCCAAGCTTTTCTCAAAGTTGTTGATTTGACTTTTTCCCAAGATTGTGCACACCAATACACGACGTCCTTCATTGTCACTAGTTTCAAAGCTTCTGTTAGTGTCAAGTTGTTATTCGCACTGTCATGCAAAATATGTCGTAGCAAAACACCTCGATAGTGACATTTAAATGTTTCAATCACTCCCTGGTCCATAGGTTGAACTAAACTTGTGACATTTGGTGGCAATAATTCGACTTTTATTTCACCATCTTTCAAAGTTCCAGGGTGAGTAGGTGCATTGTCGACAAACAAAATGGCTTTCATAGGTAAATCATTGTATTTTAAAAATTTCTTGACCTTTGGAACAAACTGTTTATGAAACCACAATACAAAAAGTTCTGATGACATCCATGCATTCTTTTGTGCCTTGTAGTAAACTGGTAGGGCGTTAGGTGCGTTGTTTTTTAAAGCTCTTGGCTTATGAGACTTCCTGATACACATTAGTGGTAGCCTAAACGAACCCGATGCGTTCGCTGCTGTAAGGACTGTAATTCTTTCCTGTTGCATTTTGTGTCGTAGTGCCGAAATCTCACTAACACAAGCCAAAGACTTTTTTGGTAGCATCTTAAAATTTAACCCGGTTTCATCGAATGTAACTGATCCATTGTGTACCCTTCTACCGTCTCTTCGAATTCCGTTTTAAAGACGTCGACAGCGTCCTGGTCAACAGACGTTTTTCCCCACATAAACTAAGCTGACAAATACCATAACGATTTTTAAACCTGTCAAGCCATCCTTTGCTTGCTAAAAAGTTTTCACCTTCTTCTCCTAGCATTCCGGCTTTTTCTTGGAGTACAGGGCCAGAAATAGGCACACCCTTTACTCTCTGCTGCGTAAACCACAAGAATAATGCTTCATTCACCTTTTCAAAGTCAGAAGTTTTCATTGTTTTACGGTTGGGAAATTTTGAAGAATGTTTCAAAAGTTTGTCTTTGTTTTTTATCCAATCCCCAACTGTTGAAACTCCCACATTAAAGTTTGCTGCAACACACCGTAATAATGCACCACTCTCCACTTGTCGTATAGCTTCTAGCTTGTCCTTTATTTCAACAACATTCCGTTTCCTTTTCCCAGACATTGCAGACTAAAAATTACTGTACACACAACGACAGCTTATACGCTTTTTGAAATTTTCAGTGAAAGACACTAAAAATGTTTATTTACACACTAATTTACACTTTAAAACACTCTATCTACAGTAGGCCTAACATGAAAACACTAACAATATAAGACACTAAATAAAAATTAATTTGCAAAACTCAAAACAACACTGCCGCGAAACGCATCAAACTAAAGCTGTAAAGACACTGCCTGGCGAGGGGTAGACAGACAGGCTGGCAGACAATGAATGGTGAAAGTGGCACGGCGTGTCACTGACCGTAGTAACAATGCCTCCGTCCAGTCGGCCCTTCCACCCGCTGCTCCAAGACCCTAGACTGTGCGGCTTTTCTCGTACTATTAACTGATTTAGACGATGTTTTTTATTTTTTTTACACGAAAATCGTTGTGGTTAACCCGGGTTCCGGTTAAGTAAACCCCGGATAAACGGGGTCTTACTGTATTGCATTCCTAATATTCTGAATTTATGACCCACTTAGTTTGTTTTCTCTTGCAATCAGCCGTTCCATTGTTGGCAAATGTTGATGTGTTGTTAACGTTGAATCATTGTTTGGTCTGGACCATGCTGCATTCCGGGTTGATGTCCCCAGTTTTGTTTGGGTGTCTGTTATATTGCTGAGTGTAGGCTGTCTGCAGAGAAGTTACCCCCCACCTCCTCAAGTATGGAGATGACTATTAGAAAAGGGAGATTGAGAGATTGCTGTTCGCGTGCCCTCCGCGTGGTCTCCCTCTGCTTAGTTAATCGGGGCCGTCCGCCCTAGAGTAGGGAAGTTGGGCATGCATATGTCAAGGTAGGTGGTTACCTTGTTGTGTTGCATATTGTAGCGTGACAGAAAATCCACTACATTTTAAGTCATATGAAATCATAAAGTTTAATTACATCAACAAATGTTGTAATAATATTGAATGACATTTAAATAAATCAGAGGAATGAAACACAATAAGATAAAAATCCTCACTACATAATATATCAAAACCACTGTTAAAAAGAAACCAAAGAAAGTATTGAAGCAACTCATCAACTCATAGTATAATACCAGTAAGTTACCCAGGAAGCTCAGAGCAGTAAACCAGTTACATAAGACAATATCCCGAAAAAAGAGACTCAATCAAAGAGTGGTGAATACCAAAATACCCTAAAAACAAGAAGAGGGAAGAATAAAGTTTGTGAACAGGAAGAAAACAATACCCTGAAACCTGTATAGAAGAATAAAATCAGTTCAGTGAAGAAATTAAATACTCCAAACTAAACCTCAGTCGTGATAACACCAAGTACCTTGGTTTACCCAAGAATGAGGTAAGAAGACCAGAAGAGTGAAGACTAGACAAGGGACAAGAATGAAAACTAGAAGAGGGACAAGAATGAATACCAGAAGGAAGATAGGAAGAAGGAAGACAGGAGGAGAGGAATACATAGTATGAAAGAAACACCGTAGTAAAACCTATTATTATATAAACTACTATCAATCCCAAACCCACAAAAACTATGCCAAAGAAAGTATAACATACCCAAAATCTTATAAAAATGTAATTATTGAGAAAACTAAAGTGTTGTATAGCGTTATAAGAAGTGCACCGGCTAAAGCTACTGTGTAATAAAGAAAATAAACTAGTCTTAACGGTCCATGATGACTAAAGGTCTGGTCTGAGATAATAAGACTCAGAATATCAGAACCAACAGTGAAAGTGAATTTGTTTAAGTGTTTTTTAAAAAAAGCAATAAACTTAAAGTTGGTGATACTATAACTTAGTAGTATGCTATATCACAACTTTAAAATCTAAATAATAAACAGCATAATAAAATAATAAAATGGAAGGTTTCCAGTATTTTATTATTTTAATGTAAATCTTTATTTATAAGACATTTATAAAAAATGATAATAAATAAAGTATGGGAGTTGGTGTTTGCTGATGTGGGGGATCACAATAATAATGATTTAAACCAAAAAGGACTGACACTAATATAGTGTGAATAAGTGTAACATGTTCAAATAGACTGTTCTTTCACAGTCCTAAAATCAATGTATTAAATAAATGTATTTGTAAGTTTTATTAGAAAATAAGATTTATGTTATGTGTTTTAAAAAAGAATTATGTTTGATAAATAATAACCTACATACCAGTAATAATGTACTAAAAGGTATGCTATGTTAAATTAAAAATGGTTAAAAGAGATATGTTTAAGCTGTATCTGCAATATGTTAAATTGTGCAGATTACTAAACAATGTTCATAATTAATTATTTTAATAACTGTAGTGTTAATTAACTACTACACAAAACAATAAGTTATAGATCATGTTATTTTCATATAATTGTAATTATGTAAAGTCAGAGGAGGAATTAAGTTTAAATTATTTGAGAAAGAAAGAAATATAAAATTCTAAAATCTAGGCCATTTGGTGAAATCAGAGAACCAGTATAAAATAATATAATTCACTTATAAATCCTGTAAACTACCCAGATTTATATAAGATAACACAATTAACTACTACTAGGAATGATCCTATGAATTAAAATGACAATAAGGAAATATACCTTAACATTTTGTAAATTGTCAAAATATATAAATTAATTAATTTTAGAGAGCAATATCAAATCTACAAATTAACACAAAAAACCAGTTCAAAGGTGTAATTTATATGTATTTAAGGAAAGGAAGAGAAATATGACTAATTAAAATTTATTATAATAGTATTAATAATATTTAAAATGGAAGGAATTTTGTATAAAGACGGAAATCCAATTTTGAGCCTATATTTCCAAAGTGTGAACAAAATTTGTTAATTTCCACAAAATGTCTACAGATATGGACTATAATACATCAATTTAAAGGGAATAAGATGATTAAACTAATAATAAGATTAGTAATTCATAAAAGTAAGGAATAAAATAGAAAAATTCCATATATAATGTAATATTTTCTAATGTGTATGAAGTCGAAAAATGTTAACAATACTTTTTCAAGGATTAACTGGGCAAGATTTATGACCAAGTTAATTAGTCTTTTGTTGAATATCAAGCTGAATAGGTGTGTGACAAAAACGTTCTTAAAATCGAGTCGAACATAATGCTAACGTTTAGCCATTGAAATCAGTGAACGGGAGCTAGACAAATTAGACACTTTTTGAAGCCAATACTATAAAAAAAATTCACGACAATAGTGAAAACAAACCTCTAACTTCACTATACGAGTGACAGTAAACAGTAAAACATTATATTACAACTGATTCACTCTACAAACCTAACCGTAACTTGAAAACTTAACCGTAGTAGTTGAACAAATAGAAAATAAACTAACTAACGCAAGTTTACACAGAACACTTCACCAGAATACACCAAATAGATTAACAGACATATTACACCAGTGCGGGGACATTTTAGACCTTGATGAAGGTAATTTTATAGTAATTTTCTGACTCGACGCATATGCAATAGCCACGACCAACCCAAGGAGCGGCCATCTTGAAAACGAAACCTGCCTACTACATCGTAGTCACTGACGTCACATCAGTCTTCATTGGTTCGACAAAACATTTATTCTAATATCATAACCTGAATTATTTAAATACTATTAAATAGTAATTATTGTATTTATGTGTTAATTGTTAATGTTATACTTTCTCGTCACCCTTCTCTGACTATTAATCCTAATCGCTCAAAGAACCTGTCTTTTAATATAATATAACATAAAATTTTGTTCTGTATGACACAATCGATAATTCCTGAGACAGAGTCGATAATTGCTCTCCATCGATAAAATATCGATTATTTATTTAAAATTGTCAATAAATCTTTATATTTCCATTATTTTGTATCTGTACTTATTTCACAGGGTAATTTAAGGGTATTTATAAGGCTGAAGGCATTAAGTGAGAAGAATATATTCTATTTTGAACAAGATATTGGACCAGTAAGGAAAGTCACCAATCGATCATTACCTGGAGTTAATCTATTTAACTCCAGACTTGGTGCAAATCTTCAAGAAGTGCTCGACGGTCAATAAATACCTACCTGTTATTAACATTTTACCAGAACCTTTTAAAAAACAGATTTATCTTGTATACATATCTCTATAAACATAAACAAAATTATTTTATTGTTTGGGAAATTCTATTATTATTGAAATTTCCATTTTATTTTTATTCTTTTGTAACGACCGGCATACAGCGGTCTGGTGACCTAGTGGCTAGCCCAAACAGTGGGGCTTGATCAGATAACAGCCAGATATAGGGTCTTCTTACAAAGTGACGAACCCAACGCTGGGCATTAAGGAAGAAGGCAGTACCCTATAGGTCATCCAGTTACAATATGCGTGGTCGGTCCACGAGGTGGACAGTTGTAGAGTACGTAGGCACTCACATATCAAGGTTGGTGATACCTTGTTGGTCTTCATACGCATATGTGAGTGGTGGTAGTAGTAGCTGGTGGTCACCAGTGAGGGTGATGTGTAGAGGTGGCCCCCTGGGATTGGCATGGTGGAGAGGATCGCGTGGGGCTGATCGTTGGTGAGAAGTGTTGTTCAGTCCTCGGAAGGGGGGGGGAGAATAGAAGTCGTCTTGGTTAGATATTCATTTGAGGTTCTCAGTTTGTAAGTTAGACATGTTGTGAATTGTGTGATTAACTGTATTTAAGAATCTTCCTGTTAATATAAGTCCATTGCCATACTGTATTATATAAAACACTAATTGTCTTTTGCTGTGTGTAATTGGCAAAGAAAAATTTTAAACTGTTAGTTGGTCAGTTTTATTATACAGTTTCTGGTGAATGTAAAATGTCAGTAACAACGTTATGCATAAAGTAATGGTAAATTATTATGGGCTAGCTTTTCTAAATCTTCTTCATGAGAAACAGTACATTATCATGATCTGTTATAAAACTTGGGTAAGAATAGTTACGAAGTATCAGAACTTTATGGGACAATTTTTTCTGAGCAACTGGTGCACATAAGAATATTATGGTAGGTCAGCATATAAATATATGTATATTTTTCTTTTAATGCTAAATTTTTTGAATTTCATTTATCAGATATAAACCTACATACTACATGTTTCTTGTCAGTGATGAGGTATTATTGTGTGAGCATAAATTGAATGAATAAGGTACCTATAGAATTGTTATTTAGCAACTTTAGTTAAAATGTGATTTAGACAATGCCATTTGAATAAATGTTAATATATCAAAATGTCGGCTTATGTTGGAACTGTGTACTTAAATGTGTTGAATAATTTGTTGTTTGTTAATAATATTGCCAATTGTGATTAATACTACTTGATAGACACATGTCTATGAAATGAACGTTGATTATTCAGTTGTGTACACTGGATTAAAAATGTTATCATGATATGTAATATGAACACTAATAAAACGCTGTTATAGTTATGCAAGTGTTTTATTGCAAGTCCTGTCACGATGGGCTCACCACAATTTTCTTCCATCTAGACCACAAGTCTAGTTTTAAGAATTAAGTAACGACCGCTGAAAGAAAAAATTAACAAAAAGTTGTTCATAAAAATTCAGGGGACGTTTCTTTGGTAGCAGAGCGTGGTTGAGATCTATGAGCTGAAAGGTGACCGGACTTACAATGTAATTTGGGAAGTTCAGATAGATTCTTGGTCAGTAAGAGAGAGTGCAATAATAAAATATCTGGTGATTTTTATAAGAGGAAATGAGTTTAAAGGAAGATTTTTATTGGTGTTGTGCATGTTAATTGTTTTATAAAATGTTAATGTTGTCTTGTGTATATTAAATCTTATGTATGTAAACCGTATGTAACATATATATATATATATATATATATATATATATATATATTTCAATCACTTTCTGCTACAGTCCGTTTCTTGATGTATATAATACTATAATACTTATAACTATTTTACCTCAAGATGTATTTTTTCCTTTAGGGACATGTTTCGGGAGATCATAAAAATCAAGATTTTTATTGGTGTTGTGCATGTTAATTGTTTTATAAAATGTTAATGTTGTCTTGTGTATATTAAATCTTATGTATGTAAACCGTATGTAACATATATATATATATATATTTCAATCACTTTCTGCTACAGTCCGTTTCTTGATGTATATAATACTATAATACTTATAACTATTTTACCTCAAGATGTATTTTTTCCTTTAGGGACATGTTTCGGGAGATCCTGTTCTCCCATCTTCAACCTTCGCCATCTTGCTTCTGGTGCAGTATTTGTGTGTTGGCTTCTGGATGTTATTATGGTGGTTTGTTGGTCTTTGGTCCTTCAATGTTGCATTATTGTGTGTGGTTGTAGTATCTGTTTTTGTATTTTGTGTATTTTCGATGTTGAGTGCTTTGAATATTGTGTCATGTTTTGTATTGATTTGTATTTGTTCTGGTATTAATTTGTTTTGTGTTTTATGTTTGTAAATCTGTAAATTTTCCCAAATGTTCATTATGGTGCCTTTGTGTGGTATATGTTTTATTAGTGTTACATTGGTTATGTCTGGGAATTCATGTCCTGTGTTTATTGCATGTGTGGCTAAATTGGATTTATAAATGTTTGGTTTTTTGTATGCATTTAGGTGTTCAAAATAACGTTTTTTCAGCTGTTTTTTTGTTTGTCCTATATAACATTTATTGCAATCTTGGCATTCAATTTTGTATATACCGTTGGTTGTTGTATTATCTTTGTTGTGTGAGTTATTTAGATTTTGTAATTTATTTTTATTAGTTTTGTATGCTATTTTTATATCTGTGTTTTTAAATAGTTTTGTTAGTTTTGACATTTTATTATTTATATATGTGAATGTGGCCCATTTTTTGTTGTTGTTATTATTTATGTGTTGTTCAGTTTGATTAATTCTTAATTGTTCAGTTTTTATTTTGTATTTGATTTTATTTTCTATTTTGATCATAGTATTTTTATTGTATCCATTTGCATAACCAATTTGGTATATTATATTTCTTTCTTTGTCAGTTTCTTGTTTGTTTAGGGGTATTTTGTACATTCTGTTAAATAACGAATAAAATGCTGCCATTTTATGTTGTGGTGGGTGGTCAGAATGGTTAGGTATAATGATGTTAGTGGAAGTTGGTTTTATATATATTGCATATTGTATGTGTTTGTTGTATCTTGTGATGGTTATGTCTAAATAGTTGATTTTGTTATGTTTTTCTTTTTCTTCTGTGAATTGTATTTTGGGATGTATGTTATTGATTTGTTTCAGTATGTTCTCTGCATTTGTGTTTTTGTTATTTGATACATATAGTCCATCATCTACATATCTTATCCATATGCCATCTGGGTCATGTGTTTTTATGATATTTTGTATTTTGGTGTCTATATGTTGTAGGAATATTTTTGCTATTATGCTTGATAATGGTGATCCCATTGCTAAACCTTCTTTCTGTTGATAAATTTTGCTATTAAATTCAAAGTAATTTTGTTTTAGTATTAGTTGGAGACTATTTTTTATTTCGGTTATATATTGTTTGTTTTCATTTTGTTCTATAAGTTTGTTTATTATTATGTCAATTGTTTCTTCTACTGGTATATTAGTGTACATGTTTGTTATGTCATATGATGTGAAAAATGTATTTTCATTTATATTTATTATTTTTAGTTTGTCTATTAATTCGTATGTATTTTTTATGTTATGATGGTTATTTGTTAGATGGTTATTTTTTAGTTTTTGTGCTATTATTCTTGCTATTTTGTATGTAGGAGCTTTTTTGAAATTGATTAATGGACGTATTGAGTTGTTTAATTTGTGTATTTTTATTAGGCTGTTCATTTTAGGTGGTTCTGGATTATTGTTTATATATATGTCTATGTTTTTATTGTTGAAAATGTTTTTTGTTTGTTTTTATTAGTTTTATTGTTTGTTTAAGATAGTTTTCTGTTGGGTTTTTATCTAGTTGTACGCATTTATTATTGTTGATGAAGTCTTCGGTTTTTTTGATGTAGTCTGTTTTTTCAATGATTACTGTTGCTTGACTTTTGTCTGCTTTAGTTATTATTAAATTATTGTTCTTTACTTTATTTTTAATTTCTTTTATTGTTTTATTGATTTTCTTTTGTTTATCTTTGTTTTTCATTTCGCTAGTGATTATTTTTTTAATTATATGTGTTGCTTCTGTTCTTTTTTCTTCTTGTATATTGTCTTTTATTAGGTTAATGGCAAATTCACAAACATAAACATATACTTCAATAGACAATGCCAAAAACATAAATTAACACCTAAATACATCAACATAAACACAAACAACAAAAATATGACGGCACAAAAAACTATAAAACAAGCACAAAGGCTATGGATACAAAACGAAATTAATCAATTATACAGTACGAAAAATAGCATAACACTAGACATATACAAACTACACTTAGAGCTAACAAATTTATTACATCCAATCACTTGGAACAATAAATACAATAACATAGAAAATAAAATAAGATTTGAGAAAAACAAAAAGACTTATACAATCAACAAAAAACTTAACACATTAAAACAACAAAACAAAAATCAAGAACAAAAAAACAAAAATAAACACACATTTTACCCTCGAACCATTAACCTCAGCAATACAGAATTTAACAAAAAAGAAACAGAATATTTAAACAATATGTCAAAAACTAACATAACCCAAAATGCAAACAAAAATCTAGAAAATTTAATAGTAGAAACAGAATTTGCCATTAACCTAATAAAAGACAATATACAAGAAGAAAAAAGAACAGAAGCAACACATATAATTTAAAAAATAATCACTAGCGAAATGAAAAACAAAGATAAACAAAAGAAAATCAATAAAACAATAAAAGAAATTAAAAATAAAGTAAAGAACAATAATTTAATAATAACTAAAGCAGACAAAAGTCAAGCAACAGTAATCATTGAAAAAACAGACTACATCAAAAAAACCGAAGACTTCATCAACAATAATAAATGCGTACAACTAGATAAAAACCCAACAGAAAACTATCTTAAACAAACAATAAAACTAATAAAAACAAATAAAAACATTTTCAACAATAAAAACATAGACATATATATAAACAATAATCCAGAACCACCTAAAATGAACAGCCTAATAAAAATACACAAATTAAACAACTCAATACGTCCATTAATCAATTTCAAAAAAGCTCCTGCATACAAAATAGCAAGAATAATAGCACAAAAACTAAAAAATAACCATCTAACAAATAACCATCATAACATAAAAAATACATACGAATTAATAGACAAACTAAAAATAATAAATATAAATGAAAATACATTTTTCACATCATATGACATAACAAACATGTACACTAATATCCCAGTAGAAGAAACAATTGACATAATAATAAACAAACTTATAGAACAAAATGAAAACAAACAATATATAACCGAAATAAAAAATAGTCTCCAACTAATACTAAAACAAAATTACTTTGAATTTAATAGCAAAATTTATCAACAGAAAGAAGGTTTAGCAATGGGATCACCATTATCAAGCATAATAGCAGAAATATTCCTACAACATATAGACACCAAAATACAAAATATCATAAAAACACATGACCCAGATGGCATATGGATAAGATATGTAGATGATGGACTATATGTATCAAATAACAAAAACACAAATGCAGAGAACATACTGAAACAAATCAATAACATACATCCCAAAATACAATTCACAGAAGAAAAAGAAAAACATAACAAAATCAACTATTTAGACATAACCATCACAAGATACAACAAACACATACAATATGCAATATATATAAAACCAACTTCCACTAACATCATTATACCTAACCATTCTGACCACCCACCACAACATAAAATGGCAGCATTTTATTCGTTATTTAACAGAATGTACAAAATACCCCTAAACAAACAAGAAACTGACAAAGAAAGAAATATAATATACCAAATTGGTTATGCAAATGGATACAATAAAAATACTATGATCAAAATAGAAAATAAAATCAAATACAAAATAAAAACTGAACAATTAAGAATTAATCAAACTGAACAACACATAAATAATAACAACAACAAAAAATGGGCCACATTCACATATATAAATAATAAAATGTCAAAACTAACAAAACTATTTAAAAACACAGATATAAAAATAGCATACAAAACTAATAAAAATAAATTACAAAATCTAAATAACTCACACAACAAAGATAATACAACAACCAATGGTATATACAAAATTGAATGCCAAGATTGCAATAAATGTTATATAGGACAAACAAAAAAACAGCTGAAAAAACGTTATTTTGAACACCTAAATGCATACAAAAAACCAAACATTTATAAATCCAATTTAGCCACACATGCAATAAACACAGGACATGAATTCCCAGACATAACCAATGTAACACTAATAAAACATATACCACACAAAGGCACCATAATGAACATTTGGGAAAATTTACAGATTTACAAACATAAAACACAAAACAAATTAATACCAGAACAAATACAAATCAATACAAAACATGACACAATATTCAAAGCACTCAACATCGAAAATACACAAAATACAAAAACAGATACTACAACCACACACAATAATGCAACATTGAAGGACCAAAGACCAACAAACCACCATAATAACATCCAGAAGCCAACACACAAATACTGCACCAGAAGCAAGATGGCGAAGGTTGAAGATGGGAGAACAGGATCTCCCGAAACATGTCCCTAAAGGAAAAAATACATCTTGAGGTAAAATAGTTATAAGTATTATAGTAATATATATATATATATATATATATGATGATGTAAGGGTCACACACACACACAATTACACAATTGTTTGGGGGGCTTACTTTCCTTGTAGGGTTTTGAGTACGTTTAGAGTAAAAAAAAAATTTTTTTGCATGGCCCAACGCTGTCGGACCTTGTTGGAGTTGGTCAGGACCTGTTTAACTGTGTTGCATATTTTCCTGAATGGTTGAAGTACACCCAATCTTTAATAATTTTTGGCCTGACGTGAAGGCATTAATTGTTTGATTGTACTTGAAGCTACGGTACCTCGATTGAGGAATTATCCTGGTTTAAATGCACGTGAATTAATATTTTTTTTTGGAAGAGCGGTCATGGTCGGACCATACACCTGCTTGTGTATTGTCATTCTTGAAGTGAGACATATTTTTTGAATCCTCAATTGTGAAAGTTGCTTTAGCAACATATATGTATATGTTTAATGGATGGTAATTATTCTAGCGTTGTATTAATTTTGTATTGTATGGTGTTGTATGTGTATGTCTATTTGGTATCAATGTTGTTGCATGTTTTCTTGTGTTTGGGAGATTGCTCTGCCTTTTCGTTTCCCCTTTTTCCTCTTGCAGCGTTAGGGAACTCTGATGCGACTCAAGTTTTTCCTCTTCTTTGTTGTGATGGTGTGTTAAATTGTTGCAATGTGTTGTTCTGATTATGGAAATTTGATGGCTGACATTAATTAGATTTTGGGTGGTGTTATATGGAGTGTCGGTCAAGGTAGTAGTAAGAGTGGTGTTCGAAATGAGGAAATAATTGAAATAAAGACGAGTAGGATTTGTTACGGCCCCGTTTTTGAAAGGGAAGTTTCAATGGTAATTGTGCACAAGACAAATATGTTAAAATTAAATGTACATTGCGTTAGTAAATTACAAGCAACATAATAGTTTGTAATGTGATGTAGACTGAGGCGAGATGACCCTTGGCCAGCTGATAGCCGCACGGGTAGCGGAATTCAGTCATTGTTCCCTTTATCATATAGACCGTTGTAACGTATCATATAAGTACAGTAGAACCTCGTTTATCCGGAATAAAGGGGGCGGCGATATTCCGGATAATCAATTTTTCTGGTTAACCAGTGCTACCTTATATACATTGGATTCCAGGTAGAATTAAACTACAGTACAAAGAAATAAATGTTCTTAATAATGAAACTACAGGTAGTCGTCGACTTACGACCGGCCGCACTTACGACCACAAAAACATGAAACACGCCCACTTGTAACGGGTCGAATTCTAGCCATCCAACAAATCGATATTATTGGCCATTAAATCAGTAAACACGAGTGCGAGAGTGAAGTTTGTAATAGTCTTGGACGTTTGTCATTGTGAACGACAATTCACATACACTGTAGAAAGATTGTCAAGTGTTCTCATCGACAGGATGTACGGACTTGTCAAGCTGTTTTTAGCACAGTGAAGCACCCATATATGCAGTTAAGAACACTAAATAATCACGATAACCACGTACTCGACAGTTTTGAAAACAGTTGACTAGGAAACAAAAAATGTCGAGGGCTCTCAAAATTAGGCAGGTGTGCTATACACACACTAACGCATGAAAGACAGTGTCGGTAACACTACCACAAATCAATAGCCTATACAGTATGTACATTCATAAAAATTGTTGTTTACTAACTAAATACAGTACAGTATTAAATTTATATACAGTATAGTACTACAATTCAAACATTTTTTTTCAACATTTCTTGAAAAAGTCCTGAATTTTTCTTTGTGTTTTTCGTTACATCGTTTTCGAGCAGCTTTGTCCCTCCACCGTTTTATTAGCAGCACGTCAGCAGGTGTTGCGTCAAGTGACTGTTCCACAAATTGAAGAGCAACCTGAAACAACATGTACTCTGTAACTGCTGCCTTTTACATTAAACATTAAGATGAATTGGGCCATGCGCGATTTTAGTAACAATGTCTTACCTCAAATGCTTTGAATACGTCGTCTGCTTTGACTAGGCTGACAGAAGGTTCGTTGTCGGTGTCGTCTGCTTCACGAGGCTCTGGCTCCTTGATCAATTCGACGATCTCTTCTTCGGTCAGCTCAAGCTCAATGTCGTCTGCTTGTACCCATTGTAATGCTTCTTCTTCTTCAATATCCTCACAACCTGGCACTTTTTTTATTAAGGCTGACAGGTTTTCAAAATCTTCCTCTTCATAGTCGTCTATGGATGTTATTCCATCCGTAATTTTATTCCAAGCTTTTCTCAAAGTTGTTGATTTGACTTTTTCCCAAGATTGTGCACACCAATACACGACGTCCTTCATTGTCACTAGTTTCAAAGCTTCTGTTAGTGTCAAGTTGTTATTCGCACTTTCATGCAAAATATGTCGTAGCAAAACACCTCGATAGTGACATTTAAATGTTTCAATCACTCCCTGGTCCATAGGTTGAACTAAACTTGTGACATTTGGTGGCAATAATTCGACTTTTATTTCACCATCTTTCAAAGTTCCAGGGTGAGTAGGTGCATTGTTGACAAACAAAATGGCTTTCATAGGTAAATCATTGTCTTTTAAAAATTTCTTGACCTTTGGAACAAACTGTTTATGAAACCACAATACAAAAAGTTCTGATGACATCCATGCATTCTTTTGTGCCTTGTAGTAAACTGGTAGGGCGTTAGGTGCGTTGTTTTTTAAAGCTCTTGGCTTATGAGACTTCCTGATACACATTAGTGGGAGCCTAAACGAACCCGATGCGTTCGCTGCTGTAAGGACTGTAATTCTTTCCTGTTGCATTTTGTGTCGTGGTGCCGAAATCTCACTAACACAAGCCAAAGACTTTTTTGGTAGCATCTTAAAATTTAACCCGGTTTCATCGAATGTAACTGATCCATTGTGTACCCTTCTACCGTCTCTTCGAATTCCGTTTTAAAGACGTCGACAGCGTCCTGGTCAACAGACGTTTTTCCCCACATAAACTAAGCTGACAAATACCATAACGATTTTTAAACCTGTCAAGCCATCCTTTGCTTGCTAAAAAGTTTTCACCTTCTTCTCCTAGCATTCCAGCTAGCATTCTGGCTTTTTCTTGGAGTACAGGGCCAGAAATAGGCACACCCTTTACTCTCTGCTGCGTAAACCACAAGAATAATGCTTCATTCACCTTTTCAAAGTCAGAAGTTTTCATTGTTTTACGGTTGGGAAATTTTGAAGAATGTTTCAAAAGTTTGTCTTTGTTTTTTATCCAATCCCCAACTGTTGAAACTCCCACATTAAAGTTTGCTGCAACACACCGTAATAATGCACCACTCTCCACTTGTCGTATAGCTTGTAGCTTGTCCTTTATTTCAACAACATTCCGTTTCCTTTTCCCAGACATTGCAGACTAAAAATTACTGTACACACAACGACAGCTTATACGCTTTTTGAAATTTTCAGTGAAAGACACTAAAAATGTTTATTTACACACTAATTTACACTTTAAAACACTCTATCTACAGTAGGCCTAACATGAAAAAACTAACAATATAAGACACTAAATAAAAATTAATTTGCAAAACTCAAAACAACACTGCCGCAAAACGCATCAAACTAAAGCTGTAAAGACACTGCCTGGCGAGGGGTAGACAGACAGGCTGGCAGACAATGAATGGTGAAAGTGGCACGGCGTGTCACTGACCCTAGTAACAATGCCTCCGTCCAGTCGGCCCTTCCACCCGCTGCTCCAAGACCCTAGACTGTGCGGCTTTTCTCGTACTATTAACTGATTTAGACGATGTTTTTTATTTTTTTTACACGAAAATCGTTGTGGTTAACCCGGGTTCCGGTTAAGTAAACCCCGGATAAACGGGGTCTTACTGTATTGCATTCCTAATATTCTGAATTTATGACCCACTTAGTTTGTTTTCTCTTGCAATCAGCCGTTCCATTGTTGGCAAATGTTGATGTGTTGTTAACGTTGAATCATTGTTTGGTCTGGACCGTGCTGCATTCCGGGTTGATGTCCCCAGTTTTGTTTGGGTGTCTGTTATATTGCTGAGTGTAGGCTGTCTGCAGAGAAGTTACCCCCCACCTCCTCAAGTATGGAGATGACTATTAGAAAAGGGAGATTGAGAGATTGCTGTTCGCGTGCCCTCCGCGTGGTCTCCCTCTGCTTAGTTAATCGGGGCCGTCCGCCCTAGAGTAGGGAAGTTGGGCATGCATATGTCAAGGTAGGTGGTTACCTTGTTGTGTTGCATATGCGTGGTCGGTCCACGAGGTGGACAGTTGTAGAGTACGTAGGCACTCACATATCAAGGTTGGTGATACCTTGTTGGTCTTCATACGCATATGTGAGTGGTGGTAGTAGTAGCTGGTGGTCACCAGTGAGGGTGATGTGTAAAGGTGGCCCCCTGGGATTGGCATGGTGGAGTGGATCGCGTGGGGCTGATCGTTGGTGAGAAGTGTTGTTCAGTCCTCGGAAGGGGGGGGGGGAGAATAGAAGTCGTCTTGGTTAGATATTCATTTGAGGTTCTCAGTTTGTAAGTTAGACATGTTGTGAATTGTGTGATTAACTGTATTTAAGAATCTTCCTGTTAATATAAGTCCATTGCCATACTGTATTATATAAAACACTAATTGTCTTTTGCTGTGTGTAATTGGCAAAGAAAAATTTTAAACTGTTAGTTGGTCAGTTTTATTATACAGTTTCTGGTGAATGTAAAATGTCAGTAACAACGTTATGCATAAAGTAATGGTAAATTATTATGGGCTAGCTTTTCTAAATCTTCTTCATGAGAAACAGTACATTATCATGAGCTGTTATAAAACTTGGGTAAGAATAGTTACGAAGTATCAGAACTTTATGGGACAATTTTTTCTGAGCAACTGGTGCACATAAGAATATTATGGTAGGTCAGCATATAAATATATGTATATTTTTCTTTTAATGCTAAATTTTTTGAATTTCATTTATCAGATATAAACCTACATACTACATGTTTCTTGTCAGTGATGAGGTATTATTGTGTGAGCATAAATTGAATGAATAAGGTACCTATAGAATTGTTATTTAGCAACTTTAGTTAAAATGTGATTTAGACAATGCCATTTGAATAAATGTTAATATATCAAAATGTCGGCTTATGTTGGAACTGTGTACTTAAATGTGTTGAATAATTTGTTGTTTGTTAATAATATTGCCAATTGTGATTAACACTACTTGATAGACACATGTCTATGAAATGAACGTTGATTATTCAGTTGTGTACACTGGATTAAAAATGTTATCATGATATGTAATATGACACTAATAAAACGCTGTTATAGTTATGCAAGTGTTTTATTGCAAGTCCTGTCACGATGGGCTCACCACAATTTTCTACCATCTAGACCACAAGTCTAGTTTTAAGAATTAAGTAACAACCGCTGAAAGAAAAAATTAACAAAAAGTTGTTCATAAAAATTCAGGGGACGTTTCTTTGGTAGCAGAGCGTGGTTGAGATCTATGAGCTGAAAGGTGACTGGACTTGCAATGTAATTTGGGAAGTTCAGATAGATTCTTGGTCAGTAAGAGAGAGTGCAATAATAAAATATCTGGTGATTTTTATAAGAGGAAATGAGTTTAAAGGAAGATTTTTATTGGTGTTGTGCATGTTAATTGTTTTATAAAATGTTAATGTTGTCTTGTGTATATTAAATCTTATGTATGTAAACCGTATGTAACATATATATATATATATGATGATGTAAGGGTCACACACACACACATTTACACAATTGTTTGGGGGGCTTACTTTCCTTGTAGGGTTTTGAGTACGTTTAGAGTAAAAAAAAAATTTTTTGCATGGCCCAACGCTGTCGGACCTTGTTGGAGTTGGTCAGGACCTGTTTAACTGTGTTGCATATTTTCCTGAATGGTTGAAGTACACCCAATCTTTAATAATTTTTGGCCTGACGTGAAGGCATTAATTGTTTGATTGTACTTGAAGCTACGGTACCTCGATTGAGGAATTATCCTGGTTTAAATGCACGTGAATTATTGTTTTTTTTTGGAAGAGCGGTCATGGTCGGACCATACACCTGCTTGTGTATTGTCATTCTTGAAGTGAGACATATTTTTTGAATCCTCAATTGTGAAAGTTGCTTTAGCAACATATATGTATATGTTTAATGGATGGTAATTATTCTAGCGTTGTATTAATTTTGTATTGTATGGTGTTGTATGTGTATGTCTATTTGGTATCAATGTTGTTGCATGTTTTCTTGTGTTTGGGAGATTGCTCTGCCTTTTCGTTTCCCCTTTTTCCTCTTGCAGCGTTAGGGAACTCTGATGCGACTCAAGTTTTTCCTCTTCTTTGTTGTGATGGTGTGTTAAATTGTTGCAATGTGTTGTTCTGATTATGGAAATTTGATGGCTGACATTAATTAGATTTTGGGTGGTGTTATATGGAGTGTCGGTCAAGGTAGTAGTAAGAGTGGTGTTCGAAATGAGGAAATAATTGAAATAAAGACGAGTAGGATTTGTTACGGCCCCGTTTTTGAAAGGGAAGTTTCAATGGTAATTGTGCACAAACAAATATGTTAAAATTAAATGTACATTGCGTTAGTAAATTACAAGCAACATAATAGTTTGTAATGTGATGTAGACTGAGGCGAGATGACCCTTGGCCAGCTGATAGCCGCACGGGTAGCGGAATTCAGTCATTGTTCCCTTTATCATATAGACCGTTGTAACGTATCATATAAGTACAGTAGAACCTCGTTTATCCGGAATAAAGTATAGAAAAACTTAACATACAATTATACATAACAAAATAACCGATCATATGAACATCGAGTAATAAACAAAAGACTTCGCTTGTTGTGAATAAAATTAAAATAAGTACGAAAAATAAATGAATCTGTAAAGGGACGCTCGACAATCTACAACAATATAAATCGTGCACAGAATGGTTGAAACATGATTTTTGCGCCGACAGTATAAATAAGCGAGCAGCACCAGGCTTGATCTCTTTCCTTGGAACACATCTGCAGCCAAAGGCTATGCCCGATGGTAGAGCATCCAAGGTCGATATCCCAGCACTGTACGAGTCATCTGAATGCTAAGTGGACCAGGAGGACCGGACGACGGACTCCAGGAGGGTCAGACAGTAATGGAGGATCGACACAGGACTCAGGATCATGACAAGTAAGCACTGAGAAATCACTGCACAGCAATAAGGTGACATGAAACCACTTTTTACTCGTCAACCAACAAGTCATAAAAGACATTAAAAAGAAAAGAGTAAAGAGACAATGAACTTTAGTAGTGTAAATAATAATTGTCAAATTTAATTGGTTAATTTGTAGTAATTTATAATGACATTTAAAATTTATGAAATTATTTCTTGAAATTATAACGTAGCATAAATGTTTAAGTAATTCTAAAATTGATTGATATTTCATGAATACGATATTCATATGTAATTATATTAAAAAAATATGGAATTTAAAAAGAAATCTGAGGAAGTCAAGAGCACATTATATATTATACAAATTTCTACTGTATACATGTCACTTTATATCTTGTGTATTATATTTACGAATATGTGTGTAGTGTTATGTGTATAGTGGCAATAATTGTGTGTATGATGAGCATACACAAAAGAAAAATATTATGCAATAATGACGAAATTTTAATTCGTAATTTTTGGAAATTTTATTTAATAAAGTTTTGAATAATTTTACAAAGTGTTATTATTATTTTAAAAACAACTTTATACCTTTTCTCGTTATATAATATATTGCAACAGTACGTCTGCGTACGTTACTGAGTAATAGTTAAAAAAACTGTTAAATTAGAATTAATAATTAATATTGTCAACATTAAAAAAAAAAATGCATATTGAAAGCTGTAGGTAACCAGCGAAGGGGAACACCGAATGTGCAAGATGGTACAAGCAGATCACGCCACACTCAACATAAGTTTGTGGACAGTATATTTTGTGTTTGAGTGTAAGCCAGTTGAATCCGGCATAGCGTCACCCCTGAATAAATGTGAATTAAATAAGTAATTTATTTAAATTTTGGTAAATGCACATAAGATGACAAAACAAATTATGCTGCATTATTAATAATATAAAGACGCGCACATGTGCAAAATCTAGTGCAAAACAAATAATACATATTAATGCAGTATAAAAAAAGTGAATAGAACCAAGTATAGAAAAACTGTTGACATACAATTATACATAAACAAATTACCGATCGTATAAACATCGAGTAATAAACAAAACACTTTGCATGTTGTGAATAAAATTAAAATAAGTACAAAAAATAAACGAATCTGGAAAGGGATGCTCGACAAAGTATAACAATATAAATTGTGCACAGAATGGTTGAAACATGATTTTTGTGCCCGACAGTAAGCGAGGTGCACCAGCCACGACCTTTCATTCACTGGAACACCTCTGCAGCCGAAGTCTATGCCCTATGGTGTGTAACGGGGCAGATTAGGCAACCCGTTGTAAACACCCAGTGTTCAACCTTTGGGGAACCTCTTAACCAAAATGCATACATTTTATTGTGAAACCCCGTTAGTGTCTGGAACCGGTACGGCGAGACGAGTTGAGAAACTGTCTGTGCATCACAAGTGGGGAAACCCAGGATGTCTGTAAATCACGAAAAAACATGTAATTGACACGTTAATTTCATCAGGCGGCAAAAAATTGCAGAATTCGATGGCCCAGCTTCCAGAACATTTTAAACCAGCCAATCAGTGAACGAGTTTACGGCAATGCGGGTGACACCCCGAGTGTCGTATGGTATATGGAAGCAGGTGACACCGGCCAGTTGGATAGCCGTCATCAAACAGCATATTCGAGAGTACAGCAGTCTCAGTGAATTAGTGACAGGAGGTCATGCGTGTAAGCACGCACGGCCTGCCCAAAAGTATTTAAAAGTAACAGTAAACCGTGATTCAGTAATAATAACAGTATTCGTTTGAATGTAAATTGTGGAATAAAGAAGAGAGTTGGACAATACAGTGCGAAAGTGAAAGTATGGACGAACAATGGCGAACAGCACGTGCGGATGAGTAAAACAGGAAAGTAATTATGTTAGATTGAAGTGAAATTAAAACTATTGGTAAAAAGAGCTCATTAAATAAACCCCCAGAAAAAAATTTTGTAGAAGAAAATCTGTAACTAGCGTGTGAGAGTGTATATGAGGAAATAAGGGGAAAACGTTAAAAGTAAAAGTACTGGTTTGTTTATGTAGAGTAGTATAAGAAAATTTTTATATGATAGAGATAAGAGTAAATAATATTTCATAAAGAAAAGAGTAAGAAAGAAAGTATTTTAAAAGTGATTGCAATAAAAGAGTTCGTTTAAATAGCATAAAAATGTGTTAAACTAATTATTACATAACACCTATTACATGAGTTCTGCATAGAGAATTCGTCTAAACGAAACCTGTGAATTTTCTGATCTAAGGGCATTAGTTGATCTAAGTTAATTAAGGGTAAATATTATGGTTTTGATGTTTACCTCAAGACATCGTGGCGACCTTTGAGCGAGATTGGAATCTTCTGGGGGCTTTTATATAAAAGGTAAGTGTAACGGAATCAGGGTAAGTAAAATTATGGTGTGTAAGAAGATAAAAAAGTGTGTTTCTTTACAATTGGCGACCCCTGCCAGGATCCTGGTATAAATTTTATACGAGGTAGACCTATTTGAGATGCAGAACATAGGTTTTGGGTAATGGCGTATTTGTGAAATTATTGTGTATGTTAAACGTATATTTTATGGTTATGTTTGGGTAGTGTAACGTGCCTGTGAAATTATTGTGTGTACTTTTACATATTGATAACGATTTTATGTGTGGGGTATTTTGGGAAAACGAAGTAGGTCCATCATGGGATATAAGGGTTTTAATAGGTTAATTAATATACAAAAACAAATAATTAATAATATGGAAAAATATCTAATAATATGAAAGAACGAAATGCAAGTGTGGAAAATAGATACAGGTAAGTGTAATGAGAATATAAATAATGAAGTGATAGATGACAAGGCAAGTGATAATTATAATAGGGAGATAATTAGGAATAATAAAGTGGTGGAGAACAAGATAAGTGAGAATGAAAATAATGATAACTATCATAGAGAAATAACAAGTAATGATGATAATATAGTTGAAAATGGGGTATCTAAGAATGATACAGTAAGTAATGGTAGTGATAACGAGAATACATTTAGAGTTGAGGTTAGAGGAGTATTAGTGAGGGAGTATGAAGAGAGTTTAAGTGAACATCGTCGGCAGGGGGCAGATTTTCCCAGGTTATATGTGAAGAAAAGGCTTCACAAGTGTTGTTAGAGAATAAGATTTTCTCAATAGGATATTTGGGTGACAATGGGTCAGCAAATAGTCCAATAAGTTGTTTTTGTGTATCTGGTAAGCCAGATGGTATTTTAATGTTGTATTGCCCTCTGCATGGAATGAAAATGTGAAATTGGGTTGGAAGAGGTATTATGAGAGAGAGAGGGTGAGGAATATTTAAGGTGAATACAGATTATGAAGAGTTAAGACAGAGTATAAATAGAGAGTTAATAAAATAAAGACTTACCTTATAAAGTAAATAGCACAGTAGCAAATGATGAGTATTTTGAGAATAAGCACTTACCTGGGTATAAATGGGTATTATATTAAAAAAGATAATATGATAAATGTTAACAAAATTGAAATTGTTGGAATAATATCAAACTAAATTTTGATGATGGTGGTTAGACAGTTATTATTAATGAACATTTAATTATGTGAAAGTAGTGGGTTTAAATATTGGCTGAATAAAAGAAGATTTTTTGGTAAACAATGGTTATTAATGTAAAACAGATTGTATATAAATGTGTATTGGTATTAAATGTATTTGTGTAATAGGTTATGTGGTACACAGTGTTTTATGTAACAAATGTTTGTAGTAGGGATTGGTTTTTATAATAATAATAATAATAATATTTCATTTGACTAAATAATTAACAGGATGCAATTGTGAATTTTATGAGGAAATTAGATGAATTGAAATTGTTTTGAATAATGTAATTTTAAGTAACTTAGTGTTTTGAGATATAATAACTTACAGTAACTGAGATTGAATTAATTTGAGATGGGTAAATTAATTTAAGAAATGTGAAACTTTGGTAATAAATCTGAGAAATTTATTTTGAATTGAATTGTATAATAAATGGTAAAGCTATTACAATCAAAGTAATTACAGTGTTGTGTGTATACATGGCAGTTTGTGTAAGCAGTGTTTACAGTTTTGAGTGAGTTGATAACAACAACAATAGTTTATTTGATGAAATAATTGACATTATTAAGATTTTATAATGTAATTGAAGTAATTTAAATTGTTGCAAATAATGTAATTAAATTAATTTGAAGTAATTAATTTAAATTATTTGAAAAGATGTAAAAGTTGGATTTTGGGTAACGATTTTTTAATAAAACAGTAATTGATTTCAGTAAACGGGTGTTAGAATTAGGTAATGAAATTAAACAGTTAGGGTTAGTTGTAAATGGGTAAAGAATTTCTGTAGTAAAAGTGAGACAAAATAGGTAATCAGTAGGGGGGGACACAGAAACGAGAGTGACTGTAGGCAGGGAGAAAGGGAGAGATGAAAGTAAACAGTGAATATGGGAGAATAGAGCACATAATTTTTTAAAAATGAGGGTGGAGCTGTTGGGGGACCCCAACATGAGGAGTTAAGGGCAGATTTGGACTGTTTTAAAGAGGTGTTGGCGGAATTGCCTGGAAGGGCCAGGAACTAGGAGTGTAGTGGAAAGCACGGGAACACACACCTTTTGTACAAAGAAGTTATTCGGCGCCCTATTCTAAAAGAAGAGGTTCAAGTAGTCAGAGAAAATGGTGGAGGGAAATATTATTGAGAGAACGGTGTCACCCTATTTCAAATCCGTTAGTTGTTGATGTAAAGAAGAAGGTGAGAGTGGGGTTAGGTTTAAATGCCCGTAGAATAAAGCAGTTTATTATTGCTGAAAGGGAGCCACCCATTTATTGATAAATGAGAATATAAAAAAAAATTCTGAGTAGAAATTATAATGTAACAATTGGAAGATTCAATAGAAAGTTGAAATTAAAGTTGTATTATGTTTTCATGTTCTCTGTATAAGGTTATGCTGTTATGATAAGATATCAGCTGATACATGGTGTTATGTGTATATTATATTTTGTGTAACGAATTTATAGTTGCAATTGATTTTATGATGGTAATAAATTCTTCATTTGAATAATTGTCAGTATGTAATTATGAAGGTTTATAATGAAAATTAAATTCATTTAAAGATAGAAATCTTGGTAATCAATTTGAAAGTTTTTGATTTGAGGGTTATAATAAATGGTAAATGAATGTTATTATGAAATTAAATTAATGGAAGAAGATGAAATTAATTGGAAAGGTTTTAAATAATGCAATTAAAGTAGTTAATTAAAAGAGATGGTGTAACTAATGATGTAAAAGATGGAAAAATGTGTAATAAATTTGAATAATTTATTTTTTGATTTGAAGTGGATAATAAATGGTAGACAAGTAAAATTAAATGATTGAAATGTTTGATAGAAATTCAGAGTTGAAGTCATAGTGTAACCATTGAATACTAAGTGTAAGGTGGTAATGTTTTGTTTGTAATTTTTATGCAAATTCAAAGGTGAGATGTTTATTTTAATGTAGTAATGGTAATGTTCATTTTGAGGGTTTATTATATTGTATGATGTTTATTATAGAACACAATGTTTATTTGGGTATAATGAAATTGTGTATAGATGTTAATAGTAATCTACATTGTTAATTGAAATCAAACTGAAATTTTAACTGGAATCGGTAGGTGAATTTGAATTATTTTTGGAGTTTAATTTTTTTATTTTTGTTTGTTGTTTCTAACGTAAATGATCAATGTGTGTTGTGTGTGTTACAGAGATAAAGATATCAGATGTAATATGTTTATGTTAAGGATATATAATGTTCATTTTGATCCAAAATAAGAAACCGAGACCTTTTAGCCACTTCCTGTAATGTCATGTATCGCCTGGGCGAGGCGTTTGATCTCTAACCTCGTCTTTCCATGTCTATTCAACGCCTTCAAGTAGCTGATATTGTCCTAACGACCTTCCAGACGTCTGTCCCTTATATTTAAATTGGTCGTTATCATCTGCACGTTAAGGACTAGGCTTACAGTCTTCAGCCCTGTCATCCTCTGGAGCTCTCCTTTATTACTTGTTTTACTAAACTCTCTTCACCAATTCTTGCGATCCGTTGCTTCCTTTTCTGTAAGCTCTGTCGAAACAGTTTTGCAGTAAATACCTAAGTCTAACTATCAAAATTGGAATGGCTACGTGTTCTCAGTTTTATTGTACGGAAAGGAAATTTAGACTTTGAGTAATAACGTGACTGATAGATTGAAAGATTTGAAACGTGGACTTATCGAGGAATTGTAGGAATAGGTTGCATAAATAAAGTCTCTAATATCGAGGTGACGAGAAGGATGCAGAAGAAGAAGGAAATTATTAATACTCTTTAAACCAGAAAACTAGGATACCTGGAACACATAATGAGGGGAGGCAGATATCACCTTCTAGACGTTATTATACAGGGCAAGATCTAAGGGAACAGGAATCCGGGAAAAAGAACTTCCTGGTTAAAGAACTTGACAGACTGGTACAATTCCAGCTCTATCAACTTATGTAGAGATATGAACGAGATATGAACACTCCGCATAGTCATATAGAACCTTCTTGGGTTTCTGGATAGTGCTCTATCTGAAAATCACTAGAGTCAGCTGCCGAATTACTTTATGCTAAACACCTCTGCTTCTTACTCATTCTGATGAGATTTTTCTTTAATTAGAAAAAAAGCAACTGACTTCTTCGTTGCCAGTCTTTGAGATGTCCATATCATCTTTTTTATTCTGATGATGACGACCTCTCGAGGTGTCGAAACTTTAGTACGTTTTAGAAAGACTATTTTTAATAACCACCACGCCAACAACCGCGAACGTTTTTCCAAATAATATGCTTCTAGTTCAAACTTCATAGCTTTGCAAATAAGCCTATAATGTTTTTAGGCTGGGGGTCATTTCACAAAAACGTCATCGAAAAAGATACAGTACCGTTTACCAAATGGTAAAAGCTTAAGAGCATGATAATGTCTTTCAGCCGCCAGCTAAACGCAACATTATTATGTTACTGACTGATTGTTTCTTTTGCGCAAATGTTGCGTTTTGCGGTGGTCGCAAATCTCTCTCGAACCATAAGCGATCGCAGACGGAGTCGTCGTCGAATCGTTTCGTGAATTCCGAATCTGCTGCTATCTCTTCAGTTTTCAAGCGTTTTGGCGATACCGCAGCGATTGCCTATTCTAATTCAGCTGCTTCGTTCGCTCGTTTAGTTGCCATCTCAATTTTCTTATTCAATCTACAACGTTTTACTCGTTCGTTGGTTTTCCTTCGCTTCTCTGCCAGTTTCATGTTGTAGAATGCATCGATTTTCTCCTGCTCAGTCATCGTCGACGCGAACGGTGTATTTAGTAAGTACTCGTTCAATTCTTCGCGCATCAAGTCATCTTGCTTTCGTTTTTGTTGCGATGGGGCCGCTGGTACCGAAGCTTCACCGCCGACGCAGCCGCTCGTTGCTGTTCCTTCTCGAGCTTCTTTCGTTCCCGATACGTTCTTGCTCGCTCGGCATTTTGTCGTTTCTTGATCTGAGCCTTCTCGTCGCTGCTGTCCATTGTCGAACGCTGTTTTAGTCAGTCGCCACGTTATGGTTACTATATACCAGCAGCAGTGTATTTCACCACAACACAAAAAGGGTCTTTCACTATATCCTGCGGCCAAAGGGAACTTCCGTCTCCGCGTTTGTACTTTATTTCGGTGTCCGATGTGTACTAGAACTAGAGGTGGGCTAAACTGTTATTTTTAAATAATAGGTATGAAAATACTGTTCCAAAAAAATAACAGGTACAAATACCTGTTATTACATACTAATTATACATAACCTATATTATCCTTTGTAAGTAACTCGTTTTGAGGTGCCTGCAGGTCTCCTATGTAATATCTTCAAATAAATACACTGCAAGTAGGTTTATTTTCACCTAGATAAACCTACTTGCTGTGTATTTATTTGAAGATATTATATAACCTACCTATACTATATAATTTGTTATAAGAAATAAATTGAAACTAAAAGTATTAACAGTGTTACTTTACACTGTGGCTTTATTAAACTATTACTGTTTAAAAGAAAATAAGAAACAAAAGAATTTATAGGCCTATCTCCCTTTGGGAATACCAATGTAAGTTTTCACTAGGAGTAAACAAACATTGGTTAGGCAAATCAGTTGCGAAACTCGGGGCAATTAAATAATTTAGAGTAGGCCTACACGTAATACCACAACAAATAATGTGAAAAAATACCACAAACATATAATAAAAACATAACAGTAAGCCACAAGAGTGAATGAGAATAAACAAAATTTTACAAAAAAAACTAATAAAATAAATATAAATAAATAAATAAAAACTTATAAAGTTGTCTTGTTTGTTCATCATCTTTTTTCACAGCACTACACTTTATATAATAATGAAACTTTCTCTTGTGAACTTACTTGACTTTTTCCGTTGAACGCGTTTCGGCGTCGTGTTCGCCTTCGCAGCTTAGAAACAACTGCCATCTTAGAAACTGGGCAGTCGTTTCTAAGCTGACGAAGGCGAACACGACGCCGAAACGCGTGCAACGGAAAAAGTCAAGTAAGTTCACAAGAGAAAGTTTCATTATTATAAAAACTTATAAATAATAAGCAACAACAAAAGTAAATTAAATGCATTACATACCTGGATAATCTTCAGATTCATTCACTAATGTACACAGAATTTACATTACATTACAATCTGCTTCACTTAACACATTATAAATAAAATTAAACAATTGAATTGTTTTAAAATACTAGGATTTCAGTTATTCAAACACTATTTTAAATTTGCATTCAAAAATATCAGCTGTTCCACTTTCCTTTTGTTAATCGTGTTTTCGTTCAGATATTTAAGGAACAGGACTAGATAAAGTGCATAAATGTCCATTACAACAATCTCATTATTTACGTGAGATGTGTTTTGAAGTTAAAATCCCATTAATAAAAAGTATAATATAGCCTTTCAACATCAGCCACTCTATAAGTTATAACACAATATAATTAAATACAACTATTTCACTAACAACTCGGAACACATTTTTCATGAGTAAAAACATAAAGTTTTACTAGAGCTCTATAATACAGGTATTCGCACCCGCCATCTTTGCTCCGAGACTTTTAAATGTAATGTGGCAGTAGCAATGTAAGCACGCTGTGCGTTGGATTATTTAATGTAAATTATGTATGTAAATATTAATAGTAGGGTAAGAATGAGAGTTCTAACGCGGAAGTGACGTCACAGCCCCCTTTTGGCGCGAAATTCAAAAATCGTGGTGGTGGGGGTAGACTTCCGTTGCAGTGTGTCGTCGTGTGCAGAGGTTATGATGGACCGGGGGGTAGTGGTGTGTCCCACGTGACCTCTGTGGGCGTACCGAAGTTGTCGACCATGTTGTCGGCATTCGGCCATGTTGTCGTCGTCGTCCATTTTGTGGGGTTATGTGTGCGTTGATTGGCGGAGGCGTGGCCGCCGTTCACTGTTCGCCGTTCGCTGTTCGCCGTTCGCGGTTCGCCGTTCGCGGTTCGCCGTCCGGCGGGGGCTTGGCCGCGGCCTGGTCGTGGCTTGACCGCCGCCAGGAGTGGTGGGGTCGTCGTCCATTTTGTCGGCGGTGTAGCGGCCATGTTGGGAAAGCGGGGATGTTGTCGGGTTGTGCATGTGTGCTGGTTAAGGTTGGGCCACGTTGCCGCTTCGTGGTGTGTTATAGTGTATGGGTTTGGATATATACTGTGTTTTTCCGGAAGGGTAGCCATGTTGGAAAAGCGTCGACGTTGTCAACTTGTGTGTGCTGGTTTATCGTCGGCCACGTTGTCGGCTCGTGCATGTGTTATAGTGTACGGGTTTTGGATATATTTACACTGCCACCATTGTCCGGATATCGTCGATGTGAAGAGGTGAATTGCATTGTTGCCAACTCGAGAACTGTACATTTGAATGTGTGTTACTTTTATGGTAAATATATATTGTAAAAATAAAAAGTATGCACATCATCAGTGTGAAATTCTTGTTGACACAGTCCTTCGGTGCAAAATTTAAAATCATTTTACTTGTAAATATTGAATATATGCATTTATGCATATATATTTATGCATAGATAATTATTACTATAGTAATCTATATTGCACGAACGTAAAAAAAGTGTAGTGTTGTGTACATGTAAGAAATACACATGATATGCACTGCATAATTGAATGTCTAGTTGTAATGAATTGGCTTCGGCTATCTGAGCATAATATGTACACATGCTGGTGATGATGTAATCAATCCATCTGTGTGCCCATCTGTTACCAAAGCGTGAGAACGAAGGCTTTATTAGTCGTACATAATTTGAAGAACGCGAGTCGTTGGTGATATAATATTATTAATTGGGCTCCAGCTGTCTGTGCATTTGTTAACGTTGTGTGCGTGTGCGTGTGCGTACATCCATTTGTTTAATAACAGAACCCGAGCCGTTGACTAAGTAATGAATAATAATTGGCTTCGGCTATCTGAGCATATGTACACATGCTGGTGATGATGTAATTGTCTAGCCATCTATTACCAAAGCGTGAGAGCTGAGGCTTTATTAGTCGTACATAATTTGAAGAACACAAGTCGTTGGTGACGTAATATTATTAATTGGGCTCCAGCTGTCTGTGCATTTGTTAACGTTGTGTGTGTGTGTGTGTGTGTGTGTGTGTGTGTGTGTGTGTGTGTGTGTGTGTGTGTGTGTGTGTGTGTGTGTGTGTGTGTGTGTGTGTGAACGAAGTGATGACCGTACATAAATTATTGTGTGAAACAGAAAGCCAAGCTAAGTGATTGTCCTTGACTGCACGTGTAGCAGCTCTAGGTTTTTTTTGTCGTCGAAACAGAAAGCCAAGCTAAATGATTGTCCTTGACTGCACGTGTAGCAGCTCTGGTTGATACCAGCTGCTTTTGCGTTCATCCTTGAGATAGCGTATATATACGCTGTACGAATTGCTCACATCATCACATTGTTCGACGAGACTTACATTCAGTAAAACTTAACTAGAACTCGTACAGTGTGAGTTTCATTTTTAAATAATTTTCATTTTTAAATAATTTTTTAATTTCGTTCGACGAGATTCACATTCAGTAACTCAACTAGAACTCGTACAAGGTAAGTTTCATTTTTAAATAATTTTTTAATTTCTAAAGTATAATATAATCAAGCAATTCTCAACTAGAACTCGTACAAGGTAAGTTTCATTTTAAAATAATTTTTTAATTTCTAAAGTATAATATAATCAAGCAATTATTGTTTAATAATATTGATTTTTAAATTAGTTGTATGTAATAACACATGAATGCACATTGTGCAACATTCGTTCTAGCTTGTATATTGAGTGATGATTAGTGTTAATCTTTCAAGGATTTTTGAAATAAATATAGAATAAAAGTGTTAAAGCAATACTGTTTAATTAAAATACATGTAATCAAAATATATTACAATTTAAAATACATATTATGTAATAGTGAACAGTGGTGACAAGTACAAAATACATAATATGTAAACATATACAATAAGACATTTGTGTACAATATTCATCTAAATAAACTAATTGCAAATTAAAATATGTAAACGTACATAGTAGTGACAAAAATTAATATGTAAACATGTGTGACAATTGTGTATGAATTACAACTAAGTAAAACTAATAATTAAAAGTTACAATAAATAAGTGCAATATGTTATGTCAAATATGTACAAAAAAATACACACACACAGTAGTGACAATTATAAAAATACAATTGTATACAATTATATTATGTGTAAGCAAATTAGATTTTAATTTATAAATTCATTACGCATAATAATTTATTTGTAATTGTTTTAATAATTTGTTTTGAATTAAATCAAAATGAAATAAGTGTAAGCACATTATATTTTACAATACTATTTGTACACGTGTGCAATGACAATTATGAACAAATATATTTGTTAATTTTGAAGATGTCTATCCGGGCTTACTCTAAAATGTACACCACGTAAGCCTTGTTTTATTATCTAGACATACAGTAAGTATATTGATAATTAAATATAATTAAATAAAATGAAATATATGTGTAAGCACAATATATTATAAGTTAAAATACAACTAAGTACATGTTAATATATATATAATCGTACATGCAGCTAATGACAATTATGTGTATTTACAATGAAAATTATACATGGTAAGTGAGTATGTCCATTCGGTCTTACTGTACAATTTCTACTATGTACGCTCTATCCTTTTCTCCACGAAAAATTAGATGCAGTGAACACGGTACTAAATCTTTTAATTCGTCATCTTCGAAAACGCCTGCGTATCTTTTAGGTAGATATACGCGATATTTTAGTTTAGGGTCTTTATAATCTTGGAGAGTGACGAGTACGGCTTTCCCGTACTTTGCGTCTATATTCTGCATTTCTTCTATCGGATATTTTACGCCGATTATTAATTCTTTTATTTTTTTATATTCAATTGCGCTAATAGTTGCAAATTTTTCAGTGAATGATGCCATTTTAAAATAAAGAATTTTATATTTGTCTCACGCGTCTCTCAAGGACTGAACGAATAACGCTCGCGCACAGCGGAATAAATAGGGAGGTAGTTGTGGAGGTGGAACCGGAGAGGGGGAACTACATAACGTACAGTAAGCGTTTATTTTTAACCGTGTGAACAGGATACGACTTGACTTCTCACGGCTCGATGGGTAGGCGGGGAAGAGGAGACGAGTCGGCTATTTTTTTTATGAATAGACAGAATGATGTAATTAACAGCACTCATGCGTGTTAGAACATGTCGGTGACGCTAATTTTTTTTTATATGACTATACAGGGTGATGTAATCGTCAGAAAGGTTAATTTGTTTTACGTAAGCGCTAAACAATAATGTTTTCAATTAGTAATTTATCAGAAACATACTGATTACTCTAAAATCTGATACAACCCACTCGCGTAAAGCGTGTATTCTAGTATTTGTACATATTTCTGGAAGTAAGTGGTGCGCGAGACAGGCTGTTCCATGTATTGATTGTAATTGATCGAGTTTGGGACAACCGAAATCTTCTAAATTTATAATATTAAAATGCACGATACGCTTCTGTAGAAATTTTTTTTGCAATCCTTTTACGAACACAAATTTAAAAGGAAATGTATATTTTTCTAATATCGGTACAAGATGTTCATACGATGTGTCCCCGTCCGTCCACGCTAGTCCATGATAATGGTCTGTTAACCATCTGTTTGTCCTCACATGTTTATGATTCGAAACAATCATGTTTGCTGGAGGTGTAAATATCCAATGTCTGCTGGCAAATGCGGTGACATCCATAATGGCTATTTCCTTAACGAGTTCGTTTCCATCGTTGTCGATGAAACAGTGAAAGTCAAGTATGACTGCTAGATTATCCTCGCACATCCTTTTTTCGTTATAAACAACGTGTTTGGTGTTACTAAGAACGCTGCAGATCCGTCCGTCTTACGGAACAGACACGTTGTATGTTGTGAAACGCTCGTAAAGAATTTTTTCGGAACGTTTATTTTGTCACTTAACTACTTAACTAAAAAGAAACTTTTTCATGTGAAAACTTACTGATTTTATTGGACGCATTTCGGCTTATGTATCCGCCTTCTTCAGCTTTGGTAACAGACTGCCTTACCTTTTCTATTTTGTACCTTATATTTTCGTCACGGATCAGTGCAACAAATTTACAGGTCAAAATGTTATATACAAAAATTTCTATAGGGTATAGTATTGTGTGCTTTAATTCACTACAGCGTATGTACTGGTACGGAGATAACAGCTCCATGCGTCCGTCTTCAACGCGTGCTGTTCAAACACTGAGGTATGCGATATTAGTGGACTTGGATTAAACACTTTTGTCACGGCAGCATATATTTTCAAACCTTGTGTTCACTAATCGATTAAATTAAAGCGTGAAAACGAACTAGAAATACGCTCTCATGTAAGCGGTGCATGCGGTTCTACATAAGGGACAAGTATGTAGGGTTATGGCGCAATTCACACATGTGATAAAATGTCGACAGGGAATAAGTACAACTTCCACGTTTTGTGCGTAACAGACTTTGCACATTGTATCACGATTTGAGCTTCCTTCTAAGTTTTTTATATTCTCCTTGATCGTGTCGGCGCGTTGTTCGTTCTCTGCTGTCGCTTCTGCTGTTGGTGCTTGCGCTTCGGTAACGATACCCAGTGCCTTGATGATAAGATTTTTATCTTTCGTTAACATTACGTAAGAGCACGCGGGGAAATGACGTGCGTGTTCCATCCAAGCATGTTCTCCACGTTCCCATTTGTTTAATCCGCCTCCACAGCAAAAACAAATCACTCTATCTATAACATCTTAACTTGTGTTATAACGTAGGGAACCCGCATTTATTGGTTCTGCCAATTATACAGGCTGCCTTCGTTGTGACGAGCTGAAAATTAATCACAACACCAAAACAATTAATATACAAGGATTCTGGGAAGGGGAGACTGTTGATTTATGCACTCAGTTTAGTCGGTACTACAGATGACATCTGTTTATTACATAATGAGATTAATTGCTCTATTTAAAGTTCTCAACATATATGGTTCAACAGCTTACAGTTTACAAGATGATTATATATTTTATTCTTTCACAAGGGCCCTCAAAATAAGATGTACATCAATTTAATTTATTCCACGGATCCGGGATTGAATATAGTATGTTAATAATTGTGACCTCGCCGTATACAATCTTGAAAATTGTGCCATTTGAAGAATGGACTTTATTAATCCTTTTAAAACAATAAAGCTTTCAGTTTAAACTTTTACTCTTTTACTACGAACAGTTTTATTAGATTACAGACTACATGTTACATATAATGTCTGTCTTTTAAATTCTTAAAGTGGTGAGTTAAATTGTCTTTTGTTGGTTATAATTTTAGTATCTCATAACCATGAAAGACAAGCCTCCATGTCACCTGTGGTTTCTGTAGTTGATGCAGATTTGGCTCTTCGGTCCTCGGTGTGTTTCCTGAAGGTCTGTCGTTACCTTAGTATCCGGTGAAGGTGAAGTTCCTGATGTATGTTAAATCATTCTGGGTGTGGTACTCTCTTCTTAGATGACTGTAGTAATTCTTGTTGTTAGAATAAATAAAGCGAAAGTTTGTTTCACTGGTATTCACTTTACATGATTATTTATTAGTTGAATTTCACCTCATAGTTCTAGTACTGTATTAATTACATAGTTTCTTATTTAAGAATTGATAGAGATGTCATCGGCGCACGATTTAGTTATTTAAATATTCTTTACCGAACATTCACATATTTGTATCCGCGTCGCGAACCAACGCTGTGCGCAGCTTACGGCGTGAGCGCTCCATTGCAAGTACGTAAAAATAGTTAAGGGGTGACAGTAGTAATCTCGCGACATTTACTATTCAGCATAAAAGTAGTTCCATGTTCCTTCTTTATTTAAAGGATTAAAGTATGACTATTTAATTAAACAGAGATATTCTTAGTTACAGACGTTATTAAAGTACATTACAGTGGTCTAGTTTAATTATTTAAATAAGGTCAAATTTACAAGTATATTTAGTTTGTTTAGGGGTCGGAATTCAAGTTAATTCTGGTTAGCGCATGTCTATGCAGGATTAAATAACAAGGTTTACCCTTTTTGTACAATCGTATTCCTTTTATTTTATTATTACAACTCTTTATTAAATATTATTATTATTTAATGATAGCAAGAAGATTTAGTTTAAATGTGCGATTTTATTAAAAATTTAAAATTTCTCAGCCTACACATTACCTATTTATTAATTACCATATTTTATTAATGAAATCGTCACATACTCCGCCGCTTAAAGAACAGACTCCGGCTAATTTGGTCAGCAATGTACCGGGAGTATGCTTGGGGTCAAAGTGTGGGATTATTTATTATTACTATTATTTATTAGTTGTACATGGTTTGTTTTTTCCTATCTCTCTTTAAACGATCTTGTTCTCATTCGTGAAATTCCCTTTTTCTCGTTACTTACAATGCTAACTTATATTTTAATTCTTAATACTAATTTCCCTAATTACTCGTAACTCACAATATCGTGGCCCGACTGACATATGCTTACTCTAACTACACAAGTTAGCTTTCAGCACGCACTAACGATCTTTGGCACCTTTCTGCCCCATCATTACCCTTTTCAGTCGGCGCCGTTGTGACTTGTTACGTTACATATATATATATAATTTTCAATTATATATCATCAACTTATCTCTAATATAATCTAAAGAGGACCCCATACTCCACTCTAGATTATAGTTAATCCTAATATCTTATATTACTTGATAGAAGCGGAATCTCACGAGGATAAGATTTATTATCTCTTTAACAATAATTAAACAAACTATGCGGAAGGGGAGACACTTTACACAATTCATTGTAATACACAGGGGTGGTTTTCATTGTTTAGGGACGCTACTGTTTCGTACAATAAGGGGGAAGGTGAGTGGCTGCTTACTACAATTCTCAACACGCTTTATTGTTTGCGTACAGGCCACGACTGGGGTGTTCACAATAGCAACTATACTTTTATTATTATTTTCCTTTCTCTTATTTACTGCTACACGTTATACAAATTTAGTTTACTCAGTTTAAAAGTTTACTGTTTTTGGGACATGGGGTTTAATACTTTATCTAACAAGGGAGGGTTAACTGAGTCATTTATTTATTTGAAATTTAAGTCACAATATAATTTAATAGTTGTCACGGTGAAAATACTTGCTCTACTATACTATACACAATTATCTCCTACACACTTTAGTACATGGTAAACATTTATTAACAGTGATTATTAAACATTTGCATTAGTTTCTATTTAAACGATCAGCTGTTACGCTGGAATGTAGGTCAGACTAGTTTTAAACAATGGCATTGTTTTGCTTACAAAGGGGGAATCCTCGGTTACTAAGCACAGGAAAATACACGCTCCTTATAACAATAGAACTAACAAACAGGGTGGCGTATTGTCTAACTCAACTTGCGGGAGGGTGACTATGACAGTTTTACACAGGCGGCAACAGGATATTTACCTGTCTGAGTTTGTCGTCAAATTGACACGTTGATGAATTAAATTTTTGGACAAGTACGTACATGGTTTTGTTTACGTGGGTCAATATGTTAATATAAGTTTACACATATTATATTTACAATTAAAGTTACCTATACTATATTACTATAATAATAATTATAATTTTTTTTATTTAAAATTTTGACACATATTAAAATACATGAGTGAATAGATCAACAGCTTGTGTGTGTGGAATATTGGGACACAATTACTTCTTAAACAACACAAGACACAATTATTTTTTTACAAAGCAGCAGCAAAATTTAAGCAAAGCAGTGTGGCGCAATTTATAACATCTTAACTTGTGTTATAACGTAGGGAACCCGCATTATACAGGCTGCCTTCGTTGTGACGAGCTGAAAATTAATCACAACACCAAAACAATTAATATACAAGGATTCTGGGAAGGGGAGACTGTTGATTTATGCACTCAGTTTAGTCGGTACTACAGATGACATCTGTTTATTACATAATGAGATTAATTGCTCTATTTAAAGTTCTCAACATATATGGTTCAACAGCTTACAGTTTACAAGATGATTATATATTTTATTCTTTCACAAGGGCCCTCAAAATAAGATGTACATCAATTTAATTTATTCCACGGATTCGGGATTGAATATAGTATGTTAATAATTGTGACCTCGCCATATACAATCTTGAAAATTGTGCCATTTGAAGAATGGACTTTATTAATCCTTTTAAAACAATAAAGCTTTCAGTTTAAACTTTTACTCTTTTACTACAAACAGTTTTATTAGATTACAGACTACATGTTACATATAATGTCTGTCTTTTAAATTCTTAAAGTGGTGAGTTAAATTGTCTTTTGTTGGTTATAATTTTAGTATCTCATAACCATGGAAGACAAGCCTCCATGTCACCTGTGGTTTCCTGTAGTTGATGCAGATTTGGCTCTTCGGTCCTCGGTGTGTTTCCTGAAGGTCTGTCGTTACCTTAGTATCCGGTGACGGTGAAAGTTCCTGACGTATGTTAAATCATTCTGGGTGTGGTACTCTCTTCTTAGATGACTGTAGTAATTCTTGTTGTTAGAATAAATAAAGCGAAAGTTTGTTTCACTGGTATTCACTTCACATGATTATTTATTAGTTGAATTTCACCTCATGGTTCTAGTACTGTATTAATTACATAGTTTCTTATTTAAGAATTGATAGAGATGTCATCGGCGCACGATTTAGTTATTTAAATATTCTTTACCGAACATTCACATATTTGTATCCGCGTCGCGAACCAACGCTGTGCGCAGCTTACGGCGTGAGCGCTCCATTGCAAGTGCGTAAAAATAGTTAAGGGGTGACAGTAGTAATCTCGCGACATTTACTATTCAGCATAAAAGTAGTTCCATGTTCCTTCTTTATTTAAAGGATTAAAGTATGACTATTTAATTAAACAGAGATATTCTTAGTTACAGACGTTATTAAAGTACATTACAGTGGTCTAGTTTAATTATTTAAATAAGGTCAAATTTACAAGTATATTTAGTTTGTTTAGGGGTCGGAATTCAAGTTAATTCTGGTTAGCGCATGTCTATGCAGGATTAAATAACAAGGTTTACCCTTTTTGTACAATCGTATTCCTTTTTATTTTATTATTACAACTCTTTATTAAATATTATTATTATTTAATGATAGCAAGAAGATTTAGTTTAAATGTGCGATTTTATTAAAAATTTAAAATTTCTCAGCCTGCACATTACCTATTTATTAATTACCATATTTTATTAATGAAATCGTCACATATCGTTGCATCCAGTGTAAAAGAAACCCGCTTCTGATAATTCTTTAGGTGTTATCGTTAATGATACAGGCCATTCTTTAAAACTCTTTAAACGGTTTTCCAAGCTTCTGTAACGCGGGTACGGAGATGTGATTTTTTGAATTAAGATGACTTGCACTTCTTTATCGTCTGGTGATAAGGACTTGATTGTTGTTGCTGTCGCTTCACCGCATTGTTTGAAATAGCGGTCGTTCTTGGGTTTGATATCATCATCATCGAAATCGTGTGAAAGCATCTTGTGCGTCCTCTCGCGAGTCGTGTTGATGAAACACTGAGCAAAAAAAAAATAGGAAGAAGAGGATAATCGTTTCCCCCTCCACAAAATAAAATACATGAAAAATGATTACATTTTTTTAATAAAAAAAATTACATACATGTAAGTCATACATTACATTCTATTTACAGCAAATACATGAAAATTGATTACATTTTTTAAAAATAAAAATCGCATACATGTAATGCACACATTACATTCTAAAAAGCAACATTATATTTACAGCAAAAAAAAACAATATTTTATAGTAAATGTTTAATTATGTCTGCGCACTGTGTTGGATAACGGAGTGTACACGTTGAGCGAATCATGCAGTATCAAGCAGTAGGCCGCGGTCTGAGCGGGGAAATTGCTCGATGACTCGAATTCCAATCTGACGTCGACTGGTGAAGACTTGAGCGACTCATCCTGTCGGCTACAATCGAAGACGAATAACGGTGCTTTTGCTATGAACTCAGTAGGCGTTAGAAGTACGTTGGGTTGACTTCTGTGGTAGTACGACTTTTGAAATCGTGTATACATGTCGTACAGCAATGCATAACGTCCGTTATCGATATCCAGGTTCAGGTTATCGTACGGGTAGTATTTGTCGTTCAGAAAGAGTCTTGCATTTGTCACATTGCAGTGATCGAATTCGCCGGCATGTTTTTTCAGATTATTCTTTCTGCTGGTCTGGAAGGTGAGTATCACGTACCGCGGTTTCTCCAGTTGTGTAGTTGTTTTCACTGTCCAAGTCTGTCTGTCAGTCGTTGGTAAAACCGGGTATTCGTGCAGTTCCCAACTACGAAACGGTAAGAATAGTGGTAGGTCTTTGCGTATGATATCCAATAATCGTATCCGTACTTCGTTGTTCACGTACACGAACGGAATCATCCAAGAGATTTTGGTTAGTTCTATATCAGCGTTAGCGGGCGCATCCGTAGACGAGAACAGAGCGTTAACGTCAGTGGAAGTGCGTAATAGTATCAGTTCTTGTTTCATGTTTAAAATAACATGTGTGAAATCCTCAGTAAATCCCATCAGCATCCTCAACGGTATGCAAAAGTTGAATTCATTATTTTTACCGGATGGTGTCAGCTCGTCAGCTGTAGGAGCAACCCAGCCGGCATTTTGCATCGAAACAATGTCCTGCTTGCTGGCAGATAGTATGGTTTTAATAGTGGACGTGATGCCGACACTCTTGGTACGATCTACTTCCACACCGGCCAATTCGTAACGGATTTCTTCGAAGAGAAACGCGATCGCATTGTTGATCATTTTCACGTTCACATTACCGGTGTCAGTGGTTTTTTTGCTCAACTTGTCTTCAACGTACAGGAAACTTTCCATCGGTAAAGTGAAGACTTCCTGTTGCAGGATAGGTATGCGTATCTCATCATTATTTCCATATCGTGACGCCGACGCGTACGGTGCATGAGGATGATATTCGTAATGTGTGATGTTGTCTTCAAAGAACGGTCGACGTTCAACCGATAAGACTATACCGCTGTCCGTCATGTTACTTGTTTCTCTTGAGTTTGAATCCTAGTGAAATCAGGTAGCGTCGGTTAGTTGCTGTTAATCGTGTCAACGACGAACGTCTACTGATACCTTTTCCAAAAGTGTTGTCCTCTTTTATCTTGCAGTGCGAGCCGTCGGTACCTCCGCTCTCCATCATCATGGAGGTTTCGGTGAAATAAATTCCCATGATTACTACACACGTTTCAAATGTATACGTGCGGTGATGACTTCCCCTTGAAAATTCACAATATCGCCGTCCTGATCGTGTACGGACACTGTAACGTTACGCAAGTGTAGTACGTTAAGCGGAAAATAAATGACGTTTCTAGGCGTTTCGACTATCTTGAATCCTGGCTCAACCGTTGGATAGAACGAGTGCAATATATGCTCGTTTCGACCCGCCTTGTATGAACCTTGAACAGCGTTACACCTTATCTCCAAAATGTTCACTTTGTTAATGTTTACAGGCGCGTCCGACGTGTGTAATATATACGCTTCTAACTTGCGGCTCTTGGAAAAACCCAACATGGTACCGATCGTGTGTTCCGTACTTCCGAAATCGATATCGTATGAACAATAAATTTCACATTTCAATGTGTTGTTGTTGGGTCGTAGAGAAAATTTCGGGTCTGCTAGTTCTTTTTTCAGGTACGTTTCAATATCACTGATTTCATACACACCGGTCGGTATATTGACAGGGTCTAACGTTTTACGTGCTCCCTTTAGTACGGGAAAAATATTGTTTTTTCCACTCTCCACGTTCGGTATAGAGTTGTACGTGGTAAAGTCCAGCAGTCCTGCGTACCATTCACCGTCCGTCAATTCAAGCGGTGGAAAAAAGTCACAAACCAGTGCGCTCGGATCCGTTCCTGTGACGGTGACCGTAAGCGAAGACATCTTGTAGTTTACTGATCGTTCGATGTCAAAAACTCTAAACTAAATGTCCGCAGATGACTGTATCCGACGGCTGTTTTCGCATGTAATTGTAATGAACGTCGGTCACGTTCGATCCAAAGTACCGTATTAGCTCGACAGGAGGACGTAGATTGCCGAATCCATCAAAGTACCAGACTCTGTCGCCTCGCTTCTTGTAGCATACCCAGTGCGTGCCCGGTCCGCTAGCGTCGTCCAGATTCACGATCGCACTTTCGTTCACCCACGGTGATGTACTAGGAAGTGCGTCGCGCATGTACACACCTCTGAAATAGGGTATACGCAATCGTTTCGTGTACTCATAAAGATCGCGATCGGACAATGGACGCACGGGTATTTTGATTAGTTTTTTCGGTACGGTCGAAGATAGAGTCCTGAAGCCTTTTTACCACCGCTCCTTCTTCGTCGTTTTCCTGTCCCTGTTGTCGTCGTCCTCCTCCTCTTCCTGATTATCGTGCGTCGAACCGGCTTGCGTCGTCTGGTGCGACGTCGACGTTTACGCACACCGCCACCACCACTACAGCATAGCCCGCTGCCTAACGCAGATTTCGCCTTCATCGCTGCTGCTACAACTGCCGCGTACGCTCTTTCACTGATGCCTGAATTCAAAGCTTTAACTCGTTCCCACGCTTTACCGACTAGCACACGATCCGCTATACCTCGTCGTTCGTTGTCCTTGTACTTGCTGTAAGCGATATCGTGTTCGCGACAGGCTTCGTCCAACTCGTTGATTCCTCGATCACCACGACTCAATCTCTCCTCTAGTTTCGTTCCTGGTCCACAGAACCTGTAGCCAGGCAGATGTAGTTCTACCGGTAATACGTCCACCGCTCGATTGATCAGTGTAGGTACTGACTTCGCGACGAATGGTACCGCGCTTTTAACTATTTTTCCGATAAGACCACGCCCCCCCTTTTTTTTATCAACACGGCTACGTAGTTCATACATGATTACTGTTTCGATTGCTCTCGATAAAGAGATCTCCAATCTTGCTCGTCGCTGGATTTGTCCAGATCACTAATCAACACGTTCGTCTCCGTCTTGTTCATAAGTAGTATATCTGCCTCTTCGGCACCAAGTGAAGTACGCGCTGCGCGTGTATGCAATTTATAGATATACGATACCACTTTCTCCCAACCACGTTGGAACACTTTTGCGAGTTTGTACGTTTCGCTCTTCGCGTACCGCTTCACGTCCTCCAATTGACGTGCGTTCACTGCATCTGTGGCCCGTGCGCCACCATCGCCAACGTTTAGAATGGTTTTTCCTTGTGCGTTAAAATAAGCATCGTTTACCGCGGTGATCGTGTGTCGGTTCAAAAATTCCAAATTCACTGCGTCCTTGTTGTTCATGGGTGGAGCTAACTGTGTTATCCGCACATTGCCGACCATTAGGTTAGAGTTCGTATCCTTCGGTATGATTTTCGAGTCCACGTATATTTTGGTCGCAGCGTCTCTCGCACGAATCGGTTCCCTCAGAGACTGTATGCGATGGTCCCGTGCGTCGACGACAGCCCCGTTCTTCTTGTTCGGTACCAACTGTGTGAAACGTAAGCACGAGTAGTCTATGTACTGCTTGTTGACGGCGTCACCGAGATCGACAGGAGCTCCGACGTTGACAAGCTTACGACCTTTCGCATCTATTCCTTGCGCCGCCGACGGATCGCCAGCTAACAGACAATGGTCACGCACAAAGCGCAGTGGAACGGCATCGCTATCATCGCGCGGTTCGCCCAAATTATGTATTTTTTTTCCCGCTACATCAAAGTGTCCGTCCTCGGTCATTGTGATACCAATATCCTCTCGCAGACTGCGTCGCGTCTCTCTTCGCGCTCTGACAGCGCTCTGGTGTCTGCCAAACTTGTCGACACTCATCTCGTGAATGATGCGTCTCGTTCGTTGTGCACGGCATTTATACGTATTCACGTAATAAATCGATTAGTTTTGATACGATCGTACTGTCTATGCATTTTATTCCGACAACGGAGAGTCCGTCGTTATGTTTTCCTTTTACAATCGTATCTAGAAATTCATGTGTGTGCGCAATAGTGATAATAACATTGGGTTAACATGGTACGAGCATTCTTTTTTTTCTTTTTTTTTCTGTATGTGCTCAATTTTTACTAAACTTTGTATAGTTCAATGGTTTTCTGATTTCATAAAGTATACCATTGTTAAGGAAAATATCAAATAACCAGGTCTCTCAAAATGTAGAACGTTTTACACATACATATTTGTGTATACGAATGACTAGATCCATAACACTATTTATATTCTCATCACTCAACAATTAATTAATATAGTCATTCAACATATTTTAAACTGAGCAAACATTGTTAAGTTCCATTAGATTTATAAATAAATATATACAAAAAAAATTATAAAATTGATTTTAAATTCTTAGAGAATTAAAATAAATCCTAAATCCCAAAACGTGTAGGGATATAACATAGCTTGAACAAATGTGGTGGACAGTTCACTACCTGTCATGACAAGGGGTTACACTCAATACATATGACTTCATAATTTTCTTTTTTTTTCAACTTACATGCACTTCACAATTTACACACAAGACAGTTACACGGATAACACTGATAAATACTGAGAGACTTTATCAGAGAAAATAAAGGAACCAGGTATGCTTCACTCTAGTAACGCTGGGAAGTGCCTTCACACTGCAAAGTTTAAGTAGATACCAATTCACAGGTTGTAGCTTAATATAAGGTACTACTATCACTTACTAACAGCATAAGAAGCTGTCCTCACAATTAAAAGAAATATCAGATGCCAGTCCAGTTCAACTGAATTTTGAAAGAGAAAAACTATAGTTCAGAAATGAAATTTGCTATCATTAAAACAACCTGAGTTTTCCGGATATTAAGTAATGTAAAGAAGCATCAAGAATTAAAGCAAAAGTCTCTTTTTTTGTTGTTGTGTTAAGATAACTAGCCAGGTCATCCCTTGACGGGAGAATCAAGGGGTACCAAATGCACACCCAGGAATTAAGTTAATTTTCTTTTGCAAAAGTTCACTTACACAGCAACACCAGAAACATTGTTCCGAGACACAGCTGTCGATATTGGCCGTAGCACATTAGCTACTTATAAGTTCCTTCATTTTCTTACATTCCATCTTGGCCTGACAATCGGGTCACTGTTGAACGGGCCGTAGACACCCCAGGGCACACCTTGGTACTCAGCCAGCCATAATAAATAATATACGCCCGGTATTAAAGGAAACAATTAAAACTTTCTTCAGAAGCCGGACAAGAATTGTCTCGCTGGGTTGAAGGCTGAAGCGAGAGAGACAGATCGACACGAGTCTATGCCGAACAACCAACAACGCCCCCACACCGCGAAACAGTGAAAATCAAGTTGCGCCGCGTCCCTACTAGATAGCGCGCGAGTGTCCATATATCACGCAACGAGGTCCAACACGGCAATATAATATAAATAATTCTATTTGCCGTAATTTGGCTTAATCAAAATTTGTATGTTGCCGTAATGAAATTCCTTAGTTACGGCACACCCCCACAACAAAAGAGACCAACGGGTTGGATGACACTGGGTCGGCTACAACTGGAGGAAAGCTGGGGACTAACTAAAACAGTTTAAAAGATAAAATAAGGCGGAAGTTGAAAACGAAAGGACACCGGAAAGAAGGAGAAGGTGTATGTGTGTGTGTGTGTGTGTGTGTGTGTGTGTGTGTGTGTAGCGGGGTGTGTGTAAGTTTGGAAGATACCGGGGGCTGTGAGCGGTCGCGACCTAAAGCGATAGAAAGAGGAAAGGAAAGGAGAGGAGCTGAAATTCCGATAAAACTTTAAAACCCCATTTAACCCCCCCTAAAAACAGTTAAAATCTCTAAAAGGTAAAACATTAAACCCCAAAATTATTAAAACCCAAATCCTCCAGAGAAGCCCCCCGAAAACCAAACCCAAGGACCCTAATTAATCCTAACTGTGGTGGCAAAAAAAAAAATAAATATACCCTTCACTCAGTGAACCTCCACTTGAGGACATGCCTTCAAATGCGACACATGGGCTACTCTCACCTGCATACCATCCTCTAGACCCACCAGGCTGACAGTAACCGGAGAGACAATCTCTGAAATACGGAAAGGTCCCATCCATCGATAACAAAGCTTGGCGGCGCGACCTTCCACCCTAGAGCTGAGCGGGTGGCTCCTACAATATACCAACTGTCCCACCTTGAAAGGGTTGGGGACTCTCCCCGCGTTGTAACGACGCCGCACGCGCTCGCGCGATCGGAGCAGATCTCTCCTCACCTCTTTCCATCTTTGAGAGCCCCCCCCCCGTTCGGCGAATCCGGAAGAAGATCCTCCAATCTCCACAAATTGCTAAGGGGGTGTGCCGGGGAGAAACCAAACATGACCTCAAAAGGCACGGCTCTATGACTTTCATGAAGGGAGGAGTTGAAAGCCATTTGTAACCACAGAAGATTCTGGTCCCACGTGTTCTGCTGTTCCGCGTGGTAAGCGATGAGGGCGGATCTAAGATTGCTATTGAATCGCCCAGCGTGGGAAGGTTGCGGGTGATAAGGGGAAGTGGTTACATGTCGAATGCCATGCCTGAAACACATGTTTCGGGACTGCCGCGAGATGAACTGGGGGCCATTGTCTGAGGCAATGATGGAGGGAAGCCCGAAATGCTGAAAGATGCTGATCTGAAGGGCTATGATGGTAGTAGCAGCACTTGTCTGACGCAAGGGTAGTAGCCAGACATATTTTTAGAAAGCGTCCACACAAGCAAGTAGGAAAGAATTCCCGGCTTTGCTACGTGGTAAAGGACCCACGTAGTCGATGAAAACCCTCTCCATAGGTCTGCTAGCCACCTCAGAAGACAGCAACCCCAACTTAGTGTTCTGAGTGGGCTTGGTCAGACTACAGAGATGCCAGCACTTCACCCGGGTGGCGATGTCCCGGTCCATGCCTTTCCAGATGAAGTTCTTCCGAATCGCGGCGATGGCCTTAGAAACACCCAAATGGCCTCCCACCGGGGAATCGTGATAGTACTGGAAGACCATGGGTACAAGGTTGCTCGGCAGCACTATCTTAGGAACCCGTCCCCTACGTTCCTTGCAGCAGAGGACGCCCTTGGACAGATGATAAGGAGCCTTAATCTCGCCTGATTTAATATTTTCGATGATCGGACCCAATGTCTCATCATCAAGCTGATGAGGGATAACATCAGTAAAGGCGAGAGGAAACTCCAAGAGTAAGGCGCAGGGTTCATCTATTGGCTCCTCACTGGGTAGATGGTACATACGTGACAAAGCGTCGGCAACAACATTTTGGGTCCTCCGTGTATGCCGTGTGGTGCCCTGAACTTAAAAGATGAAATTTTGACCACCCAGCGGCCAATTTTACCCAGTTGACGGGGGTGCGCCAGAAGCCAAGAGAGAGCCTGGTTGTCGGTCTCTAAAAGGAACTCAGCATGTTCCAAATAACTTCTAAATTTGTCTAGGGCGAAGACTACAGCCAAACACTCCAACTCATACACAGTAGATTTCTTTTCAGTGTCGGTGAGGGTCCTAGATACAAAAGCAACTGGCTGCCGATCACCATCCACCTCCTGCGAGAGCACGGCGGCGATCGCCACAGAGCTGGCGTCCGACTGCAAAATAAAGGGCTTCGTGAAGTCAGGCATCCGAAGCACGGGCGGTGACAGAATGGACTCCTTCAGGGTCTCAAAGGCTCGCTGCTGTTCGTCGCCCCACACAAATTTGGCACCCTTTTCTCTTAAGGAATTTAGGGGAGCAGCAATCTCGGCGGCCCCGGGGATGAACCACCGATAAAAGTTAACCATCCCTACAAAGCGGGCCACCCTTTTAGCGTCCCGAGGAGGAGGAAAATCCCGAATAGTCTGAGTCCTCTCTGGGTCTACCGTGACCCCTTTATGAGACACAAGGTGACCGAGGAAAGAAATTTTCTCCTGGGCAAATTTCACCTTGTCGGGGTTTACCGTGAGCCCCGCGCGCCTCAGGCGACACAACACCTCTCGGAGATGATCCATGTGTTCCTCTAAGGTGGTACTGTAAATCAGAAGATCATCGAGATAATTAAACACGTACTGAAATTTTACATCGTGGAACAAAGTGTCTAGTAGACGTGTTAACGTCTGAGCACCAACAGCCAGTCCCATGGGGACTCTCTTATATTGGTACAGGTTCCACGGTACGCAAAAGGCCGTGTACGGCCGAGAATCCTTGTGTAAGGGAATCTGGTGGTAGGCAGAATTGAGGTCAAAAATTGTGAAATAGCGGGCCTGCGAAAACCAGTCAAAGGCCGAATGCAGGTCCGGGAGGGGCACCGACTCTACCTCTATATTTTGATTTAATTTACGATAATCAATAACCAGCCGATGCTTCCCTCCTGGTTTAGGCACCAAGAATGCTGGACTGGCATAGGCCGACGTGGAAGGTTCAATGACACCCTGGTCTAACAATTCCTGAACCTTCTCACGCAAAATGGTCATTTTGGGAGGGGCGAATTTATAAGGGTGCGAACGGACAACCGAGGAGTCACAAAGGCGGATACGATACTCCAGATTATGTGTGAGTCCGAGATTGGCAGTCAGCACCTCGGGGAACTCCTCACACAATTGACGGAAAGTGGTCTGTTGGGAATGGCTTAAATTATTAATAGCCGCGGGGGTTGAAGTTCTTCAAATCCCTCCCCCGACTCATCCCGATATCCAAAAAAGGGAATGCGCCCGGCACGGTTAAACTTGAAGAAACAAACGTGCCCCTGGATATCGAGAACCAGACCACTTTTCATGATGAAGTCCGCACCCAAAATACAATCGACGCTCAGATTCGGAGCGACAAGAAACTCCCACACCCACGAAAAATAATTTATTTTGATTTTGAAGGCCACCAATTTTGAGGTAGGCAAAACCTCCCCCGAGGCCGTCCAACATACCACCGACGAAAGTGCACTCACCTTAATTAAAGACTACCTAACCAACTGCAGGTAAACCCGGGAAGAGATCAAACACCGCGCCGATCCCGAGTCCACCAAGGCCTCAACACGGCCCTTTCCAACCTCCAACTCGAGATAGGGACACACGGAGAGGCCAGGACGAATCGGCTTAGGATAGGGCTCCCCGGATGAGTGCCCAGTTTCAACCGCACATAACGGAACATGAGATGCGCTAACGCTACCACGCGTGGGGAGGGACCGGCGTCCCCTCAATCCCCCCCACGCGGGCCGTTTTTTAAAGGGCGGATCTCACGCGGTACCTCCGACCGTTTGAAATGGCAATTCCGGGCCAAGTGCCCCATCTTACCACAAGTATAACAACTATAATTTTTCCTTTCAGAGTTGTTGCCTCGTTGCTCCCGGGTAGGTTGCCGTTGTTGACCAGATGTGGAACAGGGGCAGGGGGTTCGGGAGTGCCGGAGCGAGTCTCATCATTCATCTGGATGGTGCGGGTAAAGACACAAGATCTGCTGAGATCCGCGAAGCTTCGCGGTCTCTCCAAGAACACCAACCGTGACCTCTCCTGGGGATTGAGGCCCTCCAAGATGACACGCACCACCTCAGCCTCCGACACGTCCACAGGCAGCACACGGGTAGCACTCTTGATCGAATTTATGAATACGTTTAGCTTCTCCCCGTGCTCCTGAACTCTATAAAATAATCTTTGCCGCATCTGGTCACGCAGCCTCCCGGGCATAAACAGCTCCAGAACATCTCTGTGGAAAGCATCAAAATCTCCGCCCTCGCCGAGATGCTAGACCACTCGATCCAGTAAAGGCGCCCGACAATAAGGATATATCATATTTAAAAGAGAGGCACCAGTCACACCAGGAAAGTCATAAATGCCGAAAATCCCTTCAAAAAATTTTACCAGCTGGTCTAGATCCAGACAGTCGACCACGGGAAGCCGACGGAGGAGGTCATAGATGGGGTTCGGCAATGACTCATATTTGACGCTGGCAAGGGTGGTACCAAACCCACGAGGGACGTCCACCTGATCGCCCTGAAATCCCTGGGGGCGACTGCCCAACGAAATAAAAGGACGTTCCTCGACCAGAGCACTACCTGCTTCCCCCAGGAGATTCACCCGCTCAGTGGCCACGGCCTGGCGCGTGAGCATCTCTTTCGGTTTACCAGGACTCTCTGGAGCCTCCCCAGGTAGGCAAATTTTTGACTGCAGGGCCGTCGCAGCCCGCCTAACCTCCTCCTCCAGTCCGTCCTGCAACAACAAATTACGGAGACGAGCGGACAAGTGGTGCATTCTTTGGGTCACCCGCTGCCAAACTCGGGTGGAACTCCCTATATATTCAGAGTCCTCCATCATGGTGGAGAACTCCGTCCACTTGTCCGAACACAAGGCTAACTCCTCCCCCAGTTCCTCAATCTCGACTCTCTGGAGAGGGACATCTCCCACAAGCAGCTCCCGCAGTTGTCTCCTCAAGGACGCTACATCACTCTGGGGAACCCCACCCCGCAAGCGTATCTCAAACTGTAGCTCGTCCTTACTAAAATACTCAGGCACCAGACCGCGGCCCTCGAGCCGCCCACTACTCTGCCCCGCCTCTGACATCGTTCCTCAAAACTAAGACTTTAATTCAACCAAGCAATAACAATCAAGGCACCCCAGGGTTCCCGACCCGACACCGGACCAACAACCAAGACCAAGACCCTATGCTGTAAGACCAACAAAGTCAATGACAAGAACACGAACACAAACAAACAAATAGACACTTAACTCCGAACACCCCAAAGATACAATCCGGAATCGCTAACCCGCCTGTGCTCACCCCCAGGTGTCCCGGCCCGGCAACCGCTCCCAAAGACCACATTTTTACAACAATGCTAAACACATAATTACAGTAAAAATATCATAATCAACCCTTTATAGGCTCATTACATTCATTGAGATGTGAGAACCCACCACAAGACTGACAGCGCATGTCCAATTAAAGTATTGAGGCCACCGCATCAATCTCCAATTTTTGGTTCAGAGGTGGCCAGGCCTACGTCCAACCACGCTCTGCTACCATGTGTGAGCCGCTCATCATTGACACACAACACATTAACCATACAGAATTCAGAATTTTAACTTTCTTAAAATGTGTAACTAAATTCTACAGCTTACCTGGATGACCGGCTCACATGTTCAGAACCAGGAGGAGGCCTCCTAGTGGAAGAAAGGCCTCGTGCTGGGGAACCATTAGGCAATTTAATTAATGCGGTGACCTCAATTTCCAAACTCAACAAACAACAAATTTATTGGTTCTTTAAATCCTTTTAAAAGCCTTACAATTTTATGTACAATACGTGTACTTCATAGTACCCAGAATATAAAAGTATTTTATTCAAAATAACAATCATCATACAACAAAACCTCGACGGTAAATTTTAAAAACATTTACAAAAATATAATTTCGATATTTTGGCAATAAATTATTATTAACATTAAAAAATAAAAAGATAAATCTAGAGGTATTCAAAATTTAATACATCTAATAACAATAAGTTTTTTATTTTTTTTTTTTTACAGAACACCTCTGGTTGTACCATTTTAACGTGCTTTTCTTTTTTTTTTTAATTAATTTACACAAACAACATGCACCATCGGAAATCCCAATCAAAAACTAAGAATGATAACAATATAATTAGTAAAGACATAATATTAAATATAATTTGGTAGTTATGTTCTTTAGTATGAAATTTACAATGTGTGTGCGCAATAGTGATAATAACATTGGGTTAACATGGTACGAGCATTCTTTTTTTTTCTTTTTTTTCTGTATGTGCTCAATTTTTACTAAACTTTGTATAGTTCAATGGTTTTCTGATTTCATAATGTATACCATTGTTAAGGAAAATATCAAATAACCAGGTCTCTCAAAATGTAGAACGTTTTACACATACATATTTGTGTATACGAATGACTAGATCCATAACACTATTTATATTCTCATCACTCAACAATTAATTAATATAGTCATTCAACATATTTTAAACTGAGCAAACATTATTAAGTTCCATTAGATTTATAAATATATATATATACAAAAAAAATTATAAAATTGATTTTAAATTCATAGAGAATTAAAATAAATCCTAAATCCCAAAACGTGTAGGGATATAACATAGCTTGAACAAATGTGGTGGACAGTTCACTACCTGTCATGACAAGGGGTTACACTCAATACATATGACTTCATAATTTTCTTCTTTTTTTTTTTTTTAAACTTACATGCACTTTACAATTTACACACAAGACAGTTACACGGATAACACTGATAAATACTGAGAGACTTTCTCAGAGAAAATAAAGGAACCAGGTATGCTTCACTCTAGTAACGCTGGGAAGTGCCTTCACACTGCAAAGTTTAAGTAGATACCAATTCACCAGTTGTAGCTTAATATAAGGTACTACTATCACTTACTAACAGCATAAGAAGCTGTCCTCACAATTAAAAGAAATATCAGATGCCAGTCCAGTTCAACTGAATTTTGAAAGAAAAAACTATAGTTCAGAAATGAAATTTGCTATCATTAAATTAACCTGAGTTTTCCGGATATTAAGTAATGTAAAGAAGCATCAAGAATTAAAGCAAAAGTCTCTTTTTCGGTTGTTGTGTTAAGATAACTAGCCAGGTCATCCCTTGACGGGAGAATCAAGGGGTACCAAATGCACACCTAGGAATTAAGTTAATTTTCTTTTGCAAAAGTTCACTTACACAGCAACACCAGAAACATTGTTCCGAGACACACCTGTCGATATTGGCCGTAGCACATTAGCTACTTATAAGTTCCTTCATTTTCTTAAATTCCATCTTGGCCTGACAATCGGGTCACGGTTGAACGGGCCGTAGACACCCCAGGGCACACCTTGGTACTCAGCCAGCCATAATAAATAATATACGCCCGGTATTAAAGGAAACAATTAAAACTTTCTTCAGAAGCCGGACAAGAAATGTCTCGCTGGGTTGAAGGCTGAAGCGAGAGAGACAGATCGACACGAGTCTATGCCGAACAACCAACAACGCCCCCACACCGCGAAACAGTGAAAATCAAGTTGCGCCGCGTCCCTACTAGATAGCGTGCGAGTGTCCATATATCACGCAACGAGGTCCAACACGGCAATATAATATAAATAATTCTATTTGCCGTAATTTGGCTTAATCAAAATTTGTATGTTGCCGTAACGAAATTCCTTAGTTACGGTACAATACTACAGATGACTCGTGAATTCAGTTAACCCCAACTTCAACTAGTAAAAATAAGAAATGTGATGATGCTATAATGAGTGAAGCAAAAGCAGAAATGGCTCCCGTAACAAAAATAAAAGAAAAAGAGTGGTCATGGGCCAATATGATGAATTTTATGATTACACGTTTTGATAGTGATGAAAATTCGATAAAATAAATAGTCGTTTTGACGTAAATGATACCAAATTTGACGAAATCAAGAGTGATATCAATGCCGTAAATATTTGATGTGAAAGTAATTTTAATGAGTTAGAACAAACTATTGAGAACATGAAAGAGTGGAGAATAGATACGGGTAAGTGTAATATAAACAAAAATAACGAAGTAACAGATGACAATGGTGTCAATACAGGTGAGAATAATGGTGATAAAATGACGAAAAGTAACGAAGAAATAAATAACGAGGTGAGTGATGTTATAAAAATGAGTTAACAAGTAGTAGTGGTAAGATAGTTGAAAACGGAGTATTTAAAGGTGATACAGTTAAAATTAATAGTGGTGATGAGAATATAGAGATAGTAAGTGAGAGTGAGAGAGCAATGGTAGTAGGAGGTTGTGAAGAGGTAGAAATCAGTGTTTGTAAGCTAGAGAGAGAATATGAAAAGTTATTTTGTGGATATGGGGTAGAGGGTAAATTTTGCCTGGGTTTATTGTGAACCAACGTGTTCACTGGTGTTTTTGAAAGGCAAGAGTCCCATAATGGAAGACAAAGTGTCTTCAAATTGTCCTTTGAGTTTTTGTGGTGTTCCTGGAAGAGCCAGGAGGTATTTTATGTAGTAGTGCCCTCTGCATGGAATGATAGAGAGAAAGTGAAATGGTGTAGTGAAAGTGATTTTGAGAGAGAGAGGGAGATAGAGTTGTTTGAGGTTAGTGGGAGTTATGAAGGGTTAGTTAAGAAGTTAAAATTTGAAGGAGTAGATTATATAAAAAACTTACCTTATGTAGAAATGAGTACTGCAGTAGTAGACGAATTTGATATCGAAGATAATACGCACTTACCTGGCGATGAAACAGTTGTAACAGCAGGTGAGAGTCATGATGAATTGATTACCTATCTAATTTTGACAAAAAATAACAAAGGAGACCTGACCAAACATACTGATGCAGACAGATTTTATGATCAAATAATAGGGTGTAATATGGAGGGGTTATTATTCTGGTGTAGTGGAACAATTTGAGAAAAAGAAGGGTTATTATATTAATGGTAATAATATAATGTACTTAATAAAAAATAAATTGTGTATACGTAAGACAAGATTATTGTTTGATGATGGTGGTTAAATAGTTACTAAGGAACATTTAATTATGTGAGTGTAGTGGGTTTTGAAATGGACTGAATTATGAAATGATTTGTGGTAAACTATAACAGATAATAGTGTGGATTGTATATACTTTTGTGTTGATGTCAAATGTATTTGTGTAATAGGTTATGTTGTATTCTGTATTTTATGTAAACAATGTATGTATGTAGTAGCGATTGATTTTATAATAATAATAACATTTTACCAGACTAAATAAATAATGAGAGTAATTGTGAAATTTATAATGAATTTAACTGAATTAAAATTGTTTTGAATAATGTAACTAAAGTAACTTAGTGTTTTAGAAACTGATGGAATTAAATAATCAGAGATGAATTAATTAATTTAAAATGTTGTACAGAGGAATTTTGGTGATAAATTTAAATGATTTTTCTGAGATTTAGATTTTATAATAAATAGTAAATGGTTAAATGTAAAATGTGTTTAGGTATTGAGTCATGTTGTTATTATAATGTATCAGAAGGTACATATGGTTATGTACGTTATATTTGTTGTAATAAATGTTTATAGTTTTGAGTTTATGACAGTAATCATGTTTTTATTTGATTGAATGGTTGACCATATGTAAGTATGAATTTTATAATGAAATGGAAGTAAAGTCAAATGTTTAATAATAAAATTAAATGAGTTTGAAAGAATTTAAATTAGGTGATTAAATGAGTTTGAGGTAGTTATGAAGTTTCTAATGTAATTTTCAATGATTAACTTACTGTAAAATGTAGTAAAAGATGGAGTTTGGGTGATGATTATTTCAATAAGGCATTAAGTCAGTCAGAGTCAATTTTAAATGGGTATTAGACAAAATAAGAATTTTTGGAATAAAAAGTAACACAGAAACGGGTCAGTAGTAGGGACACAGTAGCGAGAGTGAATGGGAGTAGAGAGAAAGGGAGTGATGAAAGTGGAGAGTAAATAGGTGAGAGCAGGGTACATGAATTTTGTATTGAGGGTGGAGGTGTAGGGAGTCCTCAACGCAAGATGTGGCGGGAGGTGAAAAAGTTTTAAAGAGGGCTGCGGAGTTACCTGGAAGGGCCAGGAACTGATAAGGGAATGAGCTGGTGGTGCGGGAACACACATCCTATGTACAAAAAGGGTATCAGGTGCTTTGTTATAAGAGGAGAATGATTTAAGTAGAGTTAGATAAAGGGTTGGAGAGGGACTTTATTGAAAGATCGGTGTCACCCTATGCAAATCCGTTATTGGTTGTTAGAAGGAAGAAGGTGAGTAAGGTTATATCTAAATGCCCGTTCAATAAATCAGATCATTATTAATGACTGGGAGTCACCCGAACCAATTGAGGATTAAAATGTTTAATAGAAATTCATAGTTAATTTTTGGTCAAAATTAAATTTGAAATGTTTGTCTTGATGTAATAATAGCAATGTTCATTTTGAGTAGTTATTATGTTGTATTGTGTTGATTATGAGAAGCATAAGGTGTCTAATCGAGTAGTATGTAAAGGTGTATTGAGGTGTAACGTGTATTGTGTATTTTAACAAATATAAATGTTTATTTGATTAGGAATGTAATATGTTTATGTTAATGACATAAATATATAAAACCAGTACTTTACAAAAGACAAACCAGTACGACTAAGGGGAACCAAATCAGTTGAGGATATGGTATAGTGAAAGGCCAGTTATTGATGTTTTTATTGAATGTTTCAGAGTCTGGTGATACAGCGGCCGCAATCACTGGAGTAGGGGGGTTAGTTACCCATGATTTCAATAAGGATAAAAGGGGGTCAATGGCGCCATATCCTAGCTGGTCCTCTTAGGTTTTTAGGCAATGAGAGTTTTTCTGTTTCGACAGAAAACCTCTCAATGGGGGGGTATTGTAACGGGACAGACCAGGGGGGTTTATTTTAATTCCTTCATAAGTGTAATAATCTGTAGTCAGCCACACTGATCTTGACTTTTGTGAACACCCAGTGGTCAGTCTGTTAACAATCCGAGGAAAGTGCGACGTAATGTGGAGCATTGGAATGTGTAAGAGCGTGTGTGTGCCGCTTTTAGCAGCATGAAAAGCACATACCAAATTTCCTTACCGCTGTCTACAAGACTACGACAAAGCCGCGAGACGCTGCCGTCCAATCAAAAAGCAAGTTGCCGAGCGCAGAGAGACTAGCCATTTTGAGACGCTTCAGTCGGCATCTAACTTCGGAACCGCGCAGATGCGTTAATGCGCGGTTCGCAAAAAACTGTACACAAGAACAATGTGAACCGACCGGCCAAGAAGAAAAAGTTATTGAAATTGTGTTAAAAACAGCATGGTAAACTAAACTAACTTTCGGTAATAACACTTGGCGTCAGTCGACCCCCAGTATACAGACCGCGCGGTCATATAAAATTTCAGCTCGAGCAAATTAGTGTCGACAAACAGTTAAATCAGGGAAATGAACACCAAACAACAAGAAAGAATGTCAGAATGAATACTCAGTACCAGTATTTTCAAAATTTCACAGTTGTAAACTAATTTCGTGAGTGTTTTCTGGAAACAGTGGATTAACAGTGTTGGCGTAACAACGGAGCACATGTGCCGGATGAGTCCCCTTTAAAGCTATTAACAATAAACCAAGTATACGCAGACCCACTAAAATATGTCAAAGCTAAAGAGATCTCTAATTTAGGGGGGGTGACAAGTATGAGAGAGAGAGAGAGAGAGTGAGTGAAGTACTGGATCGCCTTTTATTAGATATATATAGTCTATAAATAAGTTGAATAATATTTGTTTTTCAAAGATGAGTAAGAGATAGGGTAAAACAATTTTTATAAAGGATGCAAAGAGTAAGAAAGTAAAAGTTATTTGAAATAGAGCCTACGCTATAAATAAGTTAACCAATGCTTTTGAGAGATGTATAAGAAATAAGAAGAAATAGCTTTTTGTAAATAACTCAGAGAGTGAAAGAAAGTATGTTAGAGTTAGTTTTTAATAAACGAGTTTGTTTAATGTGGTAAATGAGAGTTAATATTTTTTATTATGTAACAAAACCCAGTAACCACTTTTACAGGTCACGAGTTCGTATATAGAACCCTGGATCCACGTGAAGGTAAGAACTATAAGTAAATGTGGGAAATTGAGTTTTGAGTGGGTTTTATGTTTCAAAATTTATTAAATTAATCGAATTGTTACACTGTAAAGGATTGTCTGTCTCGTGGCCAAAGAATTTTGCTTGTGAGGTTCATCAATGGTTTTATACACATATGTAGTTTGGCTCGCAGGCATAGAGGTATGTTGTAAGTTGTAACCTATTAATCTGTTGTCTAAGTTCTTCGAACTGATGTTCTTTTTCGGAGACAAATTCACTGATGGTGGTCGCCTGCCCTTGAACTCATTCCTCAATCGAACCAACCCTAGCCTCGCATTCACTTATACGGGAACTATTAACCTCTAATGCAAGCTCAACATTATGCATATAGATTCTACTTTATCAGAGATCTTCTTCTCCGTCGCTTCTAACAATGCTTTGTTTTGCTTCCTTTGATCGTGGACTGCGGCAAATGTTTTTTTGTTTTCGTTATGCAAAGCTTTGTTTTGTTTAATCGCGTCCTTCTGATAGATTGTACGCTGGTTTTATTTTCATCACGTACACTGTAGTTTGCATGTTATCACTCAATCCTTGCATATTAGCTAAAATAGCGGCCAGTGTCAATTGCATATCAGCTGATTGAGTTTGAGACTCAGCCATTTGCTTACAATTTTAAACTTATCACCAAAACAAAGTTTATTGTCTTGATTTAAACGGGTACTGTTCAACTATTGTTACTTCAAAGTATTAAAATGTAACTGTATGTTGTGATCAATGTTCGTCAGTATCTCGAATAGAATGTCCATTATCTTAATGTAACCTATTTACAACTAACACACAAATATACTTCAAACCTTCAAATATTATTCAAAACTAAATTAATATCGTCCAGAATAATTTGTTTCACAGACAATATGCAAAAGTTTATATAGACTCCCTGCGACACAATATTAAAATATAACACAGTTCAAATAAAATTTAGTCTATACACAATAATTAAAGTTTTTAACCTAAATCGTACCAACTATTTAACTCATGCCAACCACGTTGACGGCGCCAAATACTATCATGCAACGATACAAATTAAAACTGCATAGACATGTTACATTGAAATTATTACAACAGAGTCCATATCTGGAGGTAAAAAATTTTTATTCATTAACACATTAAAATTTACTATTGGCCGGTGGACACCTCTCTTGGTAAGGAGAGGTATCTAACGAAGCCGGTCATTAGCCCAGCTCGTAGTAAGCCTGAGCGTTTCAGAAGTCCCGCAAGCGATCCGGCTCGGGCCGGACCCTAGGTCCCTGGTTACCGCTGGGAGGCAGCCTGGCTGCCTCTGGTCGGCGAACCTCCCGCTCGTTGGCGGAAATGCCCGGTCCGGGCGCGTCAACGAGCACGCAGTCGCTCGCCACTGCCCCGCCCCACACGAGCGACTCGCCGTGTTCTCCGCTGATGGAAGCGGACCAAGTCGATCCCCGGTCGGTTCCGCTGCCCGGTGACGAGACCGACGCTTTCGTGGCGGTTGGGCCACGGGGGCGCCCGGTTAAGAAACCGAGGCGGAATCGATCCTCCTCAACCTCATCCTCGGCGTCCGCCATGGAAGTTGTCCCCGCCGATGGCGAATCCGGGCCGGGGCCGACTGTGTCCGGCGGTGCCCAAGCACCGCCGGCCTCTGGTCGCATCCCGCCCGTATACGTTCACGGCGTGAACAACGTCACCGGTTTTTACCGGCGATTGATAGTGGCTCCCGGACTTTCCCCGACCAATGTTGACCTGAAGCTCCTTGGGGGCGATACAGTCAAGATCGTTGTCCGAGGAATGGACGTGTACCGCAGCGTCGTGGCGTACGTGGAATTCCAGCAATTCCAGTACCACGCCTTCTCGCCCAAACACGTGAAGCCTCTGTCGTTTATCCTCAGAGGCTTGGACGTGGAATCTCCTACCGAGGAAATCCTCGATGAGCTGCGCGAGCTTGGCTATCCTGTTCGCGCGATACATCGAGTGTTTGCTCCTGCCGGACCAAGGCGTCCAATTCCTCTGGTCCGCATCATGGCGGAGAATAGCGAGGCAGGCACAAGCCTACTCTCACTTACGCGGCTTTTGGTTTCCGCGTAAAAGTGGAAAGAAGCCGCGCTCCCGGTGCTCTGCCTCAGTGTTACAGGTGCCAACGCTTCGGGCACCACTCCGAATCTTGCTCAAACGCTCCGGCGTGCGTGAGGTGTCCTCTCCCTCACGCCAGTAAACTTTGCGATGCACCTGCATTCAAAAGATGCATCAACTGCGGCGGGAGACACCCCGCCAACTACCGGGCATGTCCGGTGTTTCAGCGGGAGCTCGAGCGGCGAAAGCCGAAAGGGCCCCTGCCACCACCGAGGCATCCGGTAGCTGGTTCAAGACCTGCAACTGAGCAGCCAGGCCCTGCGCCTCCTGCTACGGCTGCCGTGTCTTCCGCCACAGTCTCAAACAGACAACAAAAAAGATTCAAAGGCCCGAAGCAAACACCTGCAGCACAGGCAACTCCAACTCAGGCTCCTTCACAGGCCCCTGTCCCGCCTATGGCGAAAAAGCGCCGTAACCTCGTGGCATCTAAAAGTGAGACCACTCAGCCAACAGAAAACATCTCGGTTGTGGAGCCTGAGACTTCTCAATCCTCCCCAGCACCGGAGAATCCTGCCCCAGCTTTAGAAGCAGCCTCGCCTGACCTCCCGCCCCCGCGGTTTCCCAACGCAGGCAAAAAGAAGCGGCATAGAAAGCCCCGTGGCGCTAGATCCCGGGCTCCTGCCAACCCGGCCGCACAGTCCAGACAGCCTGCACAGCGCGAAGTCCGACGCAATCGCATCTGTCCCTCTTCCTAGCACCTCCGCTAGAGGCGCTACACCTGGCCCCAAGAAACCCCTGGCTTCCACCAATCCCCCGATTGATAAGCCTCGGCGCTCTTATTCGCACACAGTCTCCGGGTAATCTGCCTCAAGAACCGTACCTGACGAGTACCAGGTCGTCCACAACTTCCTTGCTGAGTTCGATCTCAACAAAGTTGCCCAGACCTTCAGGTCCATCCGCTCCCGCTTGGAGACTGCCGATATAACCGAGAGATTCACGCTCTTGGTGGAAGCCGCCACTTGTGTAGGTCTTCTATGAGTCGGGTCCTTAAACGAGATCTCTCGATTCTTTCCTGGAACGCCAACGGGTTGTCCAACAAGATCCAGGAACTCCAAGAATTACTGGCCCGACTCAAACCCGATGTAGTGCTTCTCAATGAGACCCACTTGACTCCTGCGAGTCGGTTACGACTGGCCAACTATGTGTGCTATCGAAACGACAGACCGGGCACTGCTGGTGGCGGTACTGCCGTCGCGGTGAGGCTCAATCTCGAGCATCACCGAGTCGTCTTGCCTGCAATGACTCACCTTGAAGGCACCGCTGTGGACTTGTTAAACACTCTAGGCGGCGTACAGATGGTCGCGGCGTATAAACCGCCGCAAAAAGAGCTCCTTCACCCCGATCTAGCTGTCGCGTTCGATGCACACAGGAGGGTCATCATGGCCGGCGACCTGAACTGTAAACATTGCGATTGGAACAGTCGCTTGACTGCCCCAAACGGGAAACGTTTACGCAGGTTTGCCGATTCTCGCAGGATAACAGTGATTGGGCCCACCCAACCTACGTTCTACCCCTCACAACGCCACGCGGCTCCCGATGTCTTGGACATAGCGGTGATCCTAGGAATTGACTGTCCGGTCCATCTGTCCGCGCTAACGGAACTATCGTCCGATCATCTCCCCATCTTGATACACGTCGCTACCCAGCACGTCGTACGCAGAGATGTCAGGAAGGTGGTAGAATGGGACCGCTATGGCCCGGCGTTAAGTCGCCGATTGCCAGACGCGGGACCACTCGAAACCGTCCGCCAAGTCGACGAGGCAGTTGCCGCGTTTGACGAGGCTGTCGTATCTGCGATCGACGCGTCTTCCAGGATGAAGCCTGGCGTCACGCCCCACTGGCAGCGGATCCCTGAGGAGACGAGTGCTCTCGCTTGCGAGAGAAATCGCCTCCGGAGACGCTGGCAGCGGACCCGTGATCCGGTCGACAAGGCAGCGTACAACCGGGCGACCGGCATTTTACGTCGTGAAATGCAGGCCTTCCGGAGACGCTGTTGGGAACTCGCCGTGGCCCAAGCAGGGGACGGATCGGACGAAAGTAGCCCTTACCGGATACCTTCGGCGTTGGTAGGGAAGAGGCGCCGGCCTCGTATCCCGGCCATTGCTGGACCCTTTGGTCAAATCCTGGCTCGCCCGGAGGCGAAGGCCGAGTACTTGGGCGCGTGTTTCGAGCGACAGTTCGCTCCTAACCCGCCAATGGGACTGGGACTTCGATGAAGAAGTCGAGAACGAAGTGGAAGACTTTCTGTCTCTTCCGATCACTACGGAGCCCGAACCCATTACTAGGGAAGAGGTCACAGATCGGCTCGTTGAACTCGTGCCGAGAAAAGCTCCTGGCCCGGACGGCGTCTCGAACGCCGCTCTTACTCGACTCCCGGAGCAAGGAGTACTTTTCTTGGTCGCGCTGTTCAACGCGTGTCTTAGACTGGCCTATTTTCCCCAGAAATGGCGTAAGGCGACGGTCATAGTGATCCCGAAGCAGGGAAAGGACGCTTCCCGTCCCGGCAACCTCCGGCCCATTAGACTACTGTCAGCCACGTCAAAGGTTCTCGAACGTCTCGTACAACGGAGAGTACTAGATCATCTAAGAAATTTCGATGTACTGGTCCCCGAACAGTTCGGCTTCCGTGTGGGGCATTCCACCACTCATCAGCTGATGAGACTGGTGGAATACATCACGGACGCCGGGTGTCGGAAAGAGCAGACTGTCGCCTGTTTCCTAGATGTGGAAAAGGCCTTTGATAGTGTCTGGCATGACGGGCTCTTGTTCAAGCTCCGGGAAATCCAGCTCCCGGATTGCTACCTTTGCTTGATTGCTAGCTTTCTGACGGAGAGGACTTTCTGCGTGCGAATAGACGACCATGTCTCTTCCGAGAGACGCATTACAGCCGGGGTACCTCAAGGTAGCGTGCTAGGGCCTCTCCTGTTCTCCGTGTATGTCAACGACGCACCCAGAGAGCCTGGAGTCCAGATGGCTCTGTTTGCCGACGACACGGCGGTCTATACCGCCGATCGGAACGCAGACTTTGCTATCCCACGACTTCAGCGCGCACTCGATGCGTATTCGACGTGGACGGAAAGCTGGAAAGTTGCCGTCAACGAAACCAAGAGCTCCGCGGTGCTATTCACAAAGCGCCGGAAAGAACCACGATGCCGAGTGAGACTCGGTAGAACGTACTTGCCCTGGTCGAGAGAAGTAAAGTACCTCGGTGTCCACCTTGATCGTCGGCTCACCTGGCGTGCCCACGCTGAGACGATGCGAAAGAAAGCGTCCGCTCGTCTCGCGCAACTGTTTCCGATACTTGCCAACAAGGCTATGACCCGCAAGCTGGGTAAGCTGATCGTCAATGCGTATCTGTTGCCGATCATTACCTACGCTCTTCCCGTCTGGGGTTACCTCGCAACCGTTCATAAAAGAAAGTTGCAAAGCGTTCTCGATAGAGGTCTTCGGCTAGCGGCCAAAGTCCCCTATCGGTTTTCTTCTCGTCTCCTGAGAAGAGGGGTCGGTGTCCGCTCCTTGGATGACACCGCAAGGCGACTTGCACGTAAATTTTACGTCCGAGCTGCGAGGACCCAGACAAACCCACTCATAGCTGGCCTTGGCAGGTACCGAACACGTCCAGGTGAATCTTGGAAACGGCCTCGACAAATACTGTACTAGTCGACCTAGTACGAGCATGTCGTTGTAGCGACCAAAAAAAAAAAAAAAAAAAAAAAAAAAATTCCGTCTGGACAGGACCACTAGGCAGGAGCCCCTACCGGAGGCTCGGTACTAGGAACCCATTGGGTCGTCTCACGACGCACAACCCAACAGCTCTGACCTGGCTTGATCTCTTTCCTTGGAACACATCTGCAGCCAAAGGCTATGCCCGATGGTAGAGCATCCAAGGTCGATATCCCAGCACCGTACGAGTCATCTGAATGCTGAGTGGACCAGGAGGACCGGACGACGGACTCCAGGAGGGTCAGACAATAATGGAGGATCGACACAGGACTCAGGATCATGACAAGTAAGCACTGAGAAATCACCGCACAGCAATAAGGTGACATGAAACTACTTTTTACTCGTCAACCAACAAGTCATAAAAGACATTAAAAAGAAAAGAGTAAAGAGACAATGAACTTTAATAGTGTAAATAATAATTGTAAAATTTAATTGGTTAATTTGTAGTAATTATAATGACATTTAAAATTTATGAAATTATTTTTTGAAATTATAATGTAGCATAAATGTTTAAGTAATTCTAAAATTGATTGATATTTCATGAATACGATATTCACATGTAATTATATAAAAAAAATATGGAATTTAAAAAGAAATCTGAGTAAGTCGAGAGCACATTATATATTATACAAATTTCTACTGTATACATGTCACTTTATATCTTGTGTATTATATTTACGAATATGTGTGTAGTGTTATGTGTATAGTGGCAATAATTGTGTGTATGATGAGCATACACAAAAGAAAAATATTATGCAATAATGACGAAATTTTAATTCGTAATTTTTGTAAATTTTATTTAATAAAGTTTTGAATAATTTTTACAAAGTTGATATGATTTAAGAAGTGTTATTATTATTTTAAAAACAACTTTATACCTTTTCTCGTTATATAATATATTGCAACAGTACGTCTGCGTACGTTACTGTGCATTGTCACAGTTAGTTAAAAAAAACTGTTAAATTAGAATTAATAATTAATATTGTCAACATTAAAACAAAAAAAATGCATATTGAAAGCTGTAAGTAACCAGCGAAGGGGAACACCGAATGTGCAAGATGGTACAAGCAGATCACGCCACACTCAACATAAGTTTGTGGACAGTATATTTTGTGTTTGAGTGTAAGCCAGTTGAATCCGGCATAGCGTCACCCCTGAATAAATGTGAATTAAATAAGTAATTTATTTAAATTTTGGTAAATGTGCATAAGATGACAAAACAAATTATGCTGCATTATTAATAATATAAAGACGCGCACATGTGCAAAATCTAGTGCAAAACAAATAATACATATTAATGCATGTAAATAAAAGTGAATAGAACCAAGTATAGAAAAACTGTTAACATACAATTATACATAAACAAATTACCGATCGTATAAACATCGAGTAATAAACAAAACACTTTGCATGTTGTGAATAAAATTAAAATAAGTACAAAAAATAAACGAATCTGGAAAGGGATGCTCGACAAAGTATAACAATATAAATTGTGCACAGAATGGTTGAAACATGATTTTTGTGCCCGACAGTAAGCGAGGTGCACCAGCCACGACCTTTCATTCACTGGAACACCTCTGCAGCCAAAGTCTATGCCCGATGGTGTGTAACGGGGCAGATTAGGCAACCCGTTGTAAACACCCAGTGTTCAACCTTTGGGGAACCTCTTAACCAAAATGCATACATTTTATTGTGAAACCCCGTTAGTGTCTGGAACCGGTACGGCGAGACGAGTTGAGAAACTGTCTGTGCATCACAAGTGGGGAAACCCAGGATGTCTGTAAATCACGAAAAAACATGTAATTGACACGTTAATTTCATCAGGCGGCAAAAAATTGCAGAATTCGATGGCCAGCTTCCAGAACATTTTAAACCAGCCAATCAGTGAATGAGTTTACGGCAATGCGGGTGACACCGGGCAGTTGGATAGCCGTCATCAAACAGCATATTCGAGAGTACAGCAGTCTCAGTGAATTAGTGACAGGAGGTCATGCGTGTAAGGACGCACGTCCTGCCCAAAAGTATTTAAAAGTAACAGTAAACCGTGATTCAGTAATAATAACAGTATTCGTTTGAATGTAAATTGTGGAATAAAGAAGAGAGTTGGACAATACAGTGCGAAAGTGAAAGTATGGACGAACAATGGCGAACAGCACGTGCGGATGAGTAAAACAGGAAAGTAATTATGTTAGATTGAAGTGAAATTAAAACTATTGATAAGAAGAGCTCATTAAATAAACCCCCAGAAAAAAATCTTGTAGAAGAAAATCTGTAACTAGCGTGTGAGAGTGTATATGAGGAAATAAGGGGAAAACGTTAAAAGTAAAAGTACTGGTTTGTTTATGTAGAGTAGTATAAGAAAATTTTTATATGATAGAGATAAGAGTAAATAATATTTCATAAAGAAAAGAGTAAGAAAGAAAGTATTTTAAAAGTGATTGCAATAAAAGAGTTCGCTTAAATAGCATAAAAATGTGTTAAACTAATTATTACGTAACACCTATTACATGAGTTCTGCATAGAGAATTCGTCTAAACGAAACCTGTGAATTTTCTGATCTAAGGGCATTAGTTGATCTAAATTAATTAAGGGTAAATATTATGGTTTTGATGTTTACCTCAAGACATCGTGGCGACCTTTGAGCGAGATTGGAATCTTCTGGGGGCTTTTATATAAAAGGTAAGTGTAACGGAATCAGGGTAAGTAAAATTATGGTGTGTAAGAAGATAAAAAAGTGTGTTTCTTTACAATTGGCGACCCCTGCCAGGATCCTGGTATACATTTTATACGAGGTAGATCTATTTGAGATGCAGAACATAGGTTTTGGGTAATGGCGTATTTGTGAAATTATTGTATATGTTAAACGTATATTTTATGGTTATGTTTGGGTAGTGTAACGTGCCTGTGAAATTATTGTGTGTACTTTTACATATTGATAACGATTTTATGTGTGGGGTATTTTGGGAAAACGAAGTAGGTCCATCATGGGATATAAGGGTTTTAATAGGTTAATTAATATACAAAAACAAATAATTAATAATATGGAAAAATATCTAATAATATGAAAGAACGAAATGTAAGTGTGGAAAATAGATACAGGTAAGTGTAATGAGAATATAAATAATGAAGTGATAGATGACAAGGCAAGTGATAATTATAATAGGGAGATAATTAGGAATAATAAAGTGGTGGAGAACAAGATAAGTGAGAATGAAAATAATGATAACTATCATAGAGAAATAACAAGTAATAATGATAATATAGTTGAAAATGGGGTATCTAAGAATGATACAGTAAGTAATGGTAGTGATAACGAGAATACATTTAGAGTTGAGGTTAGAGGAGTATTAGTGAGGGAGTATGAAGAGAGTTTAAGTGAATATCGTAGGCAGGGGGCAGATTTTCCCGGGTTATATGTGAAGAAAAGGCTTCACAAGTGTTGTTAGAGAATAAGATTTTCTCAATAGGATATTTGGGTGACAATGGGTCGGCAAATAGTCCAATAAGTTGTTTTTGTGTATCTGGTAAGCCAGATGGTATTTTAATGTTGTATTTCCCTCTGCATGGAATGAAAATGTGAAATTGGGTTGGAAGAGGTATTATGTGAGAGAGAGGGTGAGGAATATTTAAGGTGAATACAGATTATGAAGAGTTAAGACAGAGTATAAATAGAGAGTTAATAAAATAAAGACTTACCTTATAAAGTAAATAGCACAGTAGCAAATGATGAGTATTTTGAGAATAAGCACTTACCTGGGTATAAATGGGTATTATATTAAAAAAGATAATATGATAAATGTTAACAAAGTTGAAAAGTGTTGGAATAATATCAAACTAAATTTTGATGATGGTGGTTAAACAGTTATTATTAATGAACATTTAATTATGTGAAAGTAGTGGGTTTAAATATTGGCTGAATGAAAGAATGATTTTTTGGTAAACAATTACTATTAATGTAAAACAGATTGTATATAAATGTGTATTGGTATTAAATGTATTTGTGTAATAGGTTATGTGGTACACAGTGTTTTATGTAACAAATGTTTGTAGTAGGGATTGGTTTTTATAATAATAATAATAATATTTCACTAATGATTAACTAAATAATTTGACTAATATAATATTTGACTAAATAATTAACAGGATGCAATTGTGAATTTTATGAGGTAATTAGATGAATTGAAATTGTTTTGAATAATGTAATTTTAAGTAACTTAGTGTTTGAGATATAATAACTTACAGTAACTTAGATTGAATTAATTTGAGATGGGTAAATTAATTTAAGAAATGTGAAACTTTGGTAATAAATTTGAGAAATTTATTTTTAATTGAATTGTATAATAAATGGTAAAGATATTACAATCAAAGTAATTACAGTGTTGTGTGCATACATGGCAGTTTGTGTAAGCAATGTTTACAGTTTTTAGTGAGCTGATAACAACAACAATAGTTTATTTGATGAAATAATTGACATTATTAAGATTTTATAATGTAATTGAAGTAATTTAAATTGTTGCAAATAATGTAATTAAATTAATTTGAAGTAATTAATTTAAATTATTTGAAAAGATGTAAAAGTTGGATTTTGGGTAACGATTTTTTAATAAAACAGTAATTGATTTCAGTAAACGGGTGTTAGAATTAGGTAATGAAATTAAACAGTTAGGGTTAGTTGTAAATGGGTAAAGAATTTCTGTAGTAAAAGTGAGACAAAAAGGGTAATCAGTAGGGGGGGACACAGAAACGAGAGTGACTGTAGGCAGGGAGAAAGGGAGAGATGAAAGTAAACAGTGAATATGGGAGAATAGAGCACATAATTTTTTAAAAATGAGGGTGGAGCTGTTGGCGGAGTTACCTGGAAGGGCCAGGAACTAGGAGTGTAGTGGAAAGCACGGGAACACACACCTTTTGTACAAAGAAGTTATTCGGCGCCCTATTCTAAAAGAAGAGGTTCAAGTAGAGTCAGAGAAAATGGTGGAGGGAAATATTATTGAGAGAACGGTGTCACCCTATTTCAAATCCGTTAGTTGTTGATGTAAAGAAGAAGGTGAGAGTGGGGTTAGGTTTAAATGCCCGTAGAATAAAGCAGTTTATTATTGCTGAAAGGGAGCCACCCATTTATTGATAAATGAGAATATAAAAAAAAAATCTGAGTAGAAATTATAATGTAACAATTGGAAGATTCAATAGACAGTTGAAATTAAAGTTGTATTATGTTTTCATGTTCTCTGTATAAGGTTATGCTGTTATGATAAGATATCAGCTGATACATGGTGTTATGTGTATATTATATTTTGTGTAACGAATTTATAGTTGCAATTGATTTTATGATAGTAATAAATTCTTTATTTGAATAATTGTCAGTATGTAATTATGAAGGTTTATAATGAAAATTAAATTCATTTAAAAGATAGAAATCTTGGTAATCAATTTGAAAGTTTTTGATTTGAGGGTTATAATAAATGGTAAATGAATGTTATTATGAAATTAAATCAATGTAAGAAGACTAAATTAATTGGAAAGGTTTTAAATAATGCAATTAAAGTAGTTAATTAAAAGAGATGGTGTAATTAATTTAAAAGATGGAAAAATGTGTAATAAATTTGAATAATTTATTTTTTTATTTGAAGTGGATAATAAATGGTAGACAAGTAAAATTAAATGATTGAAATGTTTGATAGAAATTCACAGTTGAAGTCATAGTGTAACCATTGAATACTAAGGTGGCAATGTTTTGTTTGTAATTTTTATGCAAATTCAAAGGTGAGATGTTTATTTTGATGTAGTAATGGTAATGTTCATTTTGAGGGTTTATTATATTGTATGATGTTTATTACAGAAAACAATGTTTATTTGGGTATAATGAAATTGTGTATAGATGTTAATAGTAATCTACATTGTTAATTGAAATCAAACTGAAATTTTAACTGGAATCGGTAGGTGAATTTGAATTATTTTTGGAGTTTAATTTTTTTATTTTTGTTTGTTGTTTCTAACGTAAATGATCAATGTGTGTTGTGTGTGTTACAGAGATAAAGATATCAGATGTAATATGTTTATGTTAAGGATATATAATGTTCATTTTGATCCAAAATAAGAAACCGAGACCTTTTAGCCACTTCCTGTAATGTCATGTATCGCCTGGGCGAGGCGTTTGATCTCTAACCTCGTCTTTCCATGTCTATTCAACGCCTTCAAGTAGCTGATATGTTTCAAGATGACGAATTCGACTTAGCTGAAGGGACACAGGATTGTAGCAGTGCTGATGATTTTTTTTATTGTACTTCAAACAAGTTTTTAATATTTATGTCATTCTTGTAATAATGTCTAAACATTTAGAATACTCTCAGACTCTATAAAATGTGGTGACACTTTGCATAAAGCACACGCATTTGCGGCAGTGGGTATTTTGATAGCAAATTGGAGAAATTTTGAGTAGCCATGTGGGGAAAAGAGGACTGATTGACCTGGCAACACTGCCTATGAAAACACTGATGATAACAGGATTTTTGAATTGGGAAAGACGAAGAAACCATCTGGACGAACAAACCGGTACGCTCCAAATTTTCACGAACCTCATCTTTAAATATTATCACACACCTGCCTGGACCAAAAGGTGATGCTCGAGGGATCGTTGATGAGGTACAATTGTTTTCTTTATTTGTAACCGATGAGATGCTGGAAAAAATTGTTCTCCACACTAACAGTGAAATAGAAAGATCGAAGATCAAATACCAATCTGTACAGTGGTTTACATCTCCCACAAACCTGATAGAGATAAGAGCTCTTATTGGGCTGTTGTATATGAGCGGTGTTTTGAAGAACTCTGGTTTATGTCTTGATGATATGTTTTCTGTAATCTATGGACCGGCTGTATTTCGCTGTTCATTGTCACAGAAAAGATTCTCTTTTCTAATCCAGAACTTACGATTTGACGACAAAACTACGAGAGATCCAAGGAAGAATAACTTTGCGGCGTTTCGAGACCTTACCTTGCATGCGTAAAAGTCCACCTTACCGTTAGAGGGTTGAAGTACTAAAACACAATTTGTTACAACCTTATTAAAACATCATTTTAAGAGAAGTGAATTTAATGTTTTACATTTTTTAAATCAATAACAAAAAAAAAACGATATATATCGCGTTTTTAGACATGTATCGATATAATCCAAAAATATATAAATACCGTATATCGATAAAAAATATCGATGTATTTAGAAATATATCGATAAATTTCAACTATCGATATATAGTTGCCATCCCTAGTTTCAACTACAGTAACTTTGTTATTAGGTTAAGCAACGCAGTGACATTCCACAGCCTTGAAAAGCACCGAGGATCACGTTTGCGTTCCGACCCGTCACCGATGCAGCTGTTAACGACACAGAATTATTGCACGTAATGTGTATATTTGTTGGACATAAATACCATTCTTACTGTTAAGACGATCTTATTGTTATCATCAATACCCACCCCTCGCCTTTGCTTTTAGTAATTATTTGTTATTACTTTGCTGTTACTTTATTTGAGAAATAAAAATCCTTTCATTTAGAAACAGCCGTTATGTACCTTGAAGGTTCTCAATCCTTCTTAAATTAGAATCGATCGCGTACTTTTGCAGCTTTTAAACTCCGAGTCACGGAGGCTGTGGCATAGTAGTCTACATTACATTTAATTTTAGGACGTTACTAGGTAAAGTATTCCTTAAGAACTTACCGTACTTTACGAAAAAAACTCATGTTTAATATTCGCGATTAGTTCTTAAATATGAAATTATTAAACACAAACAAGACCTCTATAATCACCTTTAAAAACTCGATAATTAATGTAGGTAATTAATTCACTAGTTCTTTAGCCTCTACTGATTTCTTGACCGTCTGATGGCCTACGGGCATGCCTATTAAAGATGTCAAAGCCGAGAAATCAAATCAAATTTTCTGGATCACTAGGAAAGTTAGACGTATCGAATTAAGAATACATAATCTGTACTTCACAAGACAATAGGCCTCTTACTTTCTCCGTAAAATTCATTCTTTCTCTTTCCACCCTCCCTGTCTCTCTCTCTCCTATCTTAGCTTCTTTCTTAACTTTCATCTCTCATAAATCTGTATCACACTTACGAAACCTAATTTTATTATCGCTCTGAAGAAGTGTGTTTTCTTTTTATAAATCTGTACTCGTTAAAGCAGTCAGGATAACTTACTGAATTACTTACGATATTTAAAAAGTCTTTTCACTGAAATTGTTTATGATATAACCTATGCAGCTACACTTTTATCTCTCGCCACCACCAAGGTATTCCGCCTTCTTCATTAAAGTTTATTCCTAAGTATTTGCAGCTGCATTTTTAATACATTCGTTGTTTTCTATGATTAAATCTATTGCTTCTTCTCCGACACTCAGATATTGAATATCTATGTGGCCATAAAAGAAAAAAATGAGCAACCTGAGAATTAGAAATGTCTGAAAAGAGTTGATGCTGACGGAAACGGAATGGTAGACATAAGAAATGAAGACGTTAGACAGTAAAGAAGAGAAAAAGAAGTAGCCACCCAGCAGCATAGAAAAGAAAACACGTTTTGTAGGACGGAATATGCTGAGAATGGAAAACAAAGAAGACCCAATTTATTGTTTACATATCGATCAGAAAGAAGAGGCGAAGAAGTAAACGTAGACTAAAATTGATTCAGAGGCAAGAGACTTTAAACAGAAGGACGTCACGATCAACGGCTGTCGAGACAAAAACTCGGGATGCTGAAAATCGCGTTAATTAATTCGAAGAAGATAAGCTCTGGAAATTGGCCCACATTACCGACGTCGTTGTGGATAATCTTATCATAAACAGAATTATCACTTGTGATTCTTATTGTTAATAAGAATATTAACAAGTGATAATTCTGTTTGTGATTATAACCACTAACACAACTTTCTTAATTCATCTTATCATTAATACCGCTGACTCAAGTGACGATACAAGTTCCCAAGTGACGAACGGATCCGTGTCGTCTTTTAAAGAACGTATTATTTGTTTTTATAAGCAGAAACGGACATTACTTATCTATATATATAAAACTCAAAGTCTGAGGATGTATGGGTACTGAATATAAATCCACGCCGTTACACCGATTTCCACCAAATTTTGCACAGGTAACCTTTGACACAAGGCGAAAAACACTGTCTAACTTGGAAGTTGATATTTTGCACCGTTCGCATGATTTAGGCTCTTTTAATTATGCCTTTTCGTTGACACGTATAAAGATGTCAAAAACACCATGGAGACCAGAATTAATTACCATAGTAACAAGTAAATAAACAAAAGCTATTTAATGGGATCGGAACTGTACATTTATCAATTCCTTGCAGTATATTTTCGATGTTTTAGAGAATATACGATTGTATCGATATATTACGATGTGGGAAAGAAGAAGTGTACTAATTGTAAATTGTCCTATTTCTCTTAATACAAAGCGAAAATACGTGTTGTTTTCATTTGTGAGGATAGTTGATAACGGTTTTTGGTTTGTAGTTTACTTCTGAAATAAATAAAAGTCATGGTTGAGGAAAACATAACGTTTAATGTGTTATATAATGCTTCTAACACAGTAGACTAACACTTAAAATAAAGAATTTAGCGTTTTTGATTTAACACGTACTTTATAAGTATCTCCAAAGGCTTTATAAACGGGTACTTTTAAATATCCAAAGGCTATTGCACCAACATAATAATTTAGTACAAGTTAAAATAGTACAAATGTTGAAAACAGCTTTGGAGAGAATTTGACTAATGAGTACAAAATTGTTATACGAGCTGACAGAACGCCATATAGACATAGACAATAAAAATTATATTAAAATACTTATTAAAAGTCATATATTTGGGTGTGAAGCCGCGAGTAACAGCTAGTATAAAATATATATGTGGTTTCTGCGAATTTGGTTCTGCGAACGGTGTTATTTTGAGGACACAGGTAAAAATACTTTCCGAATATTGGTTTAGGCGTGTTTAGCACTTGCTATCTTAAATGCCGCAATCACGGTTCGACGCATAGTTGAATAATAATCAATTAAAATATTTATTTATGTTAATGAGTTTTTGTGAGACACACGGTGCCCCCCCCCCTCCCCGAGCGGTCTAGACCACATGCAAAACCGGGCGTCCTCATTTTCTGTTCGATACAGTTTCGTTCCCTAGAAAATATTACGAAACGCTGACCGTTGCATTATATAATGGGCGTTATTTATAGACCCAATGTTGCAACTTCCGTGCGAGAGATACGTATACTAATATTCTGAAGTTATTTCTCTTGATATATGTTAAATACTAGACAGAACTACGTAGGTATTACTAAATCGCGAGACTTGATAAGTGGAAAACGTATTTACTAAATCGGCGACCATTTATTGCTCATGCTTACCGCCCTCTCAAGACCGGCGCGGTGTATTACTAACATGACAGAGTTAACATTCAAATTTTGAGATAGTTAAGGCAGTCGTGTATTCGTGTTGCCATCGTTAAGTAAGTGGTAAAGGAATATGAAGAGAATTGCAAATTAAAATCCTAAATCAGTCGATCAGCGCGCATGACAAATTTACACCAAATCCACGTTATCGCTATCAACATCTCTGTTCTACTAGGTTAGCAGCTCATAGGCTGGTTGGGAGCAGCTCGCCATTCTTCATGCTGCTCTGCTTTTCTTTTCAACTCACAATATGATGTGCAGTTCATATCGACCATCAGCTGTTTCATGTAGCATGGAACAATTGAACGGCGTCGACCTCTGTGATTCTTCCCTTCAATTGTTTCTTCTATTATTCTCTTAACCAAACCATTGTGTCGTAGTATATGGCCTATAAACTTATCGCTTCTGCATTTTAAATTCCGCAGAAAACTCTTCTCCTCATGACCTCTTCTAAAGACTTCCTCATTCGTCGTTATCTTCTCCTTCCAGTTTATCTTGAACATTCTTCTGTAGCACCAGGTCTCAAATGCTTGGAATCTTTTCTTGTCACTTTCTCCAATTGTCCAAGATTCACTTCCGTATAGGGCAACACTCCACATGTATATCTTTACTAGATTCTTCCTTATTTTTAGGCTGATAGTGTTTGAACTGAAGAGGTTTTTTTTGCTATCAACATAAAGGAGCAATAAAATATGGACCATCCTCTGAAATGATAAATGCGAAATTATTTATCTTCTTTCTATTTCGTAGGCTATGACGGCCGGAGTCAGTATCATTAAAATCATTAGAAACCGGGCTGTTGGGCCGTGTTCGATCGCTTAAATTTTTATTTTTAACGTTTCGGCCAAATCTCCGGAGATCACCTGCAGTAGAATATAGAGTTCAATGGAATGTCAAAGCCGAAAGCTATATATACTGAAGATGGTCTCCGGAGTGTGGCCGAAACGTATGGAAGTAATCATTTAAGCAGTCGACTACGCCCCGACAGCCCGGTTTCTAATGTTTTAATAATATCTATCTTCATCTTCTCCCACAAGCGTTAGATCATTAGTCCGTTTCGAATCTTTGACTGATCCATCTTTTCGGCTTGTTCATATTTCTAGTTCCTCTGGGCGTATAAAACCGAATTCTTTTGGAAGGCGTTCGTTGTCCATTCTCAACGCGTGATCCTTTCACACTCGTCTACATTCTTTGATCTTTCTGTTTAAGTCATAAATTAAAAGAAATTTCCTGATCCCTTTATTTTCAACTGTATCCCTTTCTGTTATCCCAGAACTGACCTCAGACACCTCATCTCAGCCGACAGGGCTTTAATACAAGTTCTATTATTTAGGGTTCAAGCTTCACTACCTCACAGCCATAACTTCATAGAATTTTAACAAATTTCGTGTTTTACCCATAACTGTCCCATAAGTGTTTTACTGTGCCGCACATGGGGTTAAATTTCTCTGTCTTTCTCAACATCCGCTTCGCTGTAGTTGAATACGTCACACCCGATAATCTGAAAGCATTGACTTATTCTGTTATTTTGACTTGTTCTCTTTATGAATACAAAAACGGCAACTGAATTGTTTCTTGTCAGCGATGATAACGATTTAGCTGTACGTGAAAATCCGCGTGAAATAGTGTTACAGAAAACAATCAGTGTAAAGTGGATCGTCATCATATTATCTTTCCTCTTTGTGCTCCACGAAGCGGCATTAAACTTACGACCAGTTCTCCCAAATACATTTTGTTGCAATCATTATTTTTTCTTCTTCTTCACCTCGTGGGCTTCTGGCGTAACTGCCGAGCCCGCAATGCGGGGGGCCGCCGCGCAATCATTTCCCTTAATTTTTTAAGAACGGGTACAAACAATTGAATTTAAGTTAAATCAAATTTTCTCCGTATGTATTTATTATTAGAAACAAATACATTGATTATTTTACTGTTATTTTACCAGTACCTAATGATCTTACTTTGAGAGCATAAATTGTTTCCTAAACTGCACAATAGGGCGGTGATTCCAGTTAAGAATGCACCGATGCCACCGGCCGGGCCTGCGTCGCATCCTTACTGTTATGAGCTACGAAAGGAAATTATAAACGGGCGAAAGTACTGGATCGCGTTGTAACTGTTACTCCGATATTGGCAGCTTCAAATTTAACTTTTTAGAGGACACGAAGAGACGATAGGCCAGGCCAACAGCGGAAACGTTTTGGCAATTATCGATCTTTTGAGGACATACGATCCATTGCTGCAAGAGATAATCAGTAGTCCGAAGAACAGTGAAATGTATGAGTCCCAAAATTCAAAATGTACTCTTTCAGCTTTTATCTAAAAAAATTTCAAATATTACTTTGAAACGGATTGAATTCGCTGAATGTTTTCTCTGTAGTAATGGATACTACAAATACATTAATAGAAAAGATCAACTGAATCAAATAATCAGGTACGTCTTAACTTCTGAAGATGAAGGCCCACCAAGTTAAAAATTAATGAAATCTTTTTAGGATTTATAGAAGTGACCGATCAAATTGGCCTTGACTTATAAGAAGAGTTTTCAAACAATGCTGGGGATAATGTTAGTAGTTGTCATAGCTACAAGAAGGGGTTAGTGTTTAAGAGGGAACATTGGTATGAATTAAGTAAGGGTAGTAGGGAGGGCCGCAAAGGATTGTTTGTCTGCAATCAATCGTCTATGCGCTGGTTCAGATTGTACATGATTAGTTCGTTCCGGATGCTACCATTACGTACTATTTCCAACAACGTGCATCCCTTGACCCTTCGGACAGCCACGATTTAGAATAACTTATTCATATCTTATACTTCCTAATTTCGCAAGCACGTGGCAGGGTATACTCTGCATGATCATAGAAGAAACACAGATATACGGCAGAAACTGAATATTATGAGTATACTCGACAGGATCGCCCATTATCGGCTGAATTTTTGGGAACATCTTTGCCGAATGGATGACTGCCGCATCCCCAAACAATTATCGAACTATAAGCCGAGTGGACGGAGAGATGTGGGACCTCCGAGGAAGCGGTGGAGTGACCCGCTATAACCTTTGTCTATTTGACATCGGAACAATAACCATCCTTGGTTTAATCCTTGAAGATGATGATGATGATGATGTTGATGATGATGGTGATGATACTTCCTAATAGTCTGTTTATTATTCCCTCTTTTTTTCTAATCTTTGAAGATTTTTCCATACAATATCTTTAAGAAAGCTGATGCCCGATCTTAAATAGCAAAAATGTGATACATGTTATACAACTTATCAGACCGTTAACTTTAGATCGTAATCCCTGAAATGCCATAATTTTAGTTTTCTGTGCTGTCGTTTCTAGGAGATATTGTTTAATTATTTCCTCTAGTGTGTATATTGAGATTTGCTGGTCACCTTCGTTCGTCTGAGTTATTGTCAAGTCGTCTGAAAAAATTAGCGAATTTACGTTGGAGGTGTTTATTTCAGTACATTTTTGAGTTTCCTTGCAATTATTTAGAACGTAAACGACTTCTTCCTGTAAACTTAGAATACCTCTTACATTATTTTTAAGGGGAGATCCTCACTTTTTTGTCAAATGTTTTTTAAATGGGCGAACAGGGGTTTAGTTAGGTACCATTAATTAATGATCTATTGATCTATTATAGGGGTATTTGAAATTTCTACCATACCTGATCACATATATTTGTAACAATATGTACTAGTTTGAATCAATTTAAGAAAATAATACTAATATAAAAAACAATTACTTTTTATAAACTTTTGAAAAAAAAAGTTTCAATTAAACATTTTTTAAAGAAAGAGATTAAGTCTAGTGCAGTTTGATTGTTACATTGTACTGTTCAACCACAAAAAATTTGAACTGAGTAGCACTTATAGTGTTTGAGAAAAGTGTACCTAATTGTTCAAATCCATGCTTACGGAAAAATGCGCGTAAAACTAAACGAAGGGGTTGGAAAACAACGTGTAATGCGTTTTATTTTATTTTTTTATTGTCATGTTAATGTAGATAACCTCATAAACGTGTATATTTTCTTAATCAGGATGAAATGCAAAATTTCTTGGCACAATAAAAAAACTTCCATTTTTGACCGAAAAACTGGTAATCTCCCCTTAACTCACCGACTTATACTTTTTTTTTGTAAACAATTTGCAGCAAATGTAGTACCAATAACAATAACAATATACGTATATGTAACGTTTCAGAAACCTATGGGCAGGTATTGGTGGACAGCTCAGGATGAACCCAGTGTTCGCGGAATACGGTCTGAAGGAACTGCTGCCTCTGAAGCTGGATATTCCTGAAGAAGGATGCACGCGCAGCAACAGTTCGCAGTACTGCTTCGAAGCAGGTAGCATCCTAACATACAAGCAACACAACAGGTGCATAACCCAAGAGTTTAGACGGATCACTGTTTAACAAAACATTTAACCAGAAGTACTCACAATGTAATCGCTAATCTATTTTAACTAACAACTGAGAAAAAAGTAAACAATGCAGTCAGTTGTTTTAGTGTTTTATTTATTGTACTCTAAAGTGTAGCTTGTAATTTTTGGCTTGTTTTGAGATTCTTTATTTTCTGTCATAACTTGTTGAGTTTTTCAAAATATTTTCAATTACTAGTTCTTTAAATAGGTATATATGAGGTTTGTCTAAACATTAATGAGACTAAATTTTTTAACCCACGAACTGAGAAAACGCAGTGAGACGAAAAATGCAGCAGATGATGACTATAAAGTTTGGTTACTTTAATAAAAGTTTTCAACTTGTTAACTTTATCAAAGAAAATGTCTGTACCATATGTTTGTGTTTGTTTTGTTTCATGTTGGAAAAGCAGAGTAAATCTATGCGAGAAAATTTTATGTCAAACTTAGTGTAACAAAAACATTTAACAATTTAAAACAGGCTTATTCTAAGAACAATACTTGTATAATATTTTGTAGTGACATTAACTAAAATCACACATTCTTACTTTGTAAAGTATATAAAGTCAAATACAAGTTAAATATAATATTATTAATTATTACTTCTGCAAGTAGTTGATATTAATTTTTGTTATTTTTAAAAACAATATCAACTACTTGCAGAAGTAATAATTGATAATATTGTTCAAGAATCTGCAAGAAACTCATTGAGTTACTTATATAGAAAATATGAAAGTTACATATTGTTACAACACAAAAAGCCGCCCCAATACCCGGGAAAAACTATAATGAATCAAGTATATTGAACTAATGAAAATAAAATGACTATGATGAGACAAATGACTATGACCCAACCCAAGTGATTAACCCAAATAAAGAAAATAAAATGAGAAGGTATATGAAAAAGGCACAAACAAATAATAAATGTAAATGACAGGTATTAAAATCAAATAAAGTAATATCAATTAAAGTACACTAACCAGAGAAATAGATAGTATATGTTATGAATAACTCTATAATGATAAGTGAATCAGAACATGAAATTTGTTAACATAATATCTAATAATTGTGAATAAAACAATAAAAAACCCTGAAGTGAGAGATAGGTAGGAAGTGAAGGTGATTAAGTGAGTAAGAGAAATCAATATTAGGGAATAACCACTAGTAACACTAAAGTACAGCAAAAAAGTGCAAAGTGCCAGTGTAACCCAAAATAAATAGAAAACACAACATATAGGTAAAGACACCAAAACCAGTGATAAACACTACAAAAAAAACTTTTTCTCACAACACAAATAACTCTCACTACGAACTGATAATTAAATTTCTTTCAAGGATTAATTGAAAATAAAAACTAAACTTGTATGTAAACAGAAAATAACCTGTATACAAATTACAAATTCTTAACACACACTTTATAACACCTCAAAAACGAATTGTAATCAACTCTAATAGTATATAAGTACCATTGATGTAAGGTAACTCTGAAGCTAGATAAATCCAAGTTTATAGCGGAAGAAGTAAAATTCCTGGGATTTAACCTAACAGAGAAGGGAATATCTCCATCCCAAGAAAAGCTATAAGTCATCCAGAAATTCCCTACCCCAAAAAATAAGAAGCAGTTGCAGTCCTTTCTGGGTATTTGCAACTACTACCGTATATTTCAGAATAACTACTCCCATTTGATTCCCAAATTTTCAAAACAACTCTCATCTAAAGACAAGTGGACCTGGGGAACCAAACAGGATGCTGTACTAACACTCATAAAGCAAACATTTTTAGAAACAGTATGCTGCATCATCCCAACTTTGAGCAACCCTTCTATCTGAATTGCAACGCCAGTGACGTCAGTCTGGGGCACTGAACTGTATCAAGAGGATAAAGAAGGACACCACCTGGTCATCAGCTTTGCCAGCAGAGTGTTAAATAGTTGCGAACGTAACTACAACGTTACGGAAAAGGAGTTGTTAAGTATAGTGTTCGCATGCGGAAAATTTAGAACATACATCCTAGGGTACCATATCACAGTCAGAAGTGACCATAAATCGATATCATTTCTTAAACAATGTAAATTAAGTCATGGTAGACTCACCCGTTGGATCCTCGCTCTGCAGGGGTACCACATCACATTGGAATACATTCCAGGTAGGAAGAATGTAGCGGCCGACGTAGCATCCAGAATAAATGTTAACCATCAAACATTTGAAGGAGAAGAGGAGAAAATCACCAAAGAGAATTATATATTGAAGGTTATAAGAAATTATCCAGAATAAGTGTTGACAATCAGACATTTGAAGGAGAAAAGGAGAAAATCGCCAAGGTGTATTATATATTAATGGATAGAAAAGACCTGGAAGAAATAGTCAATGAGATCATACAACAGCAGAAACAAGATACCAAATTAGCCAACATACGAAGGAGAGTAATGGAATCAGAAGAAATTATTAACAAATTTTATTGCATACATAAGGATGTGTTATTCATTAAAACCAAAAGGAATCATGGAAATTGGAAGCTAGTAGTTCCAACATCTCTAGAAAATAAATTAATTAAGGACTACCATGTCAGATACGGACACATGGGAGCTTTAAAAATAGTCAAAGCTTTGGAAGAAGAAATGTTTATTAAAAGTATAACCAGAAAAATGATTAAAAATATCAAAACATGCATTATATGCCAAATGGTTAAAACCAATAGTGAGAGAAAGGATGGAATGATGATACCCATCACATAAAATAATAAACTTGAAAAAGTGTTTCTTGATATATGTGGACCATTCCCACGTAGCGGAGGGAGGCATAGATTCAAGTTCATTGTAATTCTATTTGACCATTGCACCAAATACACCAACAACATACACTATCAACAGAGCAACCACAAAGAAAATCTTGGAAATAATTAAAAACAAATACATACCTGAAGTTGGAAAAGCATATGCTATAATAACCGATCACGGAACACAATTTAAAGGAAGAAGATGGAGAGAGAAACTATTGGGAAAAAATATAAAAACATACAAACGTACGTATACCATCCAAGCAGTAATCCCGCTGAAAGAGTATTGAGAGAGGTGGGTAGCATTTTGAGAACATACTGTCATGATAAACAGAGAGAACGGCAAAAATATTTAATATCAACAGAAGAATTTTTAAACATAAGTTACCACCATTTCATTGAAAACACCCCATATTCTATGATGTTTGGAAGAAAGCCACATAGAGAGATACAGGATTTAATTGACTTTCCAACCAACCCAGAAGACCCGTGTGAAGAGAAGAAATACTAAAACAGGATCATGGAGAAGATAGAAAAACAAATATTCACTGAACCAGACTAAAGTAATTAACTATCACTTAGGAGAAAAAGTCTTAATAAAAAATCGTGAACTACCTAGTACATTCGAAGGTATAGCCAAGAAACTATTATTGTTATATGTAGGACCTTATATCATAACAAAAGACAATGGCAACAATACGTATGAAGTAAACAATCCAATAACTAAAAAGATCAAGGGAGTATATAACCAAATTTCCATCAAGAAGTTCTACGAGGAAGGACGAACAAACAGAAAAAATAACAAACTACTAAATTCAAAAAAATAAGTAAGATCAACTTACACTACCATTTCGGAAACATATGAGATAAGAGATAAAATAAAGGAATAAACTACAAAATTCCTAAATAGTAAGTACAACCAACTTACACTAATATTTTGAAAATAGGTGAGATAAAATGAAATAAACAAATGAAGTGAAAACCAGAATTAATAATAAAAGAGAATTAGAAAGGAGATCAATTAAAATAAACGAAAATAGAACCAAGCAAGACCTGCCAGGACAAATACATAAAATTGTAAAGAATATAGAATATTCTGAGAAGGTAAAAAGAACTGGTACAAAAAAAAATATATAAAGCAAATATACAGCAAGTGGCTAAAGCAAAATAAGAGTAATCAACAAAGGAAAAGAAAAGAAAAAATGTCTAAAATCATTAAAATGATCACAAGAAAAGAAAAGAAAAACAAACTAATTAAAAGTTAGAAATAATGAAATTAACAACTAAATAAATAAAAACAATCAACTGTGTGAGTATATAACAGAATATAGCAAAGGTACAGCGGAAGGAAGAATGAGTAGAAAAAAGTTAAAATGACTAAAGAACCATGAAGTGGACAATCCCCAAAATATTATTATTAATGAAAGTCACAAGATGACGAAAAGGTATTAAAGATTGACTGAGAATAGGTCCAGCAATCAATTAACTGAGCAGAAAAAAAGGTAGTAATGGATGAAACCAGCTACTAAAAGTTAGGGAAATTATATATAACAGGGAGAAAGCACTAATGGAAATAAGTAAAAACAGATCTAAAAAATAACTAAATAAAAAGGAGTGGAACAAGTAAGAAGAGAAACAAGAAGGAAGAAATAAACAAGAAGAAAAAGGAAAAAATTATATATAACTGATAATTTCATAAAAAACTATGCTAGTGTTTTACCAAAATGATCAATTTTGATGGAGAGGCATTATGTTACAACACAAAAAGCAGCCCCAATACCAGGGAAAAACTATAATGAATCAACTATATTGAACTAATGAAAATAAAATGACTATGACGAGACAAATGACTATGACCCAACCCAAGTGATTGACCCAAATAAAGAAAATAAAATGAGAAGGTATATGAAAAAGACACAAACAAATAATAAAGAAAATAAAATGAGAAATATTAAACTCAAATGATGATGAAAAAGGCACAAACAAATAATAAATATAAATGACAAGTATTAAAATCAAATAAAGTAATATCAATTAAAGTACACTAACCAGAGAAATAGATAGTATTTGTTATGAATAACTCTATAATGATAAGTGAATCAGAACATGAAATTTGTTAACATAATATCTAATAATTGTGAATAAAACAATAAAAAACCCTGAAGTGAGAGATAGGTAGGAAGTGAAGGTGATTAAGTGAGTAAGAGAAATCAATATTAGGGAATAACCACTAGTAACACTAAAGTACAGCAAAAAAGTGCAAAGTGCCAGTGTAACCCAAAATAAATAGAAAACACAACATATAGGTAAAGACACCAAAACCAGTGATAAACACTACAAAAAAAACTTTTTCTCACAACACAAATAACTCTCACTACGAACTGATAATTAAATTTCTTTCAAGGATTAATTGAAAATAAAAACTAAACTTGTATGTAAACAGAAAATAACCTGTATACAAATTACAAATTCTTAACACACACTTTATAACACCTCAAAAACGAATTGTAATCAACTCTAATAGTATATAAGTACCATTGATGTAAGGTAACTCTGAAGCTAGATAAATCCAAGTTTATAGCGGAAGAAGTAAAATGGTAATCTGGTAATCTCCCCTTAACTCACCGACTTATACTTTTTTTTTGTAAACAATTTGCAGCAAATGTAGTACCAATAACAATAACAATATACGTATATGTAACGTTTCAGAAACCTACGGGCAGGTATTGGTGGACAGCTCAGGATGAACCCAGTGTTCGCGGAATACAGTCTGAAGGAACTGCTGCCTCTGAAGCTGGATATTCCTGAAGAAGGATGCACGCGCAGCAACAGTTCGCAGTACTGCTTCGAAGCAGGTAGCATCCTAACATACAAGCAACACAACAGGTGCATAACCCAAGAGTTTAGACGGATCACTGTTTAACAAAACATTTAACCAGAAGTACTCACAATGTAATCGCTAATCTATTTTAACTAACAACTGAGAAAAAAGTAAACAATGCAGTCAGTTGTTTTAGTGTTTTATTTATTGTACTCTAAAGTGTAGCTTGTAATTTTTGGCTTGTTTTGAGATTCTTTATTTTCTGTCATAACTTGTTGAGTTTTTCAAAATATTTTCAATTACTAGTTCTTTAAATAGGTATATATGAGGTTTGTCTAAACATTAATGAGACTAAATTTTTTCACCCACGAACTGAGAAAACGCAGTGAGACGAAAAATGCAGCAGATGATGACTATAAAGTTTGGTTACTTTAATAAAAGTTTTCAACTTGTTAACTTTATCAAAGAAAATGTCTGTACCATATGTTTTTGTTTGTTTTGTTTCATGTTGGAAAAGCAGAGTAAATCTATGCGAGAAAATTTTATGTCAAACTTAGTGTAACAAAAACATTTAACAATTTAAAACAGGCTTATTCTAAGAACAATACTTGTATAATATTTTGTAGTGACATTAACTAAAATCACACATTCTTACTTTGTAAAGTATATAAAGTCAAATACAAGTTAAATATAATATTATTAATTATTACTTCTGCAAGTAGTTGATATTAATTTTTGTTATTTTTAAAAACAATATCAACTACTTGCAGAAGTAATAATTGATAATATTGTTCAAGAATCTGCAAGAAACTCATTGAGTTACTTATATAGAAAATATGAAAGTTACATATTGTTACAACACAAAAAGCCGCCCCAATACCCGGGAAAAACTATAATGAATCAAGTATATTGAACTAATGAAAATAAAATGACTATGATGAGACAAATGACTATGACCCAACCCAAGTGATTAACCCAAATAAAGAAAATAAAATGAGAAGGTATATGAAAAAGGCACAAACAAATAATAAATGTAAATGACAGGTATTAAAATCAAATAAAGTAATATCAATTAAAGTACACTAACCAGAGAAATAGATAGTATATGTTATGAATAACTCTATAATGATAAGTGAATCAGAACATGAAATTTGTTAACATAATATCTAATAATTGTGAATAAAACAATAAAAAACCCTGAAGTGAGAGATAGGTAGGAAGTGAAGGTGATTAAGTGAGTAAGAGAAATCAATATTAGGGAATAACCACTAGTAACACTAAAGTACAGCAAAAAAGTGCAAAGTGCCAGTGTAACCCAAAATAAATAGAAAACACAACATATAGGTAAAGACACCAAAACCAGTGATAAACACTACAAAAAAAACTTTTTCTCACAACACAAATAACTCTCACTACGAACTGATAATTAAATTTCTTTCAAGGATTAATTGAAAATAAAAACTAAACTTGTATGTAAACAGAAAATAACCTGTATACAAATTACAAATTCTTAACACACACTTTATAACACCTCAAAAACGAATTGTAATCAACTCTAATAGTATATAAGTACCATTGATGTAAGGTAACTCTGAAGCTAGATAAATCCAAGTTTATAGCGGAAGAAGTAAAATTCCTGGGATTTAACCTAACAGAGAAGGGAATATCTCCATCCCAAGAAAAGCTATAAGTCATCCAGAAATTCCCTACCCCAAAAAATAAGAAGCAGTTGCAGTCCTTTCTGGGTATTTGCAACTACTACCGTATATTTCAGAATAACTACTCCCATTTGATTCCCAAATTTTCAAAACAACTCTCATCTAAAGACAAGTGGACCTGGGGAACCAAACAGGATGCTGTACTAACACTCATAAAGCAAACATTTTTAGAAACAGTATGCTGCATCATCCCAACTTTGAGCAACCCTTCTATCTGAATTGCGACGCCAGTGACGTCAGTCTGGGGCACTGAACTGTATCAAGAGGATAAAGAAGGACACCACCTGGTCATCAGCTTTGCCAGCAGAGTGTTAAATAGTTGCGAACGTAACTACAACGTTACGGAAAAGGAGTTGTTAAGTATAGTGTTCGCATGCGGAAAATTTAGAACATACATCCTAGGGTACCATATCACAGTCAGAAGTGACCATAAATCGATATCATTTCTTAAACAATGTAAATTAAGTCATGGTAGACTCACCCGTTGGATCCTCGCTCTGCAGGGGTACCACATCACATTGGAATACATTCCAGGTAGGAAGAATGTAGCGGCCGACGTAGCATCCAGAATAAATGTTAACCATCAAACATTTGAAGGAGAAGAGGAGAAAATCACCAAAGAGAATTATATATTGAAGGTTATAAGAAATTATCCAGAATAAGTGTTGACAATCAGACATTTGAAGGAGAAAAGGAGAAAATCGCCAAGGTGTATTATATATTAATGGATAGAAAAGACCTGGAAGAAATAGTCAATGAGATCATACAACAGCAGAAACAAGATACCAAATTAGCCAACATACGAAGGAGAGTAATGGAATCAGAAGAAATTATTAACAAATTTTATTGCATACATAAGGATGTGTTATTCATTAAAACCAAAAGGAATCATGGAAATTGGAAGCTAGTAGTTCCAACATCTCTAGAAAATAAATTAATTAAGGACTACCATGTCAGATACGGACACATGGGAGCTTTAAAAATAGTCAAAGCTTTGGAAGAAGAAATGTTTATTAAAAGTATAACCAGAAAAATGATTAAAAATATCAAAACATGCATTATATGCCAAATGGTTAAAACCAATAGTGAGAGAAAGGATGGAATGATGATACCCATCACATAAAATAATAAACTTGAAAAAGTGTTTCTTGATATATGTGGACCATTCCCACGTAGCGGAGGGAGGCATAGATTCAAGTTCATTGTAATTCTATTTGACCATTGCACCAAATACACCAACAACATACACTATCAACAGAGCAACCACAAAGAAAATCTTGGAAATAATTAAAAACAAATACATACCTGAAGTTGGAAAAGCATATGCTATAATAACCGATCACGGAACACAATTTAAAGGAAGAAGATGGAGAGAGAAACTATTGGGAAAAAATATAAAAACATACAAACGTACGTATACCATCCAAGCAGTAATCCCGCTGAAAGAGTATTGAGAGAGGTGGGTAGCATTTTGAGAACATACTGTCATGATAAACAGAGAGAACGGCAAAAATATTTAATATCAACAGAAGAATTTTTAAACATAAGTTACCACCATTTCATTGAAAACACCCCATATTCTATGATGTTTGGAAGAAAGCCACATAGAGAGATACAGGATTTAATTGACTTTCCAACCAACCCAGAAGACCCGTGTGAAGAGAAGAAATACTAAAACAGGATCATGGAGAAGATAGAAAAACAAATATTCACTGAACCAGACTAAAGTAATTAACTATCACTTAGGAGAAAAAGTCTTAATAAAAAATCGTGAACTACCTAGTACATTCGAAGGTATAGCCAAGAAACTATTATTGTTATATGTAGGACCTTATATCATAACAAAAGACAATGGCAACAATACGTATGAAGTAAACAATCCAATAACTAAAAAGATCAAGGGAGTATATAACCAAATTTCCATCAAGAAGTTCTACGAGGAAGGACGAACAAACAGAAAAAATAACAAACTACTAAATTCAAAAAAATAAGTAAGATCAACTTACACTACCATTTCGGAAACATATGAGATAAGAGATAAAATAAAGGAATAAACTACAAAATTCCTAAATAGTAAGTACAACCAACTTACACTAATATTTTGAAAATAGGTGAGATAAAATGAAATAAACAAATGAAGTGAAAACCAGAATTAATAATAAAAGAGAATTAGAAAGGAGATCAATTAAAATAAACGAAAATAGAACCAAGCAAGACCTGCCAGGACAAATACATAAAATTGTAAAGAATATAGAATATTCTGAGAAGGTAAAAAGAACTGGTACAAAAAAAAATATATAAAGCAAATATACAGCAAGTGGCTAAAGCAAAATAAGAGTAATCAACAAAGGAAAAGAAAAGAAAAAATGTCTAAAATCATTAAAATGATCACAAGAAAAGAAAAGAAAAACAAACTAATTAAAAGTTAGAAATAATGAAATTAACAACTAAATAAATAAAAACAATCAACTGTGTGAGTATATAACAGAATATAGCAAAGGTACAGCGGAAGGAAGAATGAGTAGAAAAAAGTTAAAATGACTAAAGAACCATGAAGTGGACAATCCCCAAAATATTATTATTAATGAAAGTCACAAGATGACGAAAAGGTATTAAAGATTGACTGAGAATAGGTCCAGCAATCAATTAACTGAGCAGAAAAAAAGGTAGTAATGGATGAAACCAGCTACTAAAAGTTAGGGAAATTATATATAACAGGGAGAAAGCACTAATGGAAATAAGTAAAAACAGATCTAAAAAATAACTAAATAAAAAGGAGTGGAACAAGTAAGAAGAGAAACAAGAAGGAAGAAATAAACAAGAAGAAAAAGGAAAAAATTATATATAACTGATAATTTCATAAAAAACTATGCTAGTGTTTTACCAAAATGATCAATTTTGATGGAGAGGCATTATGTTACAACACAAAAAGCAGCCCCAATACCAGGGAAAAACTATAATGAATCAACTATATTGAACTAATGAAAATAAAATGACTATGACGAGACAAATGACTATGACCCAACCCAAGTGATTGACCCAAATAAAGAAAATAAAATGAGAAGGTATATGAAAAAGACACAAACAAATAATAAAGAAAATAAAATGAGAAATATTAAACTCAAATGATGATGAAAAAGGCACAAACAAATAATAAATATAAATGACAAGTATTAAAATCAAATAAAGTAATATCAATTAAAGTACACTAACCAGAGAAATAGATAGTATTTGTTATGAATAACTCTATAATGATAAGTGAATCAGAACATGAAATTTGTTAACATAATATCTAATAATTGTGAATAAAACAATAAAAAACCCTGAAGTGAGAGATAGGTAGGAAGTGAAGGTGATTAAGTGAGTAAGAGAAATCAATATTAGGGAATAACCACTAGTAACACTAAAGTACAGCAAAAAAGTGCAAAGTGCCAGTGTAACCCAAAATAAATAGAAAACACAACATATAGGTAAAGACACCAAAACCAGTGATAAACACTACAAAAAAAACTTTTTCTCACAACACAAATAACTCTCACTACGAACTAATAATTAAATTTCTTTCAAGGATTAATTGAAAATAAAAACTAAACTTGTATGTAAACAGAAAATAACCTGTATACAAATTACAAATTCTTAACACACACTTTATAACACCTCAAAAACGAATTGTAATCAACTCTAATAGTATATAAGTACCATTGATGTAAGGTAACTCTGAAGCTAGATAAATCCAAGTTTATAGCGGAAGAAGTAAAATGGTAATCTGGTAATCTCCCCTTAACTCACCGACTTATACTTTTTTTTTGTAAACAATTTGCAGCAAATGTAGTACCAATAACAATAACAATATACGTATATGTAACGTTTCAGAAACCTACGGGCAGGTATTGGTGGACAGCTCAGGATGAACCCAGTGTTCGCGGAATACGGTCTGAAGGAACTGCTGCCTCTGAAGCTGGATATTCCTGAAGAAGGATGCACGCGCAGCAACAGTTCGCAGTACTGCTTCGAAGCAGGTAGCATCCTAACATACAAGCAACACAACAGGTGCATAACCCAAGAGTTTAGACGGATCACTGTTTAACAAAACATTTAACCAGAAGTACTCACAATGTAATCGCTAATCTATTTTAACTAACAACTGAGAAAAAAGTAAACAATGCAGTCAGTTGTTTTAGTGTTTTATTTATTGTACTCTAAAGTGTAGCTTGTAATTTTTGGCTTGTTTTGAGATTCTTTATTTTCTGTCATAACTTGTTGAGTTTTTCAAAATATTTTCAATTACTAGTTCTTTAAATAGGTATATATGAGGTTTGTCTAAACATTAATGAGACTAAATTTTTTCACCCACGAACTGAGAAAACGCAGTGAGACGAAAAATGCAGCAGATGATGACTATAAAGTTTGGTTACTTTAATAAAAGTTTTCAACTTGTTAACTTTATCAAAGAAAATGTCTGTACCATATGTTTTTGTTTGTTTTGTTTCATGTTGGAAAAGCAGAGTAAATCTATGCGAGAAAATTTTATGTCAAACTTAGTGTAACAAAAACATTTAACAATTTAAAACAGGCTTATTCTAAGAACAATACTTGTATAATATTTTGTAGTGACATTAACTAAAATCACACATTCTTACTTTGTAAAGTATATAAAGTCAAATACAAGTTAAATATAATATTATTAATTATTACTTCTGCAAGTAGTTGATATTAATTTTTGTTATTTTTAAAAACAATATCAACTACTTGCAGAAGTAATAATTGATAATATTGTTCAAGAATCTGCAAGAAACTCATTGAGTTACTTATATAGAAAATATGAAAGTTACATATTGTTACAACACAAAAAGCCGCCCCAATACCCGGGAAAAACTATAATGAATCAAGTATATTGAACTAATGAAAATAAAATGACTATGATGAGACAAATGACTATGACCCAACCCAAGTGATTAACCCAAATAAAGAAAATAAAATGAGAAGGTATATGAAAAAGGCACAAACAAATAATAAATGTAAATGACAGGTATTAAAATCAAATAAAGTAATATCAATTAAAGTACACTAACCAGAGAAATAGATAGTATATGTTATGAATAACTCTATAATGATAAGTGAATCAGAACATGAAATTTGTTAACATAATATCTAATAATTGTGAATAAAACAATAAAAAACCCTGAAGTGAGAGATAGGTAGGAAGTGAAGGTGATTAAGTGAGTAAGAGAAATCAATATTAGGGAATAACCACTAGTAACACTAAAGTACAGCAAAAAAGTGCAAAGTGCCAGTGTAACCCAAAATAAATAGAAAACACAACATATAGGTAAAGACACCAAAACCAGTGATAAACAATACAAAAAAAACTTTTTCTCACAACACAAATAACTCTCACTACGAACTGATAATTAAATTTCTTTCAAGGATTAATTGAAAATAAAAACTAAACTTGTATGTAAACAGAAAATAACCTGTATACAAATTACAAATTCTTAACACACACTTTATAACACCTCAAAAACGAATTGTAATCAACTCTAATAGTATATAAGTACCATTGATGTAAGGTAACTCTGAAGCTAGATAAATCCAAGTTTATAGCGGAAGAAGTAAAATTCCTGGGATTTAACCTAACAGAGAAGGGAATATCTCCATCCCAAGAAAAGCTATAAGTCATCCAGAAATTCCCTACCCCAAAAAATAAGAAGCAGTTGCAGTCCTTTCTGGGTATTTGCAACTACTACCGTATATTTCAGAATAACTACTCCCATTTGATTCCCAAATTTTCAAAACAACTCTCATCTAAAGACAAGTGGACCTGGGGAACCAAACAGGATGCTGTACTAACACTCATAAAGCAAACATTTTTAGAAACAGTATGCTGCATCATCCCAACTTTGAGCAACCCTTCTATCTGAATTGCGACGCCAGTGACGTCAGTCTGGGGCACTGAACTGTATCAAGAGGATAAAGAAGGACACCACCTGGTCATCAGCTTTGCCAGCAGAGTGTTAAATAGTTGCGAACGTAACTACAACGTTACGGAAAAGGAGTTGTTAAGTATAGTGTTCGCATGCGGAAAATTTAGAACATACATCCTAGGGTACCATATCACAGTCAGAAGTGACCATAAATCGATATCATTTCTTAAACAATGTAAATTAAGTCATGGTAGACTCACCCGTTGGATCCTCGCTCTGCAGGGGTACCACATCACATTGGAATACATTCCAGGTAGGAAGAATGTAGCGGCCGACGTAGCATCCAGAATAAATGTTAACCATCAAACATTTGAAGGAGAAGAGGAGAAAATCACCAAAGAGAATTATATATTGAAGGTTATAAGAAATTATCCAGAATAAGTGTTGACAATCAGACATTTGAAGGAGAAAAGGAGAAAATCGCCAAGGTGTATTATATATTAATGGATAGAAAAGACCTGGAAGAAATAGTCAATGAGATCATACAACAGCAGAAACAAGATACCAAATTAGCCAACATACGAAGGAGAGTAATGGAATCAGAAGAAATTATTAACAAATTTTATTGCATACATAAGGATGTGTTATTCATTAAAACCAAAAGGAATCATGGAAATTGGAAGCTAGTAGTTCCAACATCTCTAGAAAATAAATTAATTAAGGACTACCATGTCAGATACGGACACATGGGAGCTTTAAAAATAGTCAAAGCTTTGGAAGAAGAAATGTTTATTAAAAGTATAACCAGAAAAATGATTAAAAATATCAAAACATGCATTATATGCCAAATGGTTAAAACCAATAGTGAGAGAAAGGATGGAATGATGATACCCATCACATAAAATAATAAACTTGAAAAAGTGTTTCTTGATATATGTGGACCATTCCCACGTAGCGGAGGGAGGCATAGATTCAAGTTCATTGTAATTCTATTTGACCATTGCACCAAATACACCAACAACATACACTATCAACAGAGCAACCACAAAGAAAATCTTGGAAATAATTAAAAACAAATACATACCTGAAGTTGGAAAAGCATATGCTATAATAACCGATCACGGAACACAATTTAAAGGAAGAAGATGGAGAGAGAAACTATTGGGAAAAAATATAAAAACATACAAACGTATGTATACCATCCAAGCAGTAATCCCGCTGAAAGAGTATTGAGAGAGGTGGGTAGCATTTTGAGAACATACTGTCATGATAAACAGAGAGAACGGCAAAAATATTTAATATCAACAGAAGAATTTTTAAACATAAGTTACCACCATTTCATTGAAAACACCCCATATTCTATGATGTTTGGAAGAAAGCCACATAGAGAGATACAGGATTTAATTGACTTTCCAACCAACCCAGAAGACCCGTGTGAAGAGAAGAAATACTAAAACAGGATCATGGAGAAGATAGAAAAACAAATATTCACTGAACCAGACTAAAGTAATTAACTATCACTTAGGAGAAAAAGTCTTAATAAAAAATCGTGAACTACCTAGTACATTCGAAGGTATAGCCAAGAAACTATTATTGTTATATGTAGGACCTTATATCATAACAAAAGACAATGGCAACAATACGTATGAAGTAAACAATCCAATAACTAAAAAGATCAAGGGAGTATATAACCAAATTTCCATCAAGAAGTTCTACGAGGAAGGACGAACAAACAGAAAAAATAACAAACTACTAAATTCAAAAAAATAAGTAAGATCAACTTACACTACCATTTCGGAAACATATGAGATAAGAGATAAAATAAAGGAATAAACTACAAAATTCCTAAATAGTAAGTACAACCAACTTACACTAATATTTTGAAAATAGGTGAGATAAAATGAAATAAACAAATGAAGTGAAAACCAGAATTAATAATAAAAGAGAATTAGAAAGGAGATCAATTAAAATAAACGAAAATAGAACCAAGCAAGACCTGCCAGGACAAATACATAAAATTGTAAAGAATATAGAATATTCTGAGAAGGTAAAAAGAACTGGTACAAAAAAAAATATATAAAGCAAATATACAGCAAGTGGCTAAAGCAAAATAAGAGTAATCAACAAAGGAAAAGAAAAGAAAAAATGTCTAAAATCATTAAAATGATCACAAGAAAAGAAAAGAAAAACAAACTAATTAAAAGTTAGAAATAATGAAATTAACAACTAAATAAATAAAAACAATCAACTGTGTGAGTATATAACAGAATATAGCAAAGGTACAGCGGAAGGAAGAATGAGTAGAAAAAAGTTAAAATGACTAAAGAACCATGAAGTGGACAATCCCCAAAATATTATTATTAATGAAAGTCACAAGATGACGAAAAGGTATTAAAGATTGACTGAGAATAGGTCCAGCAATCAATTAACTGAGCAGAAAAAAAGGTAGTAATGGATGAAACCAGCTACTAAAAGTTAGGGAAATTATATATAACAGGGAGAAAGCACTAATGGAAATAAGTAAAAACAGATCTAAAAAATAACTAAATAAAAAGGAGTGGAACAAGTAAGAAGAGAAACAAGAAGGAAGAAATAAACAAGAAGAAAAAGGAAAAAATTATATATAACTGATAATTTCATAAAAAACTATGCTAGTGTTTTACCAAAATGATCAATTTTGATGGAGAGGCATTATGTTACAACACAAAAAGCAGCCCCAATACCAGGGAAAAACTATAATGAATCAACTATATTGAACTAATGAAAATAAAATGACTATGACGAGACAAATGACTATGACCCAACCCAAGTGATTGACCCAAATAAAGAAAATAAAATGAGAAGGTATATGAAAAAGACACAAACAAATAATAAAGAAAATAAAATGAGAAATATTAAACTCAAATGATGATGAAAAAGGCACAAACAAATAATAAATATAAATGACAAGTATTAAAATCAAATAAAGTAATATCAATTAAAGTACACTAACCAGAGAAATAGATAGTATTTGTTATGAATAACTCTATAATGATAAGTGAATCAGAACATGAAATTTGTTAACATAATATCTAATAATTGTGAATAAAACAATAAAAAACCCTGAAGTGAGAGATAGGTAGGAAGTGAAGGTGATTAAGTGAGTAAGAGAAATCAATATTAGGGAATAACCACTAGTAACACTAAAGTACAGCAAAAAAGTGCAAAGTGCCAGTGTAACCCAAAATAAATAGAAAACACAACATATAGGTAAAGACACCAAAACCAGTGATAAACACTACAAAAAAAACTTTTTCTCACAACACAAATAACTCTCACTACGAACTGATAATTAAATTTCTTTCAAGGATTAATTGAAAATAAAAACTAAACTTGTATGTAAACAGAAAATAACCTGTATACAAATTACAAATTCTTAACACACACTTTATAACACCTCAAAAACGAATTGTAATCAACTCTAATAGTATATAAGTACCATTGATGTAAGGTAACTCTGAAGCTAGATAAATCCAAGTTTATAGCGGAAGAAGTAAAATGGTAATCTGGTAATCTCCCCTTAACTCACCGACTTATACTTTTTTTTTGTAAACAATTTGCAGCAAATGTAGTACCAATAACAATAACAATATACGTATATGTAACGTTTCAGAAACCTACGGGCAGGTATTGGTGGACAGCTCAGGATGAACCCAGTGTTCGTGGAATACGGTCTGAAGGAACTGCTGCCTCTGAAGCTGGATATTCCTGAAGAAGGATGCACGCGCAGCAACAGTTCGCAGTACTGCTTCGAAGCAGGTAGCATCCTAACATACAAGCAACACAACAGGTGCATAACCCAAGAGTTTAGACGGATCACTGTTTAACAAAACATTTAACCAGAAGTACTCACAATGTAATCGCTAATCTATTTTAACTAACAACTGAGAAAAAAGTAAACAATGCAGTCAGTTGTTTTAGTGTTTTATTTATTGTACTCTAAAGTGTAGCTTGTAATTTTTGGCTTGTTTTGAGATTCTTTATTTTCTGTCATAACTTGTTGAGTTTTTCAAAATATTTTCAATTACTAGTTCTTTAAATAGGTATATATGAGGTTTGTCTAAACATTAATGAGACTAAATTTTTTCACCCACGAACTGAGAAAACGCAGTGAGACGAAAAATGCAGCAGATGATGACTATAAAGTTTGGTTACTTTAATAAAAGTTTTCAACTTGTTAACTTTATCAAAGAAAATGTCTGTACCATATGTTTTTGTTTGTTTTGTTTCATGTTGGAAAAGCAGAGTAAATCTATGCGAGAAAATTTTATGTCAAACTTAGTGTAACAAAAACATTTAACAATTTAAAACAGGCTTATTCTAAGAACAATACTTGTATAATATTTTGTAGTGACATTAACTAAAATCACACATTCTTACTTTGTAAAGTATATAAAGTCAAATACAAGTTAAATATAATATTATTAATTATTACTTCTGCAAGTAGTTGATATTAATTTTTGTTATTTTTAAAAACAATATCAACTACTTGCAGAAGTAATAATTGATAATATTGTTCAAGAATCTGCAAGAAACTCATTGAGTTACTTATATAGAAAATATGAAAGTTACATATTGTTACAACACAAAAAGCCGCCCCAATACCCGGGAAAAACTATAATGAATCAAGTATATTGAACTAATGAAAATAAAATGACTATGATGAGACAAATGACTATGACCCAACCCAAGTGATTAACCCAAATAAAGAAAATAAAATGAGAAGGTATATGAAAAAGGCACAAACAAATAATAAATGTAAATGACAGGTATTAAAATCAAATAAAGTAATATCAATTAAAGTACACTAACCAGAGAAATAGATAGTATATGTTATGAATAACTCTATAATGATAAGTGAATCAGAACATGAAATTTGTTAACATAATATCTAATAATTGTGAATAAAACAATAAAAAACCCTGAAGTGAGAGGTAGGTAGGAAGTGAAGGTGATTAAGTGAGTAAGAGAAATCAATATTAGGGAATAACCACTAGTAACACTAAAGTACAGCAAAAAAGTGCAAAGTGCCAGTGTAACCCAAAATAAATAGAAAACACAACATATAGGTAAAGACACCAAAACCAGTGATAAACACTACAAAAAAAACTTTTTCTCACAACACAAATAACTCTCACTACGAACTGATAATTAAATTTCTTTCAAGGATTAATTGAAAATAAAAACTAAACTTGTATGTAAACAGAAAATAACCTGTATACAAATTACAAATTCTTAACACACACTTTATAACACCTCAAAAACGAATTGTAATCAACTCTAATAGTATATAAGTACCATTGATGTAAGGTAACTCTGAAGCTAGATAAATCCAAGTTTATAGCGGAAGAAGTAAAATTCCTGGGATTTAACCTAACAGAGAAGGGAATATCTCCATCCCAAGAAAAGCTATAAGTCATCCAGAAATTCCCTACCCCAAAAAATAAGAAGCAGTTGCAGTCCTTTCTGGGTATTTGCAACTACTACCGTATATTTCAGAATAACTACTCCCATTTGATTCCCAAATTTTCAAAACAACTCTCATCTAAAGACAAGTGGACCTGGGGAACCAAACAGGATGCTGTACTAACACTCATAAAGCAAACATTTTTAGAAACAGTATGCTGCATCATCCCAACTTTGAGCAACCCTTCTATCTGAATTGCGACGCCAGTGACGTCAGTCTGGGGCACTGAACTGTATCAAGAGGATAAAGAAGGACACCACCTGGTCATCAGCTTTGCCAGCAGAGTGTTAAATAGTTGCGAACGTAACTACAACGTTACGGAAAAGGAGTTGTTAAGTATAGTGTTCGCATGCGGAAAATTTAGAACATACATCCTAGGGTACCATATCACAGTCAGAAGTGACCATAAATCGATATCATTTCTTAAACAATGTAAATTAAGTCATGGTAGACTCACCCGTTGGATCCTCGCTCTGCAGGGGTACCACATCACATTGGAATACATTCCAGGTAGGAAGAATGTAGCGGCCGACGTAGCATCCAGAATAAATGTTAACCATCAAACATTTGAAGGAGAAGAGGAGAAAATCACCAAAGAGAATTATATATTGAAGGTTATAAGAAATTATCCAGAATAAGTGTTGACAATCAGACATTTGAAGGAGAAAAGGAGAAAATCGCCAAGGTGTATTATATATTAATGGATAGAAAAGACCTGGAAGAAATAGTCAATGAGATCATACAACAGCAGAAACAAGATACCAAATTAGCCAACATACGAAGGAGAGTAATAGAATCAGAAGAAATTATTAACAAATTTTATTGCATACATAAGGATGTGTTATTCATTAAAACCAAAAGGAATCATGGAAATTGGAAGCTAGTAGTGCCAACATCTCTAGAAAATAAATTAATTAAGGACTACCATGTCAGATACGGACACATGGGAGCTTTAAAAATAGTCAAAGCTTTGGAAGAAGAAATGTTTATTAAAAGTATAACCAGAAAAATGATTAAAAATATCAAAACATGCATTATATGCCAAATGGTTAAAACCAATAGTGAGAGAAAGGATGGAATGATGATACCCATCACATAAAATAATAAACTTGAAAAAGTGTTTCTTGATATATGTGGACCATTCCCACGTAGCGGAGGGAGGCATAGATTCAAGTTCATTGTAATTCTATTTGACCATTGCACCAAATACACCAACAACATACGCTATCAACAGAGCAACCACAAAGAAAATCTTGGAAATAATTAAAAACAAATACATACCTGAAGTTGGAAAAGCATATGCTATAATAACCGATCACGGAACACAATTTAAAGGAAGAAGATGGAGAGAGAAACTATTGGGAAAAAATATAAAAACATACAAACGTACGTATACCATCCAAGCAGTAATCCCGCTGAAAGAGTATTGAGAGAGGTGGGTAGCATTTTGAGAACATACTGTCATGATAAACAGAGAGAACGGCAAAAATATTTAATATCAACAGAAGAATTTTTAAACATAAGTTACCACCATTTCATTGAAAACACCCCATATTCTATGATGTTTGGAAGAAAGCCACATAGAGAGATACAGGATTTAATTGACTTTCCAACCAACCCAGAAGACCCGTGTGAAGAGAAGAAATACTAAAACAGGATCATGGAGAAGATAGAAAAACAAATATTCACTGAACCAGACTAAAGTAATTAACTATCACTTAGGAGAAAAAGTCTTAATAAAAAATCGTGAACTACCTAGTACATTCGAAGGTATAGCCAAGAAACTATTATTGTTATATGCAGGACCTTATATCATAACAAAAGACAATGGCAACAATACGTATGAAGTAAACAATCCAATAACTAAAAAGATCAAGGGAGTATATAACCAAATTTCCATCAAGAAGTTCTACGAGGAAGGACGAACAAACAGAAAAAATAACAAACTACTAAATTCAAAAAAATAAGTAAGATCAACTTACACTACCATTTCGGAAACATATGAGATAAGAGATAAAATAAAGGAATAAACTACAAAATTCCTAAATAGTAAGTACAACCAACTTACACTAATATTTTGAAAATAGGTGAGATAAAATGAAATAAACAAATGAAGTGAAAACCAGAATTAATAATAAAAGAGAATTAGAAAGGAGATCAATTAAAATAAACGAAAATAGAACCAAGCAAGACCTGCCAGGACAAATACATAAAATTGTAAAGAATATAGAATATTCTGAGAAGGTAAAAAGAACTGGTACAAAAAAAAATATATAAAGCAAATATACAGCAAGTGGCTAAAGCAAAATAAGAGTAATCAACAAAGGAAAAGAAAAGAAAAAATGTCTAAAATCATTAAAATGATCACAAGAAAAGAAAAGAAAAACAAACTAATTAAAAGTTAGAAATAATGAAATTAACAACTAAATAAATAAAAACAATCAACTGTGTGAGTATATAACAGAATATAGCAAAGGTACAGCGGAAGGAAGAATGAGTAGAAAAAAGTTAAAATGACTAAAGAACCATGAAGTGGACAATCCCCAAAATATTATTATTAATGAAAGTCACAAGATGACGAAAAGGTATTAAAGATTGACTGAGAATAGGTCCAGCAATCAATTAACTGAGCAGAAAAAAAGGTAGTAATGGATGAAACCAGCTACTAAAAGTTAGGGAAATTATATATAACAGGGAGAAAGCACTAATGGAAATAAGTAAAAACAGATCTAAAAAATAACTAAATAAAAAGGAGTGGAACAAGTAAGAAGAGAAACAAGAAGGAAGAAATAAACAAGAAGAAAAAGGAAAAAATTATATATAACTGATAATTTCATAAAAAACTATGCTAGTGTTTTACCAAAATGATCAATTTTGATGGAGAGGCATTATGTTACAACACAAAAAGCAGCCCCAATACCAGGGAAAAACTATAATGAATCAACTATATTGAACTAATGAAAATAAAATGACTATGACGAGACAAATGACTATGACCCAACCCAAGTGATTGACCCAAATAAAGAAAATAAAATGAGAAGGTATATGAAAAAGACACAAACAAATAATAAAGAAAATAAAATGAGAAATATTAAACTCAAATGATGATGAAAAAGGCACAAACAAATAATAAATATAAATGACAAGTATTAAAATCAAATAAAGTAATATCAATTAAAGTACACTAACCAGAGAAATAGATAGTATTTGTTATGAATAACTCTATAATGATAAGTGAATCAGAACATGAAATTTGTTAACATAATATCTAATAATTGTGAATAAAACAATAAAAAACCCTGAAGTGAGAGATAGGTAGGAAGTGAAGGTGATTAAGTGAGTAAGAGAAATCAATATTAGGGAATAACCACTAGTAACACTAAAGTACAGCAAAAAAGTGCAAAGTGCCAGTGTAACCCAAAATAAATAGAAAACACAACATATAGGTAAAGACACCAAAACCAGTGATAAACACTACAAAAAAAACTTTTTCTCACAACACAAATAACTCTCACTACGAACTGATAATTAAATTTCTTTCAAGGATTAATTGAAAATAAAAACTAAACTTGTATGTAAACAGAAAATAACCTGTATACAAATTACAAATTCTTAACACACACTTTATAACACCTCAAAAACGAATTGTAATCAACTCTAATAGTATATAAGTACCATTGATGTAAGGTAACTCTGAAGCTAGATAAATCCAAGTTTATAGCGGAAGAAGTAAAATGGTAATCTGGTAATCTCCCCTTAACTCACCGACTTATACTTTTTTTTTGTAAACAATTTGCAGCAAATGTAGTACCAATAACAATAACAATATACGTATATGTAACGTTTCAGAAACCTACGGGCAGGTATTGGTGGACAGCTCAGGATGAACCCAGTGTTCGCGGAATACGGTCTGAAGGAACTGCTGCCTCTGAAGCTGGATATTCCTGAAGAAGGATGCACGCGCAGCAACAGTTCGCAGTACTGCTTCGAAGCAGGTAGCATCCTAACATACAAGCAACACAACAGGTGCATAACCCAAGAGTTTAGACGGATCACTGTTTAACAAAACATTTAACCAGAAGTACTCACAATGTAATCGCTAATCTATTTTAACTAACAACTGAGAAAAAAGTAAACAATGCAGTCAGTTGTTTTAGTGTTTTATTTATTGTACTCTAAAGTGTAGCTTGTAATTTTTGGCTTGTTTTGAGATTCTTTATTTTCTGTCATAACTTGTTGAGTTTTTCAAAATATTTTCAATTACTAGTTCTTTAAATAGGTATATATGAGGTTTGTCTAAACATTAATGAGACTAAATTTTTTCACCCACGAACTGAGAAAACGCAGTGAGACGAAAAATGCAGCAGATGATGACTATAAAGTTTGGTTACTTTAATAAAAGTTTTCAACTTGTTAACTTTATCAAAGAAAATGTCTGTACCATATGTTTTTGTTTGTTTTGTTTCATGTTGGAAAAGCAGAGTAAATCTATGCGAGAAAATTTTATGTCAAACTTAGTGTAACAAAAACATTTAACAATTTAAAACAGGCTTATTCTAAGAACAATACTTGTATAATATTTTGTAGTGACATTAACTAAAATCACACATTCTTACTTTGTAAAGTATATAAAGTCAAATACAAGTTAAATATAATATTATTAATTATTACTTCTGCAAGTAGTTGATATTAATTTTTGTTATTTTTAAAAACAATATCAACTACTTGCAGAAGTAATAATTGATAATATTGTTCAAGAATCTGCAAGAAACTCATTGAGTTACTTATATAGAAAATATGAAAGTTACATATTGTTACAACACAAAAAGCCGCCCCAATACCCGGGAAAAACTATAATGAATCAAGTATATTGAACTAATGAAAATAAAATGACTATGATGAGACAAATGACTATGACCCAACCCAAGTGATTAACCCAAATAAAGAAAATAAAATGAGAAGGTATATGAAAAAGGCACAAACAAATAATAAATGTAAATGACAGGTATTAAAATCAAATAAATTAATATCAATTAAAGTACACTAACCAGAGAAATAGATAGTATATGTTATGAATAACTCTATAATGATAAGTGAATCAGAACATGAAATTTGTTAACATAATATCTAATAATTGTGAATAAAACAATAAAAAACCCTGAAGTGAGAGATAGGTAGGAAGTGAAGGTGATTAAGTGAGTAAGAGAAATCAATATTAGGGAATAACCACTAGTAACACTAAAGTACAGCAAAAAAGTGCAAAGTGCCAGTGTAACCCAAAATAAATAGAAAACACAACATATAGGTAAAGACACCAAAACCAGTGATAAACACTACAAAAAAAAACTTTTTCTCACAACACAAATAACTCTCACTACGAACTGATAATTAAATTTCTTTCAAGGATTAATTGAAAATAAAAACTAAACTTGTATGTAAACAGAAAATAACCTGTATACAAATTACAAATTCTTAACACACACTTTATAACACCTCAAAAACGAATTGTAATCAACTCTAATAGTATATAAGTACCATTGATGTAAGGTAACTCTGAAGCTAGATAAATCCAAGTTTATAGCGGAAGAAGTAAAATTCCTGGGATTTAACCTAACAGAGAAGGGAATATCTCCATCCCAAGAAAAGCTATAAGTCATCCAGAAATTCCCTACCCCAAAAAATAAGAAGCAGTTGCAGTCCTTTCTGGGTATTTGCGACTACTACCGTATATTTCAGAATAACTACTCCCATTTGATTCCCAAATTTTCAAAACAACTCTCATCTAAAGACAAGTGGACCTGGGGAACCAAACAGGATGCTGTACTAACACTCATAAAGCAAACATTTTTAGAAACAGTATGCTGCATCATCCCAACTTTGAGCAACCCTTCTATCTGAATTGCGACGCCAGTGACGTCAGTCTGGGGCACTGAACTGTATCAAGAGGATAAAGAAGGACACCACCTGGTCATCAGCTTTGCCAGCAGAGTGTTAAATAGTTGCGAACGTAACTACAACGTTACGGAAAAGGAGTTGTTAAGTATAGTGTTCGCATGCGGAAAATTTAGAACATACATCCTAGGGTACCATATCACAGTCAGAAGTGACCATAAATCGATATCATTTCTTAAACAATGTAAATTAAGTCATGGTAGACTCACCCGTTGGATCCTCGCTCTGCAGGGGTACCACATCACATTGGAATACATTCCAGGTAGGAAGAATGTAGCGGCCGACGTAGCATCCAGAATAAATGTTAACCATCAAACATTTGAAGGAGAAGAGGAGAAAATCACCAAAGAGAATTATATATTGAAGGTTATAAGAAATTATCCAGAATAAGTGTTGACAATCAGACATTTGAAGGAGAAAAGGAGAAAATCGCCAAGGTGTATTATATATTAATGGATAGAAAAGACCTGGAAGAAATAGTCAATGAGATCATACAACAGCAGAAACAAGATACCAAATTAGCCAACATACGAAGGAGAGTAATGGAATCAGAAGAAATTATTAACAAATTTTATTGCATACATAAGGATGTGTTATTCATTAAAACCAAAAGGAATCATGGAAATTGGAAGCTAGTAGTGCCAACATCTCTAGAAAATAAATTAATTAAGGACTACCATGTCAGATACGGACACATGGGAGCTTTAAAAATAGTCAAAGCTTTGGAAGAAGAAATGTTTATTAAAAGTATAACCAGAAAAATGATTAAAAATATCAAAACATGCATTATATGCCAAATGGTTAAAACCAATAGTGAGAGAAAGGATGGAATGATGATACCCATCACATAAAATAATAAACTTGAAAAAGTGTTTCTTGATATATGTGGACCATTCCCACGTAGCGGAGGGAGGCATAGATTCAAGTTCATTGTAATTCTATTTGACCATTGCACCAAATACACCAACAACATACGCTATCAACAGAGCAACCACAAAGAAAATCTTGGAAATAATTAAAAACAAATACATACCTGAAGTTGGAAAAGCATATGCTATAATAACCGATCACGGAACACAATTTAAAGGAAGAAGATGGAGAGAGAAACTATTGGGAAAAAATATAAAAACATACAAACGTACGTATACCATCCAAGCAGTAATCCCGCTGAAAGAGTATTGAGAGAGGTGGGTAGCATTTTGAGAACATACTGTCATGATAAACAGAGAGAACGGCAAAAATATTTAATATCAACAGAAGAATTTTTAAACATAAGTTACCACCATTTCATTGAAAACACCCCATATTCTATGATGTTTGGAAGAAAGCCACATAGAGAGATACAGGATTTAATTGACTTTCCAACCAACCCAGAAGACCCGTGTGAAGAGAAGAAATACTAAAACAGGATCATGGAGAAGATAGAAAAACAAATATTCACTGAACCAGACTAAAGTAATTAACTATCACTTAGGAGAAAAAGTCTTAATAAAAAATCGTGAACTACCTAGTACATTCGAAGGTATAGCCAAGAAACTATTATTGTTATATGTAGGACCTTATATCATAACAAAAGACAATGGCAACAATACGTATGAAGTAAACAATCCAATAACTAAAAAGATCAAGGGAGTATATAACCAAATTTCCATCAAGAAGTTCTACGAGGAAGGACGAACAAACAGAAAAAATAACAAACTACTAAATTCAAAAAAATAAGTAAGATCAACTTACACTACCATTTCGGAAACATATGAGATAAGAGATAAAATAAAGGAATAAACTACAAAATTCCTAAATAGTAAGTACAACCAACTTACACTAATATTTTGAAAATAGGTGAGATAAAATGAAATAAACAAATGAAGTGAAAACCAGAATTAATAATAAAAGAGAATTAGAAAGGAGATCAATTAAAATAAACGAAAATAGAACCAAGCAAGACCTGCCAGGACAAATACATAAAATTGTAAAGAATATAGAATATTCTGAGAAGGTAAAAAGAACTGGTACAAAAAAAAATATATAAAGCAAATATACAGCAAGTGGCTAAAGCAAAATAAGAGTAATCAACAAAGGAAAAGAAAAGAAAAAATGTCTAAAATCATTAAAATGATCACAAGAAAAGAAAAGAAAAACAAACTAATTAAAAGTTAGAAATAATGAAATTAACAACTAAATAAATAAAAACAATCAACTGTGTGAGTATATAACAGAATATAGCAAAGGTACAGCGGAAGGAAGAATGAGTAGAAAAAAGTTAAAATGACTAAAGAACCATGAAGTGGACAATCCCCAAAATATTATTATTAATGAAAGTCACAAGATGACGAAAAGGTATTAAAGATTGACTGAGAATAGGTCCAGCAATCAATTAACTGAGCAGAAAAAAAGGTAGTAATGGATGAAACCAGCTACTAAAAGTTAGGGAAATTATATATAACAGGGAGAAAGCACTAATGGAAATAAGTAAAAACAGATCTAAAAAATAACTAAATAAAAAGGAGTGGAACAAGTAAGAAGAGAAACAAGAAGGAAGAAATAAACAAGAAGAAAAAGGAAAAAATTATATATAACTGATAATTTCATAAAAAACTATGCTAGTGTTTTACCAAAATGATCAATTTTGATGGAGAGGCATTATGTTACAACACAAAAAGCAGCCCCAATACCAGGGAAAAACTATAATGAATCAACTATATTGAACTAATGAAAATAAAATGACTATGACGAGACAAATGACTATGACCCAACCCAAGTGATTGACCCAAATAAAGAAAATAAAATGAGAAGGTATATGAAAAAGACACAAACAAATAATAAAGAAAATAAAATGAGAAATATTAAACTCAAATGATGATGAAAAAGGCACAAACAAATAATAAATATAAATGACAAGTATTAAAATCAAATAAAGTAATATCAATTAAAGTACACTAACCAGAGAAATAGATAGTATATGTTATGAATAACTCTATAATGATAAGTGAATCAGAACATGAAATTTGTTAACATAATATCTAATAATTGTGAATAAAACAATAAAAAACCCTGAAGTGAGAGATAGGTAGGAAGTGAAGGTGATTAAGTGAGTAAGAGAAATCAATATTAGGGAATAACCACTAGTAACACTAAAGTACAGCAAAAAAGTGCAAAGTGCCAGTGTAACCCAAAATAAATAGAAAACACAACATATAGGTAAAGACACCAAAACCAGTGATAAACACTACAAAAAAAACTTTTTCTCACAACACAAATAACTCTCACTACGAACTGATAATTAAATTTCTTTCAAGGATTAATTGAAAATAAAAACTAAACTTGTATGTAAACAGAAAATAACCTGTATACAAATTACAAATTCTTAACACACACTTTATAACACCTCAAAAACGAATTGTAATCAACTCTAATAGTATATAAGTACCATTGATGTAAGGTAACTCTGAAGCTAGATAAATCCAAGTTTATAGCGGAAGAAGTAAAATGGTAATCTGGTAATCTCCCCTTAACTCACCGACTTATACTTTTTTTTTGTAAACAATTTGCAGCAAATGTAGTACCAATAACAATAACAATATACGTATATGTAACGTTTCAGAAACCTACGGGCAGGTATTGGTGGACAGCTCAGGATGAACCCAGTGTTCGCGGAATACGGTCTGAAGGAACTGCTGCCTCTGAAGCTGGATATTCCTGAAGAAGGATGCACGCGCAGCAACAGTTCGCAGTACTGCTTCGAAGCAGGTAGCATCCTAACATACAAGCAACACAACAGGTGCATAACCCAAGAGTTTAGACGGATCACTGTTTAACAAAACATTTAACCAGAAGTACTCACAATGTAATCGCTAATCTATTTTAACTAACAACTGAGAAAAAAGTAAACAATGCAGTCAGTTGTTTTAGTGTTTTATTTATTGTACTCTAAAGTGTAGCTTGTAATTTTTGGCTTGTTTTGAGATTCTTTATTTTCTGTCATAACTTGTTGAGTTTTTTTCAAATATTTTCAATTACTAGTTCTTTAAATAGGTATATATGAGGTTTGTCTAAACATTAATGAGACTAAATTTTTTCACCCACGAACTGAGAAAACGCAGTGAGACGAAAAATGCAGCAGATGATGACTATAAAGTTTGGTTACTTTAATAAAAGTTTTCAACTTGTTAACTTTATCAAAGAAAATGTCTGTACCATATGTTTTTGTTTGTTTTGTTTCATGTTGGAAAAGCAGAGTAAATCTATGCGAGAAAATTTTATGTCAAACTTAGTGTAACAAAAACATTTAACAATTTAAAACAGGCTTATTCTAAGAACAATACTTGTATAATATTTTGTAGTGACATTAACTAAAATCACACATTCTTACTTTGTAAAGTATATAAAGTCAAATACAAGTTAAATATAATATTATTAATTATTACTTCTGCAAGTAGTTGATATTAATTTTTGTTATTTTTAAAAACAATATCAACTACTTGCAGAAGTAATAATTGATAATATTGTTCAAGAATCTGCAAGAAACTCATTGAGTTACTTATATAGAAAATATGAAAGTTACATATTGTTACAACACAAAAAGCCGCCCCAATACCCGGGAAAAACTATAATGAATCAAGTATATTGAACTAATGAAAATAAAATGACTATGATGAGACAAATGACTATGACCCAACCCAAGTGATTAACCCAAATAAAGAAAATAAAATGAGAAGGTATATGAAAAAGGCACAAACAAATAATAAATGTAAATGACAGGTATTAAAATCAAATAAAGTAATATCAATTAAAGTACACTAACCAGAGAAATAGATAGTATATGTTATGAATAACTCTATAATGATAAGTGAATCAGAACATGAAATTTGTTAACATAATATCTAATAATTGTGAATAAAACAATAAAAAACCCTGAAGTGAGAGATAGGTAGGAAGTGAAGGTGATTAAGTGAGTAAGAGAAATCAATATTAGGGAATAACCACTAGTAACACTAAAGTACAGCAAAAAAGTGCAAAGTGCCAGTGTAACCCAAAATAAATAGAAAACACAACATATAGGTAAAGACACCAAAACCAGTGATAAACACTACAAAAAAAACTTTTTCTCACAACACAAATAACTCTCACTACGAACTGATAATTAAATTTCTTTCAAGGATTAATTGAAAATAAAAACTAAACTTGTATGTAAACAGAAAATAACCTGTATACAAATTACAAATTCTTAACACACACTTTATAACACCTCAAAAACGAATTGTAATCAACTCTAATAGTATATAAGTACCATTGATGTAAGGTAACTCTGAAGCTAGATAAATCCAAGTTTATAGCGGAAGAAGTAAAATTCCTGGGATTTAACCTAACAGAGAAGGGAATATCTCCATCCCAAGAAAAGCTATAAGTCATCCAGAAATTCCCTACCCCAAAAAATAAGAAGCAGTTGCAGTCCTTTCTGGGTATTTGCGACTACTACCGTATATTTCAGAATAACTACTCCCATTTGATTCCCAAATTTTCAAAACAACTCTCATCTAAAGACAAGTGGACCTGGGGAACCAAACAGGATGCTGTACTAACACTCATAAAGCAAACATTTTTAGAAACAGTATGCTGCATCATCCCAACTTTGAGCAACCCTTCTATCTGAATTGCGACGCCAGTGACGTC